>OY282610.1:22551666-24951666 GCA_958298945.1 Atherix ibis | reverse complement strand
TAAGAGTTCGGCCGTAGGGGAGCAGCTCATAGTAGATGATTCCCTGCCAGTCCCACCAAACACACAGCAAAACCTTCCTAGCTGTCAATCCTGGCTAAAACACCGTTTGCGCCGGGTGACCGCGATTTGACCACGACCGTTGTTGCTTGTCGTAAGTGACCCACTTTTCATCACCAGTAACCATCCGCTTCAAAAATGGATCGATATTGTTACGATTCAGCAGCGATTCGCAGATGGAAATTCGGTCCATGAGGTTTTTTTGCGATAACTCTTGTGGCACCCATACATCGAGCTTCTTTTTGTATCCAGCCTTATTTAAGTGGTTCCAAACGGTTTTTTGTGCAATGTTTAGCTCCTGGGCAATCGAAACAGTGCTTACGTGACGTTCGGACTCGACGATTTCCATTATTTTATCGACATTTTCGACAATTGGCCTTTCAGAGCGTGGTGCATCTTTGACATCAAAATTACCGGAACAGAATCGACGAAACCAAAATTGCGCGTGATTGACTGTTACAATATCAGGACCATAAACACTATTCACATTTTCAGCTGCCTGGCTTGCCTTTTCACCTTTATCGAAGAAAAACTGTAAAATATGGCATATTTTCTCTTTGTTATGTCCATCTTGACGCGTGCTAAAAGTGTCCATCTTTGACGCGTGCTAAAAAAATACTGAGTCAAGTAATCACTTTTTTAGTACAAAATCTTATCTTTCTAACGCCATCTAGTGCAACCCGATCGCACTTTTGAAACGGGAGATACAGACTCCTTAAGCCATCTATTGGCAAAATAATGGATTACTTTTTACTACAAGTTATATATCATTTTTCTTTTAGGAAAACCCAAAATGGATTTTATTCCAATAGAAAGGAATTGCTTATCCTTTATTTACGATCGACTTCTTAATTTTTTCAACTCCAAAAAAAAAGTTAATGTCGAAAGGAAAATTTTAAATTGATAATTAAATAAATTTAAAATGAATTTCCGTATTTCGAAAATTGGTAACTGCTCTTACGAACTCGGCCAATCATTATTTTTGGTAAATTCTTGAAATTCTAAGTAAACTGCCTTGCCACCAAACTAATTTCCTGTTTGTTATTGACAGCATGAGTGTGCAATTTATTCCATACAGCAAGTTCATGTGTGTTTTTCATCACTTATTTTTCGCTACTCATCGGCATTCCACCCTTTGGAAATTAACTGAAGGTGTTTTCCATTCCCTTAAAAAAATTGTTGATTTTTAATTTAATTAATTTTTTTCCAATAATAGTTAATGGAAATAAATGCCTTTGAAAATATATTTTTTTTTAATTTTTTTTTTTGTGATAGTAGTTTCCGTAAATAAAATAAAACATTTGGTTTAGAGTTAATTAATTTATATAAATTTACACGTTCAAGGCAAAACCTTGCCTGCATTATTCTTTTTTTTTCTTCCTATAATATCTTAATCGACACGTATCTAATAAATCTAATTAATAAAACAAATAAATTGAAATAAAAAGTTGTGAACTTACCTTTGGAAGATTCTGTATGATTTGGATTGTAATCGATTTTTGATGACATTTTTCAACTCGCTTGCAGGCATTTCCAGAATGATTTGCTTGATTTCGTTGTATATATTTCCTTTTAGTTATTCTGTAAGTATCCCTAAACGATAAAATTAGAAGCGGTTTAAATCTGAACTCGATCAGACAACACCTAGTCAGTATGCGACCTGGCGCCGTCCTGTTGGTACTACATGCCAATTGGTCCAAATCCGCTATGAACAAATTTACTAGCACCACTCAGCAGTCACCATAACAGCATTTCCAATAGAATTCTTAAAGTAATACGGATCAATGACCCAGAATGGTAACTGATTTTTTGCAATATCAGTCGCTAAGAAACTCAGACACTTCTGAAACCAATATGGACTTAGAAAGGCTATAACAACGGTGGATGATATGTACACAGTGTCATCGATATGACAAGTAAAGCCATAAAGTGCTAGGAAATACTGCACCATAGTTATACTTGATGTCAAGAATGGGTTTAACTGAACGAGATGGAGCAGTATGCCGTCAGTTGGGGAGTCTCGCAAGGTCCATTGTGACTGCTCAAACTACCGATGTTAAAAGATGAAACATCAGATGACGTTACGGTGACTATTTTCGAGACATTCCTAGATCATATCATTCAAACTGCAAATGAGATGATCCATATTATCCTCCATTCTCCATTATCAGTGGGCGTGGAACTTACTGATCAAAAAATTAAGGAAGTCCTAGTGACTACTAGGGAAGTAAAGCAGGCTATCACTCTCACCACCAGTGACTGCCATATTACTTCACAGACATAGCTTCGATACCTGAGAGTTCAGATAGATGCTAGGTTAAGCTTTGAGGGCATTTGTGAATCGCTGCTGAAAGGACAAGTCGGGTTGTGAATGTCATGCCTCTCAACAAACAGCCCTAACAGAGATTAATCAGGCTTCTATCTATTGTTTTCAGATCTCTGATACTCAAGGCAGCCTCTATCTGATAAGAAGCTATGGCGACTAAATCTTATAAGGGTTGGGCGATAGCGGTATACCATTGGAGCACATTCAAAGCTTCAAGAGCATGCCGTATTGTGACACTGTTTGCGTAATCGCTAGTATGTCACTAATCGAGCCCTCGGTGAATAAGAGAGTCAGGATCAATTCGACGTTGGGAGGGAAATGATATCCATCGCCACAGCGTCAGCAAGCAGGACAGAAACGAGACAGTAGTGACATAAGGGCTTATCGACTTAAGTAAGATGAACAAATCACTTCAATCCAGACATAGCTACATGAAGTCATAGAGAAGAGGAAAACAATGTGACCCAATTTCTGACAGGGCATAAGTACGTCAGAGCATTCCCATAACGTTTTAAAGTAGACGTTGATGCGCCATGACCCACTTGTTGGCTCACAATTGAGGAAAGGCGAATCATTTATTTTTCCACTGTTCACGTATTATCGACAATATAAAGAATCTGGCAAAAATCATAGACAACGCGTGACCCGAAAGTGCATCATAACAAAACAGATAGCATTGCAGGCATGCTGAATATTAATCCCGAGTAAAAAGGAAGCTCCGTTATGAGCAAAAAAAAAGAGAAAAGACAACCCTAATACCTGACGGTGATATTTAAAGAGCAGACAGCTGGTGTTTTATAGGGAAATGTCCCATACACTGTCGGACTCGGTATCTCTACAGCGTCGCAAAAAGATTGTCTCCTATCGATGCGGAAAAAAAGAAACAGTGACAAAACAGAAGTGTAAATGTCGTTTGTGAATTGGCTTTGGATTTCCATACAAAGCCACTTAAACGTAAATCCGCTTCGTCACCCATTAATAATTTCCTGTAAAAATCAGAGGCTTGCCTAAAACGCTTTTGATCCACTGTCGGAGGCTCATATAATCTCTGGTCTGAAGTTCATGTGTCAGCCGAATTTTTTATCTAAAATATTCCACACAACTGTTTGAGAAAAGATTATTTTCTCGTGCGCGATACTTAATGGAGATTGTCTGACTGGAATCTGCAAATTCAAGCACCGCAGTAATATTTTCGGTTGAACATCCAATTCTAGGATGGCCAGACTTTGGTCTAATCTAATTCCTTCAAACCGAAATCTTCCGAAAAATCGCTGAAGCTCCATTTTATATTCGTAACAAAGTAATCCCTTCCCCTCGTTCATAACTTATGTTTTTCTCGTTATAAAAAGTTTCATTCGTGACTACCCAACCACAATAATCCTCTTCTTATAAAACTCCGCTCCGTTACTTTTCCCATAAACACTCATCGACGTTTAAAGAGCAATTGCCGAAAAGAGCTCTTGCGTTATTAATACCGAGACTGATTTTTTTGCTGTTTCGTTTTTCATATTTTAATTTTTAATAGATCACGCATGACGCGTGACATTCTCTTAAATTAAAAATGTTAAGTTAGCATTACCATTTTATCATAAAAAGACTTAGTTTCAAAAAAACGCTTACATATCATTAAATTTTATTATCAAAATTCTTGCTCTGTGAAAAATGTTTTTCACGCAATTCGACCATTTTATGATCGATTTTGCTTGCTCAGCAGGTAATAATCGACATGCTAAGCAAGCAATTCAAGCCATAGTAAGAAAGTTTCGCAGCAATTTAACGCTATTGGATATTAAACCACTAACCCTTAGAACAACTTGAAGAAAAGCCGCTTTTTTTGAGAACCAAAAAATTGCATTTGTTTCTGGTTGAATGGGTATTTGAAGAAGAAAAATTTTCGCATTTGGTCTGATTAATAACCACAAGCAAAATAAGAACTGTCATTGGTGTCGGTTTACCATCAGTCCGTATTTCTATAAATACCGTCAATGGCGCCCAATATCGCTCGATAATTTCGAACTTTTTTTTGCCCAAAATGCTGAAATGCATCTGCTGGGCACGTGATTTCAATAAGACGGCGCTACATCCCTCACAGCACGCGAAACAATGGACATATTGAGAGATGGGTTCGGTGAGCAATTTACCTCACGTTTTCCGACGATGGGTTGGCCGTCTAGATCATGTGATTTAACGCCTCTAGTCTATTTTTTATGGGGCTACATGAAGCCACTCGTCTATGCCAAGAAACCAGCCTTATTTGCAGTCTTAGAAGACAGCGCAATATCAGCCGAGATGATGAAAAAATATTGGACTTCTTTCATGGATCACTTTAAAAACTAAATGGCAAGCATTGATTTATCGATTATAATAAAAAATTTATACACTCTTGCAATTTTTCTGTATTTTTTTTAGAGTTTTAAAACCAAACTAGTTATAATATGACACGTTGATTAGAGAAACACCGATGGGTGTTTTGCTTTCATATATTCCCCTGCTGTCATTATAATGGCTTTGTAATAAAATCTGCTTGTTCCAATGTTCATGTACTCGTAGTTTTGGATATCAAATAAAAGTTAAAAAAAATTCTTTTCCGTTGATTAATAAAATTTCAGCCTTTTTGGAATTCGGCATATTTTTTTTTGTTGTTGAGTTATTCATATTTGCAACTCTGAAAATTCGTATCAAAATTGTTGTTATTCATAAAAAGTATTCAGCATTTGTTTCGGAATAGAAAGGATATCTTTTTTTAGCAGCAACTAGACTATAGCCACTTTTCAAAACTATTCAAAATTTGCTTCGGTGCACATCAAAACGAAATCATTTGCAAAACTATTTTCAAAAGGAATTTCTATAGGAACTGATTGATGATAGACGACTATGGATAATAAATTCCACGATGGACGTGTGCCAAACATTAAACGATCGATATTGGCATGGAGAAATTTTAAAACTAAATCGAACGTTGCAACTGCATTTTACCATCTCACAATTATAGATTCAGATCCAGGCGTCCATCTTTTTAATTTTATCGAGGAGGGATTAGTATGACCAAAAGTTCGCTGCCACTTTGCTTATTCCAATGCGATTGTTCAAAACAATCCCTTTCTCGTAGCCGATGCCACTAAGCGAATATCTCATCTGGTCGTGCCTCTAAATGCACTAATAGTCATAATATTCCATATTCCAAGGATGAGGACTACCGTAATTATCATGATAAATAGCTGACGGCAGACAGAGAATTTTTGCAGAATTTCAACATTTCAACTATCGCTCATATTTTAGGTTTCGACGATGATAAATGCAAACAAATTAAAATCTTTTCAATAGAAAATTATTTTTCAAATCAAAATGCTGAATTAAAAAAAAAAATCCAAATAAGATAAAAAGAAAATAACAAATATCTCATGACTAAGTTGAGAAAAGAGAAAAATTTCAATCGAATGGAAATTTTTTGTCAAAGACGATGAAAAATGTTCCAATTTAACTTGGAAATTATACACCGTGTTTCGTTGCATTTACCTTGTCGGTTCTAATTTATGTACGAAACACTAGAGAACGATATACACACACATTTCCAATAATAAATCCTCTTCCATATTCAACTTTCCATATAAGAGGAAATTCTTAACAAATTTGACAATTCTAAATATTTGCATAAAGTTTTTCGGCTATTTGCGTTTATTTGTTTTGCCAAAAATCCAATCTGAAACGTTTTCGTTAGAGTTTCTTATTTCGTTTCGTTTCGTCCCTGATTCTTGCCGGCGATTTTTCATTATCCATCAAAAGTTTCCGACTATTTTCATATTAAAAGAAAAACATTATCTGGTACTTTGAAACTATTCCTTTCTTCATTTTCTATTTATTATTCTACGTTGCTAATCTAAGCGAACCGAACTGATTTCCAACAATGATAGAAGAAAAAATAATTTTATGCAATTATTTCTCAACAAGTTCTACTACAACTAAATCTCACCATCGAAACAGTACGAATGCCTAACGATTTTCTTTAGTTTTGAATATTTTCTTAAATATTTTCTTTTAAATAAATATTTACTATAAACCAAAAAAAAAATATATAAAAAATTAATCCTTTTTTAGGTAAAAATTTTATAGGGTTTTCATCCCCAATTCAATATTTTTCATATAAAATTCAATCGTAGTGATCTTATTTTTGAAAATAATTTTTTCTTATTTTAACATAATTTATAATAAAAATCATTTAATGTAAAGGTTTTTCAATTAAGGTAGCTAATGGCAATTTCATATACATGCCGACGTAAACTACGAGTATAATTGCAGATTAGCAAAGGTAATAGTGGTCATATTTTTGAAAAAACCTTTTCCAAAAATATTTGCATTAACGGATAAGTTTGATATTATTTGACTATGTATGATCCTTTCGTCCTCTCACAGTTCGTATTATTTATCATTGAACGAACCTTAAGCTTCGATTGCACCGTGCCAATTCTTTATTTTTAATTAATTCCATTAATTCATCAATTTAGATTTCGAGGAAAGCATTCCACATTAAATCAAGTCCACGGTATAACAGATATAATAGAAAAGGCATTGGAGAAAAAACAGATAAGTTCAATAAAATTCCTAGATGTGGTTTAGTATAAAGGTCTAATCTACAACCTGACATAAATGCTCCTGAAGAAAGATTATTTAGAGTAAGAAATCGGAAAGATTATTTAGAGTAAAGTAAGAGGATGATTATTCTGATTTAAGATAAATAGAAGCGGAAGCACCATAGGGAAGCTTTCTTACACCTATACTATACGTGCTGTTCACCAGCGACATTTCAAAATTTGAAAATGTATCTAATGCCATGTTTGCAGATGACACAGTATTATTAGCCAAGGGTCTAAACATAAGCAAAACTACAAAGAAACTTCAACGAACAAGTGACGATGTATGTAATTAGACAAAGAACTGAATCTGTACGAGGTCTGTTCAAGAAGTATCGCGAATTTTGAAAATACCGACAAGTTCGGCCATTTTGAATGTTCAGTTAATTTTTGACAACTGCTTTGCTTGCACGTGTTTTGCCTCGTCTTCGATTTTTGCCCATTTTCGACCAAAAACAGCATCGCATTAACATTGCTAAGTAGCTGTTGGACTCTGTTCGCGACGACCCAAATTTGATCCACAGAGTCATAACTAATGACGAATCATGGGTTTATGATTAAGACGTGGAAACCAAAGCTCAATCATCCCAATGGAAGCTGGCCCACGAGCCAAGACCGAAAAAAGCGCGCCAAGTTCGGTCGAACGTGAAGGTTTTGCTTACAGTTTTCTTCGATTACAGGGGTGTGGTATACCATGAGTTCTTACCACAGGGTAGAACGGTCAATAAGGAATATTACCTGCAAGTTATTCGCAAGAAACGCCCGGATTTGTGGAAGAACAAAAATTGTCTTTTACACCATGATTACGCCCCTGCTCACGCATCGTTGCTTATGCGCGAATTTTTGGCTAAAACTAACACACCAATAATGTCGCAGCCATTGTATTCCCCTAGATCTGAGCCACTGTGACTTTTTCTTGTTCCCGAAACAGATATTTTGGAATAGGCAAAAACCGAAGACGAGCCAAAACACGTGCAAGCAAAGCAGCTGTCAAAAATTAACTGAACATTCAAAATGGCCAAACTTGTCGGCATAAGTAAGAGATATGAGTACCAATATAGAAGAAGAAGAAGACGAAAAAGATAAATAAGATGAAGAAAATGAATAAGATGAAGAAGATGAAGAAGATGAAGAAGATGAAGAAGATAAAGAAGATGAAGAAGATGAAAAAGATGAAGAAGATGAAGAAGACGAAGAAGATGAAAAAGATGAAGAAGATGAAAAAGATGAAGAAGACGAAAAAGATAAATAAGATGAAGAAGATAAATAAGATGAAGAAAATGAATAAGATGAAGAAGATGAAGAAGATGAAGAGGATGAAGAAGATGAAGAAGATGAAGAAGATGAAAAAGATGAAGAAGATGAAGAAGACGAAGAAGATGAAAAAGATGAAGAAGATGAAAAAGATGAAGAAGATGAAAAAGATGAAGGAGACGAAAAAGATAAATAAGATGAAGAAGATAAATAAGATCAAGAAAATGAATAAGATGAAGAAGATGAAGAAGATGAAGAAGATGAAGAAGATGAAGAACATGAAGAAAATGAAGAAAATGAAGAAGATGAAGAAGATGAAGAAGACGAAGAAGATGAAAAAGATGAAGAAGATGAAAAAGATGAAGGAGACGAAAAAGATAAATAAGATGAAGAAGATGAAGAAGATGAAGAAAATGAAGAAGATGAAGAAGATGAAGAAGATGAAAAAGATGAAGAAGGTAAAGAAGGAATTGAAGAAAAAGAAGAAGAAAAGCAAAAAAGTGGGAACCTGAGAGAATGTTCCATGCATGAAGTGTTCTAAGCAAGAAATAAAAGATGAAAGCGTTTGACTCAAGCGGATTGGGTCGATAAAGCTGAGCTGGGGAAATCCATTACTGAACAGGTCTGTTTTGCTTCTTGTTTGGGCGTATCTAAATCCCTGAGGTCGTAGGCGAGCCGTGGGATTATGTCTAACGATAAGTAAGCCACGTTAAATAACATTACACTAATGTTACACACCAACAAGAATACGTTCTATATGGTCATATAGTTTCCAGATGAGATTAAAACTTGCATGACACGTGGAGTAGCGACTAGAGCACAAAATATCTTGAAAAAAAAGTCAGCAGTGTTGCCAGATTACTCTTAGTAATCCTATTGCTTCCATGCCACACCACATAATTAATTAACCTCTAATGTAAGGCTTTTGAACTACTTTTTTGGTTATTATTTTGAAGAGTTTTTCAATATTAATGAATTATTGAATTTTTGATAAATATCACAGCTCCAATATTGACAAAATTTTTTAACTATGAATTTTTCTAAAATTTTCAAGAGATTTAATTTAATATTGTATGACATAAAAAGTAAATTATTGTTTTTCTATTTATTTAAATGAAAGTAAATAAATAAATTTCAATGAAAAATAATAATAGCAGAATTTTTTTGAAATTTTCCAGATAAACGAACTTAGTTTAGACTCGAACATTAAATTGAGTGTAGATAAGACTTGTTCGAGTATATACAATAGAACAAATCTAAATAAATTGTTTGGAATGAATAATAAAAAGGCTTTTAGTCAATAATAATGGAACGTACAAGCAGGAATCGAATGAACTATTTACCATCGAAATCACGAACATTTTGTCTTTGTGGTTTGGGGTTAATAGCACACCGGAACCTATAGAAAAAATAGACGAATGGAATTCAACAATATTCCAATTCAACGACAAATGCATAATTCAGAAGGTGATAAAATAAACATTCGCGCTTTTCCGGCTCATATCCGATGCCTACAATTGAATTTAGTTAATCGAAGAGAATCTGATCATTTCTACATGGAAAAATTCAAAATGCCTAAACTCTAGAAATAAATTAGAATTTTTATTTTCCTCAACAAAAAAAATATCCCCAAATTGAAGGCTAGAAACTAAATGGAATTAAAGGAGAAGTCAAAAAATCATTTATCAACTTTTGATTATCAGGTTTCCATTTGAAAATTGACGACTAAATCTATTCGCGTAGAAGTAATTTCCAAATTCAATATTTTCTACTAGAAAAGCACTTAACTCTGCTGCCTTTATTAAATTTACATTTATTTATTTTTTATTGTATATATTTAAATAATATAAATAAAACCGAAAAAAGCATCATGTCTTCTATTATTTTGGGGTGAAAATAATTTTGCCGACGACAGTCAACTTTACGTAGAATAAAGAGCATATCAGTTTCTTAGGCATTTTTGGAGGCAAATTGTATATCAGTTTTGGAAGCTAAATGACGAGGTGGAGTCCTAAAATTTCAACTGATTTGCAACGAATAATTTTATAATTTCTCTAAAAAGTAAGGCGAATAAGTCTTTATTTTACAGGTATCTTATCTAGATTAAGTCCCAGGTTTTCTACTCATTTACATTCACTCTCCACCTCGTAAAAGAGTATTGGATATTATTGATACGTGATTGTAGATATTTTGAGGCTGTTTCGTCACCATAGGTAGTTGTTATAGTTTCGAGATTAGTTGCGATGTCAACGGTATAAATATTGTATAGGATTGGACCGAGGATACTACCTTGAGGAACACCAGCTGTGTATAGGGGATATTTCGAAATTGGTCAGTATTAACTGCTACTTGGGAATGACGTTGAAAGAGATATGACTTTAAAAGAAGAAAGTCTATGAAGAGAAGCAAGCCTTTGAGTTTCAAGAGCAGTTCAGGGTGCCACACTCGATCAAAGCTCTTAAAAGAAGACGCAATGTAATCGACAAGATGATGACATTGTTGGATTGCGGAGTGTTCTCATCGAAAACCAAATTGGTGATCGGGAATAATTTTATCAACTTCAAGGATATCATTTTAATAACTGAAAATATCATTTGGATGATGAACAGAAGAGTTTTCTTCGAGATTTATTTGAGGATAGGGGTGGATATTAAAGCTGAAACAGGGGTTTTTTTTTTTAAAGGGAATATAATGGATGAGATTTTTAATTTCGTTTGGAGCATAACTTTTGGGAGGAGGACTTCATAGGAAGTAGAATTGTGAATTCGTAATAAATTTTCTGTAAGAGAGTCTTATCTTCTAAGGCCTCAGAATTTCCGGGAAAAAGTACATACCTCAGGCTTTTCTATTGTATATCCGATTTTACCCAGGTATCATCGTACCTCAACGTAAATTATCTTTTTTTTTCCTTTTCTAATTTTTATATTGTTCTTGTTGTTTTTTTTTCTTTCTTTTGATAATAATTATTTTAAAATTTTTACCAATATCTACAACTACACTATAGTAACAAGTAGATTTATCTAATAGTAATAATTTTTATGGCTGTTTATGGGGAGTAAACATCCATTGAAGGTTCTCCTGGTAGAGTTTGCTTGTACTCAGTATTTTAATAAATCATGAGACCAGTCATGCTGAAGTAGTGTTTCTAAGAAAGGAAGTGGGGGATAGTTTTTGTACGAGAGGATTAGTATGATTTGAGGTACGGAAATGGAACTTTTTTATAATGAGACACAGCCACATTAACAACAAATGTGACTTAAAGATCCAAATTATAAACAAAAAGAAGAAAAGACGAATATAAAAAGAAGCATTGAAAATTTTATGAATTTTTTTTTGAGTGAAAGGATTGATTTCGACGGGAATTGGAAGGGTTAGTAGAGCCCCAGAATTCTAGTCCGTAAGTCCAAATTAAGAACAAAAAAATTAGCATCAACAATTTTCGGAAGTATTTTTGACTGAAAGAATTGGATTCGACAGAAATTGAAAGGCTTTCAGAGCCCCAGAGTTCTAGTGCGTAAGTTCATATGGGTTTCAGTAGGGCATTATCTAAGAGTACTTTGCTATCTATAGTAAGCTTAGAACGTTTGTCTAGAAGTTGAAGTTATTGTTCGTATTTTCTTTTTAGTTCTTGTCTTTTGAGTCTTCTGCGTGGATTCCATGTCAAGCGTTTGGCTAAGTTCAGTCCGAGATACCGAACTTTATTATGTTATGGTATAGTACTGTCATTAAGATTTATGAGAGGACATGCATGGTTCATGAGTAGTTTTTATTCAATGACTTTTCCTCTCCACGTGGTAAACCAGTTCTAGAAGATTTTGATTTGGATTTGGAGAATTTTGGAAGTATGTTGGGTATTTACGCCAGATGCAAAACAGGCCGTATCATCAGAGTATGTAGCAAAGAAGGTATCGGAATAGATTTGGATATCACGTGTGTAAATGTTGTAGAGGATGGGTTCAAGCTTACTTCCTTGTGGAACACCAACCAATATCGGAGAGATATTGGAGAGTTCTTTAGATTCGTTTACTTGGAAGTATCGGTTGGAAAGGATGGATCCTCTCGAGTTTTCTGCGTAAGCCCGGGTGCCATAATCTATAAAAATCTTGTCTTATATCAATAAACACACCGGGACAGTACTCTTTTCTTTCTTAAGAGGATGCAATTAAATTAAGGACTTGCTGGGTAGTGGAGAGTTCGGAACAAAAACCAAATTACTGGTTGGGAATTAAATTTGAGGATTCGACTAGGGATGTGAGAAATGGACGACTATTTTTGCAAAGATTTTAGAAAGGATTGGAAGGAGACTTATTGGTCTGTAGGAAGTGGGGCGGTTAATTAGTTTATTTGGTTTAATGGCAAATTTTCAGAACAATAGGAAATATATTGTTCGAAGGATGGAATTATACAGTAAAGCAAGAAATAATATTGCTCTTTTAGGGGGTTATTGGAGTATATTAGAGGTAATTAGATAATAGTCATATGCTTGGCGAAGACTCATGGGTAACGGAATGGATAGTTCTGTTTCGATTTAGTAAAATGAGTCCTGTCTAGTATGTCCTTTTGTAGGGTAAATGGGTCTGCTTCATTTTTGTTCATCTTGATCCAGGTT
Source organism: Atherix ibis (assembly GCA_958298945.1). Classification (NCBI taxonomy): domain Eukaryota; kingdom Metazoa; phylum Arthropoda; class Insecta; order Diptera; family Athericidae; genus Atherix; species Atherix ibis. Next base: position 24,938,792 of record OY282610.1, on the reverse strand, counting down.
TCGGCAATTTTCCGTAAAGGGTGCATTTTTTTATGTTATAATATTTGTCTTGTAATAATCCATGGAGTTCTATTTGTCGTGAGTTTTGAAAGCGTTCTGTTTTTTATTTTAAGATATTGTCATGTGGTTCTCTTTGCAGTTTGTTTAGTTTAGAGCTTGATATAAATTCATAGGAGTTTGTGGGTTTCTTCGGGGGGTGATATGTGGAAGCAATAGTGGAAGGGAAATGTGTTGTAGTCTCGTATAGTAAAGTATGCTCCTGACGTAAAGTGCGTCTCTGTTATGACTGCTATCTCAATACGGTTACTATAATGAAGTATGTCTAGTTCCTGTCGATGGAGGCTTAGTCCGTTACCGTTCCATAAAAGGATGCCAACGGTCTTATACCTTGCGTTTCATCGCGATTATTCGCATGATTATTGACAGTTGATTTGGTTCGTTTTGCGGTCATTTATTGTTAATATTTTTATATGAAGAGGTTATAGCGTCTTGTAGTATATAAGTGAAATTATATATGACCTTATCAAATTCTTGTTCTATTTCTCAACTTTATTGTAAATCTGCCATTATTATTAAATTGTTTTTCATTCTCTGTATTATATACAAAAAAAATATATTTGTACGAAATTGCCAGCAAAATAAAATCTTCTTTATGTAAATTGCATAATCAAATCTTCTTTCTCGAAAATACCCAGAAGGGGGAGTCACGAAAAAGGAGATTGAATATTGATGACAGTGTTATTCAATTATAGATAATATTATGTCTTCTACATTAATTCAATTCGATATTCTAGGATGTATATAATCGGGGGGAAAAGGATAAAATATTGATTTCGAGTCTTACAACGAGAGTAGAAATAATAGAATTGTACATGAATTGGACTATAAATAAATACTGCGTAAATTAAACTTTGAACATGAATATGAAAAAAATATTTTAAAAAAGAGTAATTTAAACGATAGAAGGATTCCGATAGATAAAGAAGTTGAATGAGCGCGTTTAGATGATACAAGAGAATGTTACTGAAGGATTCTAAAAGTTGCCCATCGCCATGAGATCCAACATAAATACAAGTATAGACTGGTGTCTATAGCAGTGCACAGATTGCATCACAACTAAAAATTGAAGGCATTATTGTGCAATCGAATTGTATGAATAGGAAATAAGATTACAAAAATGAAGGATACTAAAAGGAATGTTGTCTGATGAAAATGCACTGATTAATTTTGTCTTAACAATTGAATGAACGAAAAAAATAATAAATAATAAGACAAGAATTCCAAATAACATCGAATTTTCTCACATTTCGATAATAAATAAAATTCTAGAATTATTTGCTATCGAATCTCTGTTAATAAAAGGACAGAATTCTTGCTGATGAGAGACGGATTCGTTTGGAAAAGGAAAAAATTTCTTTATTAATGTTCTTGCCATTATTATTATTTTTATTATTATTATTATTACGATCATTTCAATAATTGAATTTATTATTACAGTATCAACAGTCAGTGTTATTCATTGCTATTCTATATTCTAATTGAGTATAGTTAACAGGAGAATTTTCCATAACAGATGCTTTAAATGAGGTCAAGAGTTGTGTTGTCAAGTGAATTTATAATGCATGAACGTGTATATCAAAAGCGTTGGGAGTACTTAACATAAGAGGGTAAGGGTGTTTATTCTATTTTAGTAAATAATGAGAAATTAAAACTATAAAAAAGTATATTTAATGAAAAGGATCAAGAATAAAGAAGAGAATAACTTAAATAAATGGCAGCCAACCTTTTCACAATGAGTGTCTATAGGTGCACATATTTTTATATCATTAAAAATAGTTGTTATTAAGAAGGTGCTTCAATTAAAATAAGCATTCAGATTCTATGCGATGTAATTTATAAAATAATAATGGCAGCATAAAAGGTTAATGTATGAATCCATTAAAGAATCAAGAGAAAAATCACCTTTTCGCATAATTGGATTTAAGACCATTATTTAGAAAGAAAAATTGATGTAATTTTATGAAATTTTTAAACTAGTGTCATTTAAAGTCAAATTATTTTTATTGATTGAATAAAATATCCTATCACATAAGGTCATCATTATTGGTTGTTTAAGTTAAATAGTGAAAACTTATTTGATTATTTAATTTAAAATCTTATACGAGGTCTGTTGAAAAAGTATTGCGAATTTTGAATTTTCGCTGGTTACGTATATTCGATTTTCAGTTTTTTTATAGCGTTATATTAGTACTCATGTCTTTCACTTATGCTGACAAGTTCGGCCATTTGGAATGTTCAGTTAATTTTTGACAGCTGCTTTGCTTGCACGTGTTTTGGCTCGTCTTCGATTTTTGCCCATTTTCGACCAAAAACAGCATCACATTAACATTGCTAAGTAGCTGTTGAACTAAGTCCGCGACGACCCAAATTCGCTCTAGAAGGTCATAACTAATGGCGAATCATGGGTTTGTGGTTATGACGTGGAAACTAAAGTTTAATCATCCCAATGAAAGCTGCCGCACGTGCGAAAACCGAAAAAAGCGCGCCAAGTTCGGTCGAATGTGAAGGTTTTGCTTACAGTTTTGTTCGATTTCAGGGGTGTAGTGCACCATGAATTCTTGCCACATGGTAGAACGATCAATAAGGAATATTACCTGCAAGTTATCCGCCAGAAACGCCCGGATTTGCGGAAGAACAAAAATTGTCTTTTGCACCATGATAACGCCCCTGCTCACGCATCGTTGCTTGTGCGCGAATTTTTGGCCAAAACCAACACACTAATAATGCCGCATCCACCGTATTCCCCAGATCTGGCCTCCACTGACTTTTTCTTATTCCCGAAACAGAATCTTTGATCCATTTTTTGGAATGGGCAAAAATCGAAGACGAGCCAAAACACGTGCAGGCAAAGTAGCTGTCAAAAATTAACTGAACATTCAAAATGGCCGAAGACATGAGTACCAACATAACGCCACAAAAAATCGAAAATACATAACCCGCGGAAATTCAAAATTTGCGATACTTTTTGAACAGACCTCGTATATGAGGTATTTTTTTCTTAATGTGTAACATCTTAACTGTTGGTATGTGGGACTAATTTCGTGAATGCGACAGAAATGCATAACAGGAAGTATGGAGAAGCGCGCACTATTTTCAATTTATTTTTATTGTGGATATTTTGGTTATATTCGGGGTTTTTTTTTCAATTTTTTTTGATTATATTTACAAAAACAACAAAAAATTAAAATTAAATACCAAAAAATATAAACTAAAAGTATCCTTTTTCAAAAGGTACAATTGTTAGGTGTATTTCAGATTTATACCTGAAGGCTAGCGTAGGCGTAGTAATTTTCTTCACAATTTTACTATAAAAAAATATCCCCAAAAGAAAATTTCTGAATGCGTATTTTTGATAATGCAGCGTGCGTTAACTTTTGCATATGTTTGTCCATATTTACACATATATATGCGTTCGCTTATAAACACACATCTCTCAAACAACCCCCCCCCCACCTCTCCACCTTTCCAATAATTCCACAACGCTGATTATAAATGTTAACGCACGTGCAATTTGAAAAATTTTGATGACATTTAATTGTTGAGTAGACTTATGGTAGAGATAAGATGGTGGTAGACTGTGGTAGATGTCATTCTATGTGTTCACTGTTTACACAACAAATTATTAATATTGAAATGTAACTTTTCTGACCATGTGTGAGTGTTATCACATTTTATACTTTTCTGCGTGTTGGCTATACAAATTCGTGTATTTATGCTGCATTCACAAATCTGCCGACAAACGCCCCACACCACCCCTCATCATGAACATCTATTTTTCAGAAAATGCTTGTTTTTTATTTGTTTGATTATTTGATGAGAAAATGTTCTTTCCTCTTTTCGGACTATGCAAAAAAAAATCAATTCAATAGAAACACAAATTAATAAATATTTCTTTCTCTTCGGCCTATTATTCAAATAATAATCGAAAACTTAATTATATTACCAAATATACTTTGCCATTTGACGCTTGTACGTTGCTGTCACTATTACTTTTACCCTGATAGGGGTTGCATAGAGATATCATGCTGATAACTATAAATATAAGCCTACGTTGGCTCTGACTTAGACGTCCATAGTTAGGTATCACCCTTGCAAAGGCATTCACAACCTGACTAGCCTTTTCAGCAGCCGAAGCTCAACCTGACGTCTATCTGAACGCCCAGGTATCTATAGTGAGAGTAATTGTCTCCTTAACTATCCTACTGGTCAATTGTACTGCCTATGTTTTTTTATCAGCAAGTTCAACATCCACTAACGATAGCCAGTGCCAGATAATGTGAACTGCACCATTTGTGGTTTGAGTGATGTCACCTATGAAATTATCGACAACGATCGATGCAATGTCATCTATTGTATAAATACAGCCAAAGTTACTCCTTTTGGCATTGGGATTCGAGCAGCGCAAATTCATCTACAAATACAACCAAAGTTACTCCTTTTTGCTTCGGGAGTTCGAGCAGCGCATCATCCATAAACGTCCACAATAATGGGCCGAGCACCGCGCCCTGAGGAACTCCCCCACTGATACTGTTTCCATCGCATTTTCAGTGTCGTATATTAGCGTTCTATCGGTAGTCTCCGATTATCCTCCTAATACACGTATACACCGAAATTTTGAGGTGGCGAACCATAGTGCAGTATGGCTTAGTACCTTGTTTCTGTCGCTTTTCTTGAATGATATCAAATCGTCAATGCAACAATTGGGCTAAATAGGATTAATTTTACAATAAGAAAATTGTGTTATTAATTAAAAAGATTTTATCTGCGACCGTGCCATCCTGGATCCACCGGTTCTCGTCAGATCACCGAAGTTAAGCAGGACTGGGCGTGGTTAGTACTCGGATGGGTGACCACTTGGAAAACCGCATGTCGCAGGTAGGTAGCGGGTTCGATTCCCGCTGCCGCCATTTCGGCATTGGTGCCGGGGTGAGAGGCCGACTACAAGCCTTACATATGTAGTCCGTAGGGTCCCTGATAAGCCGCAAGCCATAAGAAAATATCTTATCATGAAACAGCACAAGAGTAATCATCCGGACAACACCTCAGGCAAAACGACATTTGGCTTTCACCGAACAACCCGAATAGGTACCTGGAACGTGCGAACTCTCTCCCAAACTTCTCGTCTGGCGCAAGCTACTTCCGAAATGCGACGCTACAATCTCGACATACTGGGAATCTCCGAAACAAGATGGAAACATCAAGGATTCCTCGCAACGCAGACGGGTGAGCACTTCATCTACAGCGGCAACGACAGTGGGCACCACTGTGGAGTCGGATTAATCCTATCAGCCAACGCAAAGAGATCTCTCATGGGCTACAAACCGGTCTCCGACCGCCCTCTGACAGCCAGGTTCCGCTCGAAGTTCCGAAACATCACCATCGTGCAATGCTATGCCCCAACTGAAGTAGATGATGACGCCAATAAAGAAGCCTTCTACCACCAATTAGAGACGTGCATTCAATCTGCCCCAAAGAGCGACATCAAAATTGTAATGGGCGACTTTAACGCTAAAATAGGCCGGGATAACACTGATCTTCGCTCGATCATTGGAACACACAGCCTTCATGCAGAGGGAAATGACAACGGGAACCGTCTCACTGACCTCTGCTCAACTCATCAACTATTCATTGGTGGCACCAAGTTTCCTCACAAGAACATCCACAAATACACCTGACAGTCTCCGGATCGCGTGACCCGCAACCAGATAGACCACATCCTAATAAGCAAAAAATTCCTCGGATCGCTCCTGGACGTCAAGACAATCCGAGGAGCTGACATATACAGCGACCATCAGCTGTTACTTGGGGTGGTCAGACTAAGGCCTGCGGCAACCAAGAAACAACAAGATCGCGCAGAACGCAGGCACGACATCCAACGTCTGCAGAATCCAGAGACAGCCGAGTTATTTGCGAACAAGCTGGAGGAAGTTAGCCACAATGCCGAAAGGCTGGCATGGCCTTCTCTACTGGGCAAACTAAAGTCCGCTGCAGAGGAAGCAACGGGCTTTCGGAACTACAAGAGAAAACGAAGAAAGCTGAAAGGTCTACTCCAAACTGCTCAAACTCGCGAGGAAAGGCACCATCTACAGACGAGGTACGACCTTGCTCAAAAGATGGTCAAACGCATGGCAAGGGATGACAAGAGGAACTACTTCAACGAAATAGCGAGCGAAGCAGAAGCCGCTGCACACCGGAGCGATATCTGCAGTGTCTATGCATCAATTCGAAAACTATCCGGAAATATAACACCCTCACTGCCACCACTTACCCAAGTTGAAGATGTCGAAAAGTTCTGTTACCTTGGCAGCATGCTCAGCAAGGATGGTGGAACTGAAATAGACATCCAAACGCGCATCAACAAGGCGCGACAAGCGTACACCTCACTTGGGAACGTATGGCGTTCCAATCATCTCTCCATAGCACTCAAACTTCGAATATTCAACTCAAACGTCAAGCCAGTCCTACTGTACGGCTGCGAAACATGGAAAGTAACAGACAGCACGACTCGTAAGCCTCAGGCATTTGTGAACAGATGCTTGAGGCGTATAAGCAAGTTCTTCTGGCCAAACTGGATAACGAACGATGAGGTGTTACTTCTCACGAAGCAAATACCCCTGCTAGATAACATCAAACGCAGGAAATGGAGTTGGATTGGCCACACCTTGCGAAAACCACCTATGGACATAGCAAGGATGGCGCTAGATTGGAACCCACAGGGCAATCGCAGCAGAGGACGTCCAAGGACCACTTGGAGAAGATCAGTCGAGCGCGAACACCAACAAACTGGCAAATCATGGTCGGAAGTAAAAAGGCTGGCTCAAGACAGAAGCAGATGGAGAGAGTTCACAGAGGCTCTAGTGCCGCTATATGCTCCATAGGAGTGACTGTGTTCTCATGTCTATGTGTAACATAGAAATAAAAAACCTGTCAAATAAAAAATTAAAAAGATTTTTGAAAAATCTAATTAATACATTTTGATAAATATGAAACTAACTATTAACCAAGAGTAAAACTAACGAATCTATAAAAAAAAATCTAATTAAATCCTTGATTTTATTTTTTTAAAAAAATTATTTATACAAATTAATCCTTATATCTGCACTAAAAGGTAAGTTTTGCGAAAATAAAAAAAATTCAAAAATAACAATAAATTTATAACAAAGTCTAACAATTAGACTGTAAGTAATGAAATAAACCTGAAAAGAAACCAAATAAAAACACCGAATACTGTTATAGTAGATTTTGTTTAGAAATGCACCTTGAATATTGCAGAAAATAAAAGGAAAACTTACAAAAGATTATATGGACAGTCTCATCTACTTGTAGTGCCAGCAGGACGAATTAAGAATCAGTTGATGTGTGCACCAGAATACTCGTACATGTACAAGTTGTACCTGGGAGCATTTTAGGATAATTCACACAATTGTTAATCTCGAAACTTTTACAGATGGCAGATTCTACAAGATATTTAAACTTTAAGGAGCACATAAATAAGTAAAAAGAGAGAAAACGATATCACAAAGACCAGCACTTGTACACCATTGCACCAATTTGACTTGATCCACTCTCACAATATGCACTTGAAGCCCTCTGCTTTTATGGTCCTTTCAACAATATTCATTCACTGGGGATACTTGCAATTGTTCTTTGAATCCTATTCTTCTTGTAATTGAATAAAAGGATGCACAAAATAATAAGAAGTCTTAACCAGTACAGAATTATTTTCAGTTTGTTTTTCTTGTGTTTAAATTTTATCACGAAAAACCTTACAAATGTCAGTGGAAAAATTTTCGAGTTAATCTAAAAATTTTCAGAATATTATTTTCGTTTCTTCCCTACTGCCCTCTCCCAAATGAATATAAAAATAATTAAATAAAAAGAAAATTAAAAAAATAATCAAAAACTAAATTCTCTTTTCATTAGTTGAAAATATTCTTTAAATTTTGAGATTAGTAACATTTTGAATATGTTCATAGATCATAGATAAAAAAAAATTTCACTAAGAATTTAATTTGCTTTGGATAGAGTTTGACATTCGGGCTTACTCTGAAAACTTAAGAGGATTCATCCTTTCGTCTATTTAGTAGTCGTAAGGTTTTCAACTTTTTCACTTGACACTTCCAAGTAAACAAATCCAACCAACTCTCCAATATCTCTCCGATATTGGCCGGTGTTCCACAGGGTAGAAAACTTGAACCCACCTCTACAATATCCGACATCCCAATCTGTCCTAATACCTTCTTTGCTATATACGTTGATGATACGGACCATCTTGCATCTAGCAAAAATCCCCAACATGCTCCTGAAATTCTCCAAAACTAAATAAAAACCCTATGAACATAAATCTATCCACGAACCATGTCCTCCCATATTCTTTAATGACAGTATTATACCAATACATAATTTTTTAGTTTGGTACCTCGGACTGATCTTACCCAAAAGCTTGACCTGGAATCCACGCAGAAGACTAAAAAAACAAGAACTAAAAAGATGATATTTACAACTATTTGGACTTCTAAGCAAACGTTTTACACTTATAATAGACAGCAAAGTACTTTTAGATAATGCCCTACTGAAACCCATATGAACTTACGCACTAGAACTCTGGGGCTCTAAAAGCCTTTTAATTTCTGTCGAATCCAATTCTTTCATTCAAAAATACTTCCAAAAATTGTTGATGTTAATTTTTTTTTAATAATTTGGACTTACGGACTAGAATTCTGGGGCTCTACTAACCCATCCAATTACCCTCGAATTCAGTCGTTTTACTCAAAAAGACTTTGGAAAATTTTCAATGCTTATTTTTATATTCGTTGTAGAATTAAAGTTTTTCTTTTTTTTGTTAATAAAAGTTAAGTGCACATTTTTTCAAATTTCCGATTTTATAAGAAAGATTGAACCTTGAAATTTAAGAATGAAACACAACATCATTCCCAGAAAACTGGGAAATAGTTCGAGAACTTTCAAAAACCGAATAATCAGCCGAAATTCTGATATCAATTGGCCGGCTCGGAGTTATAATTAGAGCACGTTGGATTATTTTCTGTGGGGAGCCATTAAGGATAAATGTTACGCAAGCCATCCAGAGAGAATTGACGCCTTGAAACACGAAATCAAAGTTGTCATTAAAGAGATACAGGCCCAGACAATCGAAAATGTACTGAAAAATTGGATCGAGCGAATGGGGTACTGTAAGGCCAGCCATCATTTAAATGATGTTGAGTTTCGTTCGTAAATTTCAAGTTTCAATCTTTCTAATAAAACCAGAAATTTGAAAAAATAAGCACTCATATTTTTAAATTTACTTTTTAAAATGCAACTTTTAAATTTGCACCATATTTATGGTCCACCCTATAATTTGAACTTACGGACTAGAATTCGAAGGCTCTACTAAGCCTACCAATTCTCGTCGAATTTAGTTCTTTCACTCAAAAAGACTTTGGAAATTGTTCAATGCTTTTTTTTATATTCGTTGTAGAATAAACGTTTTTCTTCTTTTTGTTTATAATTTGGACTTATGGACTAGAACACTGGAGTTCTTCGAAGCCTACCAATTCACGTCGAATTTAATCCTTCCAATCAAATATATTCCGCACAAGTTTTGACGCTCTTTTTTATGTACGCAATACTGCTAGTTATCGGTATCTTAGAGTCCCATTTGATTTTGATGTGGCTGTGTTTCATTATAAAAAGTTTCATACTAATCCCCTCGTGCAATTTTCTAGAAATACCCATAGAAGACTTAGGCGTCATTGGTCCTGTCATTTATTAAAATACTGAGTCTTAACACAAGTACAGTCTACCAGGAAAAGCTTCAATAGATGTTTACTCCTTATAACCATTCATGTAAATGTGAACTATTATATAGATCTCATTGTTACTATGGTATAATTGTAGATATCTGTAAAAAAGATAAAATTATTTAAATTCTATCCGTTTATGCAATTCACATCTAAAAGTTAACTTACTCCTAATTATGTGTAAATTTTTTGAGAAACTGATCCTTAAACGATCCTGTCATATACTTGAATCGTCCAGCATATTTTAAGATCATCAGTTTAGCTTTAGAGCAGAATATTCCACTATTATACAAACCTATCATCTTATAGATTAAATTGCATACTCATTTCAGATAAAAGGGTATTATCCAGGTGTGTTTCTAGACACATTTCTGAAAACTGAAACCATTTCTTCTTTCCTTATTCTACTATAAAAACCTCTTATGACAATATTTACAATCTACCATTAATCATAAATACTCCACAAAATTTTCAGTTATATCTAACATACCTAAGAACAGAATCTTTGGGCCTATCCCCTATAGTATCTATGACGCGGACATTCCTGAGTATAGTTACATCCTCACTGCAATTTACGCAGACAATACAGCAATAATTACAACCTACAAAAAGTTTGTCTGTACCCCAAATATTTTACAAAATTATATCCTCGAACACTAAAAGGACTCAAAGTGAGTAGATAGTATAAAAAACTACTTAGAACATCTGAAATCTTACAACTGACAGCGAATTACTTATATATAATACCATCGTTTAATCGATCTAGACTTACCGACTCGAACTATGGTGTTATACTAAGCTTTTCAACTCTCATCGTATCGCATCTATTCAAATAAAAATCTTTCGTTATATTGTGATTACTTCTTATAATTTTCTTGTTTTGGCTGTTGCTCGTTATAAAAAGTTTCATGCATAATTCCCTTGCAAAATAATTATTCTCAGTGACCCTACCTAGTAATACCCCTCATAACTTAAATTGGTAATGGCCACGAAACTTATTAAGGTTAGCTCAAATAAGCCTTATTAATTCTGGAGAAGGATCGAATTGAAGAATTGTTAAAAATTAAGAATTTTAATTTAAAAATTTAAGAATTGCAATAAATTTGCTTGTTATTATATTTAAATAGTTCACGATATCTTTTACAGGGTGGTCTAAAGATAACTTTATACAATAACATTGTTCGCACATAATTTTCCAGAATTGAAAAAAAAATGGTAATTTATTGGTAAATCTATTCTTTAATATAGATTTTTGAATTATGTATGGAAAATAATATTCACTAAATTATTGCCTCTGACATTGTGCCAATTATCTGCCTTTTGGATGATATCTTTCGGCATGCTTTCACGCATTACCGGGCTAACTTTATTGATTTGGTTGTGTATATTTTCATAAAGTTACCCAATTGTCTTCTGTCTATTAGCATAGACCTTAGTGCTTTCAATTTTTCATAAAAAAGGAAAATAAAACAATCAACATTGATACTTTTTCGGTCAGGAAACATCGATCATAGAATTTCCATTGTCGCGCGTTCAGTGTAAGACGTGGTGCCGTTCTATTGGAAGCACATGGTCCAATTCAAGGATGAATACCAATTAAGGGTAACAATCACCATAACATCATTAGCAGTAGAATCGTCGAAGAAATTCGGATCAATGACACCTCCAGCCCTAACACTTCACCACACAGTTACTCTACGAGGGTAAAGAGGTCGTCCGTAAATTGCCTATGGATTTTCACGTCCTCAGAAGCGGATTTTTTGTCTATTGACGAAGCCCCCTAAACCAAAATCAGCTTCGTCACTGATTATAAATTTCTTGTTTAAACCCGGATCTTGTCTAAGGAGACCTTAAATTTTTCCGCTCAAATACTCATAAGATCTGTAGCCTGAAGGTCCTGTAACACCTCAGTCTTCTACGGCTATGAATGCATTTTTTTATGGAAAATATACCAAAAAACCGTTTGAGAAAGATTCAGAATTTCTGCGCATTTTCTTTATGGAAATTTCCAGACTGTTTTTTCTCGATTGTACGGCTGGTTCTAAGACATCCAGGTTTTGGTCCATCAAATCCCTAACTATGACCATTGAAATTATTCATTATAATTAATGAATAATTTCCGTAAAATATATTTTTACAATAATTACACATTATTGAAAGTTATAACGCTTAATAATAATTGTGCCACGTCTACTCTTTATGAATGTTAAATATCAACTAAAAAAATGATAGGTCACCAAAATGGCAACAAATAGCACATTCCGAATGAATTTAAGGAAAAAATATAATTTAAATTAAATTATGGTATTGAAACGAATTTTCTCATCAAATTATACATCAAGAAATACACTTTAAATATTTAGTATAATTTTGGAATATTGTCTATAATTTTCCAGAAGATCCTTAAATAAATAACAATGCATATTTTTTGGTAAAATATTTATTTTACGAACAATTTACTTACACAAAAGTTTATAAAAAAATCCACTACCACATTACTAATTTTTATGAATAATTTTCATATGAAAAAAGATAATATTTTCTATTTGAGAAAATCATAATTCAATAATTGCTTATAATAATTTTCAATATTATATAATTATAAAATTGTAAAGCTGCTCGTATATTAATCATACGAATGCGCTAAAATCCAATTCGAACCAGTTTAATATTAATAATATTATGCAAAAGATACTCAAGTTTATGAGTAAATTTTAATTAAAATCAAAAAATCAAATTATAATTAAAATTTATTTATTAGTTTAATAATAAAATTAATGGAATATTTGTTCCTATATCCTTTATAATGTATAGAGGAAACGCACACAGGACACTATGGTATAGCGGAAAAATCAATTATCATTTTTCCTTTCTTTATTTTCACATAATATAATAATCGTTAATCATTTAATATTATTAAATGCTAAATTAATTTTACACTTGTTTACTTGCAATAAGGAGGATTTTATGCATATTTAAATTAAATGGAGAGAAAAAAATATATAAAAATTAATGAGATATTTTCTTAATAATATTCCCAGATTAAAAAGATTCAAATTGAGAATCTGTTTATTTTAAGAGCATATCCTCAAATGCTATTAACTATCGAAATGAATAATCAAAAGGTCTTAAAATTATACAACTAATAAAAAGGTCCAAATTAGCATATTTGTTATTGGATGTGGGCAAAATATATTTTCTAAATTCTTATTAGCAAAATTTTCTTCAGCAATGCGGCTTTTTTCACATTCGGTGGTTACATAAATAATCAAAATTGAGATATATGGGGCTCTAAAAACCTACAACCTAATATGAAGAAGCCATTGTATCCACGAAAAATTAGTGGTTAGTGTTCATCAATAGTCTGAAGGTGTCAGTGATGCGTGCTGCTTTGAAAATGAAGAAGTTTTATGTTGTTGTACGCCTACCTCCAAGAGAGTTAGAACATTGGGTGGTGGTGTGTGCGGACGTGAAGACCTAGAGTGATGGCTCTGACAGGTTAATCAGAATCTCTAGAAGACGAGAGACTAACAGGACATGGTGGCAGGCTAGCCTTGCGGGATTGCAGAAGGTGTTCTTTATCGTCTTCGCACCCAAACATAAGAACAAAAAAATACATGCCGTGAGGTATATTTAAACTGTTGACTTCAAAGGTGTGAACTTCTCCAGAGGGAAAGCAGGTACGCTAGAGAATGAGAAGGTCAAGATAAAAACGGAAAATAATTCGATGGAGAGAGCGCCATTTCGGAAGCAGTCTTGGTGGTAAATGCTGCTTCATGGCCATCCCCAAATCTACGATTGGCACTATGGTGTTGGAAGTGCCTCTTTCGTACTTGATGACTTACTTTGGCACTTCTTTGGCCCGTTCTGATATTGAAACTGCCCCTTTTGCACTTGAGGACTTAGTTTATGCTTGTCACTTCTTCGGCCCATTCTAATATTGGAAGTGGCCCTTTTGCACTTGAGGACTTACTTTACGCTTGGCACTTCTTCAGCCCGTTTTGATGTTGGAAGTGTCCCTTTTGAACTTGACAACTTACTTTACGCTTGGCACTTCTTCGGCCCGTTCTGGTGTTGGATGTGCCCCTTTTGCACTTGGCAACTTACTTTACGCTTGGCACTTCTTCAGCCCGTTTTGATGTTGGAAGTGCCCCTTTTGTACTTGACAACTTATTTTACGCTTGGCACTTCTCCGGCCCATTCTGGTATTAAAAGTGCCCCTTTTGTACTTAACGACTTACTGTACGTTTAGCACTTCTTCGGCTCGTTCTAACTTTGGAACTGCCCCTTTGGCACATGACAACTTACTTTACGCTTGGCACTTCTTCGGCCCGTTCTGGTGTTGGAAGTGCCCCTTTTGCACTTGGCAACTTACTTTACGCTTGGCACTTCTTCAGCCCGTTTTGATGTTGGAAGTGCCCCTTTTGTACTTGACAACTTATTTTACGCTTGGCACTTCTTCGGCCCATTCTGGTATTAAAAGTGCCCCTTTTGTACTTAACGACTTACTTTACGTTTAGCACTTCTTCGGCTCGTTCCAACTTTGGAACTGCCGCTTTGGCACATGACAACTTACTTTACACATGGCAATTCTTCGGCCCGTTCTGGTGTTGGAAGTGCCTCTTTTGAACTTGACGACTTACCTTAGTAGTCTTAGCCCATGGTTGACGAGACGATCTGTAAGAACTCAGGAAAGGGGGTGAAAGCAAAAAAAAAAATATTTTTTTATAATAATTTTTTGTTATAAAATTTCTAAAGAAAAAAATTTTCTCTTTTATTTTAAAAGCAATACTAAAATTTTTTATTTTGAAAAAAAACGGAAACCATCATCAATAATTTTTAATTTATGTTTTCCTTGATCCTTTTTAATTTTCTTTTAAATATTTTATTTTGTGTTTTTGTTCAATCATTTAATTTTATTTTTTTCTTACTACAATTTCAATATATTTTTGATAAACTTAAATTTAAAAATGGGGGAATAAAAAGAGATATATTATTTTTTCGTTAGATGGCGGTAGTGTTATATAACTCGTAAGTTGAAACTTGTGCTCATTGGAAAAGTGACATTCCGAACCAAAAAAAAAAATTCTTTTATAGCTTTTTTGCTTATCGATTCAGTTGTGAGTTATAGGGTGTAAATGGTGGAAGTTAACAAAGAGAAAATTTGGTATATTTTATAATATTGGATTGATAAAAGTGAAAATGCAAGTCAGGTGGCTGAAATTATGAATAGTGTTTATGGTCGCAAAACTGGCATAGCCAATTATGCTCTGTTTTTCTGCTTCAATTTGAAGAAATCGGCTGCCGAATCGCATCGAATGCTTATGAAGGCCTATGGTGACAGTGCTTTATTGGAAACAACGTGCCGAGATTGGTTTCGTCGGTTCAAAGATGGCAATTTTGACTTGTGGGACAAGAAGCGTGAAAATCGGCTCAGAAAAGTTGAGGACCATCAATTTCAGGCAATTTTGGATGAAGACGATACCCAATCGTAAAAAATGCTCGCGGAGCAATTGGGTGTTACTCAACCAGCCATTTCCATGTGTCTGCGTGCCATGGGGAAGATTGAAAAGTTCGGAAAATGGGTGCCGCATGAATTGATAGATAAGCAGATGGAGCAACGCCAAAACACATGCGAAATCTTGCTCGCAAGAAAAAAAATAGCTCCTGCATCGGATTGTGATAGGCGATGAAAAGTGGATATATTTCGAAAATCCTGAACACAAGAAATCGTGGGTTGATCCCTGCCAACGATCAACATCTTCCCCAAGACCAAATCGCTTCGGACGGGAGACGATGCTGTGCGTTCGGTGGGATCAGCAGGGTATCGTTTACTATGAGATGTTGAAACCTGGTGAAACTGTCAATGCCCACCGCTACCACTAACAACTGATCAAATTGCACCATGCTCTACGTGAAAAAAGGACGAATTATCAACAAAGACATGACAAGCTGATTTTCCTCCACGAAAACGCACCATCGCACACATCAAAAATGGTCCGAAACTTCTTGGAGACACTCAACTGGGAGGTGCTACCCCACCCCGCTTATTAATCAGACCTGGCCCCTTCCGACTACCACTTGTTTTCGTCGATGGGTCACGCGCTCGCTAAGCAGCACTTCGATTCTTACGAAGACGTCCGAACATGGCTTGATGAGAGGTACCATGCCAATTTTTTTGGCATGGTACCCACAAATTGGCCGAGAGATGGAAAAAATGTGTAGCTTGCGAGGGCAAGTACTTTGAATAAATTTGTTTTCGCTTTCTATAAAAAAAAAAAACTGATTTAAGCTTATACACCTGGTACGATAATATTGTGTAAAAATGATCGTGGTTAAATTGCGGTGAATTGGCTTAAACGGTGGCCAAACCAGGACTAATGGTCAGGAAGGTTTTGCTATGCATTTGGTGAGACTGGAAGGGATTCATCTACTATGAGCTACTTCCATATGACCAAAAACACTAAATCCGGACCTATACTGTCAACAATTGGACCATTTGAAGCTAACGATTGACCTAATTCCATTAGGACAAAGCCAAGCTACACACGTCTATAATGACTCGCCAGAAACTCTGGGAGCTTGATTGGGCAGTTTTTATCCGGACCTGTCACCAATCGATTTTCATATTTTTTTATCATTGTAAAACATCCATTTTTGGTAAGAAATCGGTATCGAGAGAAGATTGTGAAAATCACTTAATTTCACCAATAGGGACTAGGGCCTTCTATATGAGAGAGGCATTTGGAAGTAACCTTTAAAATGGCAACAAATTATCGGAACATATTTACCCAAATCGGACAATCGAAACTATGAAATAAAAAGTAAAAATAATATTTTTTGCATAATAGCAAAGCTGAAGCAATCAATACTCGTATAATAAAATAAAATTTTTTTCTTGTTTGACTTTATTTTCCCAAGCAAACAAAAATCGATAAATATTTATTTTGCCTATCGGAAAGGATCTCTTAATTTTTTCTAATTGCCATCTTTCATAGTTCAACATCAAAATAACATTCATCCGCAAGGACCAAATATCCGTTAGACTGTAAGCATGTCGCCTTAAGCGAATATATACCCAATATTTGAACATATGCTGATGTTATCATACGACTTATTTATACACGAAAGGAAATAGAAGAAAAAAATAACAAATAATAATAATAATGATAACTTTTGCAATAGAAACAATAATATAAATAAACAGAATACGAGTATGATAACATTTACTCTATTATATGAACAGTGCTTATGCAAGGATATTGTACAAAAGGGCTTCCTTGGCCATTTGTCTCGTTAGTATTTGATTTTTCTCCATTTGATCATTATAACTAAATAGTTTACATATCCTGTTTCCATCCATTTTTGTTTAGAGTACTGCAATTCAGAATTTAACATTGCATCGTCAACATATTAAGTAAAATAATAACAGCTAATTTTCTGCATTTTATAAAGAAAAAAATATGCAAAATACAAGGAAAATGTGAATACAAGAGGACACTTTGTTGGCATGAAGGAGACCGCAAAGCACTTCATTAGTCTCATATGTTAAAACGCCAACCATTCGGCCCACTACCCATTATCATCTTTCTTGCATCGGTTTTATACATCCCCATTTGGGAGGGTATCTAGCAGTCCCTTAGCCCTCCAACAAATATTAACCACCATCGGATAAGCTTTTACTATTTTCCTTTTACGATTTGGCGGCTCTCGTTTACCCGGCAGGAAATTATTAATGAATGAACAACGCAACTGAATGTGTATTCGTCTTCGGGCTATTTCGTGTATTGTGTTCATGCTACGAGTATATACCGGCACTCATAGAAGAAACTTGTGCCAGATAGTCGGATAGGCAATTCCACATCGGTTGCCACCAATTCATAGCCCCAAGTGCGAGTATAATACGCTCTCTTCTAGGCAATTTCTTAGCTTATGTTCATATTCGTAGGCAATTCACGATTGTCTCGGAACATGGATACACTCGAAGGGATTGGCCAACCAAAACTGGATCCACTTTTTTTTATGGACATGCACAATGGACTCAATTGTAGTCTTCACATCTCCCATCCCTTACCACTTTCCTTTTAAACCTCATCGAACATTTGAATAACTCATTCTACAAATCCAGAAAAATCGGCTTTTATTTATTTCATAATTTTTTCACCCTTTTCAGAATTGATTTGGGTCCCTTTCGAAAATTCGAAATTAAGTCCTTTACAGTAACGATGAGAAACGAATAGACAATACGCTTTGCCGAAACTGATTTGTTCACTATTACCATTTATTGTCCTTTATTTGATATCCTTTTCTATTATCTTAAATTATTCATAAATTTCTAAATTGCATTGATTATGAAAAAGAATTCCGTCAAACCACCACTCCCCCTCCCCTGTTTTTTTGAATAAAAATTTATTCGGTAGTTTCAGCTCAGTTCAATGGAATTTCAATTTCGAAACGGAATATAACTGGCCCCCGGGAATAATTGCAAAGCAATTCTTACCATTGAAATATCTTAAATGAAAGAATTTTCTAATTTCATTTTTCTTTTGAACGGATTTTTTTTTTCGACTTTAATAGCCAACATAAATATTTTGGTAAATTTTTCAAAATGAATCCATTTCAAAATTAAATCTGGATAGAGATTGTCTATGCAGAAAGGATGATAAATTTTATTTAAACAGAGATTAATGATATTAAATATTAATTGTTTTGGAGGTTTTTTTTTGTTGTAAGATAAATTCGTTTTCTTGCAAATTTTTCAAACATTATAAATGCCCGTTTTTACTATCATTGATAACTCCACTTTTATCCACATTTCATTTTCATAAAAAATAGTATGAGTTCCTTTTAAAAATCCTTTACTCTTCGTGCAGCAAGTTTTCTATTTTATTTATCGACTATCGTTGGTACAGGATTAACCAATTTAAATTTTTCAACAAAGCCATTATATTCAAAAAGAAACTGACTCTTTGGTGTCCATTTTAGTATGAAGATGTCTGTGATCCGTATTTCTTTGATTAATGGAAAAGAAGAGACCTGTTAGTATCAATTGCGTTTGAGAACTGAATTTTTTAGGCCTTACATTTTGTTTGTTTTTTAATGATATCCATAATTTATATACTATCGATGCTTCTAATTATGTCGTAATTATGAAATTGTTCACTAAGAGTGATATGTTATTTTTTTTTCAACTAAAACAAAAACGAAATGTAGCAGAGGAAATTTTTTTTTACGTTGTCCTTGTTATTTTGTTTTAAAAATGACATAATTCAAATGATCGGCTCGGCTCCTTTTACAGAACCGAGCAATAAATTCCACCCTATTTCCCGTAGTTCAATATTCAATTTTATTGCATCAACGGTTAGTGGTTTATTGGCATAGATCAGTGATTGCAAATAACCATACAAGAAGAGGTCCAAAGTATTAGATCATAACTTCTTGGAGGCCATTGCATACCTGCATTTCTTGAAATAAACGACTCACCAAACTTTTTCCTGCAATAAACCCGATTTGGCAAGGGCTATGCGGCACATAGCGCCACATAATCGGTAAATCAATATCTTCCAATTGAGGTTACTAAAAGTTCATTATCCTTGATCTGTATCACCCACCATTGACGGTAAAGGAGGATTCTGAAAAATGAGGACCGATGATAAACCAAACCAAATGATCACTTTTTCAGAATGTAAAGATTCCTCGTAAATAATTTATAGATTGCCTTCATTCCACTAACGATAATTTTGTTTATTCATCGATCTAAAGAAACGAAAGTGCGCCTTATCGGAGACGATGATTGATCTTGGAAAAATCAGCATTATTATGGATCCAGAGCAAAATTAACAAATTCGCAGCGTTTGTGATCGTCCAGCAGCTTTAATTTTTATGTGATGATCTTTTGATCCATCGAACAGTTCAAGGAAAATTATCCTACATGTGAACGAGCTCAATACTAGTCTTCTTAAACCTATCAAAAGAAGCAGAGACTTTTAACTTTGCTCCCAACCACGGTTTCCAATCTGGGTGTGGAAGGGAAGTTTGGAAGTTGATGGAGGAATTTCTTACCAGGTGGAATATCAATAAGGATAGGGATGATAAATTCCTTTTTGAACTGGGGGAGTTAATAGCGTTTTTGGTTAAAGTGTAGAGGGGGTAATTAGAAGGGCATTTGTTCTTGTAAATTAAGTTTAGACGGAACCAGATAGGTTGATGCAATGATTTACCGCTGTCTCGACTCACTTTTTCCCTACTATTGGAACACCGACATATATAATGAGAAAATAGAGTAAGGTTCCATCCAAAAGGGCGTTAGTCCCTTATCAAAGCTCCGCTTTGTCTTACTATACTTTTAATGCTGACTATTATTTTTACCATTCGGAGAATAGTGTTAATTTGACACTATGGTCCGAATGGTAAAAATTATAATCAGCAGCAAAAGTATAGAGGGAAATTATCTTGGGAGCCCCACGGTGGTTCATCCGCTATGCCCGGTCAAGCTGAGGAGCCTTTGGCTGAAACGTGTGTATCTGTAGTTGTCTCCAAAGGACTGAAGCTGAGGGTTGGCTGGATTCTGGGTGCTATCACTGCAAATGATAGTAGAGGTGTAGGAAGGGCTTGCTGCTAACGAAAAGTAATTAATACGAAGAAGAAGAAGAAGATGAAGAAGAAGAAGAATAAGAAGAAGCTGAAGAAAGTGAAGAAAATGAAGAATAGGAAAAGGATGAAGTAGAAGAAGAATAGAAAGAAGATGAAGCAAATGAAGAAGAAGAAGATCAAGAATATGAAAAAATGAAGAAGATGAAGATGAAGAACAGAAGAAGATGAAGAAGATGAAGAAAATGAGGAAGATGAAGAAGATGAAGAAGATAAAGAAGCTAAAGAAGATGAAGAAGAAGAAAGTGAAGAATAGGAAGAAGATGAAGAAGATGAAGATGAAGACGAGGAAGCAGATGAAGAAAATCGAGAAGATTAAGAAGATGAAGCAGATGAAGATGAAGAAAAGGAAGAAAACGAAGAAGACGAAAACGATGAAGAAAATGAAGTTGAAGAATAGGAAGAAGATGAAGAAGCTGAAGAAAATGACGACGATGAGGAAGATGCAGAAGATGAAGAAGTTAAATGAAGAAGATGAAGAATTAGAAGAAGAAGAAGAAAAGGAGGGAACCTAATAGAATGTTGCACGCATGAAGTTGTCCAAGCAGGAAATCAAAGAAGAATGCAATATTGCACTAATATTTTACACATTATCTGTAAAGAATTATAAATAATTTTGCTTAAAATATATTTCCTAATATAAACAAAACGAAAACAATAAAAAATTATAATAATAATTAAAATATTCTATATAAAATATTTTCAAAAATATTAATTGAAAATTTTAAATGGAAAATATTTTTTTTTTGTAATTCGTATTTTTTTTTGCAAATAAAATAGTTGAAATTATCATCAAATTTTGTGCAATTTTTTCATTTACAATTATTATTGCCTCCATAAAAGGATTAGTCCCTTTATGCCGGGAGGATCTGCTTTGTGTTGTCGCTCTGTATCTCGTGTCAAAAGTTCTAATTAACGGCGACGTGTGTGTCTGTGGCTTGAACAATTTCTTGAGAGCACATTCAACTTCAGACTTTATGCCACCTTTAATGTTTGCGCTGCAGCCATCATGGTCGCTGTCGATAATTTCACTGCAATCGAACCAATTCGGATGCAGTGAAGTTTCGGTCATTCCAATATTCAGCACTTACAGCCGACCGTTGGGGAATCGCACGCCTTCCCGTTGACTAAATGTGTAGTGGTTGGGAATAATTTCGGTTGACCGGCCACTATAGCCTTCCCTTTCTATTGCATTCAAGCCGTTATCATGGTTAGTATTACATATTTCACCAAAATCTCCAGTCTTCGTTTTCACCAAATACATCAATAATTTTCTATACAAAATCTCCTGAAACGTTTGGAAAAATGTCGAATTTTGCCATTTGTTTTTTTTTGTTTTCTCAAAAAAATGTTCTTACACATGCCACTTTTGTTATTATTATTATTATTATTACTGTCACTGTCTTGTTTGTATTATGGTCTCATTTCCGCAATAAGTGAAATTTACCTCTGCTCTATTCTGTTGTCAACGCAAGCATATCTAGTCGTATCCTTTTCTATAATGAAAAGAGAGAATTTGTTCGTGCGCCGAACACGTGAAAATGAGTGCGCGCTTCATGCCATCCCCTTCTTCCCACCGCTGCCGAACCAAAATAAAGTCATTTAAAAATATAACCACACATAGAAGATTTATATCGTGTGTACATACACATGTTTACGATAGGACAACCGAATATTTTGAATATTTTTGTTCAAAAAGTTACCAAAAACAAAAG
The DNA here is from genome assembly GCA_958298945.1 of Atherix ibis. Classification (NCBI taxonomy): domain Eukaryota; kingdom Metazoa; phylum Arthropoda; class Insecta; order Diptera; family Athericidae; genus Atherix; species Atherix ibis. The sequence goes on along the minus strand of OY282610.1, from coordinate 24,916,567 downwards.
ATAAAAACTAAAACAAAAAATTATGTATTTTTCAAAAGAGCGAAAGAGAAATTCAAACTAAATGAATTTTGAGACAAAAAAAAAACTATCTATAAATATACTCAAATGTATAAATAGTTGGCGATGTATTTTTGTGTGTGTGTATGCATGTGCATTAACAGTCGACTTGACGTTTAGCGTAAGGTGGAATAATTCCCTCTGATCGCCCGGCTGTCACCCCACACAGAGTACCGCCACCCGGAACGACCGACATAATCACAACCACTGTACGCACAGCTCTCTGAAATCGTCACCCACTTTCCTTTGGGCCTGAAATCGCCTGTCGACGATTGACGATGGATTTTTGTACGGTTTTTTAGTATCTTTCGAAAAACGAATATCGCGCGTTCTCCTTTCTCTGTTGATACACTCTCAAACACTTACACTCTTTCTCTTTTTCTCTACCTTTGTACACTCTTTTCGCCACTAAACTGCCGACAAATACGAACAATGCTCATGTACACATGTGGAATCTGTTCAGCTACAGGGCGGATCAACTTGGACTAACTGATTTAAATTTTTTTATTTATTTTTGTGTGTGCAAATTATAAAGAATTTTATCGTCAGCATTGCAATACTGTCACAGCTTCAAAGAGACAAATAGATAAGTATGATAAGAAGCTGAGTAATTCTTTATGAGGAGCGTGGTGCTGTATTTGATGAGCCACGAACACATTCTAAGCGATCTGTGTTCGCAACCAACAAGCTGTGGAAGCTGTTTTTCGTCGACGTGCTACTCAATTCAGCATGTCCAGAACATCGCTACGACGCATTTTGAAACTGGATTTAAGAATGTTTCTACATAAATCGAGGATGCAGCATAACGACTGCAATATACCAAAAAAATTCATTCAGCTTACGACAGATGATGCCACCTTTTCAAACAATCTCATTATGAGCGAGGAAGCACATTTTCTTTTAAATGATTATGCCAATAAACAGAACCGCCGAATTTGGGCGTTGCTCCGGCGTCAATTACACCCTCCTACTATGGAATTATGACCGATAGAGTTATAAACTATCTCTGCGGCGATATACCGGATCACGTTAGAAAATTTCTTACGTCCGCCAGTTTCCAATAACCACCCTGGCATATGGTTCCAGCAAGATGGCGCTAGTGCTCATATCGCAAAAACTTTTCGATGATCAAATAATTTCAAAAAAATTCAAATGTCCTTTGTTGGCCACCTCGTTCTACAGATTTGATGACCTCTAATTTTTGTTGTTGTGGAGTTTCTTGGTAGGAACTGCTTTACGTCAACAAACCACAAAATATTCGGGAACTAAATGAGAATATTCGAACAGAAATTGCAAATTTCGAAATGCAAAATGCCTTAAAAAAAAGCTATTAGCTGCCAAAAAGGAAAATACAATTGAAGTCATTTACAGGATATTATTTTTCACACTTAAATCCAAAAAAAAATTCAAAAATTACACTTTCATTTAGAGAAAAGAAAGAAAAAAAATAGAGACAAAAGTTATGTGCATTTTAGATTAGTCAGTTCAAGTTGACCCACCCTGTAGTTATCTATCTGTCTATCTACTCATCTATCTACCCATATAAGAATTGGAATTGTCTATACCAATACGCATATCTAAATACGAATTTATTTACAGAAAATCCATCTTCATGTTAGATTTTTCATTCAAAAAATAGCACAACATATTCGAAATTGCCTAATCGACTCGATGTATGCGCACTTTTATACAAGTATGTGTGCATATAAGTATGTTTGTGCGATTGTAAAATTGATGATTGATATGTTCGTTATTGAAGACAAGATTTTTTTTTTTTTTTTAAATTATTCTTAAAAATTCCCCCAAAAAAAAATTACATAATCAAAAAAAAAAATCATCAAAATTATGTTTATTCAAAAAAAAAAATAAAATTATTAATACAAATACATATAAATAAATATTGATACGAAAAATATCAACCCCTCACTGCCAGTGTATAGGATGAATGTTATTAGATATAGATACTCTCGTGCGAGCAGGAGTACAGAATATTATCAATGGTGGTGTTGTGTTGTTGTTATTGTCGTTATCAATGTTGTGCTGTTGACAGTCACTGGTGGTTGGTTGATTATATTTGCATTGGTATTGAAACTGTCAGAAGGGATAGTCTGGTCATTTTTGTTATTATTATTATTGTTGGTGTTGTTGTTTATATCGTTTCTATTTTTTTTAATTCTAATTCATCGAGAAAATTGAACACTCTACCATATGAGCCAGCAACATGACATACTATATGTGGGATATATAGTAGGTAATAGATAATATGTGAATAGTGAGAAAAAGAATATTGCAAAAAATCTACTTTTAACACCCCCCCCCCCCACTTTTGAGACAACAACAACAGCAATAATTACAACAAATTTGTACAAATTTTAAGAATTTCTATAAAAACCAAAAAAAAAAAAATTATTCAATTGGGTTGAGTGGGGGATGGGGTGAAGGGCTCTATAGATATAAAAATAGAGAGTGATAGACTGATTGAGAGAGACAGAGAGAGAGAGAGAGAGAGAGAGAGCGATGAATAAGATATTGAATGGACGAAAAAAGAAGAAGAATTTGGATAATGAAAGCTTTTTTTTCCCAAGTTTTTGTATTACATGCGTGTTGGGTGAAGAGCAAAAGGAGGAGAGAAATTCATAAAGACCAACTGTGTGTGTGTGTGTGTGAGTGTGAGTGCCAAAAAGGAGACCATGAGAGATTGAGAATGACCCAGTGAGTGTAGAAAATCATATTGAACATTTGCATTTGGTCATGACAGTGGAACAGAGACGAATATTGTTTCACAATTTAGAAATAATCAACCCTATAGATGAATAGTATTGAAATTGAAATATTCCACAATATAGTTTAGTTCTTCTATCATTCTATTGTGCATTAACAAATATGTTGGAAGTATATTGTTGGCGGCCGCATTAGTTGTCAGACGTCGTGATGCCATTAAACTTCGTTCGGCGAGCTATACCGACAACAACGCCGTCATCCTTAGGTCTTTATAGTTCAAATAAAAATTTCGATCGTACAGTTTGTTTCCAGCTATAAAAAAAATTTTTTTACGTTAATACATTGTTTGTTTTTTTTGTTAAATAAAAAAAATTAAAAAAAAAAAAAAAACGTTCAAAAACGTTAAAATTTTATGTTAAAACAATAACAAAAAATCTAATTATTATAAATATATTATTGTATATTAAAATAATATATTTTACATATTATTCGAAAAGTATTCAAATTATAAAATAACAAAAAAAATAAATAAATAAATAATAATAAATATATTTAATTTATACAAAACGGCGGGATTTAATTTAATAAATTCTTATTATTATTACTATAACAAAAATATCTTGTATTCTTTGTTATTATTATTATTATTATTATGAACATGATTGATTATTTTGTTGTCATTAATTATATTTATTAATCAATTATATTATTATAATATATTATTGTTAATATAAAAATTGAATAATAAATACTATTAATTCTGTTCAAATTGAAGATCAAATATTAGCGAAAAATAAATAGTAAACAAAAATGAATTTTGAAAATCCAACCACACTATTTCGAGCAAAAAATAATAATAATAACAAAATTCCACTAATATAAACTAAAAACTAATTATAATAAATAATAGTTTTAAAAAAAATGTTTAAAATTTAAACAAACAAAACAAAATTAATAATAATAATAATTTTAAAGAAAAATTGTTCTAAGAAAATTTCACAAAATAAAATATTCTAAAATAATTATTGACAAAAAAAAAATTATTATAAAAAATCAAAAAAGAACTAAAAAAAAACAACAAAATAATTCACAAAATTCTACTAGAAAAATTTGAATCATAATTAAATATTATTAAAAAAAAGGGGGAAAAAAATAACATGTGCGTAAATATTTATAATTAGTAGAAAAGTATTTTTAAAGTTTTTATCGAAAAAAAAACAATGTTTTTTTTAAGTCCTTACACTCTTAAATAAAATAAATTCTAAATTAATTATTTTTTCTACAAAATACAATTTTTTTGTTTGTTATATTTTTGATTAAATTAAAAATTCAGTTTATTTTGCTTTTTATATATCAGATACTTGTCAATAGTATCCTATATCCTATCCTTTCCTATATCCTGTCCTATCTTATATATGTTGATAAGTATTGATGTTTATTAGTTAAAATTTTTGGATAAACAAAAATTAAAATTATACATTTTCTATTAATATTAATTTTAATCAAATTAATTTTCTTTATGAAAACTAATAATAATAATATTTAGAAGAGGAAAATAATCACTCTTTTCGTATAAAATTTAATATGCCATATAGTAAATGTCAAAATGAAAATAGTATCGTCCTCCCTCCGTGTTTTGATGTGTGCACGAGTACAATTACTTAATATTACCAAATAAATGCATATAACCAGAATATATGCACATATACACATATAGTTAAGGACTATCATATCAATTATATGAATGATAATAAGCAAATCGTATTAAAGTTTTTGATTGATAGTGTTTTAAAGTGGTTTGATAGACGATAAGATACAATTTTTGACATCAGCCAACAAGTCTTTGTGCAAATAACCAATAAAAATATTCTGTGAAAATGAATTTCTCCTTTTAATTTTTCTATAATTATTATTTAGAATTTTTTTTTTTTTTTAAATAAAACATTTGATAATACACATATATTGTTGTATTAGAAGATTTTGACTCAATATCGAAGGTAAATAAACCATAATACTAGGTGTACGTATTCGTATTTAAAAAAAGATGTATTCGTGTTTGTGTTTCCATCTGTATCGATATAATATAGAAAAATCACAATCTATCTATTTATAAATAATAAATAATAGTAAATAGTAGAAGCACAACAACAAAAAATATACAATATATATATAAATAAATAATCTAGATAATTGTATATAATGGTGTAAAGAAAAACAGAAGAATAGTTTTTTAGTTAATAAACCAATCAAACGAGTCGATAAATAAACACGCACACGGTAAATAAACACATGCTGCCATAATAAACTATCAATAAATATTACAATCAATAATCAAAAAAATAAAAATCTAAAAAAAAACAACAACAAAACTATTAAATATCAACAGAAGTGATAGTCGAAATAAAATCTATTCAAAATTCAAATTAAAATTATAAAAAATATTTTCATATTAAAAAGGATTTTATTTTATTTCAATTTATCGAAATGAATCTATTTCAAATATAACATAGTAAACTAAGATACTTTTTTTTAAAAAAAAAAACATTAAATAATATTAAAATGATGAGATTTTTTTTTTTTTTAAATATTTAAATAAAATTTTTCTTTTTTTTTTCTTTTTTCTTAAGAAATATTTTATAAATATATATTTTTCTTAAAGATAATTTTTTTTTTTTTTGCAAATATATTGTATCAAAATATTTTTTAAAAGAAATTCTTTCTAAGAAAATAATTTTATTAAAAAAATGTAAGAAAAGAATAAAAAAACTAATTTTTTTAATTATAAGATTTTTTTTTTGGTTGAGAGAGAGAGTAAATTTTCTTTAATTTGATTTGTTTTGAATATTTTACCAAAGGGAGAAACTACTATGATTACACCATCGTAAATGAAAAAAATAAACAAAAATAAGTGTAAACAAAAAGATAAAAATTACTAAATAAATAAGCTATACTTAATAGAGACGAATGCATAGTCTCAGAAATATGATTATATATTCTATATACAATATATAAAAGTGCATAAATATTAAGTAAATAAAAATCAAATAAATACGAGTAAATAAGTGGGCAAATAAGATTTACTATATACAGAAGAGATAATAAGAAAAGGTCTTTAATCTTTAAGAAATCGATTTTTATGATAAATTTTACTCAAACATCTATTCTTACTTTTCAAACCGAAAAAATATATAATTATAATCTTAATAATAAAATAAAATTTACATAAAAAAAAAACAGCAATGGAAGAGTTTTACTCAACATTACAATAAAAGAAAAAAACAAAAACCAAATGTCATATGTTATTTGATGAAAAGTTGTGTCCTCTTTTCCATTCTATGGTTCAGATTTCACTTTAAGGATCTGTCGAAAATTTATATCTTTCCTCTGAGTTTCATCTGTTTTTTTTTCTCGATATTTTATTAGTATACGTTTTTAATTAAATTATTTTAATTATTTCTTAACTGATTGTAAAATTTACCAACATATTTGTGATTAATTTTTGTTTTTAATTTGTTTTTTTTTTTTTTTTGATTTTATATACCATATGGTTTTTATTGAATTATTGTCAAAAGTTTTTTTTTTTTACAAATCTTCAATTGAGGTTGTTTTTCCTTAACAAAATATTCAGAAGAATTTATCAGATAAGAAATATTTTATATTCGTTAGTGATTTGCGTTATTTTTAAAAAAATATTATATTCCATAGTGCGCTCAAATTTATATTCGAAAAGGCAGTCAAATTTCAATAACAATTAAAAATTAAAAATAAATTTAAGGATTTTTATGAGAAAAATTCCAAAAAAGAAAATTATATTTCAAATTTATTAGAATATTTTTTATTAACAATTTCGTAAAAGTATGAAATACTCTCCCTGATGTAGAATTTTTTTTTTTGGATGATTTCGTCCTTTTTTTTGGATAGAAATGTTTTTGAAATATTATTAAAAAAATTGTCATAGTTTTTTCCATTAAAATTGTCATAGTAACAAGTGGAATACTCACATTGAATTTACACAAATTTCTTTTTTTCATGAGGTCTATTTCTAAAATTTTAAATTTTAATAGTTAAAAATTTTCTTTTTTTTTTAACAATTTACTATATAAAAAAAATATTCTATATTCGATAGTGATTTTTGTTTGTTTTTATAATTATTAAAAATTTTTCTGCACTCAAATTTCATTAACAAAAATAAATTTAAGAATTTTTATGAAAAAAAATTCCAAAAAAATAAAACTATTTCAAGTTTATTAGAATATTTTTTATTAATAATCTCTTAAAATATTTTGGAGGATAAAATACTCTCCCTGAAATTTTAATTTTTTTTTTTTTGGATGACTTTGTCCTTTTTTTTGGATAGAAATATTTTTGAAATATTATTAAAAAAATTATCATAATTTTTTCCATTAAAGTTTTAAATTATTCGTAGTAAAAAACAGGAATGCTCACATTGAATTTCCGCAAATATCTTTTTTTCATGAGGTCTATTTCTAAAATTTTAAATTTTAATGGTAAAAATAATTTTTTTTAACAGATAAAATATTTTTATTTATATTTTTTAATAATTTACTATATAAAAAATATTCTATATTCGATAGTGATTTTGGTTTGTTTTTATAATTATTAAAAATGTTTCTGCACTCAAATTTCAATAACAAAAATAAATTTAAGAATTTTTATGAAAAAAAATTCCAAAAAAGCATAATTATTTAAAATTTATTAGAATATTTTATAATTTCCTACGAAAATTAATTTTTTATAAATAGTTTCTTAAAATATTTTGGAAGATGGAAAATACTCTTCCAGATTTGAAATATTATTTAAAAAATTATCATAATTTTTTCCATAAAATTTTTAACGTATTCATGGTAATAAATGGAATACTTACAATGAATTTCGGTAAATTTGGTTTTTCCTATGAGACCTATTTCAAAATTTTTAAATTTTAATAGTTAAAAAAAATATTTTTATTTAAATTTTATAACAATTTACTATATTTAATATTTTTAAAAAAAATATCTATAGTATTTTGTTAAGAACCAAAAATAAAAATGTAAAATTATTTTCGTAATATTCTGTTTGTTTTTTTTTTTTTTTAAATTATTTTTGGTTAACAAATTTCAGTTGTAAATAAACAATTTCACTTTGAAGTATTGTCAAAACAAAATAATTTCTCATCGAAGCATATACATACATATATTTTCATTCAATCGAAACTTCCCCATTCTTTTAGAGGAAATACTATTTCTTTATTTAAGAAAAAAAAAGGTTGCAAATAAAATTAATGTCAGGGTGAATTTTTCAAAAATAAAAATAAAAAAATCATTTTACAGACGAAAAAAAATAACATAAATAATGACAGATAAACAACTTAAATTACAAAAATTATAAGAACAAATATATTGTATAATAAAACAGAGTAAAAATATCTTAGAATAAATTCTTGTAAAATGTCGTCCCATACAATGCCAAAATATTCTTGTATTCAGAAATAATTCTGCAATAAAATAAAGCAAAAATATTTTGAAAAAAAAACTGATTTTTTAAAGATAGAAAAAAATAACTTACATAAATAAAACAACATTAAGAGAAAAGTAAACATTTCTAAGAGAATGAAGAGATTATTACGAGCAAAGCATACATTTCGAAGAGAGTAGAAAATTTTGCATCTATTCGTAAATTTGTAGAGAGAAAAAAACTTTTTTCACAATAAATTCTAAAAAAAATATTTTTTTTAAGAAGAAAATTCGAAAAAAAATTATTATCATTTTATCATAATTTATTTGTAGAATTCGACAAAATATTAATAGTTTAGAGAAAAAAAAATCGAATAAAAATTGGGGGATATTTTAAATTTGAAATTATTTATAAAAATATTATCTAATTAAATAGAGTCTTTTTTTTATTAGCCTAATTATTTTTGTTCACGTTAATTGTATCACCACTTCTCTGATGGATATGAAAGACGTCATGCAATATACACTTCCGGTTTCTTTATTTGATTTTCATATAATCATTCATAGCAAAATGGAGAAATAATTTCTAAATATTAATAAAACTTATAAATTCTTGAAGGTTTTTTTTTCTGCAAATATGTCTTATATTTTTTTCATAATACAATTTGTCTTAGTTGAAAAGAAATAAACTTAATCAAACTTTCAGCGCGTTAATCTGAAGATTTCACTAATTTTTAATCTAAATCTCGGAATTCACTAATGAAATAAACTATAAAAAATTCAACATATTTTTTCTATTTATTTTTGGATTGATTCTAAAAATAATACAACTAAATGATTTTTTATTAAAAATTAGCAAAATAAAAACCAACCTAAATTTAAGTCATACTAATCTGAAATTTTTTCACATAAAACTGGTTTTTATTAATCACCATATCTTGATATGAAAATGAGGGACTAAAGATCCTTATTTTGTCATTATTTTAGGGATACTTTAAAAAGAAGTATTTCTATTAAAAAAACGGCAAAATTTATTTAATTTTCATATTTTTTGCGAACAGTTGAATTTTTTTAAACAAATAATATCAACAGTTTTTTCTTGGAAATTAGATTCTGTTCAAATATTTTTCAAATGTTATTTTATGTGAGAGAATAAGAAATGTTCCGCTTAATTGAAGGAATCGCTTAAAAACATACGATTTTTAATTTATTAAAAAGATTTTCATAATAATGGTTAAAAGATTTTCATAATAATTTTTTGAAAAATACATTTTTTTAATAAATTACAAAATATTTCAAAGAAATTTTAAGAATTTTATTGTAATTGCAAGATTTTTCATAAAAATAATTTCGACAATTTCATTTCTTAAACAGTTTCGAAAATTTTTTATATGATTTTGTAGATTTTCTCAATAATATTTCAAATAAACTTGATGATTTTAATTATAAATCGAATATTTTTCATAAAAATATTTTCGAAAATATTTTTAAACAATTTCGAAATATTTTTTTAAAACAATTTCGAAAATTTAAGACAAAATTAATTTCGTTTATTTTTAAAACAATTTTAAAAAAATTGAAAGATTTTTAAAAAAATTAGAAGATTTTTAGAAAATTTCGAAGAGTTTTATAAGTTACAAAATTTTAATAATAATTTCGAAGAATTTTAATTTCTTAAACAATTTAGAAGATTTTTTAAATAATTTCATAGATTTTCTCAATAAGTTGTAAATTATTTTAAATAAACTTGATGATTTTAATTATAAATCGAATAGTTTTCATAAAAATATTTTCGAAAATATTTTAAACAATTTCGAAATATTTCGACGAGTAAACAATTTCAAAATATTTTTATTAGAAAAAAAATCGAAAATTTTACTGAAAAATACACTCGAAAATTTCTTAAACAATTTCGAAATATTTTTTTTAAATAATTTCGAAAATTTAAGACAAAATTAATTTCGTTTATTTTTAAAATAATTTCGAAATTTTTTTAAAAAAATTGAAAGATTTTTAAAAAAATTAGAAGATTTTTAGAAAATTTCGAAGATTTTTATAAGTTACAAAATTTTAATAATAGTTTCAAAGAATTTTAATTTCTTAAATAATTTCGAAGATTTTTTAAATAATTTTGTAGATTTTCTCAATAATATTTCAAATAAACTTGATGATTTTTATTATAAATCGAATATTTTTCATAAAAATATTTTCGAAAATATTTTAAACAATTTCGAAATATTTCGATGAGTAAACAATTTGAAAATATTTTTTTTATAATATTTCGAAATATTATTTTTAAAACAATTACAAATTTTTTGCGAGAAAATTATTTCAATTATTTTATAAAATAATAATTTCGAAATTTTTTTAAAAAAATTAGAAGATCTTTAGAAAATTTCGAAGTAAGTTGGAAGATTTTTCAAATAATTTCAATTATTTTTTAAATAATTTCAAAATAGGTTGTTATTAATAATTTTGAAAATTCTACAACAAAATAATTTTGAAGATTTTTAAAATAATATCGACGTTGTTTCAGAAAACTAATTGCCAAATTTTTTGAGTAATTTCTAATTATTTCCAAAATAATTCCAAAGATTTCATGACAAAATAATTAAATAAATTTTTTGAGCGATTTTGTAGATTTTTAAAATAATATTGAATATTTTTAAAATGAGTTCGAATATTTTATTAATAATATCGAAATTTTTTCAATAAGTTCTAAAATGTTTAAAATAATTTGAAAGAATTTTTCTAGAATTCAAAAATTTCTATCATAAAAATATTATCGAAAATTCTTTAAACAATTTCACAGTATTATTTTTTAACAGCTTTTTTTATAATTTCAAAGTTTTTTTATAATACGAAAATTTTTTATTAAAACAATTTCAAAAATATTTAAACAATTTCGAAATATTATTTTAAAATTTTTCGAATAAAATTTGTGGACATTTTCTTAAACATGTTCGAAGATTTCTAAAACAATTTATAATTATTTCAAAAAATTTCACTGGAAAATATATTTGAAAATATTTCAAAATATTATTGTACTTTTAGAAATAGTATCAAAAATTTTCCAAAAAAATTATTTCAAAAATTTTATAAATAAGATTTTAAGAACAATTTCGAAAATTTCTTAAATAAGATTAAAGATATTATAATAAATAATTTTTTTTAATTATTTCGAAAATATCTATAAGAACTTTAAGAACATTTTCTAAATAATCTTGATGAGTTTTCAAATAATTTCGAAGATTTTTAAATAATTTCGAAAATTTTTCAAACAATCGCGTAAGAGAGAAAATTATTTTAGTTTTTAATACATTCTTATTTTGCAAACAAACAAAAATTCTTCAACAAAACTCCTTTAAAAAAAGCAGCATTTTTTCATATAAAATATTTTCAAAATCTACTAACGAAAATAAGATTTTCATTTAGTCCTTATTGACTAAGAAATTACAACAAAAAATAACCACTAATAAAGTTATTATTATTACACACTCGTATTTTTGATGATTTATGAAATGTTGACTTAACACTTAAAAGTTTTATACTGAAGACTTTTTAACGAAATAAGAAAATTAGAAAATTTGTCCTTTTTAAAGAGATTACAAGATAACGCAATTTTATCCATTATTCTTGAAGATGTTTGATATTAATACATTTTTTTTACGAAGGATTACTTGAAAAAAATACTTAATCATAAAATCGACTTTTCTCTATTTCCTTCTTACATCACTCCTAATCAGTGGCAAACATACAACATTAAATATTTTTTTCTGCTTTCCAATAGTATAGAATGGTTTGTCCTTGATGGAAATTGCTTTCACAGATCACTTCTAATCACTTAAAACTTTATTCATTTTTACTGTTTTGGTTTTTTCCTTTCTATCTCGATATTTATACATCCTTATACATTTTTTTTCCATTCTCATACTCAACATACATACAAACATAAAAGCTGCACTTAAAACTGATAAATTTTATCACTTAACGTTTAAAATGCTAAGTTTCTGTCATTGTTTTTGTTGTCGATTTTATTTTTATAAATATATCTGCATATATATATTTATACATACTTGTTATTATTATTTATATTTTTTGTATTGAAATTATTTCACGGGCAAAAGGGAAAAGAAGGAAAAAACCATTTTGCCTATCATTTCCTATTTGAAATGGCAAGAAATTACCGGCGCCATTCCCATTCACAGCCCATTCACACTTCCGGTACCAGAGAGTATTCCTTTTTCGAACTTAAAAAGGATTTATACCATTTAATATTATTTGGTTTTCTTATGCTTTTTATTTTATTCAATTTTTTGCTTATTTGTTTTTAGTTTTGTTTTGTTTTTGTTTCTATTTTTAACATTGTTATTAAAAATCTTCATTATTTTTAGAAGGAAATTGAAAAGTTTATTTCTTATAATAAAGTATTTTATAAAGATATCTAATAGTACATAGATTAGATTGTATTTATTTTGGGAAAATACATTATTTCTACCCTTAACTAGATTTACATAAAACGAAAACGTAATGAAAATTCTTTAAAATTGAAAAAAAAACTTTTATTGAAAACAATTAAAATTAAATAGAAAAAAAAATAAAATAAATTAACATATATGTAAAAAATATATTGTATATTATTGAAAAAGAAAAAAAAACTAAAAATTTAATAAGAAATTATTTTGATTAGAAAAATCAACGGTGTAATCATAGTAGTTTTCTTCACGATCAAAACTAACACCAAATATAGTCCAAAATAAAAGCCTTAAAAATATTGTGCAATTTATTTACCAAATACCAACCAGTTTTAAATTTAATTAAATTGCTAATAGCAAAAATGGTTCATCTTTAAATAAAATACGTTTAAAAAATATTTTTTAAATTTTATTATTTAAAAAGCAGATATTCTTTTTGGTATTTTATTTTAAAACAAAAAAAAAAAAGGATAAATAAATATAAGTGAAAAAGAAAATAAATAACGAAATGATTTTCAAGTGTTAATCGATGTGAAAAATAGAATTTATTTTATAAACGAAAAAAAATTATAAATAAGCGCAAACGGAAATTGACGATAGTGAACAGGAGTGCTGGGAGAAGTTTCCTCTTTTGTACATAGAGGGAGCACATGTAAGCTGTCAATTATAAAACGGTTATTATCTTTAATATTTGCAAAAAAAAATTATAGTTAAATAAATTTATGATAATATTTTTTTTACCAATATTTATTAGGTATACCAAAATTTCACTTTCTTTTAATTTCATAAATATTTTTGTAATAATTTCTATCAAGTTTCTTGTATGATAAAAGTTTTATTCAAAAAAATTTCTTGAAATAAATAAAATTATTTTGTAGTAGAAAGCACATTTTCTTTTTCTTTTTTGAGTTATATAAAATTTTAAGAAACAGTTTTTAAGGAACAATTTAAATCATATTTCTGAAAATTCTCTAATAACTTATTGGAAATATATTGAAAAAAAAAAGTCCTGAGAAGCTGTACTATTTCTGTAAAATTAGCTAAAAACTCTATTTTATATCAAAAAAAAATTTGTATTTTTGGACATTATTTATAGTAGATTTTTTGTAAATAATGTTATTTATATATGCTTACAGTAAATCTACTGTAAATCAAATCAGCTAATAGAAAGTTTGAAAAAAAATCACATTCTTTGCCAAATAACCACATGGTTGAGGAGGCTCCTAGCACATGTCAAAGTAGCCTCTGGCTTAGTGATCTTATGTAAAAATTAACAAATGAAATGCACATTCTATCAGTGAATTTTATTCTGATTAATAGTTCAAAAAGAATATGTAATTTTCCAAATGTCAAGTCATCAGAATCTCTAACGCACATTTTTTTAATATTAAGGAAGCTGAATACCCTCATTGGTTGTGGCGCTACAAAATAGCCTATGCCTCTTATCTTACAGACCTTACATTTATGTGTAAGATAGTTGAAATTAAAGTAAAATTTACACAGTCAAATATATAGAAAGGATCAAATCACTATATTTCAATTTAAGCGATTAATTTTAATAAAAATAAATTTTATTAATTTGTATTAATAAAATTTACTTTTTTTTTACTAATTTTTAATAAACAATTTATCGCTACTTTTTCACTGATTTGCAAAATTTTAAGTAAAAGGATATTTATTTTTATCAGGAGGCCTTTTACTTATTATGTTATTAATAATATTACATCTAGAAAATAATGATTTTCAATTAGAAAAATTAATGCACATCTAAGAGTTAATCGAATTTGAATAAAAAAATTTTTGAAAATACAAACAGAAATTATTTTAAGGTTAAAATATATTATAAAAACTATTACTGAAAATACAATTAGATATAAAAGCTTCTATTTTTGTAGATATAAAAGCTTTTTTCATAATAACTTGTGTATTTTTAGAGCCCCAAATATGGCACTTATGATTATTAATGACCCTCACCGTAGAAGAATTTTTTTTTATTCAAATAAAAGTCGTGTGGGCCTTATAAATATTTTTAAATAAATAATATAAAATGTCGGGTTACGTATATTCGATTTTGGATTTTTTGTAGCGTTATGTTTGTACTCATGTCTCTAACTTATGCTGAAAAGTTCGGCAATTTTAAATGTTCAGTTAATTTTTGACAGCTGCTTTGCTTCCATGTGTTTTGGGTCGTCTTCGATTTTTGCTCAATTTTGACCAAAAACAGCATAGCATTAACATTGCTAAAAAGCTGTTGGACTCTGACCGCGATGACCCAAATTTGCTCCAAAGGGTCATAACTGGTGACGAATAATGGGTTATGGTTATGACGTGGAAACCATAGCTCAATCGTCCCAATGGAAGCTGCTGCACGAGCGAAGACTGAAAAAAGCGCCAAGTTCGGTCGAATGTGAAGGTTTTGCTTAAAGTTTTGTTCGATTGCAGGGGTACGGTATATCATGAGTTCTTGCCACAGGGTAGAACGATCAATAAGGAATATTACTTGCAAGGTATGCGTAAGTTGCATGAAGCAATCCGCCAGAAACGCCCGGATTTGTGGAAGAACAAAAATTGGCTTTTGCCATTTTTGACCAAAAATAACACACTAATAATACTGCAGCCACCGTATTCCCCAGATCTGGCCCCCTGTGACTTTTTCTTGTTCCCGAAACTGAAGAGCCCCATGAAAAGATGACGCTACGCTAAGATTGAGGAGATAAAGAGTGCTTCGAGGATTGGAAAAAATGGTGGGGCACAAGTGTATAATATCTGGTGGGGATTTCTTTGAAGGGGACAAAATAGATATTTATGAATAAATAAATAATTTTTGAAAAAACACAAAATTCGCGATACTTTTTGAACAGACTTCGTAGTCACCTTAAAAAATATATATTGTATAATTAACAGATATGAAATAATAGGTCTATACTTTCTACAATATAATCTGTATAATCTGGTTAAAAAGTATATAAATTCATTTGGAAGTTTCTTGAACGAACTGCATTTTTTTCTCAACTACGAGTATTTTGCCGTAATTAATTATTAATTTTTATAAATATTTAGATAATTTTTATGATTAAATGGACACTTAGTTTCGATCAAATTTATGGGGAGTAATTTTTGTACATTAAAAAAAATTCTCTTTTATACTCAATATTATTATTCAAGGTGTCTTTAATCTTATTAAAAAAATTTTTTAAAAACAAAAGAAAAAAATATAATATTGGAAATAGAAATTGTATAAAAATAAAATAAAATTACTATAAGAAATGGAATAATTTTTACAATATTTTATTAATTTTTATTAAGATCCCCAATATGGATATCATTAGTAATGAAACGTTGACATTTTATTTTATTAAATATAGATTTTTCAATTAATTACTTATTTATAAAATTTTATTTGTAATTAGTTCATTTCTTTTTCGTCTTATTCCATATAAGTTATTATTAAATATTCGATATAGACTAAAGTTAGTTTAATAATAATAATACTACTTAAACTATAATACAATATTTGATTTATTGATTTTCGATAAAATTCTTTCTATCCATGGTCCTCCTCCCTTCCTCAATACCGTCTTTTACTTTTTTTTTTTTTAATAATATTTTCTTGTTATACTTATTCTATGCACATTTCATGTACTTGAATTCGATGAAAATGTAATTGTAATATTAAAAAAAAAGAGGTGAAAAAGCAATAAAAAAGAAGAGGGCAACTTCGATTTGGTATAAAATACAAACATAAACACTCTATAACATATATAATAGATAAAGAAAATTAATACACATACTCGTAGAACATGAACAATAATAAATTTCGAAATATTACACAATAAGGCCAACTGACACACTTTATCTGATGACATAATTTATACGAGAATCCATCGAATGAACATATTTTCAGAACTCTTTTCTGAATTTCACCACATTCCAGTTAATTCTCTTTGAATATTTTCACCACGAACCATCGCTGTTGTCAAATGAAGTCTACTTTTTCTTTCAAACTAAAACTATTTTTAAAATTATATATTAAAATGATTTGTTTCTCTTCTTTTTCTATAATAAATAAATACTCATAAATAGTGTAAATATTTGCCTATCAATCAAGGGCGGTCGCGAGCTTAGCGTGTTGAATTGTGTACAAATTAAGTGATCGATAATGCAGTTTTGACTAGTCCATTTTCACCATCGTCTATTTGAATAGAGCGGAACGAAATCCATCTCATATATTCTTTTAAACGATTGATATTTTTTTTAAATTTATTTATTAATTTAAATGTTATCTAATTTGTAATAAGCAGATTATAAAGATACCCATCGATATCTGCACAAGAACGAGATTAATTATTTTATATGTTCAAAAAATCACCGATGGATGTATAGAGAAAGGGTGGGAGTGAACAGTTCTTATGCTTAAAGATTAGGATGGTAGAATAGACACGAACTGTAACTTTTTTATAACGAGAGATGCACAGTTTGCGAACGTAAATAAAACATTTAGATCACGATATATAACAGTGTTTTGTCATACTCCCTTTTATCAATACTTCTGTTATCTATAACGATAAATAATAGTGTTTCGTTCATAAAAGGGGGGTATTGATGGGGGTCAATAACCCCTTTTATCAATATTCTTGTAGATAACAGTATTTCATCCATAAAAGAGGGTATTGACAATTTTTCTACAGAGTAGGGTTTTGATTAGATGGGAACTGGAATGCTTAGTCGAACTACAAAGTTCGAGTCCATAAGCCCATATCGTTTTTAATATCATATTGTATAGTAAAAGTATGATTTTTATTGTCAGTTTTGTCATACTGTCTAGGAGTCTCGTAGTAATTGTTTGTGCCGTCCGTTAAGTTCACTTCTTTTAGTTTTTATGTGAGTGATTCCAAGGTAACACACGCTTATTTTTCGTGGACCATTACAACCATTTAGTATTATATCAAAATCTGTTCTCGGCAGAGTATGAAAGAAACATTTACCCCCACTCCCCACCTTCTTAACCAGGTTTCTAAGGAGTTGTCGTGGTTCAGTAGGATTTTGATGGTTGCGGAAGGATCTGTGTGATGTGTAAGGATATGTTGTATGGTTGTAAATATTGTAAAGAATTGGACTTAGAAAACTTCCCTGAGGGACACCAGCAGAGGTAGACTATAAAAATAATTTTAGCTAATTTGAAATTATTATTTAAGGTGCCTCCTCCCCACAGGTAACCCGGTGCTATGTAAGAGCTTCGAGACTAAAAAGCGCTAAATGAGATCATCGTCAAGGCATGAATAGGGACACTCCAAAATTATTTGGCCGAGGAAAGGCCAGAGAGTTACGTCAACGGTCGGTTTCATCCCCATTTTCATTTAATTAGTTTCTTTCTGCAATTTCATTTTTTTTCTTCTTTTAAATTATTTTAAAATATTTTTCAATTTTTTTAAATATTTTTTTCGACAAATCTTCTCTGTCCCAATTTTAATACATTCCTCTTCAATTCCTATTCCCTCCTTTTTTCCTAAATGGTTTTCTTTGGGGGCAATTTGATTTTCTCTTCTATTATTTTTCACCACTTATTCTTCATTCTTCTTCTTCCTCTTTCAAGGAAAACTTAACACCTCTGGGTGTCTCCATTTTCCCCTATATGTTTTGGCATAATTTTGTTTCTGCTTATGGTTGGTGTGGAAGTATAATTATACAAAAACTTTGAAACTCCCTATAATCTACGGTTAAAGCTAGCAACAAGCAGGCCTACCAGGATAATATTCTCTCCGAGTATGGTCGTTACTGCCCATACTCCTGTAGAACTTAAAGTTCATAAGATTATTTTTTTACCTTCCAAAATACATAAAAATCCAGTGGATATTTTCAATAATAAATATACTCCTTAAATTTCATTAAATTAAAATCTTATCGAAATATACTTAAATAGTTCTGATTGATTTACTTCAACTTTTTTATTTTAATTCCTATTAATAAGGGGTTGATTTTATATTATAATTTGTGGATGCCCCAAACTACACGCAAGATTTGAATTTTGCGCCATTTGTGCGGTAAAGTGTTGCCACACACACGAAAAAAAAGACAGCGTGACAGCTGACAATTTAAGACAATTAAAATATGAGCGCTACACGAAAGAATAATGCGTTTCCATTGTTTAGTTATATTTTAAGAATAATGAAGGTGTTGGCAGCTATTGTTTGGAATTTTCTTTACTTCATCAACTGTGAAGAGATTAATTTAAAAAATTAGGGAGGCTGTGACCGTCCTTCAACAAATCGTTCAACACAAATCATCGAAGCGGTTTGTGAGAATGTTGCTAAGAGTCCAGAAATTGACAATTTTGAGAAGCTCTCTACAGCATATACTCACAAAAAATTTATATCTTCATGCTTACAGAGTTCAATGAACTCAAGAACTGAACCATATCGACCACGCACAGCGAATGGAGTTGTTAAATGGATTATGGAACAACAACAAGTGGACGCTGATTTTTTGAACAAAATCATCTTCAGCAATGAGGCTCATTTTCATCTCGATGGCTTGGTTAATCGAAAAAATTGTAGCATTTGGGGTTCAGAAAATCGACGAGTGATTGTTAAGAAACAATGTTTGGTTCGGATTTTAAGGTTAAAGGCATTATCTTCTTCGAAATAGCAGCTGGTCCGGCAATAACACTTGATGGTATACGCTATCGCGACATAATAATCCACCTTTTTTTGAAGCTAAATTGCAAGATATGAATGTGAACGACATGTGGTTTCAACAAGACGGTGCCACATGCCATACAGCCCGCGAAACAATTACATCTTGCGTGATTTTTGAACAACCTATATTTATTAGCAAAACGAATTGATTTACTCAAAAAAATGATACCGTATTTCGAAATACCAAAAAAGGAAGTAGATATTTTCGAATTGCAAATGTTGTCATTTTCTTTGATTTTTTCTTCATTTCTCAAGTTGTCAATTTTTTTCGCAAAATTAATTTTTTTTATCCAAAATGAGAGGATTGTATTTTTATTTTTGTAATTTGAAAGTTTTTATTATCAAATAGATAAATAAATAAATTTAGAATAATGTAGGTGTGAATAGAGATTTTTATTTTATTTATTTTTATTCAAGCTGGCAAAAAAAAGCCACAGACGAAAAATTAGTATATATTTACACAATTCTGAAAAATTATGTTAATTTTCGCCTAAGCAATAGCTACTATACAGTATCTTGTGGGTTTTCAAAGCCACTGACATGAAAACTTTTCTTATTGATATATTCACCGAGCAAGAAATAAACCTCATCGTTGAAGAAAATTTATTAGAAAAATCCCATCCAAAGTGTGCTGTTCCACCACCCAATCGGAGAATCTTTTGCGTACTCTATAGATAATTAATCAATTTATTATATGCAAATCTATAAAGTACATAAAATTGTATGCAAAAGATACTTTTTATTAGGATCCCAGCAGAACTTCTGCTAATTCAGCAATTAGTGAATAATCCTTAAATGATACACATACGCACTTTTTTAAGAACAACTTTTAAATTTCCATATTAGTATTGATATATTCATTATATAAAATGGCAAACTTAAAACTGAACAAATATTATTTTAAGTGTTAAATATATTTATTAACTATTAAAAAACAAAGCTTTAGTTTCCGTAAAGTAAAATCGATAATCTATTACCAAGGCTCGCATTTAGTTTGTCTACTAATTTATAGTAGAAATTTTGATTTAATAGTAGAAATTCTTTCCTGATGATTCCTTTTTATTTATCTAATAGTATTGCTTTTTTCTCATTATTGTTCTATTTTAATAAATGATTAACTCTTTCTCCATCTGTCCTTCTCTTTTCCCATTCCTGCTACTATCCCGTACCTATAAAAAATAAATATACTTAATTGGTTTTAGTTTTTTCTTTCTTTCCAGATCTATAATATATCTTTTTGTGTCTACTCTATCAAAATATAACCTATTATTAGTGGCCATTTAGGCTGACCTATTATGTCTACATTTGGAATTAAAAGACATACCTTCTAATTGTAATTTTATTTATGGATAAATAATTGCATTGAAAACATTATTCGGATTGAGCATATGAAGGAAAGATGGTATTTTAGGGAAGAAAATTTTTCACATAAGTAATTATTATTGAATTATCTTTCATAAAAAAAAAGTTTTTATTTATCTCAAATAAACGTACAAAAATATATGGTAATATATTTCCAAATTTTTCCTTTTAAGTTCCTAATTTAAACAAATTTATTCTCCATTAAAAAAAAAATTTTGTCCCTTTTATTATTTAATAAAAAATTGTTAAAATTTTTAAAGATAAATATTTGTTTCCCAAACATAACCAAATATTGTCAAAACTATATAAGAATTATCTAATTAACAATATTAGTCTAATGTTATTTAACGTGGCACACCGGTCGTTAGATATAATATCACGAGCCGCCTACGACCCTAGGGATTAAGATGTGCCCAATCAACGCACAAACGAACCTGCCCAGTCATCGATTTTACCAGCTCAACTGAATAGATCCAGGCAGTTGCAGCCATCTCAATCGATAGCCCAGTTCGCACAAATCTAACGCATTAGTCTTTGGTCTCTTGCTCGAGCCACTTCATTGCATGGGACATACTCACAGATTTTCTATTTTCTTCTTTTCTTCTTCTTCTTCTGCTTCATCTTCTTATTAGCCTTTTGTTCCCAATGCATCTGCAGTGATAGCATCCATGATTCTGTTATCCCTCAGTTCCAGTCCTAAGACTGTACGTGCGATGTATGTGAGAAGCGCAGCCAGCCACATTTCAGCGAAAGTGTCCTTATCTTGGCCGAGCACAGTTGACGAACCACCGTGAGGCTCCAGAACGTCCTAGTATCAGGCAGTTCGGCTCTTAAAAGTATTTGGTGAGTATTTTTTATTCAAATAGCTATGCTCGGAGAGCTACAATATGGACTTTTTCCTGATACTGCTAGACCAGCTTAGGACCGCAGGAGAAAGTGGGAATAGTGAAATATGGTACAGCGATGTCTTAAGTTTGGTGAATCGACGAGTTTGACTTGCGTACGAGGAACATTCGTTATTAAGCCCACTCGTTTTTCGGCGGCATAAAGCATTTTTAAACTGCCAAAAAGCCTTGTGGAAAGCAAACCTTGTTCGGGAAGGCGTTCTTGAAAAGATTGAGTTCTTCAAAAGTATCTTCTCATGTATGGAACATTCTTTAAGGTTCTATTTTTTCCCCTTTTCGTCACTTCCACATCATCAACTTCATCTTTTTTATCTGATTCCTCTTCTTTAAGGTATGACTCCACTCACACTAGCATAAGCCATGGAAAGTTTCAACGCTATAATTTTCTCTTCTTCGTTTTCTTGCTCTACTTTTTCTTAGCCATCTTTCATGCCCCACTCATGAAGCAGACAAATATTCAATCTTTCTATTTATATAATTCTTATGCTGAGCGGTTTCAACCATCGTACTAGTCCCTCATTCCTCTAGCCTCATTTGTGCAACTACCTGGTCCTACCTCTAACCACAGGTAGGTCCATTTTCTCACTGTCAGTAGCCAGTTACAAGCTAGTTACTGAAACTGTTGGTAGAAAGGCGTACTGAAACTTCTACCACCCGGAATACTGTCATTTCTCAGCTCCAGTACTAAAGCTGTACCTGCATTGTAGGTGGCAACCCAAGGTGGCTACAACCGAGTGAAAGACCAAGGTCGATGCTTGTTGTACTTTCGGATCTTTGCGAAGCCGCGTACCTGACCTGGCTTAGTGGTGCTTAGAGATTTACAAGATTCCTTACCGTAGCTCACTGAGCGGAGTACAAACCGAAGTACTCTTAACAGAAAAATTGGTACTACGGGAGGCGGGGTGCCCCATAGTGTTGGAACACACTGTGCGCGACAATGGTGAGGCGCTTTAGGCAGCAACGTAGTAGCTGTGGTTGATACCAATATCGCGGGTACGGTTTACGGACAGTAGAGGTTTGGATAGTCCTCGCTACTTACAGTTGGAATAGTCAGCTTATAAATGGTTACTGACTGTAAACTGCCAGTAATGGTGGTACCGTTGACTGACCGTAACTCAGTCCCTAAGCTCGTAGGCGACTCGTGGTTTTATGTTTTAGGACAGATAAGTCACATTGAATAATATACGAGGTCTGTTCAAAAAGTATCGCGAATTTTCTGTTTTTTCAAAAATTATTTATTTATTCATGAATATCTATTTTGTCCCCTTCAAAGTAATCCCCACCAGATATTATACACTTATGCCAACGTTTTTGCCAATCCTCGAAGTACTTCAAAAAATCATTTTTTGTGATCTTGTTCAGCTCCTCCTTCGATGCCGTCTTTATCTCCTCAATCTTAGCATAGTGTCATCCTTTCATGGGGCTCTTCAGTTTCAGGAACAAGAAAAAGTCACAGGGGGGCGGATATGAGAAATACAATGGCTGCGGCATTATTAATGTGTTGTTTTTAGCCAAAAATGCCAAAAGCCAATTTTTGTTCTTCCACAAATCCGGGTGTTTCTGGCGGATTGCTTCGCGGAACTTGCGCATAACTTGCAGTTAATATTCCTTATTGACCGTTCTACCCTGTGGCAAGAACTCATGATGCACCACGCCCCTGCAATCGAATAAAACTGTAAGCAAAACCTTCACAATCGACCGAACTTGGCGCACTTTTTTTGGTCTTGGCTCGTGCAGCAGCTTCCATTGGGATGATTGAGCTTTGGTTTCCACGTCATAACCATAAACCCATGATTCGTCACCAGTTATGACCCTCTGGAGCAAATTTGGGTCATCGCGAACAGAGTCCAATAGCTCCTTTAAATGGCTGAACTTGTCAGCATAAGTGAGAGACATGAGTACCAACATAACGCTACAAAAAAAATCGGAAATCGAATATACGTAACTCGCGGAAATTCGAAAATTCACGATACTTTTTCAACAGACCTCGTATTATAACCGTAGATAACAACCACAGGCACTCACATTTCAGCCAAAAGGCACCTCACCCCAACCGCGCACAGCGGACGACCCACCGTGGGCTGCCGAATGCCTTGGTATCAGCCATTCTTTATAGAGTAACTGGTCTTACTGTTCACTCTAAGAGCTTACTCAAAGAGCTACAGTACGGAAACTTATAATTTTCTAGCACTACTAGACCGGCTCAGTACTGTGAGTTCGCCAACACCCATAGGCCCTTCTGGTATAGATCCTATAGCTGGATCATTCACCCAGAAGTGACCCCCATGCAAAAATAATTAACAATATCCAAAAAAAAAAATTACGAGTTAATTTCTTTTAATAAAAACACTTTTTAGTCCTTAGCCGATAGTAGATCCTTTTTCAATAATTAGTTTTAATCCTAATTTTCGTAAAATATTACATTCGAGCAACTATGAGTATTCCAAATTTTATTTCCAAATAAAATTTAAATACACAATAATAATGCGAAATAATTAAATTAAATTACACAAAATATAAATACTTAAAACGTTAACTGCTCATATTTATTTATTTAGTAATTAATTTGAAATTGAAGTACGTTCTTTTCTGTTTGAATATAAATACCATACAAATAATGAAAAAGGTAAATTAGTTAATTGATTCGACTTAATTTGAATCGTCTCCATAGTGGATTAAATGTGTTTTTTTTTTGTGGCTGCTCTAATTGTCCATTTCCACATGAGTCCATGTAGTGTAGCCTAATTGATATTATACAATTTTCCATTATATTTGAGTACAAGAAAAATGTACTCATTTAATGAGTAAAAATTGCAACATTTCCCAATATGTACTCGTGTACCTTCGCAGTCTAATGAATATAATCGGGCAGTCTACAATTTGTAAGTGTTAGCGATAAATTTTTGGTAAGATTTGATATAAAACAGTTTTCGTAATATCTACGGTACGTGCTGAATTGTGTTTACTGAATAATACCGCATTTTAATAGTGTTCATCAATTTCCAAAGTAATTTCATTCGAAAAGTTACCCTCCTTCAATGTCAGCAAAACTTCCCATATTCGATACGAGAACTTCCCTATTCATTTAACTTTGAGCTGATTGTGGTAAATACGAGTACCATTTTCGTAAATTACCACAGATGCTACCGCGTTCATATTTCTCATATAATCAAGGTAAAAATACAATATATAAAAAATTATTTCTGCACTTTGTGTAGTAAAGATTTGACTTTAGTAAAAGTACCATAAATAAATATGTTTGGTCGAATTGAAGGGTGCTCGAGTCAGGCTAAAGAAAATGGAGCAAGGGAAACTGAACAAAAGCATATATTAATGTAATTTTTTCAAAGTAAATAAGAGTTCACTTATAATACTCTAAAAATTCGCTGCATATTACACTATTACATATACATAAAAACAGAAAAACGCTATTTTCTTTAAGGGTTGCTTAAACCTTTCAATTACAACTATTAGTAAATTGGCAATAAGTTATTCAAAAAAGTTTCGAAAAATTTATGGAAAAATTGATTGGAGAAAAATTCTTTTAACGACATTAATTTGATATTTTAAAAACCTTAAATGTAGTCAATATAACTGTGAGGGTACAGGATTAAAAATTAGTTCAAATTTGGTAAATTTGATGCTTGTGTTATGCGCTTAGATCAAAATCGGTGCAATCCATCAAGTTGATGAGTGTGTATGTGTGTGACACAGTAAGGCAAATACCGATCCATCTAGCTCTAGAAAATTGTTCCTGTTCCACAATTTTGTTCACAGACGTAGCTGGCGGTAAATATCGCGAGATCAAGTGTAGAATTCTACCAGGTAGAACTGTGACCAATTAGGATGGTAGTTGAGACTGAAATTAATCTCACCAAATATCTCAGCGTCATAATTTTTACCGAAAGTCTAAAATTTGTGGCACATCAAGTGATCCGGTGATCAACGCGATTCGTCGTTATCTATTAAACAATAGAAACGTTGAGTTGAGTTGGGTGCCAGATGATCAACTAGCAGAGGAGTCACTTCACAGTCCTGTTCCCACTGAAATTCCAAACTCACCGCATCTGCTCACCAAATGGCATGTAACATCTTTAGCCATGCGTCCGAAAGTAGAAGTTTTCTCCTGACACCGCAAAACTAGTCTACGCAACAACCATTCCGAAATTTTGGGCACGGACTCTTCTCAGAATTCGGTAACCAACCAACGGCAACTTCATGACATTCCTATAGCGTTGAACTCGCCATTCCACATATTTCACCGGAATGGCATGTAACCCAGAATTTCTTTCTAAATATGACCCATTCCATTGTGGAGCTCCTAAATCCTACAATACCATTTCTAAGCCCTCTTTTTAAATATATTAAACATCCTAATTTGCTCCATAGAATTAAACAATGCCTGATTTTTCCCTACAAATAACAATCGACCAGTTTTATTTGGGAAGTTGACAATGCCAACCTACACCAAACATGAAGTAGCCAAATGGCCTCATGGTCGTGACTCTTGTCTCAGAGATCTTGCAACAATAGCAAAAAAGCAAGTAAAAACACTGTAAGCTATAAATCATCACTACTGATCCCCATTCCAAGAAGTCAGCCTCTACACAAGTATACGCGCATACATACTTATCAACTATACCTGCGATATGCCGATGACAAGGAGCATAGCAGCTATTTATTGGTAGGATAATGAGTTGGCTGAATTTTGGAAGAGTTTCATTCATAAAAAAAGACTGAGCCTACGCTCCAGGAGTAAACCTCAGCACCTTTTGCTGTCCCAGCAGCATAAGGTAGCAAGAAGACAGTTGGAATGATCTATCAAGAAGAGGAGATGCTTATGTTGGAGGAAACTATGTAGTAGAGTCAATAACGACATATGAGGTAGGACATATAGCACAGTCATGTAAAGACTGAAAGGTTCTCCAAGGGCGGCTCATACATGCCCTGGCCTTCTGAACAGAATTATCATCAAATTATTTTCCCAACAACCGGTAGCTATATTCAAGGAGAGGCTCGACATCTGATAAGGAGAAGATTCCAAATATTACCGAGGATGAGCTCTTGTGGGGTGGGGGGGGGGTGGTGTTGTAGAAATTTATTTTTGCAGGTATTTAATATATATTTAAAAGAGGCAACATTTCGAAGATACGAGGCCATGCACTACTTACGAAGGGACTCGAAGGCACTTCATCCTACCACCTATTTATCTTCCGGACGCGGTGAAAAAATCCTCAAGCGTATTTTATGCGACCGATTGGAGGAATACACCCGAAAGCATATGGACTTATCTGAAAGTCTATATGGCTTCAGGAGGGCTCGCTCCACTTTGGATGCTATTAATCTAGTCCTTAGTACTGCACATGAAGCTTCATCTTGCGCCCTCTATTGTAAAATATAATGTATAATGGAATGCTCAAGATTCATGTCCCTGCGAATACGAGAACCGTTGCTTTATTAATGGTGGCAAAGAGGGACTGTTAATCACAAGTAGGAAGTACAGTATGGGAGTAATAATTGACGTAAGGCTGCGATTTCAGGACCACTTTTATAAATATAGGAAAAATCAGTAAGTAACGATAGTACTGTTAGGGTTAGTTATGAACATAGAGGGACCTAGACAAATTAGGAGGACCTTAATGTAGAGTAATGCCAGGTTGGTATTACTCTATTCCCTATAAATCAAGCAACCTGCAAACGTAAGATGTATCCGCCTAAGCAAAGGTGACTGTTTAGGGAAGCTTACATATTCCGCACAGTGTCACACGAGGCCATATGTGTTGTTGTGAGAATCAGACCGATCAAAATCTTAGCGGACGAATGGCTAAGGTGTTCATCCAAAATATTAAAAGAATCCATATTGTTAACGTGATAATACATCTTTTGGTATAAGCCTAATGTACTCTTATTGTGACTGGGTGATAGAGAGCGCAGAACGTCGTATTTTACTGCATTTGATTCCGAAGTTTTACTGCATTTGATTCCGAAGTGGAAAATCAAAAGTTTGTTGACAGACCCCAGATGCCAGAAAACACCATGAACTAGATGTTGGACTTGCAGGCGGGTTAGGAGACTATCGATATCTTCGTGACAATAGTCCTTAATTAACATCGGCTATATGAGCAGGACGCAGGACGGCATTACAAATCCAACAGAGTGGTGATACCGGTCAATTCCTAGCCCACGAAAATATGAGGTCTGCTCAAAAAGTATGTGAAATTTCGAATTTCCGTGGCGTTATGTTGGTACTCATGTCTCTCATTAATGCCGACAAGTTCGGCCATTTTTAATGGGCAAAAAATCGAAGACGAGCCAAAACACGCGCAAGCAAAGCAGCTGTCAACAATTAACTGAACATTCAAAATGGCCGAACTTGTCGGCATAAGTGAGAGACATGTGTACCAACAAAATTCGCGATACTTTATATCAAGGAAACATAGAAATGTATTCTAGCAAGGTGATCTTAGTGTATTAAAGCCCCATGCATTGGCTTTCAAAAATAACCACTTTATAATAAGCACACAAAAAAACCACCGAATATCAAAAAAAATTAACCAACTATTCAGCAACTTCGGCACGTTTGGACTTAGAATATTTTTTTCAACCCTCTCCTCCTATAGCTAAACTACTCTTTAAACAAAACAAAAAAACATTTGAAAACTTTTGAAACAAAAATAAAAATATGTTTGAAGAAAACAAACTTTTCCATAAAAATTATTGCAAATATTTGTGCAGTTTTGTTGGTTTTTTTCTCGATCAAAATTGTTTTTTATTTATCAAAATTAGATTTTTCTTATGTTAAAAAAAAAAGTATTTAAAAAAAAATTGGACAAAAACATCGACTCAATTATCATCCGAAATTTTTACATATTTTTAAGCATAAATAAATACCATCGTTAAGATCAATTTGCTGTTGTTAAAATTTTATTCAATTTAAAAACAAAACGAAAACAACAAATTTGCAATTGTGGATAATAAATACTTCAGGAGAATTTTCCATTAGCATTTAGAGAAAAATTGTCCCAGGAATAATCACTTCAGCTCAATACCAATCGGCTCAATTCCAGATGAGATGCTGTATGGGAAAAAAAATCCTCCCTTTCCTGCAGAATCTGTTCTATATTCAGAAATAATCGAAATAAAAAGTATTCACTTTTGGACAATTTTTCAGAAAACTTCTACAAAAGAGAATAAAACGTTTGCGGTCCATTACATATCATTACTTTTGGGATGCAGATTTTTCGAAAAAGTTATCTATTTCGTAAAACTCATTAACCAAATAGTGTATAGTAAAGAAAAAAAAAATATCCACATTTTCATGAGACATTTTAAATACATCTGCTTCCCCGAAAAACAAAAAAACCCTGCCCCGAAAAACTATATACAAAAAACAAAATATAGAAAATTAGGAAAAATTCAATATTTAGATTTATCTAAACATTAGCTGCTAACCACGAGACATGAAAATCAATTTTTAGATCTTCCGACACTACACAACATAAAAGTTAAAGAAAAAAAAATTTCTATTGCGGAATTTCAGTTTGAATAAATTTAGCTAGTGCTGGCGTCTTATGTATCAGCAGAAGGGGGTGAACGAAAAGAACAAGCCATAAATATAAATCGTCTGATATACGTGTACATATTAGGCATAGGGGAGATGATAA
The DNA here is from genome assembly GCA_958298945.1 of Atherix ibis. Taxonomy (NCBI): domain Eukaryota; kingdom Metazoa; phylum Arthropoda; class Insecta; order Diptera; family Athericidae; genus Atherix; species Atherix ibis. The sequence goes on along the minus strand of OY282610.1, from coordinate 24,887,235 downwards.
TAGGAAACAGTAATCAGGCTGGGAGGCCAAGAAGTTGGTAGGTAAAATCTCATCTTTTGCTACTACAAAGAAGAAAAAGAAGAAAAGATAGAAACAAGAGTACAAAGTGTCTTAAAAACTAAATGAAAGAAAAAAGATTAAAGAGAATAACGTGTTTTTGCCGGAGAAGGGAGCAAAAAGTAAATTGTGAGGTGCACATAAATCGGTACCCGAAGAAAGAATTTAATCTGAAAACGGGGAGAATTTGATTAGAAGATAAAATGTGTTTTAGCCGAATTGGCTGCATTCGATTCGCGCTAGTATTACTGGCACCAGATCCCCCGGCAAAGCATTTGTGTGTGAGTCTATCCATTTGGCATGCCGGCATTTTTCGCCAAGAACACATTTCTATTTGTCCATATGTGCGCCGGCATTTGTACAAAATTTATCTGCACGCGCCAAAAAAATTTCCATTTTGATGGCAGCACTCCTGGTCAGGGCGGGCACCGAATAATGTACGAACAGAACCCAATAGACAGAAAGTGCCCCCACTTTTTAGTTATTGTACGATATGGACGTGGCGATATTGCCATGCATCAGCAAATGTGTTTCTTTTCCCTTAGCTTCGAGCATTCGAAAATGCTATATTTTTAGTTTTTGAAGATATTTTGTAGCAGTTTATAAATAAATAAATGCAATATTTTAATTTCATGATGGCAAAAATACGAGCACAAAGCGAACTAGAAATGTATTGCGGATCTTACTGTAAAGATGAAATGGGACGCCACATCGACACACATCGGCAATAGGTATGGAAACGGTAACAGCATCGGCAATGGTATCATCCGCTGTGGCTAGGGCTACCAGCGGGTGGCAATGTACAATCAGAAGGTATTGACACAGGCGACTATCAATAGTGACATCTGCACCGGGATGAGTTGCCACATTGCCATGGGAATCCATATCGTCATGAGTGTTCATATTTAACATCGCCAATGGATACTGGCATCCCCCAACTACACTCTGTTGGGTAACCATCGTTGCTAGAACACCATCAGAATGTATGCTGTATAAATAATTTTACTGTTCGATTGGTGTTTTGTGTATGGATCGTCTTATGGATGTTGGCACATCATACCATAGACATCATCGAGTTCAGACGTCAAAAATATAAACGACACCTAGCGTTTCGGACTGTCGATGAACGATGACACCGTTTGGAAACACTACCGATGCCTCCCCGCCCAATATAGGATAGAAAAGTGAATGAAAATGTAGAGTGGAAACAGTTTAAGACATTTTATGTCCAGACAAGAAGCCAACTAGTTTTATATAAACGGTTGACAAACGTGCACAAAATGACGCACAGACAAACAAGCTAAACTACTAACAATACTCTTTACACTTGTCCCATACCTCGGGCCTATAGACAAATATTTGTCAGGACTTACCGAAGGGTATTCATTCAATTATGAACAATGTGCATACGGCATTCTCTTATGAATTTGTTAAATTCCATAAGGAATCACACCTGAACCATTTCGCAGTAGTATTATTCCCATTATAATTTCATTAAATAAATTTATCGAATTTCACAAAATAATTTATCACTGACAACCCAACCAGACAGAAATGGTTTAAAATTTGACTGACGGAATAATCCTTTCTTTTAAGATGGATTCATTCAAATGTCCTTTAATGAATAAAAATTTACAATTATTTAAAAGTTTTATTCGAATATTTTCTCCAGTAAAACGACCATATTCTGGACAATAACCCATTATGACAATGAATCAGCAATTCCGTAGATGCAAACCCAAATCTTTTGTTTCTTTGCTTTTGATTCCATATATAACTGAATATTTTTCTGGGACGATTTTCATACAAACAAATACACACCCCCCCCCCCCCCCGCCCCCTTTTCTAAGGCAATAAATTATCCGTAATTTGTATTAAAACGTACTCTAAAAAATTATGCCAAAAAAAATTATTGAACGAAATTTTCAAAACACCGAATGAGAATAATAATGCCCATCAACGTTGGAATAGTTAACCTCTTAAAAGATTTGATAGATGATTTTTTTTCTTACTTTATCTTTAAAGATCAGTTTTTCATCCGTATGGTGATTACATTTTCTACGTTACTTTTTAAGGATATTTCAAGAAAGGATTGATTATGTAAACAATTTTAATACCACAAAGTATGAGGGCATACGATGGGAATTCGGTAAAAACTTATTTATTGAGATTTACGATGAAGTTGTTTTAAGTAATAGTCCTTTTAGATAATGTTAAAAATTAATTTTCCTAGTAAAAGGAAAAAATACTCCTAACGGAAATAAAATCAAATAACCGGTAAAGAGTAAAAGCAAAAAAAAGCGTCCCCTGCTGGAAAATAATACCATTAACTTTTTTTTTGTTCAGAATAATTTGTTTTTTTTTTAATTTTTTGGGATTTTATATGAGAACTATCTTAAACACAATAAAATACAGAAAAAAAACCAGAAATAAGAAAACTTCACTTTCAAAACACAAATTCATTTATATAGAGTGGGCCTCTACTCTGTTGTTATTTTTTATAAACTTAATAAAAACACATCTTATTGTATAAGCAAACATTAAAATTTTTTATTGAAAATTATTCATATGATCACCACGACTAGATTTGCAGTCGAACGTAGAATTTTTCGATGACTTTTCCCAATAAAAGTTGATAAGTGGTCTCAATTTCATGTCGTTTGGTCTTGAATTGTTCACGAATGATTGGCATACATTTTTCCTTTTATCTAGCTTTAACGAAAAAAGTCCAGCGGAATCAAATTGCAAGGTCTTGTTGGACTTGCTTGTAGCGCCATCTTATTGAAACCAATGCTCATTAACTTATCAATTCAGTAAATTTCGTTAACATGTTACCGTATGATTTAAAATTGACTATAATATCCTCTCTACGATTATTTTCGAAGAAGAACGGCCTATTAGACACGCCAAGCCGGGACTTTTTTAGGATGTCCCGTTTATTTTTTCGTAAATGACATAAGGGTTTTCTGCGCCCCAGTTTCATTTATTTTGTTTGTTAACACAGCCGTCGATGTGAAAATTTCCTTGATCGCAAAATATAATTTCGATGCAAAAGTTTTGTAGTCATTTGGACAATTCAAATGCGTTGTTCTGTTGTTAATGACTGCAAAATTGTATCACTTTCTACTTGACAGCTGTTAAAATAAATTATGAATGGTGTTTTTTGACAGATATTCCAAAAGTTGTAAAGAAAAACTACTAGTTGGCCTACCCTCTAAAAGACGTATGGTAAAAAAGTAATGAGCTGATATCATTCCAAGCTTATGCTTTAGTTCCTCCTAGACAAACTGTACAAGTTTCAATCTCGACTCTATTGAGTGTCATAAGTGACGTTTTACTTTTATAGTTGGACTGAGTACTTAACGAAAAGGGGGAACATTAGTATAATATTATTTAACATGATATATCTGTCATTAGACATAATATCACGTGCTGCCTATTAACATTGGAATTAAGATACGCCCAATCAACGCGTAAAACAGACCTGTCCAGTAATGGATTTCGTCAGTTCAGCTTACTAAATTCAGGTAGTTGCATGCATCTCAATCGATTATCTAACTCGCTAAATAACCCCTTATCGACCCAACTTACCTAAATCCAACGTATCATTCTTTGAATTCCTGCTTGAGCCACTTCATGTATGGAACGTTCTATCAGGTTCGCTCTTTTCTTTCTATACTTCTTCTTCTTCTTCTTCATTTTCATCAAACCCATCATCTTTATCTTCTTCATCATCTTCAGGTGCTTCAATGCCATAATTTCTATTAAAAAAAAAACTTCAATGTCATAATTTCTTGTTCTTCGTCATTTTCGTCATCTTCTTCTCCTTGTTCTCCTTCTTCTTCTTCTTCATCTTCTTCATCTAATTCTTCTTCTTAAGAATCTTTCGTGCGCCATGTATGAAGCAGTCAAACATTTAATCTTTCGTCAATTCTTGTGATGAGCGGTCTCAACCAGCAGAACGATCCCTCATTACTCCACGCACATTTGTTCAACTACGTGGTTCTGCCTCTAACCAGCTCTATCCATTCATTTGCTCACAGGTAGGTCCATTTGCTCACAGCCTATAGCCAGTTACAAGCTAGTAACCCCAACTGGTTGTAGCAAGGCCTACCTAAACCTATGCTATCATCTGCAGGGATAGTACCTGGGATCCTGTCATTTTTCAGCTCTTATCCTAAGTAGGTATCTGCGATGTAGGTGAGGAAGCGTAGTCAGTCACGTATTAGCGAAAGGCTTCTCACCTTGGCCGGGCATGGCGAATGTACCACCATGAGGTTTCCGAATCCCGTCGTACCAGTCAGGTCAGCTTTTAAGAGTACTTGGTGAGTACTTTTTACTCAAAGAGCTACGCTCACAGAGCTACAATAAGGAAACTTGTAACTTTCTGGCACTGCTAGACCTGCTCAGGACCGCGGGAGAAATAGTGAGATTTGGTGGAACAAATGCAACATAATATTTTACGTTAAGGTTGGTGAATCCACGAGTTTGACCTGCGAAGAGCTTTAATGAGCTTACGAGGTACATTTCTTATTAAGAGCATCAGTTTTTCGATGTAATAAAAAATTTTTAAAGGGCCAAAAAGCTGAAGGAAGACGAACCTTGATCTGGTGGGCCGTCTTGAAATGCTCAGGAAATGTCTTCTCCGTGTCATATTGGATATTGCTACCACTTGGACATGACAACACGCACTGTGACATTATTATCATATTCAATGGCTCTTTATAGAAAAAACGGATTCCTGTGGCTTTCGGATCCCTCTTGTTTTGTTTTTCAAGATTGAAAACCCTTTAAAAAGACTTCTTCTTGGTAGTATCGATAACATCTAAAAAAGTGTACCCGAGAAGCTAAAAGTCACTCCAGTTGAAGCCTTCTAGCATCACTACGAGATGTGCAAAAACCGCATTTGTCTATGTATAGAGGGAACTACATTGAAGGTGATGAAATTCACGTTTAAAAATAGAATAAAATTGTTGTTTTTCTGTCATACCTCATAAATAAGAAAAAAAAATGACACAAAAACAATAGCTAAAAGGATATTTTTGAATAAATTCCAAATACACTAAAGTAAAATAAAAGAAGAAAAAAAAGAACGAAAAAACTTCAATTAATAAGAGTTGTACGAATACAAAAATAACCATTGATATTTTTGCTATTATTAATAAAGTGGATCTTCGAAATATGGTATTCTCTTTATTTTTTTAAAAGAAAAATAAGTTCACACAAAAATAGTATAATAATCATTATACTAAAAGGAGGGAAAAAAATGGCAAAAATAAAATGGAGGGAAAAAATTGCCCGTAAGCAAAAATATCCAAGGATAATAGGTATTTTAAGTTTGGTGGGAAAACTGTTTCAATTTGGGTTTTCCTTTTATTTTTATTTTTATATTATGATTATATGTCCTCCAAATTTGGTACTACCTGTTCCTAATGCCAACATGTTTCGAACGTCTTTCCACAACGATTCCAACCCTAGCGCCAACCACCTCTTCGTTCTGCACAAATACGCACCAAACCTGCATTCATGATAAAACGCACCCCCTATCGTTACAGTGGCGTAGCACAACCGTAAGTTGTCCTCTTTCTACTCATTTTTTTGGAGCGTTGGCTCCTCTTGGCACCGCCTAAATCGGGCCACATGTGTCAAAGTTTTTAATTTTCGACTAAGAAAACCCAACGATATAAAAGAAAAAGGGGAGACACCGAAAGATAATTTAAATGAAAATGTCAACGATGGGAAAATCGGAAACATTATCCACCTGCGATAGGCTAATAATTTCTAGTTATATGTGACTGACTATATTCCGTGGGGAAAATTGTTAGTAAAAAAAATAAGGAAATAGATTTTCTTTTTTTCTCTTCTATTTCACGATATTCGAATAGGGCGGGAAAAAAACCACAAATAATAAATAAATAAAACGCACCAGAGCAGAAATATTAACAAATCCACCAAACCGCGAAAGGTGCAACTTTCTGACACTGTACACAATGGCATCATGCACCAATACAATTATGCATACACACAGGTATATGCCAGAATATACAATACTACAGTAACTAACAAAATCGACGTAGAATTTATATGTTCCCAATTTACATTTCTCTTGGGGCACGTTGCTGTCATTTTTTTTTCTTTCTGCCAGAAATTATCCACTCCAGAAGTTATGCCAAGCGGAAAAAAAGACTTTTCAATAAAAAAAAAATTCCCATTTCATGGCATAAAATAGAAGAAAAAATCTTTATGCAAAAGAGAGAAGAAAAAACAGGTGAAAATCAATTTTACTTAAAAATGTGAGAAACTTAATATATTTTCATCGATGAAATTAAATACGAAAATTATCCAATGGAAGTGAGGAGCAGCTCTGAACGATCAACGGAACAACAAAAACAGAAGGAACTTTTCAATGTTTGGAAAATCATAAATTTTTTATGGTAGAGGCAGGCAAATTCTTTCAAATCACTTAACTTTTTGGCAAGCCTTGTAATAGTTTCACTAAAGAAATAATACTCAAACTAAAATTGACAAGATAAACCTCGTCTACCCCACCCATCCTGACAATATATAAGTGACCATTACAAACAGCCCCCTTCCCTTGTACAACTAACAAGATATGCTGTCTAATAAACTGAAAGATGAAAAAGGAAAACCATAAAATGGACACTAAACGATTTTGAAGCGATGCGTTCAGTGTTTGGACAAAAACAAAATTCTTATTCATAATAATTGTTGATTTATTAGAAAACGATTTGTATAAAAATAAAAATACCATTTCTCTTCTAATAAATTCATTTAAGAATTCAATATTTTTTCTTTCATTTGAAAAGTTCAATTAAATGCTTTGCCAAAATTTTTCCAATCACTTAAGAAGTTGTCATTTAATTTTTTGACTATTTTCGAATAATTATTAATTTTACTATTTCAGATATTTTCATCTTTCGTTTCGTTTCTTTTTGTTTTATGTTTCCATTTTTTTTTATTTATCGTAAATTTCAAAAATAATAGCTGAGAATAATTTACATTTGATTTTCCTTTGGTTTGAGAAAAAAAAAATGGCGGATAAAAGTTTGTGGACTATTATCCGCCATTTCTAGAAAAAAAATAACGGTAATTATCTTATGGGTTGTCACTGCTTCTGACATCTTTTGTAGAAACAAAACGTATCATTTTCTAAAAAAAAAGTAAGTTTTGTACAAAAAAAAAAGTATATTTTTTATTTTTAAAAGAAAATTCCTCCTGCACAAAAAAAATTTACTTTTTATACTAAAAAAAGCACATTTTTATAAAAAAAAAGTATCTTTTACACACAAAAAAAAAGTATCTCTCATTAAAAAGAAAAAAATATTTCTCTTGCCCAAAAAAAAAGTATTTATTGTACTATAAAAAGTTATTTTCCTAAAGAAAAAAGGATCTTTTTCTAAGGAAAAAAATATTTTTCTTTACAAAAAAAATATCTGTTTTACAAAAAAAAGTATCTAAAAAAAGATATTTTGTGTAAAAACGAAGTATCTGTTTCAAAAAAAATATATTTTTCTAAAGAAGAAGTATCTTTTGCACAAAAAAAAAGTGATCTCTTGCAAAAAACAAATAACTAAAAAAAGTATCTATTGTTCTAAAAAAATATCTTTTTCCAAAAAAAAAACAATATTTTGTACTAAAAAATGTATCTCTTTTAAAATAAAGTATCTTTTTCTTTAAAAAAAAACATCTTTTGTACAAAAAAAATGATAAGTTATATACAAAACTGTTAGAATTATGTAGCGCCACAGCTATGAGACCATTTGCCGATGCCTGTTGATATTTTTTAAATATAAAAATCAAGACGTGCTTAGAACGTTGTCATCATCTAAAACTTGCCTCAAAATTATTAATATAGTCAATGGAAGGGTCTGTATAATATCAATAATAATATTGTATTTTTCCATGGTCTCTAAAGGTAACATATGAGGTCTGTTCAAAAAGTATCGAGAATTTTGAAGCTGCTTTGCTTGCACGTGTTTTGGAATTGACTATATTAATTATTTTGAGGTAAGTTTTGAATGATGACAATGTTCTAAGCACGTCTTTATTTTTATATTTAAAAAAAAATTAACAGGCATCGCCAAATGGTCTCATGGCTGTGGCGCTACATAATTCTAACAGTTTTGTATATAATTTATCTTTTTTTTTGTACAAAAATTGTACAAAAGCAGGGGCGTTATCATGGTGCAAAAGCCAATTTTTTAACAAAAATTGGCTTTTGCACCATGATAACGCCCCTGCTCACGCATCGGTGCTTGTGCGCGAATTTTTGGCCAAAAACAACACACTAATAATGCCGCAGCCACCGTATTCCCCAGATCTGGCCCCCTGTGACTTTTCCTTATTCCTGAAATAGATTCTTTGATCCATTTTTTGGAATGGGCAAAAATCGAAGACGAGCCAAAACATGTACAAGCAAAGCAGCTGTCAAAAATTAACTGAACATAAGTGAGAGACATGAGTACAAACATAACGCCACAAAAAATCGAAAATCGAATATACGTAACCCGCGGAAATTCAAAATTCGCGATACTTTTTGAACAGACCACGTATAGGCCCAAACATTTTTCGACGATATTATTCATTCGGAATGGAAGTCCTTAACAATAAAAGAAAAGTTTTTCTATGCAGTTTGTTGAGAACTTATTATAAAATTTTTCTTCCAATTAGATTTTCTTATATTTTTTAGGGATACATTCACAATAATCTATAAAATATTTCTAAAAACTCCAATATTCGACAACTACTCTCATCCTCTTTCCCACCTCCCACCAAAATCCACTACTTTCAAAGTAATTTTTCTCAGTACAATTTTATAAATGAAAATTTCATATTTAAATATTATTAAAAATGAAAAAAACCAATTCATATATTGTAAGATAAAGCATAAAATTTCATTTGCTTACACTCTTAATAAGTGTGAATAAAGTTCATATTAAAAATTAATAAAGGAAATGATTTAAAAAAAATATGGCAATAGTAAAAAAAAAACAAACAAAAAATTGTGGGGTGAAATTTCGAAATAGGAGAGAAGCCCATGAAAAAATACCAATCAGGATAATAAGAATATGAATTTTTCATAAAAACGGCATGATGAGAGCATGTTTTTTTAAAAATATGTGAACGAATATAGGCATTTATACCTTTGGTTTTTGTGGTTATTGAATTTTATATTAATATCAACTTAACATAGAAATGGAATTTGTACTTCGTTCTTTCGAATAGCTGATTATTATATGAACAGGATCGTATGGCATCTAGAAAAATTTACAATCTTATTGTTGGCCCAATTTTTTCACTTGTAAATTATTCAAAAATATTTGATATGTTAAAAGGTAAATTTCAAGAAAACGTGGTATTAAGAGTACCTGAAAGAGAAGAGAATCCTTAAAAAAAAATGTTCCTATAAAAAAATATAAATTTGTGTAAAAACAGAAAAATTACTTAACGTCTTTCAGTATGTTAAGTGCCCTGTTAATGTGTTATAAGTAAATACGCGTCAATGTATAGGAGAAAAAAGAAATTCCCTTACCAAATTATAAATTCAATTATTCCAACTGAAATAGTTCCATAAAAAAATATTATAATTAAGTATAAATAATGTATTTTAAAAGTTAACTTTTCGATAATCATGCACTTAAGTAAGAAGATTATCGAATCTGTGCGTTTGAAAATAAAGCTCAATAAAATAATTAAAATTACTCAGATTAATTTAAATTTTATATTATTTTAAACTTATTAAATAATAGAGCCTTTTTTCCAAATAACAAAACGGATACGTCATGATTGAGTATACAGGCTGTTTGCTTTTGATGTCCTTATCAGCATCTGGCTTACACTCACAAATAAAAAAACGTGGCTTTTTGTATTTAATAAAACTTATCACGTGAAAGTTTAACAAAAATTAAATTCATTCAAATAATACTGTTATTCAAAAAAAATCTCAAAGTATAAAAATTATAATATTACAAATTATTAAAAAATATAACTTTTTATTGTTCGTAATTTGTTTTCAAGCAAGTTAAATTATTGCTCGCCAGCGAACAAACGTTGCACCGATTACGTTTTATTTTTTTTTTTGAATTCATCTAAGTAAAGTATTTAATGGCAGTAGAGACGTCAAAGCTAAAATCGAGCAGTGATCACAGCCACCACTATCAGTCTGTTTAGGCTATTCTGCTCAAAAAGAATCAATTAAAAGTAAAGGAATTTAACGTATTGCTCGATGGTTTGGAATTATAGTAAAAATGATAGCAAACTGTTGATCAATATCGAATGGAGGATCCGTCGAAGTATGTTTGGTCCTCTATATGATTCTAAAGCCTTTTTAATGATCAAATCTATGCGGAATATAAGGGCTGCTCGGTCGTTAATAAAAATGGCTCACTAGGGTACAGGGCGGTAATCTTAATCCATATCGATAAGAAAAAAGGATGGTATCGCCAAGGATGTCAATAAATTATTGTGTTTCTAAATCTCATAGACCCATAAAAAAATTGCTGTTCTTGACTAACTAGATGATTTTGACGCAAATCGCTGGTCACTTAATCAATATAGATGAAGAGGATCCTTCTCAGAATGTCTAGAGTGACCGCATCTTTGGTAGAAGGAGACGAAGCCGGTCCTACCTTTGATAGAGCGATGGTATAAACCAGGATATCAAAAAAATATTGTGCTTGATGAACTGGACGCCCTTGGTGCAGATCGCTGATCAATATGGATGCAGAATATTTTGCTCAGAAAGTCTGCAGTAACCGCATCTATGCTAGGAGGAGACGAAGCAGAACCTACCTCCGAGCAAGCGATCGTATCAGCCAGGATATCAAAAAAATGTTGTCCTTGTCGAACTAAACGACCTTGGTGCAAATCACTGGTCACTCAATCATTATGGATGACAAATATCCTGCTCAGAGGGTCTAGAGTGACCATATATATGATAGAAGGAGACGTAGCCAGCCCTGCTTTTGAGAGAGCAATGGTATCGGTCAGAATATCAAAAAATTACTGTGCTTAACTAACTAGAAGAGCTTAACATAAATCCTTGGTCACTTAATCAATATAGATGAGGAAGATCATGCTCAGAAAGTCTATAGTGCCCGAATCTGTGCTAGGAGGAGACAAAGCAGATCCTACCTTCGATCGAGCGATGGTATCAGCCAGGATATAAAAAAATTATTATGCTTGATGAACTGGATGCCGTTGGTGCAGATCGCTGATCAATATGCATAAAAAAGATCCTGCTCAGAAGGTCTACAGTGACCGCATCTATGCTAGGAGGAGACGAAGCAGAACCTACCTTCGAGCAAGCGATCGTATCAGCCAGGATATCAAAAAAATGTTGTGCTTGTCGAACTAAACGACCTTGGTGCAAATCACTGGTCACTCAATCATTATGGATGACAAAGATCCTGCTCAGAGGGTCTAGAGTGACCATATATATGGTAGAAGGAGACGTAGCCAGCCCTGCTTTTGAGAGAGCAATGGTATCGGTCAGAATATCAAAAAATTATTGTGCTTAACTAACTAGAAGATCTTAACGTAAATCCTTGGTCACTAAATCAATATAGATGAGGAAGATCCTGCTCAGAAAGTCTATAGTGCCCGAATCTGTGCTAGGAGGAGACAAAGCAGGTCCTACCTTCGATCGAGCGATGGTATCAGCTAGGATATAAAAAAATTATTATACTTGATGAACTGGATGCCGTTGGTGCAGATCGCTGATCAATATGCATAAAATAGATCCTGCTCAGAAGGTCTACAGTAACCGCATCTATGCTAGGAGGAGACGAAGCAGAACCTACCTCCGAGCAAGCGATCGTATCAGCCAGGATATCAAAAAAATGTTGTCCTTGTCGAACTAAACGACCTTGGTGCAAATCACTGGTTACTCAATCATTATGGATGACAAAGATCCTGCTCAGAGGGTCTAGAGTGACCATATATATGGTAGAAGGAGACGTAGCCAGCCCTGCTTTTGAGAGAGCAATGGTATCGGTCAGAATATCAAAAAATTATTGTGCTTAACTAACTAGAAGATCTTAACGTAAATCCTTGGTCACTTAATCAATATAGATGAGGAAGATCCTGCTCAGAAAGTCTATAGTGACCGCATCTGTGCTAGGAGGAGACAAAGCAGGTCCTACCTTCGATCGAGCGATGGTATCAGCTAGGATATAAAAAAATTATTATACTTGATGAACTGGATGCCGTTGGTGCAGATCGCTGATCAATATGCATAAAATAGATCCTGCTCAGAAGGTCTACAGTAACCGCATCTATGCTAAGAGGAGACGAAGCAGAACCTACCTCCGAGCAAGCGATCGTATCAGCCAGGATATCAAAAAAATGTTGTCCTTGTCGAACTAAACGACCTTGGTGCAAATCACTGGTTACTCAATCATTATGGATGACAAAGATCCTGCTCAGAGGGTCTAGAGTGACCATATATATGGTAGAAGGAGACGTAGACAGCCCTGCTTTTGAGAGAGCAATGGTATAGGTCAGAATATCAAAAAATTACTGTGCTTAACTAACTAGAATATCTTAACGTAAATCTTTGGTCACTTGATCAATATAGATGAGGAAGATCCTGCTCAGAAAGTCTATAGTGCCCGAATCTGTGCTAGGAGGAGACAAAGCAGATCCTACCTTCGATCGAGCGATGGTATCAGCCAGGATATAAAAAAATTATTATGCTTGATGAACTGGATGCCGTTGGTGCAGATCGCTGATCAATATGCATAAAAAGATCCTGCTCAGAAGGTCTACAGTGACCGCATCTATGCTAAGAGGAGAAGAAGCAGAACCTACCTCCGAGCAAGCGATCGTATCAGCCAGGATATCAAAAAAATGTTGTGCTTGTCGAACTAAACGACCTTGGTGCAAATCACTGGTTACTCAATCATTATAGATGACAAAGATCCTGCTCAGAGGGTCTAGAGTGACCATATATATGGTAGAAGGAGACGTAGACAGCCCTGCTTTTGAGAGAGCAATGGTATCGGTCAGAATATCAAAAAATTACTGTGCTTAACTAACTAGAAGATCTTAACGTAAATCCTTGGTCACTTAATCAATATGAATCAGGAAGATCATGCTCAGAAAGTCTAAAGTGACCGCATCTGTGCTTGGAGGAGACAAAGCAGGATCTACCTTCGAGCAAGGGATGGTATCGGCCAGGATGTCAAAAAATTTATATTTGTTAAAAGCTCAGCACGAATTTGGTACGTTCGTAACATTTTGACTCAGCAAGTCTAGACTGGACCCTCGTCTATAAGGTCTAGATGATGGTGACTCATCGAAAATATTTATATTGGACAGTTTTATTCCAAATATCATACATAATCTCAATAAAGCTAGTTCATAGTACAAAATTTATTGGCACAGAATTATCCTTTTAGAATTTAATCATATTTATAACTTTTTCTCAATTTAGGTCTTTTGTTCTTCGCATCTTCAATGACAAAAATAAATTTTTTCCCACATTTTTCTTCAAGTGGGAAAAAACTTTCTATACAAAGAAATCGGGATGGTTCAAATCAGGGGATCGTGGGGGCCAGTCGATGTTACCACTTTTTGATTCGGCCCGGAAAAATTTCTCTCAAAATTTGCATCGTACCACTGTCTTGTTGGCCATTGTTACAGCATTGCCTCCAGCATGCTCAAAGAAATATGACCCAATGATGCCGCCGAACCAAATGCGTCACCATACAGTTTCTCTACGAAGATGTAGTGTTATTTAGTGTATCAGTTAAGCGTTTCCAGTCGCTCATAATGATTTTTTTGGAAAAAAAATGGTGGTCTTCTATACCGAGCTGTAAAACTCAAGCACCCCAGTCTCGCCTGCAGCTATTGTGTCAACTGAATTTTTTTAAATTTTTTTAACTAAAGTAGTGGAGATATTCCCAATTCTCCTGTACGGCGTCGATGAGAGGTACCCGGACATTCGTTGGCTTAATTATCACCCAGTCTTGAGTTTATCTTTCAGAGTATGCATATTTTCAAAATTATTCGTATACGCTGAATGGTTCACTTGATCGACATATGATTAACACCAAGAAAGTCACGCTATTTTCTTAGCGTATTCACAATTGAATAATTATTTAAATAAAATGTTTTAATAATTTGGACACGTTATTCTAACGTTAGTTGCTTCATAATAGATTATTATCGATAACTCTCTACGACTGTCAAATGCCAACAGACAAATGTCATTCAAACTAAAATGGCGGCCAAACAAAATCGATCTGGAACATAAAACGCACTGTTTATAAAAACCTCCTTTCAGAATACGGATATTCAACTAAAAAAAGGACGAATCCCAAAAGTAATTTAAAATTGATTTTTTAGCATAGAACAGATTTTTGAAAGTAATCCTTATTCATGTAAGCAACACCAGATGGTACCGGTAACACTTGAGGGAGTGAGTATCTTTGACAGCACTAAATCGCCACTGGAATAGTTCACAAAAAATTTCAGGAAAACGTTGAAGCTAAGAAATATTCTTGAATAAAATATCGAGGACAGTAAACAATTCTGAGGTGTTTTAAGAATGGAATTTTCATTGGTTTTTTTTTGCCAATAATTTATTATCCTGTAGCCGTTTTAATATTTATTTTTTTTGTTGCTTTAATTTTTTATTCCTGATCAAATAAACTTGCTGGCGCTTATAGCCACCAACCAGCTAGAAAGATGAAACAGGCAAACAACATTTGATTTTGATTGGTTACCAGATAATATTATAGAGCAGGTCATGTTACAGGCAATAAAGTATTCGTAGTTTCAACAAACATTTTCCTCAAATAATTATGCAATTTTTTCTTTCGAAATCTCTATCCAACAGCAAATGTGAATTCGTGTGCTTATTATTGTTGCTGAAAAGGATATAAAATGGAGAAAATAATTAATTCATAGTATGTACAAGTATAAGCGGAAAATATTCGCCTCATAAATTTCAGTTTCTTTTCATTTTGTTTAATAAACTTTTGACCTTTTCTGCAAATGGATATTTGGGATGAAATTTCACTCAACCATAAATAAATTCTTATTAAATAGTGCTTCGAAGAAACTATTAATGAACTGCAATTGAAATAAACGAACGACTTTATTTCTATATACTCGTAACTATACAGTTAATAATTATGAATATTGCATAATTTTCAACATAAAAAGGAATACTTTTGCGGCTATATTTTGAATAGTAATTTCTTCCGATAGGATTACAAGTACAGATTAAGTGAAATTTACTAACCAACAACCGACAGACCATCAATTTCTATGATTAAAATAGCAAATGTGGAAAATATGAAGGGAACAGATTTCATCATAAAATATTTTGCGATACTGAAAGTACGGATTTATCCAAACTAATTATTTTTATATGATCTGCCATAATGAGAAGAGGTTACTGCAAAGAAAGTGTATTGACTGCGGCATACATTTTCGTCCCTTTAGTAGTCATTTTAATTGGAAAAACTCTTCTCGTTCTACGTGTATACATAAAAATCCTGATAGATGCTATAAAATGTATGTCGTAAAAATGTCTTCATTCCATATTTTTCTTGAACATTTTTGGTAGTTAGATGCGCTGTGGGAATCTTAAAAATCGGCTGAGTTCGTAATTAAATTGATTATTGCTTTTAAAAAAAAATCGTTAAACAACAAATATGAATAAGAAAAAGATGCCTACAAAGAAGATGTATTATACGGAATATGTTCAAATTAAGTGTTCAGTAAGACAGGAAATAAAATAGCTAAAAAAAAAATCCACACTTCCTTAAGTGAGAGTCATAAAAGGATCATAGAAATTTTCGAAGATATTTCAACAAAATTGCTAGGGCATATTCGTATTTTTTTTTTATAAGCTGTGATTTTTTTCCTTTTTTTCTATAATTTAGTATTTCTTATAGAAAAGAATATATATTATCTATAAGTGCCATAGAAAAGGAAAAAATCTATCAAAATTAATGCCTTTAATAAAACTAAACAGAAAATTTCAACAGAATTTATGCATAATTATTGCTGTAGATTTTTCTTTGGGTATATTATTTTTTTAATTAAATGAAGTGAAAATTATAAAAGCACAGATTTGGAGACTTTTATTAAAATTTGAATAATTTTTACTTAATTTTTAAGATAAAAAAATGAAAACGAATAATTGATAATATGACAAGTTCTCATAAAAAGATTCAAAGTCTCTCTTCCGATTGCTAAGATAGACTTTGAATAAGTATTTATATTAGGAATTTTACAATCAATTTCATCCTCAAACAATCGATTTAAATTTTAATTATTTTTGAAAAAATTTCAAAAAATTATTGATTATCCTCACCATAAAATATAAATTACCTTCAAAATATTTCAACTAAACATTTTGGTAGTCCTTAAAAGAAAACTTCATGTTTTTAATGGACTATCGGATTTGTGCTTTGGAAAATAAAATTGAATGAAATGAACAAAAAACTTTATTTATTTAAATTTAATAAATATTTTTATTTAGTGTTATTTATAATATGATTGAAATAATTACTCTAAAACTAATTTTCAGTCCTCGATCTTTTTTAAGTAATTTTTCGCACATTTCGTTTTTAATTTTAATAATAAATTTAGTATTAAGATGTCCATTAACCACAAAAATTTGTAAGATGAAATCATAATTTTTCATATTGTGTAACCTATGGCATCGTCTTGTTAATACCACATATAAATTGGATTAAAATCTTTTTTCCATTTATAAATTGGTTCAGTAAAAATTGTCCGCAAAAATCCATTCAGGAAAGTTGTGGGCCGAAATGGTCACAAAAATTATTTTAGTAAAAACTGTCAGTCTAAATAATTTGCAAAAATTGTCAATAAAAATCATTTATAAAAATGATCAGCAAAAGTTGGTTTAGTTTCAAATGGTTCAATGAAAATTTTGCCAGTTAAAAATTGGTTCAGTAAAAATTGTCAGCAAAAAATATCAAGAGACATTGTTATAGGAAATTCGTTTAAAAGAATTTATCAGCGAAAATCCGTTAAGAAAAATTTGTCTGGCAAAATAGTCAGAAAAAATTATATTCAGTAAAAATTGGCTTAACAAATATTGTTAGTATAAATGGCCAATAAGAATTGGTCCATTAAAAATGATCAGCAAAAATTGGTTCATTGAAAATTGTCAGCAAAAATCCGTACAGGAAAGTTGTCAGCCGAAATGGTCAGCAACGATTATTTTAGTAAAAATTGTCAGTCAAAATAATTTGCAAAAATTGTCAATAAAAATCATTAGTAAAAATGATCAGCAAAAGTTGGTGCAGTTTCAAATGGTTCAATGAAAATTTTGTCAGTAAAAATTTTGTTAGTTAAAAATTGGTTCAGTAAAAATTGTCAGCAGAAAATATCAAGGGATATTGTTAGCGGAAATTCGTTTAGAAGAATTTATCAGCGAAAATCCGTTAAGGAAAATTTGTCGGCCGTAATGGTCAGCAAAATTTAATTCAATAATAATAGGCTTAACAAATATTGTTAGTAGAAATGGACGGCAAGAATTAGTCCAGTAAAAAATGATCAGCAAAAGTTGGTTCAGTTTAAAATGGTTCAACCAAAATTGTGTCAGTAAAAATGTTTGCAGTTAAAAATTGGCTCAGTAAAAATTGTTAGCAAAAAATATCAGGAAATATTGGTTTGTAAAATTTATTAGCGGGAATTCATAGTGGTTAGTGGAAATGGTCAGCAAGAATTGGTTTAGCAAAAATTCGACCACATTTAATAAAAATTATTAGTAAAATTTTTAGCAAAAATTCGTTCAGGAAATTTTGTCAGCTAAATGGTCAGTAAAACTTGTCAGCAAAAATATCAGTAAATATTGGTTCATGCAAATTGTTAGTGGAAATTCGTTTAGTGAAAATTGGTTCAGCAAAAATTAATCCATAAAAATTGCCAGCAAAAAATCGTTCAGCAAAATTGTCAGCGAAAATTTGTTTAGGGAAAATTGCTTCAGTAAAAATTAGCAACAAAAATCGTCAGCAAAAAATAACATTAAAAATCATCAATAAAAATTGGTTCAGTTAAATTGATTCAGCAAAAATTGTCAGTAAAAATGTTTAACAAAAAAAAAATCAGTTGAATTTTTTCGGATAATTTTTTATGCATTGAAAACTGGATGGAGAATTAACATCCTGGCTTTTATTTATTTATGTTATTATTTGATGAGTTTTTCGTATTCTTTCGTTTTTTCACTGTTGATTTGTTTTGCTTTATTTTACATTCTATTAAATTTTAAGGAATAAATTATGCAATGCTGAGAAAATATTGAACATTACCAAGATTTTCGTATGGCGATTATCGTTCAAAGAAATACGGTCCAACGATACCTTCAGACCAAAATTCACACCAAACAGTCACTTTTTATGAACATAATAAGATTGACATAGTTACTAGTAAGATTCTAGAGCCTCATATATGACAATTTTGCTTATTGACGTATCCACAAAAAGAGAAATGAACCTCATCGCTGAAGAAAATGTTGTTAGAAATATTAGCATCCAAAGCCTGCCATTCTAGCACCCAATTGACGTATTTATTATAGTTTATGTTTTTGAATTATAAAATGGCATATAATAGTCTAAGTAATTTTTTTTATTACCAACACAATTTTTTCAATTTTATAAAATAAAAGTAAATTTTCTTTCAAAACTAAGAAATGGATAATTCTCTAATATGCTCTGATTAAGCGACGCTTGAAACATTTACGTCAAGTATGCAGCAGTTTTGAATTCTAATTTAGCTTATAATATAGCCAAGAAATAAAATGCTTAAGTTATCGAGACCTTAGAAATTTATATTTCAGTAAAAATGTTATTTAAAAAAAAAAACTATGTACACAGCAATATAAACAAACAAATATATCCTTGAACGAACATATACAACGAAAAAGAGTCCCATTTAATCGACATCATAATAAATACAAGTTCAAAAAATAAAATAATATGAATTTTAACAAATAATAAAGATAATGATCCTATACCACAAAAAAAAAAAATTAAAAAAAAACGAAATTAAAAAGGACGAACAAATTTAAGCAAACGAGAGCAAAAGTGAATTTGATTAAAAATATTCCCTCTTTTTTGTCTTCTTTTTTATTTTGAGAATGTTATCAAAATAATTCCAAAATTATATAAAATGTTAAAAGTTAAATTCAAGTACCATTAAAGGAAAAAATTTAAATACAGAAGAAAACAACCTAACCACTTGACACCAGGGATGATCATACACATATACGATGAGAGTATACGAATTGGAGTGCATGAGAACACATCCTCGAATGGAAATATTGCCATGTGTTTTTATTAAGGCCTCAAGGGATATGCATTAGGTTCGCATTAGGTTCGCATTTAGAAAATTTAAAAATGCTCAAGTGACCAAATGCAAACAGTCGCGAACTAAATAAATATTAAATATAGTTTTGGATAAGAGTGCTGACAATATGAAAAGGACGAGAAAGAAAACTAATATTAATAACAGTTGCAATATTCACACAAAAAAATAAAAACATTTTCAAAATGATAATTTAGAAATGGTAAACAGAAATGGCATTAACAATAATGTACAAAAAATTCAGAGAACAAATAATGTCAAAAACGAAATGAGGTTTAAGAAGGACTAGAGTCGAACAGAATGGAGTACTGAAAGGACACGTGGCAGAACAAGATGAGACTAGTACGTTACCTTATTATTTGCTTCGATTCAGTATCTATTGTTGTCGCCCTCTTGTAAATATTATTTTTTCTTTGCTTATTAAGCGAAAAAGAATTTTTAAAAATGTTTATATAAAAGAAGAAAGAAAATGGGCTTTCAAGATTTGAGCCTAATCCGAATTTATTTTGTTGATTTAAAAAGTTTCTCACAATTTTTGTAATGTTTTTAAATGTTTTTTTTTTATTCTTTATTTATACCAAACTTAAATTCTATTACTACTAACCTTATACAAAAATTAGTAAAATTAAAAATTGAATTTGTAAGAACGTGCGTTGACTGCTTTTTGATGATTTTTATTGCGACAAAACTCTCTGCAAGTCCAAAAGTAAGAGGTAGAACACAAACAGAAATATTTTTTTCTACTTCAATAAGTACAGATTTTAATAAATTTCAAACAAACACATACTGGAAAAAATATAATTTAAAAAAAAATTGTTTGCTTAATATATTAAATTAAATTAATCAAATTTTTTAAACTCTTCATTTGGTGCGAAAAAATATAGAAAACTTTAAAGTCTATTAAAAATTGAACAATGTCATTTCTGATATTTTATAAGGCCATCTATTATTAAGTTAGTAAAAATGAAGAATACCAGCTCTGATCTACTTTAGTGCCATCTCTCATCTATGAAAAAATTGAATTCAGTTTAAAATTAACGCATTCCTGATTCCATCTTTTACAGCGCCATCTGTTATCAACTCACCTACAAAATAATTTGTCATCAAAGAACAGAAATTTAATACAACCTAAAATTATTAGTAAAACGGCATCTATTATCATTTTATAAAAATTGAATTTAGTCTTAAATTGTTAATACTCGCTACCACCTACTATAACACCACCTATTATGAACTACAAAAAATTGAATTCCAAGTAAAATTGACGAAAGCCATCAATAAAAGACAGTCAAGACCATTCAGAATTAGATTATTTTTTGGAATTTACTTTTTATATTATATCAAATTTAAAGTAACGAGTAGATTTGTTGAAAATATGTTCATTATTTTTGTGAATATTTTGTAAAGGGTTTTTGAAGAAAAATTTATCTTTAATCATAGAAATTTATCTCTTGCGGTACAAAAATTACTGTGAATTGATTCAAATTATTCACAGAAATGATAAAAAAAATACAAACTCAAAGTGCACTAAATCTATCAAAAAAATTATTTACCTTTTCTGAGTCTTTAGTAACTGATAACTATCGTGGATGAGGTCTTAAGCCTATTAAAACCGTATTTTTATAAATATCAGCCCAATTATGTAAATATTAAATTTGTGTGCTTGGGATTTTTATACCGACAATTTGTTATTGATTAATGTTTACTGAACATTTTTACTGACACATTTTTACTGACACATTTTTACCGACACATATTTATTAACCCATTTTTACTGACAAATTTTTACTGACGAATTTTTACTGACATATTTTTACTGACGAATTTTTACTGACATATTTTTACTGACGAATTTTTACTGACATATTTTTACTGAAAATTTTTACTAACATATTTTTACTGACAAATATTTACTGTAAAATGTTTACTGTAAAATTTTTACTGAACGTTTTTACTGACAAGTTATCACAGATACATTTTATTTTATTAAAAAATTTTTAATGACAAATTTTTATCAAATATTTTTATTGACAAATTTTTACTAACGATTTTTTACAGATAAATTTTCTTTTATTGACAAATTTTTTTTTACTAACAAAACATTTTTACTAACAAATTTTTGCTAAAAATTTTATTGACAAATTTTTACTGACAAATTTTCACTCACACATTTTTATTGGGAAATTTTTTCAGATAAATTTTTATCGAATATTTTCACTGACAAATTTTTACTGACAGATTTTTATTGACAAGTTTTTACTGACGCGTTTTGCAGATACATTTTCTTTTATTGACAAATTTTTACTGACAAATTTTTACTGAAAAATTTTTACTGATATATTTTTACTGACAAATTTTTACTGACGAGTTCTTAGAGATAAGTTTTATTTACTGACAAATTTTTATCAAATATTTTTACTGACAAATTTTTACTGATATATTTTTACTGGCAAGTTTTTACTAACGAGTTTTGCAGATATATTTTCTTTTATTGACGAATTCTTATCAAATATTTTTACTGACAAATTTTTACTGAGATATTTTTTCTGGCAAGTTTTTACTGACGAGTTTTTAGAGATAAATTTTTATTTATTGATAAATTTTTACTGACAAGTTTTTATCATATAATTTTACTGACAAATTTTTACTGACATATTTTTACTGACAAGTTTTTACTGACGAGTTTTTACACATAAATTTTCATTTATTGACAAATTTTTACTGACAAATTTTCACTGAAAATTTTTTATCAAATATTTTTACTGACAAATTTTTATCAAATATTTTTACTGACACATTTTTATGAGCAAATTTTTACTGACGAATTTTTAGTGATATTTTTTACTGAAGCATTTTAGTGACACATTTTTGCGGACATATTTTTACTGACAAATTTTTACTGAGATATTTTTTCTGGCAAGTTTTTACTGACGAGTTGTTAGAGATAAATTATTATTTATTGACAAATTTTTACTGACAAATTTTTATCATATATTTTTATTGACAAGTTTTTACTGACGAGTTTTTACAGATAAATTTTCATTTATTGACAAATTTTTACTGACAAATTTTCACTGAAAAGTTTTTATCAAACATTTTTACTGACAAATATTTATCAAATATTTTTACTGACACATTTTTATGAGTAAATTTTTACAGATAAATTTTTGTCGAATATATCACTGACAAATTTTACTGACGAATTTTTACTGACGAATTTTTAGTGAAATTTTTTACTGAAGCATTTTGGTGACACATTTTTGCGGACATATTTTTACTGAAAAGTGATTACTGCCAAATTTTTACTGACAAGTTTTTGCTGAAAATTTTTACTGACAAATTTTTACTGATAATTTTTAACTGACAATTTAAACAGAAAACTGTAATAGAAATTGTTACTCGTAAAGTGTTATATAATCTGCGGTTCGGGATCTAGATTTTGATTCAAATTTTATTTTTATAAATTTTCTTAACTTTGTCATTATACCATACATAAAATATATTATCACTCAATAGCTGTTACAAAACTTTTTACATGCTCGATCATTTTGAGGTAAGTTTTGATAATATTTTTGAACATATGAGCCATTACTTGATGGATGTTGGTTTTAGATATATAAAAAATTTGTAATTTTATAGGAAAATTTAAAAAGTTGCAACAATTTCGGGGGCTAACTGATAACAACAAATCTCAATGTATGCGTTCTGGGAACTTTTCGTGCAATAAAGCGAAAATTTATCATGTGGCGCCGTCTTGTTAAAACTATGTAAAAGTTTATATTAAAGTCTTTAAGTTTAAGTTAAAAATGGTCAGTTATCATATGGTAATAAAGGGCTCAGAAATGACAGTTAAAGTCTATCGTTCTTAATTCTCAAATAACGGTTTCGGAATTGACTGTTACGATCTCTTCTTCTTAATTAACTTCAAAAAGAGATATCTACCGTTTCAGTTACTCACTTTCGTACATACAATAGCTTCTTCATAGTCATTTGTGGGTTAATAGAGCCCCATATATGGTTGTTTTGTAAATGGACACATCTACAGAGTGAAAAATGAACCTCATTTTGACGAATATCATTTCATCCTTAAGAACCAAACTCGGGTAACAGTGAATTATCATTTTTTTAGAACATTTATTTTTTTATTTTATAAAATGGCAAACTCAAAGCTAAATAAATATTATCTCAAAAAATATAATTTCTCAATTGACAGTTCTATACTTTACAGACTGCAAAATGAATAGCCCTATATATATGTACATCCCTTTAATAAAACATACAAAATGTATCAGATGTGATCGATTATTTGTAAACAAAATTTACTTAGTTTAATATTTGTTAATAAAAAATGAAAATTGAATGAATATTATTTGTACACTAACCAAGAATTCGAAAGATAAAAACCAAAGTTTTCATAATCGAAATCTTTACAGTGTTTCGAATAAAACATTCACAATACATAACCTTAAATTCTTATTTATTTTCAAATATAAAAATGAAGAAGAAAATAATATATGATATATAAAAATATTAACTTTTGAATGAAATATCAAGGAAATATTATAAAATCTGAAATGTAGAAAATCTACAAAATTATTTTAGAATGAAAACAAATGACGAAGAAAAAGAAAAAAACAATTAATGAAAGGTGCAGAAGAAAAGCGCAACGACAACAAATTTAAAAAACTATCTTATAATATGTTCGATGGAAAAAGATTCTTTTTTAGCAAAGAATTCCTTTTGATTTCAATCAAAATTTATCACTTTTAGTAATCAACGAGATAGCTTTGTTTATCTACTGTGGCAGTCGAGTGTTGATATGTTAAAGAAAAGATTTAATGAAAGATAAATATTTACATATAAACAGGTGTACAAAAACGAAAAATGCTTGGAAAAAAATGGAATCCTCGTACATGAAATCAATCCTACACGTACGAATACGCACTCGACGCTACGTGCGTGAATATTCTCACTCGTCTAGCGGGTTTACCTTTCGAGCTTTCAATATTAAATATTACACATGGTCTTCTATGTGTACATATATTGTTCCAAAGTCTGCACGAACACGTATCCATCAGTATAGTACTCGCACGCGTACTCTCATATTTGTATGTACTAGTCCTCCTGTTTCGAAATAAAAACACTCAGAATGTTTGCTTATTTTCTTTGGGAAAGCACTTTTGCTCATTTCTTACATCTTTTACCCTAAATACGGTTGAAGTTCATCTTAAGCCCGTCACTCACCACTCACTCACCCACTCATTTTTCTATTAAAAGGTTTCTTACAGAGAAAACTTTGCTTTAATCACTTTAGTTCACACTTCAGAGGGTACGCAGTCTTCATTAGTGTTTTCAACAAAAACAATCCAACAACTCATGATGCATTCCGAGCAAACAGAAAAATGCTAGAATACTCATCCGTTTGGTAGCAGATACCATCACTCGGCCAGTATCCTTTCATTGTTGTTCAAAGGCTCCGAAAAATCCTCATGCTATGGTCTCGTATTTATTTAGCGGGGGACTATTCTACGAGTTTATATCGCCCGCCGCCTCAACGTATTTGACTTAAACAGAACCAAGTACACAATTAATAATAGTTCCATGTGGTGACTAAAAATATTACGATTAATGAGATACGATCAAGACGAAATTTAGACATTTGGAAAACTACTGCAAGAGTTAATTGGTTTTTATTTTATTTTTACACAAATAAAAAAGAAAACAATTTCCTTCCAGCTTCGGTCTTGAACATAAAATCACAGCCAGAAGTCAGATGGCTTCTGGCTAAGCACACACCATTACTAGTACTACACCAGCGCTCATGATGATATGAGTATGCAAAAATTATGTTAGAGCATAAAAATAATTATTAAAAAAGGTTTACCATTTATACAGTAAGACAATAGAGCAAATATTGGGGAAATATTAATATTCTTAAAGCGTTTGACTCATTTTTAAAGAGAATTGAAAACGATCACAGATGGTCTTCCCTAAAACTATCGAATTTTATACAATACAATTTTTTTCTTCTCCAGATCTAGTAAATGTAATCGCAATTGAAAGGTTTTTAATTGGAAAACTTTTCAATTTTTTTAAGAACAATTTTTATTAAAGTTTTCAGTTTAAATTGTTAGTTAAAAACTTTTGGTTACAAATATTCAGTCAAAATTTGTTAGTAATACTCGTAGTTTGAGAGTAAAATTCTGTCACTTTAAATTTATCTGTAAAAACTCGTTAGTAAAAACTTATCAGTAAAAATAAGTCAGTAAAAACTTATCAGTAAAAATTTTCAGTAAAAATTTTCAGTAAAAATGTTCAGTAAAAATTTTCTATAAAAATTTGTCAGTAAAAATGTTCAGTAAAAATTTTCAGTAAAAATGTTCGGTCAAAATATGACCATAAAAATTTGTCAGTAAAAATATTTCCATAAAAATTTGTCAGTAAAAATTTGTCAGTGAAAATAAGTCAGTAAAAATGTTCAGTAAAAATTTTCATTAAAACTTTTCATTAAAAATTTTCAGTAATAATGTTCAGTACAAGTTTGGCAGTAAAAATATGCCAG
Organism: Atherix ibis; assembly: GCA_958298945.1. Taxonomy (NCBI): domain Eukaryota; kingdom Metazoa; phylum Arthropoda; class Insecta; order Diptera; family Athericidae; genus Atherix; species Atherix ibis. The sequence continues at coordinate 24,861,242 of OY282610.1, read as the reverse complement.
TAAAAATATGTCAGTAAAAATATGTCAGCAAAAATATGTCTGTAAAAATTTTCTGTAAAAATGTTCTGTAAAAATTTTCTGTAAAAATTTTCTGTAAAAATTTTCTGTAAAAATTTTCTGTAAAAATTTTCTGTAAAAAATTTTCTGTAAAAATTTTCTGTAAAAATTTTCTGTAAAAATTTTCTGTACAAAATTTTCTGTAATAATGTTCAGTACAAGTTCATTAAAAATTTTCATTAAAAATTTTCAGTAATAATGTTCAGTACAAGTTTGGCAGTAAAAATATGCCAGTTAAAATATGTCAGTAAAAATATGTCAGTAAAAATTTTCAGTAAAAATTGCAGTAAAAATTTTCTGAAAAAATTTTCTGTAAAATTTTTTTGTAAAAATGTTCAGTAAAAATTTTCTGTAAAAATGTTCAGTAAAAATTTTCTGAAAATATTTTCTGTAAAAATTTTCTGTAAAAATTTTCTGTAAAAATTTTCTGTAAAAAATTTTCTGTAAAAAATTTTCTGTAAAAAATTTTCTGTAAAAAATTTTCTGTAAAAAATTTTCTGTAAAAAATTTTCTGTAAAAAATTTTCTGTAAAAAATTTTCTGTAAAAAATTTTCTGTAAAAAATTTTCTGTAAAAAATTTTCTGTAAAAAATTTTCTGTAAAAAATTTTCTGTAAAAAATTTTCTGCCAAAAATTTTCTGTAAAAAAATTTCTGTAAAAAGTTTTCTTTAAAAAATTTTCTGTAATGTTCAGTACAAATTTGGCAGTAAAAATTTGTCAGTAATAGTTTGCCAGTAAAATTATATGAGTACAAATTTGGCAGTAAAAATTCGTCAGTAAAACTTCGTCAGTAAATATTTGTCAGCTAAAATTTGTCAGTAAATATTCTTTAATAAAAGTTTATCCATCAAAATTCGTCAGTAAAAATTTATCAGTAACAATTCGCCAGTAACAATTCGTCAGTAGCAATGTTAAGTAAAATTTATTACTGAAAGTTATAGAAAATTTTCCTGTGTTGAAACTGAAACTTCCTCTTAATAATAATTAAATTTAAACTACACGTACATGTCATGAAAATCTGTATATTTATTTACAGATAAATAAATATACAGATTTTCAAGTTTATTGTCGTATGTTTATTTAAAAAAAAACAGTGCGCTATTAATAGTCTAAATAAAGTAACTTAAATTTTCTAAACTATTAATTTGTGTGAATAAATGCAAAACTCCTCAAAATCTATTTAAACTTGAATAAGACCCAATGCCATCTATCGTCAATTATAAAAAAGTGAATTTATTTTAAAACCTGCTCTCATCGCATTCAATTATCAACTAAATCGAATTGCAAATTGACAAATTTTCAGTCGCATCTTCTCTGACGTCATCTATTATCAAGTAATTAAAATTTAATTCAGCTTAAAATTGAAGAATGCCAATGTTTTTTCTAATCACGCCATCTGTTTTCAACTGACAAAAATTGAACTTAAGAAGTTGCTGTTATTTTTTTCTCTATTATTAAGCATCAGAAATTCCATTCAGTTCACAAAACGAATATTTAATAGAATTTATATTTTATAATTATCAGTTAAAAATATGTAATATAAAAAATTAACTACTTGATAATTGCGGAATATTGTTTTTTATCTCAAATTCAAGTGAAGAAATAATATAAAATATGGAAAATAAAAAATTATTTAATATAAAGCGAGAACAGAATTTTATGAAAAGAAAAAGAATTTTATTAAAAGACTTAAGAATATATAATATTTGAATGCATATATGTCCTCATAGAATAAATAACAATATTTCAAGGATATAATCCTAAAAAACCACAAAGTGACAAGTCTATTGTTATCAGTGTATAATTTTACCCCATTCATAGGTTAAAAGTTATTAAAGCTTTAACGAAAAGTATTTTGTATTGGACTTATTATTTATTAGCCACCCTTACAATTACATGTATGTATGGTATCCCCTGCTATCTCTCTTTAGGTTTGCAAAACGGAAGAAAAGAGAGGAAGACGAACGAAAAAAAAACCGAAAAAACTTTCTCTAATGGACACCGAAATAATCAATCCAACGGAAAGGAGAACTTCTCAGGATATTAAGGCTTTTGTATTTGATGGATGTTCTGATTGGTCTTCAAATGATGAGCCCTCAAGATAGGCCTTCAAACATTATCGGCCTATAATGGGAATTAAGTAGTATCTATTATTGTTACCGAAAATTGATTTGCATGTCATTGGGGGTTGTGACAATCAAATTGTATTGAATATTCGATATGAGGGCGGTTAGTATTGAATACTTACTTGACTTGAAGATAAATTGACAAGATTTTTACTTGAAGTGTGTGGAGAATGAGCTGTAAGGGTGTTTGGTTAAAATTAGATACTATTAACGATGTTGAGATGAATACAATATCGAATAAGTACCGGTGTCGTTTAATAAAGAGAAATGATTACAAATAAAATTAAAATGTGTTCACTAAACATGACATAAAATCAAAATGGAGCCAAGAAAAATAACCAATGAACGGCCATATCATAAAGCATCAGAGACTAAAAGGAAAAGAACATAAAAAACGAGGAGACAAAAATGCTGAAAATACATAAGAAAAAAATAAATACATTTTATGTATGGAAAAGTTAAGGATAAAAAAAATTTACTTATAAGAAAGCCATATAAGATTTATCGTGCCTAATCAGAACCCATTTGAATGGCTGTCTCAGAAACGGATGTGAAAGAATGAAGAAAGCTTTTAAATGGAAATGAATACCATTACTCTGTTATTTCCTATTTACTTTTCGGTTAAAACTAATTCAAATGGAAAATGCGGGACCATTTATATTTGTGATTATTATATAAAATTAATTGTGGGCGCACGATTATTATATAGTTTAAAAAGGAGTAACGATCAATATTCCTAAAAAAAAAAAAAATATTAAAATATTTACATCCTCTTAAGATGGAAACTAGCAACGACGAAAGATGTATTCAGAAAGATGGTAAGTAAGGGAATATACTTGGTAGAAATAATGAAGGTATTTTTTTAAGGAGATTTTTTTTTTTCGAAAAGAAAATTACAATTTTAAACTAAGAGAAAAGATTGTCATTTTTCACAATTTTACAATAAAAAATCTAGACATCTCGAAATGAGTTATTATGGAAGAAATATTAATATGGAAATGTCTAAGCTATAAAAAGGACCTGCTAATTTTTTCCTTTCAGTTTTTATTTGTTTTTTTTTTGTTGTTTTTTGTTGTTGCAAATTTTCTAATGACAAAGTCATTTTCGCCATTTTTCTATTCAATCCTTTTCAAAGGGAAATTACGTAATTAATGATGACTAACGATACAATTAATAAAATCCCTTTATTTCTATCTGTGAATCCTTTGAAATAAAATGAAAAAAAAATTCATAAGTATTGTGGATATTTTGCTGTTTCAAAAGGGTCGTAAGAAATAGCGGAAACTGTTGACAGAATCAACATTGTTGTACAAGGAAACACTTTTTATTTTAAAATAATTACTTTTCTACTCAAATACAGCGTTTCATTTTTTTACTATTACATTCAAGAAGTCTATTTATTTTTTACTTTTTAAATAAGTTTTTCCTGTCGTGTTATTTTTTGCGAATGGACTATGCAATTTTAAATAGAAGAAGATGGCAAAACGATTTTCTTGGACATTAAGATGCATAGTAATGGAAAAGGAAACTTTTCCTTTTTGCTATTTTAAGTCCATAACATCTGAGATGGAATGCAATTATATAATTGTTGGGTTTTGATTTGCTTTTGGATTGGTATTTTTTTTTCTCAAAGTTTATTGTTGTAATTTATAAGATGAATTTTTTTTTATTCCACTACGGGTAGTTGTGGAATTAATGAATTTTTCTCCAGAATAGGTAAAACAACTGAAAAGATTTACTAAAATAAAAAATCTACATTATTTTGAAATAAATTTGAAAAAAAAAAACAATAAAATGAATTAATTCAGCCAATCATATGAACAAGTTTGACGACTTCCAATTTACTGACCTGACCTCTATGATAATGTGCTCATAATAGTCGTGTACTTCTGCTGCCATCTAAAGTAGATTATTGTTCAAAAGGTTAAGATTCTAATTTGTTGGTTTTTCTTTTGGTGATTATTCTGACATCTACAGTTCATAAATTAAATCAAAAAAGATAAAGATTATTCAGATGAGATAATGAGTTTAAATCAAAAAGATCAAAAAAGTTTTGTTTTGTTGGGTGCTGGGCTCTTGTTGCTGTTTCTATTCATGCAGTTTACTCTTTTTCCTATTTGAGCCGAATTTTTTTGATCGGTGAACTGTTTCACAGTGTGTACTGTGAAAGTGTGTGCATGTAACTGAAGCTAAAAGATAAATAAAAAAATTATTGTATAAATATTGATTAGTAAAAATAGTCGTGGCGCTTTTTAAGTAAAATAGATACGCTTAAATTAGAGTATTCAAATCTCATACCTTCTAGTCCCACCATATACCTTATTAGCCGTCCATCAGTCCTGAAAATGTTTATGGTTGTTTGACTCTCTTTTTCTATGATCTTTCTCGAGTGATATTGTCGTATTTTACCTATTTTCAATCGTGAGTTACGATTCGCTCAGAAGCAGCTCAATTTTATTGCGCTTCAGCAGCGTGTCACAGATATTAGGTCGGTTTACATACAATTCATATGGCACCAAACCGACGAGTTTTTTTGTTGTTAAATCCAGCCTTTTGCAAATGGTTTAGAACAGTTTGTTGCAAAATCTTTAATTCCTAAGCTATGTCATGACTGGTCATATGACGGTCTTGATAATTTTTTTTTAAAAATTTTATCACTTTTTTGGGTATTTGAATGACCTGAATAGAATCTATTTTTATTAACAACCAAATAATATCCCGAAACTATCGGAAAGATTATCGAAATTGCGACAACGAACAGCAGTAACCGAACAGTATCTTCACCATAAACACCACAAATTTCTCCAAAATCCTGAAATGCGTTGTCGCATTTTTGATAATCTTTCCAATAGTTTCGGGATATTATTTGGTTGTTACTTGAGGAATTTTATTTTTGAACTATGCTAAAGTTTAAAAATTATTAGTATAAACTTAATTTTTTATATTGCTCTATAAAATAAAATTTAATGATGCCAAATCTTTAAGGCCAATTCGCATTACGAAACCTCGTAATTATGCGCCATAGGAATTTTTCACAATTTTTACTTTATAATTTATCTAATTGTGTGGCTTATGTTGCTATTTTGCTAAAACCACATACAGTTGAGATCAGAATTTTAAATTTAAGGCCCAAAATAGTTTGTTATTTATGGTTATATCGTTCATAATTCACTGTAACTGATGTCTCTCTTTCTTCATTTTGAAAAACACACCTCGAGACTAAAATGCATACAAGTCAGTCACTTTTCGCGGATACAATGGCTTCTTAAAATTACTTGTGGGTTTTTTGGTGCCTTATCATCGCTGAAGAAATAACTTCTTTTGTAGAAATTTTTGATAATTTTTACGCATTATTTAGTACTTAAACTATTGAAAATGTGTCGGGTGATTTTGTTTCAAATCACAAACCCATGTGCGTCCAGTGTTGGTGAAGACCGCGATTTGTCCATCCGTCACCATTCACAGCAATTGGGATTGTCTTACTCGACTATGTGAAAGATTTTACTTGGTCTGGAAATAATACAGCATGAAGGGAAGACCTGCCAAAGTGTCGAATATTCGGTGAGTAGAACAACTTGAAGAAAATCCGTTTTTTTAAGCAAAAAGTTGCGTTCAGCGACGAAGCTCATTTTTGGTTAAATGCGTATGCGAATAAGCAAATTTGTCGCATTTGGTCTGATGAACAACCACTGCCATTGCATCCGGAAAAATGAACTGTTTGGTGCGGTTTGTGGGCTCGTGGAATCATCGTTGTTTATTTCTTAAAATATGATGCTGCCTGCAACGTTAATAGCGCCTACTATCGCTCGATTATTCCGAACTCTTTTTTGCTCAAAATGCAAGACATGTGATTTCAACAAAACCCATCGACCACGTAAAACAATGGACATATTGAGAGATGAGTACGTGTTGTACCGATGAGTTTACCGCCTAGATCGTGCGATTTGACGCCTATTTTTTATGGGGCTATCTCAAATCACTCATCTATGTCGATAAACCAACGTTACTTTCAGTCTTAGAAGACATCATTACACGTGTTATTAGTGAGATACACGTACCAGCCGAGATTCTCGAAAAAGTGGATCAATATTGGACCTCTCGCATGGATCACTCACAACGCAGTCGTGGCAAGCAGTGATTTATTGATTTAAATAAAAAAAATTATACACTTTTACAAATTTGGTATTTTTTGTAAAAGTATTTTGTTTTGTTTTGGAAAATGTCCAAATTATTATTCTGCCATCTCTCATATGATATGTGTAGGATAAGCGCTAGTTCGGTTCTATCGAAAAATTTCAAGAACATTTCTCTGCAAAATTATCATTTCGCAACTAGAAATAAATTATTCTACATTGAAAAAAATCAAAAATTGATCAATACAAAAAATAAAATAAATCCCTTCAATTAATAGAAATAATTCAAATTGAAAAACGTTAAAAAAAACAAAATCAAAAAAAAAATTACAATAAAATAAATTCGAATATTTAAATTGCCAAATAAACTGAATTTACTCTTCGAAGTCAATTTTCTGGAATAATGTAAATAAACAAATTAAATAGAAATAAATGCTAATGGCAAAATGGAGAATTCCTTTTAATTGGAAAATTATTTAATTATGAATGAGAAACTTTACCATAAATACAAGAATCATTACCATTAACCATCATCGTCAATACACCATCAACATTATATGTAATCATCATCAGTTATTCAGTTATTCAGAGTTAGTCAATTCAATAACGAGTCAAATTAAAATAAACAAAATTGAAAAACCAATAAACAAACACAGCGGAAAAATTAGACTTTCAAATCGATTCAATATTGGGGATAATTATCAAAAAATTCATACAACTCGTAGATTGGATCAATTAAATAAGTTTCTTGAAAATGATAATTTCAATTTTTCACATCAAATTAATAAAAGTTACTTTGATATCATCAAGATTAAAATGGAAATTATGAAAGATATTATTTACCACTTAAAATTTATTTTATTTCTTACTTTTGGTATCCTTTTTCGTTTGGAGATGACATAATTTTTTGAAATTGGTTTTTCGGGTAGAACGCAAACGAATTGCGTTGACATAATTTCGTATTGGGAAATTTTTTTTTACTCCTTATTGAACAATATAAACACGACTCATACAGATAATATATAATATTATTGAAGTAGGCAACAAGATAAATGGAGCTGATCATAAATCAATCAGATTGAAAGGAAAATATTGCCAATAATCGCAGTTTTTCAGCACACATTTCACAAGCACTCTCACCAGATGACAGTCATGTAGATAAAAAGAAGAGAAAAGTTTGCTAAATTATAGCAAAATATAATTTTCTATAATATCAACGAAAAAAGAAGTTTGAAATTTTGCTTTCTAACATTTTTATTAATTGGATTAATTCAAAATTTAAAGTATTTCTTGGGAAATTTTTTTAATTAAAGATAAAGTCATCGATTTGGAAAATGTTTGTTTATTGACAATATTTTTTAATCAAGCAAATAATTTTCGAATATCAAATACGAAATAATCATAATAATGATTTGTAAGTATATTTTGGTGAATATCCTGTTGAAAGTTGAACGTTAAATCGAAATTGAACGTTAAACCAAACAACAATTATTCACAAAAAGACTCAGACACAATATTTTCTTTAAGAGATAATAATTTTGATATATTTTTATTTTCTATTATTTTTCAATAGAAAAAAATATACAATATATATTTTTTTTACAATGGGGGAAAGTGCATTATGTTCAGGTGTGTGAGAATCATACCCACTAAAAACTTCCCCCTCTTCCGGTGTGATGTTTTAAAAACAACCTTGGCATCGCGTTTACATCACTTCAAGGTGGAGTCTTTATTTGGCTTTTTTTGGTTTTAGCTCTTTTTATATTCCTGACTCCAGTATCTTTTTTTCGCTGTCCATCTATTATACTGGAAGAACGTATCACACGCATCGTTTTCAGTGCTATCTCCATACGGATATTCTGGGCTCCCAGTTTTACCCATCCAGAATAAATACTTATGGAAGTATTCAGAAACTGTGTGAGGTTATAATCCACGTCCCCATGTCTTCGGTCTAGCCATTCTTTCAATTTTCGTATCAGTATTTTTACGCAACTTGCGCTGGTCTTGTTATCCCATCGGTATTACCACCTACTGAGAGTTTCTTCTCTAGCTTTTGTTATCGCCTTTTCAGATCATAGGCCTTTCTTCAGCTCATATATCCACTTCCGTTCTTGATGGGTATTTTTTTTTCTTTTTTTAAGTTTAGATTAATGAGGTACAGGGGAAAACCTTCAAAAGGTACTCGCCTGGAAGACCTTCTACCTGCCAGGCGATTTATGTGGGATTTTTACCTCGCTAAAACCTACCTGTACCTCTACCCTTGCTCCCGGAACGATGGCTCCCCGGCGGCACTCTTTGTAGATACTACTTCGCCGGGGCGTTCTTATTTAATATTATTACTGTCCCGGTATTATGACGCCTCGCGGCCTATTCTTCGTACGTGGTCCGAAGACCCTTAATTAAAGATTCCGCGTACTCTGTCTGCAACTCTGTTCCAAGCCGATCGGCTCTTCAGCATGCACTCCACTATGTTTTCTGGACTGATGGAACGGTCCAGATTTTTCTCCAGATCTGCTCATGTCCCCTCGTAGAAGGGGCATTAGAAGAATACGTGTTCTGCATCTTCGATCACATCGCGGCAGTGATGACAGTTTGGGGAGTCAGTTCTGTTGAATCTGTGCAAGTATGCCCGAAAGCATCCATGCCCAGTCAAGAGTTGGGTGATGTAATACCCGACTTCCCCGTGCACGCGAGTGACCCACTTGGTGACAGCTGGGATCAGCCGATGAGTCCACCGACCCTTCGTCAAGCTGTCCCATCTCTCTTGCCAGAGGCGAAGACTCTCGGGTCTCTCCACTTCACAGAGGACCTTTCGCCGCTTTTCCTTCTTCCTACGATGTTGGTGGGCATGATGCCACGACGTTGACCGGATCGTGTGATATCGTTCGGTATGCTGATGCTACTCTGATCGCTGAGAGCCGCTGGACTGATGACATTGTCTTGCGGTATGTTGTTAACTTTAGCGAATTCGCCCACACTGGTGCTCCCTATAGCAGGACGGAGGTAACTACAGTTGCCAGTAGTCGCCTTCGGATTTGCCTGGGGCCTCCGATATTGGGCATTATCCGCGAAAGCGCACCCTGTACTGCTGATGCCTTTCTGCTGACGCTGGAGATGTGCTCCTTGTAGTTGAGTCTGGCATCCAAGACCACTCCTAGATAGCGGATGTAGGGTAGCGACTGGATGTCGTGGTCACCTACTCGTATGGTGATGGTCTCCATTTTCTTCCGGCTACTCACAAGGAGTGCCTCGGTCTTATTTTCCGCCAAAGACAGGTCTGCCAATGTCATCCACTGTCTTATCCTCCGGATGGTGGTGGAGAATGCGGTTCCAGTTCCTCCAGGTGTTTGGCTACAAGGACAACCGCTACGTCGTCCGCGAAAGCCACGAGTGTTGTGTTCGGCGGTAATTCCAGATGGAGTAGGCCGTCGTACATGACGTTCCACAAGAGTTGCCCCAGGACAGAGCCCTGAGGTACCTCTCCCGTGACCCCATACTCCGTTGGTCCATCCACCGTCTCGTAGTATAGTAGTCGGTCACTGAAGTATGATCTGACCATCCTCCGTAGGTAGTAGGGCACCCCCATGCCTCCAAGACTCGGTCCCAGCGGGCCGACTTAAACGCATTCTTAATGATGGTATCACTGGATCAATGGGTATCACTGTTTCATTCACTAAAATTGCGGGTTCAGATATCATCCCACGGGAACAAGCCATTCTAAGGGCACCTCTTCTCTATATTACAGCCACATGTTTCTGATAGTTTTATTTCTTCAGAGCATCAGCCGTATACGAATGTGGTATTGGCCAGCTTTCTCAGTGACAGCTTGAATCAGTAGCGTCTAGTATGTCATCTTCATATCCAGTCGAACTCCAAAATATTTTATGGCTGGCTGAGCTGGAATAATCTCGTCTCCTATTAGAAACTCCATCACTGAAGGTATTTGCCTTTTAGTTAGCAAAACCATCTCGGTTTTCTTAGCTGCTTAATTTAATTCATTCATTCTTAACCACGCTGAAGTACACCGCATAACTTGGTTGAGCTTTCTTTAGTCCTACTCATCATTTCGAGTGGCTATAACCATAGCAATGTCGTTGGCATATCCATCAAGGAAGCAGAATACCGTCGTACAGTATATTTCACAGGTTCGGGCCCTAGTATAGACCCCTGTGCTGCCCCCGAGGTGACTCTTTTTCGAAAAGTTCCATCTGCCGTCTCATACAATAGCTCCCGGTCAGTGCTTCAGTGATACCTGGAATCGTTCCTATGCAGCCACGCCGACGGAAACTGGGAGTATGTCCGGAGTTAGTAACGTCTAGATTCAACCATGAGGCCATCTCTAGTACCTAATTTCCTTTGGAGTTTGTTTTTGGCATACCCCATTCTAGGGCTCTTTAAATCATCAGCGATAATGCACAGGGATCTACTATCCCATATTCAAATACTTCACGACTGGTTTAAGAGGTGATGAGTGATGGTAAATGAGCAGAAGAGTGTTACGCTCTGCAAAGAACCACCCATTCCAATATGACTTATAAGCAACACAATTCCAACAAACGACAAAGTACGCTACTTGGAACTTACTTGGAATCATCACATGAAATTAAAAGGACTCGAACTTAACAAACATTATCGTTTAGACTAATAGGCAATAGATCAAAACTGGCATTTTACAGTACAATTTAAAGTCGCTGATGCTCCATTTTATGTTTTGTAACAATGTAATCCATTCCTTTAATCATAACTTATGTGTTTCTCGTTATAAAAAGTTTCATTCCCGCCTATCCTATCTAAATAATCCTCTTGTTCGTAAATTCTCCTTCGTCACTTTCTTCATAAAAACTCATCGGTGTTTGCAAGAGAAATTGGCTAAGAGACCTCTTGCTCTGTTAATAAAATATGACTCGTTAATAGAGAAACACCGATGTGGTAACGACTTGGTCATAAGAAATCTGCCTGTTACAATGTGTATGTAGTTGTAGATATGAAGTCAAAGCTAAAAAAGAAAAAAGAAAGAACGTTAACTCTTTAAAATTGTGAACAAGCCCTTCCCACTCTTCAGCCCAACCAACCCTTACAGAATACTATCATAACGCCAACTTTTAGTTTGTCATAAAATATTGTAAAAATCCCTGCCAGTTAGTTTAAAGTCAGAATTATATATTCTCGTAAGAATTGCATTTTTACGTGCCCTATCGAGTTCAGTTTCAATAGCGAATCGGAAGCTTTTCTTACATGCAATAAAAATCGCAAGAATCATATTTGCCAAAGTGTGCCAGTTCACAAGTGCAGTTCAGTCAAATGCAAAATTGTCTTCTTATTTTTACTTTTATTTTATGTACTTTCTTTTTGCCCTTATAATTTTTGGTCTTTATTTAATGGGGGGCGCGCAAGAAAAAGAAAGTTCTAGCAAATAGCAAATAAAAGATAAATGAAAGGGCGCCCATCCAAAGGGTTGTATTCTCCGTTCATAAATTTGAAGGTAAAATTTTATATTATTGAAAATTATGATTGATCAGAAAAAAAGCTGAATAAATAAATAAGAAAAAACCATCAACAAAAAAGTGAAAGAACAACCCTTAACAAAAAACCAACATGAACTCTCTCACCTTTAGTCGATAGTTATTTATTCTGAACGATGTCATTCGAATTGGTACCAAAACTAAATTATTAATTACTGATCGATATAATTAATTTTCAATATCTTTTAGTATTTTCGGCATTGTCACGTACTTTTTGTACTATGCTACCTGCTGTCATTTGTGGGGGCTGCAAGCAAATGTCAGGCATGATGTTCGATAATTTATTGCCATGAAATTGTGCAAACTGAATTTTTATTCTCCGAGTGTACGTATTCCCATGTACGATTGGATTACGAGTATTCGAATGGATTTTCGACTATTCGAAATGGGTTTTTTTTTGCGACGCGTGGTTAAGACCGTTTGTGTGTTTGCTTGTCACCCTTTATACTATACACATTTCCTCTAGTCCTTTCTATCTCATATTTATCTATTTCCGTATCTATTATTCTCAATCTCTCTGCCTGTCACTCACACCCTCTCCATCTTGCTCTATGGCCTTTTTGGAAATTTATTATTTATATTTTCCCCGTAAACCGTATCCATATCAATTCAAGTTAAGTAATTTTCGGTGACATTGATAGCATACTAAATTTTAAGGGTAAGCCCAGATAGAAAGTGCTGAGCTATGAGCACTATAAATATTTTTATTAATAACTCAACCGAAAATAAATATTATTCATTATATTCTTTAAGTGAGATTGTATGTGCATACATGTTAACATGAATTTGAAGGACTCTAGATTGTTTGGAATCTTGTTTTTGTATTTTGCTTGTATTACGAGTGGAAAAAATATTGTATTTTTGTATTGTAATATACTTCGATTCGTATCATTATATGAATTTATCTGAAAAATTACTCTTTCAAATGCGTCTAGTTTTCTGAAATGATAAATTCTATACTCGAGATAATTATTCAATTCCAAAAAGGATAATTTTATAGGAGTAAATATGGTTTTTGGCGTAAATTTTAATATCATATATGGACTTTTAAGAAATATTTTTAGGATATACACCCTAAGAAACCCTTTCTATACGCGGATTTATGCATTTTGCATAATCAAAAATAATAACATAAATATTGGGTCTTCTCATAGGATTTATATTTTGTCAAATGTACCGTTTGTCAAATCTTCTGTCACTGTCAGTTGTATTTAGTATGAATACAGTATTATCCAATTTTTTTAATAAATTTGTTCATTTTTTTTATTGCAACTTATCGAGCACACGGCCTTGTATTCTCGCTATACCCCGGAATGTGGAAATTTTTTTTTTTTTTTTTTTGCAATTCGTTAAACTGTAGATGGTTTTGAATACAATATTCCTTTACACAATGTTCACGTGTCAATAAGACGAAAATCCGGTCAAAGTTCCAAGAATATTACTACTCTTTAGGCAAGAGTGGATAAACAGCCAAATTCGAGACGGTTTGCCATAATAATATGACGTATTTTACAGTCGGATTTAGGCTTACATCATTATAAAATTCCTATTACACAAAAATGAAAGTTGTTGGAGCATCGCAAATACCGTGAATTTGCTGATTTTGCTCTGGAACAACTTTAAAATTATGCTGATTTTTCCAAGCAAATCATCCTGTCAGATGAGGATCATTCTCATCTCTCTGGATCGGTAAGTAAAAAAAATTGTCATTACTGAGCTACAGCCGAAAAACCGAAAAAAGTGACCGTTTGGTGTGGTGTATGGCACAATGGCATCATCGTTCCTTATTTTTTTCAAAATGAGCAAGAAATTGCAGTTACTGTCAGTGGTGACCGATGACAACGAATTTTTTGTCGCCTAAATTGGAAGATATTAATTTTATAAATATGTGGTGCTTTGTGCCACACAGTTCATGCTAAAATCGATTTATTGCAGAAAAAATCTAGCGAGTCGATCATTTCAAGAAATGCAGATGTGCAATGACCTTCAAGAAGTTGTGATTAAGAGGATTGGATTCGACCAGAACTGAAAGTTTCTGTAAAGCTCAAAAATTCTAGTCCATAAATCCAAATTATGGATATAAGAATTAGCATTAACAATTTTGCAATGTCTTTTTGATGGAATAGATTATATTTTATAGGAATATGAAGGTTTATTAGAGCCCCAGAATTCCAGTCCGTAAGTCAAAATTAAGAATAAAGAAATTACCATAAAAAAATTTGTGGAAATATTTTTGACGAAAGAGATTGGATTTGATGGGAATGCAACGGCTTATTAGAGCCCCAGATTTCTAGTCCGTAAGTCCATATGGGTCTCAGAAGGCATTGTATAAAAGTACTTTGCTGTCTATAAGCAGTTTAGAATGCTTCTCTAGAAGTCAAAGTACTTGTACGTATCCACTTTTTAATTCTTCTCTTTTAAGTCTTGTTTGTGGATTTCATATCAAGTGGCTTTAAAATAACCATTTCTAGGTTCATCTCGGAATATAGTTTGTTCGAAAAATCTGCATTTAAAACTTATTGTGGCTGTAGCCTGGGTATTTTGTATTTTTAAATATCAAATGGTAAACTATTATTTAAATAACTATTACTATAAATAACAGCTAAATTTTTCATGTGGCAAATGACAGGTCAATACTTTCCAAAGTTGGATAATTATTTTCATGAAATACTCAAACCAATTAGTTCATCTTAACTCCATTTGTCACAATTGCACGGTTTTCTTTTCCGGATGCTGTCATGGCCGCGATTCTGAAAAATATGGCGGCCTAATAAAATAACAATGCCGTCCTCTAAAAGAAGGCTCCAAATCAATTAAACTATTTTTTTCTCATAATTAAAGAAGTTCAAGGACCAAATTTAGTCAATATTTAAACTTATAATAAAATTTATTCTTGTTAGTCTTTAACAATTAGGAATTTAACTCAAAATTGGTGTGAATTAGAGTATAAAAATGTAAGCACTCATCTTTTTTTTCTGAATGCTTCAATTTTTGTCTGTTGGCTTTTGAAAAATTTTGTTATTTCGTTCAGAACTGTTTTGGTTGGAATATCAGTACAAATACTTTCGGATTTCATGAATATTCAACGATCAAGATGGAATGTGAAATTATGAACGTAGCCATCATAAATATTGCATGCTTAGCCAAATTTACAGAATTCTCACTAACGAAACGGACAGACTAAAACAGCCCAAATAATTATGATGGTAGTTTGAGTTGGTTGTACGGTGACTGATTTTACCATAAATTATTAGAAAGACTTTAGTGTATCAGATTGGCTTTTGCCATTGCTCGCCCATATATATAATTATAAAAATTATAAAAAATTTTCGAGTTTAAACTGGCTAAGTTGACTGGATATTCTCCTAATAGATGGATGTGGGCCATCGACCAACTGAATCGAAATATGAATAATAAAAGATTTGCTTAGAAATATAGAATTTTCTATATGCTAACTAAAGTTCAAAAGGACTCGATTATGATTTCATACTATCCACACTAGAACGTACTACAGTCGATGGCATGGCTTTAAATTGACAAAAGGATTCTTCCTGCAAATTCTATTTATGTTATTTTTGAGGAGGCGTTTCACTGAAAAACTTTGGATAAATTATAAATTTCAAATCAGTGTACGAACGATGATAACTCTTTGAATTTTGCTAGACAATTTCGAAACCGAATCAAATGATGATCTTACAAATCCTTTGGATTTAACTCTAATCTATCTGAGCGCAAACAATACAAAAGACAAATTGATTACAGGTAAATATATGCATTTACGGATTTTACGTATGCAATATGGCGTAGAAATTTTCAATCAATCATCTGTATAATATTTGAATAGAATTTCGATTGAATTCACATTTTACCAGTATTTTAAAAGTTATCAGATCGTATCCTGTGCTTAACTTTGATTGCCGAACGGAAAACAGTATTTCCCTGAGCAAAAAGCCAATGAAGCTTGTCTAACGCACTTTTGTATCGGATCGTCTTTATCTGATAATTGATTCACCTGAATCTATTACAAGAAGTCTGTTCTACCATCCAATCACCATTTTTCGAAATCATCTGGGACAGCCCTATTTCTATGATAAATAAACCAATTTCCGATTAATATAAAGAAATTGAATCCAAATAGCTACGTTACACAGTACGTTATCCTTCATAGGAGAAAATTTTCTGCTTTTCCAGTGTTTCTTTTTAACTTTTACTATTTCACCACTCGCCCTGGTCGAATGCGTTTGAACTTTATTCCCTTTAACACTTATACCAGATTATGGAATATTTCATCCATGTTGTCAGAGTGGACACTTGCTCTTAACTTCATAACAAAATGATTAAAAACGTGCCATACGAGAAGAATTGCTATGAGCGCTTTAGACGCAGAGGGAGTAATTCAGTCAAGCTGATCCGGATAGGAGGGCGTTTCCGTAGGGATTTTCAGAGCTGTGAAATATTGTAGTCTCTGTACTTGACTATAGAACCTACTCCAATGGAAACAATAAAGCGATCACGTATGCATCCGATGCGATATGTGATATGTTTCCGGGTAAGCAGAGTATAGATTCTATGACCAACCAGAGTACGGTTGACCGAATGTAGGTTAGGCTAGTCATATACCATAAATAACATTTCACAAGTTCAGAATATAGCCGAACATTATTATAGACTTCCGGGACACTGAATTACTAAAATGTCTTTTGGGTAAAACAAAAAACAAAACAGGACGAATAGGAGAAAATGAATGAAAAAGAAAACTGACAACCAAACGAGAAAAAAAAAATTAATTCTAAAAGCTAAAAGCAAATAATTCCGCCTCGCAGCACAAAAATATAATAATCGATTTTCTATAATAAATAAATCAAAGGTAAATTACCTATGCCCAAATCGTCCTTTTGCTCTCTTATAAAACTAGGTCTGCTAGTCTATGCACGTAAAACGAGTACGAACATATATAGTCTCAAATCTCATTGGGGCCATACTTTCTATTGGCTTTGCGTATCTTCTCTGTTTTCGATGAACTGAAATCAATTCGAAAATAACTTACTCGTAATACTCTACTTGCTACTTTGGAATCAAGTCGAATATGCATAGTCAGTAGTTAATAAGTAAGTCCACTTGAACCGAACCGAATCGACCTGGGCCCTTGCCGTTTCGTTTCAATCGTCTTCAATTCGACCCAAAAAGATTAAATCGAAACAACATCGCAGACACATCGTTCTGTGTCAAAATGTGTTCAAAATTATTACACATTCAATATTCGAACTGTTTTTTTTCCTCCTTAAAACACACTTACCTACTCCCCAATCCCTAAACCCCAACAACCTCTCACCTCATCCAATGAAAATCGAATCTCAGTTGCATGACTATTTCTAATAAGAATAAAGAGTCACTTCCATTCTGAATGTCCTTATATGTGCCCGTGTGTGTTCATGAAAGTTTTCCGGAAATGACTTGGGGGCGAATATAGAAAACGATGGGGTTGCATTAATATTCATAAATGTGTACGATTACGGACATAAATACGAATAGTACGTGTACAAAACGAATGTGTAAACGTATTTGATTAGAAATGGTGAAACGTTTAGCAGGAAATGCAGTTACGGAAAAAAGGATAAATGATATTGTGTAACGTAAACAATGCCTAAAATCGTTTAGCTTTTTTACGAGCACAGTCAAAAAAAAACAACCCTTTTATCAGTTTTCTTATCATTCCGTTCAACTATATTGTCCATCTTTCACAATTATCCCTTCTAACCCCCCCCCCCCCCCCCTCCAATCACCTTTATTTCATATTCATCCCATTGGAAAAATTATAATTCGAAAATGGCAAATGTTATTATCTGATAGAGGAAAGAATAATTTAGCCCTTTAGGTAGTCTATTGTATGCTCGATAATAGGAAAATAATGACAAAAAGTTCGATGAATAAATTTACCTCTGCTCCCATGCCAGTCTCCTAATCCAACTTAGTCGCTATACTCATACAAGGACTTAATCTGTTGTGTTTTTTTTTTTTTGTTATAGTAAGGTAGAAATCATCGAATGAAAAAGTGTAGGATTTAAGCCCACTAAAACTACCTTACTTGGTCATATTTCTACATGTGCCCACGAAACCGCCGTCAGGCATTATTTCGTGGGGCAGGGATTGATCGAAATTATTACGTTGGTGAATTATTTCTACGGTTTCCTTTCATGCCCATCCAGACGTAATATGTTTAGGACTATTGTTGCCAGGACTTTGACAGCCTCCCAAACTGTCCTCGAGTACAACATCAGGGCCAGTACATTTTTCAACTTATGTGCACCGTCTCTTTTTGTACCGAATCCAGCCCAGTAAAAGAACACGTATTGTGCAATCTCTACCATCCCATTACAGGAAGGGTACATTGGGCTAAAAATCATTTTACAGCGGTGTTGGTAAACCCGAAAGCATATGTGTCCCGTCAAAAATTTGAATAGGTAGTAGCCAACGTTAGCATTTCGTCGAGATAATACGGTCACTCCATCATTGTCTCCACGATTTTGCCACCTCTTCTTAGAGTTATTTTTTCCGACATCTTCAGCGGTAAAGCCTCTGCCGCCCCATCTGACAATATTTTGATCGGGCTAATTCCGGTCACAACACAAAAAACTGTTCGGAATGTGCAGGCCATGCTCAATATGGTCCTATAGTAGACTGAAACAAATCTACGTATTTGAGTTGCTCTAGTCAACCGATTCGTTCAAATTGTGCAGCATACAGCAGGATTAAACCGACCATGGTTACCAACAGGGTCGCCTGAGGTTCAGCATTAAGCACGCCAGTGTCATCATTGTCCTCGTAGCCTTTTGACCAACGTTTAGTAGTTGCTTCTGAAACCGCGTCCTTGCGCCAGTCATTCTCCCTAAGTACTTTAGAGGTGGTCACCTTTAAGATTGGCGAACCTTCGATGGGAATTTGAAGGCTTGTAGTACCCCAGAAGTTCGTAAGTCCAAATTATGAATAATAAATTAGCATCAACAATTTTTGGAAGTATTTTTGATGGCAGGAATTGGATTTGAAGGGAATTAGAGCCCCAGATTTCTAGTCCGTAAGTCCATATGGATTTCATTGTATAAAAGTACTTTGCTGACTATAATAAGATTAAAACGTTTTTCTATAATTCAAAGTAGTTGTTCATGGATACCATGTCAAGCGTTTGACTAAGTTCAGTCTGAGGTACCGAACTTTGGTGTGTTGTGGTACGGCACTGCCATTATGGTATATGGATGTCGGATGTGTAAATGTTATAGAG
Source organism: Atherix ibis (assembly GCA_958298945.1). NCBI lineage: Eukaryota > Metazoa > Arthropoda > Insecta > Diptera > Athericidae > Atherix > Atherix ibis. The sequence goes on along the minus strand of OY282610.1, from coordinate 24,842,129 downwards.
GATGGGTTCAAGTAAACTTCCCTGTGGAACACCAGCCAATATCGTAGAGCTATTGCAGAGTCCGTTGGTTTTGTTTACTTAGAAGTGTCGGTTGGAAAGGAATGATTTTGAAACTAAGAAATATGTAAAAGAAAGAATTCTTTTGAGTTTCGAGAGTAATTCTCTCAAATTAAAGAGACTAAAAACAGTTCCGGATTCGATTCAAAGATAGAATCCCTGATACAGAATTTCACTTTATAACCAATTATAATCGATTTAGGGATTCAGAATTTTGCTATTTAATCCTTTTTAGAATTTATCCCTTCGAAAGCTACGATATATATGCCTGAATATCTTATCCTTACCGTTTGTATAGTAGATAGCCGATCAACTTAACTGTATACATTTGTGTATATGGTAAATTGTTTATTCGTTCAAAATTACACTAAACGTAAAGGTGAACTTTCAAATTGATCCCATAACTTATGGTACGGTTTACTTTGTATCCTTAAAGATTATTTCTTCTAGTTTTACAAAAGGTTTTACCATTTTAGATAATATTTTACTATTTTGGTCAAAAGTCAATGTTTGATTTTATTCTAAAAATGGTAGCTTTATAAATGATAGGCAAAAACTCTTTTTTTTTTGGTAATAAATTCAATAATGAACATTTTCGTATTACCACAAAAAGGACTAGTGGCTTACTGAGCTGAAAGGATTCAAATTCAAATATCTTATAAATGATATTGATATTGATTTGAAAACAGTTTTTAGTTTTAAAAGCAATGGAAAAGTTCACGTACATTTTATCAGAAAGGCAACAAATTAAAAAGGACTTAATTTTGACTACCAAGTTTATAAAAATTTCGACTTTATTCTTAAATTGGTTTATCCTAAAATCCAGATCAATGTCAGAGTACAATAGTTCAACATCAACTTAACTTAATGGCAGTTAATTTTCTAAAGAAAATTTTGCAAATGAATTCAATCTTAAGCAATTACAGACGCACGTGTTTTTTGACGTACGTTCTTTGTCTCAAAACGGATTTGCTGCTTTTTTGTGCGTGTATAATTTTCGGGCACGCATAAATAATATTTATTTGCTTTTGCAGATTTTCTAGAAATTATTCTGAGTCGTTTTCAATGCGTTCAATATTTTTGGAAATAAATAATTTTTTATAAATTTTTCATAGATTCAGTTTTAGGCCTCCAGTACTAATTTTTAAAAAAAAAACTCCTAATTTTTGTGGATGATAATTTTAAAAGAAAATTCAAAAAAGGAGAAAAATTTCCAAATTATATAAATATTAGTATTAAGCGGGAGTTTCTTGATAGCAAAGATTTATCATTATTTAGAAAGTAAAGTTAAATATTATATATTTTATGAAAAACTTTTAATTTATTAAGTTTTTAAACATTTTCATTCAATGTTTATTCTATTCAAATAATTGCTACAAAACTTCCTGTAAGACTTGGTTCTTTTAAGGTGATTTTTAAAATCATATATTGTAGTTTGGATTAAAATATTTATGTTTAGATTTGAAAAAAAATTCAGAATTTATAGTAATGGTTTGGAGCTTTATTCATTCAGACTAGAATATTTTATTTGCTAAAAGTGACCAAAGTTATTTGTGGATTTTAAGAGCCATAAAGTTGACGCATTATTTATAAAATTATTAAATGGTAATTTTTTAAATAAATAAATATTATCTTAATTAATATCAATAGTTAATAATTATTCTGTAACAAAAATTATTCTACTCCGAATATCGAACATGCAATCCAGAATATACTGGATACTCACTGGCAGCCCACAGAAATTCCAACTCAGACTCTCATAACGTTTTAAGAATTTATAAATATACATTTTTCTAAAATATTCAAATAAATTCTTTTCTCCAAAAAATGGCATAATTTTATAAGTTTTTAAATAATAAATTTCCATCGAAAAACTTTCTATAAAAGTTGTTAAAAAAAAACCAAAACAATTGCTTTCCTTCAAAAAACTATTCATACTCTTCAAAGTAAATTATTCAAAGAAGAAAAATAAAAACAAACGAACAAATAATTTGGCCTAAAAATAAAATTTCATAAAAAATACAGTTGATAGTATAGAAAATTACCTTTTGAAAATATCCTTTACATCATATCAAGTTAGTTCTAATATTTCCAATGGGATGCAATGCCCATAACTTGTGGACACAAATCCTTTGTTTTTGAGCTTTTGTACTGTGGCATTTATATAATCCGACAACTGCGGTAAAAAGTCAATGCATAATGAATTAAGGACTTATGAAATTCATATTTAATAAAGCACGTACCAGTCATACATCCTTCTTTCTGAGACAAGAACGAACAGACAGCGGTAAAATGTGATAATCAAAGAAAAGGGATTGTTTGAAAAAAGAGAAAAGTGTAAAAACCAAAAATCAGAAATGGTAAATTGTACTTTTCGTCGTTGGTTATTTATAGTAAAAAAAAAAACAGGAAGAATAAAACCTAAAACGGACATTATTATTCATATGCGAAAAGAGGATATTTTTTGCGAACGAGAAGCGAATAACAACGGAAACGGCATCTTCAACACATGCTAGGAAAAGTAATTTTGAATAAAACGTTTCCTGAAATTAACATGAGATCACTTGGATTATATTTGCGAACAAATTTACAGGCATTTCCTTGAATACATCAAAAGGCCGTTCTATGAAAAAATTCCAAAGGATGAAAAATGAATAATAACTCGAATGAGAGAATTTCGCAAATAAGAATTTTGGTTATCTTTTCTCTTCGGCATTCCCAGTCGTCTCGGTAAAATTTCTGATTTATGTGCAAATGGTCGGAATTATTCCAGAATGAGTAGTTTCATTTGAATATGCAAACATTTTGACGAAAAATTCATCCATTTTTTGGCAAACTTTCCTACAATATTCACCTTAACAAGGGACCGAATCGACTAGCTAGACGAATATGAAATATTCATAAAGGATGATTGCCATGATGGTTTTTAGAATCACAAATTAAGCAACCAACAAAATCCTACCACGAGCAAAACAAACAACACTCATAACAATAAAAGATTAATTACGAAAAATATGTACGACAAAACATCATATGAATAAAGGTAAATTAATTAAGCAGAACAGAAGAAAAATTATTTAAAAAATGTTAACCTAAAAAAAAGTTGGAGTTTTTTTCGGCTGGTAATAAGGACCACACGCCGATTTTGGATAGTTTCCATTCTGATTATCAAATAAGGAATGTGCCCTAAAATGTTATTTAATTCATGATTTGGAAAGTAAAGTTTATTAAAATATATGGAAAAAAAATTATTTTATTTCATAACAAAATCTTTCCCACTATGCGTTATATAATACAAGGGTAGTTCCAGAAGTACATGACCTGATAAATAAAATACCTTTTTCACTGATGTTCAATAGCTTTGATGCCCTGTTCACGGTAAGAACCGTCGATATAATCAAAATGGCCATTAACCACAGACTCTACCTCTTCATTATTGGAAAATCTCTTATCAAAAGGCCATATTTCCATGTTCGGAATGAGGAAATAGTCTGAGGTGCCTAAATCTGGCGAATAGGATGCGTGAAGAAGCTATTCGAACTTTAACTCATTGATTTTGGCCACCGCGATAACGAATGTGTGAACTGGTGCATTATCTTAATGAAGCAACATCACTCAAACGCTACAATAAGCTCGCATAATACTCACCGGTGATTGTTTTTTCTTGTTAAAGATAATTAATAAAATTTTTCCCACCCGCATCCCAAAAAACTGCCAGTAGCAGTACCTGTCTTCGCCTTCTTTGTCCTCTTTCTGTTCATTTTTTTAACTTCATCTCAGGTCTGTTATAATGAACCCATGTTTCATCCATGGTTATTAATCGACACAAAAACTCGGCATTATTGCTGTAAAACATCGCCAAACACTTGATTGAAAAATTCTGATGACGCTGTATATGTTCCATTGTGAGCAGACGCGGCACCCATCTTGCAAACAACTCTTTCATGTCTAAATTTTGAGTCAATATGCGATGTACTGCACCTTTTGAAATATGTTAACTCGCTGATTTTTAGTCACCGGTCATCCAATACTATTTGGTGGAGCTTCTTTCCAATTTTTTGCGTGGTCACCTTATTTGGGTGAACAATGCGATTCCCATCTTGGCAGCTCGTTCAAAGCCTGTCATATAATATTTTATTGTAGTTAACGAAGGAGCAGACTCACCCCAGAGTAGAGCCTAGTACAGCTTTGATATTGGGTGGAGTGAGACCTTTCAACAATGGGCAATTTTTTTTCCATTCTGACAAATTAACTTGCTGGCTGTCAAACAAATACTAAACGACATAGCGTCATCAAACTTTACACTTAAGCTTTGTAATGTTGATACTTCCGACCATAGTAATTTTTGCCAAAAAACCACCGCCATTTATACATTTGGTTGGATACTTCTGGAACAACCCTCGTACATTACTCAAATGACTTTTCATCATCATTATCCACGTTGCGACAACCTGGTGAATCAAAAAACACAAGACGTATCAGCTTAGCGGCGCGGCCTTGCAGTTTGACACTTCCAAAATGGTTTGGGCCTGATAAAGGTCTTTCGATGTTGTCAGCTAAAAGCTGCGCAGACTTAATAAGAATAATACCATCACTAAGTGACATATTACGTTCTCCAGTACCGATTTAAAGAGAACGCTTGAAAATAATATGACTGCTCTCACACTAGTCATGGTCGCCTAGTCAGTTTAATCAATATTTTTGGGATACCGAACTCTCTTCGGGAGATGTGTAGGATGAATCTATTGAACCATATTTGAACAGTTTTCCCACTAAATTCTGCAGAGAAAAGCTTTGATCTGTTACTGATTTCTTTTAAGTAAAGCCTCTCTTATATGGGCCAATAGTTCTTTTGGAAAAATGGGACTATCCTGCTTAGAAGGGTAGTAGAGAATATCTTTTAAACGGTACTCAGCCACCTGTAGTACCTCCTTTTTTGAGTATGGGATAGATAATGACAATTTGGTGCAATAGGTTGTCTTCGTTTGCTGGAAATTAAAATTATTTGTCCTGATTATGAAGAGGCGAGTTAGAAATGGTAAATTTTGGATTTAGGAGCTCTACAATAAAAGTAAACCTATTCGAAAATTCCGGGTCATAGCAACATTTCTAATCTGGATTCTGAGGTGTTTGCGTGCACAAAATAGACTGGTTTATTGGTGTTTGATCAATGAGCCGACAAAAAAGTTATGCATTTTTGGCCGATAATGTCATTTTCTCATACTTCTTTGAAATTAGAGATTGTTACTCTTAATTTTGCAATATAATTTAAAGTTAACGATTTTTATCTAAATAATATGCTGTTTCAATAAAACGATGCCACAATCAACATAACACGACAAATTTTTGCTTTACTGTACAAAAATCTCCCACAATAAGTAAAAATGTTATAAAAGCATATAAATGGCAGAATGTTATTAATAAAAGTCATTAAAAATTTTTAATTAAAATGCATATTAAAAAAAAGGTTGTATTTAAAATGACTTTCCAAAAGGCAAATTGGATAATAGGTAAACATAACCTCAAATTTACATTTTTTTTTTCAACCGATCAGCTTTATTTTTAAATTTAAAAAAAATACAATATAATAAAATTAATAATTATAATAATACTATTTTAAATCGACAAAAATAATAGGATGAAAAAATACGAGGATGAAAGTGGAATTCTTCGAATATGCCTTATAGAAGAATATGCCCACCAATTACTGACTTTTGCCATTCTTCCCAAAGATGGTACACAAAACACTTGCAAGAAACTTTTGCTTATTTTATTTCAAAAGCTAAATGTCCACTGTATGGGAAACAAATTTCAATTAAAACTTTCAAAGACAACGAAAAAATACCTTGTATTTTTCTTTCATTATTTTTTTTTTTATTGTTTTTTTAATGTTTTTTTTTTAATATTTATATATTTTTATGAAAGCTTTTCAAGATTTAAATCAAAACAATTTAGATGAATATCAAGAGGGAAACTTGCAATAATTTATTATAAGTTGAAAAGGAAAAGAGATTTACGATAAAAGAAAGTTTCCCTCATCGTTGTATTTTTCTATCAATAATTGGCATATGAAAACGTTTAGAGAGAAAAAAACCATAAACAAAATCTTTATTTAATGGCAGATTTACTTTTTCATTCCAATAAACAAATTCAATATAAATTACATCTTCAATTCGGAGACAATTTGAGAAGATTCGATCCTAAAATATTATTTGTACGCTTGCACAAAAAGTTTTTTTCCCATTATAGTCAGTCGTACACTTGCTTATAAAAATGATTGTGTACGATTGGATTTTTTCCATTTCCATCTAATTTCAGATTCATTAATTTTTGTCCATTATTAATATACGTATTTAATCTAAATTAATTTTTCTACTATTCAAACTTGAGAGAGAAGTGGATGATTTCCTGTTGACATTGATAAATTTTACCATCTTGAATGAAATTATGAAATTTTCCAGTAATTTTGCTTTAACGACGAAACTTTGATTATTTTTATAGCAAAAGGAAAGGAAAAAAAAACCAATATTAATAAAGTAATTTATTTATATTTTGTCTTCTTTTTGTTTTTTGGGAAAATGTTCATTAAGGATTTTGAAACTTTCGCCATCGAAGTGTGTGCGCTCGTAGTCAAGTGTCAGCACCAAATTCTAGGCAAACTAAATGATTTCTTTATTTTTTAAAAGAAAATTTCCACCATAAAATAATATGAACGTCTAATTAATCAACACCCACTTATATATGTAACGATTGAAAATCTGCAAATCATATTTCATTAAATCAAAGTCGTTTTGATGAAATGAAAAATCTGATCTTGTTGCGGCACATTATTCATCCGGAAGCCTTTCAATTACTACTCCTCATTTAATCAACGAAAATCCATCCGTCGATGACGATGAAAATAGAAAAATTGTTTTTTCTCCAAATTTTGTTGTAGGGTTTTCTTCGTTTCTTTTCGGGGACTTGGAGGAGAAGGCTGTACGGATGCAATGAGGGAAAATTTACGAAATTATTTAAAAAAAATTTAAATTTGCTCGCGTACAATTTATTTTCCATAAAATTCAGATCGACTTTGATGAGTTCGCCTGAGAGGGGAATGGATACGTTCCGCATTTGGATTTGAATTCTTGCCATAAAATGGAAGTTGTGGTCATGTGCGAGTAATTTGAAATATTTAGTTCTATAATTTAGCAGTTGTTAATTACGTGTATTATTTGATTTTATATTTCTTTAGCAGGAAAACTGTCATTTTAAATTATGAACTGTTCATTTATCAAATTTTATTTTTAAACTATATAAACTTTTTATAAAAATGGTGCTTCTACTGTGGTCACTAACACTTAAGAAGGAAATTATATGTTCGGTGACGGTGCTCATTTTTTTTTCGGTGGATAAGTCAACAAGCAAAAATCTCTGAAAATTTAGATTTTGATTAACTCTTAAATTTTGAATAACTCCTAAGCACTTACCAGGCCAAGCACAGGGTAGATGTCCCACCTGGACTATGGAAATTTAGATTTTCATAAATTTCCAAACACTTAACAGGCGCAGCACGGGGTAGAGGTCTCATTAGAACTCTGAAAATTTAAATTTTGATAAATTCCTAAATACTTACCCGGCGCAGCACAGGGTAAAGGTCCAATCAAGACTCTGAAAATGTAGGTTTTGATTAATTATTAAAAACTAAGATTAATTCTTAAAAAAGGCAGAATGCAGGTAGAGATCCCACCAGGACTCTTAAAATTTAATTTTATTAAACTCCTAAATACTAAGCAGGTAGACACAGGATAAAGATCTCAGCAGGACTCCAAAAATTTAGATTATGATTACCTCCAAAATACTAACCAGATAGAACACAGGGTAGAGATCCCACCAGGACTCTGAAAATTTACATTTTGATAAACTTCTAAATGCTTACCAGTCAGACACTGGGTGGAGATCCCACCAGGACTCTGAAAATTTAGGTTTTGATAAACTCCTAAATACTTACCAGGCAGATATAGGGTGAAGGTCTCACTAGGACTCCATAACTTTAGATTTTGATAACCTCCTAAATACTAACTAGGTAGAACACAAGGTGGATATACCACCAGCACTATAAATATTTAGGTTTTGATAAACTCCTAAGCACTTACCAGGAGCAGCACAGGGTAGAGGTCCCACCAGCTGAATAAGATGTGTGGCAGCCGCCAAGAATCGAGGAAACGATCACAGTAAAAACCAAAAAACTATAAGTCACGCGGCGTCGATGGGATTGCCAGCGAACTGGTTAAGTACTGAGATGACACTGCATTAAATTGTTCATCAAAGAAAGATCCAAGTATGGGACAGTGAACTATGACTGACATATTGGCATTATCTGTCACACACTCAAAAAAGGAGGTACTACGGTCTAAAAGATATTGTCCACTACCTAACTAAGAAGGATAGTCTCATTTGCCTAAAAAAATATTGGCCCATATCAGAGAGGCTTTGGTTAAAAGAAATCAGCAACAGATCAAAGCTTTTCTCTGCAGCATTTAGTGGAAAAACTGTTCAAGCATAGTCCAATAAATTCACAATTTTTTACTCACCCCTCGAAGAGAGTTCAGCATCCCCAAAAAATTAATTAAACTAACTGGGCTTACCATGATTAGTGTGAGAGGAGTAGTCAAAGTAGTTAAATCTCTTTAATCTGGCGCTAGACAAAGTAATACGTGACTTAGTGGTGAGCATGAGTGGTACTATCCACATTAAAGTTGTTCAGCTTTTAGCATACGCTGACAATATCGAAAGCTTTTTAACAGGATTGAATTGGTGGTGAAAAATCGTCGGCTGCATATGGTAGTAGCGTCGGCGTTGAATTAGGTATAATCGCATACAGAAAAAAAATTATAGCTTTGAAAGGGTTAAATTATTTTCTTATTTGGAGTCAAGGAACGGAGCCGATAAAAGTTTAAAGGACGAAACAAAACGTATTAAGTCAGTCTAAGCTATTTCGCTTGAAAATTCTGACCACAACCAGCAAAGTTTCCAATTGTCCAGAATCCTAGCCTCAGCAGTCCTTATCTTTCGTTCGGAAACTTGGGTTCTCAGCAAAACTCATGGCGAACTCTTGTCAACATTAGATAGGAGACTCCTTCGAAGAATGTTAGGCCCCCTACATGAGTATGAATGATTCCAGACTAGATCCTGAAGCGTTACCACGATTTAGCTCAATAGGCTGGATACTTAATCCTTTATGTATAAGGAGAATTCTACAGTGGCTCCATTTATGGTATATATTAAAAAAGAAAAGTGCACAGTGGCTCTACCATATTTATAGTCGCAGAGGACGACATACACCGTGCCTTTAATAGAGCGATAGATTTAGCCAGAATGTCAAAAACATACTGGAAGTGTCAAATTGCAAGGCTGCAGTTCGATTTGTTCTTTTATTCAGCAGGCCTAGATCATTTTATTCAGCAGGCCTAGACATTTGAAACGTCAAAGTAATAGGCTGTCAAAGAGTTGGCTTACGTATTAAAAATACCCTTCCCTTGTACGCGTTTTTTTCATTTTTTTTTTTTTTTTGTATAAATCAAACCGAAAATATTTGAAAAACTTCAATTTTACCAACAAAAAAAAACTACTTAATTCCAAATTTTAATAGTTAAATTTTGATTTATTATCCAAACACGTTTTCATATTTGTAATGTAAAATTGTTATTTCCAGTCCAAAATGTCTTTGGATAATTTACGGGGGAAAAATACACGAGAGTATAAAAATTAAAAATTATTATTCTCGACAAAAGAAGCCAAACAGCCACTTTCGTACACTTAAAAATTGATCTTTTTGAAGTGTTCGAGAAAAAAAATTTTATCAAATATTTCCACTTAAACGTTTTTCAAGTGTTCCATTTTGAAAAACAAACTCAATTCCATTTAATACAATTAAAACTGAAACTGAAAATACATTTCCTTCAAATCTCCTCCAAGTCCTATATCCCACTTTCTATTATTCATTTGAGTTTGGATTAATTCAATTCGTAGTCAATAAATTTGTCAGTAGTTAGTATTCCGGTGCCATTTCTTTAATATTCGAATAAGTCTAAATGTTCACAATAGAAGAGAAAAACTCTCAAAAAACATTAAATAAACATAAATATCATGTCTACACATTTGATATGATTTAATATTTCACATAGTATCTTACTAACCCCTTCACCGGCCATCATAGTCTCAATTTACCCTCCTTCGGCATGCAATCAAAATAGGAGGAAAAAAAATTCTAAGAAAAATTTATCTATAAATAAAAACCTAAATTGGGAAATTTTTCTATTCGACATATTGTGATTTTTAAAATAAATCTATTTTTATAACATGTTCGTACGATCATCTTGGTTTGGTGTTGTTCTACTGTCTTGGCATAATTGAAACACGAATGATGCTGATCCACTTAGAGTTTGAGCGATTAAATTTGGATCTGTGCTAAAATTGCCATCTTCTGAAATTTATATGATTTTCCTTCCATGCATCCTTCGGATTTTTTGCTATTTCCATCATGACTTTTCATAGTTGATATTTCTGACCCAAATTTTATAAATTGACCAAATTACATATTTTCTACAAGCTTCAATTTGTTGCCAGCTAATCTATTTGCAATTTAATTACTAACAGATCGTTCTCACCAAATAGATTTAGTCAGTCGATTTGTTCTGTTTGAAAATATTTATAAAATTTTCCAAATTAATATTTACAAAGTTAATTGAGTGAATAAAAAGCGAAATATTTTTATTTTTAATTAGAAAAAATTCAATAATTATTTTACTAATTGCATAGTTTAGTTTTTTTTTTAAACAATTAATAAAATTATCGATTTGGAATGGATATTCTTATCCAATTTGTGCTACTGAAAGTAAACTTTATGAAAAAATATTTACTATCGAAATTTATATAAAAATTTTAATGAATTCATATACATAAAAAAATAATTGAAATATCAGGTTTTGTAATTAATTCGTAGCGTTTTTTTGCAAAGTTTCGTGGTTTATTATGACAGTATCATTACAGAAGCATTATTCAAAGTATTGTCCTTCGTTATCCACTACTTTTTGCCATCTTTCTGGTAATGCTCGGATACCGTATCGAAAAAATTCTTCTTCTTTAGATTCGATGATCGAAAGAATCGATCCAATTTTTGGTCATTTCGTAGTTATCGAAGTGCTGCTCTGACAAGCCATGCGCCATGGATCGAAACAAATGATAATCAGTGGGGCAATGTCTGGTGAATATGGCGGGTGAGGCAGAACTTCCCATTTCAGCGTATTTAAATAAGTTTTCACGACTTTTGCAAGATTGGGTCTTGCATTGTCCTGGAGCAAAATTACTTTGTCGTGTCGATCTTTATATTGCGGCCGCTTTTCTTGTAATGCTCTGTTCAAACGCATCAATTATCGTCTGTATACGTCCCCAGTGATGGTTTCACCCGGTTGGAGGAGCTCATAATAAATAACACCCAGCTGATCCCACCAAATACACAATAAGATCTTCTTTCCATAAATATTCGACCTGGGGGACGATGTCGATTCATGACCGGGCAAGCCCCACGATTTTCTGCGTTTGGGATTGTCGTAGAGTACCCACTTCTCGTCACCAGTGACGATTCGATGCAGAAATCCCTTCCTTGCCTGCCGTTGGAGAAGAATCTCACAGGTGACTAAACACCGTTCGACGGTTTTTGTACCATTCCTAAGGCTTTCAGGCATTTTCCGACCGTCGAAAAGTCGACTCCAAGCGATGTGGACAACTCCCGGAGTGTTTGGCACGAGTCTTCATCTTCGAACTTTTTCGGCTGTCCGGAACGTTCCATGTCTTCCAAATCAAAATTTCCATTTTTAAAGCGCGCAAACCACTTTCTGCAAGTTTGCTCAGCAAGAGAATGTTCGCCGTAGACATCCACTAAAATACAATCACTTTCCGCGGCACTTTTCTTCATGTTGAAGTAATGGAGTAACACTCCCCGCAAAAACGATTTTTCAGGCACGAACTTCGACATGTTTGACACTGCGCAACAAGTGCTACTGACACTATAACAAAATGTCATATAGTGGAAAAGTTGCGTTATGTCAGTAGCTTTTGGAAGAATATTTACTTTTGTATGTGTGACTATGGATAGTTGGCGAACGCCATCTTTTGTAAAACGCTATGAATTAATTCCAACACCTGGTATTATAATTTTGAGGTTATTTTGAATGACTTAGAAACTATTATTCGGCTATAACTTGACAGATGTTCAGTTCAGTTCAAGTTTACTCTATGCAATATCATTAATATTTGACATTGTTGAAAATTATTTCTAATTCATATATAATATTTTAGTTATCATTATTATTATTTATTTATATTTACAATGAAACATCTAAACTTAATCTAAACCCTTAAAGCTACTCTTATAAACTAAACACACGTTTTTGTACAATTATTCTTAAAACTAAATTCTATATTTGAATATGACAACTGCTGCATTCGATGAGTCCTCTTGATTCGCTTCGGTATTTCCGCACCTCATGTGGTGTATTTTTTAACCCCACGAGATTATCCCTTTGGCTTCAGAGTTTCTTCTGTGTCCTCAAATAGAAGTGGGGAAGCCATAGCATAAATACGCTCTTATAAATTACCTATAAATAATGAGTCTGACGTTCGTTACGTAGGATTTCTGAGCGATACATTCTCAGAAGCCTATAATATGTGCCGTTAGCTGTTTTAATTTTATCCCTAAGGTTCTTGTTAAAAATTAAGCTTAAATATGTGTCTCATTATCGAGTCATACCGTATCTCTAAACCCGCAGTCTACGAACTTATTCTTCCCTGACAAGAACTCTGGCTTTGGAATATTTACTTAAAAACTTAATTCCTGATAGGAACTATTCTGTTAGTTTATTGAATCTTCATCGCTTCCAGTACTACATTGGGTCGCATTGCTTCAAGTGTTACGTGTGCGTGTAGCTTTAAAAGTGCGTGCTGTAGGGAGTGACCTTCACGAAACCCATATTGGAATTCCGGAATTATTGTATATTTTCTTTCTCAATGAAGAGATTAAGCCTATCTAGGATATTAAAAAAAATAATCTGCTTCCATGCAGGAGTGATGTCTCTTTTGGATAGTTACAATATGTGCAGACTTCCATATCTGAAGGAAGTACCTATTATTAATGCAGTTATTGTAAATAAGCATTAGTAATGATATTCCTAATGTAGGATTTGGTGTCGCTTTTTGCAATGAAACAATGTTTTGCCTTTGTCGGATTGGTACTTTGATTATTCGACGAGAAGTACGTCATTGTTGGCGAAGAGCTATCCCCTTTGCTGTGTCGTTAAATTTGTATACGGTATCCGAAAAACTTGATCGATGTTGGTTTTTAAATTTTCCAAAGTTTCAAAATTTTTTATGTAACTATAATTTAAAAAAAAAAAGTATCGCAAATTTTGTGTTTTTTCAAAAATTATTTATTTATTCATGAATATCTATTTTGTCCCCTTCAAAGTAATACCCACCAGATATTATACACTTGTGCCAACGTTTTTTCCAATCCTCGAAGCACTAGAAAAAATCATTTTTTGTGATCTTGTTCAGCTCCTCCTTCGATGCCGCCTTTATCTCCTCAATCGTAGCGTAGCGTCATCCTTTCATGGGACTATTCAGTTTCGGGAACAAGAAAAAGTTACAGGGGGTCAGATCTGGGGAATACGGTGGCTGTAGCATTAATAGTGTTGTTTTTGGCCAAAAAAGGCAGAAGTCAATTTCTGTTCTTCCACAAATCCGGGCGTTTCTGGCGGATTGCTTCGCGCAACTTGCGCATAACTTACAGGTAATATTCCTTATTGATCGTTCTACCCTGTGACAAGAACTCATGATGCACCACGCCCCGGCAATCGAATAAAACTGTAAACAAAACCTTCACATTCGACCGAACTTGGCGCACTTTTTACGGTCTTGGCTCGTGTGGCAGCTTCCATTGAGATGATTATATATGTCGTGGACAGAGGCTAACAGATCCTTAGCAATGTTAATGCAATGCTGTTTTTGGTACGAATTTCGCGGTACGAATTTCGCGGCGACCCGTCTTACGTACAAATCATTGGTAAAAATCGAATGGCACGAGCCAATCGATATTTTTAAGTCCTCAGCAACTTCTCTAACGGTGATTCGACGATTGGCCAATACTACTTTCTTCACTTCATCAATGTTTTCGTATTTTATTGACGTGCTCGGGCGTCCATCACGCTTTTCGTCGTTCACATCTTCTCGGCCCTCTGAGAACATTTTGTACCACCGATAAACCATATGCCACAGTCAACATATGGAATGCGTCCGCTTAGTTAATTTTGTTTTTCACACAAAATTTGATACAGATCCTTTGATCCATTTTTTGAAATGGGCAAAATTCGAAGACGAGCCAAAACACGTGCAAGTAAAACGGCTGTCAAAAAATAGCTGAAGATTCAAAATGGCCGAACTTATCGGCATAAGTGAGAGACATGAGTACCAACCGCTTTACTTACACATGAGAAAAAATCGAAAATCGAATATACGTTACCCACGGAAATTCAAAATTCTTTTTGAACAGACCTCGTATTCCTAAAAGCAAAATTCCAATGGTATCAAATCACACGATCTTGAGCACGTCAATTGATGCCACCAAATTTCGAAACTATGCATCTTGGAAATTTCTCATATTATGTAGATTGTAACCTTAGTTTTCGAAAACTTTTAATCTTATATTTTAGATTAAAATCTTTAAGTTTTGGTCAAAAAAAAATTATTTATCAGTTGGCCATAGTGCTCTGAATTTACGGTAACGGTCTCTCCTCCTTTATTTGTAAAGAAAGATGAGCCTTCAGACCAAAATGCTCATGACAAAGACACATAACCACTTTTAGATTTTTTTCAGCCGTATTTATGGTAGCTTGACTTATTAACATATCCACCAAGAGAGATATAGTCTGTAGAAAATTTTAATCCAAAGCCTATTATTGCTGCACCCAATCGTCATATAACATATTCTGCGCATTTCAATATTTTTTTTTTACAAATAAATAATCTATAATAAAAAAAATGGCAAAATTTTGTCAAAAATAAATACTACCCCTTAATAGTAAAAACAATTCACAACTATCAAATAATAGGGATATAATTTCCAAACTATAAAATTAATAATCCAGTACTTTAAAAATATTCCAATAAAAAATGTCATTTTCCTTAAAAAAATCAACAACAAAAATTCCAATATTGATAAATAAAAATTCGAACAAAACAAAAAACCAATAAATACGATTAGTTTGGGGGGGGGGGGTTATATAAATACATGTGACGTCAGGAAATATTCAAAAATATCAAAAGCTTATAGAAAGAAATTGAGGAAAGGAAAAGAGGAGAATTATCAAAATAGTATAATTTATTGATGTTAAAATTGAACAAATCTTTTTTCATAAAAATGTGAAGGAGAGCTTGGGGGGGAGGGGGTCAGGCTGACAAAGTTTTAAAACACAAAAATTTTACACAATTTAACTTTGAAAAAAAATCTTCCGATTTATTTTCGACTCGAAAAATTATGATTTTTTTTCCAAAATGACAAAAAAAATTTCACAAAAATTTTCTTTAGAAAAAAAAACTAACAAACCATTTGAATTTATTAATTGAAGTTAATTAATATTTAAGTGATTAAAGTTAATTTAATATTTTGTAATTTCCATCCCCAATTTTAATTGTGTGAAAAAAACAAAAATGTTCGACCAAGAAAAAAAAATGTTAATAATCAAAATTAATTAATTTAAAATTAAAAAATTTTTTTGTTTCAAAAACAAACATTTTTTTAAAAAAAATAATTTGTATCATGTTAAAATAGGACAAATACTAAAAAACCATCTAATAAATATTATTATAATATTAGAAACAATAAATTAAATATAATAAAAAAGATAAAAAGCAAAAATTGTGACAAAAATATTTAAAAAAAGACCTGAAAATTGTAACAACGAATGATTCGGTTCTTTTGATTGGAATGTGTACTTAAACCTTACAATTGTTCGCGCAAAATGGCGTACTCATGCCAATACAGTTGCGTAAATAAACCGAATTAAACTGAAAAATAATACGAACACTGTAAAAATGAAATGATCAACGCCGCTCCCATTGAAGGATACCGGAGATGGACGGGTATTTGGGATGCTGTGAAGTGGGATGGTGGAACTTTCTTTCCATTAGGGTCAGGATCATTTTGCTAATGGAGATGTTCAGCATGTTTTTAATCAAGGAGAGTAATGGATATTGAGATTAGCAGAGGTTTTTATAGATGAATTGGTACCTAACTTTGATGAGGAGGTTTAATAAAGGAGTTCGGCTAGTTTGAAAATGTAAAGAAGCTACCGGTGAAGTGCGGTCAATTTTGTGGAGACATGCATTCGATATCTTCGCATACAGTGTAATGCAAGTGAGGAAGTTGCCATCGAGAAGAGCGTTACTCACGCGTCTTGACCTTACTTTTTCTGCCGACAAGAACTCCAACCAACTGGTAGATTAATAGAACCGTATCAACAGTTTGTTTATTTTGAGGGTCCCATCTAGCCACGTAGAAAGCTTATGGTATCCACTAAGAGAAGGTATTTGCTTCCATAAAATGGTACCGGAGTGGTATCGCAATCTTTCCTGCAACATAACTGTAGACTTTGTCGAAATCGATAACAGCACCTTTTCTATGGCAGCAGGACCTAACTCGATGGCGTGTACAAAATTTTGAGGCGGCATTCACTGTGGTTTTTTTTCGAAGATATTGTCCACGTATATGAAGTGAGGAATGCCGGCCAAAAAGAAGCATAGAGAATGCAGATATATATTGTATTAAGTATAGTAGTGTGGAAAGATAATATCCCTGTGGAATACCATTCTCCATGTTGGTCTGCTCTGACCGTAAAAGGCCTGCCAACTAGATACGATTCGAGTAAATGGATGATTTACGGTAAATCCTGTCGAAACCCTTTTCCAAATGTAGAAAGAGAAGAAGGCCGTACAGACCGTTCTTGTAACAGTAGAAGAAGAGGAATTGCGTGCCCCAACTGGTCCTATATGCATGTTGGTGGGGATGGTTAATTTATACTGAATGATAATGTCCAGTCTTAAAACCAAAATTTTTTCGAACCTTTCGGAATGGCATGGTAAAAGGCATATGGACCTGAACTTATTGGCATAGGGTATAGTGGTTTGCTGTTTGGGCACTGGTATCGCTACCGCAACCCTCCAGGCGTTGCAAAAGGATGAGGTGGTCAGTATCTACTTAGAGAGGCGAACAATGCGTGTATGTATTATAAAAGGAGCCTCCTTAATTATCTTGAAAGATACTTTGTACTTACCAGGAAAAGTTTCCTTAAATATATTTGGTGTTTTAAAGTGTAAGGGGAGGTATTTTCATGTATGGAAAGAGCAGAGCTGAATATTTACTTGTTCCTATTGCAGGTGGAACTGGCATAACTGTTAGAAGAGTAGAAAGTCCAAACAGTTACTAGCCTCTCAACAATATCAACTGAGTCGAAAATCATATCTCCTTGAGCCGTTAAAGCCGGGACGGTACCGCTCCTATTCCTACCCAAAACGATATTTATTCCCTTCTCTTTAACCTAATTACACCTACTAATCTAGTCAATTAAAAGAAGAAAATAAAAAAAACTTTCTTTAACTTTGTCTATGTGAACATTTAAACCGCCATATTTAAGCGTCACAACCGCCATTGCAGTCGTGACGCTTAAATATGGCCACCATACACACAATTTAACAAATGCTCTATTTTAGATTTTTCTGAATTTCTTTATTGATGAATAGGTGAGCATTGTAATTAGGAAAAAAAAATGTCCATTATCTTGAAAGTAATAGCATTCATGTAAGTTACCGCCTAATATAAGCTAATTTTTATATCTTAGAAAATAGAATAACAGTAGTCAAAAAGACTGATATATGCCCAAGTAGTCGCTACGTCGAAAGGGAGTTGTTTGTTTGTTTGTGTGTAAGGTCCCTGAGATATGTGCCAGGGGCCACTTCATAGCGCCACGACCGTGAGGCCATTTGGCGACTTCGTAGTACGTGTGGGAATTTTTTTGAGAGAAACTGGTCTCTGGTTAGTAGTATAGAAAGTTGAGAATTTTGTTATATTTTGTGGAGCAGATTAGTATGTTGTAGAAGATTAAATAGGGGACTAGGGAATGGAGTTGTTGGATCGAGGAGCTCCATAATGGGAGGAATCCTGCTCGCAAAGTAGTTCTTGGTTATGTGGCATTCCTGTAGAATATGGTAGACAGTAAAATGGGTGCCACAGGATTGGCAGAAGGGACGATTGGTGTTACCAAAAAGGAAGTTATGGGTAAGAGCAGTATGTCCAATCCGGATTCTGAGGAGCTTTCGCGCCCAGAATTTCGGTATGGATGTTGAATACACTGGTTTGTTAGTGGTTCTCCAATGAGTCGACAAAAAAGTGTCGATATTGGTCCAGTCATCGTGTCTGCGGATGGCTAAAGGTGTTAGTTGCCATTCTGTTAGTAGGTGAGGCAGATTGGGAATGACTGTGATCACTGGCCGACGGAGTGTTTCTCCAGCCAACTTGTCAGCACTTTCATTACCCACAATTCCCACATGCCCTGGCACCTATTGCAACTCGACACTCCTATTGTTAAGTAGGCTATGACGAATTGCGCTAAGTACTGGGTCACTCGATGGGCCACAAATGGCTTTAAGGGCGGCAAGGCTGTCGCTAAAAATAATAACGTTTTGTTGGCTGGGAATATTGGTCGCAATTTCAATTGCCGTTTTGATGGCCGACAGCTCCCCGTAATATGGAGCTGCCCTATAAGGGAAGATTCCACAACATAGTGTGCGGGTGCTGCAGCCAAAAAGTTTGACAACCACAAAAGATGTAATATCGGTGTCAGCGGCGGCATCAGTGAACAACAGTCGATGATATTTTAATCCGTCCAACTGTTCAAGGAAAAATATCCTATATGTGGACGGATCAGTTCTAGCCTTCTTGAACTCGGGGAGATGATAATGTTTTTGATTAAAGTGTGGAGAGGATAATTTGTAAGGCATAGGTTTTTGTAAATAAACTTAGGCGGGCTTTGTGAAGATAGAAAAAAATAGATTTTCGACCAGTCTCTATCAGTATGGATTCCACCGGAGATGTCCGATGTGCTCCACTGGCTAGTCTAATACAACGGTTTACCGCTGCCTCGACTAGTTTTTTCCCTGCTATTGGCACACTGACACATATAGTGAGGAAATAGAGTAAGGTCCCGTCCAAAAGGGCGTTGGTTACTCTAATTGCCTCACTTTGTCTTACCTTACTTTTGCTGCTGACTAAAATTTTTACTATTCGGAGAATGATATTAATTTTGTCAACAGCATTTTTAATCTGAAGATTCCATTTTCCTCCACGGGCAATTGAGATACCCCGGATTTTCAAGGAATCGTTTGGGCGGAGAGGGAAGGGGTTTAGTGACGAGTCCGATAAACTACAATTTTTTTTCCTGCAAACATGAAGGCAAGGTGGGTTCGATGTACAGATAACCGCACCGTTTATGCTGCTCCAAGTGTTGATGTTGCGGATGGCGTTATTTATTTGTTGCTGAAGATCAGCACCAGATACAAGTATAAAAATATTGTCGACATATATGTAGTGGTTAAAGGATGATAGTTGGTGGGAAAGGGAGTGAATATATATATTGAATAGGATTGTTGATAAAGGGGATCCTTGTGGGATGCCGTTTTTCATTTCGCGTTTTGACGAAAAATGACCGTTGGTGCGTACCGTGAAGGTTCTACCAGTTAGGTAGGAACGTAGTAGTGCCAATATTGCAGAGTCTACTCCCCACTCTGCCAGCTGTAAGAGTACCCTATGTGGGCAAATTCGGTCATACACCTTTTCTAGGTCGAATGACAACAGTAAACCACAATGTCTACGTTTGTAGCAATTGTGGATTGAATGTTGGAGTTCAAGTAGCATACTCAGAGTTCCTCTGCCTGACCTGTAGGCATGTTGTTGGGGATTGAGTGTATTGGCAAGCGCCTGGTTAAGTCTTGTAGCTAAGATCTTTTCCAGGATCTTGGAAGTGCAAGGCAGTAATGAAATTGGTCTAAAGTTGTTAGCCGAAGAATGGGAGAGATTTTTCTTGGGAACTGGAATGGCTGTTGCGACCTTCCAGCAATTTGGGAAAATAGATTTTTCCAGAATTTTGTTAAAGAGGTTGACAATTCTAATATGAAAAGTCGAAGATGCCTCTTTAATCATTTTAAAAGAAACCTTGTCCCTACCAGGTGTGGTTCCCTTGAAGGAATTCAACGAAAAGTTGAACTCCGCAAGCGTTACTGGTTGGTTCAAGATTAGAGTGGAGGCTGACGGTATGGGCGAGAGATTTTCCGTGAAGTATTGTTTCTCTCTACGACATGTAATACTAAGGTTGTTGTTGCATGAAAACGAGGCCCAGGACTGTGCCAGTTCCTCAACGATAGCTGTCGAGTCGGATATAACTCCATTCTCAGACTCAATAGATGGGATAATACCATTTTTTTGGCGACCAAGAATGCAGTTAATACCTCTCCATGCTTCTTTCGGTGAAGTTCGGGAATCAATTGAAGCGGTGAAGTTATTCCAAGCTGTTCGCTTGGCCTGCTTCACCGCTCTTTTGACTCGAGCAGTCCTAAGTCTCAATTCGATGAGATTAGTCATACTGGAAAAACGAGAGTAGTCTTTCCAGGCCATATTTCTTTCACGTCGAAAGGGAGTTGTATTTTAGAGTATAGAAATAGAAGAGAGAGAAAATACTATCATTTTTTGCATACTAATGAAATAAGCGCACTTGAACTCTTCCCCTGAAGAGGGCAGATTGATTATTGCAAAATTAAAAATATTCTCAAAAGTTACTTTTGACCATGTTTCATTAATCAGTAATTCTTTTAATTTGATATCTTTGTTTGCATGGCTTCAAAGAAAATTGAAAAAAAAAAAAAAAAATTGAAAGCACAATTTAGGCAATACTTTATGTCAGAAAAATTTAAGCTAAATGTCAGTGGCGTGCATATGTACACATAAATATGCACGTTGTTAGATTTATTGCCGCTAGGAGTAATAAGAGCGATATAAACTCTCATGTACATATTGGGCCTATCCAGTAGTTTTTTTTCTATTTAAGGATACGATATATGAAATAGTAAACATAATGTCCAGTTGTTCAACACTTTCCGTAAGATGGCGTTTGCTATTATGTTGATTCTATTTGAAGATGAATAAGAAAAAAATATGGAAAATGTTGAATTTTTATTTTCCCAACAGCACAACTGGAATATGAGTGAGTGCAAATAAATGTTGATATGTTCCGATATTTTTAGTATAAAAACGATAACATTTTCATCAATAAAATCACTACAAACGCCTACCAACATATATAGTATGCACACATCCATATAAGAATTTTTTTTTGTTTTGCTTTTGGATTTTATTTATTCAAATTGAATTCTGACAACATATGCTCGATCCAAGTTGATACGATTTGATTTCATTTAATAATAAAAAGGAATTTGTTTTATTTTATATTTTTCTGTTTATCTTTTACAGGCAAAAGGAATGCATTCACAACTAAATAAATCGAAGGGAACAAAACAAATACAAAAATAAGGTATTCAATATTGTAGTTTTTATATATCATATTATTCGATTTGATGTTTTATATTGAATTTTCGAAATGTTTACTTATTGTTTTATTGTTGGTGTTGTAATGGTGTGTTTTGTATTTTTTTCTATTTATCTTTTTAAAAATTATTATGTAAAAGATAGAAATTACAGTACGGAAATACTGGTTCCTAATATAGAAACGGAAATTTGCCCACGTGTGTATTTTGGATGACTTTTTAACGTCAAACTTTTATAGAATATTCATCTTAACAAGGGACCAAATTGACTAGCTTAACGAGAACGAAATATTTATAAAGGGTGATTGCCATGACGGTTTTTGGCATCACAAATTAAGCGACTAACAAAATCTTACCACGACCAAAACAAATAACGCTCATAACAATAAAAGATTAATTATGAAAAATATGTATGACAAAACATCATATGAAAAAAGGTAAAATAATTAAGCAGAACAGGAGAAAAATTATTAAAAAAATGTTAACCTAAAAAAAAATTGGAATTTTTTTTCGGCTAGGAATAAGGACCACATACCGATTTTGGATGGTTTCCATTCTGATTATCAAATAAGGAATGTGCCCTAAAATGTTATTTAATTCATGATTTCCCTAACGAAAAACAGAACTTTGTGGACTGCTACAAGACAAATACTATCTTATAGAAAAACAAAGCACCCTTTACGAAAAACTGACGGAACCTGGGCCAAAACGGACAAACATAAAGCAGACGCTTTTGCTGAACACCTTGCACAAACATTTACTCCACATGAGCACATATTAGACAGGACTCATTGCACTACAATCGAGATGGAACTATCCATTCCTTTACCCATGAGTCTTCTCCCTAAGGCAATCACTCCTTCCGAAGTTGCCAATTTAATCAAGCTCCTTCCCAAAAATAAAGCTCCTGGCTATGATCTGATTACCTCCAATATACTCCAACAACTCCCTAAAAGAGCAATAGTTTTCCTTGCCACAATATATAACTCCATCCTTAGAACAACACATTTCCCAATCCTATGGAAATTTGCAATCATTAAAATGATCCCTAAGCCCAATAAACCAATAAACCGGCCCACTTCCTACAGGCCAATAAGTCTCCTTCCACTTCTCTCAAAAATCTTTGAAAAAATCCTCCTTCGCCGCTTATATCCTCTACTCGAATCTTCAAATTTAATTCCTAATCACCAATTTGGTTTCCGCGCCGAACACTCCACTACCCAGCAGTGTCATCGTGTTGTCGATTTCATTGCATCCTCTTTAGAAAGAAAAGAGTACTGTCCCGGTGTGTTTCTTGATATAAGTCAAGCTTTTGATAGAGTTTGGCACCCGGGTCTACTCTAGAAACTCAAGAGGTACCTTCCTTCCATTTATTTCCTAATCCTAAGATCATTCCTTTCCAACCGACACTTCCAAGTAAATGAATCCAACGAACTGTCCAATATCTCTCCGATATTGGCTGGGGTTCCTCAGGGTAGCATACTTGGACCCATCCTCTACAACATTTACACATCCGATATCCCAACCTGCCCTAATACCTTCTTTGCTACATACGCCGATGATACGGCCTACCTTGCATCTAGCAAAAATCCCCAACATGCTTCCGAAACTCTCCAAATCCAAATCCAAACCCTCCAGAACTGGTTTACTAAGTGGAGAATAAAAGTCAATGAACGTAAATCTATCCAGGTAACTATTACTCTCCGTCGTGAGACATGCCCTCCCATATACCTTAATGGCAGTGCTATACCTTAACACACCGAAGCTTGGTATCTAGGACTGTACTTAGACAAACGCTTGACATGGAACCCACATACAAGACTTAAAAGACAAGAACTTAAAAGACGATACCTAAAACTACTTCGACTTCTAGACAAACGTTCCAAACTTACTATAGACAGCAAAGTTCTGTTATACAATAACTTACTGAAACCCATATGGACATACGGACTAGAACTTTGGGGATCTACTAAGCCTTTTAATTCCCGTCGAATCCGATCTCTTCAATCAAAAATACTCCGTACAATTGTCGATGCCCCCTTTTATGTTCGCAATACTGTTATTCATCGTGATCTTAAAGTCCCATTTGTTTTTGATGTGGCTGTATCTCGTGTCCTCAATCATAATAATCCTCTTGTTCAAGAACTATCCTCCATTTCCTTCCCTAGAAATACTCATCGAAGACTTGAGCGTCACTGGTCGCGTGATTTACTTAAATACTGAGGCCTAACAGAAACACACGCTAGCAGGAGGAACTTCATTGGATGTTTACTCCCCACAACCTATCAAGTTATTTAATACTATTGCAAAAATTTGCTTATTACTATGTTGTAGTTGTAAATATCTAAATAAATATAAATTAAAATAAATATAAAAAATTCATGATTTGGAAAGTAAAGTTTATTAAAAGACATCGAAATAATTTTATTTTATTTCATAATAAAATCTTTCCCACTATGCGTTATATACAATAATACAAGGGTAGTTCCAGAAGTACACGACCTAATAAATAAAATTTAAAAAAATTTGCGCAAAAAATATCTTTATCTATTAACATAGATTTTTTCTAGCTCGGTACACCTTTTTCACTGATGTTCAATAGCTTTGATGCCCTGTTTACGGTAAGAACCTAATCAAATCAAAAATAGTCGATCTAATCAAAACAGCCACTAACCACAGACTCTACCTCTTTATTGTTGGCAAATCTCTTATCAGCGAGCCATTCCTCCATGTTTGGAATGAGGAAATAGTCCGAGGTGCCTAAATCTGCCGTGAAGAAGCTATTCCAACTTTAACTCATTAATTTTGGCCACCGCGATAACGGATGTGTAAACTGGTGCATTGTCTTAATGAAGCAATATTACTCAAATGTATGACCTTGCCAGCAGCTGGAATGTACTCGCCTTCTTTGGAGCCTGTTGTCCTCTTTCTGTCCATTTTTTTGACTGTTTTTTCATCTCAGGTCTAAAGTAATGATTTCGTGTTTCATCTATGATTGTAAATCGACGCAAAAATTCGGCTTTATTGCTGTATAACATCGCCAAACACTTGATTGAAACATTCTGATGATGCTGTTTATGTTTCATTGTGAGCAGACGCAGCACCCATCTTGCGCACAGCTTTCTCATGTCTAAATTTTCAGTCAATATAGGATGTACTTGCTGACTTTTAGTCACCGGTCATCCAATACCATTTGGTGAAGTTTCTTCCCAATTTCTGGATTGGTCACCTTATTTGGCCGAACAATGCGATTCCCATCTTGGCTGCTCGTACGGCCTCATTCAAACCCTGCCATACAATATTTTATTTTTTGAGTAGGGCCTAGCTCGGTTCTGATATTAGGTGAACTGAGACCTTTCAACAATGACCAATTTTTTTCCATTCTCACAAATTAACTTGCTGGCTGTCAAGCAAATACTAAACAATACAGCATCATCAAACTTCAAACTTAAGCTTTTGTAATGTTGATACTTTCGACTGTAGTCATTTTTGCCAAAAACAACAGCCATTTATACGTTTGGTCGGATACTTCTGGAACAACCCTCGTACATTACTCAAATGACTAAAACGAGACTTCTGGCTGCAATCGACCATCTTCAAGGACTTTTTAGTAACATTTTCGAGCACTTTAAGCTGAAAGTACTCTATAACTTGAAGGAAGTTGCATTTACAATTGTAATTTCTGTTATAATTTCTAAATACAATTTTTTGCATAATCTTATAAGGTAACCTTAAATTGTATGAAAGCCTACGATCTTGGTGATTAATTGACATGACCAAATCTCTAAATTTCGCTTCCTTAAGACTTTCGTGTGGCTTCTGGCACCCTTTTATAAAAATCATAGAAGATTCAGAATAAGATTTTCAAGTTTATGATAAAATAATATGGTTACCGTATGACAATAGCTTTCAGAATTGACGTTAACTACCCGTCCTTCTTTAGTTTTAAAGAAATATGGACCAATGGTACTTTGAGACATACATGCACACCAGAGAGTCACTTTTCGCGAAAATAATGGCTTCTGAACAGTCACATGTTGGTTGTTATCGTCATCGTCAACAGTGCATTAACCAGCAGCCGAATCTAAAGAATTCCGGACGTCCCAGCTTCACACCGCGCTATTCCAGTTCGATACTTTTAACATGTTTTTACCATCCTATCAATCCACCGAAGGGAGGGCCTATCTCGTCTGCTGGTGGAGCCGCTGTAGACTTTCCTGGTAGAATCTTTCCCGTCCATAGGATTAAGTATCCATCCGCTTTGGTTCCTTTTGAGCTTAGAGAAAAAATAACGCTTTTGGACCTCACCATTGAATAGGCTCCGAAATCGATCATCTTCCTGAAAAGAGCCGAAAATTCTTTATTTTCGAATTGTAGGATTTTAATCCAGCATATTTCCTCCAGGTGACTACTGAAATTCTCCTTAGGGTTGTAGGTTGGAAGCGGAAAATTGTTTAAAAAAAATTTCAATCTCGGCTTGGGTACCTCTTAGGACAAATGAAAGTAGAGCGTACATAGAAGATATTGAATAATATAATTTAAGAATATATTTTTAATACAGATTAAGATAAAATTTAATTGCTTATTAAATATTGTCTTCTTCAAAAGACTTCTTGCAGGACTCGATCTTTTTGAGGTAATTTTTGAAGAATTTTTCATACATTCCGGGTAGTAATTTGGTAATTACTTGATGGGTGTGGGTGATTAAATGCTTCCAAGTTTAATGATTGTCTATGTTAAAATGATATTCTACAAGGAAATATCCTTCAGCATTTCCTTTTTCAATTGCAAAAAGTTATGGGCCAATGACACTTTCACACCCAAATGGATCTGACCAGTCAATCACTTTTCGCCAATAATATGGCTTTTTTACTATTACTTATAAATTTTTTTAACTTCATATATTTTTATTTATATATCCACAAAGCTGTAGAAAATTTTCGTACAAAACCTGTTGTTCCAACAACCAAATATCTTAGCATCTGAAAAACTTTAACGCATTATTTGGTAGTTTAGCAGTGCTTTTGAGAAAAAATGGCAAACTTTGAACTAAACTAATTTTACTTTTTATAAAATATATCAATTTAATAACTATCAAATGATTGTTATGTCCTTTCTAAATTACCAAATGGATAACCCATTATACCAGTGTGGTTGGTCATTGGAAACTTATTTATTTGATAGAAGCATGCCTTCATTCTCGATTTAATAAAAATTGCCCACATGTATGCGACTTAATAAATTCTTAATAAGATATCCTTTAAACAGTTTAAGTGGGTAAACTTTTAAATTCAAAACCTTCGGCATTAGGGGTTATCGGTTCTGAATCAGGTCAAGAAGTCACCATATGTTTATAAGTTTCATCAGTCCTATAGTTAGGTGTGCATATTGTACAATATATTATAGCGTTCAGGATATTGATGTCAGGTTCTTATTTGTAAAAGAAAGAACTAGTGAGAAAAAAAACATACAAAAAAGGAAACCATTCGAAAAAGGAAAATTCTCCTTTTTGAGAAGTTAATTCACTCACAACGAGAATCCAAGTAAAATCAATACTAAAGAAAAATTCTATTGTATAAGAAAATGTGAATAGTAATAAAACGAGGGTAGAAAATTAAACAAAAAAAGGACGAAAATGCACTTGCACTTATTGTATAAATTATAACGAATCAATTGGACTCTTTACATGCAATTTGTATTGCATATGCACATGCAATCCGGTGGCTTTTCTATTTCAAATCAATTTAAAAAACCGCAATTTATTCTGAATGGGAAAATTTGCTAAGGGTTATCTTCTCATTTTCTTAAATCGACAGTCCCGCCATTTTATAAGAACATACCTCAACCCATATACCGGATATTGTTAAGAGTTTCCGTTTATTTTATGTATTGAAGTTTTTTTTTTCAATGTTTCCATTATTTATTTTATAGAGAAATTTTCCTCAAGTCTAATATTTTACCATAAAAAATTTCCTTATTTTGATTTGATTGAAAAAATATCCATCATATTATTATTCCATAAGGAATTTCTCCAATAATTTTCTTAGATAAATTTTCCGATATTATAAAATACAATAGATAAAAAATAAATTCAATAGTAAATATGATTTCAAGTATGAAATAAGTTTCGCATAAATATTTGTGTTTAGTTTCGTGCTTTTATTATTATTATTATAATTTTCTGATGAGTTTCTATAGTGATTTATCGATAAAAAGAAATGATGGAAATCATAAAATATAATATAAAGATTGTCAGTAAATATGACACTAAATACGAATGTGAATATTGCAATATAAGACACACAATATAAACTCCTCGAAGCACTTAAAATTCCAACAAAAAATTATTTTCTCTTTTAAGTATCAATCTTAATTTTTTTTCCTTATTTCTTATTGACTGTCAAATTTTATCTTTTTCTTAAGGATCAAAATAAGAAAAATGCATTTTACTAAAGACAGTTATTTAACCATAAACTTTTTATGGAAACTTTTTCATATAACTTTTTTTTCTTTTATCTAATCCTTAATCATCAAATTCTATAAATTGAATTTTAGTCCTGATTTTCGATTATTCCAATCAAAAATATTTGTTTCTTGCTAGAAAATGTTTTTATAGTAGAAAAATCACGTTTTTATTTTAAATTTTTGAATTTTTTTTAACTTTCTCAAATATGATGTCACTTTTTATGACGAGACACAGTCGCAGCACAAATAAACAGAAAGAAACATCGACAATTCTTCAATGTCTTTTTGATTGAAGAGATCGGATTCGACAGAAAATTGAAAGGATTTTTATAGCCCCAGAGTTCTGGTCCGTAAGCCCAAATTACGAGCATAAAAGGTTATAGTAAAAATTTTACGAAGTACTTTTGATTGAGAGAATGAGATTGGATGGGAACTGAAAGGTTTTGTTGTACTCAAAAATTCTAGTCCGTAAGTTCAAATTACAATTAAAAAAAAGAATATAAACAATTCTGGAATATCTTTTTTACTGAAGAGATCGGATTCGACAGAAAATTGAAAGGTTTTTTAGAGCCCCAGAGTTCTAGTCCGTAAGTCCAAATTACGAGCATAAAAGGTAATAGTGAAAATTTTACGAATTACTTTCGATTGAGAGAATTGGATTGGATAGGAACTGAAAGGTTTTGTTGTACTCAACAATTCTAATCCGTAAGTCCAAATTACGAATAAAGAAATAGGCATAAACAATTCCGGGATATCATTTTAACCGAAGAAATTGGTTTCGATAGAAATCGAATGGCTTTTTAAAGCCCCAGAGTTCCAGTCATTGACTCCAAATTACGAGCATAAAAGATGACATCAAATATTTTACTTATTACTTTTGATTGAGAAGATTGGATGTGACAAAAATTAAAACGCTTTTCAGAGCTCCAAAGTTTTAGTCCGTAAATCCAAATTACGATTATAAATATTAGCATCAAAAATTTTACGAAGTATTTTTGACTGAAAGGCATCAACTCAAACTTATAATCCGTAAGTTCATTTTGGTTTTAGGAAAGCATTCTACAAAGTGTAGCAGAAAATAATGAGAATAGCATTACTCAGAGCAATCTGGTAACACTGCGGACTTTTCTTTGGGATACTGCAACTATGCGCCATCAAATGTTTTGTAAAACTTGGTAACTCCGTGATTTTGATTTGCAACAAGACCACGGGGAAATGTCCTAATCAAGAGCATAAGCTTTTCGGTGTTATGGACTTTTTGGGAGCCGAGAAGCAGTGGAAGGCGAACCTTTCTCAGAGAGATCTTCAGCATCGAAAACTTTCACTTTGTCTGACGTAAAGAATACTTCTTCTAAAATATTCAGAAAAAGGGTAGTTATGCGTCCGTCAATTCCTGCTGTAGACGGTCTCTACCAGCGAACTGCTCCCTCAGGGATATAAGCTTAAATTCGCTGTTTGGTCATAGATGGCGTGAGTGAGCGTATTAAGCTACTATGGTCACGCCATACTTTTTTTATGAGTTTCTGTCAACATTAATCAGTGCACATTGTTAGCAATTTCCTTACATACATTTTTCTTTTTTGATAATCATGTCTAGTTTTGTGCCATAAAAAGACCATATGCAGAAAGCTCTGCTTTTCTGCTTCAATTTCTGCTGCTGAATCGCATCGAATGCTTATGGAGGCCTATGATGATAGTGCTTTATCGGAAACAACATGCAAAGATTGGTTTCGTCGGTTCAAAGACGGCAATTTTGACTTATGGGACAAGAACCAAGTGAAAACCGGCCTAGGAGGGCGAAGACGATATCCAATCACAAAAAATGCTCGCGGAGCAATTAGGTTTACTCAACCAGCCATTTCCATGCGTCTGCGTGCCATGGGGAAGCTTGAGAAGATCGGAAAATGGGTGCCACATGAATTGAATGATAGGCAGATGGAGCGACGCCAAAACACATGTGAAATCTTGCTCGCCAGACAAAAAAGAAAGTCGTTCCTGCATCGGATTGTGACAGGCGATGAAAAGTGGATATATTTTGTGAATTCTAAACGCAAAAAATCGTGGGTTGATCCCGGCCAACCATTAACAACTTACCCAAGACCAACTCGCTTCGGACGGAAGATGATTGTGTGCGTTTGGTGGGATCACCAGGATATCGTCTACTATGAGATGTTGAAACCTGGTGAAACTATCAATGCCCACCGCTACCACCAACAACTGATCAAATTGCATCGTGCTCTACGTAAAAAAAGGACGGATTATCAACAAAGACATGACAAGCAGATTTTCCTCCACGACAACGCACCATTGTACACGTCAAAAATGGTGCGAAACTACCACCTGAGCAGCACTTCGATTCTTACGAAGACGTCCGAATATGACTTGATGAGTGGTTTGCCTCGAAAGAGAAAGAATTTTTTTTTCATGGTATCGAAAAATTGCCCGAGAGATTGGAAAAATGTGTAGCTAGCAAAGGAAAGTACTTTGAATAAATTTGTTTTTGCTTTCTATGAAAAAAAACATGGGTTTTTTTGACTAAAAAACAGCGGATTTAAGCTTATATCTACACACATTTGTGCAACTACTTGATCCTGTCTCCACGGATCTACCCCCAAAAGTGTCCCCCTTTCGGAAGATACAGTAGATAATATCCGAAGGGGTATTATCAAGAATCACTTTCCAGTTGTAATCTTCCGAGACAGTCGCGAAGAGTAAAAACTATACGTCCACCGATGCATTGCTGCCGAAGTGAACTAAATTGAAGGGTTATACCTTACTCTATAAAAGGACTTGAAAAGAAAATTAGTCCAAAAAAAAAAGTCCCGTTACTTTTCTATCAGAGCTCGTATAAAAGGACTTTACTGTCTACACTAAGCTTAGAACGTTTGTCTAGAAATCAAAGTAGTTTGGCGGCATCGTTCTAAGTACCGAGCTTCAATGTTTTGTGGTATGGTACTGCCATATTTAGATACACGGTGGTAGGCTTTGGCATATGACATATACTTTTATTCATCATTTATTAACCTAGTTCTGGACTCTTTTCGTATAAAATCACGTAAAATGATGCATTTTAATACTACCAAAAATCTTGCCAGAATTAACGACTTCATAAAATGGAATATTAACTTTAACAATTTGAATTTTTTATAGGAAAAATTATCAAACTAAAATTCAGTTAATTTTCGTTTTTGGTTTCTTTTTTATTTCGTTATATATAATTTTATATACAATTCTACTATAATAAATAATATACAGAATCTCCAGCCTTTATGAAAAATTACAATAAACAATATATAAACTTTACGATGAGACTTTCTTTGCAAATAAAGAAAATTACCAAATTTTTTTTTCTTCTAGTTATAGCTTTTATTTGAAGTAATTAAATTCACTAAAGTTTACCATCATTTAAAAATATTAAATAATCCCAACAAATGTGATTTAATAACATTAAAATATCTTTAGTGATAGAACTTTTGAGAGAGTTTTTATGGTCAGAATACCGAATCAGATTTAATCCCATTTTAAAGAGTTCCATACGAAATGACTTAATAAAAACTGTTTAGTTGATGGGATTTTCATGAACATCCGTTATAATCTAGTATACAAAAATAATAGTAGTTGTTGTTTTTACTTTCGGAAAAGTTTTGCCACTTTTACTAAAAATAAAACGAATAAATTTTCCTTCAACCTCTTCACCAGATAGTTAGAATTAGTTCTTATCTTCTTACAATAAGAGTTAAAGAATATTCTCTAAGGGATCATCGATATTCTTGTTATTATAAATAATATAAGTTTATCCTTCCTCCCTTATGCGAGTTTATATAATTTTCAGGTAAAAACTTATTTTTTTAATCATTTCCTTTCACCTCCTTTTTTAAACCCCATTTAATAAATTAATTCACATTTATGTGAGTTTATCATCTACGAATTACGACTTCTATCCTGATATATTCGTACATACAAATTTTCTGCAAAGGATAACAACAAAGTGAATATTTTCCACAATTATTTTCGATTATTACTTTTTATAAATATTATATTTCCATTTAAGAAATATTTGTACATATTGATAAGCCTCAGAAAACAAAAACAAAAAAACTTTGTTTTTGACCTTCTTTCATTTTTCTTCTTTTTTTTTTATTCATTCGAAGCTCTTAGAATATTTTATATTTCCTTAATTTTTCCCATCGAATATTATGCAAATCATAATAAATTAAGGATGAAAAAGTAATAAAATATCGGAACATGTTGAAAATGCTCAAAGAATACTCTTTTTCGGCCTTCGTCAATTCAAGTACTTTCATCAAAATGAAAATGTAGAAAAATTATTAAATTGAATTTTGTTAAAATATTACAGAAAAGGAAGAACAAAATTAAGGATGAAGAAAATAAATAGGGAAAAAAATAATACCATTTTCTTTGCGCTAATAACTAAGGAGGGAGTGATACAAACAAAAAAATTTCTTCTTAATTCTTCCTTTTTATCATCTTATTCTCTATGAATCTTAAATAGTTTGATGGAAATTCTTCTAGTCCTTTTTATCACATTTTTATGGTAGAAAAAAAAATAATAAAAAAAAAATGAAAAAAGGAAAGTAAAAAAGGGATTTTTTTTGTTGTTTTTTTTTTTTTTTTTAGATACTCAACACAATGTAATGATTTTTAATATCGTTGGATGTCTCTTGTTTCGGTTTTACTTTTATTGTAGTAGCACACAGTGTGAGTGCTGTAATGATGATATTTTTCTACAATTGGAATAAGGGTGTATACCCTAATTAGAATGAAAAATAAATGAATCTATTTTAAAATGTATCCAAAAAGAATCCGTCTACGAGTATTTTTATAAATAGAATAATTGAAGGAAAATACCCACAAGACGAACTTCTCCAAATTATGTCCTTTCTTTTCTAATTATAACATTTCAATTTGAACGATTTAGTTTGATTTGGTTTGTTTTTTTTCTCTTTATATGGCAAGGACAAGAAATGTAGCAATTGCTGCTAAATTTAGTATAAATCATTACTCCTCCTCTAGGATCATCATTTACATTGAATAAGTTCAATTTACTTCTGTCCTTTTTAAAAAGAATTTTTTAAGTATAACCTCCTGCTATTTATTCCCTTTCCAATCCATAAAAAAATTGTAACGAAATGTAAGATTTTTCCATAATTTACTAAGCATATGATGTCATTTGTTGCTCATAAAAGTGAATTGCGGATGACGCACTTCTGGAATTTTATTCAACAAAAAAAAATACTTTTTATAATTTTCTTGTTCCTATGCAAGGAGTTTAAATATCTATCAATAAGGTTTCGAAAATACTAATAAAAATCTATAATTCAATATTCTTTTTTTTCTAATCGTAAAAGTAACATGAGCACTTTTTCCAAATTTTGGATTTCTTTATTCATCTTGAAATTTACATCACTTCATCTAAGTATGAGAATTGTTTGTTGGTTATTTTTAAAAGTAAATTTATAGCAGATAACTTTTTCATATGTACGAGAATGGCTGGCTTATGTAAATTCTTTTCTATTAAATGGAAAAGTTTCAGGTAGTTGCACGCATCTCAAATCTGGCTCGCTAAAATCCAACGCATTCTTCTTTTATTTCATTCTGGATCCACTATCAGTTTCTCTTTTTTTCTTCTTTACCTCTTTTTCTTCTTCATCTTCTTCAGGTATGGTCCTATTCATATTAGCATAAGCCATGCAAATTTGGAATGCCAGTTTTTTTGCTCTTCTTTATCATCTACCAGGTGTATAAGCTTAAATCCGCTGCTTCTTAGTCAAAAAAAACCCATGTTTTTTTCATAGAAAGCAAAAACAAATTTATTCAAAGTACTTGCCCTTGCTAGCTACACATTTTTCCCATCTCTCGGGTAATTTGTGGATACCACGCCAAAAAAATCCTTCTCTTTCGGAGCAAATCACTCATCAAGCCATTTTCGGACGTCTTCGTAAGAATCGAAGTACTGCTCAGCGAGCGCGTGGCCCATCGACGAAAACAGGTGTTAGTCGGAAGGGGTCAGGTCTGGTGAATAAGCGGGGTGGGGTAGCACCTACCATTTGAGTGTCTCCAACTAGTTTCGGACCATTTTTCACGTGTGCGATGGTGCGTTGTCTTGGAGAGCATGATCCATTCTTTTTTCACGCAGAGCATGGTGCAATTTGATCAGTTATTGGTGGTAGTGGTGGGCATTGATAGTTTCACCAGGTTTCAACATCTCATAGTAGAGAAAAACCCTGCTGATCTCACCAAACGGACACCATCGTCTTCCGTCCGAAGCGATTTGGTCTTGGGGAAGATGTTAATGGTTGGCCGGGATCCACCCACGATTTCTTGCATTTAGGACTCTCGAAATATATCCACTTTTCATCGCCTGTCACAATCCGATGCAGGAACGACTTTCTTTTTTGTCTGGCGAGCAAAATTTCACATGTGTTTTGGCATCGCTCCATCTGCCTATCGTTCAATTCATGCGGCACCCATTTTCCGATCTTTTCAATCTTCCCCATGGCACGCAGACGCATGAAAGTGGCTGGTTATGTAACACCTAATTGCTCCGCGAGCCTTTTTTGCGATTGGGTATCGTCTTCATCCAAAAGAGCCTGCAATTGGTGGTCCTCAACCTTCCTAGGCCGATTTTCACGCTTCTTGTCCCACAAGTCAAACTTTCCGTCTTTGAACCAACGAAACCAATCTCGTCACGCTGTTTTCGATAAAGCACTGTCACCAAAGACCTCCATAAACATTCGATGCGATTCAGCCGATATCTTCAAATTGAAGCAGAAAAGTAGAGCTTCCCGCATATGCTCTTTTTCTGGCACAAAACTATACATAATTATCAAAGTGAAAATATATGTTGTTGTACGAAACTGCTGACAATATGCATTGATTAATATTGACAGATGTCAAACTCATAAAAAAAAGTATGGCATGCCCATGGCAGCTTAATAAGCTCACTCACGCCATCTATGACCCAACAGCGGATTTAAGTTTATACACCTGGTACTTCGTCTTCCTCATCTTCCTCATTTTCTTCATCTTCTTTAAGGTATGAATCCAGTCACATTTGCATAAGCCATGCAAAACTTCAACGTCCTAACTTTCTCGTGTAGCTCTTTTTCATCATCTACTTCGTCTTCCTCATTTTCTTCATCTGCTTCATCTTCTTCAGGTATGACTCCACTTACATTTGCAAAAGCCATGCAAAGCTTCAACGCCACAATTTCCTCTTCTTCGTATGCTTGCTCTTCTTCATCATTTACTTCGTCTGCCTCATCTTCTTCATCTGCCGTATCTTCTTTAAAATACGACTCCACTTACATTAGCATAAGTCATACAATATATCAACGCCATTATTTTCTTTTCTTCATCTTATTGCTTTTCTTCCTCTTAACCATCTTTCATATTCCATATATGAAGTAGTCAAACATTGAATCTTTCGTCAATCTCTGCGGTAACCGGTCTCAACCAGCAAACCGCATCCTCATTACTTCACATACATTTCTGCAATAACCTGGTTCTGCCTCTAACCCACTCCATCCATCATAGGAAGGATGGAGTGGGCTAGTTCATTTGCTAGCAGCCAGTAATCACTTATAAGCCAGTTACCCTAACTGTTAGTAGCAATGCCTACCTAAGTCTCTACTATCATCTGCAGTGATAGCACCTGGGATTCTGCCATTTGTCAGCTCCAGTCTTCAGATTGTGCCTGCGTTATACTTGTAATTTCTTGGCAGTGCTAGACTAGCTCAGGACTAAGAGTTCGCCCAAGCCCTTCATGCCACTTCTGGTTTAGATCTGAACATACAAACTGGGCGAAAGGGAAGTCCGCAGTATTTCCAGATCAATTTCAGTGGTTGCAGTCTTATTATTTTCTGTTACACCTCGTACAATGTCTACACCAAATCAATATGGACTTATGGACTAGAACTCTGGGACTCTACAAGCTTTTTCAATTGCATGAGTCAAAATTACTTAACAAAATTGCTGATGCTCCCTTTTATGCTCGTAATCTGAACTTACGAAGTCGAAGTCTGGAACTCTAACAGGCCTTCCAATTTTCGTCAAATCCAATACCGCCAACCAAAAATTATTCATAAAATTATCGATAAACTTAACACAATAGTTATCGGACGAGGTTTGAATTGTACCGCACGTCTGGGAGGGACTCACCAGCAAGCTATATAGAGGAAAAACACGCATTGTTGCCAGATCGCTCTCAGTGAAAGTTGTTCTTTTGCCAATAAAATTTTTAAAAAAAGTTATCTTTTTTTCAATACAGATGACTTTTGAAAAGATATATTTGGTTTTTTTTTCTGGCTGAGCATTACCGTGAAGAAATCTTAGTTTACGAGAGTATTTAGTCTATGTAAGTATGGCAGAATGTCAAATTGAAAGGACTCTTATTCAAGTATTCCTAACTGCTATTATTAGTCTATAAAATAAAACTAAAAATTTTCTATACTAAAATTTTAATATCGTAAAACTAAGCTCAGCATTACTCTCAGCCAATTGAAATAATGACGAAATCCAGTGACGTACAAAGCACATTAGCACGCAATCAATTTTTATATTTAGAGAAATATAGTCTCAAAGTTTGTTTTTTCAAAAAATCCACTCATACTTGCGAACACATTATGGTCCTGGGACAACTTCGAAAGTGCATTTAAGGGTGACTTTATTTTGTTTTTCATTTGAGCGCCTTTTTTTTTAGCTGAGCAAAATTGTGATTTTTTATGTAGTCTGCTTGTGGGTTTTTTTTTTGTGTCATATCTTTGTGATAACTTGCCGTTGACAGACGCTTTTCGAAGTTAATTCCAAAATA
The DNA here is from genome assembly GCA_958298945.1 of Atherix ibis. Lineage (NCBI taxonomy): Eukaryota > Metazoa > Arthropoda > Insecta > Diptera > Athericidae > Atherix > Atherix ibis. The sequence goes on along the minus strand of OY282610.1, from coordinate 24,805,090 downwards.
AGCCCATCGTAAAATTAATTAATTTGTTGTTTTTTTTGCACATCTGATTAAATGGAATTTTCTCTTCGAAAATTTATTTTTCCATTTAAAACTTTAAAAGTCATAAATAAAAAGTGATCAGTCCTAGAAAAAAATGTAAATCTAAATGTTACAGAAATTTCTACCTCGATTTTGAATTCTACAATATAAACGAGAAAAAAAAAACAACAAATAATTATGATAATTAACTAATAAATTAATAACATGACAACAATACATGTATATGTTTTATAATATTGTATTTGAAATGTTATTATTGCATGTGTTAAAATTATAAAATTATCGCTAATTAAACGTCCGTTTAAGAATTTTTCGTTATTAAAGTGTGAAACTTCATATATTTTGCAATATTTTTTTCTTTATAATAAAATAAATGTTTACTAAAATTTTATGTAAATTTTTAAGAAGATTTAAAAAATTTTTGGAATTAAAATTGTCCTGTACGTATACAATTTGGCTCCTTTTATTTTGTTTAGTCCGTTTTTTTTCGGGAAAAATATCTTTATTAGATTTTTTCGCGGTTTTTTTTTGTAATTTTTTATTCTTTTTTATATTGTTTCATTTTTTCTTATACGTTTTAATTTTGATTATAGTTTTTTTTTCTTCTAATATATTTTTATGTATTTTAACAGCTCAGCCGGTAGTTAAACTGCTGCATTTGTTCTATCTACGCACAACGCCATCTTAACCAGCTTCAAGAACGATTTTTTTCGGAGGAATAACATTCACAATTATACGCTATTACGATAGAAAAAATTGTTTTTAATAAAACTTGTAAAAATAATTTATTTTTATTATTCGTGAATAAAATTTAATTAATTATTGTTTTTTTTTTCTTTTTCAATTTCTTTTCAAAAATCTACTTTTTATATTTTTACTTTCATTTCGAACTCAATCAAATTATCCGCTTAAACAAAATTCAAAATTTATCAAAATTAATTTGAATTTTTGTTGTATTTTATGTTGTTGTTGTTTTGTTTTTATATATATTTTTTTTTTTAATTAATTATATTCAAATTTTGCTTAATTTAAAAATATTAAAATATGGTCGTTGATGTTTTATTTGCTATTTGCTTTTGTAATTAATTTTGATATAATTTTTATTTTTTAATCCTTTATGGTTTTTTACATAAATAATTTGTATTTTTTTTTTGGATCCTTAAAAACAAACATTCTTAATTTTTACTCTTGTTTTTTTTTAAATTTTTTTTTATGCAATTTTTTTGTCAAAACTTTTTATTTAATATTTGAATCTATTTAATTTGCATTTCTATCTTTTAACTATTATTTGTTTTGTTGTTTTTTTTTATATTTATTTTTATTGCATTACTAAATTTATAATAAAACAAAACACCATTTTTGATATTAAATCTTATCATCTATCACTAATTCGCTATCATTTTCATTTACACACATCAACCGACATTTGAATATCGGGGGAAAAAAAAAACAAAAACCATTGCAACAAAATTTATATACAAAAAAAAAATGTATAACACACTCACACACACATACACACATACACGAAAAAATCTAGGTACATGGAAGAGCGAGGGCTGAGCGGCCTCAAAACCCAAGGAAGTTCTTCTACTCCAGGTACTACAAAACACAAACCGAATGTCGGTTACCGTTTAGGACGACGAAAAGCTTTATTCGAAAAACGAAAGCGAATTAGTGACTATGCACTCGTTATGGGAATGTTTGGCATAATCATAATGGTTATAGAAAATGAATTAAGCAGTGCCGGTGTATATACCAAGGTAAGAAAAATTCTACATAAAATTTCTAACATTTTTTTCATTTTTTTATTCTTAATTAAAAACGTGAATATGGATTTAATTTAATACTTCACTAATTTAATAAGTTTTATATTGTATTAAAATAAAAATACTCAAAGCATTATGATTCTACAGTAAATGGTCCCAATACCATAGAATCGAAAATCTAATTTCAAATATTCCCGCCGTATCCGCAGACGATACTGCCAAAAGAACAATAAAATTTTTCGTATCTTAACTTATGCTGTCGAAAAAGCAGAAACAAGAACCAATTAGTCGGGTTACTGTCTACGATAATTCGGAATCTACCAATTTTCTCACATATGAGATACGCACAATAGAAGGCTAGTCGTACATCTTATGCGGGATATTCATAATAATTTCCTTCGAAAAAACTTTAATTAAATTTCTCTTTAATTATGTTGCCTATATCTTGCCATTTCATATCAGAGATAATATTTTTTAAATAGTTGCCAAAAATCATAATTCAGAACTTGATCCTTTTGACATACGTTTTGATGACTTTTTCGTACAATTTACGCTGTTATACAGCCATTTTTTCAAGGGATTTTGACTTTTAAATTCTCTAAAGTTTAAAAATTATCTTTGTTACAATAAAAAAAAGTTCAACATCACCAAACTTTGGGACTATTCATGCAGTAAAGCTTAAAATATTCGTATTTTTTTCAGCTTCTGGAACCATTTTGTTAAAATCACATATGATTTATTTTGAAATCTTTAAGCACAAATAAAAGAAGTTCGGTTATCATAAGTTCATATTGCTCAGAATTAAAGACAACCAACTCTCCTTCATCATTTTTAAAAAATATAAAAGCTTTGAAATAGTTTATTGTGAGTTTACAACAGCTCATTTATTATGACAATTTTGAGAGAAAAAATAAGCCTCATCGGAGAAAAGGAGTTTTGCACAAAATATGACAACGTATATGGAAAGTTTTTATAATTTTAATGCATTATTTAAGCCTTACAACAATAAAAAATGGCAGTTTTTACACTAAAAAAATAACAGTTAAAAGATAGAGTAACACTTTACAAACAGGAAAATGAATAATCTGTCCCCATAAATACGCAAGAAGTAATTGTTTCTCGGGCTGTACGGTAAGTGGCACCGTCTTGTTAAAACCATATTTTTTTCACTTCAATACCAAGCAAATTAGGTACAAAAAAATAGATTATCATGTCGCGATAGCGATTTCTATTAACTGTCAATTAACCAAGCCATCAACATGAAAATGAGCCTCATTCAAAAAATAATCCATTCAACGAACTCCATTAACTGTGCGTGGTCAGAAGGCTTCAGTTCTTGAGTCAATTGAACTTTGTAAACATCCAGATGCAAATCTCAGCAACACTCTAACGAACTTCTTCGATATTTTATATTTAACAACATCTTGAACGATAGCCACAGTGCTAAAGATCACTAATTGATCCAGTCTCCTTCAATTTTCTATTTAATCTCTTAACAGTTGGTGTTTTTAAATCACTAATTCGACCATATTTAATACAAAAAATGTAAACCAATTATTTTAATTATTTAATACAAAAAATATTGTTCACCAATTATTAAAACGAGTTATTTTTTTGTGTAACGCTCAATTTTTCATAACCTTAAACTATCATCTGTCATGCTGACGTTTTCTTTCGTTGGCAACACTTTACCGTATAAATGGCGCAAAATTCAAATCTTGCGTGTTATATGGGACACCCTATACAACTTTATATAAAAAAGTATTTACAATATATCGTCAAAATAAATTATATTATTAATATTATTCAAATGCCAAAATATTCATTTAAAAACTGAATATTTTAGACCAAAGTCCCCAAGGATTTATTTCCATATGCAAATACAAAAATAACAATAGAAAATTATTGTATACTAGAGAATTAGGAAAAATGAAGGAAACAATTTTTTATTTGCTCTTAAAAAATAAAGGAAAATATTTATGTCATAATTAAGAGAATAAATTTTAATAAAAATACAATTAATTCCCTATTAATGATTGTACTTATCGCTAACATGATTTGCTTTTCACAACGACAACAACAGCAACAAAAAACCATCGAATCAGGAAGATTTTCCTATAGTTTTATAACTAATGTCACTTCAATTCGATTTTATATATGATATTACCAGAAGAATAAATAGGAAAAAATTTCAATATTTTTCACGTTAGAATTAACAGAAAAAATCCCATCCAATTGTGATAAGCTTTCTTTTTTAACGTTCCTTTTTTTCCAATTGTACAAATACACAAAAAGGATATGAATACTTAAATAAAGAAAAAAAGGAGAAGTATAGAAAACTATGAGTACATCTTATCATCAGAGGGTAATAATTACGCACTGTTGTATTATGATTATAGCGCTAATTATTGATACAGAACGACCATGACAAGATTAGATACATATTTAATGTGTTAAATCACTTTTAATCTAAATATTCAAATAATCATAACATAGAAAATTCCCTTTATTTAATAATGGATCATTATACGAGTGATACCTAAATAACTGATGTAGAAATGAAAGTTTATTTATTCAAAAGGGTAGCATGGAAAAATAAAAACCTTCTTCTACCATTCAATATCATGAAAAGAATACGAGTAATAATAATAAAAATTTTATGATAGTAGAATAATTAAAAGAAATTAATTAACATAATCAGAATTATTTCTAACAAGAATTTCCGTTAAATTAAAAATCAAATTAAATTTATTTTCAGGCTTCGTTCTACTCAACTGCCTTAAAAACATTAATATCTGTATCGACTGTGATCCTTCTAGGTCTTATTGTTGCTTACCACGCGTTGGAAGTGCAGGTAAATACCATAAATAAATATAATTCGTTTTATTCAAATTATTATTAATATAGTATTACGATTGGTTTTTGGTTTTTGTTTCAATTATTTTTTTCTTTTTGGAATATTTTGGTCGTAAATATTTTTTTCTCCTTCAAAAAATACTCCACACCACATTCAATGTGGCGCTGGAGCAAATCTGCACTTTGCATAAATTATTTTTCCAGTTACCCAACCATAATCAAAGACGCATTACAACAAATTCACCATCGAAACGTCTCTTCAACAGTACGTATATTGGCTGTTCTCACCTCAATTTGGTTGTGCTCTTAACTTACTTTGGTGATTTTTCGACCACATTGCATGTACGATGGGATACGGTGTCATCAGTCGAATGGAGTGACAGCAGAAAATATTGTTCGATTAAAATTTGCACATACGCATACATACGCACATTTCTTCCATTACCATTTCGTCGATAACCTTTACCCTCCAATAAAATTATTTTATTTTTCAATTAAAATAAAGTTATAATAATCCACTTTGTACTTCGGAAAGTAGAATTCCATAAAATATATTTAAAATTCATATTTTGATAAATATTTTATTTTATTATATTTGTTATTTATGTTATATAATAAATATAAAAATTATTATGTGACTTCTTGCAGGACTTGATTCTTTGAAGGTAATTTTTGATGACTTTTTCGCATATTTCTCTGGCAGTAATTTGGATATTTCCTGACCGATGTTGATTTTTAAATACTTTAAAGTATTACTCGGTTCAACAGAGACCCGGTTCCGGACTCTACCATAAGTCTAAGTGGAATTTCCTCCTTACTTATGGCTTCGAGCCTTGAGCTATTGTTTCGATCGATTGCTGTATAACTGTGAAGCCTTTTCGATGCACAGTCTTCCATGCGGTTCTTCCACCAGCTTCACAGAGCACAATACCTATTTCAAGGTAGGTTGATCCCTAGCCTCGACAGGGGGTATCACCTCAGCGACTTAGAGTTTCATATTTGGTGTATAACTTAAAAATGCGGGATTTTTGGCAAACTTTGAGTGTTTATTTTGAAAAATTGTTACAATATATTTTATTCAAAGTATTGTTCGCCGGAAGCCACTACTTTTTCCCATCTTTCTGACAACATATGGATTCCGCGCTAAAAAAACTGCTCCGGTTTTGAGGCCAAGAATGAATCGAGCCGATTTTTGATGTCCTGTTCTGAAGTGAAGCGTATTCCGGTGAGGGCGTTTTGCATGCATCTAAACAAATGGTAGTCGGACGGGGCAAGGTCTGGGCTATAAGGCGGGTGAGGCAAAACTTCCCAGCCACTGTTTTCTAAATAAATTTTAAACGGTCTTGCAACATGAGGCCGAGCGTTGTCATGATGGAAAATTATGGCTTCGTGTCTGGTCGCATATTCCGGGCGTTTTTCGGCTAATGCTCGCTTCAAACGGATTAATTGTGTTCGGTAGAGGTCGCCTGTGATCGTCTGGCCCGATTTTAATAGCTAATAATAGATCACACCCTTCTGATCCCACCAAATACAGAACATTACCTTGGCGCCATGGACATTTGTCTTTGGCGTTGATTTGGCTGGTTGCCCGGGCTTCACATACGATTTTTTGCGCTTTGGGTTGTCGTAATGAATCCATTTTTTGTCGCCAGTAATGATTCGATTCAAAAACGACTTCTTTTTCTGCCGTTCAAGCAGCATTTTGGACATGCAAAATCGCTTTTCACCGTCTCTCGGCTTCAATTCATATGGGACCCAATTTCCTTGCTTTTGGATGAATCCTGCTGCTTTCAAACGTTTTGAAATGGCTGCTTGAGTGACTCCCAATGATTTTGCAATTTCTTCTTGAGTTCGACAACAGTCTTCATCGAGTAATGCCTCCAAATCCTAATCTTCAAATTTTTTTGGCTGACCTGGTCGTTCTTTGTCTTTCGTGTCAAAATCACCACTTCTGAACCGCACAAACCATCTCTCGCACGTTGAAATCGATGGAACATATTCAGGATAAGCTTCGGTGAGCAATCGCTGCACTTTTTTTCAAATTGAAGAAGTAAATCAACACTTCCCGCAAATGGGACTTTTTTGGTACGAAATTCGACATTTTTGAAGCAAAAAAAAACTTTGTTGTTTACATTATTTCGTTCAATGACTAATCGAGAATGTATAACCTCCAAAATGCCATATGAGTTATTCTTAACACAAACCATGTGTAAAAGTTATGCCATCTGTTGTCAATCCCGCATTTTTGAGTTATACACCCAATACTCTATGCGTAGAGTTCCGATTGTTGTCCGACTGTAAATCTTTTTTGATGCTCAGTCTTCTACGCTGTTCCTCCAACAACTTCGCAGTGCTGAATGCCTCTTTCAAGGTAGGTTAAGCCCTTTTTTACTCTATTTTTATAGAGTAAAAAAGGGCTTAACTTTTATACTCTATACGTAGAGTTTCGATAACTGCCCAACTGTGAATCCTTTTCGATGCTCAGTCTTCCACGCTGTTCCTCTACCGACTTTGCAGAGATGAATGCCTCTTTTGAGCTAGGTTGTGTCCTAGCCGCGAAAGGGGGTATTGCCTGGATTGCTTTGGCTCTATGTCTTTCTTTACAATAATAAGAATGATGGCGACATCTGCTTTTTTAGAGCCAAGCCCGCCGTAAGTAACAGTTCCTTCTTTTTTCATATCTTCCATAATTGGTTTGGGCTCTACCTGTTTCTTCACTCCTCCCCCATTAACCGTTGTGGTATGGTAGAACCTTCTGTGCAGTTCATGAAAACCTCTCCCTCCACTCACGCTCAATAAAGTTATTGGAGATACTTTAGCTCACTCACTACGAATAGATGGAACCCACCGGGTGAGGTCCTATCATATACAAACTATCAAATAATTTCTCCCGTAGCTCCAACATATTGGCAACTTCATTACCTTTTACTGCATATCTCCTTATTCATATATAGGTACTCTAACAGACTAATAGTCCCGTTCACCTTACTCTTGAGGTAGGTTATGTACAGACTCTAATAACTGAGAAGGGAAAAGCTAAAGTGAAATGCGAGGGTACTCATAGAAGTATCCAACCAAATGTATAAATGGCGGTTGTTGTTTGAAAAAAATTACTATTTACTATTTAAAAAATTATGGTTGAAGTTCGGTGACGCTCTGTTATTTAGTATTTGTTTGATAGTCAACATGTTAACTTGTAAAGATGGAAACTGTCGGTCATCGTTGAAAGGTCTCAGTTCTATTAATATCAAATCCGATCTAAACTCTACTCTGGGGGAGTCCGCTCCAAAATATTATATGGCAGAGTTTAAATGAGGCCGTACGAGCTGCCAAGATGGGAATCGCATTGTTCGCCCAAATAAGATAACCATGTCATAAATGGGGAAGAAACTCCACCAAATAGTATTGAATGACCGTCGACTAAAAATGTGCAAACTAGCAGATATGGTAGGCATTTCAAAAGATGCTGTACATCGCATATTGATTGATAATTTGGACATGAGAAAGCTGTGCGCAAGATGGGTACTGCGTTTGCTCACAATGAAACATAAACAGCGTCGCGAGGATGTTTAAATCTCAAGTGTTTTGAGTTATTTTGCAGCAATAAAGCCAATTCATAACTATGGATCAAACATGAGCTCATTACTTTACACCTGAGACGAAGGAATAGTCAAAACAACGGACTGAAATGGGAGAATCTGCTCCAAAGAATGCGAATACAATTCTATCTGCTAGCGTCAGTTTTTTTGGATGCGCGTGAGATAATTTTCATTGACTAAGCGAACTTATTGCAGCGTTTAGGTGATGTTGTCTCATCAAGACAATGCACCAGTTCAGACATCCATTATCACGATGCTGAAAATCAATAAATTAATGTTCGAATTACTGCTTCACGCATCCATTACCATGTTCCAGTTTGCGCATCCATTATGATGCACCCTATTCGCCAGATTTAGGCGCCTCGGACTATTTACTCATTCCAAACTTGGAAAAATGGCTTAGTAGTAAAAGATTTATCAACAATGAAAAGGTGCAGTCTGTGATTAATGGCTACTGTAAGTAGCTCGATGGTTCCTATTATAAACAGAGTATCGAAGCTATTGAACATCGCTAGGAAATGTGTATCGAGCTAAAAGGAGACTATATTGAGAAATAAAAATATTTTTTCCCAAATTCGTTGTGTTTTCTTTGTTAGGTTGAATACTTCTGGAACTACCCTCGTAGCAATCCTCTGAAAGGCCGTTATAAACAGAAACTAAATCGACTGCAATTAAACCAAGAAATATTACAGACAATAGTTCACTATGGACAGCAACAAACTTAATCCTATCTTACAGAAGTGCATCTCACTCATTTCACTCACCAAGCTTATAAACAAGATTTTTTGCGTAATAAAACATCGTCAAATCGCCCAATTTTGAAGGACAATTAACCTCAACAAATCTCGAAATTATGTATATGTTCACAGATTCTTTTACGTAATAGAGTCCAAATTTGTGGGGTATTGCAATTTGTGGTCTTCAAGTTTAGGCTTAAAAATATTTCTTCTCATATGGTCATAGCGTTCCAAATTGACGGCAACGGTCTCTCCTTCTTTATTTTCAAAAAAAAAATATACCTTCAGACACCACAAATGTCATTTTCTGCGGCAAAAATAACTTTTGAAAGTCACTTGTGGATTTTGAGAACCTCATGAATAGCAATTTAACTTATTGACATACGAATAAATACCGTTGTGGGAAATAATCTCCTCTAGAAGCGCAAAACGTGGTTACGGCAGAAACCCCAAATTTTTGTTATTGGAAAAGTTGTTCTATTTTTTCTCTTAATAAACAATTTAATATGACAAAATTCAATCTATAAAAAATTATACCTTAAAAAGTTGATATTTAAATGCAGAGCTATACTTTTCGTCCTTTTTCGTTGTTTATTTTCGATTTGTTTTTATTTACATTATTCGAAAATATTATATATTCCAATTGTGATTATTGAATTTTTCTTTTGAATAATTTTCTTATCAATTTAATTTCTATTCTTTATTATAATTATTATTATTACTATTACAGGATTATTATTTTAATATGATTTTATGTATTCGAAAATTTATTGCATTCTATTGGTACTTATATTCTGATATGCGTGTTCAATCTGGCAAACCCTCCCCCCAACCCCCCATATCAATTCGTACGATTATATCTCTCCGTTCGTATAACATATCACCATTATTACGTATGTCCTTTTATACAATAATTAAATATATATGAATACAGAGGCATTCATATATACTTTTTTTTCTTCATATTTTACGTGTTCGATTAAATAATATTCCCATTAAAAAAATAAAATGGATAAAAAAAACACAAACACGTTTTTTACCTTCTATTGAATATATTACCAATAATTAGGAATTTTCGTGAAATGGAAGGAACCGAATCGCTTCGTCGTATTCGTGATGCATTATAAAAAGGCAATTCATTACGGTTACTGCCGACATATTCATGTAAAAATTAACTTTCATTTAATTCATTTTATGTCGTCGACACTATATATTTAGATACATCCATACATTTAAATATGATTATTTATAGGCAGACAGATGTCATGGATCAGTGGAGTAGTTGGGGTGAATGTATCCATCCATTCCATCTTATATTAAAGTTTCGCGTATACCGTGTATAATGCCCGATATAAAATTAAGCATGCCTTCTGAGCATGATTTATGATTAAGTCATAATTTCGAATATTTAAAAGTAAAACTTTCTCCTGATTTACTACTTAGAATATATGATTTTATTCTACATCAACCAATAACACCCCCCCCCCCCCCCCTTCACCACATTCCACTGTCTATAACATTTTCTCTTCTATTGTTTTTTTTAATGAATTATTTTGATACTGTTTATAAATTCTTTCCTGTTGAGAGTTTCCTTTTTTTCGTTGGACGATATTGGAAACAAATATGATAAATGTTTTCAGGAAATTTAATCGAACATTCGTTGAGTTTCTGTAATTTTTCTATAATTTATAAATTTTTTTTCCTATAATTTGTTCTTAGTTTTTATATTATTTTTTTTTTTCAAATGAAAATTTGATTAAGTAAATTTTAACGAAAATATGTTACTTCATTATATTTTTTTTTGTTCGTTCATTTTCAATTTAACGAAAAAAATTTTCTTCGTTAAATTTTTTTTTTCGTTTATTTTCAAACATGTATTCTGCTGCACATATACCACCAACGTGTTGATTAACAATACCTAATCCTACTGTTTAACGATAAGTGATATTCATGTGTGGAGTAATCATATGAGAGTTATTCTAACAAGCAGATTTTTTACGGGAAGATACAAGGACATGAGGATATGTAGGTAAAAACACCCTATCGAGATCTCCTCGAAGAACAAGATAATTTATTTTATAATTTTAACAAAATCTCTCGGCCATTGCCGTTTCAAACGTCGATGTGTGTATAATGGAGGGCTAGTCCTCTTACTAAAAGATTGGGATCTTTCTCCACCTTTTGAACCAGGTTTCTAGGGAAAGAAGCTTTGTGATGTGTAAGGATGGCTGTATCATCAGCATATGTTGCAGTAAGGATATCATTGCGGGTGTAAATATTGTAATGTGTTGGACTTAGCATACTACCCTGAGGAACACTGGCGAATATAGGATGAATGTCAGAAAATTCAATATTTTCAGCTGCCTGAAAATAGCTGTCTGATAGATAAGATTTTAGGATGTGGAATAACCAGAGAGTGTGCCTGGACAGTATTCCTTGCGACTAGGCGATGTCACTGCTCAGCTCTAAATTCACACTAATACTCAGGAATCACACCCTCGGTTCACAAAATGAGATACGGAAGTTGTAGGAGTCATTTTTCAAAATTTTAGATAAAATGGGAAGAGACCTTATGGGTCTATATGAGGTAGAAAGGTTTTTTTTTGGGTTTGTTGGATTTTGGAATCCTTTTTTCGTATAGCTTAAAGGTAATTGTTTTCCAAAGATGTTGGTTTTGTGTTTTTGTTCACTTTTTCCCAGGTTCCGTCGGTGTTACGTAGTGAATGATAGCAGTTGCATTTTGAACCACTATTTATTTGAAGGACTTGAGTGTTAAATGTCATCACGAATTGGCAGATTGTTAGTTGAAAGTCTGAATTTTACGAAATGGTAATCCATATGCTTAAAGAAAACTGGGAAATATTGAGAACTTACTTCCAAAGTGGTGAGTCTTCAACCCAAGCTGTGAGAAATTTAAAAAATGAAAATGACAAGCAACTTGTGGACAAATTCATGAAGCAATTTCGCGAAACTGGTTTGGTTGTTGCCAAAGCAACTCGTTCCCGCTCTAATACGACCGAGAATATTGCCGCCGTTGCTGAAAATGTCCGTGATCATCCATCAACATTAACTCGTCACCGTTCTCAGGAATTGAACATTTCTCGCACTTCTCTGTTGAGAATTTTGCACAAAGACCTCGGTATGAAAGCTTACAAAGTTCAATTAGTCCCACAACTAAAGCCGCATGACCATCCGATGGGTTTTCGGTTTGCCCAATGGGCTCAAAATCAATTGGCTGAAGATGAGCATTTTTACCGAAAAATCAACTTTTCAGATGAGGCCCATTTCCACCTCGGTGGTTATGTCAACAAACAAAATTGTCGCATCTGGGGCTTAGAAAATCCATGCGTCACCATGGAAAAGCCGATGAATCCACAACGAGTCACGGTTTGGTGCGGATTTTGGACTGGAGGCGTCATTGGCCCGTTTTTCTTCGAAAACGATGCGCCGTTACGGTCAATGGTGAGCGCTATCATGGCATGCTCAACGAATTTTTGTTTCCGCCTCGGAGCTGTAATTTGAGCCCGTTGGATTATTTTCTGCTTTCGTAAACCGAATAATCAGCCGAAATTCAGATGTCAAATGGCCGCCTCGGAGCTGTGATTTGAGCCCGTTGGATTATTTTCTGTGGGGAGTCGTTAAGGGTAAATGTAACGCAAGCCATCCAGAGACAATTGAGGCCTTGAAACACGAAATCAAAGTTGCCATTGAAGAGATACAGGCCCAGACAATCGAAAATGTACTGCAAAATTGGATCGAGCGAATGGGGTACTGTAAGGCCAGCCGTGCCAGTCATTTAAATGATGTTGTTATTTATTCTTAAATTTCCGAAAATTTTAAAAATATGCACTAGTTTTTTTATATTTATTTTTTGAAATACAACTTTTAAATGGTCCACCCTGTATTTTGTATTTGAGTATTCGTCTGGTAGCTGTCCAGAGTGACTTCGTTAATTATTTTTTGTTTCAGTTCTCGTTGAAGTTGGTTTAGTTTTTTTTGTCACTTGGCATCCTTGAACGTTGTCACTGGGCCCTGGCACGCCGTTTGTCATCAATCAAGCTAGGAATTTTTCGTGGTACATTTTAGTCTTGCTCTTGTATACAAGGTTTCTTATGAGCTATATGGTATAAGCGTTGGTGATTGAATTTTGTATGTTAACAATTAGGCGTTGGAGTTCTTCTCGCAGCATAGCTTTAGAAACCGCATTCTTATATATATGGTAGAAGATATGGTATTGTGTAGGTGATACTATAAAAACTCCATCGAGGATTGTAACTCTTGAAAGAGCCACGTAAACAGGTTGTTGTGCATGTACTTTTTCATAAGCGTAAACAACATGATCAAATGTTCCACCCTGTGACTTGGTGAAGTGTCCTGACGCAAGCAGGATTAATAGGAATATGTTTTTTTTTGCACCACTGGTTCGATTATTATAGAGATAGATGGAGACGTTTCGACAACCAATGGGTACCCACTCCCTGAGTTTATTTTTATTTTCCACATATTTTGCTGCCTGTTTTCTTGCTTTACATCACCAATGTTTGCATTGTCTTTTGAAGTAACACGTTCGCAACCCTCAACATGTGGGCGTAAGTTCCGTTCGCTAATTCATCGGCTACATTATGTACGGATTATTAATTACAAGTTCCGTTCGATAATTCATCTGTTGTAATTATGTACGGCTTATTCATTACAAGTGTAACCCTGTATGGCAAACCACCTGTACGAAGCAAGTCCATTTTGTTCAGCTTCTGTTGTACAAATGCTAGTTCTTCAGAGCTATGGTGTCCGGTAATTATGTCATTCGCAAAAGGATTTTATCTTTTGCCATGTTGAGTGCAGTTAAATTGTGCTCACTCACATCTTGATTTCTAAAAAAAAATCCGACACCATTTGAGAAAAGCTCATCTGGACTTGATTAATCTCCGCTCTTCGTGCTTCACTCTTTTGCCATTGGCAATTTGTGTGAATACGCGAAATAAAATAGCATTTGATTACCTCTTGATAACTGCCATAAATCTCCTATCAAAAAAAATCTCATAGATTCAAGAAATTATTATTATTTAGAAAATTATCTGTTTTATAATTAAATTTTTAATATTTTTTATATACCAATCTTAAAACAATTAACTAACATGGCATTAAAAGGAATGAACCTCACATTTTTAAAGTATACACGATATTATTTATTAACACTTACTTTATCCAACTAACGTTCAGAAATGAATTTGTATAACGAACTATGTATCAACATAAAACGTTTTTTAATAACGGGAGATTTTTTAAGTGTTTGATTTTTAAATTTAAAAAAAAAACCATCGAAAAATTACAAAAGTGTAAAAAGTTTTTATTTGTATCGATAAATCAATGCTTATCAATTTCCCTTTTAAGATTATTTTGTATAAATATTTTCCACGACTACGTTTTAAGTGATCCATGCGAGAGGTCCAATTTTGAACCACTTTTTCGAGCATTTCGGCTGGTATCTCGCTAATAATACGTCTAATGTTGTCTTCCAAGACTGCAAGTGACGTTGGTTTATCGGCATAGACGAGTGACTGACTTCACGTAGCCCCATAAAAAATAGTCTAGAGGTGTCAAATCGCACGATCTAGGCAGCCAACTCACCAGTCGGAAAAGTGACATAAATTGCTCACCGAACTCATCTCTTAATATGTTCATTGTTTCACATTCTGAGTGGCATATAACGCCATTTTGTTGAAACCAGATTGCGGCCAGCGTTATTTTTAAAGATATTCCACCGGCTCATTAACCGCACCAAGCAGTGCAATTTTCTGGGTGTAATGGCAGTTCTTATTCATCATACTAAATACGACAATTTTGCTTATTCACATACGCATTCAACCAAAATAAGCTTCGTCGCTGAACGCAATTTTTTGTCAAAAAAACGGATTTTACCCAAGTTGTTCTAACTGAAAATTCGACGCTTTCGTAAGTCATTCGGCTTCAGTTCTTGCACGAGCTGTATTTTATATGCTTTTAGACCCAGATTCTTGCGTAGAATCTTCCACATAGTCGAGTAATACAATTTAAATTGCTGTTAACGGCGACGGATAGACAAATCGCGATCTTCACCAACACTGGACGCACATGGGTTGGTGGTTTGATGTCAAATAGCGTAAAGTTGCTGCAAAATGTTTCACTATGGTTTGAATTGCTTGGCCAGTACGTCGATTATGACGACCACAAAATGGTTAAAGTGCATGAAACACATTTTTGACAGAGCAGAAATTTTGATAATAAAATTTTATAATTTGTAAGCGTTTTTCGGGTGTAAGTCATTTCCATGATGAAATCGCAATGCTAACTGAGCACTTTTGACTTTGACACATGTCACGTGTCGCGCGTGATCTGTCAAAAAGAAAAACATGAAAATTATTTAACTTATATAATGATTTCACAACGTATTTAGAAAATCTGCATGGCAATTCGTTGTGGTGTTCAAGACTAACGTTAGCAGAATGAACAGTTTGCAGCTCTTTCTCTCTCTCTCTCTTTCTCTCTCTTTCTCTTTTCAAACTCTATAAAAGCGCCAACTGTAGGCCGCACCGAAAATAATCTTACAATTTGAATATAATTTTGTATGTACGCACAATACCATAAAAATTGGTCACAGTCTAAAAATTATTGATAAATAGTAATTTCTGAAAAGCAAAAATAAATAACTTTTCACATTATATAATCATAAAAATGCCCAACTATACGTTCTGAACTCGAATACGGCTATTCTGCAGTTAATATAAACTTTATTGAAATTGAATTACAGTAAAAATAAATTACGCACAATAATATCTGGAATCAATTACGAGAACCTTATTCGATAAAAGCTTTTCTATACTTAATATGTACTTAGTATTGAAAGAGAATTAAAATAAATTATTCTGTTTGGGAAAAGTTTTCAAAGTCAGATTAAAACGAAAATGAATTAAATCGAATGGCGACCAAACATAATCAACCACCTTAAACGCAACGAAAGGCCTAACACAACTTGGATGGTTTCGATTATCGGTTAAGTACTACTAATTTTCTATTATTGTGAATAGAATTAATTTGAAATTTTATTACAGTTTTTAATTTTTTTTTCTTCTTTATAAAACAGAATCAATTATTAATTGAAATGAATCAGAAAATACTATTCTCTTTTGAGACTTTTTAAAAGACAATTTTTTTTTGGTTTCAGATTATAGAAAATTGGAAAAAAAATTCAGAGTTGTAAGAATACAGCTCTGAATTAAGAATTTAATTCTATTGGCCGATGTATAATTTTCTTTTACTTTTCAAATTATATCCAATCAGTGCTTTGGGAAGTAAATTTAAATAAAATAAACTTTAAAATCAAATTTTATATATAATTTTACTAAATAATATTTAAAATATTTTGCCATTTATTGCACAGAATAATATTTAAATAATTGTCACAAAACCTATTGCAGAAATTAATCCTTTTGAGGTCATTTTCGATGATTCTATTTGCAGTTTTTTGGCTGTAATTCTGTCATTCATTGATAAATGTTGATTTTTAAATGCTCTTAAGTTTAAAGATGATCTGTATTAAATTTTAAATAGTACTGTATAAGCCTGGAATAGTTATACCCTGTAGAGTGCATAGACTGGAGTTAGCTGCATGATCACCTGGTAAAGGACTGTTGAAGTCAGTACACTTTAGAATAGTTTTCATGAGCTGCGGTTGAGTTAGTTCACCTATACATAAAGCAATCGCCATAGATATTTCAATATAATTAAGAAGAAATTAACAGGAAATTCAATGACTGTGTTTTATATATTGGTTAGTCGAAAAAGTTCGTGGTGTTTTTTGAGTAAAATAGAGACGCATAAATTTGAGTGCTCAAATCAATTTATTCAAACCAAATATTCTTTATTTCTATCGATAATGTTTCGGCATTATTCGAGCGGAGCCATAATTCTAGCAGTTTTGAACTTTTGTGGTTTGTTGTTGAAAAACTGAATCAAGTGGTTTTCCTAAGCCTCTCTTCAAGCCAGCTTTGTTCCCTTAAAAGAGTTCTGCAAAGAACAAAATAAGTGGTTATCTGAGGGTGCTTTATCTGGGCTATACTGTGGATATATCTAAACTTCCAAGACAAACTCTCTTAATTTTTGCCGAGTCATCAAAAATATATGTATTCGAGCGTTATCGTGGTATTGATCAATTCTGACCGTTTTCTCTCAATCGCTTGGCGTAATCTCCTGAGTTGCTTAGAGTACAGTAACGAGTTAACAGTTTTACTGAAAGAATTATTCCCTTCCAGTCCCAGCATACACACAGCATAACCTTATTCGTTATCACTCCTGGCTTTGTTCATCTCTCCAACAACAATTGGTTGTGATAGTTCATCTCTCTTTTTCCACAATCTTTTTTGAATAATATTCTCATATTTTATTAATTTCCCATCGTCAGCTACGATTCGCATCAGAAGTAGCTCGATTTCATTGCGCTTCTGCAGCATATCGTATATGTTAAGTTAGTCCATCTTGATTTTCACACTCAATTCATGATGTTATTTTTGAACGCAGCCTTTTGCAAAAGATTGAAAACTATTTGATGATAAAACTTTAATTCATAAGCTTAGGTCATGACTGTTGATAGGCTGGTCTTGCTCAATATTTTTGAGAAATTCATTACTGAAAATGATAAAACATACTTGCAGTTGGTACCTTCATTACTTTGCACTTTTCCAGAAGCAGCAAGAGATATAGAAATACATTAATTACAAATAATAATCAAATCTTCCTGAATGTGACTTACAGTATTTACGCCTCTAATGCTTGAAACAAATTTCATATCATCCGCATCAATTTGATCTGGATGAACCGAAGTTAAGTTTCATTCATATTGACCTTGATGAGGTTCAGCTTTTCGTTCTCATTGAATGAAACTACGACTATTTTATGTGGGTTAACGTTGAGATCCACCAAGTGTGCATTAGATTCGGAGCCCTCCGCATTAGGCCTGAAATGGTTTCTTAGTATTTTCTCCTGATCATGACGACCAGATTATCAGCTTAACCTTGAACTTCAAAGCCGGGTACAGATAGTTTGATGAGAAGATCATCCATGGCAAGGGACCAAAGTAGGGGTGACAATACCCCTCCTTGCGGATAACACTTAACAGCTCTAACAGTAACTGAATCGTTCCCCAATTTAGATGTAATATTTCGGCTGATTAGCATGGCCCTAATCTATCCAATTATAGACGAGTTCGTGTAGGATAGTTTCAGTGGATTTGCCCGATTGATAATAAAACTGGTCACTTCTCAGAATATCACGTCTTACATGAAGATCTAGCGCTTTTCCCATAGCTTTGAGTACAAACGATATTAGTCTGATAGGTCTGTAGGATTTAATCATGAACCCTGAACGTTCCCCAGCCTTAAGTATGAAAATTACTTTAACCTCCCTTCAGGACTTCGGAGTAAAGCCGAAACAATAGCTGGCCCTTAAAATCTTAACAAGAATAGGAGTCAACACTACTAAATTCTGCTATACCATAGTGGGAAAAATACCATCTCTTCCTGCACAGCTAAAGCCTCAACGCTGAATCTTATACATATTCCTATTTAATTAGTTTAACAATGTTATCGATAGCAAGAATAAACAACAGCGGACCAAGGTGACTACCCTATGGAACACCTGATAGTTCTTAAATGCTCCTCGAGATGGACTCACGGAAGAAGTCCTATCAATTAAGTAATACCTAAACTAATTCAATAGCAGTTGAGAAAAACCCAAATTACGTAAACTTAAGTAAAATAACAAAATACGAAAGTCTGTCGAACGCTTCACTGAAATCGGTGTAAATACAATCAGTTTTAGGTTAAATCAGGAATCGGTGTAAATACAATCAATATGATGAATTCCAATAGATTTACAGGTATATAAGCTTAAATCCGCTATTTGGTCATAGATGGCGCTAGTGAGCGTATTAAGCTACCATGGGCACGCCATACTTTTTTTATTAGTTTGACATCTGTCAACATTAATCATCGCACATTGTCAGCAATTTCGTACAACAACATATTGTACATTTTTCCTTTGGTAATCATGGCTAGTTTTGCGCCAGAAAAAGAGCATATGCGAGAAGCTCTGCTTTTCTGCTTCAATTTGAATAAATCGTCTGCCGAATCGTATCGAATGCTTATGGAGGGCTATGGTGACAGTGCTTTATCGGAAACAACGTTCAATTTTTGAATTGTTTGAGTCGGTAATTTATTCCCAACAAAGAAAAACATAATGAAGGAGTTTTTCGTTATGGTTGCAGCTAAAACAGAACCCTGCGGAACACCAGTATTTTTTTATGAAGACCAGACTTATCCTAAAGATAGATTCTAATCGATATGCTTAAAAAATATCAAACTATCCTTTTTTAGAAGAAGAAATTAATTTTCAATTTTATTCGTAAAAATATAAAAAATTTTGTTTAGAAAATTTTTAATCAATAATAATAATTTGATCTGATTTTTTTTAATAATAAAAAAATTATAAGCAAATTTTATTTGCCAGTATTTCATATTAAATTCACAAAAAAAAATTACTTATATCAAAAATAATCTGAACAGAATTGAATTGTTTTTGAAAACTTTTGACAAAAAAAAAACATTTGCTTTCGTAATTAACTTGAAACTTGTAATAATCCCAAAAAATAGAATGTAAGGAAAATCTAACAAAAATTTTTACCAAATGAAACAAAAGAGATTATAAATTTGCCAATATGGAATTTTCTCAAAAAGCCAGCTACCCAAAATATTACAAAATTATGTAAATTTTTGTCTTGGAATAAACTTTTCCGAAAATTCCAAAATCAAATCTTATCAAAATTCTACCTAACCTCAACGATTGCTGAAAAGTTCTCTCAACCTTATCGCAACTAAACAAAATTCAAAACAATTTCTATCATTCGGAAAAGTAAAGGCAAAAACTTAATAAAATTGTTTTCAATTTTGTACAATCTGCCATTTTGATGCTCTGAATGTATTTGTAAAAACAATAGTAATAAAAATAATAGAAGTGCCAGAACAAAATGAAAAAGGAAAAGGAGAAAACCGAAATGAAAAGGATCAGGAAAATAACAAATCGAAATGTAGTTTGAAATGGAAATACTCGGAAAAATTGAGAGAGAAAAACTAAATTACCGAAGGTTTAGATGAATTTCATTACATTTCGAATGAGTACTCAATATCCTGGAATTAATAATTAAAGACTTTGCAATTGTTTTGTTTTGGCATATTTTGTGCGAATTTGTACCAAATACAAGCGATCCTATACAGAAAGTGTATAATATAAATTACAGAGTTTATATGGAAGATTAAATACAAAAACCATAAAGTATGGAGTGTGGAAACCATCGAATACAGATTACAGAATGCCAAGTAAAATGAGTGCAAATAGGAATCAAATGGCGCCAATGTCTTTCTATAATTTTCACTTGGTCGGATAGATAAATATGAGTATATCTATACGAATGTGCGTCAATTTGCATTTGGTAGCTTTTAAGTAAAACGAAAATTGTATTTTCCCCAATTGCCCAAAATACGATGACTTTATTAAAGGAATTGAGGCTTTCCAAACGACTTTATTATAAAGCGAACGCTCCATCCCCGTCTAATCATAACAGAGTCTCATACGCAAAAGGGTCTGGTACCATTCAGGAGAGTCTGTGTGTATGTGTTTGGATGGATGGGTGCGTACACCAAAAGCTAAGGAAGAATGGAGACCGAAATAAAAAGCAAAATCCACTATGGCTGAATATACAAACTAGCCTATTTGCCTGCTATTACCCTAAGTAAGAGTAAATCGTCTTTTATTTTTATTGGTTAATAACAAGTGTAAAATTTGTCGTCTTTTTTTTTACAGTTTTCATTATTATAACAATAAATATTATTGTAAATTTGCCAGTAACACTCACTGCTATTACGATTACAATCAAAAACGTAGTAATTTTTCATAGATGCTTACCGCTTAGAATCGGAAATAAATTACGACATTTATTTTGACTGGACTTAAAGCTACTATTAATCATAAGATTTTTAAATAAAACACAATTCGAAAATTGTATTCATTTTGAGGAGTCAACTTTGAAGTAATTATAATGTCACTCCCTTACTGAGACTCGCCATCATTCGATTATTCTTGCATATAGTATGTGTACATGCTACACCAGTTAATTATTATCCAATTTTACATATTAGAAAGTATAATTTAATTATATTTATTAAAAATGAAATATTAAATTAAAAATTTATTGTGAATTATTGCATAAATTATGCCATTATGTATTATTTTATTCATATAGTCACTTTAAGACTTCTTGCATGATTCGATCCTTTTGAGATAACTTTTGATGACATTTCCGGCTAGAATTCAGCCATTACTTAACAGTTTAATGTTTTAGTATAAAAATGCTCTAAAGTTTAAATATTACTTGCATAAATAGGATCTTATATAAAAATTACGGCGGTGTAAATTCTCACAATATTGGTAGCTAATTGATATTATTAAATTTCGAAATTATGCGTTCTGAGATATTTTTGAGCGAATAAATATAAAATTTATCTAGTTATACGAGGTCTGTTCAAAAAGTATCGCGAATTTTGAATTTTCGCTGGTTACGTATATTCGATTTTCGATTTTTTTTGAGGCATTATGTTGGTACTCATGGCTCTCACTTATGCCGACAAGTTCGACTATTTAGAATTTTCAGTTAATTTTTGACAGCTGCTTTGCTTGCAGGTGTTTTGGCTCGTCTTCGATGACCCAAATTTGCTCCAGAGAGTCATAACTGATGACGAATCATAGGTTTATGGTAATGACGTGGAAACCAAAGCTCAAGCATCTCAATAGAAGCTGCCGCACGAGCCAAGACCGAAAAAAGCGCCAAGTTCAGCCGAATGTGAAGGTTTTGCTTAAAGTTTTCTTCGATTGCAGGGGCGTGGTGGATCATGAGTTCTTGCCACAGGGTAGAACGGTAAATAAGGAATATTACCTGCGCGAAGCAATCCGCCAGAAACGCCCGGATTTGCGGAAGAACAAAAATTGTCTTTTGCCATTTTTGGCCAAAAACAACACACTAATAATGCCACTGTGACTTTTTCTTGTTCCCGAAACAGATTCTTTGATCCATTTTTTGGAATGGGCCAAAATCGGAGACGAGCCAAAACACGTGCAAGCAAAGCAGCTGTCAAAAATTAACTGAAGATTCAAAATGGCCGAACTTGTCGGCATAAGTGAGAGACATGATTACCAATATAACGCCACAAAAAATCGAAAATCGAATAAACCTAACCGGCAGAAATTCCAAATTCGCGATACTTTTTGAACAGACCTCGTATAACTTGTGGTGACATTTTGTTGATATAGTTCATATTAAAATCTTTAAGGTTAGGTCAAATAAATTAGGTCATCTAATGACCATAGCGCTCAGAATTGACGTTCAACGAAACACACCTTCAGACCACACGGTCTTGCAGTGGTGAGAGATCATACAAGATCACCAGCGGAGTCCCAAAGGGCTCCGTTCTAGATCAACTATTGTGGAATGTTATATACGATGGTATTCTCGGGTCGTAGTAGCAAAATGTGTGGAAAAGGTGGAACAAATCTATAATGAGACGGTTACTTCTGTTCAAAGTTGGGTCCTCGCAGCTGGTCTTAGGCTTGCGGACCATAAGACGATGGCAGTTGTTATTAGGGGCAGGAAGACTAGAAAGAGTATTACCATTATGATCGGCGAACATGAGGTTGGCCAATCCCAATGGTGACCACTCTTAAAGTACCTAGCGATGACGACTGACCCGAGGCTGTGGTTTCAGGAACACCTATTATACGTTGATGGAAAGGCTGCGGGAACAGTGATGGCAATGGCGCGCCTAATGTTGGCGACTGTGGTCGATCAATCCTGCTATATGCTGCGTCAATTTAGGTGGATCGGTTGATTAGAGCAACCTTCATATGTGCAATTATCTCAGTCTACCGTAGGAGTGTATGTGGATGGCCTGCGTATTCCGAACAGTATCATACGATGCTATGACACCCTTTATATGTGAATGATACCGATCGAAGTATTGGCAGATGAGCGGCAGAGGTTGTACCAACGAAGTTGTCGGTGTGACGCTGTGTCGCAATCTGAGGCTCGTACGGAGGAAAGAAATAACTCTAAGATAAGGTGGCAAAATTGTTAAGACAATGCCCCCGATGGTAGACGGACTCAAAATCTCATCTCAACAACATGGTGATCTATCCCAATTTTTGTAATTGGGATAGATCACCATGTTGTTGATCGTGAAACCAAATGGTAGAAATAATTCACTAGAATAGTGATTTCGATCAATCCCTGCCCCACGAAATAATGCCTGACGGCGGTTCTGCGCAGAGATATAGAAATGTGACCAAGTAAGGTGGTCTTAGTGGCTTAAAGTTCCATATTTTATCTTTCAATGATATCCATCTTACTATAATTTTTTTTAAAATACCATACGGTCATTTTCTATAGATACAATAGCTTCTTCATAATCACCTCTGTGCTAACAAGGCTTTGAATATGATAATTTTACGTTTTAATGTATTCACTATTCAAAAAATGAGTTTAATCCCATACAAAAATCATCATTAAAAGGCGGTTGTTTCAGAAAGTAAATTTTTATAACTTTGACGCATTGTGTGGTAAATAAACAATTTATAATATCGAATGAATTGCAAACAATTAAGGCTATTAATTTGATAAAACATTTAAAATGATTTGAAAAATCTCTTATTGCTGATGAATGAGCAAAAAATTATATCATGTTGATATCTAGCAGAGACAAAACGCCATAATTAAATAAAATTAAAGATTTGATTATAAAATTAAATTTTCTATAAATAAGATAAATTTATAATTTATCTATAAGTCAGATAAATTCTTTGAAGAACCAATTGGGATAAAACTCATCTTTAAAACCTCCAAAAGGGGCAAAAAAAATTCTCCAGTTTTTAGAAGATTACAACAAAATTTTTGATTTTTGTAAAAGCAAGCAATGAGACTGGCATCACTGGGAGACATCTGAAAAAACTGCAGAGTTTGTCTTCTACTTAGTTTATACGTACGTACCTCCTCAACGTACAGTAAAAGCTCCAACCAAGTCCGGTTATAAAGGGTCACGTAATATATGAAGCTCTGCGTTATGAAAAATATTGCAGCGAAATCTGGAGCAACGATTTGCCAATAGATTTTGTGTGAAGCTAAGTGAAAATTGCAACAACTCTGCAAGGAAAATTATTTTTCAAGAGCGTAAGTTAATCTGCAGCATAAAATGTTTTGGAAGGCCGAGCAGAATTTGCAGACATACGTCACTCAGAGAGGCCTTCAACATCGAAAACAAATGAAAATGTGGAGCCGAACTCTTTTTAAAGCACAAAAAAGGTTATTCGCATAAAATAAAAACAGAGATCCCTGCCACACGACCATTCGTGACCCTTCGAACTTTTTAATGGCCCTTCTAAATTTTTTGCTCAATTCTACGAACCTGTCTGTCATCGTTCTTCTATAGGGTTTTCCAAAAGAAGTGATATGATTTCTTTTTTTTTAAAAACACACTAATTATTAAGGAAATTCAAATATTTTTTATTTAATGTAAAGTACAATCAATACAATTAAGTTCTCAATAAAAATTGTCTAATAGTGTTAAATCACAATTTCTTGGAGGCCATTAAATGTCACAATTTCTTGAAATAATCGAATCTCCAAACTTTTCTCGCAATAATTGGGTTGTTGCACGTGCTGTGTGGCACGTAGCCCTGTCTTGTTGGAACCAGATATTGTCAAAATCAACTTCTTCCAATTTCGGCCATAAAAAGTTAGTTATCATCGACCTATACCGCTCTCCATTGACCGATGATTCCACCAGACCAAAAAACCACACCAAACTGAAAGTGAGCGCACGAAAAGTTGCAATTGCAGAACGATTATTTTGATAATAAAATTGAATAATTTTTAAACGTTGGTCTTGCGTATATTTCTCCATGATAAAATTGTAAACATAACTGAAAACAATGAAAAAAAAGACAGATCATAACATATTACAAATGGTCGAAACGTCACTTAGAAATCATACCACTCTTATTGGAAAACTCTATATTAGCAGCTCTATCTTTATTTCTCTTCAATGCGCAAAATTTTTTAACAGTTATTGATGCTTTCGGTAATTTTCTTCGTTAAGGCGTGAATTTCTAGTCCCTGTAGTTCTTATATTGGCTGCAATTTGTCATTCAATAAAGTCTTGTTTTAATATACTAATTTAAGTTTTACGATTACTGCAGGCAAATCGGCGACAAATTCGGTTATGAGTCTGTGTTGTATTCAATAATTTTTCTTCTTCTTTTTTGGCTACTTTCAATAAATTACAATTTATCAATATCTAAAATCTTATAATTTTACAATCAAAATGATCTATAATCATTTCCTGTTGATGACACGTACCCATCCACTGCTTCCACAAAAAAAAAATTAAATGAAAAAACCATACTTGTGCATGCATAAATAATCGTTTATTGTAGTAATGATAAAAAGGACAAAAACTCCTTTTCAAATAGATAGAATGCCTCCATGGACTTTGTAGATATTATCATGTAATTGCAAAAATAAGATTTACAATAAATCCTCTCTACATTGAGTTATGTTCGATGTGATGACGATAAAGGATTGTACAAAAACGGACCTATTACATAGTCGAAAACCAAATCCTTTAATGTGTTTTTGAAATTTGCGATTTGACGATTTCGTGCGGTGGCAACGAGCATATTTCGAGAATAAATTTGCATATTTCTAAAGTTTCGTGAATTTACTAACCATAGAATGGGATCATCAAATCTATTATTATCTTTGTCATTTTGTGGGGTTCATTTTTGCCCCTTAGCGATTACTCTTCTATCCGATTACAAAAACTCTATTAAAACTCGGTCTTTCTGTTATCAATGAATCATTGAATTTAACGATTATCTAATTTGATAGCTTAATTGAGCACGTTCAGAATGTTTCCTTCCATCTATTCTTATTTTCACTTTCGTAATTGCTGTTCAATCACCACCTCCGCGCCACCTACCCATGGCATTCCTACGACAATCTCATAGCTATTTATTTCGATGTTATTCCTAGTTACATTACCGCCTACAACATGATTTTATATTTCATTTTATGAGGGAAGCGACAAATAAACAAAGAATCCTTAAATATGTACACAGCTTATTGAAACGAACCAGGAGGAAATAGTTTTCTGTACTTTATGATCATAGCCTTTACCATAGGAGGAGAAGCACATTTGCGCTTATTTTTCTTTCCGTTTTTTCATTTTCTCTTTTAAGGACATCATTTCATGCAAATTACTCAGGACGCTGTACACACGCACAGTAATAAAAATATCCAAACACGTGTACATTACGGTTCGTACCCATACTATACACGGAACGGGTTGCCGTCTAGGATTGTTGTTGGTTTTCATCCAAGATGTGTGCGGTGAATATGCACACACCGCCACCATCAGCGTTGCGGTCGTTCTACGAGTATAGATCTCCCCACCTCCAACAATTATGAATGGTATAATTTAAGGTCTTTCTTCGTTGATTTCATTTTCATGTGCATCGTCTCAAAAGTTTTTATTCGAATTACCTAATAAATTGGAAATTTTTCTATTGTATTTATTCAAAAGAAAAATAACTTTTTCAGAATTAAAGCAATTTTTTTCATTTAAACTAAAAAAATTTTTATTAAATATCAACAAATTTTATTAAATACAATATAAAAAAAATATTTATACTATTGCAAATTAATTCTATTTAAAAGAGAAAATTAACCAATAATTATAAAAATCCATATACAAGGTCTGTTCAAAAAGTATCGCAAATTTTGTGGTTTTTTTTAAAATTATTTTTTATTCATGAATATCTATTTTGTCCCCTTCAAAGTAATCCCCATCGTCCTTTTATGGCGCTCTTCAGTTTCGGGAACTAGAAAAAAGTCACAGGGGGCCAGATCTGGGGCATTATTATTGTGTTGATTTTGGCCAAAAATTCGTGCGTAAAAGCAGGGGCGTTATCGTGGTGCAAAAGCCAATTCTTTTCTTCTACAAATCCGGGCGTTTCTGGCGGATTACTTCGCGCAACTTTCACATAATTTGTAGGTAATATTCCTTATTGATCGTTCTACCCTGTGGCAAGAACTCATGATATACCACGCACCCGTAATCGAACAAAACTGTAAGCAAAATCTTCACATTTCGCGCTTTTTTCGGTCTTGGCTCATACCGGCAGCTTCCATTGGGATGATTGAGCTTTGGTTTCCACGCCATAACCATAAACCTATGATTCGTCATCAGTTATGACCCTTTGGAGCAAATTTGGGTCGTCGCGGACAAAGTCCAACAGCTCCTTAGCACTGTTAATGCAATGCTGTTTTTGGTCGAAGATGGGCAAAAATCGAAGACGAGCCAAAACACGTGCAAGCAAAGCAGCTGTCAAAAATTAACTGAAAATTCAAAATGGCCGAACTTGTTGACATAAGTGGGAGACATGAGTACCAATATAACGCCACAAAAATCGAAAATCGAATATATGTAACCCACAAAAAAAAATCATTGTTGATAAAAATTTAATATTCGTCAAAATTTTTTAAATATTTCCTCAATTTTCTATAAAGAAATTATTTTTAAATTAAAGAGATTAATTTTGGTGAAGTCTAAAGTTAGTATATACTGCCCAAAATCTGTTTGGATCTACCGAACATATAAAATAGATTTTATAAAGTGTTCCATTAACCGGGAAAGATTTCGAATTTTGCGCCATTTGTGTGGGTAAAGTGCTGCCAATGAAAAAACATGACAGTTGACAGTTTAGGGTTATTAAAAATGAAGCCCTACCCGAAAGAACAATGTGTTTTCATTGTTCAGCAATACTTTTAAAAGAATGAAGGTTGGCAGCCTTTATTATGAAATCATGTTCAGGGATGAGGCTCCTTTCCATTTCGATGGCTTAGTTAATAGACAAAATTGTCACATTTGAGGTTCAGAAAATCCACGAATAATTATTGAGAAACAAATACTTAAGGTTTTGTATAGATTGTGGGACCATTCTTCCTTAAAAACGCAGCTGGTCAGGCAATAAAAGTTGATGGTGCACGCTATCGCGACATGATGATCTAGTTTTTTGTGCCTAAATTGCAAGATTTGCATGTGGACGACATGTGGTTTCAACAAGACAGTACCACATGTCATACAGCCCGAGAAATATTTCAAGTAATACATGTATAAATTCCCGTTTTGGTAATCACAATTGGCCGCTCAGATCATGCGATTTAACGCTGTTGGACTTTTTGCTTTGGGGTTTTCCACAACCACATGTTATGGTAGTTGAAAAAAATATTAAAATATTCTTTGCGTATTGGAGAAGATAAAGAAGGTATCAAAAATTGGAATAAAAAAATAATTTTCCGAATGTTAAGGTTCCACAGGAGTATGGCCGAGGAGTACCATAGGGGCAAGTCGAGGAGAGCATTTCCATCTTAGGCTCGTCCAACCAGCTTTATTCCTTTTTTCGGCTTCATTCCCCTCTCTTCTTTCTTTTATTATTTTTTCTCTTTAAAAATAATTTTTTTTTGTTTTATTTTCCGATTTTTTCCTATCCATTTTCATTTTTGGGACTTTTTACCTTCCCTCCCATTCCCCCATTCCCACGCTTTTCTTGTTTGTTTTTTTTAATTTCTTTATAATTTCCTTTTCCTCTCATTTCTTTCCTTTATTATTTTATTTTTTTCTCTCTTCACCTCCCATGGAGAACATAACACCCTCGGGTGTTTCCACTATTCCCTTTATGTTTTGAGCATGATTTTTTGCTTTCTGTCTATAGTGGGTGTGAGAACAAATCTCAGCAGTAATTTCAAACGCCTCCACATAATCTTTCCAGAAAGCTAGCATCAAGCATACCCAGCTGAAACATGTGCCCTCTGAATATGGTCTTTATTGGACATACTCCTGTTGGAAACTAACGTTCAGAAAATTATTTTCATTCCCAAATTTTGATACTTTCCTTCGATAAAATTTCTCAAGTACGAGGGTCGTTCAATAAGTCCTTAGAAAAAGATGGAAAAAAACTGTTTTTTAAAAAAAAAAAATTTTTATTTTTCAACATAATTTTTATCCCGTCCAAAAAAAAGGATTTCAGAAGTTCTGCAAAATACTCATCCGTTTGAGCAATGACGTCCTCGTTGGAAGTGAACCGTCGTCCGCCGAGCCATTTCTTCAGATTGGGGAAAAGAAAATAGTCACTCGGGGCCAAATCTGGCGAATAAGCGGGATGCTGCAACAATTCCATTCTCAATTCCACAATTTTGGCCATGGAAACAGCGCAGGTGTGCACACGCGCATTGTCCTGATGCAAGAGGATTTTTTTCTTCTTCAGATGGGGGCGTTTCTCTTTGATTTCCTCGCTCAACCGTTGCAATAACGACGCGTAATACGCTCCTGTTATTGTTTTTCCTTTTTCCAGTTAGTCGATAAAAATGATGCCCTGCGAATCCCAAAAGACCGTGGCCATCACCTTGCCGGCCGATGGCACAGTTTTTGCCTTCTTCGGAGCCCGTTCACCCTTGAAAATCCACTGTGATGACTGTCTCTTCGTTTCTGGAGGGTAGTAGTGTATCCAGGTCTCATCCACAGTGACATATCGACGAAGGAATTTGGCAGGATTGCGATGAAAGAGTGCCAACATAGCCTCAGAGTCCACTACACGATTGCGCTTATTCTCCTCTGAGAGCAAACGCGGCACCCATCTTGCCGAAATTTTTTTCACAGACAATTTTTCATGCAAAATTGAAGCAACTGTACCTTGTGATATGCCCGTGGCCTCAACTAATTCGCGCACTTTAATTCGCCGATCGTTCAAAATCAGATCGTGGATTTTGTCGATGATTTCAGGAGTAGACACCTCAACTGGGCGTCCTAAACGATGTTCATCTTTTGTGGATGAACGGCCACGTTTAAATTCATTCACCCAATTGTAAACCATCGCAAACACAGGTGCAGATGTGCCATGAACTGCATCCAACTCGGCTTTGATTTCTTTCGGGCTTAAGCCTTTCAAATGGAGATGTTTGATGACAGCCCTAAACTCGCTTTTTTCCATTGTTATGCACAAATAAATGTCGTTAACTTTAATCGACGATAGAAATTGACCTACGCTATGGATCGAGCTGAAATTTTGACAGCTTTCCTTTCGATAATGCTACTTACAATCTTTACCGACACTACGAGCGCAATTTCTTGGATTTTCTAAGGACCTATTGAACGACCCTCGTACTATAACATATATTTATGCAAAACGGTCATGGAAAATTTCAATAAAAGTGTGCTTTTGTGCTACTAAAATCGTGGAGGTCATTTATCCGATTTGCTGTAGACTTTATGAACTAATAAAAAATATACAATTTTTAATTATAAATCTATCTTTTTTATTAAAATAACTTCTTGCGTACCTTTTGGGATACTCTATATAAAAAAAACCATATTGCCTTAACTTTGTCATTGTATTAAAAAATTTATAATAATATATTTCGAATAGCTCTTAAAAAAATTTCTTGCAGGACTCAATCCTTTTGAACTAATTTTTAATGACTTTTTCTAAACTAAATCGACCATTTCTTGACGAATTTTGATTTTTAAAATGTTCTAAAATTTTGATGATTATCTGCGTTAATGTGGTCTTTTTATGTAGCCTCCCGAAAGTGGTGCAATGGCATTTTAGAAATGAATATTAAAAAAAAAACTACAATAATATTGACTATAAAACTTAAATAATTTAATTATTAGAAATTTTAGAATAAAAAATTGTTTTCATTTTACAAAACACAAAACGAAAAACAGTTCCAATTTTTCATGATAAGAAATGGTAAAGGCTGCTTACTATTGATGGGCATAACCTAAAATTTACATACAATAAAAAAAAACCAATTACCTGAATGAGAATAAAAAAACACATAAGGGAGAAAAAAAATGGCAAAATCATGCCAATTTGCAAGTTTAATATTCAACCGATGCTTGCATGTAGACAACAGAATTAATCGATATTAGAAAATATGATGAATAATATTCAATGATTCAAGATATAACAAAGAAAAAAGAGAAAAAAATGAAAAACAAAAATTATACAAATATAAAATTTAAAAAGGAAGAACCAATAAGGAAGTGTATCCGGTGTATGTGTGTAAATGGTGTTAATGTGACGATACAAAATTTCATTAAATTTTTTTTTTTTTTTTGGTCTGCTATTTTGATGAAAATGTTTCGAAGGTGACTATCATCAATCATGATACTTAAAGTAGAGTTTATTTGGAAATTATCATTAATTGCCATCGCCTGTGTCCACTTTAAGTGAAAGAAATTGTACACGACACCAAAATCATCCGCTTTACTAATGATAGCCCCCAACTTAGCCAGTCATTACTCTTTTCTTTACTATCACTTTATTATTGGTTATTTTTATTTATTACACCTCATCTTTACAGGTGAAAAAATCGTCCTCTACGATCTCATTCAAGATATCTATAAAAAATAAAAAATAAATTAAACCATTGAAAAATTTCTGTTTAATAAGATTATTATTATTAAAACAATTTTTGGTTGTTTTTTGTTTTGTTTTCTTTCTTTTATATACATTTATTATTTATTATTTAATTGAATTAATTGTGAAAAAATCATATAGTACATGGCATTGAGGAGAATTCGTGTAGAAAACAGTTCGATTATCGATAAAATGAAATGAAACGAAACACAATAAAAACTATAGAAAGTATTACGAGTACAGTCCGAATAGGTCATGTCGAAATGAATGCCAAAGTATTGTAGAAGGGATGTCCGTGAATTGAACGTAATTCGTTATTAACTACTTTTATAGTTTACACCTTTAACATTTCCTTAAAATAATTTTTTTTCCAAACGCTCCACCAACAGTCTCCGTTTTAACAGACTTTTCATCAATTACCATTTAAACCCTTATTCAATCGTCTTAGTTCTAACTTTCCCGCTTTGAAATATTCACCACACTTAAAGGTGAATATTTCAATATTAATAAATAGGTAGGTAAGTTTGCGTTTTCAATAAGAATCTTTCGATTTATTCTGTTGGTTTTTCTCTTTTGTATTTTGATGATTTTTTGTTTTTCTGATATTTCAAGGGCTTACATAAATAAATAAAGATTATTTTTCTATTCTTTATGCACGAATTTATTTTTATTAAATGGTAAAAAAAATTTTGTAACATTTTTTTTTTTTTTTGTAATAATTTTTTATGCAGTTATTCATGATAGACAATTGTGCGGATGACTGGCGGATTGCAATGACATGGCAACGAATTTGTCAAATAGGCCTTGAACTTTTGATATGTGCTGTGCATCCAATACCGGGTGAATACTATTTTATTTGGACAACAAAGCTTGCCAATAAAAATAAATCAATCGGCAGCGAAAATGTGCCGTACGATGTAGCTTTATCATTGCCAATGTTCCTTCGATTGTACCTGATATGTCGTGTTATGCTGCTGCATTCAAAATTGTTTACAGACGCTTCGTCGCGTAGCATAGGAGCTCTAAATAGAATCAATTTTAACACAAGGTAATTACAATCACAACTTTTATCAATATAAATGCCATTTTTTTTATTTTTTTTTATTTGTAACAATCGAAAATTGTCTATAAAACTTATATAAAAAATATTGAAATAAGTTTATGCAGAACACAGGGAATCGTTCGTCAGTCATTTTGTTATTTGAAATTGGCGCCAAACTGTTTTTTTTTTTAGATTAAATCCATCTAGGATAGGGAACCGTTCGTCAGTCATTTTGTTATTTAAAATTGGACCTAATAACCGAAAAAAATGTGATATCACCAGTTTGACCTAATTTCAATTGGAACTGACCTTCCAATTGAAATTAGGTCAAACTGGTCAGATGATATTTTTTTCGGTCATTGGGTCATTCATCCAATAAGAAAATAATGAGTTCAAAAGCAAACAAAACCATTTGGCAACAATGAATATTTTTTGTACAAAAAAAGGCTCCGCGTGATTCTACACCGTTTATTTAAGATTAGGTCAAACTGGTGAGCCGATATTTTAATCGGTCACTGATCCAATCAGAAAACGACGAGTTCCAAATTTGAAAAGCAATCAAAACCTCTGGCCGACCACGAAATTTTTTTTACACATAAAACAGGCTCCGCACGAGCCAGCACCTTTCATTTGAATTTAGGTCAAACTGGTAAGACGAAATTTTTTTCCGATCATTAGGTCACTCATCCAATAAGAAAACAGTGAGTTCAAAAGTAAACAAACATATTTGGCGAAAATAAACATTTTTCTGGACAAATTAGACTCCGCATGGGTCCACACGTTTCATTTGAGATTAGGTCAGACTGGTAAGACGAGATTTTTTTCGGTCACTCGGTCACTGATCAAATCAGAAAACGGCGATTTTGAAATTTGAAAAGCAAACAAAACCATTTGCCAACCACGAAATTTTGCTGAACACAAAACAGGCTCCGCATTAGTCCACACCTTTCATTTGAAATTAGGTCAAACAGATGAGACGACATTTTTTTCGGTCATTGGGTCACTCATCCAATAAAAAAACAGTGCGTTCAAAAGTAGGCAAATCTACTTGGCGCCAATAAATATATTTATGGACAAAAATATAATCCGCATGGGCCTACAGCTTTCATTTAAAATTAGGTCAAAGTGGTGGACGAGAGCTTTTTTTCGGTCACTGAGTCACTGATCCAATAAGCGTTCAAAATTTTATATGCAAAAAATTTTTTTGTTTTGATTTTCATGTTTCGCTATCACTGCTTCTTATCATGGCATATATTTTATCGTCAAACTAATAGTATCAGCTAATGTTCACAACCAATCTCAAAAACTGGTAAATTCATATTACCTGGCTCTCGACCTGGCTCTCGTTAAAATTTTTTGGCGTCATGATTTTTCTTCTAAACGGCGATATTTAGTTATTTCCTGTCTATGGCATCAGTTAAAGGTATATTTCTAAAAATACGTTATGATCTGATAGCAAAAAAGATATATTTAACAACGAAATCAGCTGTAAAAAAGAACAGATAAATTTTATACTACAAGAAAGCATAAAGAAAAGATCAAATAAGACTTATTTTCATATTTTCATCTAAAAAATACATCCTGTTTTAAATAGGAAAGACTTTATTCAAAAAACAAAAAACAAAAAAAAGAACATTTCGATATATGCACGAGTATATAAAAAAATCCAAAGTAAAAATGTCCCTGCCAAATATTGTAGTATGTTTGCAATTTTCTTGAATATTTTTCCTCATAGATAATATTCTATTCATATATTTTTTAAACTCTTATCCATTTAACCATCTTCCATTTTCCGACCTAATTTGTTATGTCTCTCCCCTCAAACTCTCACCCCCAACATCCCATAAGATCTTTGAAGATATTTTTTAGAAATTTTTCATAGCGCAACAAAATATGTAAGTAATAAAACTGATATAAACAAAACAAGCCATTTTATATGACAAACGATAGCCTTTCATATACACAAAGATGAGAGGACTTTTTTCTTGCCTTGGGGGGTTGGGGCTTGTGGATTTTAATTTTATAAGTGACTTGGTTTGATACACTTATTTTCTAGGGAATAAATTGGTTGATATTAGATGATTTGCATCTTTTCTATTCGTATTTATCAGTGATATTTATTTTAATACCAAAACCTACTTGTCTATAAACAGATATTTTTCTATTATTTATAAAGGCATCCGTACATATGTACACAAGCTAGTTTTGTGTACTAATAGTTCGGTCTTTGACAAAAACAAAATTCATACTAATTCCCAAGATTCTGGCCGAACTGATAAGAAACTTGCATCGTTTTCTGTATTCAAGGATTTTGCGACTCACCCCCCCCCCCCTTTATTCGACTATTAACTATATTTTCATTACAATAAATAAGCTGAGTGGTTTTGTTCAAAGGGGAGAAAGAAGAAGATCGAAATTCGACAAAAAGGATTCGATTAAATAAATTTCTTATCATTTTCGAAACAGTTCTTCTCTCTTCCCAAAAGTTATGTAACTTATTTTGTGTTCAGTTTTTTTTTTTTTGTGGGGGGGGGACAGGGGGTAGGTATTATAAACATTTGCTTTTGTCTTAATGGCTTATTTATTTTCGTGAATTTATTTTCAATTTAGAACAAAAATAAAAATTCACAATAATTATACTCTTAACTTATTCAAAGTATTCACATTGAATGCTCGCACAAATATTTAACGTACAAGTTTGATAAGAACCAAATATTCGATAATAAATAATTGTTTATCTTTTTTGTTTGTAGATTTTGTGGATTTATTGAGATATGTTTTAAAACAAAACTATTATTTTCTTTTTATAGATTCGTTCTGAAAACATTGATGACAATATGCCCGGGAACAGTTTTACTAGTTTTTATGGTTTCTTTATGGATAATCGCATCATGGACACTACGACAATGTGAAAGGTATGTGAATATAATTTTGATTATTTTTCATATTTGGATTTTAAGCGATTACACCTTTGATTTTTTTTCCCTGCACCATAAAAGTAAAAAATACCGTGTAAGAATTTTTTATGGTTAAATTAATGAGGAAGCACGGCTAAATCTACCAATTGCAGGAGTCCTGATTTTTCATAACACGTTTTTGAACTTTTATATTATATATAATACAACACTTTAACGAAGTCTAAGTCTATCTTGTCATCTGCTATAATAAAATAACCACATTCGTTGTAGGCTTTCTAAACAAAATCCTCTTTATCTTAATAGGGTTAAACGTCCTTTTAGTTTTTAGTATTTGCAGATTAATTCGATCATTAATCGGGTGGCTGTGAAGTTTCTCCATTATTTCATTATTAAATTAGCACTAGAAATATACTTTGTCTCCAAGGAAAAAAATAATTTCTTTTTTATATAATTCTTCGCTAGGGAATACATTTCCAAACAATACCTCGAGACCTACGGTAACTTTATCACAAAAAGGATGTTTTGACTCTCAAGAGTCGTAAAGGTTTTTTTTCTAACAAAAAAATTTTTTTTTAATTTTATCCTAGATTTAAAAAGAATTTAATTTTTTCAAAGCTACAAGAATACGAATTATGGCAAAAAAGTATCAGAGCGATCTGGCAACACTGCAGATACACCCCCCCCTCTCAATTCCAAGCTGGTAAGTTCATCTCTCCTAGAAGCTTTAATCTCATCCGGTAACTACGCGTCCCTGTGGACCGTTATAAATGAAGTTATGTTTTTTTTTGTTTTTTGAAAGGTCTGTGAGACAACATCCAAGGGCTATTATGCAGCGCCACGATCATGAGACCATTTGGTGACTTCACGTTACGTGTAGGTTGGCATTGTCAGCTTCCCCAATGAAACTGGTCGATTGTTATTTGTAGGAAAAAATTAGATATTGTTAAATTCTATTAGAACAAATTAAAATGTCTCAGAAGGTTAAAAAAGGGCTTGAAAATGGATTGGTTCGGTCAAAAAGTTCACAATGGAATGTTTTTTCTGGGTTGTGTGGTATTCATGTAAAATATGGCTAATGGTGAGTTAAACGCCACAGGAATGCCATGAAGGACGAGGTTGGTTACCAAAGAGGAAATCATCGGTAAGTGCCTAATTCGAATTCTGAGAAGTTTTCTTGCCCAGAATTTCGGATTGGTTGTTGTTTAGACTAGTTTTCTGGTGTCAGGCGAATCTGTGGCAAGACGTCTTCCACTTTCAGACCTGTTTTACCAAAAATCGGAACTACGAAATTTGGAGTAACGATGCATCATCAAATTTTGTGTTCATCTTTATGAATCCATAAGCTTGACTTACGAAGGGTTATAACGAGTCTCTTCCTTATCAGGAGCAAAGTGGTGTTTGGAATTTTTGGAGGGTCAGAAAACAATGGAATACGGACCTCGTCTAGGGAGGTCGGTATCATCGGAAACTGATGAAAATGTAAACCGACTGAAGGCTCCTGTGAGTTCAGATCGTAGAATATCGTTAAAGCTCCCTAAAGGGTTCAGAAAATGGTTTCTTCAAGTAAGATCGGACATTACAGACACTTGAATGTTCAACCATAACAACGCTTCCTGTCATTTACTACAACTTCATCGACAGGGTTTTGTCGAAAAAAAGGATTTTTGTCGATTCCCAGACCACAATTTCCATCTAATCTTAGTCCATGTAACTTTTTTTACTCCCAATACTCAAAAAAACTTTTAAAAGGGTGTCATAAAGTTACTGTCAATAACATTTAAAGAAATGTAAGTGAGAAGCTGAAGACGATTCCAGTTGAAGACTTCTAGAACAACACCTCCGCCGAGGTTATAGCTTTCCATTTCCAAGGGAATAACATATCAAAAAGTTTTTTTTTTTGGGAGTCGAGAAGCAGTGAAAGACGATACTTGCACGAAGAATTGATAAAAATGTGAAACGAGTAAGGGCCTTAATGAGGTCAGACCGTCGAATATCGTTGAGGATACCTCAAAGGCTCAGAATATGGTTTCTTCAAGTAAGATCGAACATTGCTTAGCCATGATAACGCCTTCTTTTTCACAGCCATCCCCATCGACAGGTTTTTGTCGGCGAAAGAATTTCTGTAGTTTCCCAGCCCGCCTTGTCTGTATTTTCTAAGCCCCTGTGACTTTCTTTTGTTCCCCGCGATCGAAAATTACTTGCAAGGATGTCATCTTGGAACTCCAAATGAGAGTAACCCAGGAGCTGAAGGCCTTTAGACTGTTAAAAAGAAGAAACAACTTTGAAAACGATAACATTTTTGTAGAAAAATCTAATCAAATTGTTGAAATAACTCGTACTTTTCCATCACTCTCATTAAATAGTGGATCATTCATAAGCATCTGATAAGGCTGCATAGCTTCTACTTGTATACGTGGACTAAATCAGTTTTGACGAAGCGTTAGGCTACTAGATGCTGATTGGGATCTGATTGCTTGTGGTTTCTGAATCATAGTCTGCATTTTACGATGATCCATTAGTATTGGGACCGCAGTCTGTTGGGATCCAATTTCTCTATGCTAAAGGGGTTGGTACTATTGATTCGCCTTATATTGAAGGTGGAGTTATCATTGGAAAGCGTTCGACAAAGCCTCCCTTTTTCTATCTCAATGTGATATTTCTGTATTTCTATTCGCATTCCCCTTTCGCCGATTGCAGCGGTGTAGTGTCAACTATTCGATCTTTGATCTTCAAAAACCTTTCCACTTGAGGAGCTAACTCTTCCCTAATCATACGATGTTAATTCCAGACTACCAATCACTACCAAACCTACATTTTATACTCACTTGGTAAATTTCCTTTCCAATCGAAATTTAAACCTTTCA
The DNA here is from genome assembly GCA_958298945.1 of Atherix ibis. NCBI lineage: Eukaryota > Metazoa > Arthropoda > Insecta > Diptera > Athericidae > Atherix > Atherix ibis. The sequence goes on along the minus strand of OY282610.1, from coordinate 24,766,655 downwards.
CCCAGAATTCTAAAAATAATATACTTGATTTATCTGAATTCTATTCGTTTAATAAAGTATACTCAAACCTTAAGACAATAAGCCAATTTGAAAATGTAATCTTTTAGAAAATAAAGCCTATTTTTTTTTCTAAATAAATAAAATTTTAAAATAGAAAATTCTTCCAGAATAATGAAAATAAATTTAAAAACATTTTCATCTGGAATAATTATCATAAAATAGTTATAGTATAAAACGGTGAGAGAGAAAAACCAACTTAATTCTAACAATAAAGAATAAAGTCTGAAATAAAAATCAAATAAAATTGTAAGACTGTCTCTGAGTCTTTAAAGCCTATGGAAAAATGACCTCCTTAAGAGTGTGATAAATTTTTGTATAGAAGCAAAATGTTTTCAACTTTATGTTTGGCTTACATTTAAATTGATTAATTTAATTTATTTTATTATATGTTTTTTCTATTCCTTTCAATAATTGCATGGGACTTGATTTTTTTTTTCATAGAAAATCACAACATAAACTGAAATTAACCGTAAATGTTTATTGTTGATAGCGGTTTTTGGGGGCGTAAATTGACATTTCCTGAAGAGAAGGACATTCTTAAGTATTCACAAAAAAATAATCTTATTTTTACTCCTGCTAAATGATACTTTTACTACATTAAACAATAATAATTATTTTTTATTACATCCTAAAAATTAGAATCGAAAACTTAGAAGCAATTGGAGTGTAAAAATAAGGTGGATGTGTTCAAATGCAAATTTTAGAGCATATTTCCATCGTATTAAATCACCATTAAATTAGTATGGAATCGATTTGGATTCAATCGATTCGAAAATTGAATATAAATATAAAAATTTATCACATCCCTTTTACTTTGATATTCTTGGAGTTAGACTGATTTTTTTTTGTAAATGTGAAATTGTTTTTTTTTTATAAAATTTTATAAAATACACGATGGACAATGCAAGACTGAATGGTATTGAAATCGAATGGCGTACTGCCGGCGCTGCTGAGTAAAGCTTAGGCAATTTGGTTCTTTAAGGGAAATATTTTTGAATCCTGTTTCAGAATCTTTTGTAGTGATTTTCGGGTGATACCTAGTTGAGCACAGCAACAACGTGTAGAGACAGAATGATATTCAAGAATGCTCAACGGTACAGCGTTTATTGCAGCGTCAACATGCATAGTACCTCTTATCAGAAATAAAATGAGCATAGTGCGCCTAGGACATCTTCTCAGAAAATTACAAGAACATTAATCGGACTCACTATTCCACTTTTAGCATACAGTTATAAATCCTGCTCAGATTTTGCACTAGACAAACATTCATGTAGAATATTTCTTGAGAAAAGTAACGACATGTAGAGGAAGAATTATCTTCAAGGACACTAGACCAGAGCAACGACGTTTCGAGGATGAATGATCTGCAAGGACACTTGACCATACAGCGTCCATGACTGCGTCAATGCTCATAGTACTCTTAGGACCTCTTCTCGGAAAATCAATCCACATAGTACGCTTAGGACCTCTTCTCGGCAAATCAATCTGCACAGTGCGCTTAGGACCTCTTCTCAAAAAATTACAAGAATATTAATCGGACACTATACCATTTCTAGAATACAGTTATGAGTCCTGCTCAAATTTTCCATTAGACAAGCATTCAGGCACAAAATTTATTGAGCAGAACAACGACGTGTAGAGAAAGAAATATCTTCAAGGACACTAGACCAGAGCAACGACGTTTTGGGGACGAATGATCTGCAAGGATACTTGACCATACAGAGTCCATGACTGCGACAATGCTCATAGTACGCTTAGGACCTCTTTTCGGCAAATCAATTCACATAGTACGCTTAGGAGCTCTTCTTGGCAAATCAATCTGCACAGTGCGCTTAGGATCTCTTCTCAAAAAATTGCAGGAATACTAATCGGACTCCATACCTTCTCAAAAAATTACAAGAATACTAATCGGATACTATACCATTTCTAGAATACAGTTATGAGTCCTGCCCAAATTTTCCATTAGACAAGCATTCAGGCACAAGATTTATTGAGCAGAACAACGACGTATAGAGGAATAATTATCTTCAAGGACACTCGACCGTACAGCGTGCATAGCAGAGTCAATACGCATAGTGCGCTTAGGACCTCTTTTCGGAAAATCAATGAGCATAGTGCGCCTAGGACTTCTTCTCGGAAAATTGCACGAACACTAATCGGACTCACTATGCCACTTCTAGCACACAGTTATGAGTCTTGCTCAGATTTTCCACTAGGCAAGCATTCAGGCACAAGATATGTTGAGCAGAACAATGACGTGTAGAGGAATAATTATCTTCAAGGACACTTGACCATACAGCGTGCATTGCAGCGTCAATACGCACAGCGTGCTTAGGACCTCTTCTCGCAGAAGATTTCATATCAAGTTCACTGTCAAAGAGATACTCTGACATTAAAATATTGCCGGCATTTTTTCTTCGTTGGAATAATTGATCTTTTACTGGAAGAAAAATTAAATGAATTTTTTTCGTTGCTGGCCTTTATATGTAGCCACTCTTTACTCTATAATTTATAAAAAAAAAATAAAAAAATAAAAAAATTGAAAATTAACGAGCTATGATTTTTTCGAATCCCGAAATTTTTCGAATTTTTTATTTTAAAATAAATTTTCTATACAAACAAAAAAATTCCCATTTCCTCTATACTCTTTTTTTTTAAATATTTAATATTTTTACTATATTCAAGACTGACCAAAAATTATTCAATACAATTTTTGGTATTTTCTAATAATTCTCTTACATAAAATATACCCCAAAAAAATAAAGGACTATCCAAGTTTTGGTACAAAAAATAAATATAAATAAAATGCATTTTTTAATAAGATTTTTATTAAATATAAATTTCTTTTATATTTTGTTAATTTTGCCATTATACAAAAAATATAATATTACTTATATAATAGTCCAAAAATTGCTTGCAATACTCAACCTTTTTGAGGTAATTTTTTATAACATTTTCTCATAATTCTGATTTTTATTCACCTTTTTCTTGATGGATATTAGTTTTGAACTGCTATAAAATTTGAAAACCAATATTTCCGCAAATAGAATTTGTTATAAAATTTTATAAGAAAAAGTCCAACAGCGTCAAATCGCACGATCTTAACGATCTCACGTTCTTCATTTTGAAAGCTTAACCAGATAGTCATTTTTCGTAGATAAAATGGCTTTTTCATAATTACTTCTGAATCTTTAAAATCTCACAGATAATAATTTTCCTTAAGGACGTATCCACAGAGCGAAAAATGAGCAGTATCGTTGGAGAAAATTTTCATCCAAACTCTGTTCTTACAAAATCGAATCGGACTATTTTCTGCGCAATTTTAACACATTTTTTTATATATATTTATAAACTATCCTTATTTAAAAATGACAGGATTTTTAGCTTAAAAAAAATCCTCTCATAAATAATATTGTATATATTTTTAAAAAAATTTAAATGATCGAACTTTACTTTCCAAACCACGAAAGAGATAATCTTAAGATGATAAAACCTTACAAAGTAAGCAACCGAAAAAAATTGATCTATTCGAAATAAAACAAAAATCTATATTTTCTTTAAAAAATACCAATTTAATTTAATTTATTAATAATAGGAAAAAAGATTAAAAAAAGTTGAAATTTTATTCATCCCATTAAATAGACAATATTTAAAAAGATAAAAAGGATGAAAACTCTTTAAAATTCTTCTAATAAACACAGTTTCAGTTTCGTATAGAAAACTTTACATAAAAACATTTTAAATAAAGCAACAAAAAAAAGGATTTTTTTATATAAAATTTCTTGTTTATTTTTTAAAAAATTCTTAAACAAACTTTTTTTTTTAAATTACATTGAACATCATTAAAAATACTTTAAGTAAATAAAATGAAAAGTAAAAGAAGCAGAAAATTAAAAGATCTACTTTCTAGGATATTAAATTGCAATGATTTTCTTGTTAAATAAGTGCAAAAAACGAATCCTTTATTTTATAGAATGAAGAATTTATTCATAGAAGACTATATAAAAAAAGGTTTTTTTTTATAGCATTTAAATTATATCCTTTCATATTATTCCATTCATGACAGTATCTAAGTTTGGCAATTCATGTAAATGTGCGCATATAAATCGACAACTTTTTTATGTCTTCTTATATGGAATAACATTAAATACGAGTAAACTTTGTGAAATTATTGCATTTATCAGTATCGAATGGGGAAAAGTTGCTGATTTAAAATAAAAAGAATTTCTAATTTATTCGCAGACGAACAATAACATGGAATAGAGTGGAGCTTTCGTCTCTGTATTTATCACCCTATTGGGATGATACTCGTATCCATGCTCGTCACATGATTCCATCTTGTACATTAAGTGTACACGTCCATTAATTCCTGCATAATCGATCCTCATTCAAAATGTATAAGACACTAATCGCACCCAGCTACGGAGTCCTACTCATATTTTCCACTAGATAAGGACATTTCCTTTTTTTCATGTTCTCTGAATAATTAAGATGGTCTCCAGAATATGAAATAATTTTCACTAGTATACAGGTAGTGATTTTCCTACAATGGCGAACGAAATTAATGAGCCGCGTCAAAAAATGTTAGAATTTTCTCTTTTTTCTGTCCTTGAATATTTCCTGAAAGCTTTTTTGCTGTGAAAAATTCTTTCAAAACTTTTAGGTGTTTTTTTTTTTCACTCACAAGGGATATAATATTTTGTCATAATTTGTAAAGTTTTTTGCTGTTTCATCGTTAATTATAAATTGCTTTTGTGATTATTTCAAATTATTCATTTTATGATTAGGATAGTAAAACTCTGTTATTTAATAAATAATATCTATTTAAGAAAATTATTATTTAGTTAAAAGCTTACCATTTTATATTATGGATGGATAAATTATTAATTAATAACGCGTTCAATTTTTTTTAAAAACAAACTTTCAACAAATGTGATAACCACGTAAGCCTCATCACAGTAGAAATTTTCTACTATGATGAGGCTTACAATATGCAAAATAAATTTATATGAGTAATTAAAAACCTACAAATAACTATAAGGCAGCCATTGTGACTGTCTGTTGCGCTTTTCGATCTGAAGCCTGTATTTCTTTAAAAATGAAGACTGAGTGAATGTTATCGTCAATTCTGAGCACTATAGCCGCATGAAAAACCAACTTTTTTTTAACTTTAACTTTAAGACTTTCATTTTGATTTTATATAATTTTAATACGAAAGTTAGAAAAAGCTACACAACATAATAGATTTCAGCTTTATTGCACGAAAATGTTCTCAGAATGTGTAATTTCAACATTTGGTGCTGTCAATCATGCGATTTAAAGTCGCTACATTTACCTTCTAAAGAAATTATTTTATAATAGATAATTTTTAAATTTAAGAGTATATAAAAACCATCATCCGTCAAGTAATTAATGGCCGAGTTACAATTTCAAATATACAAAAAAAAGTCTTAAAAAATTTACCTCAAAAGGATCGAGCCCCTGTATAAAAATCTCCTGCTACGAGGGCCGTTCAATAAGTCCTTAGAAAAAAATGGAAAAAACTGTTTTTTAAAAAAAAAAAATTTTATTTTTCAACATAATCTCCTTTTAGTTTAGCTCTATACACTTTTTCAACCGTTTGTCCAAAATTTTTATCCCGTCCAAAAAATAGGATTTCGGAAGTTCTGCAAAATACTCATCCGTTTGAGCAATGACGTCCTCGTTGGAAGTGAACCGTCGTCCGCCAAGCCATTTCTTCAGATTGGGGAAAAGAAAATAGTCACTCGGGGCCAAATCTGGTGAATAAGCGGGTTGGTGCAACAATTCCATTCTCAATTCCACAATTTTGGCCATGGAAACAGCGCAGGTATGCACACGCGCATTGTCCTGATGCAAGAGGATTTTTTTCTTCTTCAGATGGGGGCGTTTCTCTTTGATTTCCTCGCTCAACCGTTGAAATAACGACGCGTCATACGCTCCTGTTATTGTTTTTCCTTTTTCCAAGTAGTCGATAAAAATGATGCCCTCCGAATCCCAAAAGACCGTGGCCATCACCTTGCCAGCCGATGGCACAGTTTTTACCTTCTTCGGAGCCCGTTCACCCTGAAAATCCACTGTGATTCTTCGTTTCTGGAGTGTAGTAGTGTATCCAGGTTTCGTTCACAGTGACATATCGACGAAGGAATTCGGCAGCATTGCGATGAAAGACTGCCAACATAGCCTCAGAGTCCACTACACGATTGCGCTTATTCTCCTCTGAGAGCAAACGCGGCACCCATCTTGCAGAAATTTTTTTCACAGACAATTTTTCATGCAAAATTGAAGCGACTGTACCTTGTGATATGCCCGTGGTCTCAACTAATTCGCGCACTTTAATTCGCCGATCGTTCAAAATCAGATCGTGGATTTTGTCGATGATTTCAGGAGTAGACACCTCAACTGGGCGTCCTGAACGATGTTCATCTTTTGTGGATGAACGGCCACGTTTAAATTCATTCAACCACTTGTAAACCGTCGCAAACACATGTGCAGATGTGCCATGAACTGCATCCAACTCGGCTTTGATTTCTTTCGGGCTTAAGTCATTCAAATGGAGATGTTTGATGACAGCCCTAAACTCGCTTTTTTCCATTTTTATGCACAAATTAATGTCGTTAACTTAAATCGACGATAGAAATTGACCTACGCTATGTATCGAGCTGAGGACAGCTTTCCTGTCGATAATGGTACTTACAAAAAAAAATCTTTACCGACACTACGAGCGCAATTTCTCGGATTTTCCAAGGACTTATTGAACGACCCTCGTAGATATGTAAAATAATTTATATTTTTTATATAATGGCAAAATTTAAATTAATAATGTGTTTGATTTAACTTTACTTTCCAAAGCAAGAAGTGGATAATTCTTTAGACTCTATATTAAAAAGATTTGATTAAATCTTTTAATGCTCCCTTATCACTTGAACACTCCCTTTAATACCAATTCTTATAAAACAAATTATCCTTTTGAATAGTTTTAATAAGTTTTCATTTATACTTAAAAAATAATATCATAAATTTTCTGTTTACGTTTTGTTAAAAGTTTTATAAAAATCAACTACGCTGAAGGAAGGAACAAAACATTCTGAACACAAATTGTAATTTTTTTTTTTTGGAAAATTCAATTTTTGAAACAAAATATTTTTTAATAAAAATTAATGTTAAACTTTTTGTTTCATATTCCAAAATTTTCAAAAAAATTAAACGTTCCGATTGAGCCTGCAAATTCACTTAATAAAAAATATTAAAAACTTCACCAACAGTTTTTTGAATAATTTTTACTTTCCGAACAAGTACAATTTATTCCCAATTTTTGGCGGAATTTTCTTTTTATTCCAAATTTAAGTCCTTTTAAAAAATTCTACAGTATTTTTAGTAGGAAACTTATTGTGAATTAAAACACCTTCAACGTCATACAAAATATTTCCAATTTTTTTTAAGTTTTTTCGCATTTTTGAATTTTTAAAACTTTTTAATTAGTTTGGCAAAAGTTCGACAGTATTTAGGGTCCGAAAAATGACTCAAAATTGTTGAACATTAAAATTTATAAACAATTCTGTATAATCAGAATTCATTATTTTGGAATACCACATTGCACACATTGTTCACTATTTTTAATTTGCTATAAACAAGATCTGACATGTCCACGTAATATTAAGGGTCTTAATAATAATTTTTAAAAAAAATTTTGATACCTGAAATTGACTAAAATTCCTAATATATTAGCTTTTAGTTCATTTAAAAAAAGATTGGATGTGTAAAATGAGTTAACCAATCCTATTCACTACTTTCAACTAATTTGGAAAAAGATCGGGCATTTCCAAACGGTATTTAGGGTCCTAAGAATTATCAAAAATTTTATTTGAAAGTTAAAATTTTTAAAAATTTTAATATTATAACCATTTTTTTATAGTTTAAATTTATTAAAATTTTTAATACATTAACTTTTATTTCATTTAAAATAAGATTGAATGTGTAAGAAGAGTATTTGAGGTCCAAAAAATGATCCAAAATTTATGAAAAAATTAAAATATAAAAAAATTTTGAATATTCTAACCATTATTTCAACAAAAAAAACAATTGCCAAGCTTACTCACTGCTTTTAATTAATATGGAAAAACTTCGGGCATTCCCAGATGTAGTTTAGGGTCCTAAAACTGATTAAATATTTTTTTGGAAGTTAAAATGTATAAACAATTCGATTACTTTAGAACACCTTATAGCAAAACTTTGCCCCTGCTTTAAATCTATTTAAAGTAAGATCGGATATGTAAAAATGGTATTTGAAGGTCCTTAAATAATAAATACTTTTGGAAAAGTTCAAATGTAAAATTTTCTAAATGTTATCACCATTATTTTAAGAAAAAAAATACAAAGTCTACTCACTGCCCTCAATATATTTGTAATAAAATCGAGTATGACCAAATCGTATTTGAGGTCCTAAATATAAAATTTACGAAAAACATTATTTTTACAGCCACCTTGATGATTTATTAAACTTATATAAAAGCTTATGCGCTATTTTCAATTTGTTAGAAATAAGATCGAACATGTGCCGGTGATATTTGGGGTCCTAAATTTGATCCCAAATTTATCTGAAAGTTACAATTTCAAAAATTTCCAGTATAATTACTATTATTTTGGAAAACCTCATAGCGAACTTTATTCAAAGGTTTATATATCTTCGAAACAATATTGGACCTATAGAATTCGTAAATTTAAGGTCCTAAAATTGATCTAAAACTTTCTAAAAAGTTTACATTTAAAGGATCAATTCCTTTTATATCTACCTTATATTAAAAAACTCGATAAAAACAAGGTCGGACATGAGGTCCAAAAAATGATCCAAAATTTGAATGAAAGTATAGATTTTAGAAATTCCTAACCTAACACAGTAACTATTATTTTAAGAAACCTTAAAATAAATCCTATTTTCTGCTATCAATTTATTTCAAATAAGGTCATATTTGTAAAAGTAGTATTTAGGGTCCTAAAATTGGTATATTTTAAAAAAAGTTAAAAGTGATAAAAATAATCGTAATAAAAAGAAAATAATTTCAAAAATCTTAAAAAGAAGGTTTTTTACTCCTTATCAAATGTTTGGTATTTTTGAATTTTTTCTTATTTCTTTTTTAAAAATTATTCGAAATAAAAATACAAAATCTTTTTTTACCAATCAAAAAAATAAACAAATAAAATTTTATTTTATTTTACTAGTATTTGGCGTTTTGTTTGATTTTTTTTGTAAAGGACCCTTTGTAAAAAAATGGGAAAAAAGATTTTTTGTAAAGGAACCAACAGCTCCACCCCCCCCCCCCTCCCTACCAAACACACATCCTAATAATATTTTCATTTTTTTTTTGCCTTTTCGAATATTCTGAATTTAAATAGTCTTCAGATTATTTGCGTCCATTTAGTATTTTTATATTTTCCAAAAATTCGATTTCTTATATTTATCAAAACACTTTTAATGGAGCAACACTAGAATTTTTTGAAGACAGACTACACTGCTGAATGGAATAAAATATTACAATTTCTGCATGATTTTCCAACTTTCATTTACAACTCATTCCATCATTAATAAATCTACTATTCATAATTGGCTTTACAGACACAATGCTCATATCTTTAGATAACTTCTGACCTTCGAGAATCTTTTGTCGTTGTTACTTTTTATGATATATTTTTCTGTCCACCGAGTACCTGTCAAAGTATATCAAAATTCTATTCTCCTGAGATGCTATGTCACACTTATTTAACCATCAATCATTGCCTTATCAACCCAAAGCTTCGACCCACAATACATCAAGCATTCGCCATTGCTCGGTGGATCCAATGATCTGTTGTATCTCATCTTTCTCCATAGTCTTAATCTCTTCTCTATCAATACGAGTACATATCGTCCTTTCATTCCAAATAGGATTCCATCTGTCCATCTGTCCATACTTACCTTTATCCACTTATTCTGTTGAGAAGTTCCCATCTATTGACCGCTCCTATAGTCATTCGGCTGAGGGATTTATTCACCCAAACGACGTGAAGGCATATCTCTTCATGTGTCACGCTTCAATTTTACCATCTGTCACCTTGCTTTTTATTCTATCAAAGCTGTCTTTATATTTATTTCTTGCATTGTCATTTTTGTATGGACGTATTAACAAGCAAACGAACAAAAGATTTTTATTGCTATCGAAAATCATCTTCATTTCTTTGGCAATGTTTCAGTTCTACACCTGTAAGGGATTATTATTGCTCGATGGCCATTCCGAATTTATAGAAATTTTCCATACTCCTAGAATTTCGAATTTCAGATAATTCGGGATTGTCAATATTTTTTTTTTTTTTTAAATTCTTTTAGTTCTTGAAGAATTTCAGAAAATTTCTTTCTCGCAAAAATAATAGTTGTCCATTTTTCGGAGTTTAAAAGATAAAATAAAAATTGTACTTTTTTTTAATTTACTTCTATAGATTCCATGATGAGGAGCACGCCAACTTATTGAATGCGATGTGGCTCATCGCTATAACATTCTTAAGTGTCGGATTTGGTGATATAGTGCCGAACACATATTGTGGACGTGGAATAGCTGTCAGTACTGGAATTATGGTAAGTAATTAAAACAAGTAATTTTAATCAATTTTCTTTTATTCTTTTAATATAGGCAGAAAAATTACTTTAAATGAAAATAATAATAATTAAAAAATATAAGACAAACAAAATTACCATTATTTTAAAAAATTCTATTAAAAATGTATACTTAAGCATTGTCCTTTTTATAAAATAATTTCATATAGTACTTTAGGTCCCCAACAATATTTCAAAATTTCTGTGAAAGTTTAAAATGTACTCAAAAATTGTTTACATAGCAACCATTATTTGAAAATAAAAACTAATTATAAAGCCTACTCACTGCTTTCAATTAATTTGGTAAGAGTTCGACTGTATTTAGGGTCTTAAAATGACTAAAAATTGTTAAAAATTAAAATTTATAAACAATTCTGAATATTCAGTGTTCATTATTTCGGAATACCTCATTGTACACATTGTTCACTATTTTTAATTTGCTATAAATAAGACATGTCCATGTCCACGTGCTATTGAGGGGCCTAATGCTAATTTTTAAAAAAATTTTTATAGTTAAAATTGACTAAATAACTATATTTCTAATATATTAGCTTTTAGTTCAAATTTATGAAAAAGTTAAAATGTAAACAAATTCTGAATATCGGCTTTCAACTAATTTGGAAAAAGATAGGGCATTTCCAAACGGTATTTAAGGTCCTAAGGATTATCAAAAACTTTATTTGAAAGTTAATGATTTTTTAAATTTTTAATATAACCATTTTTTATAGTTAAAATTTACTAAAATTCCTAATACATTAGCTTATAGTTCATTTAAAATAATATTGGATGTGTAGAAAAAGTATTTGAGGTCTCAAAATTTATCCAAAATTTATGAAAAAGTTAAAATATAAACAAATTCTGAATATCCTTACCATTTTTAAAAAAAAAAAACAATTACGAACCTCACTCACTGCTTTCAACTAATTTCGAAAAAGGTCGGGTATTTCCAAACAGTGTTTAGGGTCCTAAAAATTGTCAAAATTTTTAGTACAATATAATAACAATTATTTAGATAGTTATCCACCCATTTTTAGTTATTTAATAAGAGATCGATTATGTAAAAGGAGTATTTAAGGTCCTAAAAATTATCCAAAAATTAATGAAAAAGATCCTGACTTTTATTTTTATTAAAACAATTAGCAAACTTACTTACTACTTTCAATTAATTTGGAAAATGGTCCTAAAAAATTATCAAAAAATGTTGTTTAGGGTCCTTAAAATTGTACAAAAAAGTCTTATACAATATATTATAGTAACGAATATTTCAGAATACCTCATAGCAAATCTTAGCCCGAGCTTTCAATTTATTTAAAATAAAATTGATCATATAAAAATAACATTTCGGGGCCTTAAAAATGATACAAATTTTTGGAAAAGTTAAAACGTAAAAAATATTTTTTTATGTACTCACCATTATTTTAAGAAAAAAAACAATTACAAAGCCAAATTACTGCTTTCAATATATTTGAAATAGTATTCGTATTAAGGGCCTAAAAACAATCCTAGAACTAAAAATGTATGAAAATTATTATTCAATAATTTGTTAGAAATAAGATTAGATATGTCTAGGTGGTATTTAGAGTCCTAAAAATGATCTAAAATTTAAAATTTACAAATAAAAAATGCTTATAAAGTTATCTTGAATTAGAATATTTATCGAAAAGCTTATTCACTGATTTTATTGTTTGGGCAACAAGATCAGACCTGTCGAATTGGTAATTTTAAGGTCCTAAAATTGACTTAAACTTTTAAAAAATCTAAAATTTAAAAGATAAATTCCATTTTTATCTACCTTTTTTTTAGAAAATTTTAATTTGTTTGAATCATAATCGGATATGAGGTCCTAAAAATGATCCAAAATTTGTATGAACGTTTTAATTTTAGAAATTTCTAACACAGTAAGTATTATTTAAAGAAATCTTACAATGCAGCCTATTTTCTGTTTTCAATTTATAAGGTCGTATGTGTAAACATGGTATTTACAGTCCTAAAATTGGTACATTTTTGAGAATGTAAAAAGTGACAAAATAAGCGTAATAAAGCGAAAATCATTTCAGAAATCTTAAAAAGAAGGTTTCTCCATCATTATACTTTCGTAGAAATAAGATCAGACCTGTCTTATTCGTATTTGAGGTCCTAAACATGATCCCAAATTTGTATGATAGTTAAAATTTACAGAAAAAAAAACGGAAAATAGTACTCATTATTTCGCAAATCTTACAACTTATTAACTTTTGTTCTTTTGTTTTGTTTCGAGAAACAACATTCTTACAACAAAGCTTATTGACAAAACTTTCGTTTTGTTCGAAAAGCAACATTCGATATGTCAAAGTTTGGTGGCGTGCTTTAAGTCCTTAAGATGTTTTCTGTAACGTTTCCTCAAATTTTCTATAGTTTATTAGTTCCAAATATAAGTCGTGCGTCTTGATAAATGTTATTCCTTCATTGATTTTCACGGTAAAAAACTGTAGATTTTCTGGACGGGATCTACTTAAAAAGTGAACATTCCTAAGGCCCAATCTTAATAGACGTCCTCACTTAACATATATGATATTTATTCCTTTTTGTAAAGGTGAATTTTCTACTTATACGAAAATGTCCTTTTCCGATTATTTTACATATTAAAAATTTAGTCAAATTGTTTTAAAAATAACTACTCAATTAAGAAGAAATTCTTGACAACTATTTCGATAAAAATTATCTACATATTACTAATAGTTCTGTCTGTGTATACCATCTACAACTGACCATAAGCGCTATTTGTCATTTTATTGGCAGGCCTTTCAGTTGATTAAAATTACGACACTTTCAGAAATTCAATATAACTCGAAATCTCTATTATGTGAATATCCTTTATAATTATATTAAATTTTTACGTATACTAAAAATCGGAATTTTTTTTTTTTTTTTTGGAAATGGTTTTTTTTACGTAATTAATTTTATTTTTAATCAAAAATGGCTTCTCATGAATTAACATTAATTAATAACCGTCTTTCGGAATTTCGTTTTACTACCACATTTTATAACATCCTTTATTACCACATTTTATTAAAGAAAAAATTGTAATTAAATATTTTATTAAATCCGTACACGATTTAGATTGGTTTAACACAATTTCACGATAAGATTTACTAGTTAGTCATATCGTTTATAGCTAGAATAATTCTCTATTTAAATAAAAATCCTCATCAATAAAATGAAAATAAATAAAATCAATCACAGACTATTTGTGGAAGGCAGAAGAGGAGAATTGATGGTAGGTTGTGGAACTAAACATTTTACGAATGCATTTGATATTTGCAGATCCAAATCATGTTTACAACACAATTTGTGAAATAAATGAGAAATAGATGAACATGTGTAAGTGAATAAAAATCTAAATAATTCTATCTATCTCTAACATAGATAAAAAATAGTATTTAAGTAAATATTTCTCGATAAAAATAGTTTAAGAAAATGTGCCAAACACATTTACCAGATAAGATTTAGACACCGAAATCGTAACGGCCCCATTCATGATATGCTTTCGAATGGAATTTTATATTTTGTTCTTGTTGGGGGTGGCAACTTGGATTTTTTTTTACTTTTTGGATTATTTTTTTTAATTAGTAAGAAGATTAGCCTTAAATAATTAATGTTGGTATTATTTGCGTGCAGACAGTCGGACCTTGGCATCACTCAAACAGAAAAGAACTCAACAATATAAGAAAAAATGTAAACAGACAAAAGTAATCAGAATTTCTATTCACTAATAAGTCTACTCAATTCGTTTAATCGATATAATCTGGCAGCTATGAAGGTCAGACATAATTGCCCGAATAATTGATATTGTCGAAAAATGTTAAATACTTTAAAAATTATATGTCAGATTTAGCAGACACTATAAAAGGATAGAGGATTTGATGGTTAAATTAATTAATTAATTACTAATTTCGATTTTTATTAATAATTTCTCAAAGAATTATAAATTCTGATATATAAAAAATCTTTTGTTTTAAGAAAAAAAACTGAAAGGATTTTTTAATTTTCAGAATTTTAAATTTTTATAAAATTCTTACGAATGGCCCTAACGTTATGGCGGTTTATGATGTTATTTGCACATGTAGTCATTTTTACCAAATTGTCAGCGGGTCGAGATTTTGTGAGAATTACTCTTTCACTATTGTATCCGTCGTTTTTTGAGGAGAGGTTTGTCGCAGTGAATGGAAAGAATGCGAGGGTCATGCGCTAGATGGTCAGTGGATAGCCACAAGGTTCTGTGGCTGATCCGGCTATTTGGAATATGATGATGGATGATTTGCTGGTCTTGTTTGAGAGAATAGAGTGCAAGGTTATTGTGTATGTAGCTAATTAGCTTATATTGATTGAGGGTGATAGCCGAAAGAGTGTGGAGCTAAAAGGCTCGGATGCGTAGGATATGTGTACGAATGGGGTGAGCATGTAGGTGGGGGCGTCTGTGAAAACATAAGTGAATACATGCTGCTGAAGGGCACACTAGATTTTGTGAGAATTACTCTTTTACTATTGTATCCGTCGTTTTTTGAGGAGAGGTATGTCACAGTGAATGGAAAGAATGCGAGGGTCATGCGCTAGATGGTCAGTGGATAGCCACAAGGTTCTGTGGCTGATCCGGCTATTTGGAATATGATGATGGATGATTTGCTGGTCTTGTTTGAGAGAATAGAGTGCAAGGTTATTGTGTATGCAGCTAATTAGCTTATATTGATTGAGGGTGATAGCCGAAAGAGTGTGGAGCTAAAAGGCTCGGATGCGTAGGATATGTGTACGAAGGGGGTGAGCATGTAGGTGGGGGCATCTGTGAAAACATAAGTGAATACATGCTGCTGAAGGGCACACTAGATTTTGTGAGAATTACTCTTTTACTATTGTATCCGTCGTTTTTTGAGGAGAGGTATGTCACAGTGAATGGAAAGAATGCGAGGGTTATGCGCTAGATGGTCAGTGGATAGCCACAAGGTTCTGTGGCTGATCCGGCTATTTGGAATATGATGATGGATGATTTGCTGGTCTTGTTTGAGAGAATAGAGTGCAAGGTTATTGTGTATGCAGCTAATTAGCTTATATTGATTGAGGGTGATAGCCGAAAGAGTGTGGAGCTAAAAGGCTCGGATGCGTAGGATATGTGTACGAAGGGGGTGAGCATGTAGGTGGGGGCATCTGTGAAAACATAAGTGAATACATGCTGCTGAAGGGCACACTAGATTTTGTGAGAATTACTCTTTTACTATTGTATCCGTCGTTTTTTGAGGAGAGGTATGTCACAGTGAATGGAAAGAATGCGAGGGTCATGCGCTAGATGGTCAGTGGATAGCCACAGGGTTCTGTGGCTGATCCGGCTATTTGGAATATGATGATGGATGATTTGCTGGTCTTGTTTGAGAGAATAGAGTGCAAGGTTATTGTGTATGTAGCTAATTAGCTTATATTGATTGAGGGTGATAGCCGAAAGAGTGTGGAGCTAAAAGGCTCGGATGCGTAGGATATGTGTACGAATGGGGTGAGCATGTAGGTGGGGGCGTCTGTGAAAACATAAGTGAATACATGCTGCTGAAGGGCACACTAGATTTTGTGAGAATTACTCTTTTACTATTGTATCCGTCGTTTTTTGAGGAGAGGTATGTCACAGTGAATGGAAAGAATGCGAGGGTTATGCGCTAGATGGTCAGTGGATAGCCACAAGGTTCTGTGGCTGATCCGGCTATTTGGAATATGATGATGGATGATTTGCTGGTCTTGTTTGAGAGAATAGAGTGCAAGGTTATTGTGTATGTAGCTAATTAGCTTATATTGATTGAGGGTGATAGCCGAAAGAGTGTGGAGCTAAAAGGCTCGGATGCGTAGGATATGTGTACGAATGGGGTGAGCATGTAGGTGGGGGCGTCTGTGAAAACATAAGTGAATACATGCTGCTGAAGGGCACACTAGATTTTGTGAGAATTACTCTTTTACTATTGTATCCGTCGTTTTTTGAGGAGAGGTATGTCACAGTGAATGGAAAGAATGCGAGGGTCATGCGCTAGATGGTCAGTGGATAGCCACAGGGTTCTGTGGCTGATCCGGCTATTTGGAATATGATGATGGATGATTTGCTGGTCTTGTTTGAGAGAATAGAGTGCAAGGTTATTGTGTATGCAGCTAATTAGTTTATATTGATTGAGGGTGATAGCCGAAAGAGTGTGGAGCTAAAAGGCTCGGATGCGTAGGATATGTGTACGAATGGGGTGAGCATGTAGGTGGGGGCGTCTGTGAAAACATAAGTGAATACATGCTGCTGAAGGGCACACTAGATTTTGTGAGAATTACTCTTTTACTATTGTATCCGTCGTTTTTTGAGGAGAGGTATGTCACAGTGAATGGAAAGAATGCGAGGGTCATGCGCTAGATGGTCAGTGGATAGCCACAAGGTTCTGTGGCTGATCCGGCTATTTGGAATATGATGATGGATGATTTGCTGGTCTTGTTTGAGAGAATAGATTGCAAGGTTATTGTGTATGCAGCTAATTAGCTTATATTGATTGAGGGTGATAGCCGAAAGAGTGTGGAGCTAAAAGGCTCGGATGCGTAGGATATGTGTACGAAGGGGGTGAGCATGTAGGGGGGGGGGGGCGTCTGTGAAAACATAAGTGAATACATGTTGCTGAAGGGCACACTAGATTTTGTGAGAATTACTCTTTTACTTTTTAATGTGAGAATAAGAAATTGCGGTGAGTGGGTAAGTGAGCGCCTAAATTTCGGATTCCATTTAGGCCTACTCAGAGGGAAAGGGCCTAGTCGCTGAGAAGGGTTAGGGGTTAGTATGTGGCTTATATAGCGTATGGTGTTTGTGTTTGGACGATATGATGCGGTTTCAGTATGCTAGAGACAGAATCAACAGCACTCAGAATGTATGTAGAACGGTATCCACTGATGCAATGCATGTCTTAATGGGAGTAATCCCGTGAGATCTAGAGGTGCTCCGTAGGAGTATACTCTATCGGGTATAGCGTAGCTTTGTGTTTGCTAAGGGCTGCCTGTTTTGAATGTGGAGTTACCGGATATTGTAGTGCGTGAACGGCGGGCCCTAGCCCTGGAAAGAATGTATGATATTTGGTAATAGCGGTAGGATGGCAGTGTGAATGGGAGACAAACCTATAGGTTTATCTCATGTGTCAGGTTTGCCTCAGCTAAGAAGTTTGAATGTGGCCTGTTTCTTGGTTATCTAATAAGCGGGCAAGGTAATATGAATGAAATTCTGTATACGAGAGGATTGAGTGGAAGAGCAGAGTGTCTGTGTGGTGCACCACAAGATAGTGCCTATCACATCCTCCTGGAGTAACTGGGAATGGAGTGGATCCTAGTGGTGCACTGAGTAGGTGCTGCCATGACAGTGTTTGAGGGAAGTAATCGATTGGTGAATGGGCAGTGAATGTGTGTGTGACTGGCACGCAAGGTGGCCATAACCGGGTGAAAGAACATGGTCGATTCTGGTTGTACCGCATACCTGATCTGGCTTAGCGGTGCCTAAGAATTTACTAGTTGCCTTATCGTAGCCAAATACGGGAATCGAATGCCCCATGGAAATAAACTATTTCCGATAATGGTGTGGCGCCTTAGGCTGGAACGTGATGGCTGTGGTTAATACGAACACCGCGGATACGGTTTCCGGACCGCTGGTAGGAGATATCGGTAATTATCTCGGGCGCTATCACTTCAAATGATAGCAGAGGTTGAGATAGGTCTCGCCATGAACAGCTTGTAAGTGGTTGCTTACTGTTAATCGTTAATTAGATTTTGTGGTGCGTTGATTGAGTTGTAGGCGGCCGTGATATTATGTCTACCGATAGGGATGCCATGTAAAATAATAGTTCTTTAATGTACTTGTAGTTTGACTATAAGAAATACGAGTATTTGCCAACATCACTGCTAGGAATCCAACATCACTGTAAATTGTAATCCAAATGCGTTATGAAAGATTATGAAATTTTTTCACTACCGAGGTGTGGCAGAACACTAATAATATTGGAATCACTGTCAATGCTGCGGACTCGCTAAAATAATCCTCATCACCCTTACCCCACCCCCCTCCTCCCAAAAAAAAAGCTTCCACGTAAGTCCCTTCTAGACATGCAGTGATAAGTGAAGTTGTGTTTTTGTAGTGCGCTACAACAACGAAATTTTCATGAACGATGTGCCATTAAATGTTGTGTTAAGCTTCGTGCATTTTTAAGTTTGACTTGCAAAAAATATTGCAACGAACCTATTGGAATCATTCCTTATCAAGAGCAGAAGTTTTTTGGTGGCATAAAGCATTTTTAAAGGTCAGAGAAGCCTCGTAGAGGAAACACTTTGCTCAGGGATACCTTTAACATCGAAAAAATGATAAAAATATGCAACAAGTGAGGACTCCTATAAAGTCAGGCTGTCTAACATCTTTGAAGCTTATGAGTGAGTTCTTGAAAGACTTAGACAAAGGTTTCTATGCGTTATAATAGATTGGACATTACAGTCCTGTCATATGATCTTCTCCATCAACGAGCTTTTATCAGAAAAAAGCCCTTTTCACTTGATCTTAATCAGTATATATTTTTTGTTCCCTAAAATTAAAGAATACTGGACAGGACAACATTTTTATTTCAATATATCCTGAATAATGTAATTGTTTTTATCAAGGAGATGACTTTGGATCCTTACAAATAATATTATTTGTTGCTGAAATTTGTCCCTTCTTAAAAAAATCGTTTTTCACACAAATTTTTCAGTCTTTCTTCAATTAATAAAACGCCGGTAATTTTTATTTGATAATTTGAGACTATTAACTGAGAGGTTAATTAATTTTATATAATCTATAATTACACAAATTTTTATAAAGTTTCTTAGTTAGCCACAGTTAGTTTATATGTTCACTTAGATCATTCTTGAAGAATATTTCCGCCCAGAAACATCATTCAAATACCTCCAAAGTAGGCCCATGACTTACAAATTGGACAGAAATCGCATAAAATTATTTTTTAATAATAAAAATTAATAATTGTAATATTTCAGAATCGTTGATGATTTTTATAAATTTTATCTTTTATTACCCATGCAAAAAAAAAATTAAAACTTTTCGAATTTTTATTGTTTTGTTATTCAATAATAAAACTTTTAATGAAAATTATACTAATAATAACATAATTTTCAAATGTGCATTGAAATTATAAAAAACAAATTTCAACAATTCACGATTTATTAAAAATAATCAGTTTTTGTCTTTAGACATTGACATCGACAAATTTTTTAAAAAAATTATAAATTTTTGTATAAAACTCTTTGGGAAATTTAAATCTTGACTAAATTTGAAATTTTCGAAAAACTTAAAAAAATCAAAATAAAATGTTCACTTCTGAGTGTCATACAATATTTCGTGTTGATATTTTTAAAAATTCTTAAAAGAAAAAATTTATCTTTACAACAAAAGAATTGACCGAATTTCGATTTGCCAACAACATTGTTGAAAGTTTATTTTCCAGTTTCGCTAACATTCTAAAATGCTTTCAGGACATTTTGACTCACGGTATATCTAATTTTAACTTTAGAGGATTTTCATGATTACCAACAATGGATATAACAAAGCTTAGGAGTAGGTACTTAAAACTTACTATATGGAAAGGCGGTTACAATGCAACCAATTCGTGTCGTTCTTTATTACCATTCAAGTCTATAAAAATGGCTACATTATTGACAACTTCCACTGTTATAGCAAACATGTCATTTCGAATAAAAGCTCTGGAATGAAATTAAATTCAAATGGAAACCATAAAGCCTCTCTAGGAAACTGTCCTTCTTTCATGTTGACACTATATACAAAATTACCAACAAATACTACCAATTCTGTTTATCTAAAAATCAGATATTAGGTTAAGTTTGAAACGTAACCATTTTGTTAAAAATAGAGTGGTCGCCATTTTTTTTTCCTGCCAAAACTACTCTGTCTATTCTTGTGAGGTTTTCTTTAATGCTAGATTATATCATTGAGTACAGAATTATTTCATGGGCCGCGAATTTTAATAGTCTCCTTTATTGTCTATAGCTTCTGATAGTACGGACCTGCCAAAGACGAATTTTCGTTACGTTCATTTCGATAACTACTCATCGGACTATTTGAGGAAAATCTTCCAGTTGACAGACGGGTCGCCATTTGCCTTCTGGAACCTATCTAGGGACATAGATATTCTCAACACTGCTGAAGGGAATTTTGGAAGTGGCGAGACAAAGTGAAAGGATCTGTATCTAATGTTGAGATAGTTTTTTTCGAGTTGGGTGTGGAAGCATAATAGTTTTAACTAAACTAAGAAGGCGATAATTTGAAAAGCAAAGGTTTTAGGAAGGTTAGCAAAGAGAGATAGGTTTCCTGTCAGTTTCAATTGGGATTGAGTCCACTAAGGGAAGAACCACTGCTACGACAGGCCTTAACCCTGCTAACGTTAGTTACTCTAATAGCCTCACTTGGTCCAATCCTACACTTACGTTTGACTAATAATATATTAACAATCTGGTCGGGATCTATTTGTTTAGGGCCTATGCCTTTCCCATTATTAAAAATTTTATTGTCATTGTAAAGCCACTTTTTTCTATTACCTTCGCCGGAAACACACATCGGACACATATAAGATTTATTTGGTTCTCCAATCTCTTGTGAGCTGAAAGTACTTCGAGGATGTTTTTTCCACGTTCTGGTGGAGCTGCTTTACTACTCGGGATGCGTATTCTGCTACCGCACCCTATCATGCCTGTGATGTTATCATTTGTTTGATGGTGCGTATCTGGGATAGCAGTTCACCAATTATTTTCTTCACTTGCTTTTTTCTCCGCCAGAGTGTGAACAAGAGAAGAAGATTCATTGCGCATCCTCGATTATTAGGGCATGTCGCATCAACTTTCACCTTAAAGCGATATCGATATGCCCTGAAGCATCCCAGTCTTGTCGAAAATTAGGTAATTTAGTGATCTAATTCTTCATGGCCTATTCCGTACCACGTGGTCCTGTCAGGAATGAGATAATATGTCCATCATCCTTTAATCGATAAATCCCAGCCAGTTTCGCTACCATCCCGTCACTGTGTCATTTCTTTTCTTCCTGCTGACGGTGAGCCGATAGATTTAATTTTCATCCCATCGTCGATTATATATTCTGGCATTTTCATACGCCAAAAGCTTGTTTGGCAACAAATAAGCGATAACAGAGACTGCATCAAACGAGACTATAAGATATGCTCTCAAGACTCGAAGTACGAGGTCTGTTCAAAAAGTATCGCCAATTTTGAATTTCCGCAGGCTACGTATATTCGATTTTCAATTTTTTTATAGCGTTATGTTGGTACTCATGTCTCTCACTTATGCCGACAAGTTCGACCATTTTGAATGTTCAGTTAATTTTTGCCAGGTGCTTTGCTTTCACGTGTTTTAGCTCGTCTTCGATTTTTGGCCATTCCAAAAAATTAATCAAAGAATCTGTTTGGGGAACAAGAAAAAATTACAAGGGGACAGATCTGGATAGTATGGTGGCTGCGGAAATATTAGTGTATTGTTTTTGGCCAAAAATTCGCGTACAAGCAACGATTCGTGAGCAGGGGCGTTATCATGATCCAAAAGCCAATTGTGATTCTTCCACAAATCCGGGTGTTTCTGGCGGATTGCTTCGCGCAACTTGCGCATAACTTGCAGGTAATATTCCTTATTGACCGTTCTACCCTGTGGCAAGAACTTGTGATGAAAAACGCCCCTGCAATTGAAGAAAACTGTAAGGAAAACCTTCACATTCGACCGAACTTGGCGCGCTTTTTTCGGTCTTGGCTCGTGCGGCAGTTTCCATTGGGATGATTGAGCTTAACCATAAACCCATGATTCGTCACCAGTTATGACCCTCTGGAGCAAATTTGGGTCATCGCGGGCAGAGTCGAACAGCTCCTTAGCAATGTTAATGCGATGCTGTTTTTGGTCGAAAATGGACAAAAATAAAAGACGAGCCAAAATACCTTCAAGCAAAGCAGCTGTCAAAAATTAACTGCCGAACTCGTCGGCATAAGTGAGAGATATGAGTACTAACATACTGGCATAAAAAAATCGAAAATCGAATATACGCAACCCCTAGAAATTCAAAATTTGCGATACTTTTTAAGCAGACCGCGTACGCTTCGCAAATAGACCACCATCGCCCAACGCTTATACATTTTAATCATTATAGCTTCTGTCCAGATAGGGCCTGTATAGAGCTGATAACTATGGATAAAAGCCTGCATCGGCTCTGCCTGGGCCCTCCGTGGTTAGGCATCAAGCTTGCAAAGGTATTGACAATACCTTTTCAGCAATATTTCTCTGTTATTCGCCGAAGCTCAACCTGGCGTCTATCTGAACACCCAGTTGTCGTAGCAATAGCTTCAAGATAATCCCGATGGGATGTTTATAACCATTTCATTGCTTTACGATATTATAGTAAAAAAAATATATGTTATAATATAAATCCGCATTAAAATTAACAAATAAAAAGTAAAAACTGAAAATTAAGTTAATTGAGAAAGTTTTTATTTAACAATGTTTGAATAATTGAAAAACTTTATTTACTGTCTTTTACATAATCCGTTTCATATATAAAAATAATAGATACTTTTTCATTATGAACAATGTCAAATCTCACAAGGATTTAAGTGCTTTAAATAATATTTGTCCGAGTTCTAAAAGCATTCGCTTCCAATATCACAAAATATATATATTTTCTTTTACACAATAATAAAACAGAAAATAACCATTAAAATTAAATATAATTAATTAATTTTAAATAGAGAATGCATATTAAAAGAAAGGGAATATTCTCACTCTAAAACGAATACCTTTTCAATTAGAAGTAATTATGTCGGATTATTGTTGAAATATGAACCAAACTCATAATTCCTGGCCAAGAAGATTAATGTTTCGTGTTAATGTTGTCCTTTAAAAAAATTCTAATTTATTTGTATTCATTTTTATATTTGAATAATTTGAATTACGGATTATTCAAATTATTTAGTGGTTATTTCTACAATATAAACCTTGTAAGCGTCCTTGTTGAAGTTTTCGATTATTTTTAATTCACAAGAGAATATTTTTTTAAAGTGGGTCGGTCGCTATAGATAGAAATCGAAATCATGAGTTGGCAAAATTTAATTTTTAATTATGAATTCGATTTAATTAGAAATGTATAAACAAATATTGAGAGTGGAGTGTAAATATCCAAATAAATGGTTTAGACTCTTTTCTGATATTTTTTACAAATTTAGTGATTGTAAAGGGGTTACAATGTGTTGAAAATTTATTGTTATGTACAAAAAAATAATTCTGATTGTGAATTAAAATTAACCAATTTAAAATAATAAATATTTGTTTTTGTTTCTTATTTATTTGCAATTTAATACTTATAGGGGGCTGGATGTACAGCGTTATTAGTCGCCGTTGTATCACGTAAATTGGAATTGACTCGAGCAGAAAAGCACGTACATAATTTCATGATGGATACACAATTAACAAAGCGAGTAAGTTGAAAAATATATTGTACCATACTTCTTCCAAAATATTCTTAATATTCTTAATATTGTATAAGGAAAGATATGATCGTAAATGTTTAAGCAAAAAAGATGTTTTAACGCCATCTATGCGCGAATAGCTGAAACTAATTTCGAATAATTTTTACTCACATCGTATTGTGGTCATAATTTTTTGTTCTTGTTTTTATTTTGAAAAACATACTTAAGATAATTATTCCGATTTTTTTTGTCACTTTTGATTTAGTTAAAAAATGCTGCTGCTAACGTTTTAAGAGAAACATGGTTAATATATAAGCACACAAGGCTAGTCAAACGTGTCAATCCTGGACGAGTTCGAACTCATCAAAGGAAGTTTTTATTAGCTATCTATGCGTAAGTTTCCCCTTTTAATTTTCTGTTTAAATATTAGTAATATTTTATTTATTTATTTTTTCCTGCTGATTATTTTGTAGATTAAGAAAAGTTAAAATGGACCAAAGAAAATTAATGGATAATGCAAACACAATTACAGACATGGCCAAAGTGCGTATTAAGTTATATTTCCTTATTAGTTTCTTTTTTTATACAATCTATTGCAAATAAATTGTAATATTCTAGACACAAAATACCGTTTATGAAATAATATCGGATATGTCTTCAAGGCAAGATGCTGTCGAAGAACGTTTATCAAGTTTAGAAGATAAAATGCAAGTCTTGCAGGTGAAAATCATTTAAAATTTTATTATTTATAATTTCTTTTTAAATGTACAGTTTTTTTTTTTTTTTAAATTGACGTGATTAATTTTAAAATGCAATTTTACTCTTTTCCGAAAACGAAATATTTTTAATCAGAAAATTTTCAACTAAAGAATTTATTAGAGTATAATAAAAAAAACTTTATTGAGAAATCTTTAGGATAAATATTGCGTGAAAGAAATGTTTAATAAAACTTTATTCGAAGAAAACAAGTTAAGTGAAAATTATTGAAAATAATAAACATAAAATGTTTATAAAATTGTTTCTCTAAAATATTGTCATTGGAAACAAATGTTTGCATTTTAAATGTCCACTATTGGTAAAAAAGAAGAAAAATATTTCGTAAAAAGTGAATAGTAAAAATTTTTCTTTAATAAATTTTCAATAAAAAAATTTTCCATTTAAAAAGTTGCTAGAAAAATTTTTTTTTCCAAAATAAATTTCAGGAAAATCATTTTTAGTCATAAAAAATGTTTCTTAACAAAAAATTTCCCTTGCAAAATTTTTATAAAAAAAAGTAGCAAAAAAATGTTTAGCTAAGAAAATTTCAGTAAAAAATTTCAACAAATAAATTTTAAGTAAAAACATTTTCAATAAAAAATATTCAGCTAAAAATTGTTAACAAAAAAAAATTTAGTAGAAAAATTTATAATTAAACAAAGTGGTCAGCAGAAAATATTTCAAAAAAATTTTTAGCAGACAAATGTTTGTGTGCAGCAAAAAAATTTTCATAAAAAAAATTTCAGCAGCAAAATAATTTTCATAGCGAGAAAACTTTCCGGCGAACAATTTTCAGTAGAAAAATTTGTAGGCCAAAAATTTGCATGGAAAAAAGTTTCACGCAAAAAAAAAGTTAAGAAAAAAATTCAGTAGAAAAATTTCCAATCAAAAAAATGGTCAGTAGAAAAATATTCAGCAAATAAATTTTTATGTAGAAAAATTTTCAGTACAAAAATGCGCAGCAGAAAAATGTTTAGTTCAAAAATAATCAGTAAAAAAAATTATAAAAGGAAAAAAAAAATGTTGGCAGAAAAATACTCAGTTTAAAAATGCAGCAAAATTTTCAGGACAAAAATTTTCAGTAGAAAAAATTTCAGTAGAAAAATTTCAGTAGAAAAATTTTGAGACAAAATATTTTTAGAACAAAAATTTTCAGTAAAAAATTTTCAGCAGAAAAATTTCAACAGAAATATTACTAGCAGAAAAATTTTCATTCAGAAAAATGTTCAGTAGAAAAATGTGCAGCAAGAAAGTTTTCATAAAAAAAATTTCAGCAGCAAAATAATTTTCATGGAAAAATGTTCAACGAGAAAATTTTCCAACGAACAATTTTCAGTAGAAAAATGTGTAGGCCAAAAATTTGCATGGGAAAAAGTTTCACGCAAAAAAAAAGTAAAGAAAAAAATTCAGTAGAAAAATTTACAATAAAAAAAATGGTCAGTAGAAAAATTTTCAGCAAATAAATTTTTATGTAGAAAAATTTTTAGTAGAAAAATGTGCAGCAGAAAAATGTTTAGTTAAAAAATAATCAGTCAAAAAAATTATAGAAGGAAAAAAAATGTTGGCAGAAAAATACTCAGTTTAAAAATGCAGCAAAATTTTCAGGATTTTCAGAAGAAAAATGTTCAGTAGAAAAATTTTGAAAAAAAATATTTTTAGCACAAAAATTTTCAGCAAAAAATTTTTAGCAGAAAAATTTCAACAGAAATATTATCAGCAGAAAAATATTCAGTTCAAAAATGTTCAGCAGAAAAATGTTCATTTCAAAAATATTTAGCAGGAAAATTTGCAGTAGAAAAATAATCAGTAAAAAAATTTTTAAAAGAAAAATGTTCAGATACAAAAATTTTATCAGCAGAAAAATCAAATCCTGCAAAACCAAAAAAGTTAAAAACAAAAAAAAAGGAAAATGACTGTCCATTAATTATCAAGTAATTATTTTGTGGAATTTGATGATTATTACTTTTTTCCTATTTTAAGAATCTTTATTAAAAGAATTTTTAAACAAATTTCAACACGAATTTTTTTCTGCAAAATATTTTTTCATATGGAAAATTTGTATCAACAATGTCAAATTACAACAATTCAACTAAAAAAAAATGGAATCCAATTAAAACTGAAATCAAAATTATATAAAAATATATATCCTAAAGGATTACATGGAATCACTTCCCGAAATAATAACACGATGTCTGACACAGCATCAGGAACGCATAGAGCAGCGTAGGAACTTTTTGCATCCCGATGCAGCCGCTGTAGCTGCATCAGCACAATCGGCACAACAGCAACCTTTTCTCGGATCACCGTTACTATTTCCTCATTCCAGGTGACTAAAATAGAAACTGAGGAATGTTTTTTTGATACGTTTAATCAAATTTATTGTACAAAAAACCAATTACAAATAATATATTTTCGCCGATCTTATCAAAATTTTCTAACAAGAGCCTCGGTATATATTCCAATTAAATAATAATCAACATGAGAATCGATTACCAAAATATAAAAAATTCAATTATTAAATTTATTTATTCAAAGAGTTTTCAACAAAAAAAAACAAAACAAACAATAATAAATAATAATAATAACAATAATAATGAACATACATAGTATATCTAAATATATAATAAAAAAATAATAATATAAAATAATGAAGAAGAAAAAACAATATTAACTAAAACACTTACCAAACGACTAGAGTAACAAATAAAAATTATTGCAAAAAATAAATATAAAAAATCGAATAAAAAGAAAAAAATTGGGAACTTATTTAATTTTACTTAACGTTTTTATTTTCCTTCTTCCATGTCACATAATTAAATTTATGAACTACCAAAAGAAAAAAACAAACAAAAATTTTAAAATTTTCAAAAATTAAACCCAACAAAATTGCTTTTATTGTACAAAAGAAAAAACGACAAAAGTTAAACATTATCGATATTAAATTATAATTAATATTAAAAAATTTATTTTTGAAAAAAAATGAAAAAAAAATATAAATATTAAAAAAAAAAAAAAACGACCAATTATTAACTTGCTAAAAATATTTTATGAGTAAACTTTAAAAAAAAGACAAAAAATATATATTTTATTATATTTATTTTTCTTTTTCAATTATTATTATTAATTTGAAACTATTAGTAAATTTAAGCGACAAAAAAAAAACCAAAAAAAAAAAAAATAACAAAAACAAAACAACAAAAAAACATTTTAGTTATGCTTTCACTTATTTGTTATCCTTTCAAATTAATTAGCTAATATTTAAGATAATAAAATTAAAAAAATTAAAAAACTAACCGACTCATAATTTCCATTTTGTTGCTTTTGTATTAAAGCTAATAAAATGGCGGTTATAAGCACAAGTGACAACTTCAATTGCAAATGAGGCAAACTTCATGTTGTTATGTCAAAATCAATATTTTTTATCCTTTTAAATTGATTAGCTAATAATTGAGATAATAAAATTAAAACGAAAAAAAAATAACAGCCTCATAATTGCCATTTTGTTGCTTTTGTATAAAGGTTAATATTTAAAATGGCGGTTATGAGCACAAGTGACAACTTCAATTGCAAATGAAGCAAACTTCATGTTATTATGTCAAAATCAATATTTTTTATCCTTTTAAATTGATTAGCTAATATTTAAGATAATAAAATCATAACGAAAAAAAAATAACCGCCTCATAATTGCCATTTTGTTGTTTTTATATTAAAGCTATTGTAATAAAATGGCGGTTATGAGCACAAGTGACAACTTCAATTGCAAATGAAGCAAACTTCATGTTATTATGTCAAAATGAATTTCGTTTCTCTTTTCTTAATAAGAAACAAATAATAACTATTCTTTTCATCTAACAAACACTTAAAGCCTTTCGAACCCTTAAAAAAAAAAGTATTTAAAAAAAATTGCAAAAAAAACTTCTGATATGGACGATAAGAGAAATGATAGCTTTAAAAGGGATTATCAAATTTAAGAGAAAAACTTTACGATTATATATATATATACATTTTTTTTTAAGCAAAACTAAAATTTAAGATAAAAATTATATTTAAAATAAAAAGACAAAATACTATTTTCAATTAATTAGAATTTTTTGTGTTTGGCTAACTAAAAGTAAATTACATCCAAAAGCTTTTTACAACAACAAAAAAATACGATTAGTTTTGACATTTTCTCTTTAAAAAAAAGAAAACAAGAACCAAATTACTTTTTTCCATTAGTACATGTAGAATATTTACTATTCTATAGAAATTATAAAATGCTTGATTGGAGGAAGAAAAGATTATGGTTCGATTTTGAGCAAAACAAACACACAAAAAAAAACACCAAAAAAAAATTACAAAATGTTAACACAAAAAAAGAAAAATATTTAAAAAATTATCCGTTTTTTTGGTTATTTATATGAATTTTTTTTTAAATTTTAATAATTATAAAAATGTTAGAAAAAAATATTATGATTTGCGTTCGATATGGGTTGCTGAACAACAGCTACGTTGTGGGCCGTAATGGTATCCTAGGTAGTGAGTGATCTGATCAACTGGCGAGTGTTATGTTTTTCAGTCCCTAACTCTATGTTTTTAATATGGTTTTTTTTAACCTCTGATAGGTTAGCCATAATCTCCAGAAGAGGACAGAGCGAGAAGATATGTTGAGAGACCAGTTTTGCGGAATTTTAGGGGGGGGTTCTTTATCAAGCCACTATTGCCTTCGCACCCAAATATAACAAAAAAATTCATACCGAAAGGTATATTTAAACTGGAGACGCCAAATGTGTGAATTGCTCCGGGGTAAAAGAAGCTAGGTTAGAGAATGGGAAGGTCAAAACAAAATGGGGGAAAAGAATCGGTGAAAAAAAAGTGCATAACACGGATTTAGCTATTTTGGAAGAGGAAGATACTCTGCTTCATCCTATATTTGGTGAAATATTAAAATACAAGATGTCCTATAATACCAAATTTTCCAACGCGTCCGAAATTCTAGGCAAGAAAACTTCTCCGAATTCGTTTTGAGCATACCGCACTTACCCATGATTTTCTTTTCGGGAACCAATCTCGTACATTTTACCATTCCGGTGGTGTTCAACTTACTATTTGTCATATCATAAATGAATGCTACTTAGTTGAAAATCAGGACTCCTTCCATTATGGAGCTCTTCGACCCAACCTCTCTTATTCCCAGCCCAAATTTTAATTTTCTAAACAATCTAACTTACTCCAACAAATTAACAAGCTTCTTGTTACTCCCCTCAACTTATGTTCTACCATTTCCACTGATGCTAACAATGCCAACCTATATACAAAATTATATCACGAATTATATATGTTCTACCATTTTCACTAATGCTGACAATGCTAACGTATATGCAAAATTATGATCGTGGGCACAACAAAATGGCTTCTAGCTATTGTCTCAGAGACTTAAAAAAAATCTTATGAAGTTGTGCCTTTGTAAACTCCTTTTTTATTGTATAAATTCAAATCTTTCTAATAGATAGACTCTTTAAATAAAACTTATTCAAAATTAATTTCTCTACAATCATAGAGATGGCGCCATAGCTCACAAAAGATCAGAAAACGAATGCAACAATTTTAATAAGCAAACTTTTTTCAATAATCTAAGCTATAGATGACAAAACGATTCGATTAAAAACTTAGTAAAATAAAATTTAATAAAACACAATTTAAAAGAAGATTTCGAGAAAAAAATTCATTTCATTAATTTGCTTTAATTTTTCGATAATGTGCAAAAACTGTAGTATCTACGAGACTTCTTACAGAACTCGATTTTTTGAGGAAAAGTTGTAATAGTATTTTTTGAATAATTTTGATCTTGAACTTTGTGATTAATTGATATATGTAAATTGATTTTTAAATGCTTTAAAATTTTGTAATTCTAGTAGAAAAAGTCCAACATCTTCAAAATATACCATTGACCTCCAATTGACCTCCACCAAATCTCGAAATTATACGTTCTAAAACTTCTTGCCCAGTAAAATCCAAATTAGTCATGTTAAGTAGCTTATGGCACCATTTTATTAAAATTAAATATAGTTTACTAACAGAGGTCGGTTTTCATGCAATCATAACGTACAGAATTGAGTGTAATAGTATCTCCTTCTTCATTTTCAAAGAAATTACATATTCAGACCGAAATTTTCAATAGCCAGTCATACTTCGTGGATACAATCGGTTTTCTATAGTAACTTGTGGATTTTTAGAGCCTCATTTATGGCAATTTTCCTTAATGATATCTTCAGCAAGCCAGAAAAAATCCTCATCGTTGAAGAAATTTTTTTTTTTTCAAAAAATCAGCATCAAAAGCCTATTTACAATCGATCCCTAATTTAATATGTCAAATTTTAAACTAATTAAATGCTAATTTATATAATTGAAATATTTTAATTTAAATGAATTTTATCGTTTTTAACAACTATCAGCCAGATGCTCAGAGTGCAGGCCAGTAGAGCTTATTTTATATTGAGACCTTTTCAGCTTTCGTAATTTTTCTAGTCAATAACAGATGGCGCTGTATGTGTATAATATTTTTTTTCTAAAATATTTTTCCTTATTTGCTCACATCGCAACGAACTAATAGTCTGTCTCTTTCTCTCTTAAATTGAAGCGTTAAATAATTTCCATAGAATACTAATAGCAAATAAAGCTTATTTTTCTTAATATGTTTATTGTATGTATGCCAAATTTATAGCATAAATTTTAGCTGATTATAAATTTTTGCTAACCAATTTGATTTGGAAATTTTTTCGGTTTTTTCTTTCTTTGATTATATTTTTTTTATTATTATATAAAATGCAAAATATTCTTTATATTTGCTTTAACAAAAAAAAAATCTGTTAGCTAAAAAAAAAAAAAAAATACATCCACATGTCTATATATTCACATATACATAAGTAAGCAAATTACTTAAGGGAAAATATAAGAAAAATTCATTTTAAAAAAAATATATGGACATGTGCATGTATATGTTGCAATAAAAATGAAATTTTATTTAAATTTTAAAAAAAAAACAATTTTAATATTAATAAAAACTAAATAAATAAATAAATATGATAAATAAATAAATAAATAAATAAATAAATATAATAAATGAATAAATAATTGAATAAAAAAAAATATTCATTAATTATAATAAATAAACTCTACTAGACCATTTAAAAAATCCATAAAAAATGATCGAAAAAAATTAAATTCTTCTAACCAAACAGCAATGAAAATGAAAATAATGACGTTGAAACTAGAGAAACAGACACAGTCAAAGAGGAAGAGAATGGAATTAACAAAGACACATGCAAAGGGAGAGAGAAAGAGAAAGATAAAAGGAGAGACAGGGAAAGAAAAAGAGAAAAACATCATATTACGACCAAATAATAATAATTTTAATAATTCTAATAATAAAAATAATAAAAACTATTTATAATAATAATAATAATAATAATAATAATAATAATAGTAGTAATAATAGTAATTTTAATATGATTGAAGGGGGTAAAAAACCAGTAATAGCCAGAACAATTTAAAAAATTTAGTCAACAAATATTTACCTATACATTGATATAAAAAATTCTAATAATAACGTTAATAATATTGTAATAAAAATAACGAAACTTTTATTTAATCAGAACTATTATAAAATAATAATTTCCCAAAAAAAAAAAAAAAAAAGGAAATAAAATCCAAAACAAAAAGGATATAAAATCCAAAGGAAAAAAAAACAAAAAGGATAAAAATCTAACAAAAAAAATATGGAACAAATCGATAGGATAAATAGGAAAATTGGGAAAAAAAAATTATTAACAAATTATAGCGCAATTATTTCTAAATCGTAAAGTTAGGTTCTTCGCATATTGTAGATACTATAATATTGATATTTAAAAAAAAAAGAAGAAAAAATTGATTTTAATTTATTTTTTATTATTAATTTTAATTCTGTTTATTGTTAATTTATTTAAGGATTTTCATTTCACTATTTATTTTGCTGTTGTCCTTGTACTCTGTCCTTTTTTTTATTAAACTAGTTTTTAATGTACATAAAATTATAATTAAAAATTTGTTAACTATTGCTACGAAATTATTTTTAGGAAGAAAAAACCTTTTGTTTTTGTTAAATTTTTTTGTTTTTTGTTTTGTTTTTTTTTTTGGTTTTTTAAAAAAAAATTGGTTTTGTTAAATAGTTTTTTTTTTATTTTATTTAATTTTTTTTTTTAATATTTTTAATCGTTTATTCTTATTGTTATTGTTGATAAAATTGCTCGTTCGTTAAAGAAAATTATATATCAAACAATATAATTATTAAGAAGAAAGTTTTAATTAAGAAGACAAAGCAAAAATTCTATATAATAAAATAATAATGAATATTTTCCTATTAGAAACAAAAATAAAAACACAGAAATATCACTAAAATCAAAAACTTTCAGAGGAAATAAAAAGTAGTCAAAAACTAAACAAATTTATACAAAATAAATATACACCTTAAAAAAAAAAAAAGGATGAACTATTTACTATCAGTTAATTTGATTAAATTTATTCTAAACATTCACTATCATAAAATTAATATGACAGTGAAAATATTTAAAAATAATAATAGCTAAACTTCGAAGAAATAATTACCAATTTGTTTTGTTGTGTTTTTTTTTTTTAGAGAAAAAATTAAATTATTATAGATGCGAAAAAAAGGATAATTATTAATTGAATAAAAATTTAAATATCAAATTTAAAATAGTAAAAAATAGAAGGTTTTTTTAAAAAACATTTTATAAAGAAAATATGTAGAAAATTATAGCCATAATACTCATATAACCTATTTCCGTACACGCATACACTAAATACATATATATATACAATAAATACCGGTACATATTTACAAACAAACACAATAAATACGCAAACGATAATTTATGTTTTAATTTTTTTTAAAAATATCGTATTGTATATTATCTATTTTACGATTTATGTAATAAAAAATAAGCTCATCTTTTCTGTACTACAAGAAAACACAAGCATTAATGTTCGAAATTAAATTTAAAATGAAATTTTTATAATTATTGTACCAAAATTATGGTATCCATTATTTATGGTCTGCAAGTATGCTAAACGGTTTCAATGATAAAAATTTAATAAAAGTCATTTTCTATCCACTCACATCTGAATAATGAAAATAAATAATTCTTATTAATTTTTTTTTTTTTTTGTAAGGACAAATTCAAAAAAGTCCTTGAATAAATTTCAAGAAATTCAATAAAAAAAAAACTCATAACAACAGCAGAATTTTAAAGAATATTGAATTATATATATTTTTACTATAAATGTATGTGTTGATAAATTGGAAAAAAAATTATATAATAGAAATATCCATAAGCAAGCACACATGCTGTGCTCCATTAATAGGAACAAAACTAGTTGGTAGAATCATAGCTTTTATAAGGTTTAAATATCATCAACAACACTTAAAAAGGTATTTTTTGTATAAGTAAAAAAAATATTTTAACTATGATAAAAATATGCGAAAATTAAAATTTTTCTATAAGAAAAAATTGTTGGTGCCGTTATTGTTGTTGTAAGGTTTAAATCTTATTTCAGCCATTTGCAAGGTTATTTATTTAAAAATTAAATTTTATATTTTGAATAAGTTTCTATTAAACAAAAAATATGCAAAAACTAATATTTTTCTTAAAGAAAAAAGTTGGTGCCATCATTACTGTTGTAAGGTTTAAAAAAGTTTAATTAAAAATATACAAAAACTACTATTTTTCTTAAAGAAAAAAGTTGATGCCACCATTGCTGTTGTAAGGTTTAAAAGCCTTCAGAGTTAAGCCAAAAATATACAAAAACTAATATTTTTCTTAAAGAAAAAAGTTGGTGCCACCATTGCTGTTGTAAGGTATAAATCTTATAAAACCCATTTGCAAGATTATTTATTTAAATATTAATTTTTTTATTTTAACAAATTTTATATTAAACAAAAAATATGCAAAAACTAATATTTTTCTTTAAGAAAATTTTTTTGGAACCATTGCTGTTGTAAGGTTAAATGCCTTCAACGTTATATTAAAAATATAAAAAAAACTAATATTTTTCTTTGAGAGAAAATTCTTGGTGCCATCATTGCTATTGTAAGGTTTAAATCTTATAGAAAACACTTGCATGGTTCTTTATTTAAAAATTAAATTTTATATTTTGAATAATTTTCTATTAAACAAAAAATATGCAAAAACTAACATTTTTCTTTATGAAAGAAAATTGTTGGTACCATAATTGCTGTTCTAAGATTTAAAAGTTATCAATGTCACTTGAACGTAAATGTACTTCAAAAAATTATATTTTGTCGCATTCCCAAATAAAGCTTTAAGATTATCAAATCCATCTTCAAGGGTTTTTTGAATATATTTTTACAAACAAAAAAATTCCAAAATATGTATTTTTCTTTAAAAATCAATATTTGGTAACACCACTGCTGTTGTAAGGTTTGCATATTATAAAAATCATTTGCTAAAATTTTCATTTAAAAATTAAATATTTAGTTTTTGAATACATTTTTATTCAACAAAAAATATTCGTAAATAAGTCTTTTTCTTAAGAAAATATGATTGATACTAACATTGCTGTTGTAAGGTTTAAAAATGATCAAAGCCTTCCTGAAGGATATTTATTTCAAAATTAAATTTTTTTTTTTTATTACATTTTTCCAAATTGTAAAAAACATTTAAGAGAGTACAAAAAAATTTGATAAGTACTTCTTGTTTTTTAAAAGAAATACTTCTTTAATACCCTTAGACTAATCTTATGCCTAGTGGTTTTTTTTTCGTTTTAGTATTCACATCTTATTTCAAAAGTAAAAAATTCCAAAAAAAAACCTGCTTTAATTAATTAGAAATTAAATATTAATAAATATGGTCAGACTGGTAGCAATCATAAAAAACGTTAGGTTTTCTACATTTTTTTAATAAATATCTATAAAAAAATATCTTTTATATCTTGATTAAAAATAATAAAAAAGAAAATTCATTGAAAAATTTATAAATATACGTAATATAAAATTTTATACAATTCTAATTTATTTTAAAACAAATTTTACTGAATTACTTATTGTTATATTAATTTTAATATATAATAAATAGTTGCAATATTAAAATTTAATCCAAAATTAATTATATTTATAATCATATTATTAATAAATCTCACAATTGATTTTTAAATTAAAAGCAAACCTCATCTATAGATAAAAATTAATATACACACTTATAATATATTATTTCTATTTAAATTAATATCAAAATTTAATTTCATTATCACAAAAAAAAGAAAAAAGGGCAAATAAGACGAAACAGATAAAAACAAGGCCATTTAAAAGAAACGCACAATATTAATAGACATTCAACTTGAAAAAAGGATTAAAAAAATGGTAGTAAATACCAACAAGATGAAGAAAAATACCAACAAAAAAAAAATATATATATATATAAAGATAATTAGAAAAAGAGAAGATAAATTTAATAATAATAAGTGCCATTTCCGGTTTCAAATTTCGAGCTAAATTTGACATAAATCGTAAAATAGATGAATACAAAATTTCTCATATGAACGAATCTAAAACGTGATAATTAATATTAAAGACGATTCATAGAACGAAGAAGAAAACTAAATATAAAATTGAAAAAAAAATTCAAAAACAAATAATATTTAATAATAATAAATATTTATATACATATACATTTAAGAGGGGAAAAATATAAGAAAATTTATAATAATACGAATATTTAAAATAGAAAAATGAAAAAGGATCAACAAAAAATTATATAAAATATTTAGTATTTAAATAAAGTTTATATTATGGTAAATATAGTCTATAAAATCAAAATCAAAATAAAATATTTAAAAAAAATTCTTTTTATGGCTAAGAAAATGAAAGAAAAAACACACAAAAAAAAATTACACAAAATGAAGAAGAAGAGAACTAAACGAAACAAAATGGCCGACAAAAAGTGAAGAAAAACTTCTTCTCATTTATTTGTTGGTATTTGATTTTTTATTTCATTTTCTATGCAAATTATATGCCATTACTTGTTATATTAAGAAAAAATTTATTAAATAAATAAAAAATTATATAGATTAGTTTCGATAAATTTCTCTATAAACAAATTATACCATATAACAACCATACATACACACATAGGCATTGCCAAGTAAAATATCATAGAAAGAAAACTGAAAAGTTTTTTTTTTTTATGGAAATGAAAAATTTAAATAAAATATTTAATTGAAAGCATATTCATATGTGCGTATGTGTGTGCATAAATATATTAAATATAAAATAAAATTAAAAAAAAAAATGA
This sequence comes from Atherix ibis, assembly GCA_958298945.1. NCBI lineage: Eukaryota > Metazoa > Arthropoda > Insecta > Diptera > Athericidae > Atherix > Atherix ibis. The sequence goes on along the minus strand of OY282610.1, from coordinate 24,729,318 downwards.
AGTCGTAAACATTGTAAAAGAAAAATTTCTAAAAATGCAAAAAAAAAATTTCTTTTAAAAAAATGAGAGAATTTTTAGAAAAGAAAAAGAAAAAACCAAAAACAAAAAATACAAAAGACACCAATTTTTTGGAAGTTGTTTAAAAAACACACGTTGAATTTTCACCTTCATTGAAAATTTTTTCTTATTTGAATCCGAAGCTTTAATAAACTTTTCCAAGAAAAACTAAAATAAAATATTTAAATCTACACATATGTATGCATATATGTACGTATACATATATAGAAAGTAGTTAAATTAAATTTAAAATTTAAAGAAATTTGAAGGAAAAAAAAACAATTATATTAAAAAAAAAAAACTATTATTATTAAATAAATTTACATTAAAAAACCAAAAACAAAAAAAAAATTTTGAAAAAAAACCAACAACACACAAACAAGGATAATGTCAAATAAAAGATTTAAAAAAATATATATATTAAAGAAAAGAAGGACATTTTAAACAAATATTTAAATAGTTTAATTAATTATATTAATAAGATTAATAATAATTATAATAATAAATATTTAATTGACTAGAATAAAAGAAAATATGTTCTATGAACAAAGAAGAAAAAAACATAAATTAGCCTACATACCCTAATTATATACACAAATAATTAAATGTTAAAATATCCTTCTAGAAAATAGGATATAATATATTTTTCTCCTAGCCCTATGTATATATAAGAAACATTTATATAAAAATATATAAATATATACACATGGATATATATGCATGTGTATATGTATGTGTATGTGTGTATGTGTTTACATAAATAAATACGAATATTATTATTTTATTGGAAATTAATTTATAATCGAAATTTGTTCATAGACAATATAATTTCTTTTCAATCTGTTAAATTATTTATTAATTAATTTATTAAATTTTTCCCAAAAAAAATTTCCTTTCAATAAATTTCTTTTGTGAAATGTTAATTTATCTTTGCAATTTTTTTTTAATTATTATTCAGTGGTTAAGAAAATTATTTATGAAGATAAATATTTATAAGTATTTCTTTTTTTTTCAATTGCCAAATTAATTTTAAATCATAACTTGTATTTTAAATTATAGCAGATTTTTTTAAAGAAGAAAAGAACAAAGAAAACAATTTTTGTTCAATAGCCCAAAAATCTAAAACACAAATAAAAATCAACAGAAGTTAATCCTTTTTTGGCAAAAAAAAATATTTTTCAAGTACTTTTATGAAGAAAAAAAACCAAACTTGGTCAAATGGAACAATTTTCTAAGAAAATTATTTTTCGAAATAATTTGCCAAGAAAGTCCTTCTTTGGTAAGAAAAAAATGAAAGCATATGGAAAGGAAACCACTCCCCAAAAAAAATCTTTTCTTTAAGAAAAATGTATAAAACTAAAACAATGGAAAAAAAGAAAACAAACGAAAATAAAACAATTTGCCAGAAAAATCCTTTTCTGAAAAATAAATTGAAAAAATTAAATTTCCCAAGAAAATCCTTTATGAAAAAAAGAAAATTTGTGAACAGTAAACAATTTGCCATAAAATTCCTTTTCGAAAAAAAATATTGAAAAGTATCAAATTTTCCAAGAAAATCCTTTTTTTTGGAAAAAAAAGAAATCAAGTATCCTTTGTGAAAAAAAGAAAATTTGTGAAAAGTTAAAAATTTACCATGAAATTCCTTTTCGAAAAAAAAATACTGAAAAATATCAAATTTTTTAATAAAATCCTTTTTCAGAAAAAAAAAACAAAAAACGTGAAAAGGAAATAATTTTTCATAAAAAATCCTTTTTTTGGGAAAACAAAGAAAACTTGTGAAAATAAAACAATTTACCAAAAATATCCTTTTCTGAAAAAAAAAATTGAAAAAATTAAATTTCCCAAGAAAATCCTTTCTGAAAAAAGAAAACTTATGAAAAGTAAACAATTTGCCATAAAAATCCTTTTCGAAAAAAAATTATTGAAAAATATCAAATTTTCCAAGAAAATGCTTTTTTTGGAAAAAAGAAAACAAGTGAAAATAAAACAATTTGGCAGAAAAATCCTTTTTAAAAAATAAATTGAAAGAATTAAATTTCTCAAGAAAATCCTTTGTGAAAAAAAGAAAATTTGTGAAAAGTTAACAATTTGCCATGAAATTCCTTTTCGAAAAAAAAAATATTGAAAAATATCAAATTTTCTAATAAAATCCTTTTTCAGAAAAAAAAACAAAAAACGTGAAAAGGAAATAATTTTTCAAGAAAATCCTTTTTTTGGAAAAAAAAGAAACTTGTGAATATAAAACAATTTGCCAAATAAAATTTTTTCTGAAAAAAAAATCGAAAAAAATAAATTTCCCAAGAAAATCCTTTCTGAAAAAAAAAACTTATGAAAAGTAAACAATTTGCCATGAAAATCCTTTTCGTAAGAAAATATTGGAAAATATCAAATTTCCCAGGAAAAACCTGTTTTTGGAAAAAAAGAAAACTTGTGAAAATAAAACAATTTGTCAAAAAAATCCTTTTCTGAAAAGTAAATTGAAAAAATTTAATATCCCAAGAAAATCCTTTTTTTTAAAAAAAAGAAAATTTGTGAAAAGTAAACAATTTTCCAAGAAAATCCTTTATTTTAGAAAAAAAAACGTGAAAATGAAACAAATTTCCAAGGAAAAAAGAACTTGTGAAAAAGAAAAAATTTGACAAGAATTCATCAAAAATGGCCAAATTAATTCAGCTTGAAAATCCTTTTCTAGAAAAAATAAATAAATTTTGCATCAAACTACTTTTTCGAAAATGAGCATGACAAGAATAGGAAACAATTCTCCAAGAAAATTATTTTTTGGAGAAAAAAGAAAACTTTCGAAAAATATCCAATTTTCCAAACAAATCCTTTTTGGAAAAAAAGAAAACTTATGAAAAGAAGACAATTTTCCAAGGAAAAAAAAACTTGTGAAAATAAAACAATTCTTTTTACAAAAAAAAAAAAAAAAAAAAAAAAAAATGTAAAAAGGAAAGAAAATTGCAAGAATGTCCTTTTTTAAGGAAGATAATAAAACTTGGGAAAAGGAAACAAATTTTCAAGCCCTTTTTTGGAAAATAAACCAAACTTATCAAAAGGAATAAATTTTCCAAGAAAATCCTTTTTAGAAAAAAAAAACAGATAAAAAGGAAATAATATCCCAAGAAAGTCATTTTTTGGCAGAAAATATGAAAACGTGTGGAAAGAAAACAATTCCCCAAGAAAAGCCTTTTTAAAAAAAAATTAAAGGCATTTTTGTGAAGTATTAATTTTTGAATAGTTTCAAAGCTGAAGAGTTATTTATTACCTACAATGTGCGCTAAATTACCGTATAAGACTATTTTATGAATACTAAAATTTAAAACCTATCTCATCCGCTCTCAGCACTGTCTCCTTGGCCAGGCTTACTTTACTATTTTCTTTTTATTTAAATAAAAATTAACAAAAATAGTTTATTTTTCTTATAGTTCTTCACAAGCAACGTTACCTTTTCTTTAGTATTTCCCACGAAATATTCAAATTACGCAAATATCCTTAAAAGAAATTTTTTTTTTTCAAAATTTATTTAAATTTAAATATATTTTTATTTGAAATGAATTATTTTTAATAGTAAAATGAGACTCACACAATAAGTTATAGGATTAAATGGATAATTATAGAAATAAGTAATAGTAATCAATAAATTACACCCAACCAATTCTAATAAACGTTTAGAAGGAAAAAAAAAACATCCGAAATAATTTTGTTATCCACTGTAAATTTGTTTTTTCCCTTCTTTTTCTTCTTTTATTCGAAAAACAGATTTTTTCTTTTGTATTTCTTCTCCTTGCAATAAATTTACTCCTTGATTAATTTGAATTTGTTTCAAACTCACTCATTGTTTTTTTTTATATAATTTTGTTAGTGTATTTTTTTTAAAACTTCATTATATTTTTTTACACATACACGTATGTGTATAATTTCTATCTAGTATAAAGTTAATAATAATGAAGAAAAATAAAATACATTGAAAACTAAAAAGAACAAGCAAATTTATAGTTAACACATTCACGTACGAATGTAGAATTTAGTGGAACGTTACATCCTCGATTAATTGTAGATTATACATACATAAATTTAAAAAAAGAAAACGAACAAATGAAAAAACATTGAAATTATATTATATATACATATATATAAGCAAATATACACACATACATACATAAAATATGATAAATCAAAAGATTAAGTGAACTCAGTTTATAAATTAATATAAAGGATTCGAAAAAAAATTAAAAAGATATAGTAATGCTCACATTTATGATGGATGATTTTGTATTGTTATGTGTGCGTAGATTTAGTTTGGTACTCGAAATTTGAATTCGAAATTCGGATTCGAAATTCGGATTTGAAATTTGGATCTGAAATTAAATAAGCGCCCATATGCAGTCTAACAAAAATATAAAATGATGCACTTACACAGTATAACATTTGTCTATCGCCATTTTCCCATAAAAAAAAGACGCCATTTTCTAATATGCCTAAAATGACATTAGCCGTATTCCAATGGACCAATTTTGCTACTCGCAAGTACTTGGGAGTCGAAGATGTCGAAAAGTTCTGTTACCTTGGCAGCATGCTCAGCAAGGATGGTGGAACTGAAATAGACATCCAAACGCGCATCAACAAGGCGCGACAAGCGTACACCTCACTTGGGAACGTATGGCGTTCCAATCATCTCTCCATAGCACTCAAACTTCGAATATTCAACTCAAACGTCAAGCCAGTCCTGCTGTACGGCTGCGAAACATGGAAAGTAACAGTCAGCACGACTCGCAAGCCACAGGCATTTGTGAACAGATGCTTGAGACGCATAAGTAAGATCTTCTGGCCGAACTGGATAACGAACGATGAGCTGCTTCTTCTCACGAAGCAAATACCCCTGCTAGATAACATCAAACGCAGGAAATGGAGTTGGATTGGCCACACCTTGCGAAAACCACCTACGGACATAGCAAGGATGGCACTAGATTGGAACCCACAGGGCAATCGCAGCAGAGGACGTCCAAGGACCACTTGGAGAAGATCAGTCGAGCGCGAACACCAACAAACTGGCAAATCATGGTCGGAAGTAAAAAGGCTCGCTCAGGACAGAAGCAGATGGAGAGAGTTCACAGAGGCTCTAGTGCCGCTATATGCTCCATAGGAGTGACTGTGTTCTCATGTCTATGTGTAACATAGAAATGAAAACCTGTCAAATAAAAAAAAAAAAAAAAAAAAAAAAAAAGTACTTGGGAGGAGATGCCCATAGGAACGCACAGTTTACTGACAGAAATAAAATATAACCTCAAAATAGTCAACAACAATACTGAGTTTACTCAGACATAAACAATAAAAACTGAGTTTATTCACACATAAGCAATACTGAGAAAAATATGACTCTTCAACATAACCAACGAACCCGCTAAGCCATCTATTTCCAGTTCGGGAACTAAATTACCCTACCGTAAATTTTATGGCGTAACTACGCATGCGAACTACTCATTTGTTGAAGGTGGTGTAGATGATGATAGCTAGAACTACTCGTGAGTAGCGAAATTGTTCCATTGGAATACGGCTAATTTCTAAATTTCTTATATCATCAATGTTACAATGGCGTGACAAATGGGGATTCGGTCAAGGGTTGTTGTTTCAAGCAATTTGCTCCAATTCAAGTTTTATGCCGAGGTCCTCGAATTTGATGTTTCCACCATCCAAAATAGCTGCGAGAATGCTTGACTTTTATTTTACTTCAACTACTTTGCAAAGGCAACCTTAACGGTCGAACGTGCTCTCGTCCTCCATGATTATGATGGCCGTCGCGATAGCCACAGCCTCCTTGATTTCTCATTTCTTCAATACTCTTCGACTGTTCAATACCCGCAATGCTAATACACTGGTCCCAAACGAGCTTTGATTGCCTCACGTTCTAATTGAGTGATAATTTAGCCGAGTTGGAAGATGGGGCCTTGTTGAAGCACATCAGCCTCATTTTAAAATCAGTCCCATTTCAAATCGGGTTCCTCTTATTTACGTAGTTTCTCTTCGAATTCGCTCCTGTCATCCCCTCCTCTCAAATCGTATTTCTCATTCTCATCCGATCATCTTCATCAATAGCTGCAGGCATCATTTTTGTACGGAATCCAAAATTGTGTTATGAACGATGTTCACTCTGGTGGCGTTCAATTCTGTCAAGCAAAATAAGTTGGACTATTTCTTCTCTTCTCTCGTTTATGTCATCAAAAAAACATTAGAACAGATTTTATGTGAATTCATTTAAATTTAAATTCTCTTCTCCTTTATTAGTTGGGAAGTCGTATGGATCATTATTTAATCAACAAACTAATTTTTTTTAATAGTCTAACTGATTAATTTTGAATTGCTGTTGAGCACTATTTTTATCAACTAACTGGTTTTGTTGGACAGTCATTTTGCTGAATTTTTATTGATCAAAAAATTTGGGGAAACTTCAACTAATTTGATTAAACTATTATTGATCAACTTACTAATTTTGTTGAACTGTCAATGATCAACTAACTAATTTTGTTGAGCTGTCATTGATCATCTAAATAATTTTGTTGAACTTTTATTGACCAGCTTACTAATTTTGTTGAACTTCAATTGATCAAATAACTAATTTTGTTGAGCTGTCATTAATCAACTTACGAAATTAGTTGAACTCTTACTGATCAACTTCCTGATTTTATTGAACTCTCATTGATCAACTTCCTGATTTTGTTGAACTGTCATTGATCAACTAAATAATTTTGTTGAACTGTCATTGATCAACTAAATAATTTTGTTGAACTGTCATTGATCAACTTACAAATTTTGTTGAACACTCATTGATCAACTTCCTGATTTTATTGAACTGTCATTGGTCAAGTATGAGAAAATTTCAGAGATGGCGTTAGTTGAATGTCTGTCTGATAATTTGTGAGTAATTATTTATTTTTATAAAATAATAATAACAAGAATAATTTTTGTATAACTAATTTTTGTTTTATATTTTTTTTTTGTTGATTTTTCAATAATAGTAATTATTATAATAATAATTGAAGGAAAATTCTAATAATAATAATAATAAAATTATAATAGATAATAATTGATAATTAATTGAAATAATTTTGAATTGAAGAAAAAAACGACAACAAAAATATACCAAAAAAAATAAACTATAAATAAATAATAGCATTTATGGAGAATAGGAACAAACAAAGTGGGATGGGGGTTGGGGATTCAAAGAAGAAAAATTATTACAATAATAATAAATACTAGTTAAATAAATTAAATCATTATTATTATTGTTATTATAAATTTGATAAACCAAAAACAAATATCGATTATTAAGTACTCGTAATTTACTATATTAAATTAATGAATAATGAAAGAAAAACAAATAATAATAATAATAATAATAATAATAATAGTTATTATTATTATTATTATTATTATTATTATTATTGGCTAAAAAGTCATGGTCCAAATGTTTTTAATAAAAAGTCTATTTGATATTCTTATACGTTCAAAGTTTTCTTTCTTCTTTTTTCAACAGACGTCACAAAAAGACCCAGTTACATAGTATGGGACAAAGTATAGGAAAGTGATAATTATAATTATAATCATAAATTTATCCATAAATATATATGTATATAAATCTTATATATATATATATGTATATATATATATATATATACAGACATATAGAAATAGATTAGAATAAAAATTTATATATATATATATATATATAAAATACACTCGTATATCTATTATTTTATGTTTTGTTTTGTAATATTTATTATTCAGATTAATAAAAACAAATATTTAAAAAAAAAACAATTAATAAATAATAAGCTATTATTAAAAAAATATTAAAATAAAAACTTTTCAATAAAAAAAATTCAATAGTTTTGAAACAAAAAAAGAACATAACATAGAGTATATATTTAGTAGAAATTCATGAAAAATTTCAAAAAAAAAAAAAAATACAAATCTTTATAATTAAAACTTTAAAGATAAAAAATTAAATTTGAATTAAAAGAAAAACTTGCAAAAAAAAAAAAAAATAACAAAATAGAAAAATAAATGACACAAAAAAAAACGTGAATTTAGCGCAAAGAAAACCAAATGATTTTGTTCTTTTTCGTAGATTTCTATTAGTTCTCATTCAAATATCCTTTAAATTCTATTAAAAAATACCATTTCTACTTTTTTTTACAATATTTTGCTGATTATTCAATTCTTTAATTAGTTTCGAATTTGGTTTTGTTTTTTTTTTGGGGATTTTTCTTGTTTTTACTAAATCATAAACTAAAAAAAAAAAATTACTATTATTATTAGTTATTTAGTTAACTGCATTAGTGCCAGTCTGAAATTACAAAAAGAAAATTAAAAAAAAAACAAAATTAACAGATAAAATGCTTCTTAGGCCAAATTTTTGGCACTCTTCGATTTGGTTGTGTTGTTCGTTTGTTTTGTGTGTGTTTTCAATTTTACAACAACAAAAAATATGCATTAGTAATTTTTGTGTTCAAATTTATGTGTGCACTTATCAACAAAAAAGAAAAAAAATTAAAATACACTTAAATAACTATGTTCTAGTTTCGAGCAATCATCTAGTTTCGAGATAAAAAAATGAAAAAATTTCTCATCTATTCAATTCCGCATTGCTTATGTTCGTAGGTCTTAACAAGGGTGCGGGCCCGAATTCCATTAGAGTCCAACAAAAAAAATCTTCCATTTAAGTATCAAAAAGAAAAAAACAACAAAAAATCTCCATGATTTTTTATTCTTTATATTAAATGTCTGAGCAGGGGTCAATGTGATTTCAAATAAACAAAGAATCTTGATTTTTTTTTTTTGTATTTCTAGCCCAATTTTATTGATAATTTTTAAAAGAAATGCTCCAATTTCAAGATCGAAAAAATTTCAAATTCTTTTATATTTTAAGGGGCCTACTAGCCCCGTGTAAACCCTAACTAAAATACATGAAAAATTATACACACTTTACCACATTGTTTATATTTAAAGGTCTGAGCAGAACCCCATACAAGTGCAAGCAAACAAAAAAATGTATATTTGAAGGTCTTGGCAAGAGGTCCAAACATAATTTTAATTAAACAAAAAATTCCGTTTTTTTATATTTAAGGGATCTACTAGCCACGCGTAAACCCAGATTTAAATAGAAGAAAAATTATGTCCACAAAACCTATTTAAAGGTCTTGGCAGGGGTCCACACATAATTTCAATTAAACAAAAAATTCTAATTATTTTTATATATTAAGGTCCTAACTGCGCGTAAACCCAGATTTAAATAAAAGAATAAAATTTACACACTATACCATTTTGTTTATATTTAAAGGTCTTGGTAGAGGTCCATACATAATTTTAGTAAAACAAAAAATCCTAATTATTTTTATATATTAAGGTCCTAATTGCGCGTAAACCCAGATTTAAATAAAAGAATAAAATTTCACACACTATACCATTTTGTTTATATTTAAAGGTCTTGGCAGAGGTCCACACATAATTTTAGTAAAACAAAAAATCCTAATTATTTTTATATATTAAGGTCTTAATTGCGCGTAAATCCAGATTTAAATAAAAGAAAAATTATCCACACTATACCATTTTGTTTATATTTAAAGGTCTTGGCAGGGGTCCACACATAATTTCAATTAAACAAAAAATCCTAATTATTTTTATATATTAAGGTCCTAACTGCGCGTAAACCCAGATTTAAATAAAAGAATAAAATTTACACACTATACCATTTTGTTTATATTTAAAGGTCTTGGTAGAGGTCCATACATAATTTTAGTAAAACAAAAAATCCTAATTATTTTTATTTATTAAGGTCTTAATTGCGCGTAAATCCAGATTTAAATAAAAGAAAAATTATCCACACTATACCATTTTGTTTATATTTAAAGGTCTTGGCAGGGGTCCACACATAATTTCAATTAAACAAAAAATCCTAATTATTTTTATATATTAAGGTCCTAACTGCGCGTAAACCCAGATTTAAATAAAAGAATAAAATTTACACACTATACCATTTTGTTTATATTTAAAGGTCTTGGTAGAGGTCCATACATAATTTTAGTAAAACAAAAAATCCTAATTATTTTTATATATTAAGGTCTTAATTGCGCGTAAATCCAGATTTAAATAAAAGAAAAATTATCCACACTATACCATTTTGTTTATATTTAAAGGTCTTGGCAGGGGTCCACACATAATTTCAATTAAACAAAAAATCCTAATTATTTTTATATATTAAGGTCCTAACTGCGCGTAAACCCAGATTTAAATAAAAGAATAAAATTTACACACTATACCATTTTGTTTATATTTAAAGGTCTTGGTAGAGGTCCATACATAATTTTAGTAAAACAAAAAATCCTAATTATTTTTATATATTAAGGTCTTAATTGCGCGTAAATCCAGATTTAAATAAAAGAAAAATTATCCACACTATACCATTTTGTTTATATTTAAAGGTCTTGGCAGGGGTCCACACATAATTTCAATTAAACAAAAAATCCTAATTATTTTTATATATTAAGGTCCTAACTGCGCGTAAACCCAGATTTAAATAAAAGAATAAAATTTACACACTATACCATTTTGTTTATATTTAAAGGTCTTGGTAGAGGTCCATACATAATTTTAGTAAAACAAAAAATCCTAATTATTTTTATATATTAAGGTCCTAATTGCGCGTAAACCCAGATTTAAATAAAAGAATAAAATTTCACACACTATACCATTTTGTTTATATTTAAAGGTCTTGGCAGAGGTCCACACATAATTTTAGTAAAACAAAAAATCCTAATTATTTTTATATATTAAGGTCTTAATTGCGCGTAAATCCAGATTTAAATAAAAGAAAAATTATCCACACTATACCATTTTGTTTATATTTAAAGGTCTTGGCAGGGGTCCACACATAATTTCAATTAAACAAAAAATCCTAATTATTTTTATATATTAAGGTCCTAACTGCGCGTAAACCCAGATTTAAATAAAAGAATAAAATTTACACACTATACCATTTTGTTTATATTTAAAGGTCTTGGTAGAGGTCCATACATAATTTTAGTAAAACAAAAAATCCTAATTATTTTTATATATTAAGGTCTTAATTGCGCGTAAATCCAGATTTAAATAAAAGAAAAATTATCCACACTATACCATTTTGTTTATATTTAAAGGTCTTGGCAGGGGTCCACACATAATTTCAATTAAACAAAAAATCCTAATTATTTTTATATATTAAGGTCCTAACTGCGCGTAAACCCAGATTTAAATAAAAGAATAAAATTTACACACTATACCATTTTGTTTATATTTAAAGGTCTTGGTAGAGGTCCATACATAATTTTAGTAAAACAAAAAATCCTAATTATTTTTATATATTAAGGTCTTAATTGCGCGTAAATCCAGATTTAAATAAAAGAAAAATTATCCACACTATACCATTTTGTTTATATTTAAAGGTCTTGGCAGGGGTCCACACATAATTTCAATTAAACAAAAAATCCTAATTATATTTATATATTAAGGTCCTAACTGCGCGTAAACCCAGATTTAAATAAAAGAATAAAATTTACACACTATACCATTTTGTTTATATTTAAAGGTCTTGGTAGAGGTCCATACATAATTTTAGTAAAACAAAAAATCCTAATTATTTTTATATATTAAGGTCCTAATTGCGCGTAAACCCAGATTTAAATAAAAGAATAAAATTTCACACACTATACCATTTTGTTTATATTTAAAGGTCTTGGCAGAGGTCCACACATAATTTTAGTAAAACAAAAAATCCTAATTATTTTTATATATTAAGGTCTTAATTGCGCGTAAATCCAGATTTAAATAAAAGAAAAATTATCCACACTATACCATTTTGTTTATATTTAAAGGTCTTGGCAGGGGTCCACACATAATTTCAATTAAACAAAAAATCCTAATTATTTTTATATATTAAGGTCCTAACTGCGCGTAAACCCAGATTTAAATAAAAGAATAAAATTTACACACTATACCATTTTGTTTATATTTAAAGGTCTTGGTAGAGGTCCATACATAATTTTAGTAAAACAAAAAATCCTAATTATTTTTATATATTAAGGTCTTAATTGCGCGTAAATCCAGATTTAAATAAAAGAAAAATTATCCACACTATACCATTTTGTTTATATTTAAAGGTCTTGGCAGAGGTCCACACATAATTTCAATTAAACAAAAAATCCTAATTATTTTTATATATTAAGGTCCTAACTGCGCGTAAACCCAGATTTAAATAAAAGAATAAAATTTACACACTATACCATTTTGTTTATATTTAAAGGTCTTGGTAGAGGTCCATACATAATTTTAGTAAAACAAAAAATCCTAATTATTTTTATATATTAAGGTCCTAATTGCGCGTAAACCCAGATTTAAATAAAAGAATAAAATTTCACACACTATACCATTTTGTTTATATTTAAAGGTCTTGGCAGAGGTCCACACATAATTTTAGTAAAACAAAAAATCCTAATTATTTTTATATATTAAGGTCTTAATTGCGCGTAAATCCAGATTTAAATAAAAGAAAAATTATCCACACTATACCATTTTGTTTATATTTAAAGGTCTTGGCAGGGGTCCACACATAATTTCAATTAAACAAAAAATCCTAATTATTTTTATATATTAAGGTCCTAACTGCGCGTAAACCCAGATTTAAATAAAAGAATAAAATTTACACACTATACCATTTTGTTTATATTTAAAGGTCTTGGTAGAGGTCCATACATAATTTTAGTAAAACAAAAAATCCTAATTATTTTTATATATTAAGGTCTTAATTGCGCGTAAATCCAGATTTAAATAAAAGAAAAATTATCCACACTATACCATTTTGTTTATATTTAAAGGTCTTGGCAGGGGTCCACACATAATTTCAATTAAACAAAAAATCCTAATTATTTTTATATATTAAGGTCCTAACTGCGCGTAAACCCAGATTTAAATAAAAGAATAAAATTTACACACTATACCATTTTGTTTATATTTAAAGGTCTTGGTAGAGGTCCATACATAATTTTAGTAAAACAAAAAATCCTAATTATTTTTATATATTAAGGTCCTAATTGCGCGTAAACCCAGATTTAAATAAAAGAATAAAATTTCACACACTATACCATTTTGTTTATATTTAAAGGTCTTGGCAGAGGTCCACACATAATTTTAGTAAAACAAAAAATCCTAATTATTTTTATATATTAAGGTCTTAATTGCGCGTAAATCCAGATTTAAATAAAAGAAAAATTATCCACACTATACCATTTTGTTTATATTTAAAGGTCTTGGCAGGGGTCCACACATAATTTCAATTAAACAAAAAATCCTAATTATTTTTATATATTAAGGTCCTAACTGCGCGTAAACCCAGATTTAAATAAAAGAATAAAATTTACACACTATACCATTTTGTTTATATTTAAAGGTCTTGGTAGAGGTCCATACATAATTTTAGTAAAACAAAAAATCCTAATTATTTTTATATATTAAGGTCTTAATTGCGCGTAAATCCAGATTTAAATAAAAGAAAAATTATCCACACTATACCATTTTGTTTATATTTAAAGGTCTTGGCAGGGGTCCACACATAATTTCAATTAAACAAAAAATCCTAATTATTTTTATATATTAAGGTCCTAACTGCGCGTAAACCCAGATTTAAATAAAAGAATAAAATTTACACACTATACCATTTTGTTTATATTTAAAGGTCTTGGTAGAGGTCCATACATAATTTTATTAAAACAAAAAATCCTAATTATTTTTATATATTAAGGTCCTAATTGCGCGTAAACCCAGATTTAAATAAAAGAATAAAATTTCACACACTATACCATTTTGTTTATATTTAAAGGTCTTGGCAGAGGTCCACACATAATTTTAGTAAAACAAAAAATCCTAATTATTTTTATATATTAAGGTCTTAATTGCGCGTAAATCCAGATTTAAATAAAAGAAAAATTATCCACACTATACCATTTTGTTTATATTTAAAGGTCTTGGCAGGGGTCCACACATAATTTCAATTAAACAAAAAATCCTAATTATTTTTATATATTAAGGTCCTAACTGCGCGTAAACCCAGATTTAAATAAAAGAATAAAATTTACACACTATACCATTTTGTTTATATTTAAAGGTCTTGGTAGAGGTCCATACATAATTTTATTAAAACAAAAAATCCTAATTATTTTTATATATTAAGGTCCTAATTGCGCGTAAACCCAGATTTAAATAAAAGAATAAAATTTCACACACTATACCATTTTGTTTATATTTAAAGGTCTTGGCAGAGGTCCACACATAATTTTAGTAAAACAAAAAATCCTAATTATTTTTATATATTAAGGTCTTAATTGCGCGTAAATCCAGATTTAAATAAAAGAAAAATTATCCACACTATACCATTTTGTTTATATTTAAAGGTCTTGGCAGGGGTCCACACATAATTTCAATTAAACAAAAAATCCTAATTATTTTTATATATTAAGGTCCTAACTGCGCGTAAACCCAGATTTAAATAAAAGAATAAAATTTACACACTATACCATTTTGTTTATATTTAAAGGTCTTGGTAGAGGTCCATACATAATTTTAGTAAAACAAAAAATCCTAATTATTTTTATATATTAAGGTCTTAATTGCGCGTAAATCCAGATTTAAATAAAAGAAAAATTATCCACACTATACCATTTTGTTTATATTTAAAGGTCTTGGCAGGGGTCCACACATAATTTCAATTAAACAAAAAATCCTAATTATTTTTATATATTAAGGTCCTAACTGCGCGTAAACCCAGATTTAAATAAAAGAATAAAATTTACACACTATACCATTTTGTTTATATTTAAAGGTCTTGGAAGAGGTCCACACATAATTTTAGTAAAACAAAAAATCCTAATTATTTTTATATATTAAGGTCTTAATTGCGCGTAAATCCAGATTTAAATAAAAGAAAAATTATCCACACTATACCATTTTGTTTATATTTAAAGGTCTTGGCAGGGGTCCACACATAATTTCAATTAAACAAAAAATCCTAATTATTTTTATATATTAAGGTCCTAACTGCGCGTAAGCCCAGATTTAAATAAAAGAATAAAATTTACACACTATACCATTTTGTTTATATTTAAAGGTCTTGGCAAGAGGTCCACACATAATTTTAGTAAACAAAAAAAAAATCCTAATTATTTTTATATACAATATTAAGGTCCCAACCACGCTTCAACCCAAATTCATATAGACGAAAAATCATGTCCACAAAACCTATTTAAAGGTCTTGGCAGAGGTCCAGACATAATTTTATTTAAACAAAAAACGCCCATGTTTTTATCTTTTAAGGACCTAACAACGGGTTAAAAAAAATTACATACGCAATCTCACATTTCTTATATGTAAAGGTCTGAACAGAGGTCTAACCACCAATTTCATACCCAAAAAAATCCCAATTTTTTTATATAATATTGTATTTTAAGGGGATTTGTCAACCCAGTTTCAAATAAGAAAAATCCACCACACATTTCTTATATTTAAAGGTCCGAATAGAGGTCAATCTAATTTCCAGCCACTGAAAAATTTATATTTTGCTTCATATTTAATGGTGTCTGTACCATGTTTGCCATTTATTTCTTCATAATTAGAAGGCGAACGATTTTTTCTTATTCAGAAACTGTAGAATATGATTTTTGGAAAAGTTTTAAGTTTTCTGGTTTTTTTTTATACACAACCTACTTGCCTTTTCACTCCCCATCTCACTTCATGTTTTTATGATTGTGAGGTCAACATCGTGAATACGTTTTTATGATTGTGAGGTCAATTTCTGCAAATTCTATTATTTACCACTCCTAATATTTGGTGGTATTTTAATTTTAGCAACTTTCTGATATTAAACAAAAAATAACAATGCCATTGGTGCCCATAAAAAGTCAAGCACATAAATTACACCAATTCAAATTAATACACACTCACACTACCACACATACAAACACCCAGTACAGTCTGTCCAGTAAATATCAAAAACATGCAAACACACATTTTTTAAGATTGGATAAATTTTTTTTATTTGTTGCAAAGAGTCCGTCTTGTTTGTTCAGAAAATGCACAGCGAAAAAAAAATCAATAATATAATAATAATAATAGATAACGAATGCGCTTAACTCTTCCTGATCCGCTATTGAAAAAAAAAAAAAAAACTAAATAGCAATTATAGATGAGAAAAAGGACGAAAAGAATACAATTTTCTTATGTATGTATGTATATGTATGTATGCCGGTAGAATGCGATGCATTTGATTGATTAAATAATATGCTTTCTTAGCTATAACCTGATCCAGCCCCAGCCCTGCCCCCGCCCATTTTTCACAGCACGCTGAAATATCGCTTCCTGCACCGTGTTCATATTTCATTACACGGAAGGATGTGTGCCACAATTCGTTGGCTGATGATGGCACCGGCCAACCCGTACCCACAAAAAACTAATTTGAATTGTAAGATGCAACGTGGAATGCCGCCTTTCCGCAGCCATGAGATATGCGACCGTGCGCAGAAGCAACCCTACCCCCCCACTAGTCATCGTAGTCAATTTTTATTTACTTGCATTGCTGTTGATATCCTTATGCGCACAAGCTGTCAATACAGTCCTTGCAGTGTCCATGCACTTAAAATTAGTGAAAAATGAAAAGTAGACACAAAAGAAACGCGCGCCTCTACACAATAACCAACATTGTAACTTGGCTGTCTTCGCTGTCCCTGGACAACCACCGTCGTAGTACAGCTGATCCGATATCACATCCGCCATACGGACCGACCTACTCGAGACGACCACCACTTGTTAGCTTCTCGATTACCACTACACCCAACGGATTCGCACAGAAACGACACCAAACCGGATAATTGCACACGGATTTGACTCCAATACTATGGAATAGTGGATCACACGCACTAAAACCAGCCGGTGCGGAGTGAAAATCAACCAAACGAATTTCTGGAAGCGGTGCAATCAGCCGCCAGCGGTCGATATTCCAACCATACACACGACCAACCGACTCGTCAGAGTCGATATTGTGGACGTTGTACGAAAATGCGTTCTCATTTCGTGCTTAGAAGAACGTAATTGTGTGGGGTGTCAGTTTATGGGGAGACGTATCGGTGGTGTGTTGTTGTGTACAGGCAGTTAATAAACGCCAAAATATTTATTTACGATAAGCCACCGCAAAACTTCTCTAATAAATCAGAAATTGCCGAAAATACTAATACCTGTTCGGGGATTACGAGTCAGCGCATCGATCGCATTCATTTTCAACTGTCAACATGCACACAATAAGTCCGATTTTGTTGGTGTTCTTACTGATGCTCCACGCCAGTGCGGGATATTTTGTCACGATCGAACCTAACACAGAGGAATGCTTCTTCGAAAGAGCTGAAGCGAAGAGTAAATTAGGTAAAATATTATTTTTAGATATATTGTTTAGGATTGCACGTATGCTATTTTTCACAATTGTCACTTCATTTAATGTAGTTCGGTAGTTGTTCGTAATTAAAATCGCGTGTACTTTTCATCATGGATTTTCAATTAATTTCCATAAAAGTTGAATAAACAGACACGAAGTAAATTCCATTTTTGTATTTTGCTGACTAATTTTTCTTATATAATACAAAAAGGCTTGACATTCGAAGTGATTGGTGCCGGATCGGAAGATATTGACATTCGCATAACCGATCCTGCAGGTGGAGTGATACTGCATGAAAAAAAGGAATCCTCAATCAAATCACAGTTCCCAATAGAAACGGCTGGAATTTACACATGTTGCTTCATTCACAAAAAATTGACCGTATATCCGCGGGTTGTGATGTTTTCACTTGAAGTGTCCGAACCTCCACATAAGAAAGCGAAAGGCGAGGAAACTAAAACCGGGGTCAAGATGGAGGACATGGTCGAAGAACTTTCTGGCACCCTAACCGGTATTCGGCGTGAACAAGAGTACATGAGTGTAAGTATTTCAGACTTTTCGATAATCCAAGAATGGCAAGTATTAAAAAGAAGTGTTGTTTTCTTTTCTTTCTTTTTTATTAGGTTCGCGATAAAATCCATCGTACAATCAATGAAAGCACAAACTCACTGGTGGTATCATGGTCAGCTTTCGAGGCGGTTCTTCTCTGTGTGATGACATTCTGTCAAGTATTTTATTTAAAACGTTTCTTCGAAATTCGTATGACTGTCTAGCTAGAAGTTGGAAATTGGGCGAAAACAAATTTCATTTCCTAATCTGTTTATAGCATAATAAATTCAACATTTTCTTATTATAATAATTAAGTTCTTATAATTAAGATATTAATGAAGAAAATTTTATTTTTTATATTTAATATGTGAGATGAAGTTTTTTCTATATACATATTTCCCCATTTTTAATATGTAAGCATTAAATTTAATTATAAAAGTGCGTTCGTGTTCGTTTGTGTTTTACTATTGTATTAATTTTTTTCCTATTTGTAATCTTCTAATATATTTTTGTTATCCTGTGTGGATATGGATGGTGGTATTCGATTTTGTTTTTTATGATTCTTTGGTATTTTTCAAACGAATCTCCGGTTTCAGTTTATTTATAATACAATTAATCAAATTGTTCGATTGGATGGAACTACTGAAAAGGGGGCGATTGCATCCGCAGTACTAAATACGAATAGACCCGGTACGTTGTGGTTTTTTTTTTATACAAGTTTTTCATTACTATCAATGTTGTATTTTGGAGTATGTTTATATCTTTATCGACGAAAAGTTTATTGCAAACGTAAACAAATTTCTATTCAACGAAAAACTTCGCCACAAACAATAGCTGTCAGATGGTTCTCTAAAATCCGCAACTGTCAATTGAGTCTCTAAAATCGGAATATTTTCGCACTGATACCCCGTAAAATTGTTGGTTTACCCACCAAATTTCTTCCACACAAATTGATTGAAGAATATTGAAATAACTTCAGTTAAAAAATGTATCGATAAGTACAATAGCAAATAAACTATAATATTATATCTATAAATTATTTCTGGCACTGTGCAATACGTCAATTTTCCATGTATGCAACTGCCACATTGAATGTGGATCGTATTTTCAAAAACCATATCTTTACCAATCAACAAATTTAATCGCACATTTTCAATAATGTTTATTGTAAAATAAAAATTCTTATAAAAATATTAATAATTCAATTAATAGAAATAGTTTCTGAATTCGGCAAATTTTGTTTTTTTGTAAAAAAAATTTTAAAAAAATGCAAAGATGTGCTAAATTTCCGATTACAGGACAAAATTATTTGACATTTCACTTGACATTTCTGCGCAAACAAACTTACACACTTGCAGTCATATTTAAAGAGACAATTTCTTCCATAATCTAAGGATAAATATTCAGTTTCATATACAATATATGTTAGGTCCAAAGGATCATATGAATAGAGGAGAACATGTGTGCGTTTGTTCCTGCGCCTAAATCCATTGTCCGCCCATCCTTGCCCGGGCACCCGCGCAACACATTTATTTCATAATCGTCTGACAAGTGTCTGCCAAACGAGCTCCCCTCTTGAACAAGAGGTTATGTATTGCCAATTCTACAGTATTTTTGGTGACACCAAGGCTGACAGTAGTTTAATAGTACATCTGGTTTTTTTTTTGGTGGGGGGGGGGGTTATGGGGGACGTGCAGAGGTGCGATACGCTAGCGCATGACAGAACAGCAGAGACGAATCTTTCCGAACACATCGAATCGACTTCAGTTATCGGAATTCTGAATGAAACTCATACACGGGCTGGCAATTGCTCAAAAGGTTGGCTTGTACGGGGGGGAATCTGTGTTCGCGTTTAGAAACATTTTCAATCCTATTCGTACAACTTTTGTCACTATTCTGCGAGTAGTGCACTGGTGCAGCAAAGAACGGCAATCACAAAATATTCGCGTCACGAAATTTGATAATTTTCCCCAGCTCCCACGATTCTGATTTGGATCGCTGTCGTGTTGAGAATTATTATTGCATCGTATACGGACGGACTCAGTCAGGTTGCTAATCCATAGAGCCGAAACAAAACTATTGTTTGCTCGCTAATTGAAGGTGCCGTCACTTTTGCAACTGTCATTCTTTGTACGAAAATTTTTAACGCGATAGTGTTGTGTGCGTGTGCGTATGCGTATATGATATTAATTAAAGAGTATCGCACAGTGTTGATTTGAGTCGGTGCTGTCATTAGTAATGACGAACTTAGTTTTTCTTCAGTTGGTAACATGGCTGACTCCGTTAGTCAAGTGTCGAAGTCGATAAGAGTATTATATTAATTGAAAAAAAAAGTGATATAAGAAAAAAGTTTAACAATGGATTGTCATATTAGATTATAAGTTTAATTAAAATAAGTGATTGTAAACAATTGTAAAGATGAATCGTCATCAGATATTAAGTGGCGCCTGCAATGCTGGAGACCGATGCTATGCTGTTGGCTCGGTCGAAGGTATCCCATTCACTGTAAGTGCACAACAAATCCCAGGATTAAATGTTTTCGTTCGAATTGATGTCGTGGCCCAATTTCGATAATATCCAAAATTCTTTGCAAACAATTTCATACAAATTCACCATACATACTGGACTGGATGCTATAATATAAATTGTTTAAAAAACTAAACTTAAAAGAAAAATGGTATGAAACGAGAAAAATTCGATAAATGGACAGGAGAGAGAGCAAATCCATATCCCCATATCCCGTTCGAAATAAGTGCAAATTTTATCGTAGAATTAAGATTGTAAAAAGTTTTCAATTTTGTTCAACAAAAATTCCCATTTTTTTTACGCAATGATCTCCTTTCCCTTCCACCTAATCATTTCGATTAATTAGTCTATGATTGGAATTGTTTTTTCAATTTTTGGTTCTCATAATCTCATAATTAGACACTGCCTGACATTCTTACGCATTAACATTTGTTGGCCTTTATTTTTTCCTTGATTCCGAAATGGCTGTTGTCCTCTCTCTCTCTCTCTCTCTGCCTCTGCCTGGTTGAAAACATTAAAAATTATGACAAGCGTAAAAGTCCTTTGGATTCATTAAAGTGGAAATTGCAGTTTGTTTTGGTTTACGGCGAGGAAAATTTTGTTGACTTCTTTCTCACATGACCAATGACAGACAGTACCAGTCGAAGAACAGTTTTAATCCAACAACTTTGATCATTCGAATCTATGGCAATTAAGCAACAAAAAAAAAATGCTAATATTAATAAATTAGAAAACATTCTCTCCCGTTGAGGTGTTAATCTCGTGCCACAAATATTTGCCATAATTTTTTTTTATTCCTCTTTTATTTTAATCTCGTTTAATATGTTTTTAGTTTTATTTTTTAAACTCGTTACTTTTTCTTCAACTGACGTAGCTGCTAGAGCCAACGATGGAGCTTTGAGCTGTCAACTTTTTTTTCTTTTTTCTCTAGCACACTCAGCCAGCTGTGCATGTAGATATCAACACTTCGATGTGTGCAAATACACATTTGTGTGTAGAATTTTTTATGTGCATAGAGAAGCTGTCATCAAAGAGAAAAAGATTAAAATGTGCAAAACGAAAACAAGAACAAAAAGAACCTTTTCCTCTCAATCTAAACATAAAAATTTACTCTATCAACAAAATGCCACACATTAATATAATGGTAATATTTTTTTTTTTTGAGATGTTACTGAGGGGGAGGGGAATGAGCTTTTTTATTTAGGGGGTTGCCTAAGTAGTGGGCAAAGTAATATTGGAACTTCTTCAATTTTCCTTATTATTATTTATTAATATTTAATTAAAAAAACAAAAATTTCTATTTAACAATTCTTGTTATTATTTTAATATAGTTCACATTCCTTAAAGATCAAAGAAAGTTAATATTAAAAAAAAAAAAACTAATAAATATGATGTAATTATTTTTTTCAGAGCTTTGGGTAAAAAAATTTTTAATAAATTATTAGCGAAAATATTCTGAATATTTCATTTTATTTAAAAAGCTACAATTTTTTACAGAGAAACTTTTTACAGAAAATTATTAAATAAAAATAAAATTGAAAAACCATTTCTTACACTTATACCATATCCACTTATCTGGAATTAAATAAATACCAATAGTTTCTTATTTAGAAACTCCGAATTTTTTTTAGGGGGCGAGGGTTTTCCAATAAGAGTGATATGATTTCTAAGTGATGTTTCGGCCATTTGTAATATGTCATGATCTGTTTTTTTTTTTCATTGTATTCAGTAATGTTTACAATTTCATCATGGAGATATATACGCAAAAACAATGTTTACAAATTATTCAATTTTATTATCAAAATAATCGTTCTCCAATTGCAACTTTTCGTGCGCTCACTTTCATCTGAGTGGTTGCGGTAAATAGTGTAAACAAAACTGTCGATTCTGGTGCGAAGAAAATCCACAAATTATTCATGAACACCCATTACATTCACCTAAATTGACAGTTTGGTGTGGTTTTTTGGTCTGGTGGAATCATCGGTTCGTACTTCTTTTGAAATGAAGCTGGTAACACCGTTACTGTCAATGGAGAGCGGTATAGATCGATGATAACTAACTTTTTATGGTCGAAATTGGAAGAAGTTGATCTTGACAAAATCTGGTTCCAACAAGACGGGGCTAAGTGCCACACAGCACGTGTAAGAACCGAATTATTGCGAGAAAAGTTTGGAGATTCGATTATTTCAAGAAATTGTGACATTGGATGGCCTCCAAGAAGTTGTGATTTAACACCATTAGACCTTAGATTAAAGAAGTACTGTATAGACCTCTACACAAAAATTCTGTCCAAATTTTGTTGGCAATACATTCATAGAACGCACACACATGCAATACAACAGAAACGGCGTAAATCATTGGGGGCCAATTTAAAAGTTCAGTATGCGATTGAAGCGGTTCGTTTAAAACCATTTTAATGTGTGATATCATTTATGCGTATTTTATATACGTAAAGAAGTAGATTTTTTAATATTGCGGGTCTTGTTTGATGGAATTAGTTTTGTAAATATGCAATAAAACACAGTATTCTATTTTTAAATATTTATTTATTAATTTTTTTTTTTTCATTTTATTTATTTCACTATATATTATTTATTAAAACAGAATTTTTAAAGTAGGGAATAGTATATAAAAATATGAATTGTAAGTTATTTGATTATATGAAAGCAATTATGTGCACAATAAGATGTAAATCGTATACAACATTAAAGGAAATGCTTTAAAACTAAATTACAATATGAAAAATTTAATGTACTTAAAAAATTAATAACTAATATTCTAAAAAAAAAAGAAAACAATATTATGTAGTAAATGCATTATAATATGGTCTAATAGAGCAATCAAAACAAATTTATTTAAATAATAAGCTTACCGAAGAATAAACTTTATTTATTATAACACAATGAAAACAGCAATGGAAAATAGACAGAAAAATTCGGTCCCTTAAACTTTCTTACACACACTTTATATACACCGGCACTGTACTTTTTTATGGTAAACATTGAACCGTCAACATCGGATTCACAAATGACAAAGCTAACCCCCAAGTCTCCACTTTCATGGAGAATTAAAGTTTTCAAACTCTCCGAAAGTCTACAAAATTGAGGCGGTTTATATTTGATTGATATTTACTAAATGTATAATAAACCTAAAATAGAATTCCATTTCGTATCGAAAGATTGTACAAAAAATAAAAATGACCTATCGTTGTAATTAAATTGTATTTTTGTTTCCAGTAAGTGAATTAAAATAAATATATATTATGCTTTTGCAATTAAATAAATTTCCATTACGACACATAGATGGCAGTGGGTGTCATGTCTACATAAAAAATTTTTGACAGTCATATTCCCCTAGTAAAAATTTGTACACAAAATTGCGTATACATATACGGTAAGGGCCTTTCCAGGTATTCTTTAATCTAAGCATTAGACTATTTCTTGTGGGGTTATTTGAAGTCATTGGTCTTTAGCAATAAACCAGACACTCTTCAAGCCTTAGAAGTCAATATTGAACGTGCTATTCATGGCATACACATAAGACTTGATTTAGTGGAAAATGTGCTTGAAAATTAGGTTCATCGAATTCGTTCCTGCAAAAGAAGTCGTGGAGGCCATTTGAATAACGTTTTATTCAGAACTTAATTGTATCGATTGTACTTCACATTAAATAAAAAACATTTGAATTTCCTTAACAATTAGTGTGTTTTTTTTTTTGAAAAGAAATATCACTCCTTTTGGAAAACCCTATAATTAATTTTAAGTAAAAAAAAAAACTTAAACAAATTCCATTTTTACTCAACCCAATTTGTACACACAAAACGTATACGTAAAATAATCATTTTCATTATTAATTATTATAAAAAATTATAAACTCTTGTAATTTTATGTTAATGTAAATTTTTAAAATAAAACAATAAAAATTTCATATTTTGATAATATTTTTCACATATTTATTATATTGCTAAGAAATTGTTTTGCAGGACTCGACTCGATTCGTTTGATGTAAATTTTGATGGAGAGGATGTTATTCGATCATTAAAGTTGTATTTGTTGCTTGTTTATTAGTTTTTCTTCTTCATTGAATTTGTTAAAAAAATAAGTACCGACAGTGCGACAACTATTTAAGTCCATTAAGAAAACGTTCAATAAAGAATTATCCAATTTGTGTTTCAGAAAGTAAAACTAAATGCAACAACATATTTTAAATTCAGATTTTGATTAGGTTTTTATATATTGCTTTAATCTTATCAAGACTCAGCCTTCTTGCAGGACTCCATCTTTTTAAGGTGATTTTTGATGACTTTTTCGCATATTTGGAAGCATATACATATGTTATTTGGCCATTTCTTCACGGATGTTGTTTTTTGAGCTTAAGTTTAAGGATTGTCTACGTAAACTAAATATTTCGTATAGCTACATGAAGAAAAAAAGAATTCCAACTGAATCAAATCTTAGAGAATAATTGTCATTCACCGTAATAAAGCCATATCGCACAATAAAGCGAAAATGTGTCGTATTGTATGGGTTTTGATATCGTCTTGTAAATACCACATATAGTCTGGATAAAAAATATTCTAGATCAGGTCAACAACAAAACTATTATCATAGCACAATAGCGCTTACATTTTAAAGAAACACCGGCCAATGATACCTTTTGAGGACAATGCACATTGAACAGTTACTTTTCACGAATACAATTTCTACTTCATAGTCACTTGTGGGTTTCCAGAGCCCCATATACAGCAATTGTGCTTATTGTCGTATCGACGCAGCGAGAAATGAGCCTCATTGCTAAGGCCACACTCACAGTAAATTTATGACAAACTCACAATTCCACTTCCTATGAGTCCTCCTCCCAAAAAATGTTGCCCCATCTGAAATGAAAAATCTAACACATCAGATTCTCAATAAAAAAAAAACGCTGGTGCATAATTAATAACCGTTCCTATCCTCAAACAAATCTCGAAGAAAACTCTCCTGTTCATAACCCAAATGTATATTCAATTCTTCGTATTACCTATTTTCCCTAACTTTGGAAATTTTCAATTACCAAAAAAAAAACAGTAAATTTCCCATCCTGGTATAGACCTATCAGCTTGATATCAATGCTTGGAAAAATCTTTTAAAAACGCCTTTACCCTATTCTTAAAGATGACAAAATTATCCCTGATTACCAATTTCGTTTTCGATCAGAATAGTCCAGAAGCAAACAATGTCATCGTCTGATTGATTATATTGCGTCCTCTCTTGAAGGAAAAGAGTACTGTCGAGGAGTGTTCCTAGATATATTGCCTGCCTTCGATCGAGTGTGGTACCCTGAACTGTTTTGAAAACTCAAGAGCTTCCTTCCCTCCATATACCAGGTGTATAAGCTTAAATTCTCTGTTTTTAAGTCAAAACGACACGTTTTTTTTTCATAGAAAGCAAAAACAAATTTATTCAAAGTACTTGCCCTCGCTAGCTACACATTTTTCCCATCTCTCGGGCAATTTGTGGATATCACGCCAAAAAAATTCCTTCTTCTTCGAGGTAAACCACTCATCAAGACATTTTCGGACGTCTTCGTAAGAATCGAAGTGCTGCTCAGCGAGCGCATGGTCCATCGACCAAAACATGTGGTAGTCGGAAGGGGCCAGGTCTGGTTAATAAGCGGGGTGGGGTAGCACCTCCCAGTTGAGTGTCTCCAAATAGTTTCGGACCATTTTTGACATGTGCGATGGTGCGTTGTTGTGGAGGAAAATCAGCTTGTCATGTCTTTATCAATAATCCGCCCTTTTTTCACGGGGCAATTTGATCAGTTGTTGATGGTAGCGGTGGCCATTGACAGTTTCACCAGGTTTCAACATCTTATAGTAGACGATACCCAGCTGATCCCACCAAACGCACAGCATCATCTTCCGTCCGAAGCAATTTGGTCTTGGGGAAGATGTTGATGCTTGGCCGGGATCAACCCACGATTTCTTGCGTTTAGGATTCTCGAAATATATCCACTTTTCATCGCCTGTCACAATCCGATGCAGGAACGGATTGTGACAGGCGATGAAAAGTGGATATATTTCGAGAATTTCTTATTTGTCTGACGAGCAAGATTTCGCATGTGTCAGACAAATCAGGAGAATATAGGGAATGGTGTAAAATTTCCGAAGCAAACTGCAAGTGATTGTGTGGATTTCCTTGCCAAATGCGGTCTAGCGTTGCAGTGATGAAACGTTCTATAAAAACATCAAGTTGCGTACAATAATGATTAGCATTAACCGTTTCTTTTTTTTCAGCAACTCATAGTGTAATACACCTTTGCGGCCCCACCAACAATAGAGCATAACCTTCTTCTGATGCACACCTGCTTTTCCTGTAGATGGCGGAGTTTCGCGGCTGTAAACATACAATCTTTTTCGAACCACATTCTTGTAAACTATTCACTTTTCATCTCTAGTCCCAGAGCTCTGAAAAAACCGCTCCGTTTTGACACAACATTTTTAATTGAATGTGGCATCTAAACAGAGTTTCGACACAAAATCAAGCCTTTTAATGTGATCCAAAGCAGTTGTCTAATGAATTCCAAGCTTGAAGGCTACATCTACGGAAGTTAATATGAGATTTGTCCTGGTCATACTGCAGAGCACTTCATCATTGACATCTGATAGTCGTCCTGATATGGGGTCATCTTTCAAAGAAATGTCATCAAGCAAGTTTTCTGCTGCCTGCACTGAGTTATTTCCTTTTTGAAACTTTATACAGGACTTTTGCTTCACTCATGTTAACGGTTTAAAAGATTTAAGGAAACTGACTAATATTCGTAAAAATTCCTATAAATCATCTTCCATATACTAATCTATCTTGTCAAACCTAGTCAACTTACTTACTTAGTACCGACAATGCAAAGAATTGTACGTATTCGTAAACGACGGAACTTTCCCTAACACCTAATAAATGAACAGAAGAGTGTTCAAATAAACTTCCCCCTCTGCAAGATCCCATCCTTCCGATATACCTTAATGGCGACATTATTGTGTCTTACTCCCCATTGTATTATAGAGCGTTGAATTTTTTATGGCACAAATAATAAAAATTTGGAGTCGTACTGTTGGAAAACTCCTTAGAGATCTTGATATACACGAATCCGCTGGTCCAGATGGTATTTCCCCAGGTGTTCTTGTACATGGGTATAACCACTGCGTTAGCTTTTCCACTTAATTCCTAAAAAAGACGAGCCTCTTCCTCCAATTACCGACCCCCCATGGCACTAACATCCCTTCTTTCTAAGTTCATGGAAACACTGATAAACTATCACCTAATGAAATATATTGAATCAAAGAAACTGCTCAGTGACCGTCAATATGGTTTCCATAGCAATAGCTCCACTGGTGATTTGATGGCATAGGGTTTCCGTTTATCAAATTAAATGATGGTGTTCCTCAGGGTTTCCGTTTATCTTCAACTCTTTTTCTAATTTTCATAAATTAAAATCCAATCCACTGTTTCGCTGATGGCAGTACTCACAGATTTTCATATTCGTTTCCTCAACCACGTCTTGATCTTCGGCCATGGAGATGAAACGACAATGTATGTCAAATTCATTTAATTCCGACTTAGACAGCATATTACTATGGGGCTCGAAGAACAGAATGGAATTTAATTCTTTCAAAACGCAGAGCTGTATCCTTTCTCTAAAGTAAAATCGAAATCTCCAGCCATTATCCATGAATGGGCACTTGCATAACTGAAACCGAAAAACGCACCATTTTTATGTGGAAAATGTTTTGGTTTCCTTAAACGATGCGAGAAATTTTACACTCCATCTGATCTAGCCAAAACTAGACGGCGTACCAAATCAAGCGATAAAATTGATAGCAGACCAAAATATTACTGGAACACCGACGTAATATCTCCTGTCTTTCCTTATTTGATCGTATTTTCTATAAATAATATTCCAGTCAATTGGCTAGTTGCATTTCGCCCCTACAACGTAATACCCGTTTCTCCAAGAATGCAAATCAGTTTACACTGAATCCTCTTTTCCGACGTACTGTAAGATATAGATAATCTCTTTTTTAACCGTTCAATCCGAATATGGAATGCTCTGCCTTGCTCTTGAACAGCTACTTAAAATCTGTCTCTTTAGCTTTCCTCATGCTTTCTACAAGCGCGATGTAAAAAGGACTATGGTACCTGGGTACCCTCCAACGACATCAAAAGGACTTGAACTTAACAGACGTTACCGACTACTTCTGGACACCCGATCAAAACTGACATGAACGAACAAACTTTTAATTTATAACACGACTTTCAAAACCGATCTGGACATACGGCATTGAAGGCTTCCAATTCCTATCGTATCCAATCTCTAATGCAAATGCCTTCGAAAAATCCGTTCTAAGTTCGTAACAAAATCATTCATCGTCTTCTAAATGTTCCTTCTGAATGAAACTTTTTATAACGAGAAACACATAAGTTGTTGTTATGAACACAATAATCCTCTTATTAGAAAACTCTCCTCTGCTACTCTCCCTATAAACTCTCATCAGCGTTTAAAAAGACATAGGCTACGAGATTTTTAGAAATGTTAAAATCTCGTTAGGTAGAGCAACACCGATGGGTGTTTACTCTCGCATGATCCTGTCCTGTCATTGTATAGTATCTTTGTCATAAAATTTGCTTGTTACAATGTTTATGTAGTTGTAAATAGCTAAAAAAAAAGCGTTCAAATAAAATTATCTCCATAATAATGTCACCACCATCTGTGGTGAAAATGCATACCACACTCTTATAAAATTGTTCTCTTTTCTTTTGATATTCGCATAAAAGCAGCTTCAATTTCTCGTCGTCTTTTTCTGCTTTTTTTTTTTTTTACTAAACGCACACACGTGCCCATATATACCCCATATGGCAATGCGAGTTTTCCCTCTCACTTTTTATCGCTCAATCAATGTTCCATATAATTTCTTATTGTTGCCTACATTATTTATTAGCAGTGACGTAGAGTATGCCCACAAAGTCATGCAAATTTACGCTCTCACATGTCAAGTGCCCTAAAACGAATTTAACTTTGCCATTTTTTTTATTGTTTCTTATCGTAAGGTAATAAATTTTTTTAATCAAATCGCACGGTAAATAGTTAAACAATTTTTTTTGTTTGTTTATTAGAATAGTTAAGTAGAAATTTTTGTGTATGTGTTTGCAAAGTTTTCCGTTTAAATCCATAAGTAAGACTTGCGTTTGGAAAGAGATTTTTTGCGCGTGACGAAACCTCAACCAGTCGCTTTATCCAAAAGAAACTTAACAAATTTAATTATAATATATTGTAGTTAAATATGTTTATAGAATATTAGCAAATCAGATGGGAGAAACTAGAATTTTACAAATACTATCAAACTGTAACTATAAAGCCATCCGTTAAAAGTGTTACTGAGAGGGCACATCATTTTGTATTTGTCTCTTTCTATCTTTACCTATGGTTGATTAGAGAATTGTTGTGTTAGTATTTATTATCAAATAGCAGAGGGGGAATGAGGGTATTTTTTTAAAAAAATTTTAAGCGAATAAAAAAATATTTTTATGATAATTAACTAATTTTATGCACTAAATCCTTTGAAAAGTGTATTCCCGTATTTCTAACGTTCTTTTCTTCTTCTTTAATTTTGGTTGACCATTTCTGGTTCTACCTTCATTTTTTTTTCATATTTCACTTTATTTACCTTTTGGAAAAACAAACAACAAAATATTATTTGTTAATTAATAATTATAATCATAAGAAAGCAGCTATTTTGCAAATTTACATTAATTTATCTTACCTATTCTGTAACCGAAGATTCTTATTTATTTTATTATACAATGAATAGTAACGAACAGCAACAACAACAAAAACCAAGAATAATAATAATGAAAAAATTTCTAGTTAATTATGATAAGATTAAATAAGAAAATCGTAAATTTAATTTAATTATCGTAAATTTGTTTTGTTTGAAAATAATCAAAAAAAAAAAACCGAAAACTTTTTTTCATTTACACGTACGAATTGTAAGAAAACAAAAATATAATTAATAAACAATTATCACAAAAGAAAAAATATGAAGAAAACGCTTATATTTATTCAATAAAAAAACAAAAAATATAGTTTTCCATTATTTTTCTTTTTCGTATTCTCCGTGAATTTTTTTTTGAGTTTCCAACTTAATAATAAGTATATATATATATAAGGAGGGTATTTTGAGTTTCCAACTTAATAATAATAATATATAAGGAGGGTAACAAGATGCACGTAGTCTCAAAGCCACTTTGACCAATTAGGTATTTTATTGTGAATAATCCTAACTGAGATAATAATAATATTGAGGCTTTTAGCGAACCTCAATAA
The DNA here is from genome assembly GCA_958298945.1 of Atherix ibis. Taxonomy (NCBI): domain Eukaryota; kingdom Metazoa; phylum Arthropoda; class Insecta; order Diptera; family Athericidae; genus Atherix; species Atherix ibis. Next base: position 24,698,327 of record OY282610.1, on the reverse strand, counting down.
CATATTGGTTGGTAGCTGGGAAATCTCGTAGGGATCAGGGTATCTCAAGCCAAGATGCCGAGGTCTCTGGTGGGCAATGGCATTGCAATCGCAGAATAGATGTTCCGACGTTTCATTTTCTTTGGAGCAAAAACGATAGATTGTCATGTCGGATTTACCCATCTTATTTAGATGATATCTTAACAGAAAATGGCCAGTGAGTATCCTTAGGTCTGGTTTGTTGAGTTTAAGGACCTCTGTCGTCTTTTTTTTTGAAAAGGCGATGAATTTTTTAGAGTGATTCTCTTTTTAGAGTTTAATGACCCCGCATCCCCAGAACTCTATAAAGGATCCCAGATGGCTGTTTGGGTAGTCACAGAAGATCCGCTTTTGGCAAGTTTCTCTGCCACTTCGTTATCCTCAAAACCTCATGACCTGGCACCCATAACAAAGCTACTTTTGATTTAGGACCGTGAGGATATCCCAAACTAGCTTGAACTGTACATCAGATAAGACAAGAGGGTCTTATCTGATGTACAGTTAAGGCAGCTTGGCTGTCTGAGATGAATTTGTGTTATGTAGATTCCTTCTGATACACCCCTCTAGCACAAAGCTGTGTGACGTGTATTTCTGGCTGAAAAATGGATGCGTATTTACCAAGGGCCTTACATAGATGGTAATAAGGTCCGACTACACCCGCCCCAACACCCACATCCGTTTAAGAACGAGTGAAGGCCTCTCTCCTTCCAAGTTAAGCGCTCCTTAATAACTACGGGACTGGTTTAAGTCAGGTTTTCTCGGCATTGCGTCCGAGAGATGGTTGGCTTCCTGGAATTCTTTAAGGTTCGACACAACCTTAATATGTCCAGAAAGGTCGCCTGGAGTTTAAGGGTTTTGGAACGTTCTAGCCTGAGAGCCCCTTTAGCCGCTTCATTATTAATATGCAAATCCAAAGGTAGTAGGTCTAAAAAAGCTCCAAGAGCTGGCAGTTTTTAAACTCTACGAAGGATTACTTGGGCAGTACGTTGTTCAGACTTAGGCCACTAAACGAGAGCTGCGTAGGTGATGATGGTTGGAACTATTGCCAGATATGACCACAGTATCATTTTTGGTTGCAGACTCCAGGTTTTATCGAAGAGCATATGACTATCCAAAATGGCTCTAGCTGATCTATTAGTAACACTTGTAAGAAGTGAGTTCCTGGTCGATTTTTTGTCCAGAATGACCCCTAGATATTTGAGATTAGATTAGTATTTATGTGAAATGAAAGTTCTTCCAGCAATAACACATTCATCCTGGAAGAGTTCTTTTATTACACCAGTTGAAAAAAAGGGTTTCAAAAATAAGATTTCTGATTATAGGTCTATAGCAAAGCTGTCTTGAATTCGAAAATTATTTGAGGCAGTAATCTGTTCTCAACTCATGGAAAAAAAATGTAAGACCATCATCTCCCTGAACCAGCATGGGTTTATGCCCGGTAGGTCAACGATAACTAACATGGTGGATGTTCACACCTCAGATAATTTCTAACTTTCAAATTAGTAAGCAGACTGATTGTATTTTCACTGGCCTTTGATAAACTCCTTCACTCAATAATTTTAACTGAACTTCAGAAAACAGGCTAGCCGCTAATGTTAGTTAATTGGTTTAAGTCCTATCCTAACAATAGATTTTATCAGGTATCATTTCAGAACTTGCTTTCTAGAGTTATTATGGCAACATCTGATGTACCATAAGGTAGTCACCTCGGCCCTCTATTGTTTATTTTTGCCATTGATCATATTTCTACGCTGTAACATCCTGATCTATGTTGATGATATGAAAAGGTTTTCCTGTCTTGGAGATATGATGGACTATTCTCACATTCAGGAGGTCTTGAACATATTTTATAGCTGGTGCAATTCTAACAGCCTACATCTTAACCATAAGAAATATGAAATAATGACATTTTCCAACTTAATTAAAATCTTTACCTTCTCAAAGCATAAACTACCATAGTCCTTTATAGAAACTATATTTAAATAGGGCGTCTCGTGAACAGGCGATTAAATCGATTTAGGATGGTAAAGATAGTTTTTTAATAATTTTGATCAATGTACGGATAAAATAGAAGAAAATGGCATAATTAGGTCAAATATGACTTGATTGGGTGAAAACAGATTCTAACAAGTTATTTAGAAGAATCTACAATAAATTTAGTAAAGGTTTGTATTTTGTATGGGGCTAAGTAAGGGTAGATTTTTTTCCGTTCGAGTTCCTTATAGAGGCTAAAGATTACATAATAATCTTAATTGAACCTTCGATTATCACGATACAAAGTTGTCTCTTGTACCGATTTCTGGGACCTTGGATACAATAACTATTACAGCAGTAGACAACATTTTAATTTTACCATCTCCACCTTCCCCTCCACCCTTCAATTGATTAAATAAGCTATCTTTATGGTATTGCCCTTCTTTTGGAAAAAAAATTTGTTTAGTTTTGTAAGCGTCAGAGTAATAGATTGTTTTTTTTTCTCATAGATAATGTAAAATATTTTTGAATAATTTTTTTTTTACAATTTGAATAAAAACCTATCCACCAATTGAGTATATAGCGATGAAAAGTCAACAAAACTAAGAAAATGCCATTGAAAGCTTATAGTTTTGAACAAATGCCAGCGGAATTTTCTAGTATTTTTTAGCCATCATTTCGTATTAGTGCCAAAATATTTGCCAGTTTTTCCACTCCTTATACGAATTATTACTAAAGTCTTGATTATAAAGATTTTTCTATCTGTAAAAGTACAATTTTTTTTAATCTAAACTCCACTTAAATGAATGCAGGATAAACTTATTTCTCATACATACCAATAAGTTAGAGAAAATTACAGAAGTTCCAGGGTATACAAAACAAAAAGGCAAAAAATCAATAAAAACGACAATTTTTTTTTTTCTTCAAATACTCATGTACTATGTACAACATTCTATATAAATATGTTATAAAAATATCCTACGAATAAATGAAAGAAATACTAATTGTATCGATTAAATAGCGTAGTAAGCTTAGATATTTATCAAAGTAACTATTTTAAAATGTCTCCACTAGTTTATAAGAAAATAATATAATAAAAAGTCCTTTTTTTTACCCATCATTTTAGTTGATATTTTATCATAATTTCTTATCAAATTGATTATAGTTTATCAGAATAGATAGAGGGAAATAAAATTGAACTTTGAAAGGATTAATTTTTTTTTTTTGTAGAACTACGATTATCTTGGTATATTTTTATTTTTATCATTTGATTTAAGAGAATATTAATAATAGAAGAAATTTAATCATCTTCTTCGAATCCTTGCATCGTAAGTCCTACCATTCTAGTTGTCTGAAAAACGTAATAATTTAAGAGTTAAAAAGCTAGCAAACAAAATATAGAAAATTACAATCGATCACAATTAAAAGTGTACAAATAAAATAAGACAATTTATAATAACAAGGATATTTTGTGTTATGCAATTATTTTTGGATAATCGATGTGCCAATATTATTTGGCATTGGCAAATTAGAATACTATAAAGTTTTGGGCTTTAAATATTATTTAAAACTATAGTGTGAAAAGTTCCAATTAAAATGTGATATAGAATTATTCTGTAGGCTCAATAATTATTATTCTTTTCATTTTTAAAAATGGTTTATCATTTATGCACAAAATCATTTATTTAAATCTGCTAAAAAAAAAATTGTTTAGAATTCGAATATTTTTTTCTCGATTTCAATGATTGTTAATAGATGGCATTAATAGTCTATGACAAATTGTAGAGTACTCCCGCCATATATTTATTTAGAATAAAAAAATGAAAAAAAAACCAATTAAATTCTTTTTTGAGAAACATTTTTTTTGAAAAAATATTCAAAATCAGTATCACTTTTGAAGAAAAAATTTCCCTCAGAGAATGAATATCATTTGTACTAATCTCTCGGCTATAGCTTACCTTATGAAGGCTTAACGCAGTATTGTCCTTTTTTTAAATATTTTTCTATTGTTAAGAAAAAAAAAATATTCCTTATAATTATAATAAATAGAAGAGGCAAAAGAAAAAAATAAGAGCTTAACTAAAAAGAAAAATTCTTTTTGTTTAGGCATATGCAGCCGGATGCAATATTGTAATTTTAGCGAGCACTTTTGAACGGGTGCAAATAATACCAGGAGCTGTGCACAGTTATATAAGAATATCAGCACTAGACTGTAGTACGGATACTGGTAAAATAGCCGCTGCTTATGAAGACAAAGTTCGTATATTTGAACCGACCCCATTGATACACACAAATACAGCGCCATCACATAATTTGGAATACAAGTAAGGATCATTCAGCTTGTCTATTCCAATCCAAATTTTTTTTTTAAAAGAGAATGTTTGGGTTTTTTTGTTTTGTTTTAAATTTGTGTTTTATGTTCAAAAATAATTTGTTAGAAATTAAGTTGTACAAAAAAAAAATAAAAAAAAATTACAATTATGCCCTTATAGGTGGATGCAAACCGGCTCACTTGAAACAACCTCTCACGTAACGTCGTTATCATGGAATCTGGAAGGAACACGTCTACTTACCGGTGGTGCCTGTCTACAAATGTGGCGAGAAACCATCTCGAGAGATGATCAAGAACCACCAGGTATTTATAGCTAGCCACTTTTCACATCAGCAATACATTTTATTTGATATGATAAAAAATATTCCAAACAAAAGATCGAGAATAAAAATCAATTTTCCATTTAATGTAAAATTGAATTTTCCTTTTTTTCTATTTAGTTGTAAAATTTGAAATTGGTGGTGACCGAGAGATTAAAACACCAACCAATGAAAATATCGACGAGATTGCATGGGAATGCATTTGGACATCACACATAGCCACACAAATTCATCACATGTCCTTCAGTCCTGATGGTACACTGTTCGCAACTTCGGGAAAGAATGATCGACTCGTTAAGGTGTGGTACGAGAATAAACACGGTAAGACACGATTTTTATTTTCCAAATGCACAGATGTTTGTTAACAAAAAAATATAAATAAATGCAAAAAAAAGACTATCACATTTCTTGTTTAAATTTATCGAAATTCATCAATTTGTAATTTTCTTTACGAACAGTACTTTTTCCAACAAAGAGCATCGACAGTTCTCAGTATAAGTCAGGCGCATGTGAAGATGATGATCTGAACTATAGTTTTGTATATATTGCCCACCCGAGGGCTGTGACGCATATATCGTGGCGTAAGACTAGCAAGTACATGCCGAAAGGTTCTGTATCCAATATTCTTGTGACATCGTGCCTAGATAATATTTGTCGAATTTGGATAGAGACTGTTCTGCCAGACGATGGTCTGGTCAACATGAACCAGTTCGATCCGTTGGCATCCCAGAATCCCAAGTTCCGGACACATCGACACAAACATCGATTTATGCAACGTCTGAAACATATGAAGACCTGCTTTCACATTCGACGACATGCCAAAAATGGAGCCGTCATTGGGAATATGGCACCCGGATTTGGCGGACCCGGCACAGACTTTAGCATTGGTCATTCACCAATACCCTCTTTACCATCAACGTACAGTGTCCACGATTTTCATTCGTACGGATATCACGGTACTGGTGTCAGTCCTGGCATGCATTTCCATTTGGCGGCGTCCATTAATGCCGAGACAGACATCCCGTTGGTACCATCTATGCAGTCCACTGATCCGACTAATCAGCCTAATTTCATACTTCATTGGCTAAATAATAAAGAGATGCATTTTTCGCTTCAGGCGGAAGCTATACTGCAAGAGTTGACTCGTAAAATAGTTGAGAAAGAAGACACACAGGGATCAGACGCTAGCCGATCGGATGAGTGCAGTGATGAGCACAAAGATGATACCAAACGTAAGCTGGCCAAAATTGGTAAATCATTTTCTCATGAAGAAAGCAACAGCGAAGAACATTCCAGTAAATATTCCACCTTCTATGGAAACCAGGGTGGACTTCCCCACATCAATTCAATTTCCAACACGACCTCATTAAATTCCCTAGCACCTGAAAATCCTCTAGTCCATATGGTCGACTCACTCGACATGAAAATCGATTGCTTACTGCGTGACTGGCATCATAGTCCCGATTTACTATTTTCAATCCATCCCATTGATGGTAGCTATCTTATTTGGCTGATCGAATGGCTCGATGACTATTATCCGGGCTCATTCCGACAAGCTCAAGTTTCTTTTTCGACACGTATACCATCTGCTTTCCCATTGGGTGATGCTACCTCTATGTCGACTACAGTAAGTCTCTACAATACTGGTTCGCACCCACTCTACTTTCGTGAAATGGTAAAAGGTGCAAAAAAGCAAGTCAGCTCATCTGCAACATCAGGTATTGGCATGAGTTCTGGCACTGGCGGTGGAAGTGGAACTGACCAAAACGGTGAAAATCAGTCAACATTGCCAAGTGTTCTGGAGGAACAAGAAGGAGATTTGCAAAGCGGCCCGGATAACCAAAACAGCAATGACCAAAACGAAAACGGTATTGGTGATAGTGAAATGGGAGGACGTGATGCTCCTGGTGGTGCTAGTACTACTGGTAAAGATACAAAAGTGGGCGAAAAATCAAATGAGCAAACTGATGCGGCATTATCGACGCAGCCATCACCGTCCGTTTCAATGGTAACTAAACACTCAAACGGAACTCTTAATCTCTGGCAATTGACATTCGCCGACAAGTCGAAATTCACTCAAGTTCTTAGTATTGGCCACGTGTGCCGTGCTTCTGGTCATCGGTTCCGTGTCAACGATATTACATGTCATCCAGTACTGCCGCTTCTACTTACCACATCGCATCATAATATACCTGACGTACAAAATATGTCTGATACAAGCGGTAACCAGCAGAGCCGTGCCAAAGAAATTTTCTCACCGATGGGCTTCTGTTCGGAACTGATATTATGGCGAGTTGATGCTGTAGGACCACTTTCCCATACAGGTGGAGTAAGTGAATTGGCTCGGATCAATTCGCCAGAGATATCCGCCTTTAGTAATGTGGCCTGGATACCGACACTACTGCCAAGCACAACGCTGGGACGGTACAGCAATTCACCATCTGCCTGCTTTGTTGCCAGTGACGGTGAATGTTTGCGCATCTATCAAGCAGTGATTGATGCACGTACCCTTTTGGCTGAAATTCATTGCTCGGAGCGCAGAAGTAAGAAGACCAACTCTATGGGGTCAATATCCAGTGAGTCCACCTCCGACAATCCTACTTTCAAAATGTCCCTACACGACCACATAAAAATTGTGTCGCAGCAATCAACTGCCCGTCCAGGATGCATTATTCAGCTTGACGCAATTGCCGATGCGACCCACGATTGGCAAAATACACAGTTCCTACACGTTTTTCAGGAGCAGCTGATCACAGGTGAGAAGAACGAGAATAAGTCTACGGCCGGTCTATCTGATTCTATTCATATTGGTCTTATGGAGTCCCAACTTGGAGCGATGGTCGATTTACAGCGAAACGCCGAATTCGAAGAACCGTTCTACATTGTGGTAATTGAGCGCACAACGAAAGGCAGTACTATTCATATGTGGCGCATCGTGATCGCCTCAAAACCAGAAGCATCATATTTATCTGAATCGGCAATGTATGTTCCGGACAGTAATCTTATCCAAGACCTCGACGAAATGGATCCAGTCGCCCGTCATATGATGTCTTCAGAGCCGGTCGATTCTAAAGATGATCTAGCCGGTGATATGGAAGCACCACACGTCGTCATTACAACGAAAAAAGTCTGTGTACAAGAACTGCCGCTTCCAGAGGGAGTTGATGTAATTCATGCTTCACCGGCAGCCGGTCATCTAAGTTCGTCTTCAATTTATCCAGCTTGCTTTGCGCCGTACATCATTGTGACGGCCTGTTCAGACTCTACCTCCAGGTTCTGGAAGTGCAATATTACAGAAATCAAAGATGGTACAAATGAAGGAAGATATGAATACGACTGGTGTGAATGGAAAATGTTGAGCAAGGGCCAGGACTCTTGCGTTGAAATATCGGGTCAGCCATTGAACATTAGTGCAGCATATTCTGGTCGAATCGCATGTGCCTACAAGTATGGAAAATCATTTACGCGACCACATAAGGGCGATCCCGAATCGCGGTACGTCAATCTATGCGTAGCTATATATGAGTGTGAAAGTACCGGTGGCAGCGAATGGGTTTTGGAAGACACGATTCATTTGAAAAATGTCTACTTACCTCGAATTCAAGTCGATCCAAACTTAGATCTGAGCTACTTGCACGATAATCGTTTCCTACAGAAGAAACAGCGTCTCAATCAAGTCATACAAACGTTCACACATGATGATGCACGTTCACCAAGAAGTGGAGATATTACGCCCGAAATTGGATCGAAAGCACCAGGCGGACTGCTAGCCGTGCCCAGTTTTAGTACCTTGCAGTCATTAAGGAAGAGCATTACAGAAAACGGCAATACATGTCCTCTTACGCAAAAGCATTTGGTTCAGTTGGATTGGGTTTCAAAAGAAGACGGGTCGCACATATTAACAGTCGCAGTTGGTAGTAAAATCCTTCTGTATACACCCGTGTCCAGTGATCTGGCACAAGCGAATGTGAAAGCGATGAAGGAATCGCACTCAACTAACAGGCCTCTACTGCGCAAAGCCAGTTCTCTGGCACAACCGCATTTCAATGACGAGATCCGATGGATGAAATTACGACAGATCGATTTGCAAACGGCCGATGGTTTACCACCGCTGCCAATGCAGATTTCATGGGTGCGTGACGGCATTTTAGTTGTTGGTATGGACTCTGAAATGCACGTGTACTCGCAGTGGAAGCCGCACGTTTCGCAGAATCACGACATCGAAGACTTGTTAGACACACGCAATCTTCGCGATGAAGATCTTCGTTCATTGGCATCCGAATCCACACAACGACGATTGGCTACCGTTTCCTCTATGCCGCATTTGTCCCGGGTCAGTTCTATGAATTTACAAATGCTATCCGCTGAGAAAAAGAAGAAAATATCATCGCAGAGTAGCGGTCATTTACCCGCCACTGGAGATCAGGTACAGATGCATGACTACATGACTGACTACGGACTATTCCAAGCATCCCGTATCGCGTGTCCAGTTTTACCACAATATCATCCGAAACAACTAATGGAATTGCTCAATTCCGGCCGTATACGGTGGGTGAAGGCGATTCTGGCCCATTTGGTCCGTTGTATGAGCGGGACCTGCATGCCAGGTCCTGGTACCGACGAAGACAGTATCAGCAGGCAGGTTAGTGCGAACTACTTTTGATTTTATTCTGCAAAATTTGCTTGTAAGTGTGTGTGTATTTATGTACTTTACTATCACTTTTGAGCACCTGCACATTCATTTGTTATTTACGGCACATTATTATTATTTTGAGATCACCACTTATCACAGTTCAATTTGCCACTGCACTGCAATGTACACAATTATTCCAGTATACCGACCTTACCAACATATCCCACTCCTTCTAGATATTACATGCCCAAAAACAATAGCACGGATAAAAGTTGAAAGAAAAATGGTACGAATTTGTGTGACTAACCTAATCAGACACGAGAAAGTATTCAGAAGTGTGTATGTGCTTTCTGACTGTATTTATTTATTTGTTGAGATATTTTTTTAATTTCGATTTTATTTGCGCATTTATGATTTAAATGTTTCTTCATTGTGTTTATTTTATTTTCTTTCATTTTGTTCTTAATATTAGCGAGCATGGACTCGTTCTCGAACATTATCAATGAGCTATGCAGCGGGTGGAAATAGCCCAATCGAACAAAGAGGCTCAACAACTCAAGTATTTAAAAAATTCATAATATTTGATAATTAATAGCCAAACGTTTTTCTCTTTTTCTCGTCCCACTTAATTTCCATTATTTTTTCTTTTTAACTTCTCTTCTCCTATTCCGATCCTCTCCTTAATCTTAACACTATTTTTATTCATTTTACTTGTTTTTGTTCTTAACAACTTTACCTCTTCCTATTTCCTCCATCCTATTTACGTGTCTATATTCTCTACATTGGTTTTATTTCTAACGTCCTTATTTTTCTTATGATTTTTATTTTTATTTTGGTTTATTTTATTTTGATTACGAATTGTAGATAGCAGAAGAACTAACATTGGATTATGCGGAGATAACATCGATTCCTCCTTTGCCGCTTTGGGTACTATTAACTGCTGATAAGGAAGGAACAGGACAGCTGAAGAAGAAAAACGAAGAAACTAAGGTTGGACGCTAATAAAGAAATAAAGTCTTTCCGTTTTGTTTTCACATCCACTAACGTTAATAATTATTCCCCATAGGGATATGATGAATTATTCGTCGCTAATATGGAGACCGAGGACAGTCTAGATGATCTGTTAGATACGGAATCAGAACCGCGTCGTTATGATCGTCGTTCATCTATACCTGAGCGCCAGAGTATATCGCATTTTGGACCACGCCAAGGTCAACTGTTGTCACGGCTGTTAACGCACACTCATCTTCCGGGATTGTCATCACTCGACCAAATGCATTTACTGGCACTAGCCGATACTGTGGCAACGTGCAATACAGACTTTTCGGAGAAGTTTGCAATAGACGCGGCAAAAACTGCTATTGCAAGAGAGAATACGGCTGTGGGTGCTGAGGGAGAGCACGTTTTGACTGACTCATTAGACGATTGTGGTTTACGATTTTTATTAGCTATGAAACATTACAACTATCTTCTGAGGTGCCTACCCTTGACACAGCGGAATCAGTTTCAAAAACAAGGAGTTGCAACTTCCAATATAGTGTGGGCGTTCCATTCAGACAGTGAAGAAGAGCTGCTTAACTTGATTCCATCGTATAGCAAAGGCGAGGTCAAATGGAACACATTAAGGGAGCTCGGTGTTGGTTGGTGGCTACGTAGTTTCACGCTTTTGAAACAATGTATCGAGAAACTTGCCAAGGCTGCATACCAAATGAAACAGGACCCACTTGATGCGGCAATCTTCTATTTGGCTATGAAGAAAAAGTCTCTAGTGTGGGGTTTATTTAGATCGAAGGGCGATGCAAAGATGACAGCGTTTTTCGCCAATAACTTTAGCGAAGATCGGTGGCGAAAAGCAGCATTGAAAAATGCATTTGTTTTATTAGGCAAACAACGATTTGAGCACGCAGTTGCTTTTTTCCTTTTAGCAAATTCGCTCAATGATGCCATCGAAGTGTGCTTAAACAAACTCGACGATTTGCAATTAGCGCTGGTGATCGCCCGTCTCTACGAAAGTGAGCACGACGGGTCAACAAATACTCCGGCGTACACAAAGTTACTGCACGAAGAGATACTCGGGTGTGATAGTCAAGGAAACAATCAAGATTTGAGCAAGGCTAATCCGGACCCGTTTTTACGATCAATCGCCTTGTGGATAATGAAAAATTATTCGGGCAGCCTAAACACGCTTCTTTTGAACAATGTTGGAATCAACCATCCATCCTACCGAGATGAGGATCCTCTGTTTAAGAGCGACACTAGCCACACTACTAATCCGAATGTATTCAACTTTTACATCTATTTGCGAACACATCCGCTCCTTATTCGACAGCATATCGCATCGACAGCTCAAGAAAAGAAAAAGGCTCAAGTGGTTTTATCTGGCTTCAGCTACACTGGAGAAGCAGGAATGAGTAGTGACAAGCAGTTACAACTAGAAGACGCAATAACTCCTCTTGAGCGCCAGCTTTATTTCACAACCGCACATGGTCACTTCAAAGCCGGTTGTCCATGTCTTGCGCTTGAAGTGCTTAGCAAACTGCCATCCAAGGTGCTCGAGTCGGGACCAAATAGTCTTGTTAATAGTCCTGTAAAACATAGCCAAAGCGAACAAATCAGCACTGGCATCATTGATTGGAGCATACCAGCTTCGGCCACTGCTACGGACACTACCAGTAAAATTGACTGGGGCCCACCACAAACCGCCGACACCTTCGACTGGGGAGCGCCTGTGTCTTCATTTACTGTAGACGATGAACCAGATTTTAAACCTACTTTCGATGATGACGATAAGAATAGTGATGGTGACGACAAGGACGACTCAGATGGACCTATTCAATTTACGACGAAAACCACCAACTTGACTGAAATAGACAATAATACGCAAAGGGAAAAACTAGACATTATGGCACAGCAGCTAAAATTCGTTGCCTGTTTGAAAATACTAATGGAAGAATTATCAACACTTGCCACTGGTTTTGAAGTGGATGGTGGGCAGCTACGGTATCAATTGTATATTTGGCTAGAGCGAGAAGTTGATGCACTCAAACAACTTTGCAACTACAGCGTTTCTGAATATGATATTGTTGATGAGACTGACAATGCTGACCTGCATCAGGTAAGTCGACAAAATTTCATATGCTTTATAATAAATAGAAATTCTTTGATGCCTTTTCTTATAGACGGAAAAAGAGCACGTCCCATTCCAAAAACAGCCGGAAAAGCCAACATTACATGAAATTTTATTGCAAGAGAAACAAGACTTTGAGGCTAAAGTGCAGAGGGCGGCACGTCGAAAACGTTGGTTAAAAGGTTGGTGTTATTTAATTATGCATTTATGAATAACAATCGGAACAAAATTTAATTTCGTTAATTGCCTTTCAGCAAATGAGACTTTATTACGAACTTTGCTTAGCTATTGCTCATTACATGGTGCAAGTGGCGGCGGACTAGCATCCGTCCGCATGGAGTTGGTTCTTCTATTGCAGGAATTACAGCAAGAGAAAACACGTCAACAGTTGTTGAGTCCATTGCCGTTCCCAACGACTCTGCCCCTGTTAAGTGCCTGTGTTGCTGGCAATAAGACAGTAATCGCCGACCCAATAAGATACCTCCAGTCCCATACGCAGGATATTCTGCAATCAATAATCGAACTTCGGATTCCTCCGGTTGTTTTCAAAGAGACGACCATTTCTGAAATATACGTTCTTAGAGATTTGGCTGTTGCCTTATCTTCTTGTATATATCAATCCCTCTGTGATTCTGAGTCGTTCATCGTCAATCAAATAGCTGAATCGTCGGGCTATCTCAGTCCGGGTATTGAAAGCCTAGCTAAGCTAAATGCCGCCTGCCAATGCTCTCATTTGATGGTAAATGCGAGTGTGCATCAACGACGGCGAAAATATTCTACAGACGATCCTGTGCCAGTGAGTACACCACCATCGAAATGGCCTGGCGTGACTAATCTGAGGGCACTGCTAGCTCGTGAAAAAGATGAGGATATCCCACGACTTAATGTTCTACTATTAGAGGCATTCGTAGCTACTTTTATGGCGTTGTTGGTATACGCACTTTCGTCATGCGACTGCCACATATTGTATCGATTATCAGGGCAGAAATATTCAGACGAATCATGGGCGAATCTCTTTGGCGGCGGTATTAAGAAATTACTCCGTAAGGCAACGTCGCATGCATCATCGCATCAACAGGTTCAGTCACAATTAACCCAGGATAATACTGAAAACACGTCCACAGATAGTGGCGTTTGGACAACATTTACCTCACTGAAGAAACAACGGGACAAATTGAACATGAAGTTACTTGGGCACTTCACAAGCTCTGCGAGTAACCCAAATATGAAAGAAGATAAACCGACATACAGAGAACAATTTGTACCGCCTGTAATGTCAATGATATCGTACTTCCTTATAAAACCAATACTGTCAGGTATGTTCATAGGCAATAACTATGTTTCGTGTCTTCTTATTTATAATAATTCTTTCAAAACTGTCCAAATAGGAGATCCTGAGGAAGCAGTATATGACACCGATGATTCGGAACACTTTGACGAAGAAGACGACAACGAAGATGTGTTTAGTGATCCGTTTGCTACCGATACGAAAAGTTATAAAATTTCTTCGTCACTATCAAAGGAGCGCAAAGAAAATGTTGAGCACTCGAATCCAAATTCGCTGGCTTGGTGTATTATGCGATTGGCTGTGATAAAATTAACACATAAGCAGCTACAGGACTTTATAAGCATTGCCGGCATAGAGATTCAAGGTATTTTTTTTTTTATCAAAATCAGAGAAATAATAATGACATGTAACTATAACTTCGATATTTGTATTTTCTCTAGAGCTTCCAGTAGCAAGCCCACTAACACATGGCATACTACGTACGCTGGCCTTGTGGCAAGAATATATCTGTGAAGAATTAGTTAACCGTGGCCAGACGCCATCAGATTTTATTCCAGGTAAAGTTCTATTAATATAAAAGTTTTCAGTTTGTATGGTTAATATTATTTGTATATTTAAAGGTTGCTTTATGGAATCTGATGCTAAGGGACCAGCAATTCATAAATATCGATCACTGTTGGAAAAGCATAACACTCCGTTTAGTACATCGGTTGCTGGTACAGGCCCCTCTCGACGACTTTGGAACTATTTGGTTCGGCAGGAACATGTCCAAGACGTATTCATTCGAGCGGTTTTCGGTAAAAAGTATCATTCATGTCAGAATTTGGATCCTGCAAACAAGACACACGTAGACTCATCGGCGAATACAGCTGAAGCAACATCACCAGGAAGTGAGTTAATTGAATGTATTTATTATTTATTTTGATTTTTAAATGTCAATCAAAGAAATGTGGTTAAGAGAATAACTAAAAAAAAGGAGGCTATATTCTAATGAAATTGTTCGTAGACCCAATCTAAGTAATTATTTTTAAAATGCTTACCCTAAGGTGGAGATCAAGTGACCATACAATCAAATGTACCAGAGCCTATAAGAATAATCCATAAAGAACAGGACTCAATATCGGCATTCTGTCTAAACACATCCACATCTGGTCTAATGGCATTAGCAACACCTCGAGAAATTCAAGAAATGGATATTTCACTATTGCTTAATTCTCCTAATTGGTATGAGGATGAATGTGAATATGATATAATGAACCTTTCCAAAGATGTTGATACTTTACCAACAAGCAGTTTTCTTGTTATTCAAACAGCAGCTGATAGGTATGCCTACTTTCTGATCTTATAACGAAAAATTCAATTCGTATTTTATTTCTTTAATTGCTTGTTTTCATTTTTTCTATTTAGAAGTGTTTTAAATCAAGTGAATAGTAATATTCAGAATTATAATACGTCTTCTAGTCCACAAACCGGTCTCGCTGGTCAATCTGGACGTGGAGCGTCTGTGGTAAGCAATTTTATTGATATGTTTTCGTTTTTATAATAGTATAAATTATTTTTTTTTAAATTACCACTTAAAATATAATCTAAAATCCGAATGAATAAAAAATGGAGAAAAAATACGTTCATCTTTGTATATTGTGTTTTCTTTTCTGTTTTTTTTTTGGTAAAATTTAAGAATATTAATCACTATAAAAATAATTTGCAAAGACAGTAGAAAAAAATCGTTTTGATATAACACTGTTAAGTCGAGACAATTTACAGAAAATATTACCGCAGGTCCAATTTATGTAAAAATATTTGAAGATTTTCATATGGAACATTGTTCCGAGTATTGATATTTTTTATTTTGGTATTTATAAATATAAATAATACAACTATGTGTCAAGTTAAAGAAGCACTCACCTAGTGATGATGCTTGATTTTCACAGTTTCTCTGTTATTTTAAAAATTTTCTTGTGGTTTTCATTCTGTTTCATCTTCTATTTCTTTGCTGTTTTGTTAATCAGTCTATTGTCAAGTAACAAGCAATCACAATTATAGTAAACCAATAATTTCCGAACTGAATTTTCATCCTTTATTAAATACGCTTTTATTCACAAACTCATATAATGCAAAAATTGCAAAAATCTCACCGATATTGATTATTGTTTTTTTTATCATTCTTAATATTGCTTTAAAATTGGCAGTATTACTAAATATTAATTCAAAAGCAAAAAAAAACACCACGTTTATTAAAATAAAAATTAGATAATTTAACTTTTGATTTTGATTTTTTTTGATTTTTCTTTCTTTATCTCTCATAAAATTTAACTTAAAATTAAATAAAAATCAAACGATGATATCTTAATAAGTCGATCATGTCAATAAATTCGAAAAGTATTAAACAATTAATAGATGAAAAATTGAAAATAAAATGATTTCTAATAGGAAATTCAAAAGAAATTGTCAAAATCAATAAAAATAAGTTGGCACAATGCGAAGTTTCTAGTTGAAAAGAATGATACAAAAAGACTATGATCGAATTATTAAGACCAGAATATTTTTATAAAATAAAAAATAAAATAAAATTATAATTTCAATTTTTTTCTTATTTATAAAATGCTGCTTAAATTGTACTTTCTTGACCGTATATGTGTGCGTGTGTGGCTACAAATATAATTTATCCCACTAATATTAAAAATGATATAAAATTACAACTCAACAAATAATAATAACTATTATAAATAACAACAACGATGACTAAAAATTGTTTTAAAAAAAAATAAAAACAATTAAATAACCACCACGATTATCACTGTTTCATCACATCAAATCTCACCAAATCATCATCGATCGTGGTGAATATAGATAAAAGGAGCAAATTTCCCAGGCTGTCATGATCCCAGATTTTGTAAATTGGTTATTGATCGTTCAAAACATTTACTAAAACCGGTATGGAATACTCTTTTATAAAGTTCTCTTTTTGTTGTTAAATTTAATTTTTTCTTTTGCAAATATCGATTTTCGATTTTAATTTTTAAATTAATTATAATATACAATTCAATTATTTGCCTTTGCTGTAAATTAAATCTGTTCGAATATAAAATTGTTTCGTTCAGAATTTTAGAATTTTCCTTTTCGGTTTTTATCTCATCGAAAATTGATTTAATTCTTCATTTTGATTTATATAAATATTTCCTATAGTAAATAATATTATTTTTATTATTATATATTATTTATACGGTCAATTGATTAGTTTATTTTCCCATTAATTTCATCATGGATGGTTTTTATTTTGTTTTTAGTTTTTTTTTCTTCAAATAATGCTAGTTCGGAAATTGCTTAAAAGTTACTTATTTATATTTTTAATTTGCTAGTGGTTTTTTTGTTCTAATTTAGATACTGGAAAAATATTATAAATCAGTGGCTCTCAAATAATAAGATTCTACGTGAAGTCATTCTACAATTGATATACAGAGTTATATTATATATATATAAATTTGGACAGTTATAATAATAATAATAATATTATTATTAATGTAAGCTACTAAAATAGATCGTTATCAAAAGAACACAACTGAGAGCCACTGGTATAATTTTCCATTTTTATGTTTAAAGAGAAATTTTTTTTTTGAACATTTTGTTTCTGTGCTATCATTAAACAAGGAAAAATAAAACAAGTTGGAACATTAGAAAATAGGTTATTTTTTCTATTAATAACCGCGTTAGGAAAAATGTGAAATGAATTTTTTTTTTATTCGTAAATAAAATCTATTTAAAAAAATGTTAGACGGAAACTTTTTTTCTTCTTAAATAACCTTATTAGTTTTGATTATTTATTTTTATCCAATTTTAGAAAGTACAAACTCATTTTTATGGTCATTTTAATTGTAATTAGTACTTTGATGGAGGCAGTATCCTTAACTATTTTTTACTCTTTTCACATTACTGCATAGAGAAAAGTAGCTTAGGACAATGAATTATTCAGAAAATTAATGAAATTATCCTATTAGGCATTCAAAAATTGACCATCCCATAATCGTAATTTTGACTGTAGACCACTAAATTTACGACTATAAGAATAATAGTAACTATAACTTGACCAAAGATTATATTTAAGACCGCATTTGTGACCACATTTTGGATTTTATCTTTTGATCGAAATTTGACTATAAACGTTTTTATGACTGAGATTGTATGCAATTACTCCTGCAGCAAAGATATTGCTTTCTGCCTAGCAACTAATTTAACCATTGCCATTGTAGGCACTTATCCAATAGCTTAGTCACATTGTATATTATATATTTACACAGGCAAAATTTAGATGTTATTGATTTATAAAAAGAGCACGTCATTAATTTAAGATCAACCTAACAGAAAGCTATACCAGACAAGAAAAGTAAACGCAGCAGTAAAATTTCTCTTATAATTATTAATTTCATAGATTTTTGGATGTGCATAAATTTTCATTTATTTATACTTTTCATAACCTCGTACTTTTCCATAATTGTAGCATAAATAAGAAATTTCTTTGTAACATTTCGAAATTAACATGTATATATTAATTGATTGTTTAGTCTATGTTCCAATTTGTCTATTTTTGTTTGTCCATTTATTATGAGTTAAATATCGTTGCCTTTTATTGAATGTATATACATGTTGGATATATAAATTTTTTTTTATTTTTCCATTAAAAAAACAAATTATATAAGCCTAACATAGTTTTTTTTTAAATTTTTTTGTCACAATATTTAAATTAATTTATTTTTGTTTTTTCTTACCTTTTCAATTATTTGAAAAACAAAATGATATGGCAAAACAGGTCCTAAAGCATAAAATTGATAATATTAAACGGATGTGTGCTCATCCATTACTTTCATTGTATTTAACTGGTGGCCAAGATGGGTCTGTACAACTTTGGGAATGGGGTCATCAGCAAGCGGTCAGTACGCCACGGCCTCCGGGTACATTTGCCAAGGTGACGCGATGTCGATTCTCTCAGCACGGCAATAAATTTGGTATCGCCGACGGTGATGGTAATTTGAGTTTGTGGCAAGCAGGTCTGACAACGCAAAGCAATCGATCTTTCTTTGTAAGCATACATTTTTTTTCCGAAAAAGAAGGTCTTTTCTAATCATTATTTGTATTCATATTTCTTATATTTCTCATGATCCATAGACCTATCAGTGCCATAACAAAGGTACCAGCGATTTTGTATTTTTAGGATCGTGCAGTTTGGTTGCAACTGGTGAGTTTTTCTATCTTTTTCTACTCGTTTTTTTTATAAAGTTCTTGAAAAAAATACCTTACGTGGATTAATTTTTACTTTCAGCCGGTCATAGTTCCGAAAGCAAAAATGTTTGCATCTGGGATACTCTATTACCTCAGAAAAAGGCACTTGTAACATGTACGTATTTACAAATGTTCATTTCGTTTTTATAATTTATTAATAATTATTTGTATTGTTTTAGCATTTTCCTGTCATGACCAAGGAGCATCAAGTCTTGTTTATGCCCCTCAGCATCAAGTATTAATATCTTCCGGTAAAAAAGGAGATATTTGCATATTCGATATACGCCAAAGAACGTTGAGACAAAGATTTCAGGTAAGAAGCCAACACAGCTTTTATTTAATTTATTTATGAAATTGTCGTAATTTTTTTCAGGCACACGAGAGCTCTGTAAAATGTATGGCAATTGATCCTCATGAAGAGCTTTTTGGAACTGGTTCGGCTGATGGTGATATAAAGGTTCGTCTATAATTTTACATTATTAGAAACTTATTTTTATATTATTACTAATTTTTATTCATTTAAAAACTAACTCTTATTATTGGTTAATTAACGCAAATTAATTCATTTACTTTAATCAATATAGATTTGGAGTTTATCGGCCCAATCATTACTTTACGCTTTCCCTGGTGAACATGCACGAAGCAGTTTCTTTAAACACATCGGACAAGGTGTTAATCAACTACAAGTAGACTCGCATGGGCGCTTATTTTCATGCGGTTCTGATGGTTCGATGAAAGTTAGACAACTTCCCGATAGAGACGTTGTAGTTCAATCTATGTATTAATTTCAAGTAATTACAAACAAATCCAAAATAGAAAAGAAGAAAACTGCAACACTCTATTAAAAAATGCATTGTTAGTCATACAAATTCATCAGATTTTCATTTGTTTTTTACTCTTACTGCATATATATATTTTTTTTGAATAAGTTTCTAATAATTAACATAATTAAATGTTACTCTAATTTGGTAATATTATGTCTAAGCAAGAATGAAACACAAAACCAGGGGGGAATTCCAGAACAATAAAAAAATTGTTAACTGCATTTTCTTTAAATAAGTATTTAGCTACAGAATTTTTATTTCAAATTATAAGTTGGTAAGACTCTTTTTAAATTATTATATATATATAATCTGATCGATATTACACTCACATGATATAAGAATTTGGTTAGTGTTGTAGCTAAACGGTTTTTTTTTAAATTATAAAAAGTTTCACAATAACTGAAGTTATTTGATTTATCTAGAAACTTATGTATCCACAGTAGCTAAAAATAATTAAATACGAAAAACAAGATTAAAAATATTATGTGTCAAGTAATAATTAATTTATTTTAATTTAGAATATTTAAATATATTACTTTGGATGCATTTTAATTTATTTACATTTGATGTTTCCGATTTTGTATTTTCTTATGTTAGTCATTTATAAAATATATCAAATATTTCTGAATGGTAGACTGTGATGCACCAAGGGCCAAAAAAAAAAGAGAAAATATAAAAATGAGAAATTCCTGCGGATCAAGGCCCATTAAGTCCGCACTCAGAGAACATCTGGTCTTCTCCTTGGAGCGAAAAGAAAAAGTTCTCCTTGGAACCGTAATTTCTCCAAGAGAGGAGGAAAAATTTAGCACATCCGTTTCTTTCCATTCTAATCTAATTTCCTTATACCATTATACTTTGTCATTAAATAGCGTTATTTTGTTTTCTGGCATGATTTTTTGTTATCTAGGTGTGAGGACACATCTTTGATTACCTTAGCTCCCTCTCCCCCCATAGTTTCTGCAATGCTAGCGACAAACACAATAAGCAATATCCAGGTGGTCTCTGATTACGGTCGTAATCGGCCGTAATCCTCCGAAACTTTACGTTCATTCCTTTCCTATTTTTTGACCTTTCCTCCTCTCAAGTCTATCAACAACAAAATATTTCTTAAATATATTAATATAACAATTTTCCAAAAAAAACTTTTTTAATTATTTAATATTAAAATGTATTTAGTGATTTGCTTTCATTATTCTTCACATATAATAAATATAAAAGCAATTAAAAACAATTGATACATTTAACTGTAAAGACTATTAGTATTATTAGATTCATTTAGCTTTTTAACAATATCTATTTTAATTAGCTATTTTATTTTTTATCAAATATATTTATTTATGAATATGAATAAGCTTTTAATTTTTTCTCCACTTCGTTTTATAATAATGTCACAATTCTGTATATATTTAAATGAATTAATTATAAACTGCATAGTTACTTTTAATAGTATGAATAAAAAAACGAATTTCTTGATTATTATTCATTCTTACCATCAACTAATTTGTTCATTTTTTAAAGAAAATCAAATTAACAAATAAGAAGAACAGAAAAGAAAAATTTGTTAATTATTTACATTTATTTATTTTATTATAAAATATTCTTATATATTTGTATGTACGTGTGTATGCTTATGTTATGTTATTCATTTCTCTGTTATATCAAATTTATTATGTTACAAATCAAAATATTCATATATAATCTTACAATTAATTGTGTATAAAAATATGTTTAAAAAAAATACAAATTATAAAAATTTCAAAAGATTTTTTTATTATTGTTTATATTTGTTTTATTATAAATAATTTTTTCGTTTTCCTCTAACTTATATTTTCGATTTTTCTTTTTTTCGTTTCGTTTATTTTTATATACTTTATATTATTATCTGATTACTCGAAATATAAATCAGCATTTCAACAGTTCTTCAAAAAATATTCTTTATTTACTGAATCTCTACTTGTATTCTTATCCAAAATTTAATGGAGTTAATTTCATGTAATCGCATTAAATAAAAGTATCTCGAATATTTTTATAAAATAAGCTTAGCTTTAAAATACATTTTTAATTTAATCCGACGATTGCTGCAACATAAAATGCATATCTCCACAGAAATTGCAAATTGACAAAAATTAACAATATTAATTTTCAAATTGTAGCCAATAAAGTAATAATTGTAAATAATATGACAGTTGCAAAATTATTGCTTGTTAAATTGTTACTAAATACTTACGGTTAAAATTGCTCGGAATACAAACACATGCAAAAAAAATCAATTGAAACTTAAAATTATTAAAAAAAATATAATTTTCTGTATGTAGACGGAATAAGTTAAAAAAAAACCTATTCGAATCTGCAGCAAATCATATTGATAAAAGTAAAAATTAAATCATATAAGAAAAAAAAAATATTTTTATATTATGATTATAATTTATGTAAGTGTGTTGTACATGAGTATTTTTCCTTCTTAAAGAAAATTTCAATTTTCCAAATAAATACTACAAAAAAGTATTATTAAAAAATTAAAGAAACAACAAAATCTAAAATACAAAGTTGACATAAGAAAAAATAAATGGAAAAGTCCTTTTTTTAAGAATATCACAAATTAAGTTAATTTCTTAATTAATTCAATTTTATTTTTTCATCCAAGTATGTGAGTACTCCAATCATTGATCATTTTGTGTTATCATTTCCACTAATTAAAAAAAATATTATTTAATAATATTAACATTTTTAAAACCGTTTTCTTTTTCTTTACAGATTTCAAAATTATTATAATATGAAATATACTAAAACTATTTCGAACACATAAAAATTCCTCCTCCATTTGGAAATATTTTAATTTTGCTTAAGGAAAGAAAAAATAATTGTAAAAATTGAACAATAAAGAAAAATAATATGCAAACTTGACAAAAACGAACGCAACTAAAACAATAAAAAGAAACTTTCAAAAATAAATAAAACCAAATTATACAATAGTTAATGCAGAAAATAAGACAATACTACAAAAAATACAAAAAAAGAAATAAATACGAATCAAGTAATAAAAAAATAAAAATTATTTAGAAGAAAAATACAGCCAATAAATGTAAGCAAAATTTATTGGTTTACTAGAGAATCAAATCAAATAATATATTGAAAAAATATATAACAACAAATTGCTAATTATAATAATGAAAACGCATAATAGTAAAGCGAAATGGGACATAATAAGAAAACTCACAAAAATTACAATGATACCAAAAAAAAAAAAATAAAAAAATACAATAAAATAATAGTAAATATGATTATAATAATAATAATAATAATACCGAATAAATAAATAAATATTCGCCATATTTTTTTCTATATAAAATCCTTATGAAATTTATAGCTATGGATGAAAAAAAAAGCATGACTGTTTAATTACACAATTTATATATAAACGTTAAACAAGAGAAAATTCCACAATTTATATTTCAATTTATTCTTTTATCTCCTTCTAATTCTGCCAATTTAATGTTGGATTTTTTGATTGTTGAATACTACAAAAAGAGTTTTTTCCATGTTAGTGTTTTATTGACTGTTAATAAAAATAAATAATAAAATCAATAAAAAAAAAGTAAAACTAATGATTAATAATAACGTATAATAAATAAATTTATTAATTCTTATTAAAAGAAGAACAAACAACAAAATAAATATGATTAATTAATTTCATATATACCAATAAGGAGTTGAAGAAAAAATGATTATGGCAAAACAGTAGAGGCAAACTTACTATTATAACGAATACAATAACAACGACAGTATGAGAAAAGAAGTAAATTAAGATAAAAGAAAAGCAACTTTTGAGTACCGAAAAGAATAAACCAAAATAATAACTATTAATTACAATAACAATAAAAATGATGATAATAATACTAATAATATATAATAAATATTTTAGTAATAAAAATCAATGAATCTTTTCATCAAAATCAAAAACAAACAAAAAACTAAAGTTATAAACATAAAAACATTTATATAATTTACTATAAAAAAAAAGAAGAAATCATTAAGCTATATTGTTGAGAGAGAATTTCAATAAATAAATTGTGCTGAAAAGTATATATATATATTTATATAAATACATATATAGAACAAAATTCATCAAAGATGTTACAATAAAATAATTCAATAAGCAAATAAACGAATAAAATTATATGAAAAAAGGTGGAGAAGAAAGAAGAAACAAAGAATATTGTAGCAAGTATTATTATATACATAAATATTATATATGTTAACTTTGTTATATATACATGAAAGATATATGAATAAATAAATTATAAATAAACATAAATAATATACCTATATACATATACACACATACATACATATATGAAAATTTGAGAAAAGTAAACATTAAAATAAAATAATTCAATAACAATACACACACAAGTGTCGGAAAGACACAGATCTAGTGGGATAGATAGATAGGCATACTATTGTTCTCAACAATTAGAGAGAGGTAGATAGAGGGAACGAAATTGCGAATGCACTAAGAAGTGAAAAATTGAAGACCGAACCCGTGTATTGATGGAACGTAGCCGTACTTTTGGGTTTATTACTCTTCAATGCAGGACAAATAGAGCGAAGGAGATGAGAACCATCACTAAACGAGAACAATAAACAATAATTAAATTATTAATAAAATTGGAAGCTTGCAAATAAATTGATAAAATAAAACAAAGAATCAAAAAAAAAAATTAAAAAGGAAATATTAGTGTTGTATTTGAACAACGGTTTCATGTTTTTTTTTAAAAATATTTTCCCTTTTATTGTATTTGGCGCAATTGCAGTTTTAGTTGATACAATTAAACTGGGCGATTTTGTCACGCTATCACAAACACCTAACGCTATGCCACAGCCCTCAAAATTCTATAATTTTAAGATACAAAAAAAATTATGTAAATTATATTTAAAAAAAAAAAAATCAAAAGCCTTTTTGTCGAGGTGCTATTAAACGGTTAGCCAAATTGACCGACGTCAAAATGATGCCAGAGTTCGTCCCAAATTTGGGCTGATCGTATTATTACCTGGTTTTAAACGTTGCCAATTTTTTAAGACAAAATGGCTAAAGAATCAGTCAATTTTGGCTGTTTGTCTAAAGCATGATTTCGAAATTTACCTGACGTCTGACACATTTTGGTTGGCCAACCAAACGATCAGCCACTTTCTCACATCAGTCATGGTCATTCCAGTTGTGCTTTCGGGTGTTGGCAAACCCTCGTACCTGAGTTGGCTTAGCGGTGCCTAGGAATTTACAAGATTCCTTACCGTAGCTCAATGAGCGGAGTACAAACCAAAGTACTCTTAAAACAAAAATAGGTACTACGGGAATCACACTGCGCCCGATAATGGTGAGGCGCCTAAGGCTGCAACGTAGTGGCTGTGTTTGATATCCATATCGCGGTAACGATCTCCGGATCGCAGGTGGGAGGTAACTGGCAAATGTAGTAATGCATTGCAATTATCTCGGGCGTTGTCACTGCTTATGACAGCAAAGGTTTAGATATACCTCGCCACCAACAGTTGGAGTAGTCAGCTTGTAACTGACTACTGACTGTTAACTATCATGGTAGTGCGCTGATTGAGCGTAATCTCAATCCCAATGGTCGTGGGCGACTGGTGCTATATTGTCTTAGGTTGAGGTGTGGCACCAATAAATATAGAGATTTAAAATCAGTCATGATCAGTCACGTCTTTCATACCGTTCTCTGAACACGTTTTTTTGTACTAGTAATTAATTTCCAGCAACCAAATTGAACTGTACAGTTAAATTTAAAAAAAAAAACTTTTTGTTGTTGGATAAATAAGATACATTTTGTTATTCAATTATTTATGAATTTCTAACTACTGATTATAAATACTTGGGTTAATTTGTTCAAATATGCTTGATAATTGAATAACAAAATGTATCTTATTTATCCAACTACCTAGTTTTTTTTTTGTTTTTTTTGGATGATAATTGTAGTTGAGGTTTTATATGAAAACTGCAGCTTTTAACTTTCTGCACGATCGTTTTCAAATGTTTATGGACTTTGTACTAAATGAAAATACAATTTGTCCATGTCTGAAACTCGGATGTCATACAACTTGTCTGGTTCATAGTCATACAACTTGTCTGGTTGTCTGGCTACTCATCTAAAAAATATTTTAATCTTGACTACTCGTCTAAAAACAGCTTTTAATACCTTGATTCGGTAGAACGTTCGCAACTATAATAGTACGCAACGGGCCATTCCAGTTAGTTAAGTAGCCGAGATAACATTAACTAACTGAAGTCGAGCTCTGCCCAAAATAAATACCCACACTCATCGTGTCACTTGGGGTTTTACATTTCAATACAAATGCAAATAGAAGTGAGCATAAATAATTTTATAAATATTTTAACCTTCAACTCGATGGTAGTTTCAATTAGACTGCAATTAAAGTGCGGCTGCCGTCGCGTGTTACACAGTCAGAAAATCTATCCTTACGAAATATTTGGTAAGATTTGTTAAATGTCTCTGTGTCGTTGGAACTATGGTTCAGCCAAGTTTCATTCAGAGTGATGATATCGTAACACGAACCAAATGGTGCTTGGAATAGCGTATTGATTTTTATTCCCAAACGGCTTATATTTTGATAGTAAAGGGACAGAGTTTTTCTTTGAGCATTGTCAGTGCCTCTTTTATTAGAGCGGTTAGAAGGTACCTTACTCGGTATGAATCCGTGTGCAATAACATTAACTGGCCAGAACACAGAATATGATATAATATCAAAACGGAAGGAAGGTAGTCGATTTGAAAAACGATACCAATCCCTGAGACACCCGAAACCTGAGTGGAATACAACGAACAAATGTAGATTCGTCAGTATTGATTTCAAACCTAACGAACTTCACAACATTATCAGAAGTTGTTGAAGTATCAAGACGAGATAAAAAACGATTAATGTAGCTCTATACCTTTGAAAATAACATCTTCATTTCAACGAATTGACCGAATAAGAAGTCATAGCTTTATGTTTATGGTGTGGAGGAAAGGGGGAGGAAACTTTATTATTCGCACTCTTATTTTTATTATTATTTTTAACTCGACATCCTTTACGTTTGGATCTTATTTGGAACATTGTCCTTGCTGGGCTCCTGTGTTAGCTGTGTCTGGTGTAGACTTAGCCACATCGAATAAGGGAATGTGCCTACAAACGAAAGCAGAAATTGAATGGGTATTAGAAAATGGAGCATTCAGAGATATAGCCGAAATTTTAGACGACCAAGAACAGATGTCCTCACATAACCGGTGAGTAATAGTGGTCTGATTCCTGAAAAATGAATTGATTGGCTCTTTCATGAGTTAAAAGTCTTACATCAGCATAATTAGAGCAAGTAGGGCAATTCCGTAGCTTAGGGCAACGCTTTTAGCAGGTCGAATGGTAGTTAATGCCACAAATGAGCTTTGATGCCGACTGCAAATTTGACGCAGACTTCAAAGCTCGACCGCAAATTTGAAGTCGTCCTAGGTCCGGACTTTGACGCTGACTGCAACTTTGACGTGACCGCAAAGCCAGTTTCGTTCTTGCTTCCCGCCTGAATTGGTCCTGGTTTTCAGCGTAATTTCGTTGGAGGCCATTTTGTCGGAATTTTTCCACGTGCTAGCCATTTTTTCAGAATTTTTCTAACTGCCGGCCATTTTTACGCAATTTCCCACTATTTTTATACAAGAATTGCTCCAGCATGTGTATTAGCATTGGGAACTGAACACTAATACTTCTAACTTGTAGTCCTGCAATTCCTTCACTCCACTATACCAAGGACATTATATTGCCATCACCCATACAGGTATAATATGATATTTACTATAATCATATACTAATATTTGCATTAAATATTTTAGAAAATTGACAACCATACAAACGTTCTACCATACTTTGTCAAGCTCTGCAACAACACATCCATCTTAGATATGTCATGCCATGTGGCCAACACTTTTCCAAGCTAGCATGGTCTTTCGACCATATTGACATAGTATTAGTGAGTATAGAGCAATTTCCGCGAAAATTTGCTGCACTATGTATTTGAAAAAGTACATTAATATACGTGCATGCAAGTGTCCAAATTCACCTTGTGTACGTTGTATTTGTGTGAGTGAGGAGTTGTTACCATAGCCACCTCCGGCACATATGCTTTGACTTGTCCATAATTTTATTATGTTGATAAGACGTTTAGTTGCATAGATATGGCTGTATAAGTGATAGTTTTTTGTACAAAGTCATCATCTAATGCACAGTGTTAAGCAGTGTACAACGTATATTTTTGCCTAGCTTAGCTCAGAAGCGTCGGATTGAGTTCGGGTTTGCTTCTGCACATGCCCCTGCGGTATGCGGTTGTTCAAGGAGCAGAAGCATAACCCTCAGCCGATTGCTCCCCTCTCTCAGTAAAAATATAAGTTTTTGCCTTGTTTGAGGTTGTTTATGTTGAAAGAGTTTGACCTCTCAAATACTACCCATCCTTAGTCGTAGCTTCTTAGGATTAGTACCATCTTGTAGCCCCGGAAATTTCTGACTTGTCGATACCTATCTTGGTTACCCTAATCCCCGCCTTAGGCTTCTACAACAAAAGTTCTGTTGGCTTGACATTTTCAGGGTGAGCTTTGATGCCGACTGCAAATTTGACGCAGACTTCAAAGCTCGACCGCAAATTTGAAGTCGTCCTAGGTCCGGACTTTGACGCTGACTGCAACTTTGACGTGACCGCAAAGCCAGTTTCGTTCTTGCTTCCCGCCTGAATTGGTCCTGGTTTCCAGCGTAATTTCGTTGGAGGCCATTTTGTCGGAATTTTTCCACGTGCTAGCCATTTTTTCAGAATTTTTCTAACTGCCGGCAATTTTTACGCAATTTCCCACTATTTTTATACAAGAATTGCTCCAGCATGTGTATTAGCATTGGGAACTGAACACTAATACTTCTAACTTGTAGTCCTGCAATTCCTTCACTCCACTATACCAAGGACATTATATTGCCATCACCCATACAGGTATAATATGATATTTACTATAATCACATACTAATATTTGCATTAAATATTTTAGAAAATTGACAACCATACAAACGTTCTACCATACTTTGTCAAGCTCTGCAACAACACATCCATCTTAGATATGTCATGCCATGTGGCCAACACTTTTCCAAGCTAGCATGGTCTTTCGACCATATTGACATAGTATTAGTGAGTATAGAGCAATTTCCGCGAAAATTTGCTGCACTATGTATTTGAAAAAGTACATTAATATACGTGCATGCAAGTGTCCAAATTCACCTTGTGTACGTTGTATTTGTGTGAGTGAGGAGTTGTTACCATAGCCACCTCCGGCACATATGCTTTGACTTGTCCATAATTTTATTATGTTGATAAGACGTTTAGTTGCATAGATATGGCTGTATAAGTGATAGTTTTTTGTAC
This sequence comes from Atherix ibis, assembly GCA_958298945.1. Taxonomy (NCBI): domain Eukaryota; kingdom Metazoa; phylum Arthropoda; class Insecta; order Diptera; family Athericidae; genus Atherix; species Atherix ibis. The sequence goes on along the minus strand of OY282610.1, from coordinate 24,669,080 downwards.
AAAGTCATCATCTAATGCACAGTGTTAAGCAGTGTACAACGTATATTTTTGCCTAGCTTAGCTCAGAAGCGTCGGATTGAGTTCGGGTTTGCTTCTGCACATGCCCCTGCGGTATGCGGTTGTTCAAGGAGCAGAAGCATAACCCTCAGCCGATTGCTCCCCTCTCTCAGTAAAAATATAAGTTTTTGCCTTGTTTGAGGTTGTTTATGTTGAAAGAGTTTGACCTCTCAAATACTACCCATCCTTAGTCGTAGCTTCTTAGGATTAGTACCATCTTGTAGCCCCGGAAATTTCTGACTTGTCGATACCTATCTTGGTTACCCTAATCCCCGCCTTAGGCTTCTACAACAAAAGTTCTGTTGGCTTGACATTTTCAGGGTGAGCTTTGATGCCGACTGCAAATTTGACGCAGACTTCAAAGCTCGACCGCAAATTTGAAGTCGTCCTAGGTCCGGACTTTGACGCTGACTGCAACTTTGACGTGACCGCAAAGCCAGTTTCGTTCTTGCTTCCCGCCTGAATTGGTCCTGGTTTCCAGCGTAATTTCGTTGGAGGCCATTTTGTCGGAATTTTTCCACGTGCTAGCCATTTTTTCAGAATTTTTCTAACTGCCGGCCATTTTTACGCAATTTCCCACTATTTTTATACAAGAATTGCTCCAGCATGTGTATTAGCATTGGGAACTGAACACTAATACTTCTAACTTGTAGTCCTGAAATTCCTTCACTCCACTATACCAAGGACATTATATTGCCATCACCCATACAGGTATAATATGATATTTACTATAATCACATACTAATATTTGCATTAAATATTTTAGAAAATTGACAACCATACAAACGTTCTACCATACTTTGTCAAGCTCTGCAACAACACATCCATCTTAGATATGTCATGCCATGTGGCCAACACTTTTCCAAGCTAGCATGGTCTTTCGACCATATTGACATAGTATTAGTGAGTATAGAGCAATTTCCGCGAAAATTTGCTGCACTATGTATTTGAAAAAGTACATTAATATACGTGCATGCAAGTGTCCAAATTCACCTTGTGTACGTTGTATTTGTGTGAGTGAGGAGTTGTTACCATAGCCACCTCCGGCACATATGCTTTGACTTGTCCATAATTTTAATATGTATAAGACGTTTAGTTGCATAGATATGGCTGTATAAGTGATAGTTTTTTGTACAAAGTCATCATCTAATGCACAGTGTTAAGCAGTGTACAACGTATATTTTTGCCTAGCTTAGCTCAGAAGCGTCGGATTGAGTTCGGGTTTGCTTCTGCACATGCCCCTGCGGTATGCGGTTGTTCAAGGAGCAGAAGCATAACCCTCAGCCGATTGCTCCCCTCTCTCAGTAAAAATATAAGTTTTTGCCTTGTTTGAGGTTGTTTATGTTGAAAGAGTTTGACCTCTCAAATACTACCCATCCTTAGTCGTAGCTTCTTAGGATTAGTACCATCTTGTAGCCCCGGAAATTTCTGACTTGTCGATACCTATCTTGGTTACCCTAATCCCCGCCTTAGGCTTCTACAACAAAAGTTCTGTTGGCTTGACATTTTCAGGGTGAGCTTTGATGCCGACTGCAAATTTGACGCAGACTTCAAAGCTCGACCGCAAATTTGAAGTCGTCCTAGGTCCGGACTTTGACGCTGACTGCAACTTTGACGTGACCGCAAAGCCAGTTTCGTTCTTGCTTCCCGCCTGAATTGGTCCTGGTTTTCAGCGTAATTTCGTTGGAGGCCATTTTGTCGGAATTTTTCCACGTGCTAGCCATTTTTTCAGAATTTTTCTAACTGCCGGCCATTTTTACGCAATTTCCCACTATTTTTATACAAGAATTGCTCCAGCATGTGTATTAGCATTGGGAACTGAACACTAATACTTCTAACTTGTAGTCCTGCAATTCCTTCACTCCACTATACCAAGGACATTATATTGCCATCACCCATACAGGTATAATATGATATTTACTATAATCACATACTAATATTTGCATTAAATATTTTAGAAAATTGACAACCATACAAACGTTCTACCATACTTTGTCAAGCTCTGCAACAACACATCCATCTTAGATATGTCATGCCATGTGGCCAACACTTTTCCAAGCTAGCATGGTCTTTCGACCATATTGACATAGTATTAGTGAGTATAGAGCAATTTCCGCGAAAATTTGCTGCACTATGTATTTGAAAAAGTACATTAATATACGTGCATGCAAGTGTCCAAATTCACCTTGTGTACGTTGTATTTGTGTGAGTGAGGAGTTGTTACCATAGCCACCTCCGGCACATATGCTTTGACTTGTCCATAATTTTATTATGTTGATAAGACGTTTAGTTGCATAGATATGGCTGTATAAGTGATAGTTTTTTGTACAAAGTCATCATCTAATGCACAGTGTTAAGCAGTGTACAACGTATATTTTTGCCTAGCTTAGCTCAGAAGCGTCGGATTGAGTTCGGGTTTGCTTCTGCACATGCCCCTGCGGTATGCGGTTGTTCAAGGAGCAGAAGCATAACCCTCAGCCGATTGCTCCCCTCTCTCAGTAAAAATATAAGTTTTTGCCTTGTTTGAGGTTGTTTATGTTGAAAGAGTTTGACCTCTCAAATACTACCCATCCTTAGTCGTAGCTTCTTAGGATTAGTACCATCTTGTAGCCCCGGAAATTTCTGACTTGTCGATACCTATCTTGGTTACCCTAATCCCCGCCTTAGGCTTCTACAACAAAAGTTCTGTTGGCTTGACATTTTCAGGGTGAGCTTTGATGCCGACTGCAAATTTGACGCAGACTTCAAAGCTCGACCGCAAATTTGAAGTCGTCCTAGGTCCGGACTTTGACGCTGACTGCAACTTTGACGTGACCGCAAAGCCAGTTTCGTTCTTGCTTCCCGCCTGAATTGGTCCTGGTTTCCAGCGTAATTTCGTTGGAGGCCATTTTGTCGGAATTTTTCCACGTGCTAGCCATTTTTTCAGAATTTTTCTAACTGCCGGCAATTTTTACGCAATTTCCCACTATTTTTATACAAGAATTGCTCCAGCATGTGTATTAGCATTGGGAACTGAACACTAATACTTCTAACTTGTAGTCCTGAAATTCCTTCACTCCACTATACCAAGGACATTATATTGCCATCACCCATACAGGTATAATATGATATTTACTATAATCACATACTAATATTTGCATTAAATATTTTAGAAAATTGACAACCATACAAACGTTCTACCATACTTTGTCAAGCTCTGCAACAACACATCCATCTTAGATATGTCATGCCATGTGGCCAACACTTTTCCAAGCTAGCATGGTCTTTCGACCATATTGACATAGTATTAGTGAGTATAGAGCAATTTCCGCGAAAATTTGCTGCACTATGTATTTGAAAAAGTACATTAATATACGTGCATGCAAGTGTCCAAATTCACCTTGTGTACGTTGTATTTGTGTGAGTGAGGAGTTGTTACCATAGCCACCTCCGGCACATATGCTTTGACTTGTCCATAATTTTATTATGTTGATAAGACGTTTAGTTGCATAGATATGGCTGTATAAGTGATAGTTTTTTGTACAAAGTCATCATCTAATGCACAGTGTTAAGCAGTGTACAACGTATATTTTTGCCTAGCTTAGCTCAGAAGCGTCGGATTGAGTTCGGGTTTGCTTCTGCACATGCCCCTGCGGTATGCGGTTGTTCAAGGAGCAGAAGCATAACCCTCAGCCGATTGCTCCCCTCTCTCAGTAAAAATATAAGTTTTTGCCTTGTTTGAGGTTGTTTATGTTGAAAGAGTTTGACCTCTCAAATACTACCCATCCTTAGTCGTAGCTTCTTAGGATTAGTACCATCTTGTAGCCCCGGAAATTTCTGACTTGTCGATACCTATCTTGGTTACCCTAATCCCCGCCTTAGGCTTCTACAACAAAAGTTCTGTTGGCTTGACATTTTCAGGGTGAGCTTTGATGCCGACTGCAAATTTGACGCAGACTTCAAAGCTCGACCGCAAATTTGAAGTCGTCCTAGGTCCGGACTTTGACGCTGACTGCAACTTTGACGTGACCGCAAAGCCAGTTTCGTTCTTGCTTCCCGCCTGAATTGGTCCTGGTTTTCAGCGTAATTTCGTTGGAGGCCATTTTGTCGGAATTTTTCCACGTGCTAGCCATTTTTTCAGAATTTTTCTAACTGCCGGCCATTTTTACGCAATTTCCCACTATTTTTATACAAGAATTGCTCCAGCATGTGTATTAGCATTGGGAACTGAACACTAATACTTCTAACTTGTAGTCCTGCAATTCCTTCACTCCACTATACCAAGGACATTATATTGCCATCACCCATACAGGTATAATATGATATTTACTATAATCACATACTAATATTTGCATTAAATATTTTAGAAAATTGACAACCATACAAACGTTCTACCATACTTTGTCAAGCTCTGCAACAACACATCCATCTTAGATATGTCATGCCATGTGGCCAACACTTTTCCAAGCTAGCATGGTCTTTCGACCATATTGACATAGTATTAGTGAGTATAGAGCAATTTCCGCGAAAATTTGCTGCACTATGTATTTGAAAAAGTACATTAATATACGTGCATGCAAGTGTCCAAATTCACCTTGTGTACGTTGTATTTGTGTGAGTGAGGAGTTGTTACCATAGCCACCTCCGGCACATATGCTTTGACTTGTCCATAATTTTATTATGTTGATAAGACGTTTAGTTGCATAGATATGGCTGTATAAGTGATAGTTTTTTGTACAAAGTCATCATCTAATGCACAGTGTTAAGCAGTGTACAACGTATATTTTTGCCTAGCTTAGCTCAGAAGCGTCGGATTGAGTTCGGGTTTGCTTCTGCACATGCCCCTGCGGTATGCGGTTGTTCAAGGAGCAGAAGCATAACCCTCAGCCGATTGCTCCCCTCTCTCAGTAAAAATATAAGTTTTTGCCTTGTTTGAGGTTGTTTATGTTGAAAGAGTTTGACCTCTCAAATACTACCCATCCTTAGTCGTAGCTTCTTAGGATTAGTACCATCTTGTAGCCCCGGAAATTTCTGACTTGTCGATACCTATCTTGGTTACCCTAATCCCCGCCTTAGGCTTCTACAACAAAAGTTCTGTTGGCTTGACATTTTCAGGGTGAGCTTTGATGCCGACTGCAAATTTGACGCAGACTTCAAAGCTCGACCGCAAATTTGAAGTCGTCCTAGGTCCGGACTTTGACGCTGACTGCAACTTTGACGTGACCGCAAAGCCAGTTTCGTTCTTGCTTCCCGCCTGAATTGGTCCTGGTTTTCAGCGTAATTTCGTTGGAGGCCATTTTGTCGGAATTTTTCCACGTGCTAGCCATTTTTTCAGAATTTTTCTAACTGCCGGCCATTTTTACGCAATTTCCCACTATTTTTATACAAGAATTGCTCCAGCATGTGTATTAGCATTGGGAACTGAACACTAATACTTCTAACTTGTAGTCCTGCAATTCCTTCACTCCACTATACCAAGGACATTATATTGCCATCACCCATACAGGTATAATATGATATTTACTATAATCACATACAAATATTTGCATTAAATATTTTAGAAAATTGACAACCATACAAACGTTCTACCATAATTAAGAAATTATATGCGCAAATTGGAAACAGACCTTAACTTTTTCATATAAAATATAATTAAAGGGATAAAAAAGTGAATTAATGAAAACAATAAGAATATTATCAATTTCATTTCTATCGCAAACATTTTATTGGTTTCATTTTCTTATTTTAATTGTTTTATTGACTTTAGCAATTTTCTTTATCTCATTTTTTCAACCTTATCTCTTATTTTGCTTTCCGTTCATTTTACAATTATTTGTTTATTATTGTTTTCTCTTATAATTATTCTTATGCTTATTCTAATTATGATTATTATGTTTGACACGGTATAGTGTATTTAGTTCTTTTTAATTTTTTTCTCTCTTTTTGTATGTTTTTTTTTCGAATTTACATATATTATTTCTAGTTTTAAATTGGTTTTGCTCTTTCATTTAGAAATTTTATTCAGTTTCAATGAGAAATTCCAGCAATTTTTTAATATATTGTATATGTTTTTATGTCAGTATATATGAATATATTTGTATATGCAATAGATGTAAGTGCTCGTATATAAGTTATGTACTGAACATTAGTTACTTTTTCTTTTCGTTATTTTCCTCTGTGCTCGTTTCTTTTATTTTAAAAAAAATTATGATATGCTTATCATAATTTTTTGTCTTAAAACTATTTTAGAAACTGCTACAATAATAATAGCTATTCTAATACATTCATATTAATATATTATTAATAATAATTGTAATTATAATAATACCTACAAAATGTAAGACTCTTAAAAATTTAACTATTAATTTAAGTATTTATGTTGAATATAATTTCTGATTTTTTTGTCATTATTTATTTTTTCAGTTAACGTTTCTGTATCTTATTTTTTTCCTAATTTCAGTTAATTTCAGTGTGCAATTTTTATATTTTGAAATCTAAAGCATTTTAGTTAATTGAAAACAGAACAAAGGAAGAATGAAGGTGTGGTGATTTCTTATTCATACCTCGTATTTCTTCCCTTTTGTTCCCCCTCTCTTGCCATTCGACTTTGTATATTATATATAACTTTATTTGTTGCTAAATATTTTATGCGCGCATCTTTAAAAATTCATATTAAATTACTTTTAAAAATAATAAACTTCCTATTCTATTTTTAATTTGATAAATAATTAATATAATTATTCCGAAAAAAAATCACAAAGTCGATTGTTTTTAATTAAACTTCTACGCAGATATACTTACTTCATATGCACTCAGTCCAACATTCAATCAATCATGCAATGTTACCATTACTACTTCTTTTATTCCTTTTTTATAAATTTTCTATTTATTTTGACATTTTCAAAAAAAATTTATATGTTTTTGCCAATTTTAAATTTTAATATTCAAGACTTCATAAATAATTAAATTTACATTTTATTTCTTTATTTCATTATTTAAAAAAATTATCATGTAGTGACATGAATGCAAAATTTCGATATATTAAAAAAAATCAGAAAATTAGAAAAAAATGAATACAATTAAAATATTAAAACAAACTAAATTAAATATAAAATGTTTCAAAAACAACATTTTCGTATGTGTTACATTAAAAGTGGTTAACCATAATTCGAATTTATAACGAAAAATTTTAGGACCAAAATGAACTTGATGTTTCAAATAATACAGATTAATGATAACGAAATGGTTAAATATGCATTCGCGTGAAAAAAGAAACAGTATAACAGATTTTATTTAGAAATAAATTAATACGAAAAGTGCTTCTTGTATTTAAAAAAAGAAATGAACTTGAATTGTTTTCATTTTTTTAAAAATAAATACAATGCTTCTTGTATTTAAAAAAAAAAAGAAATGAAAAACAACTCAAAAAACAAATTGTAAATTTTACCAAAGAAAATATTACTACCGAGGAATATTATTGGTCATAATATTTTAGACTAAATGTATTCTAAATAAAACTGATGTAAAAAATTCTAACCTTTTATGAATGATTTATATTAAACTGCTATTTAAATTAAGGTTGGACTGAGTTATTGTATTTCGCACTTGGGTTTTATTGTAACACATTTGATTGAGTAAATAAGGAAAATACAAAATAATTCAAAGTGATAAGTTTGCGCACTCAATAAAAATATAATATCAAGTATTTGCGTAATAGTTTGTTTTTTATTTTATTGTTATTATATTGTTGTTTTGTTATTCTCTCATTCACATTTAATCTTAATGGTACTTGATACTCAACTATAACCATGAAAATAGTTCATATTATATTCAACTATTATTTAAATTCAATTCTTATAAAAATTATGAATAAAAGCATGTACTGAATTTATTGCTGCTATAGGTAATTGCTAGCTTATTATTTCGCATCTACATTGTTTTGGCTATCACGTCCACAGTAGCATGATTTCAACAAAAAAACCTTATATATGACTGCGGGTTTCTTTTTGTCCGATCAAGTTTTCAAATAGTCCAATATCGTACGAAAATTTACTTAAAATCTAGTTATTTTAACAGAATCTTGCATCAATATTTAAAACTAAAAATAACAAATTACATAAAAAAATAACAAACAAACAAAAAATAAATTTTCTTGCTATTTACGAAATGTACTTTTAAAAGAAATTAATTATCTTCGTTTTTATCCTATATAAATGTTCAATATTTTCAATTTTTTTTTGCGTTTTTTTAAAAATAAACTTAATTTGTAATCTCAATTATAACTTGCATAAGTAATGCATTATAATTTCCGTTTGTAAATTCATTAATTTTCCACGTTCTTTTTAAAAAAATTATAATTTAAAGTGCTAGCCATGGATGATGTAACAGTGCCTCTTTTGATCGATCACCATAATCGTAAGTTAATTCTTCACCTGGTTGAATATCATCCTTTGCTATGAGAACGAGATGCGGGTGATTTTTAACAAGTACGACTTTAGTTATTAAATTTCCATTACGTGAATGATTAACTAGACGTCCCAATTTACCAGATTCGTATGTTGCATCAATACTATTTGAAAAGATTTAAAACTATTATTTTTGGAATTATAAATTGATAAAAATTATTTTAAAAAAAACAATACTTTTAATAAAACGTATATAAATTAGAAAATAAATTTAAAAAAATAAATAACTACAAACGTACCAATATTGTTGATTTTTATGCTTGAAATAGTACATATAGCAGCCGGCATTTTCGTCAAGTGAATACTTGCGTTCACGTGTATTTGCTTCGGCTGTATTTATTAGATCGCCAATATACTCCACTACGAATTCACCACGTTTGAAAACGCGATCTGCAATGATTCCTCTTCCCTTTCCTTCGAAATGTTCCACCTATATTTGATTAGTGGCACCATAAATAAACAGCAAAATCCGAAAAAAATGTCCATTGAAATCGATTGAAATAATTGAGATATGAAATTTTCGAAAAAGAAAAGAGAATGAATTAATGAAAATAGAATATCTTATTTGGAGCAATTCCTAACCACCTTAAGGCCATCCTCCCTGCCTTCGATGATAGCATTTTCAATACTCCGCATCATTTCCTCTTGTACAGCTTTTTTTGTTTTCCTCACACTTCTGCGCACTGGAAAGAAGTGTGTCAGCTTCTTATTTGCGGAATTTGTAACACCACCGCCGGCAGCCAGTCCAACATTACTAGACGACTTATTCAATGGCTGGTAAACATGGTTTTCCCGAACCTGATGAATATTATGATATCCATTTATTCGATGTGATTGGTTATTTTGTGAAGTTGCCTATAGCCACAGAAATTATATACAAAAAAAAAATATATAATTTTTTTATTTAATCTATTTTGTTTCTTAACACCAATGTGTGAATTTTATGAATACTATTAGAGCAATATATACTTAAAACAATACTATAGAAATGCTTGAGTAGTGGAACTTGTATCATTCTCTTATTGAATAGCAATCAAAATAATATTCTGGATCAGTATGATGTGATATAAAGGAAATGGAAAGCAATATTAGGAACATCAAAATGTTGGATTAAAATTAATTGGATTCAAAATTTATTGTATAAAAATAATTATAAATCAAAAAATAAACACACATTTACCTTAAAATTATTATTTGAATTTTGTTCGGCAGTTGGATTAATAGCTGAATTTAGAACAGATTTCGGGCTAAGATTATAATGATTATTTTTTGTTTTTTCGGGTGTTTGATTTGATAATATAACACCACCTACAAGAGGCGGTGGTGTCATGGAACTTGATTTCTCTGGTGTTGCATTCAGTCTATCAATGGATGATCGAAATTATCACCGCCAAAAACAGGAATAGTCAATACCAAAGATATGTTATATGTTGTGCAGATGATCGTCATTAATAATTAATGCAAAATAACAAAAAAAAACAACAAAGAAACATATATATTATAAATAGTATGGAAATATAATGCAATCTAATACCAATACAATATTAAATATTTACTTTATTTTGGAAATGAGTCTGGTATTTGCAAAAGAGTCGTTACCTTCTTCGTGATTTAGTACTTCTTTTTTGTTTGTTACTGTTAGCACTAATACTAATTCCAAGGCCATGAAGTCCAGCAGTTCCGCTATTACCAGGGCTGCCTCGTCCAATGTAATTGGACGATTTCAACGATGACGCGGTTCTTGACAGAATATGGCCATTTTGTACGGAAAGATGCGATAAGGCATTTGATGGTAATTTTTCAACAATGGCATGTTTAACGGGCGAGGGGCACAGTATTCTATGAGGTGTGGTTGGTTTTCTTCTCCTATTCGGGCTCAACTCGATTTGTTTATCGAATACAACACCGCTATCGCATGAATTACTATCGGTATTCAATAAAATAATACTACCAACTTTTTCTCGTTTTGGCGAATTGCTTAATCGGACGATTTCATCGAATTGTCCATTCAATGTTATTGGATGTAAATTGTACAAATTAGTAAAGTTCTTTTTCTGGTCATTTTGGTCAAGTTCGAGATCTTCATCGATATTATTTTGAACATTGATATTATCGTTATTGACATTATCATTCTCTTCGTCATGATCAGTTTGAGTGTTCTTCTCATCGTCATCGTCCTCGTCCTCACCTTTTTCACCATGACCATTACTTTTGTAATGGTTATCCTCATCATCGTCATCTTCATCATCATCATTATCATTATCATCACTGATATTTACGACCAATCCATCATTAACTGTTACCACTAGATTATCACTGTGACCGTCACATGTATCATCTGTAAAATCAATGGTTGAACATCCAATAGTCCTTATATCAATATCTTCATCTTCTGTACTGGTAAATTCACTATCGATTTGTATATCGACTGGTATCACATTATGTTCTAAATTGTTTATAAAAAACGGCATCAGAGACGTTTGGGATCTTGTCTTTGTACCAAACATGTACGTTTTATTCGAAAGCATAACTTCACCATTTGTATGGCATGTATTTGCTTCGAAATCATCTTTTCGTTTATTACTATCAACTTCATTTTCTATTCTTGTAATATTTTCATCAATTTTACAATCTTTACGTTTTGGACTAGCACAATACTGGTCATCGGTTATATGTCGAACATTTCTTGACATGGCGACAGTTGTAGCTGAAGCTGCTACATTTGCCCGTGTACGACGTCCTATAATATAAATAAAAAAGATTTAATAAAAAATAAAAAAAAACATTCGAAAATTAAACAAAACCAAATAGAAAATAATTTGAAAATTCAAACTAATTCAAAAATTATTTGGTATTTTTGAAATGTAAAGCGATTACGATTAAGAAATAAGGTATAGCCATTTATATTTGAAAAAAAAAACTTTACGAGCCGTTTTTTTTGCCATTATTCTCTTGAAACAACAAAAACCTTCCTATTAGTCTATTGAATGAAGAACAAAAATTGGAAATAGAATTGAACGAAAAACAAGCCTCAAAAAGAAACTAACAAAATCAATAGACAAACTTTGAATAGAGAGAGGCGTGTAAGAGTGGCTATGGACATAATTATATAAAGATACGCACACACACTTATACAAGTGCATAAATATATATATATACAGGGTGGACCATATAAAAGTTGCATTTTAAAAAGCAAATAAAGTTTTGTTGACAATTAACTTCATCATTATACAGGGTGGTCCATCAGCGGTTTCATTTTGAACAATTATTTATTTGAAGTACTTGAGTGTTAAATGTCACCACGAATTGACAGATTGTTAGTTGAAAGTTTGAATTTTACGAAATCGTAATCCATACGCTTGAAGAAAAATGGGAAATATTGAGAACTTACTTCCAAAGTGGTGAGTCTTCAACCCAAATTGTGAGAAATTTAAAAAAAAAATGAGCAAAGATCGAATGCCATCACGTCAACTTGTGGACAAATTCGTGAAGCGACTTCGCGAAACTGGTTTGTTGGTTGCCAAAGCAACTCGTTCCCGCTCTAAGACAGTGCGTACGACGAAGAATATTGCCGCCGTTGCTGAAAATGTCAGTGATCATCCATCAACATCAACTCGTCACCGTTCTCAGGAATTGAACATTTCTCGCACTTCTCTGTTGAGAATTTTGCACAAAGACCTCGGTATGAAAGCTTACAAAGTTCAATTAGTCCAACAACTAAAGCCGCATGACCATCCGATGCGTTTTCGGTTTGCCCAATGGACTCAAGATCAATTGGCCGAAGATGAGCATTTTTACCGAAAAATCATCTTTTCGGATGAGGCCCATTTCCACCTCGGTGGGTATGTCAACAAACAAAATTGTCGCATCTGGGGCTCAGAAAATCCATACACATACGTCACCATGGAAAAGCCGATGCATTCACAACGAGTCACGGTTTGGTGCGGATTTTGGACTGGAGGCATCATTGGCCCGTTTTTCTTCGACAAAAAATCTCAATGGATTTTTGTGTCTAAAAGTTGAAGAGAATGGAATGGACGACATTTGGGTTCAACAGGACGGCGCCACTTGCCACACAGCCAACGTAACAATCCAACTTTTGGCCACTGCTTTCGAAAACCGAATAATCAGCCGAAATTCTGATGTCAACTGGCCGCTTCGGAGCTGTGATTTGAGCCCGTTGGATTATTTTCTGTGGGGAGACGTTAAGGATAAATATTACGTAAGCTATCCAGAGACAATTGAGGCCTTGAAACACGAAATCAACGCTGCTATTGAAGAGATACAGGCCCAGACAATCGAAAATGGGTCGAGCGAATGGGGTACTGTAAGGCCAGCTGTGGCAGCCATTTAAATGATGTTGTATTTTATTCTTAAATTTCAAGGTTCAATCTTTTTAATAAAACTGGAAATTTAAAAAAAATATGCACTAGTTTTTTTAAAATTTACTTTTGAATTTGCAATCGCTAGATAGACCACCCTGTATATGCATATGTATAGATAGATACACATAGATAGATAGAAATGCACATTAGAGAACTATGCAAAAACGAATTGACAAATGTTGTTAACATTTGAAAGTTTTTGTTCTATTATCATAAAATTAAATTAATCGAGTTTGTTTTACCCCTTACGGTTGTATGCGTAACTATATGTTTGGCTGAATGTCCATTCATATATGCATGTGCATTTGCGTATATTATGCGTGACTTTTGCATTGTTAAGCATGCAAGTGAAAAATGTGATGACACAAACAAATAAAGTCCATTATTGTGTTAACGATTATCGAAATTGTTTTAGAAGAAAGAAAAAACCCCAAGGAAATAAATTTTACGTTAAAAAAAAAATCAAATTAGAAAAAGCACTGTGCGGCTAAGCAAAAATTTTAAAATTAATTTGAAGAACAAAAAAAAAACAACAACAAGAAAAATAACGCGAAAGATGTTAAAAACAGAAAAGAAAAAGTAAAATTTTTAAAGTGTAAAAAAAAGCAAATGAAATACAAAACAAATAGGTAAAGGAGCCACAGATGGTGGGGCGGGGTGGTTTGGTCTAAGGGAAAAAAATAGTAGAGAATGCAACACCATGAAAGGTAAAGTGAAAAAAATGAAATCGTTGTAAAAAAACGTAATTAAAAAAAAAAATTTAAAAAAACGTGAAAAAAAAATAAGAACGAAACACAAAAAAGTTATGACGCCCCCAAAAACACAATTGCGACTTGCGAACAATAACTTCAACATGAAAAGTTCAAAAAATTCAACCGAACTGCAAGTACTAAAGAAACGTAATCGTATCAGTTTATTTTATTCATATTAATTACGTATGGTTTAATTGAATATTTTTGATGAACAGAATTTAAATTTTCGAGATTATAATTATATAAATTGGCGAACAAATAATGATTTATTTTGGTCGTTATTTCGTAATTGTGTGCATTTCCATACGATTGTGAAGATTTGATAAAAATGTTGACAGTACTTTTTCAGTCACTCGGCGCAATTGTGTTCGGAGCACGTATATATGTACATGCGTGCATACACCAACTCGTACAAAACTACATGATATACTACTACATACCTCGGACCATTTTCAATTTCTTGAAGTCGCGGTTTCGGACGTAGAACGAACGTAACAAGTTAGACGGACGATATTGGAAGTTTTTTTTCTTCTTGTTGGTATTGTTATTACAGTATGTTCCTTTTCTCTTTTTCTCCTTGTCTCTTCGTTATTATGCTTAGTGAGGAGTGTAATCTCTTCTCTCGTTCTTCTCTTTGTTTTATTATTGCAGCGAAATTTCTATTACAGCACTTTTGATCAATTCTAATTCATAACTGGTAAACACGCTCCCCACCTATCTTTCAGCCGCACTCTTTTTCCATAGCATTCATTCTCTTCCTCTTATTTCCTTCTTTTTATATGATATATAACCTCTCTGTTACTTATCTACTTTGAATTTTCATTTAGTTTTTGTCTTTTTCTTTTTTCTTTGTTGTAATATTTATTATGATTATTTAGAATTACATCACAAGCGCTTGCAGTTGTTTTTGAACTATTGTAATTCTCGTCAAATCTCAATCTCTCTTTGCCTCTTTCAATATTTTTTTTTGTCAAAAGCTCTCATTAATTAATTATCGTCCGGCTATATAGTTGGTCAGAACAGATGAGATGAGGTGAGACGAGATCAGATTAAATCCGAAACGAAAATATCAAATTAGAAAAAGACCATTTCCGATAAGACAAATATTTAGTCAAAAAAAATTTTTTTTTCTTCTAATTTATTTTCATTAGATTCTTTTCCTTTTTACTATTATTATTTATGATTATTATTATGAACTTTTTATTCTCTACATTTTCTCAGCTTTTGGTAAAAATTGCAAAAATGGAGAAACAAAACGTTCAACAAAGTGAAACGGAAACTGAACCGAAACAATAGCAATAGCGACTTAATTTTGTTTCCGTTTCGAAATTGTTGTCTCTTTGCCTTTTAGCTCTGATAATCATTTACGTAGGAGGAGAGGAGGATGTATGTAGTTTTTTTTTCTTTGATATTATCTTAGTTTTGTGGTATTTTTTCCTCTGAGGATTTTACTAGAACAAATTTCCAGAGAACTGTTGGTATCAGCATCAACTAAAAATGACGAAATTGAAAATGGAAAGAAAAATATAACAGTAATTATGAACAAATATTTAAGAATTAGTAAATATGTATTTTGTTGTTGTTTTTTTTTAAATGTCTTTTAGTATTTCTCTTCTTTCTCTGTTTTTTATATTTTAAATATTATGTATGTACAATAATGAAAATATTGTATAAAGAAAAGAAAAAAAATATACTGATTTGCGATAGAGATTTATTTGGTAATAATAATTTTATGTTAAGTATTAAATAGATTGAACAGAAATTATAGAGAAATTTAAAAAAAAAATTACACATCCAGACACACACGCACACATACAGGATGGCGAGAGATCATAGAGGATCACGAGGGGGTCCCACAGGGCTGGGCTCTGGGCCGTCTGTGTTGAATATGATATATGATTCAATGACGATATTGTTGTTGGTCGTAGTGGCAAAATGTGTGAAATATATTTGTAATGAGACTGTTGGTTCAGTTCGAAGTTGGCTCCTCCTGGCAGGTGGTTTTAGCCTTGGGGATCATAGTACGGAGGTGGTCACAGGCAGAAAGAGTAGGGACAGTATCACCATTAGGATTGGCGAATATAAGGTGATCTCGGGACCATCTCTAAAGTAACTAGGGATCATGATTGACGCGAGGGTGCGGTTTCAGAAACACCTCATATACCTTGGTAGCTGCGGGGACAAGGACGACACTGGCGCGTTTAATGCACAACCTTGGGGGACCCTCTTGGCGAACGTGGTCGGGTCAATCCTTCTGTATGATGCGCCAGAACTTTGGGGACCCGTTTGGCGACCGTGGTAGGGTCAATCCTTCTGTGATTTGCTGCGCCAATTTGGGCGGATGGGTTGATGAGAGCAACCTACATACGTGAAGTTATCTCAGTATGCCGTAGGAGCGTATTCCTCATACGAGGCTATTTGTGTTGTATCCGGAATGAGACTGATCGAAATATTGGCAAATGAGCGACGGAGATTGTACCGCCGAAGATATCGGTGTAACGCTGTGTCGCAATCCGAGGCTCGTACGGAGGAAAGAAATGAGAGGTGGCAAAATTGTTGAGACAATGGCAGATGGACTCACAGTTTCATCTCGACGACATTGTGATGTTGGCTTTCGGGTTGACCAACACCGCTTTAAAATGGATTCTAGCCCAATATGCCCTTCCTGTGACGGGGTAGTGGAGATCGCGCAGTACGTGTTCTTTTATTGCGCTCGATTCGGTACAAAAAGAGACGAAGTACAGAAGTCGGAGAATATCCTGGCCCTGATGTCCTGGCACTCGAGGACAGTTTCAGGACCTTAAAAAACCACGTCTGAATGAGTGTGAAAGAAAACTATAGAAATAATTCACCAGAGTAGTGATTGCGATCAATCCCTACCCTAAAAAGGTTGATTGTGAAAATGGTCGTTCTGTAAAGATGACATTTCACAAAAATCATTTTCACATCGACGGCTACGTTAACAAATGAAATTGTCGAATATGGGGCGCGGAAGACACTCATATGATTTACGAAAAAATCCGATACATCCTAAAAAAAAAGGCCCTGTTTGGTGCAGGTTAATTAAAATTATCGTGAAAGTTTTGAACTTGAATGAATTGAATGTGCCATGTTAACGAACTTTTCACGGTTGAACTTGAATGAATTGATTGTGGATGAGAGCTTTGGTTTCGACAAGACGGTGCTACGAGCAACACAACAAGTTAAAACATTGTTTTTTTCGCATTAAATTCGGTAATCAAATAAACTCTCGAAACGCTGATGTGAATTAACCACCAAGATCTTGCAATCTGACACACGTTGGACTTTTTTCTTTGGAGCTTTTTGAAAGGAAAAGTGTATGCCAATCATCGAAGAACAGAAATTGAGATCGTTTATGCACTTTTATTGGGAAAAGCCATCAAAAATTCCGATGTTCGGATGCAGACCTGCCAACTGAGTCATGGTGGTTCTATGAATGATGTTGTTTCGGAATGGTGAGTTGTTCCCCTAGATTGAAAACCAAATACTTAAAATATTTACCCCTTATTTACAGAAGAAGAAAAAATTAAAATAAATTTCAAAAAAATATTAACCAAAATTTAATAATCTCAGGAATATTTCAGATTGACACCCCAAGGCTAGCGTAGGTGTTGTAAGTTTTTTTTACAATTTTACTATTAAAAAAAATATATCCTAAAAAGAATGCGTATTTTTGATAATGCAGCGTGCGTTAACTTTTGTATACGAGGTCTGTTCAAAAAGTATCGCGATTTTTGAATTTTCGCTGGTTACTCATATTCGATTTTAAATTTTTTTTGTGGCGTTATATTGGTACTCATGTCTCTCACTTATGCCGACAAGTTCGGCCATTTTGAATGTTCAGTTAATTTTTGACAACTGCTTTGCTTGCACGTGTTTTGGCTCGTCTTTGATTTTTGATCAATTTTGACCAAAAACAGCATCGCAATAACATTGCTAAGAGGCTGTTGGACTCTGTCCGCGACGACCCAAATTTACTCCAGAGGGTCATAACTGGTGACGAAGCATGGGTTTATGGTTATGACGTGGAAATCAAAGCTCAATCATCCCAATGGAATGCTGCCGCAAGAGCCAAGACCGAGAAAGCGCCAAGTTCGGTCGAATGTGAAGATTTTGCTTACAATTTTCTTCGATTGCAGGGACGTGGTGCATCATGAGTTTTTGCCACAGGGTAGAACGGTCAATAAGAAAGTTACGCGAAGCAATCCTCGAGAAATGCCCGGAATTGTGGAAGAACAAAAATTGGCTTTTGCCATTTTTGGCCTAAAGCAACACACTAATAATGCCGCAGCCACCGTATTCCCCAGATCTGGCCCCCTGTGACTTTTTCTTGTTCCCAAAACTGAAGAACCCCATGAAAGGACGACGCTACGCTACGATTGAGGAGATAAAGACGGCATGGAAGGATGAGCTGAACAAGATCACAAAAAATGATTTTTGAAGTGCTTCGAGGATTGGAAGAAACGTTGGCACAAGTGTACTAATCTGGCGGGGGATTATTTTGAAGGGGACAAAATAGATATTCATGAATAAATCAATAATATTTGAAAAAACACAAAATTTGCGATACTTTTTTAACAGACCTCGTATGTTAGTCCATAGTTGCACATGAATATGCGCGCGCTTATAAACACATATGGTATATGTGTAAGCACGTTTGCAAATATGTCAAAAAAGAATCGTTCGTTGCCGTAACAAATTCTTAACATTTTGCCCCCTCCCCCGGTAATTCCACCCCGCTCGCTGATTATACATGGTTAACGCACATGCAATTTAAAACATTTTCATGACATTTAATTGTTGAGTAGAGTTGCGGTAGAGATAAGATGGAGGTACACTCAGGTAGATGCGATTCTATCAAATCTGATCGTCCATCGTATTTACTGTTTACACAACAAGTTATCAACATTGCAATGTGACTTTTCTGACCATGTGTGAGTGTTATCAAATTTTATACTCTTCTGTGTTTGCGTGAATGCATGCCGCGAATTTGTGTATTTATGCTGTGCTGCGTTCACAAATCAGAACGTGTCAGAACCCACACCCCTCCAAAATCTATTATAAGAAAATACTTGTTTTTTTCTTTGTTTGATTATTTGATGAGAAAATGTTTCTTCCTCTTTTTGGACTATGCAAAAAAAATTCAATTCAATAGAAACACAATTTACCAAACTATTATTCAAATATTAATCGAAAAATTAATTATTTTACCAAATATACTTTGCCCTAAAAGGAATAAAATTTAATATGCAAGATCAGTTGTAAATTAGTGTCTTAGTTACTAAAAATATTTATTTCCAAAAAAAAGGAGCTTTTTTTTTATTTTGTCTTTTTTCGATATTTCGAATATTTTTTTTCTTTCTAATTTTAAACAAAATCTATAGTTTTTAAAGAAAACAAATGTGACATTTCTTGTTTTTTTGGTGACAAGAAGATTAAGAAGTTAACTTTTATGGAATTTTGTAGTAGGTACTCATGAACTTCATGCTATACGTGGGCTACTATATATATTTCTGGCCTAATAATGAAAATGCGAATATTTATCAACGAAAAAGGTTTTATTGTTTTTCAAAATATTCTCCATCAAGATTTATACACTTTTGCATGCGCTCAAACCAATTTTCGAAGCACTTTTTCCACTCCGATTGAGACACCTCCAAAACATGGTTTTTGAATGCTTCAACAGCATCTTCTGGCGACGAAAATTAAAAAGAAGTCATTGGGTGCCAAGTCAGGGCTGTACGGAGGATGACCCATCAATTCGACGTTTTGTCCGGTCAAAAAGGCGCTGGTTTGAGCCGATGTGTGAGAGCTCGCATTGTCATGGTGCACAATGATTCGACTTCTCTTGTTCGTTTTTCGAATATCTCCGAAGACTTCAGGCAAACAAATGGTGGTGTACCACTCAGAATTGACCGTCCTACGTTGCACAAGCGGAACAGTCGCCACATGACCAGTTTTGCCAAAGAAACAAGCGACCATTTGCTTCGAAGTGCTTCTTCCACGAACAACTTTCGTTGGATTTGACTCGTCTTGGAAGACCCACACGGTCGATTGCTGTTTTGTTTCGGGCTCATACGCATAGATCCATGATTCGTCACCTGTGACGATCTTATAAACGTCTTTTGAAGCACCGCGATCGTATTTTTTCAGCATTTCTTTAAATGTCAAATTGTGCGGGATCCAACGAGAACAAACCTTTTTTACGGCCAGGTGTTCATGCAATATCGAATGTATGCTGGTGGGAGAAATGCCTAGGCATGCCTCTATCTCACGGTATGTCACATGACGGTCTTGCATTATCAGTTCACGTACGGCATCGATGTTTTCTGGAACAACGGCTGTTTTTGGACGACCTTCACGGAATTCGTCTTTGAGCGAGCGTCGGCCACGATTGAATTCGTTGTACCAGTTTTTCACAGTGCTATAGGATGGTGCTTCATAGCCATACAAAGATTTAAGTTCATCGATGCACTCTTGTCGTGATAATCCACGTCGAAAGTTGTGAAAAATGATCGCACGAAAATGTTCACGAGTTAATTCCATTTTTTTGCCAAATTGATTTTTTCAAGTCACTGTAAACAACACAAATGATAGTCGTACGTCAAAACGTTCTGAGTACGTTTATGCTAAAAAATGTCAAACTTTCCAATGGAAATGTCAGATCGCACCTGGCAACACTTAGTGTTGCCTAGGCCAGAAATATATATAGTAGCCTACGTAGTACCAAAATGTTGAAGGCCTTCATATGTGGACTTATAAGAAAAACTTAATTACAGTTTAGTAAAATAAATTCCGAAGAATGAACATTTATTTAGGTAAAAAATGAGAGTAAAGTTTATTTTTATCGTATCTTTCTCTCTCTTTCGGTGTAATGTATTGTTGGGAACGTTAGAAATAAAAATTGCAAGAGTTTTTTCCATTAAATTCCTCTTCAATTAAACAATTTTTTTTTAATTTATCGAAATTACTATCGCAACTTATTTAATATTTCATATTTGCATACATAAAATTATTACTATAAAATGTTTTTGTCAGTAAAAATTTGTCGATAAAAACTTTGCAGTAAAAAAAAAAATTCAATAAAAATTTATCAGTAAAAATTGGTTAGTAAAAAGTTGTCAATGAAAATTTGTCAGTGCAAATTTATCAGTAAAAATTGGGTCAGCAAAAAAAAAATTCTCAATAAAAATTTATCAGTTAAATATTTGTCAGCAAAAAATTATAGCAAAAATTTATCAGTCAAAATTGGTCAGTAAAAAATATATCAATAAAATTTTTATCAATAAAAAAATATTGATCAGTAAAAATTGGTCAGCAAAAAGAAAATTTCAATAAAAATTTATCAGAAAAATTTTGTCAGTAACAAATAGTCAGCAAAAAAAATTTGTTAATAAAATCTGCTTGTAAATAATTATCAGCAAAAAAATTTTCAGTAATAAACACTTATCAGCTCAAACATTTGTCAGTACAAATTTGTCAATATAAACTTATCTGTAAAAATTGGTCAGCCCCAAAAAATGTTCAATAAAAATTTACCAAAAAATTTTATCAGTAAAAAAAAATGTTCAATAAAAATTGTTTGTAAACACTTATCAGCAAAAAGTTGTCAGTAAAAATTTTGTCAGTAAAAAACGGTCAGCAAAAAAAAAAAGTTCAATAAAAATTGTTTGTAAACACTTATCAGCAAAAAGTTGTCAGTGAAAATTTACCAGTAAAATTTTGTCAGTAAAAAAAAATTAGTCAGAAAAAATTTGTCAGCAGAAAAAATATTCAGTAAAAACTTGTCAGTGAAAATTTGTCAGTAAAAACTTTTAGTAAAAATTTGTCAGCAGAAATTTTTCAATATAAATTTATCAGTAAAAATTTGAAATTTAAAAAAAAAACCATTTTTTTTCGAAATTTTAAATTTTTTGTTAGAATATTTAACTTTTTTTTCTTTCACATGCAAATAAAATAAATTTTTTTAAATTTTTTTCGCAAAATATTTAAAAAAACGACAACTTTTTTGCCATAATACAGGTTAAGTGCACCCGCCGTTCTTGTTTATAGCAGGTAAAACTAAATGTTAAATTTTTATGATGCTGTTTCGGAAAGTCCAAAAAATTTACATGCTTAAACTCCCTAACCATTATCCTGTGCAGATATGTAATGGATTAATTTCGTCCTTTTTGCTTTATATTATCATATACAATATTTATCTAACGTTGAAGCTATTAAATTTAATTAAAAATTGAAAAACGAAAAAATCCTGAAATTGGTGTTAAAATGCGTTCTGCTATATTGAATGAATGTAAATTGGACCGATTTAAAGCGGTTAAGTTTAAAATTTCAATGAGTTGGGTTCGTCAAAGTACAGAGCGTTATAGTTATTAAAGACTGGTAGACCTTAAATTACTAGTCTATGTGAGGATCGATTAATTTGCATAATAAGTAAAAGGAATCGGTAACTTACAGCACCTCAAATTCGGTTCGAATTAAATAAATGCCGCATCAAAGTAGTGTCTCTAACAACGATGAAAAAGCGATTGAGAGTCTTTGGTACACCCTCGAAATAAAAATAAAGGTGGTATTGGGCTGTATTCCATCAAAACTGGACAATTCCTAGCTGATGACTCTCAATTCCTAGTTTTTTGTTAATTTTTTAAAAATGTCTCCTAGACGGAGGATTCAATTTTCCAGAGCTTTGGGTCCAAAAGGAGGATATGCATGCGTCAGAGTACTGGAGAAAAAAATGTAGACCGAAGTCGTGGTGCCTACTGTCAAGTAAGGCTGGAATTACGAATGGAATAGGATACTTGGTTCGGATTGATTGAATTTTAAGACGAATAAAAACAGCATCTTAACAGCCGATAAGGACTTCAGTTCTTCAAAATTTATTTCAAAATTATGGAGAGACTTTCTAAAAAATTAAAACAACAAGAACGCATTTTGAAAAATTTACATGGCCGATTTCAATCCCATAGAAATTTAATGCGATGATCTAGACAAAAGGAGGATCCTTTCGCAATGCTGAAATACAATTTCAAATGATACGACAAAAAAAATACTGATCGACCGAATGCCTAGAATAGTACAAGCTGTCATCCAAGACAAAAGAGAGTTTATTGTATTTTTTAATTTGACAATAATTAATGTAAACAAACTTTTTTTTTGTATACCAGGTGTATAAGCTTAAATCCGCTGTTTGGTCATAGATGACGTGAGTGAACGTATTAAGCTACCATGGGCACGCCGTACTTTTTTTTATGAGTTTGACATCTGTCAACATTAATCAGTGCACATTGTCAGCAATTTCGTACAAAAACATACATTTTTCCTTTGGTAATCATGGCTAATTTTGTGCCAGAAAAAGAGCATATGCGGGAAGCCTAGGAAGGTTGAGGACCATTAATTGCAGGCTCTTCTGGACGAAGACGATACCCAATCGCAAAAAACGCTCGCGGAGTAATTGGGTGTTACTCAACCACCCATTTCCATGCGTCTGCGTACCATGGGGAAGATTGAAAAGATCGGAAAATGGGAACCGCATGAATTGAACGATAGGCAGATGGAGCGACACCAAAACACATGCGAAATCTTGCTCGCCAGACAAAAAAGAAAGTCGTTCCTGCATCGGATTGCGACAGGCGATGAAAAGTGAACATATTTCGAGAATTCTAAACGCAAGAAATCGTGGGTTGATCCCGTCCAACCATCAACATCTTTCCCAAGACCAAATCGCTTAGGACGGAAGACGATGCTGTGCGTTTGGTGGGATCAGCAGGGTATCGTCTAGTATTAGATGTTGGAACCTGGTGAAACTGTCAATGCCCCCCGCTACCAACAACAACTGATCAAATTGCACCGTGCTCTGCGTGAAAAAAGGACGGATTATCAACAAAGACATGACAAGCTGATTTTCCTCCACGACAACGCACCATCGCACACGTCAAAAATGGTCCGAAACTACTTGGAAACACTCAACTGGGAGGTGCTACCCCACCCCGCTTATTCACCAGGCCTGAAACAACACCACCTGTTTTCGTCGATGGGCCATGCGCTCGCTGAGCAGAATTTCGATTCTTACGAAAACGTCCGAAAATGGCTTGATGAGTGGTTTGCCTCGAAAGAGAAGGAATTTTTTTGGCGTGATATTCAAAAATTGCCCGAGAGATGGGAAAAATGTTTACCTAGCGAGGGCAAGTACTTTGAATAAATTTGTTTTTGCTTTCTATGAAAAAAAAACTGTGTTTTTGACTTAAAACAGCGGATTTAAGTTTATACACCTGGTATATAAATTCAAAATTAATATCTTGGGTTATCGTGACGCATTTTCGTAACGGATGGGATTTCTTCATTTTGTTTTAAAAATACTAGAGTTATTCACATCTATGTTATTGATATAAGGGGGCACTCGTAAATTATTTAGCCGCGCAGTTTTTTTTTTAATTTGCATGGATAGTTTTTTTCGATTTGCTTCCTCTTCTCCTCCCATGGAGAACTTCACAACTTCGGATGTTAGTTTGTGGGATACTGGGTTCGGTTTGATGGAATTTTAAGAGCAACATCTACACATTTCTCAGACGGAATTTAAGAACCAACATCCGCCAAATAATCGCCGAATTACAGACGAAAATATTCGCAAAAAGTTATCAAAAATTACATCGAGAGAATCGAGTCGTGCAAGAAGTCTCGTGGCGGTCACTTCAATGACCCCTTACATTTTGTACATATTACAAAATACAATATGTGCAAAAATTTTATTGAAATCTTTTTTTTTTTTTTTAAATTTAATGTTATTTACAACTACTTGCAACTAATGAACAAGCAGATTTTTATGACTGTAAATACAAGGACATAAGAACATGTAAAGGAAAACACCCATCGATGTTACCTCAAAAACAGAATAATATTATATTATACCATTAAGAAATCTCTCGTGCACAATGGAAGGATGGGAGTGAACAGTTCCCTTCGTAAAGGATTATGATGGCAGGATAGACGCGAATGGATTTTTTTTTTATATCGGGAGATAAACAGTTCACAAACGCAAATGACACATTTAGATCATGATGGATAACCGTGTTTTGCACATAAAAGAGGAGACATTGACAATTTTTCGAAAGATTCGGAATTGTAGGGTTTGGACTGGAAGGGAATTGGAATGCTTAGTCGAGCAACAAAGTTCAAATCCATATGTCCATATCGGTTTTAGTATCGTATAGTTTTTATTGTATAGTAAACACTTGCTTTTTATTATCAGTTTTGTACTACTGTCTAGGAGTCGTAGTAATTGCTTGTATCGTCCGTTAAGTTCACTTTTTTTACTTTTCATGTGAGGGTTCCAGGTTAACCGTTTGTCGATAATAAGACCAAGGAAACGCACGCTCGATTTTTGTTGTTGTTGGAATATTATTGCCGTTTAAAGTTAAATCAAAATTTTGTTCTCGCCAGAGTGTGGACAGATTTTTGTCAATTTACCCCTACTGATCACCTTTTTACCCAGATTTCTAAGAAGTGGATTTGGTTTTGTAGGATATCTTTGTGATTTGTAAGGATGGCTGTGTCGTCAGCATATGTTACTGTAAGGATATCATGAGTGTAAATATTGTAAAGTAATTGGACTTAGGAAGCTACCCTGTGGGACACCGGCGAAGATAGGATAATTGTCGAAAACTCAATATTTTCAGCTCCTTGAAAATATCGATCTGAAAGATAGGATTTTAGGATGTGTAAATAACCAGAGGATAGAATTCCACTGCAACTTCCAAAGCAATCCAGCATCGACCATACACAGTCGAAAGCTTGCGAAATGTCAAGAAATTTTCGAAATCTTCGAATTTTATTTTAACTTTACCTGCCGAAGCACAAATTCAATTTTAGGATTCTTTTTTTTTGGCAGATTAATTTCTATTTAGGATGTTTTAAGAAAATTTATAAAATAATCTATAAAAATTACAATATTTTCTTATTTTTTTAGTAAA
Organism: Atherix ibis; assembly: GCA_958298945.1. Lineage (NCBI taxonomy): Eukaryota > Metazoa > Arthropoda > Insecta > Diptera > Athericidae > Atherix > Atherix ibis. The sequence continues at coordinate 24,643,455 of OY282610.1, read as the reverse complement.
AAATTATTTACAATTTTCTAAATAACTAAATTCCTATTTATTTAAATCTAATATTCAATTCGTTGAAATTGTGTTGCTATTTTTGATGACAAGAGAAAAAATGCTGATCAAAATTAAAAAATATAATATTTTCTGAGTACAACTATGCTAAATTATTATTATTTATTGAAAGAAAAGACAATCGATTTCGCAGTTTAGTTAGTTGCGAAAAACCTAGACGACTTTGGGTACATAAACATTGCTGATGCAATAAAATCGAAAGGTTAACTTGAAATAAATGCATTGAATTTATTAATAAGAATTCTTACGTATATTTAAAAAAAAAAAAAAAACCCCAAACAATAAAAGTGCAATAAGTGAAATAGAGGGCAAAGTCAACTGACCAGAAATTAGAAGTACGATCAAAATTCATCGAAGCGTTTCGGTTGGTGTATAAATATGCCCTTATAGCCAAAGGTACAAATTTATTTTTCTTGTAAACAATAGAAAAAGCGCAATTTCAAAACATCTCAATTGCATCATAAAAGAGAGAGAATTAATAGCAAATAATGAAAAATTTGAAATTAGAAATGTTCGGTATCAATAGTAAAAAATATACGCGAATGAACGAGAATTCATAATGAAATAAGTTGCAGCGTTGTTTGAACAAAGCCAGAGAGTCTATGGTCCGTGGTCAGGTACGAAATCCACTTATACATATATAGTGTGTATAGGGGGGTCGTACGCTCAACTCTCCAAAGTAAGGGGCCAATGGCACATAACTTACACCAATTTACTGGACGTATTAACTTGGTGCATTTGTAACTGTAGCGAGGCGATGCGATTCGATGCTGATGGTGGTAGTGTGGTAGTCAACTGAAAACTGAACTGCAAATTGTGTCAAAAATTGATGAATTTCATCCAAATTAACCAATTAAATACAATTGCAATAAAATTTTATTATTTATAAAAAAACATCTTTAATTGAATTTTCTTAAATATAACTACAATAAAATTTATTTATTAACATTATTTCTATTTAAAAATTAAACTGTCAAAACAATAATTCTGCTCTTGGAAAAGCAACTGCAATATTAGAACAAGATCTTTTTTCGACAGTAATACAGGCGGAGTTTTGTGCTATCATCTAAGATTTTGAAGGTTTTAAAAATTTTTTACAGTCCAGCTGGAGGATGCAATTTTCAATTGCAGTCGCAAATGTATTCCTACCAATATGGGTGACTGGCTTGTAACTGTTACAACACGAATGATTGACTGTGTTTGTGAACGATTAATGACAATAAGCGGCAGTCATAGACCTGGAAAATAATTCCGACGCCAACTGCAAACGACATGTAGTTGAAACGTAACAATCTTATAATAGTGCACAAAATTCCGACGTCTAATTTTTTAGACTGTTTATAATATTCTCGTTGCCAATTGTAATTCTGCCGCACAACAATTCAATGTTTTATAATTTGATAACATCATTGAAATTGAAATAAAAAATATAAGATAATTGTATATATGACATTAGGTACACTTTAAAAAAAAAAAGACAAACATTATAAATATAAATAATAAATTGATCAGATGACTTTTGTTTATTCGTTGCAAATTCTTACAAGATTGGTAGTTGCCGTCGAAATTTTATTCCAAACGGATTATACGCACCAACAACGAAACTACCGATAATAGCAGTGACGGCGAGATATTTGCCAACAAAAATAAAAAATAATAATAATAATAATCAATACAAATATCGATGGGCGTTGGTATTTATTGAATAAAATAAAAATCGGAAATCAAATAAATTACACAGAAGAAAGAAAAAAATGATACTTAAAAAATCCGTAAAGAATTATGCCGCCATTAAACACACACACAAACAAGTGAGACACTACCATGAACACCGACCGACCGGACCGACGCTACATTATCGTCGTCCCATTTATACAAAACATCTCAAATACCAGCATAAAATTTATTTTTCTGACTACATTTCTTGACCACAATTATTGTTTGGTATTCTCAATTTTGTCATTAATTGTATTTGCATTTTTATCAATAAATAACAAAAGAGTTCCTTTTACGAAAAACAATGATACCATCCACTTAGTTTTTTTTTTTTTTCAATTATTATAATTTTCAAAATAATTATCTATTAATTTTTTTTTTCTCGAATTTATTTTAGAATTTCTTAAATACATACACAGCACAAAAGCACAACAACAACTCGCTAATTTTCTTCGACTACATAATAAATAAATCGGGCACAAATATTATGCAGACCCCCTCCCCCCCAGCTATCAATTAAATAGAAATAATTAAATAAAAACCTTTGCAATTAAATATTTTCTCCTATTTATGTAAATGTTTGAGATTTAGAAGAAAATTCCACAAAGTCCACCTTTTTTCTCATTTGCAGTATTGAACACTTTTTGATAAAAAATTCTTAATTCATAAACCAATTCACAGAATTGAAAGGAAAATAGTTTTATTCACGAAAAGAATTGAGATGAAATTGGAAAAAAAAATAATAAACACGCGCTTGCTATAACTTGAAGAGAGTTTACTTGAAGTTCTGAGGCGGCGCGAACCGCAACAGTGTTAGCATTTGCGGAATGCTTTCGAATCATACAGGCGGCTGAAGTATCGTCGTCAACAATAGTGGCAACACTAGCAACTCTGCTTGTTCTTTGATGCCAACGTTAGCGTTGATGTTTCCGGGCCAAGTTAGCTGTTTGCAGTCAGAAAATTCAGCAACTACATCAAAATATGAGAAACAACGCACCCGCCGCTGGGAAACGCAGCAAATAATTTGCGCCATTAATGCTGAATATAGACGCACGAATGTGTACGTGAAATATTTACATTCAACACATTCTAGCCAAAAACACCAATTTTCCTGTGTAGCTGCTGGTAAGGCATACATACGTGCAAATTCAACAATATTTATTCGATTTTTCTCTGCATGCGAGTTCAATGTTGCCACCACAAACACCACACTCATGTATAATTTGAGTAGGATTGTATTGTGCGGTATATAAAAGAACAATATTTTTTCTGATTAAACACTTTGACATAAACTGTCTTTAGTTTTTGACGCCTAATATATTGGCTGCCGAAATATCTGAAACTGAGTTGCTCTATGTATTAAAGGGGGGCGGAATTCATTATGGTTTGGCTTTTATCGATCGATGATGGTTGAGCGCGCTTATTAATTGTCGTCGCACAGCACACACGCACACACATTTATTATACTCCTCTAACTTATCCAAACACTCCTGGCTAAACACAGTTCAATTCACTCACACTGACGTACACACACCTGCACAGAACGAGAATAATACAATGCACGCGATACACAAGTACTCACGAGTTCACGTTCGCAGCGCAGACGAAAATTCAATATTTATTTTCAAATTGAAAAAATTGTTGCGATGACGTTTCTCGATCAGGAATCAATTAAATATCACATGAATTTGAACACTTTAAGTCAACTTATATCGTTTATTGTAATCGATAGCGATCACACACCACCGTCTTTACCACAGTGAATTTTTGCAATATTATTATTTTGGCCGAAAGGCGCCGATACTCGAATGGACACAAAGGCGAAAACAATCGTATCAGAACGACAGCTCACCAACATTAACAGAAACATTCCATCAGGCTCACCAGCTGCGACCACTAACCAAATATGCGCCGAACGCAAATCAGTCGTGCCACATTCGAACATTTCACAATAGATAAATTCACCACACTCTTTACGATTCCATAATCTTTAGAAAAATATGATAAATCCGATTCTAAATAAACGGTTTATAATTTCTTTTCCATAAATATATAATTCTCCACACCATCTATGTTGTTATAAATATTTTTTATCATATTTTTCCGATTTCCCTAATATTCTGTGATATTTACCGAATTTCCAACCAAATTTCCGATTCTCAGAATTGAAAGAGATAATATTAATTATAAACAATAAATAAATTTCAATATCCTTCAAAGTAATCATATATTTTTATCTACAATTTGTGTCGACCTTTTTTGTCAGTCATATTAGATAAGATATATTATGTTTTTGTTGTTAGTTAACAAACAGCACATTTTTTAGCAAATTAACCAAAAACTATTAAGTTCCTATTACTCATACAATTAAATATTATAAATATTGAATATTCAACAATGTTTTTTTTTAATTATTTGTATTAATTTTATTATTATTATTTTTTCAAATAGTTTTGATTGAAAATTTCTTAAATAACCATTTTTTTTTAAAATTATTTAAATAAAAACAATCAATTAAATTTTGGTAGAGCAGTTAATTTTTAGTAATAGTTTTATTGTTGAGGCGAAAACACCAACAAACTACAATATTTTCTGTTTGAGGAGAAGGGGAGAGGAGGGGGGGGGGGTTTGGTTCGATATTGTGATGTCCAACCAACCAAGTGATTTGCAAAATTTTATGAAATTTTTATTTAAATCGATAAATCAATGTAAATGTTGGGCCCCGAGACTACGTTTTAAATTATCCTCATGCGAGAGATCCAATTTAGAACCACTTTTTCGAGCATCACGGCTGCTATCTCACTGATTACACGTGGAATGTTGTCTTCCAAGGCTGCTGCAAATGACGCTGGTTTATCGGCATAGACGAGTGATTTCACGTAAAAAATATATATTTCACGTAAAAAAAAAGACCATAAAAATAGTCTAGAGCTGTCAAATCGCACGATCTAGGCGGCCAACTCACCGTTCCGAAATGTGACATAAATTGCTCACCGAACAAATTTCTCACTACACGTATGTCCATTGTTTCTCGTATTGTGTGGCATATAGCATCTTTTCGGATGCAATGGCAGTTGTTCTTTAAACCAAATCCGACAATTTTGCTTCTTCACACACCTATTCAACCAGAAATGAGTTTCGTCGCTGAATCAATTTCAAAATGGATTTTCTAATAAAACAAGAAATTTTCCAAATGAATTCTAATCAATTTTCTGTTCATGCACTTCGAATAACTTGTACAATATATTGCGGAAATAATATGAGTAAATGTTTTTAAAATATTTGGAATTAGTTTAACGATAAAAGTCAAATAAGAGAAATGAATATAAGATTTTTTTTAACTTTTTCTTTAGAGATATCCACACCTATACCATAATAACAAGCAGATTAATATAATAGTAACAATTAACGTGAGTGATTATGAGGAGTAAACATCCATTGAAATTTATCCTGCTAGCATTTGCTTATGTTAAGCATTAGTATTTGAATAAATGATGCGACCAGTGACGCTTAAGTCTAGGAAAGGAATAGGAGGACAGTTCTTGAAGAAGGGGATTAGTACGATTGGAGATACGGGAATGGAACTTTTTATTACTAGACACAGACAAATCAAAAATATATGGGACTGCAAGATCCAGATGACTAGCAGTATTGCGAACATAAAAAGGAGTATCGAAAATTGTGCGGAGTATTTTTGATTAAATGGATTGAATTCAACGGGAATTGGGAGGCTTAGTTTAGTAGATCCCCAGAGTTCTAGTCAGTAGTTTGCTATCAATTTTATAACAGTAGTTTGCTATCAATAGTTGTTGCCACAAGATGCCATGATTCGATAACGCTTCAACGTATCTACAAAAAACCGAAAAACGATTGTATATACACGTAAGTACGATCGGTTGGGAACAGAGGAAAATGCAGCCGGTGTTATAATGCTATTGAGCGTTTGTTGCTAGAAGATGCCATGTTACCAGAAAGTTTCAACATCTTTGTTGCAAGAAGATGCCATGTTGCCAGAATAATCAATATCTGATTCGATATTGCCAGAACGTTTGTTTGAAAGTTTGTTGCCAGAAGATGCCATGATTCGATAACGCTTCAACGTATCTACGAAAAGCCGAAAAACGATCGTATTCGTACGTACGGTTGGGTGGAAACAAAGAAAAATTCAGCTAACGAGCGTTTTTTGCCAGAAGATACCATGATTTGATGTTGCCAAAAAGTTTATATGTGCGTACGATCCGGTGGGAAGAAAGGAAAATGCAGCCGAGCGACATAAGGTACACGATTCAATCTGTGTTATGCCGTAGAAGCGACGAGATTATGCTAAGTGGGGCTCTCCAGTCAAGTCCCAAGTAACGCAAGTTACGAAAATTAAGCTATTTGACGGCATTCTGACGGCACTATGTTCCGTCATCTAATTACGAATTTGTTCAAGATGGGTTAAGAAACTCAAAAAAATTTGTTTGCTTTCATTAACTAAGAGCCGTCAGACGTAACAAAAACGGAACTCATTGACGGCACTTATTGAGTGGGTTCCGAGTGCGTTACTTGGGGTGTGCAACATCATTTAAATATTGTGGTTAAGATTGCTATAAATCATAGAGTAAAATCTTATTCGATAATAATAAAAAAGAAAGTCTAATTCAATATATTTAATGATATTGATAATGACAATAGTTCAAATGTGTGAAAAATAAATTTTAATCCAAATGATTAATTTTATTTTTGATTTCATATATTTTTAAAATTTATAAAAAAAAAAAAACTATATAATAACTAAAAATAAAGTGAAATAATTAAATTATCAAGAAAAATAAAATTATTCACTACTAAGCATTTCGTTAATATAATTTTTCTTTCTTTTTTCAAAATTAACTTGACAAAAAAATATTTTCTATAGTAAAAGGGAGGTTTCTTCACCCAAAACTCTCAGTCATATAAATTGCATAATGCCTATAACATCACCAAAAAATATATTCAAAAATATGTTTAATGAAAATTCCCCAAGAAAAAAGTCTTATTTACAAAACGCAATCAAATCAATTTAGACAAATTATATTTTTAACGATTTGAAGCTTTGACAACAACATCAAAAAATTAAAGCATAGTTATCCGTTGTTCAATATTAAGAATTTTCAATGTTATCTATGTAGTCGTTTCTAGTGTTCTGGTATTTGCAAAGTGTTAAGGGTTAATATCGGAAGGGGATGGTAGTGGTCCTGCGCGTTAATCTTCTTGTGACATACTAATCACAAAGGATGTCATCCGAAATCGATTCGAAAAGCATAGAAAGCTGTTTGTGAAGAATTTTATATCCTCGACCCAAAAAATGGGAGGATTTTTACTGTGTGGCCATGGTATCTTATAATGGTGAATAAATTTTTGGATGGAATATAATTGTAGAAGAAAAGTCCTCGGGTAATATTGTGAATACCGAAGCTTTCTTCTACAATATCTATTGAGAAGTGGATGAGTTAAGACAGTGTAAATTTTTCTTCACTCGGTACTCCTTCTCTGAGACTGGACAATCTCCATTCAAAGCCTAAGCATTCAAAGTATTGTACAAATTCTATTAAATCCTTAAAAATCTAAAGGAATTTTCTGACTGGATACAATGCGCGAACTGAATGGTCCTCTGCGTGGCCTGTTGAAAAATGTTAACCATTCGCAGTCTCTGCGGAGGCACCATGTCGTCTTCGATGAAACGCGTAATGAATTTTTCGACGCTGATTACATAATACTGATCCGTGAAGATTGCACATACAATGAAGAAGATGAAGAGCCTTGTGCCTGCGGTGAACATGAGTTGTTGCGACTTTGCTGCGAGGAGGGATGCCAATGTAATTATAACGACAACTCTACTCAACAGGTATTAATCAAAAGAGCTGTTCTTTCCAACAAAAAAAAAATTAATAAATATACAAATACCTATGGAATTTTTTTTTTGTATTTGCATTTTTACATTCAGTTGATTTTTCTTCTATTTGTAATTATAATAATTATATAGAGTCCAAAATATGCACCGCCATTAGAATTCGTTGATGATGCGTCACTCAGTCCGCCAGATGGTTACAAGGATAATGGCTTCAAAAGCACGCAAGGAGGCGCTTTGACCGGCCATGTATTCAGTTATCAGCATTTTCAGGCTATGCAAATGATTCAAAGTTTGCATAATCAACGTGAAGCGATACTATCGTCTCAATCGTACTCGCAGCACAACGGTCAGCAGCAGCAACAGCAGCAGCAGTCGGATCAAAATAAGGTTTTTGATCAAGTGCAGTTATCGCAACATCAGTCGATGCCTTTGCAGCAGCAACAACAATTAATATCGCATCAACAGCTGCCACCTAATTTACAATCTGCACATTTCGCTATGCATCAACCACCGCCAATGCATCTTCAACAGCATTTGCAGCAGCAACAGCAACAGCAACAGCAGCAGCAGCAGCAGCAACAACAACAACAACAACAACAACAACAACAACAACAACAACAACAACAACAACAACAACAACAACAACAACAACAACAGCAGCAGCAGCAGCACCAACAGCAGCAGCAACAGCAGCATCAACATAAGGAATTGTGCCTACAACCGTCTTTAATCGGTGACGATTCCCAACAGCCCGTTTGTCTCGAATGTGCCGAATGTGCCGAGTGCACCGTAATTCGTGAAAAAGGTGATTTCGTTATATATCCAGAGAATCGCGGTATGCTTAATTAAAATCCGTTTTTCTAGGTTTGATAGGTAATTAACTTATTCTGAAGTTGCATTTTTATTATCGTACTTAATAAATAATAAGCCAAAATATTCAATTTTAAAATGGAAAAAATGATATAACAATTCTTAATTTAATAATTAACAGAAGAAACAAGCATTAATAATAGGAAATTTGTACAATTTATTAGCCAATTAATTAAAGGATTCATATCCTTAAAATATAGTTTTTCGATTAGTTGATAACAAGCAGAAACATTACGTTTACAATACCTCTCAAATCGGTTATAAATGCACAACGATAGAAATTCAAATAAAACAAACAAAAACGTATTCATTTCACTCGCATACATTAGAAAATTATATGTTATTTTATCGAATTGAGAAATAAAAAATAAACGAAAATATTCATTCAAATTAAATAATATTTATTAGTTAACTATTTACTTAACTATTTTCTAATATTTTATTGGAGTAATTGCGAGCTAAGCGAATCTATTGTAATTGTTATTTTCTTTACTTTAGTAATCATATTATTTCTATAGAAAATTATTTTTCCTAACTTATTTCTATGCTATTTTCTAAAAAAATTAAATATGTTTGTAGATACAAAATTCTTGGAAATATTGTAATTGTACCATAAAAGAAAGTTGAATTAAATAAAGGAATTTTTATAAATACTACTCACAAATGGATACTTAAAAATAAAATTTTTGGAAAAATTCAATTTGCATTTGTTTTATTTAGTTTCTAAGAGAAAAAATCATTGAGAATTATTAAAATATTGTGATAAAAACTTCATAATTGTCTCGTTTCAATTTGTACGGCAATATTTATTTAGTTTCGTTATGATAGATAAGAAATTTTATATAATTCAGAATCTATCTAAGAATGGCTTTCTAATTATAAGACATTAGTAGTTAAAGGATTTTCTTAGGTGGATCCGGAAGGTTGGTATTTATATACTATGCTGACTTACTTTTAGTTTAGTAATAATTAATCTTTTGTATTCTAAAAATAAAATTTATAAAAACATATTTCATAATTTTTGTTTTTTTTTGGATATTATTATCATTATTTTTTTTTATTATCACTAGCAGACACATTTATTGATAAAGATTAATTGAAAATAAAGATTATTATTGTATTTAAATATAATAAATATAATGTTTGTATAATAATTAATTTGGAAATTAACAATAACTTTTCATTGGTAGAGAATTTCTATTCTTTAATGGTAGATTGTGGAAAAAGTTAACTATTGTAATCTAGATGTCGTAAGTAGTCCCTGGTGAAAATGTCACTTTGAAAGGGAAATTCTCATAAAGTATTAAAAATTGGAATTTTACTGGATTTGTTATAATAGTATTAAAAATTGGAAAACCATTAGGATTTGTTATAATAATATGGATCCGTTTAAAGAATTTAAATGCTTTAGGTTTTTTGTATATAAAGTGAAACATATCGATAAATCTAACTTTTCGATTAGTGGTTATCGATTGTTTGTATTTTTCGTTTATTCTTTCGTATTGTTCTTTGGTTTTGACTGGCTATTATATTTAATGATTTGTGGTATTTCACGTATTTTTAGGAATGGAATGTCAGTTTATTGTTTTTTGATATTAAATTCCAAAAATAGCGCTCAAAATACGGAGCAATAACTTCGATAAATATTCCTTGTTCAAATCAGCGACACTTTGGCGGGTATTACTCAAATTCTTGAGAATCAATGCAAGTGAAATTCTCATATATTGTAGTAGGCTAAAATTAAAATGAGAATTTTACTTAAGTAATGACAGCAGCGGTTACGTTCAGTTGTGATAATATGGATCCGTTCAAGAAGGAATTGGAACGCTCAAGGATTTTGGTAAATAGAAAAACAAATTTGTAAATATAACTTTTTAATTAGTGGTTATCGATTGTTTGTATTGTTCTTTTATTTTGACTGGCTATTATATTTCGTGATTTGTGGTGTTTCGGATGTTTACAGAAATTGAATGACAGTTTATTGTTTAGTCTTTTGATATTAAATTCCAAAAATAGTGTGAAAAATTAATTTCGCAACTATTTTTGTAGATTTTGTTTGAATATCCGTAAAATACGGAACAATAACTTGTCCTTTGCTAAAGCACCAACAATTTTGCTTGCCGGTTTTTGACTTTTGAATTCCTAGAAATCAATGGGAGTAAAAAATAAATTCATGTAATGTTTGACAATACTCCAAAAACGAAATATCCCCCTTCAGTTTGTAAGTTGGACAGAATTTGATAAAATATTTAATTTGCCCGCAGGAAAACGAGTCAATGCGGCCTACCGTAGGAGTCGGGCAGCTGATGAGTGGTGTGGGTCTTGATGCCGAAGACGGTCATCTATCTCAAATACAGTTTGAGAACTTAAAATTGAAGCATCGCCTAAATATGCTGAATAAGGTTTGATCGTCTAGTTGATATAACTATAATATAATTCTCTATTCGAATTGCTATTTTTTAGGCTATCGCAAACGAAAAATTTATTTCGGATGCTTCTTGTAGAAACAGCACGGATACTACACAAATAAGAATGATAAGTATCATTGATCATTTAACGGATCTCTTCACTTCTGCTATTAAAAAGACGTATCACGTTGATGCGCCAGTATTAATAGTTCCAATCATGGAACTTTCGCAGTTTGGTGATTATTTATGTTTAAATTCAGTCCCACTCGCTAGCGCTTTTAAATGTCAAGGTAGACCAGCAGATCCATACGAGATTGCAAAAAGTATTATCGCCAATTTGCATCCGTCGCCGTTGATCTCATTATGCCAGATCGTTCATCCAGGATATATTAATATATTTTTGAAAAAGTTAGATATTTTTTCTTATCTGATATTTCTTGCGTTTATTAGATTTTGTCGCAGCATTTCAATTGTAATTTATGTTCTGTTAGATCATTTGGTGCTCAAGTGGTAAGGTCGATCCTTCGAGATGGTGTTAGGCCACCTAAGATAAGAAAGAAACGCGTCGTAGTTGATTTTTCATCGCCTAATATAGGCATGGAGATGAATGTCGGTCATCTGCGTTCGACTATTATTGGTGATTCAATTTGTCGGTTATTGGAGTTCTTAGACCATGATGTTCTACGTATAAATCATGTCGGAGACTGGGGTACACAGATTGGCATGCTGATTGCCAATTTTTTCAACGTAAGTGTTCCAGTCAGCAACTTACAAGCATATTACAAAGAATCGAAAGCAAGGTAATTATTGACATTAGAAATTGATGATCGGTTTGTTCTTATTAAATAATTGTATGGATTGTTAATTTTTACAGATTCGACTCAGAAGAATATTTTAAAAAGTGTGCTTCTGATTGTATAGTTAAATTGCAGAATGGTCATCCAGATTCAAAAACGGTTTGGGAATTAATTCGCTACATTTCGCGGAACGAATTCCAGAAAATCTATGATCGTCTTGGGGTGCGTTTAACTGAACGAGGAGAATCATTCTATCAGAAAGATATGCAAGAATTGATTATCGAACTCGAAGAAAAAGGTTATTTGGAAGAAGATAAGGGTCGAAAAATAATGTGGCCTAAAGAGCCACACAGTGGTAAACCACTTACTATAGTGAAATCAGATGGTAGTTACACGTACGATACATCAGATCTGGCTGCAATTAGACAGCGATTACATGACGAGAACGCTGATTGGCTTATTTACGTTACGGACAGCGATCAATCGATGCATTTTGAGATGATATTCGCCTGTGCGGAGAAGATCGGTGTTTATGATCCAGCCCGGCATCGTATCGATCATGTCGGATTCGGAGATGTGATGAGTGAAGATGGCAAAATGTTCAAAACACTATCTGGCGATAATGTTAAACTGAGTGACCTTCTCGATGAGGGTGTCCGTAGAGCTGGTGAACGTCTTATGGAGAAGAATCGTAATAAATTACTAACCAAACAAGAATTCGCTGAAATTCAAGAGTCGGTTGCGTACAGTTGCATCAAGTATTCAGATCTGATGCATAATCGTACCCAATCTTACACCTTCTCTTTCGACAAGATGCTCGAAGATCGTGGCAACACAGCCGTTTACCTTCTGCACGCATATACTCGCATCAAATCGATCGCACGTAATCTTGGTGCAGATTACATCGAGAAATTGCCGAGTATTATAAGTACAACATCAATACCAGTTGATCATGAAAAGGAATGGAAGCTGGTAAAGGTGATTATGAAGTTTTCTGATACTATTACGAAAATTATCAAAGACCTCCATCTAAATTACCTTTGTAAGTACACTTTTGAATTGTGCTCAACATTTGACGAATTTTATGACAGTTGTTACTGTATCGAGAAAAACGATGAAGGTGCAATTGTTAAAATAAATGATGGCCGTATCCTTCTTTGTGAAGCAACATTATCGATTCTTCGTCAGAGTTTTGATATTTTGGGTTTGAAACCCGTATCAAAAATTTAAACTTAATCAGAGAAAACAACAGTAAAAGTCAATAAAAATAATGTAATTTTTGTATTAAAAATTTTGTTGTTATTTTTGTTCTCCTACATCTTTATTATTGATGTATTTTTTTTTTAAATTTGACCCTTTTGATTTTGATTATGGTTGTTTGTTTGAAAATCGAAAATTAAGACAGCAAGGGTAAGTACTTGTTTAATTCGAATTATTGAGTAAAAAGACTATTTTGTTAAATTGAAATATTAAACTTGTAAATTTCTCAACCTTTTTAAGAAATTTCTGTTATAAAGACAGATGATAAGAATATATCGTGCCTGTTTTGAATAAGCTCTGTGTTTTTGATATTTTTATCAATTCGTATATAGTTTGATTTTCATTTCGATGGGCCATTTTGAAAGATTGAAGGAAGTTTTGACAATATATAAAAGTGGCATCAGTTGTAATTCAAAAAGATCCTTTGGAATATTTTGTTGTGGAAAAAATTCCTTACAAATATTTTATTGTCACCATTTTCGAAGTTTTGTCTAAAAAAATTTCTAGTCAAGCTTTTCTCGAATTATACGAGTATATAGAAGTATATTTCTATTGTATTTTATTTATTATAATGAAGATTCTATGCACAAAAAACTATTTGGTAAAGCATGATATTGATTTTTCTTGTTTTAATAAAAAAAATCTAAATTTGATGAATATGAATTTATCATAAAATTGAAATGGTTTATCGCAAAACTATTGTAAGCAAACAAAATGTGTTTTTTTCGAATAAAACAAAAAAGAATTGTGGCAAAAAGCTCCAATATGAGGTTCCAATTTTCGACCACCTTGTGAAATAAATTCTGAGAAGCGTATTATGCATAATTAAAATCCGTTTTTCTAGGTTTGATAGGCAACTAACTTATTCTGAAGTTGCATTTTTATTATCGTACTTAATAAATAATAAGCCAAAATATTCAATTTTAAAATGGAAAAAATGATATAAAAATTATTAATTTAATAATTAACAGAAGAAACAAGCATTAATAATAGGAAATTTGTACAATTTATTAGCCAATTAATTAAAGGATTTATATCCTTAAAATATAGTTTTTCGATTAGTTGATAACAAGCAGAAACATTACGTTTACAATACCTCTCAAATCGGTTATAAATGCACAACGATAAAAATTCAAATAAAACAAACAAAAACGTATTCATTTCACTCGCATACATTAGAAAATTATATTTTATCGAATTGAAAAACAAAAAATAAACGAAAATATTCATTCAAATTAAATAATATTTATTAGTTAACTATTTACTTAACTATTTTCTAATATTTTATTGGAGTAATTGCGACCCAAGCGAATCTATTGTAATTGTTATTTTCTTTACTTTAGTAATCATATTATTTCTATAGAAAATTATTTTTCCTTAACTTATTTCTATGCTATTTTCTAAAAAACTTAAATATGTTTGTAGATACAAAATTTTTGGAAATATTGTAATTGTACCATAGAAGAAAGTTGAATTAAATAAAGGAATTTTTATAAATACTACTCACAAATGGATACTTAAAAATAAATTTTTTGGAAAAATTCAATTTGCATTTGTTTTATTTAGTTTCTAAGAGAAAAAATCATTGAGAATTATTAAAATATTGTGATAAAAACTTCATAATTGTCTCGTTTCAATTTGTACGGCAATATTTATTTAGTTTCGTTATGATAGATAAGAAATTTTATATAATTCAGAATCTATCTAAGAATGGCTTTCTAATTATAAGACATTAGTAGTTAAAAGATTTTCTTAGGTGGATCCGGAAGGTTGGTATTTATATACTATGCTGACTTACTTTTAGTTTAGTAATAATTAATCTTTTGTATTCTAAAAATAAAATTTTTAAAAACATATTTCATAATTTTTGTTTTTTTTTGGATATTATTATCATTATTTTTTTTTATTATCACTAGCAGACACATTTATTGATAAAGATTAATTTAAAATGAAGATTATTATTGTATTTAAATATAATAAATATAATGTTTGTATAATAATTAATTTGGAAATTAAAACAATAACTTTTCATTGGTAGAGAATTTCTATTCTTCAATGGTAGATTGTGGAAAAAGTTAACTATTGTAATGTAGATGTCGTAAGTAGTCCCTGGTGAAAATGTCACTTTGATGTTGAAATTCTCACTTTGATGTTGAAAAGTATTAAAAATTGGAATTTTACTGGAGTAGCTACATTAAAATTTGTTGTGATAATATGGATCCGTTTAAAGAAGAATTGGAACGCTTAAGGTTTTTGGTAAATAGTATGAAACATGTCGAAAAATCTAACTTTGCGACTCTTTGTAATTTTCTCTTATTTTTTCGGATTGTGCTTTTATTTTGACTGGCTATCATATTTCGTGATTTATGTTGTTTCACGTGGAATCTTTTGATAGTGAATTACAAGAAATAGCGTGAAAAATTATTTTTTTCCACCAAATACGGAACCATAACTACGATAAATATCCCTGAAGCAACAAGAATTTGTTTGCCGGGCTTAACTCTTGAATTCATAGAAATCAATGCACGTGTTTCACTCTTGACAGTACTCTGAAAACATTTTTTTCTGAGTATTGTCAAACAATACACCAAAAAAAAAATTGGTGTATGTTAGACAATACTCCGAAAACGAAATATCCCCCTTGAGATTGTAAGTTGGACAGAATTTGATAAAATATTTAATTTGTCCGTAGGAAAACGAGTCAATGCGGCTTACCGTAGGAGTCGGGCAGCTGATGAGCGGTGTAGGTCTTGATGCCGAAGACGATTATTTATCTCAAATACAGTTTGAGAACTTAAAATTAAAACATCGTCTAGCTGTACTGAATAAGGTTTTACCGTTTAGTTATACTGAATAAGATAATTCTCTATTTGAATTGCTATTTTTCTTAGGCTATCGCAAACGAAAAAGCTATTTTGGATGCTTCTAGTGGGAACAGTGAGGTTACTACACAAACGGGAATGATAAGTATCATTGACCATTTGACGGATCTGTTCACTTCTGCTATTAAAAAGACGTATCCACACGTTACTGCGCCAGCATTAATATCGCCAATTACATCACATCCGAAGTTTGGTGATTATACGTGCCCAAATACATTACAACTTGCTAGCGCTCTTAAAAATCAAGGTAGACCAGCAGATCCATACGAAATTGCAAAAAGTATTATCGCCAATTTGGATCCGTCGCCGTTGATCTCATTATGCCAGATCGTTAATCCAGGATATATTAATATATTTTTGAACAAGTTAGATATTTTTCTTATCTGATATTACTTACGTTTATTAGATTTTATCGCAGCATTTCAATTGTAATTTATCTTCTGTTAGATCATTTGGTGCTGGAGTGGTAAAGTCGATCCTTCGAGATGGTGTTAGGCCACCTAAGATAAAGAAGAAACGCGTCGTAGTTGATTTCTCATCGCCTAATATAGCCAAGGAGATGCATGTCGGTCATCTGCGTTCGACTATTATTGGTGATTCAATTTGTAGGTTATTGGAGTTCTTAGACCATGATGTTCTACGTATAAATCATGTCGGAGACTGGGGTACACAGTTTGGAATGCTGATTGCCCATCTCGAGGATAAGTTTCCCAATTTTCTCAACGTAAGTGTTCCAGTCAGCAACTTACAAGCATTTTACAAAGAATCGAAAGCAAGGTAATTATTGACATTGGAAATTAATGATTGGTTTATTCTTATTAAATAATTGTATGGATTGTTAATTTTTACAGATTCGACTCAGACGAACACTTTAAAAAACGTGCGTATGATTGTGTAGTTAAATTGCAGAATGGTCATCCAGATTCAATAAAGGCCTGGAAATTAATTTGCGACGTTTCGCGAAAGGAGTTCCAGAAAATTTATGATCGTCTTGAGGTGCGTTTAACTGAACGAGGAGAATCATTCTATCAGAAAGATATGCAAGAATTGGTTATCGAACTCGAAGAAAAAGGTAATTTGGAAGAAGATGAGGGTCGAAAAATAATGTGGCCTAAAGAGCCAGGCAGAGGTATACCACTTACTATAGTGAAATCAGATGGTGGTTACACGTACGATACATCAGATCTGGCTGCGATTAGGCAGCGATTGAATGACGAGAACGCCGATTGGTTAATTTACGTTACGGACAGCGGTCAATCGATGCATTTTGAGACGATATTCGCCTGTGCGGAGCAGATCGGTGTTTATGATCCAGCTCGGCATCGTGTCGATCATGTCGGCTTCGGAGTTGTGGTAGGTGAAGATGGCAAAAAGTTCAAAACACGATCTGGCGATAATGTTAAACTGAGTGACCTTCTCGATGAGGGTGTCCGTAGAGCTGGTGAACGCCTTATGGAGAAGAATCGTAATAAAGTACTAACCAAAGAAGAATTCGCTGAAATTCAAGAGTCGGTTGCGTACAGTTGCATCAAGTATTCAGATCTGATGCGTAATCGTACCCAATCGTATGCCTTCTCCTTCGACAAGATGCTCGAAGATCGTGGCAACACAGCCGTTTACCTTCTGTACGCATATACTCGCATCAAATCGATCGCACGTAATCTCGGTGCAGATTACATCGAGAAATTGCCTAGTATTATAAGTACAACATCAATACCAGTTGATCATGAAAAGGAATGGAAGCTGGTAAAGGTGATTATGAAGTTTCCTGATATTATTACGAAAATTATCAAAGACCTCCATCTAAATTACCTTTGTGAGTACACTTTTGAATTGTGCTCAACATTTGCCGAATTTTATGACAGTTGTTACTGTATCGAGAAAAACAATCAAGGTGCAATTGTTAAAATAAATGATGGCCGTATCCTTCTTTGTGAAGCAACACTATCGATTCTACGTCAGAGTTTTGAAATTTTGGGTTTGAAACCCGTATCAAAAATTTAAACTTAATCAGAGAAAACGACAGTAAAAGTCAATAAACATAATGTTATTTTTGTATTAAAAATTTTGTTGTTATTTTTGTTCTCCTACATCTTTATTATTGATGATTTTTTTTTTTAATTTGACCTTATTGATTTTGACTATGATTGTTTGTTTGAAAAACTTGTTTAATTCGAATTATTGAGTAAAAAGACTATTTTGTTACATTGAAATGTCAAACTTGTAAATTTCTCAATCTTTTTAGGAAATTTCTGTTATGAATATCGCCGAAAAATTTGCAAATTTATTTTTATATTAGAAACAAACGTGGTAACATTTATGCTATATAAAATTAATACTTAAAGGCATATCGAAAAAGTATTACAATTTTTTTGACAGCTGGTAAAAATATTTTAAAATAATATCATCTATCCTCAAAATCGTGCCTGTTTAGAAAAAGTTCTGTGTTTTTGATATTTTTATCAATTCGTATATAGTTTAATTTTCATTTCCATGCGCCTTTTTTTGACAATATATAAAATTGTTACAATTCCAAAGATATTATGGAATTTTATTTCTATTGTATTTTATTTATTGTGATGAAGAATCATATATGCCCATAAAAGCATTTGACAAACCAGCAGATTGGTTTTTCCTTGGTTTTTCAATGGTTACTTGTTTATTGACATCGACTAATAACTGCAAATAACCCCGTAATAAGATGTCCACTGGTGTTGAATTACTACTTCTTGGAGGCCATTGCAATAAACCGTCGGTGGCATGAACTGTAAAGCACGTGGCGGTGTCTTGTTGAAACCATATGTTCGTTAAATCAATATCTTCCAATTCAGGCCACACAAAGTTCGCCATCATTGATCTGTACCGAGAGTAACGGCAACTCCTTCCTCATTTTGAAAAAAATAAGGACTGATGATGCCACCAAACGGCCACTCTTTCGTAATTTAAATGTTTTTCATAAATAATTTATGAATGGGCTTCAGCCCAGTAACGATAATTTTGTTTATTCACCGATCCAGAGAGATCAAAATGCACCTCATCTGACAAGAGGATCGTCTTGGAAAAATCAGCATTATTTTCAAGTTGTTCCAGAGCAAGCTTATCAAATTCATGGCGTTTGGGATGGTCCGGCGGCTTCAATTCTTGTGTGATAAGAATTTTGTAAGGATGTAAGCCTAAATTCGATCTTAAAATATTCCATGTTGTTGTGGCAGACAGTCAGAAAAGTTGGGAACACTTGCCTGAACGGCAGTAATATTCTCGACACTTTGATCGGATTTTTGTCTTACTGGTACGCGAACATTGTGTAAAGAAAGATTACGTTGAAATTTTTCCATAGTTCGAAGAAAAGCGAGTACACTTGGCCAATTTTAACGACCAAACAAATACTTTGATAAAAAAACTATATAGTATTTAATCGTTGTTGAAGCGTGCATGTGAATTAAAATTATGTGAAATAAATCCTAAATTTATAGTTTTGTAAGTCACTGAAATTACAGTGATCTACAAAATTATGTTAATTTAATTCTAATTGGATAGTTTTGTTAGTTATTGTAACTACAGTAATCTACAAAATTATGTGAAATAAATTCTAAATGGATAGTTTTGTAAGTCACTGTAATTACAGTGACCTACAAAATTATGTGAAATAAATAATTTCCACGAATAAATTAAAAACCTTATTAAATACAACTGATAGTAAGAAAAAATTTTGACATTTTAAATATGACCACACGGTCCAGTTGAAAGCATGTCAGCCTTATTGAAAACCCCTTAGAATAGTAAATTTTTTCCGAAATCCCAACATTGTTACATTCAAGACACTAAGAAAAGAAAACGATATCAAATAATAAAATTACAAAAAAAAAAAAAAAAAACTAATTTTTATACGTTCGATTCGTTCCGAAAGGATAAAATTTGTCGAAATCCTTTCCAGGATTATTGCCATGTAACCTATTATCATTTCTGATACACAATAAGGCATTGACTCGATAATCTTTTCAGGATGTTCATTGACATTTGTGTATTTATTTATGAGATAGAATTTTTATTTGAAAGCAAGCATTACGATGAGGTAGAAGGTGTTATACAATAGATAAAGCGGAATAGATGCGACCATCTTGTTACTAGTGATTTCGATACAGAGTCGACACAATTATGATGATTCGAGAACAGATTAAATATAGAAAAAAAAATTCTTTATAAAAAAGGGAATGATAGAAAACTGAAAGAGTACATTTTTAAATATCCTATCCAAATGGTATTAGTTATTTGATGTAGAATACTGTAAAATAAGCGTTGAAATTACCATTGCGGAGAAGATAACAATAATGATGCTCTGGGGCTTAAGTGAACTCATTTTGAAAAAAGCAATACAAGAACACAAACATAAAAGGATGAAAATGCAATTGTACAGATATTCTCTCTGTCTGCGACAGTATACCATAGTATCTGGTACTGAATTGACATAAAATATTGTATGAATAACAACGCAAAGACTAAGGATCAGCACCAAAAAGACTAGAGAAAATTCAGTTGTACAAAACTTCAACAATGGCATAAGACGTTATTAGCAAACGCTGAAAGGAGAACAGAAAAGCCCATAAAGATGCGTCTGCTCTCATGTATCGCTGACTTATCATGTTAATCTGGCCCTTAAACTTTTTGTACAATCGCTGATTACTGTTTACTACCCCACTTACTTATCTCGAATATTGCACAATTTTCCTCCTTTCTTTCCTATAGACAGATATACTTACGTATGAATATCCTTACTCTTGTTGAATGAGCGTATCAAATATTCGCCGAGATTGCATAAAATTATTTTCAAAACGATAAAAAAATTAATAATAAGTATAATACAATAATAATAATAGCAATAAGAATGTAATCAAATGAATTTTATCGCAGACGTCAGATGTATTTGAAAAAAAAAAAATAAACCGATCGTTAAAAGTTGATAATTTGTAAATTTTATAATGGAACATCAACAATACTATAAGAAGAAAATAATAATAGTAATTTATTTAAGATTTATCTTGAATATTCTAGGAATAGGTAAGCCAGATTGTTTGCATTCGTATTTCAACTATTTTCGATTTAGAATTTTTAATGCATACTACTCGTATAATTCCAAAATTTATTCAGATTAAATCTACTAATATTTAGAGTGCCCTTTTTTTTGTGTAATTTTGAATACAATATAATTATTGTATATGCATTTTTATCTGGAAACACGAGTCAATCTATTTGTTCCCGAACAACAAATCCTTACAATTGTTTACGGTCAACGAAAAATTAAACACGTCATTTGTTATAATTTTTGGGTTTCTTTTTTTTTTTTTTTTGATTATATCCATTCCTTCATTATTAACGTGTATATATTTTTTGAAATAATTGGCAATATTTTGGAGATTCCAATCCACTTCGCCTTTTGTCAAAAAATCAATTTTTCTAAATAATAATATTAATTTTTTCTTTTTGGGAAATTATAATTAAGAAAATTAAAAAAAAAAAAACTAAACAAAATTGGAATCCCCACATAAAAATAAAAAAGATTCAAACTTAACAGACTTCATCGACAATGACTTATTCACTTTGACTTTTATTGGATATTAATAATAAAGTCATTTAATATTGCATATCGGTCGTTATACTCTAACATAGGGATTGAGATACGCCCAATTAACGCGCAAAAACATCCTGTTCATAATGGGTTTCGGCAGATCAGCTGACTACCATATATCCAGGTAGTTGCGCGCGTCTCAATCGATAACCTAGCTCACTCAAATCAAACGCATTCTTCGTTGATTTCTTGCTTGGATCAATTCGTGCATGGAACATTCTCACAGGTACCCTTTTTTTTCCTTTTCTTCATTCTCATTATCTTCATTTTCTTCAGGTACGACTCCACTCACATTAGCATAAGTTGTGCAAAGCTTCAACGCTATAATTTCCTCTTCTTCTACATCCTTTACATTTTCTTTATCTTCTTCGTCGTCGTCATCCTTTGCATCTTATTTTTTCTTCTTAACCATCTTTTGTGCCCCCTGTATGAAGCAGGCAAACATTCAATCTTCAGTCAATTACTGCGGTGAGCGCTCTCAACTAGCAGACCGCTCGCTCATTATTTCACATACATTTGGTCCGGTCTTTAACAGCTCCATCCATTACAGATAAGTCCATTTGCTAACAGTCAGTAACTAGTAACAATTTACTTCCCCTAACTATGGGTAGCAAGGCCTATCTAAATCTCTACTATCATCTATCTTTATTTGTCAACATAGTATTATTTTTTAGCTCAATACACCTTTCCCAGCAATGTTCAATAGCTTCGATACCGTTTTTATAGTAAGAACCTTCGAGCTCCTCGAAATAACCATTAATCGCAGACTCCACCTTTTAATTGTTGGCAAATCTTTTACCACCGAGCAATTTTTTCAAGTTTGAAAAGAGAAAATAAAACGAGGGGGACTAAATCTGACAACTCGAACCTTAGCTCATCAATTTTGGTTATCGCGAAAATGGATGCATGAATTGGTTCATTGTCTTAATGAAACGACATCACTCAAATGCTGCAATAAGTTTGATTAATACTCGCCGCACCCATTTTTCATTCATGGTTATGAATCGATGCAAGAACTCAGCCTAATTGCTGCGAAACATCGTTGAACACTTGATTGAAATATCCTCACGACGCTATTTATGTTCCATTGGGAGCAAACGCGGCGCCCATCTTGCGCATAGCTTTCTCATGCCCAAATTTTCAGTCAATATGCATAGTAACATACGAGGTCTGTTCAAAAAGTATCGCGAATTTTGAATTTTCGCAGGTTACGTATATTCGATTTTCGATTTTTTTGTGGCGTTATGTTAGTACTCATATCTCTCACTTATGCCAACAAGTTCGGCCATTTTGAATGTTCAGTTAATTTTTGACATCTGCTTTGCTTGCACGTGTTTTGGCTCGTCTTCGATTTTTGCCCATTCCAAAAAATGGATCAAAGAATCTGTATCAAATTTTGTGTGAAAAACAAAATTGATTGCGCGGACGCATTCCGAATGTTGACTGTGGCATATGTTAAAGCTACCTTGGACCGAAGCAACGTTTATCGGTTGTACAAAATGTTTTCAGAGGGCCGAGAAGATGTGAACAACGAAAAGCGTGCCGGACGCCCGAGCACGTCAACAACAGATGAACAAATTGATGAAGTGAAGAAAATAGTATTGGCCAATCGTCGAATCACCGTTAGAGAAGTTGCTGAGAACTTAAACATATCGATGGGCTCGTTCCATTCGATTTTTACCAATGATTTGGGCGTGAGATGGATCGCCGCGAAATTCGTACCAAAATTGCTCAATTTCGACCAAAAACAGCATCGCATTAACTGTTGGACTCTGTCTGCGACGACCCAAATTTGCTTCAAAGGGTCATAACTGGTGACAAATCATGGCTTTATCGTTATGACGTGGAAACCAAAGCTCAATCATCCCAATGGAAGCTACCGCACGAGCCAAGACCGAAAAAAGCGCACCAAGGTTTTGCTTACTGTTTTCTTCGATTGAAGGGGCGTGGTACATCATAAGTTTTTATCACAGGGTAGAACGGTCAATAAGGAATATTACCTACAAATTATGCGAAAGTTGCGCGAAGTAATCCGCCAGAAACACCCGGATTTGTAGAAGAATAGAATTGGCTTTTGCACCACGATAACGCCCCTGCTTTTAACGCGCGAATTTTTGGCCAAAATCAACACACTAATAATGCCCCAGATCAAAGAAGAAAACTTTTTCTTGTTCCCGAAACTGAAGAGCCCCATGAAAGGACGACGCTACGCTACAATTGAGGAGATAAAGACGGCATCGAAGGAGGAGCTGAACAAGATCACAAAAAATGATTTTTTGGAGTGCTTCGAGGATTGGAAAAAACGTTGGCATAAGTGTATGTGGTGGTGATTACTTTGAAGGAGACAAAATCGATATTCATGAATAAATAAATAATTTTTGAAAAAAAATACAAAATTCGCGATGTTTTTTGAACAGACCTACCATTTCACTTTTTGAAATGCCTACAATTTCTGCTAGTTTGTGCACTTTCTGTCGACGGTCATGCAATAACCATTTTGTGGGTTTTCTTCACCATTTCTGGCGTGGTTACCTCAGTTTGGCTACCACTGCCATGTTCGTCTTGACAGCTTTTATTGTTGCTAATTCTAACTTTTATTATTGTTAACGAAGGATTAGACTTCCTATCTTGGCTTAGATATTGGTTGGACTGAAAGCTTTCAAACGAAAGTATTGTATCACATAACGACGACCAATTTTTTCCATGTTTACAAATTAACTTACTGGCTGTCAACGAAATACTAAACAACACAGCATCATCAAACTTCAAACTTAAGCTTTATAGGGTTGGTACTTTCGACCTTAGTAATTTTTTTCAAACAACAATCGCTATTTATACATCAGGTCGGGTACTTTTGGGACTACCCTCATACCCCAATACTCTCGAATGATCATATCTACAGAATTATTACATTTCATCAATATTCTGAAAAATCTTAATTTCGCAATTTCTTGAAAATTTTCACTACCTGTTCTTTAACAAAATTTTATGCCCTGCCCAAGTTCAAGCTGAATAATATAAAATGGCATATTATGGTGAGAAAAAAATCATTAATAAATATTGAGATAATTCTGTCAAAATTTTATTACACCAGAAAAAAAACACCTCACATAATCTACTGAAAAATGAATATGATAATTTTATGATATTTGAAAATTAAGAATATGCACTTTTCCTTAGGATTATGAAGGTACTAGCCTTAAATAGGGGTTAGTTATTATTTTGGCATAAGCTTCTATTGATCGACAAGCTACTCTGGTAATTTTTACACTTAGTATATAAGAACTGTAATATTTTTTTCGAGTATAATAATTTTGTGTACTCTAAAAGTTATCGAAATATTTTTCATGTTTCTTCGCTATTTGATTAAAACGGAAGAAAATATTCATTAATTTCCTGAATATTAACCTTAAAGCCAATTGTAGGAATCTGGATATTTTTTTACAGATGTGTATGACTGTCAGGCAATCAGCTGACAATGATATTGCCAGAAACCCCAAATGACAAGTAATCACACGGTTGCTAGATTTTATTAAATTTTGGCAGTCTTCAAAGAGTCTGTCCATCATCTAGTCTGGCAATGTTCGGAAGTAAAATTTTTTCCAATCATGCGATTGTCATGCAAATGCAAATTAAAAAATTGTACACTCATTGTCAGACAAAATTGCTTTATTGTTTTTGCTTGAGAGTTTATTGTTTTATTTATTTAAAGTAATGTCCACAGAAATGAAAAAAAATTTCACTAGAAATTTTAATGTCATATTATATTTGGTAGTGATAACATGGAGGATAGATTGAAGAAAAGAAAAAAACAAACCTTATTAAAATGTCAAAACTATAGTTAGATTATAGCACAATTTTGGAGTTCAATTTTTTCGGGGGCAAAATCCTCGAATTTCGAACCAAAAGAAAATTTCATGCGGATACAGCCCTCAGAATTGACTGTAATAGTCTCTCATTCTGTCGGATTATTTTGGCATTGCCAGATGTTACAAATTTCATCATCTGGCAATTTGTAAATAGCACAATTTTGGAACCCAATTAATTTCGCCAAATTTCCGAATTTCGAAACTAAATAAGTCGGTTGTCATGCGGCTATAACTCTCAGAATTGACTGCAATGGTCTTTCCTTCTGTCCGATTATTTTAACGTTGCCAGATCTTACAAATTTTATCATTTGATAATGCGTTAATAGCAGAATCTTAGAGCCCAATTAATTTCGCCAAATTCCTGAATTTCGAAACTAAATAAGTCGGTTGTCGTGCGGCTATAACCCTCAGAATTGACTGCAATGGTCTTTCCTTCTGTCCGATTATTTTAATGTTGCCAGATCTTACAAATTTTATCATTTGACAATGCGTTAATAGCAGAATCTTAGAGCCCAATTAATTTCGCCAAATTCCCGAATTTCGAAACTAAATAAGTCGGTTGTCATGCGGCTGTAACCCTCAGAATTGACTGCAATGGTCTTTCCTTCTGTCCGATTATTTTAACGTTGCCAGATCTTACAAATTTTATCATTTGACAATGCGTTAATAGCAGAATCTTAGAGCCCAATTAATTTCGCCAAATTCCCGAATTTCGAAACTAAATAAGTCGGTTGTCATGCGGCTGTAACCCTCAGAATTGACTGCAATGGTCTTTCCTTCTGTCCGATTATTTTAACGTTGCCAGATCTTACAAATTTTATCATTTGACAATGCGTTAATAGCAGAATCTTAGAGCCCAATTAATTTCGCCAAATTCCCTAATTTCGAAACTAAATAAGTCGGCTGCCATGCGGCTATAGCCCTTAGAATTGACTGTAATGGTGTCTCCTTCTGTCAGATTATTTTGGCGTTGCCAGATATTACAAATTTTATCATCTGAAAATGCGTAAATAGCAGAATCTTAGAGCCCAATTAACTGCACCAAATTCCGGAACTTCGAATCAAAAGAAGTCGGCTGTTATGCGGCTATAACCCTCAGAATTGACTTCAATGGTCTTTCCTTCTGTCCGATTATTTTAACGTTGCCAGGTCTTACAAATTTTATCATTTGACAATGCGTTAATAGCAGAATCTTAGAGCCCAATTAATTTTGCTAAATTCCCGAATTTCGAAACTAAATAAGTGGGTTCTCATTCGGCTATAACCATCAGAATTGACTGCAATGGTCTTTCCTTCTGTCCGATTATTTTAACGTTGCCAGATCTTACAAATTTTATCATTTGACAATGCGTAAATAGCAGAATCTTAAAGCCCAATTAATTTTGCCAAATTCCCGAATTTCAAAACTAAATAAGTCGGTTGTCATGCGGCTATAACCCTAAGAATTGACTGCAATGGTCTTTCCTTCTGTCCGATTATTTTAACGTTGCCAGATCTTATAAATTTTATCATTTGACAATGCGTAAATACCAGAACCTTCGAGCCCAATTAATTTCGCCAAATTCCCTAATTTCGAAACTAAATAAGGCGGCTGCCATGCGGCTATAGCCCTTAGAATTGACTGTAATGGTGTCTCCTTCTGTCAGATTATTTTGGCGTTGCCAGATATTACAAATTTTATCATCTGACAATGCGTAAATAGCAGAATCTTAGAGCCCAATTAACTGCGCCAAATTCCGGAACTTCGAATCAAAAGAAGTCGGCTGTTATGCGGCTATAACCCTCAGAATTGACTTCAATGGTCTTTCCTTCTGTCCGATTATTTTAACGTTGCCAGGTCTTACAAATTTTATCATTTGACAATGCGTTAATAGCAGAATCTTAGAGCCCAATTAATTTCGCTAAATTCCCGAATTTCGAAACTAAATAAGTGGGTTCTCATTCGGCTATAACCATCAGAATTGACTGCAATGGTCTTTCCTTCTGTCCGATTATTTTAACGTTACCAGATCTTACAAATTTTATCATTTGACAATGCGTAAATAGCAAAATCTTAGAGCCCAATTAATTTCGCCAAATTCCCTAATTTCGAAACTAAATAAGTCGGCTGCCATGCGACTATAGCCCTTAGAATTGACTTTAATGGTGTCTCCTTCTGTCAGATTATTTTGGCGTTGCCAGATATTACAAATTTTATCATCTGACAATGCGTAAATAGCAGAATCTTAGAGCCCAATTAACTGCGCCAAATTCCGGAATTTCGAATCAAAAGAAGTCGGCTGTTATGCGGCTATAACCCTCAGAATTGACTTCAATGGTCTTTCCTTCTGTCCGATTATTTTAACGTTGCCAGGTCTTACAAATTTTATCATTTGACAATGCGTTAATAGCAGAATCTTAGAGCCCAATTAATTTCGCTAAATTCCCGAATTTCGAAACTAAATAAGTGGGTTCTCATTCGGCTATAACCATCAGAATTGACTGCAATGGTTTTTCCTTATGTCCGATTATTTTAACGTTGCCAGATCTTACAAATTTTATCATTTGACAATGCGTAAATAGCAGAATCTTAGAGCCCAATTAATTTCGCCAAATTCCCTAATTTCGAAACTAAATAAGTCGGCTGCCATGCGACTATAGCCCTTAGAATTGACTTTAATAGTGTCTCCTTCTGTCAGATTATTTTGGCGTTGCCAGATATTACAAATTTTATCATCTGACAATGCGTAAATAGCAGAATCTTAGAGCCCAATTAACTGCGCCAAATTCCGGAATTTCGAATCAAAAGAAGTCGGCTGTTATGCGGCTATAACCCTCAGAATTGACTGCAATGGTCTTTCCTTCTGTCCGATTATTTTAACGTTGCCAGATATTATATATTTCATCATCTTACAATGAGCAAATGCTTACAAATATTTTTGTTGTCGGACAATAACTTTAGATAAAAATTTTAAGATTATATTATTGCGACAGTTTTGTGATAAATTTTATGTTAAAAAAAGGTTTTTAGAGTCTTTTAACAAGCGTTGTTCGAGTCCTGGTACCTTAAGTGGCAATTTTTCCGCGAATGCAATTAGTTATGTTCGTTGAATTTCCTTTCAAATTAGGCAAATTTTTCATTTTCTTTCTAAACAGTTGTTGTTATACTTCTTTGAACCGTGTGTAGATTATTCGAGGAAGCTTTTTTCTGTCTATTCAGTCTTATTGACTTCTATGAGTGGTGGTTTTGTTTATACAACCATTTTGAATATGAGCTGCTCTTAGCGCGTAATACTTTTATACATCAACTGTTCATCGGGTTCAATTTTGCTCCCAATCATATTAAACCATACATTCATATGCACGTCCTTTGTGGCCATATTCTATTGTCTTCCGCCGTTTGTATTGAAAAGTCAAATCTTGAAAGTTTTTCTCATTCGGCTTTGGTTTTGATGTGACATTGTTACGCTTCGGCGGCTCTTGAAGGGCTTGTTTTATGAAATTGTTTATTCGGATCGTTTCAAGCATTCACATACGAGTATAGCATACGATTATTATCTATTCGAACTTTTTACTATATTATACTAACAAATACTTAAATATTTCGACTACATAAAATTCATATTCTCGTGGATCTAACAAGGACTACCAAACAAATCGATTAGCTATAAACTGAAGAAAAAATAATTCGTCCTTTCTTACTGTACCTGATAGATGGAACCGTCGATACTTGTGTTTGTATACTTGTGTTTTTCGATTTGTATCAGTCACTGGCCTTCAGTTATCTTCAATATATGACGAAGACGAGTATATCCTTCTAGGCTATTTTATAGTGGTTTTATAAAAGCAGAATATAATAAAGTGGATTCGTCTGGGAGAGGAAGTGATTCATCATCATAACTTTAAGATCCACAGTACGTACGAGTAGTTTTGTTTATATCGCTTGCGAATTCCAAACGTGCCCAGATTGAGGGATGTTCTCATCCACTTGGTTATCATTGTTACGATTGCTCTTGTTTTCTTTCCCAGGCATTCTTGTCTTGCTAACTACGCCTCTGGTATATTCTTTTGTTGGCTTTACTACGTCTACATATCATCCTGTATGATCCTGTCTTTTCCTATCTTTTCTCATCTTTTCCCATCTTTTCCTATCTCATAAATGTATGTCCTTACAATAAATACTACCTATTTCTATACCGTGCACCCATTCGAAATCGTAATATGCCGAGTACATTTTCAATGCATGAATGCATGATTGTTTCGAGAACGCGATACTCTTCAGCAACGAGTAAATATATTCGCATTTTCGTATTTATTCGATATAAGAGTATCCAGTAACGATAACTTATACAAATTTTAAAGAGAATTCTTACATCAGCTTTTCTTTAAAAAAAAAACCAACTTTGTCATCAATTGGCTTTTGAATTGGAAATTTTCTTTATTTCGATAACATTAAAAATAATTTACAATAGAATCTTATCATTTGGCTTAGAATAAAATAAAAATAACTAAAAAAAACTATCAACAAAAAAATTATAAATTTTTTTAAAAATTCCAAAAAAAAGAAATAAAAAAAAATTTCAAATCAAAATTTTTTTCCATATTTTTGAAGATGGAAATAATTTAAAACTGGAAAAAAAAAAAAAACAAATTTCGAATTTTTATGGTTTAAAAAATATAGTACTATCCTTTAGGAAATTTAAATTTTTTTTAAAAAATTATAGAAAAGCGTAAATTTTTTACCAGTAATGGTCGAATTACAAACCGAAAAGCGCGAAAAAGGTTTTTAAAAATCATATCAAAAGGATCGTGTCTTGCCAAAAAAAAAATTTTGATACTTATTAAAAATTATTATACAATATAATGGCAAAATTGTATTAATACAATAGAATATAAATTTTAATAAAATATAAATTATAAATTTTATATTTTAATTTTTACTTTCCAAAATGTAAATTGGATAATCCTTTAAGCTAGAAAATCTTAAGTATTATATGTCTTTCATGTCTAAAAGTATAAAAAAAATTTGATATTTTACTATCGCCTTGTTAATTGTAGAGAAAATATTTTCATTTTTTTGAAAAGAAAAATTGGTTTTGATTTGGCAGTGTAACAAGGCAGTTAAGGTTTTCTCATATATGTGTCCAACCCTTAAAAGTTTCTTTTAAACAGTCATTTATAAAGAAATTTTTACTAATTTTTTTGAAATTCATATTTGCAACTACAATAAGTAATAAGTCAATTTATTTAATTAATATTCGTTATTTGGTACAAAAGTAATGAGACTGGTATCAGAGGGTTTGATCTGGCAAAAGTGCAGAATTAGGCCTCCAAAACTTCGTCCCGTAACTATGCGTAAAAAGTGAAGTTGTGTTTTTGTATAATGTTATAAAAAATGGAACGGCGACATTTGGAGCAACGATTTACCATGAAATTTTTCGTAAACTTTAGTGAACACATTTTTAAAAAGCTGAGAAGTCTCTTGCAAGATGACCCTTGTTCAAGAAGGATTTCAATATTAAAGACGGATAACAATGTAGAACGAGTGAGAACTCCTGTGAGGTCAGACAATTGATTGATAATGAAGCAAGCTGATTAGTCATTCTTGACAGGCTCAGAAAGAGGATCCTTCGCTTAAGATCGAACATTGCAGATATTTGGATGCTCCACTATGACAACTGGCCCTGTCACAAGGCTATCATCATCTATGAGATTTTGTCGGAAAATGGGATAACATCCAAAAGGATCCAAATGAAGGAGCTGAAGGCAATTCTAGTTGAAGCCCTCCAGCACTACTTTGTACAATAAAAATAACATTTCTATTGATGTAAAGCAGCATTAAGAATTTTTAGCTGTCTAAGAAGCGGAATAATTCTTTCATTTAACGTGATATACCTTTCGTTCGACATACTACCATGGGTCGCCTATAAGCTTAGGAATTGAGATACGCCCAATCGACTTGAAAACCGACCTGTCTGTAATGGATTTCGCTAGCTCAGCTGGCTAGGTTCAGATAATTGCACGGATCTTAATCGATACCCTAGCTCACTAAACTAACGCTATATCAACCCAGCTCCATTTAATCCTACGCATTCTTCTTTGAAGCTTGGGCCACTTCATGCATGGAATATTCTCTCAGATTTTATCATTTTTTTCAAACTTCACCATTAACTATCTTTCGTGTTCCATACATAAAGCAGTCAGACCTGCAATTTTTCATCAATTACTGTGATAAGCAGTCTCAACCATCAGGCTGCTCCCCCATTACTCTACACACATTTCTGAAAGTACCTGGTTCTGCCTCTAACTAGCTCTATCCATGGACGGGTAGGTCTATTTGCTAACAGTCAGTAAATAGTTACAAGCTAGTTACCCTAACTGTTGGTAGCAAATCCTACCCAAACCTCTACTGTCATCTGTAGTGATAGCACCCGGGACTCCGACATCCCTAAGCTTTGGTCCTAAGACTATACCTGCGATGTAGGTGACAACTACAAACACCAATGTTTAATCCAAAAAAGGATCCTTACAGTGGTACCAGTTTTAACATCTAAAGCGCATCTGGTGGATACACTCACTCTTAAATAGCTTCATTTAAGAACCTCATCCTGGGAGGCCTTCCCAACATCAAAAACTTGTGAAAATGTGTAACGAGTAACTGCTCTTATGAGGTCAGGTCTTTGAATGATATTGAAGCTAATGAGTAAATCCTTGAAACGCTAAGAAAATGGAGTTCTTTGCGTCAGATCGCAATCGAGGTACTTAAAGGCACCACTATAACAAAGTGTCCAATCACACGACTATCTTCATCTACTAAATTATATGAAAAAAGCGATTACTTCCGATCTGGGTCCGTAAGACATTTTTTGCTACCCAATTTTAAAAAAAACATTTCAATTTACTGTTGACAACATGCAAAGAGTTGTAACCAAGGAGCAGGTAGCGATTTCAGTTGAAACCTTCCAGTACTACTCCTTTCAAAGGAACTTCTTTGAAAGGAAATAAAAATAAAATAAACTTTTTTAATACACCTCGTAATAAGCAAATCACAGGAACTATGCCGGATGAGTAAATATGCATCAAAGTTTCTCTCTACAGCGAGCTAACTAATATTTAACTATTTTTATAAAATATTATGCGACAAATTTCTAGCATGGGTTACTGAGGATAATTGTTTTAGATGACGCTAAGCGCGAAAAATTCTTGATTGGATCTCAAATTTCAAGTCTGTAAGCCCAGATGGTTTTTTGTACCCGTGTTAAAAAAATTAGCTACTTTTTACTATTAGTTGATAGGTGAGATTATACGTCTAATAAAATTTGTATTTTGTAAATTTGAAATTATTTTTATGAGTTTCAATATTTTTGATTATAAGAAAAATGAAAATATTTGTCTTCTGCGGTTTATGGAAGTGAAACTAATAACACCACATCTCCAAAGTATAGGGTGCAGTTATATTGATTATAGAATAAGTCAGAGTTTTATTTTTCTTCGATGAGTTCTGGATTTTATGGCAAAAAAATTCAATCAACAATGCTTATGGCCTAACAATATAAGAACTAACAAATCAGTGCTTTGGTGTATGTGTGCGTTGTTCTTCCCAATTTTTATGGGCTTTTCACCCTTAAATATAGGATATTTTCTTCTTTCAAATTGATTCAACCCTGAAGGGATCTATCACATGGTAGGTATTTTTGCCCTTGGGTTATAGACTCCGAACGTAAGTTTCTGTTCTCGTCTAGCTAGTATAGCTGAGAGGGTAAAAATAGGTTATGCTATGTGCTAAAAAATATACCTTACTGGTGTGGATATATATATATATACGATATATCTACCAATATAAATGGATATACAATATTTATACAGAGAAACATTGAAATGAAAAATTCCATTTTAAACTAGAGATGAAAAATGAACTGAAGCGTACAAAATCCATGGATTCGTGTTTGCGCATTTTCTAATTTCGTATCGTTTCGATTCGATTCAATTCGATTTTGTTCAATTTCATTCGTAACGATTTGGTTTTATTTCATCTTTTATTTATTTGCTTATTTTCATTTTATTTTGTGTAACTCAAGGCGAATTTATCACACATAACGCCATATATTTGTAAAACCGGAGCTATCCTGTGGGTGATACTCGTATATTCGTAGCTAGCCCTTTAGTTTTCTTCATTGTACATACGATTTCCAAATGATTCCTTTTATGTCAATAAAAGGATGGCAAAGAGAAGCTAGAACAGATTCGCTGGAAAACAGGTACTAGGATATAGGAATAGAAGAATTTTACAAATAGACACAGGCAAACAGAAAAGGAAATAAATCGCTACCCAAGGGTTTTCTCAATAACTCTTAATGCGAATGTTTGCCTTCGTCCTATAAGGATATGCGACAGTCAGTTTCTATGCATTTACTTGCAGTTCCCAAACGTGTACTCATATTTTTAGCATTTTTAGCCATTTTGAAATTTATATAATTTTATTATTTCTGATTTTTGATGTATCTAAAAATTGTAGGAAATTTTCCAAATGTTCAACAATAACAACAGCAAAAAAAAAACCAGAATAATTACAATAATAGGGATTGCCATGTTGACAGGATCATATTAGTTAGTCGAAAAAGATCGTGGCATCTGTCGACAGATCCAGTTAAATTAGACGCGTGTTTAAAAGGTGACACTTACAACTTTGTATAGCAAAAAATCGGTATAGTATGTGTATATGAAAAGTTATTACAAATGAGCTTCATTCTGGTCGGTCAATTACCAAAAAAAGTGAAAGAAATTCGCGAAAAAATTACGCAATCCCAGCATAACAGTAGTCTTGGACATAAACTATGTATTAAACATTCACCATCAAACCAAATATATGCCATTTACGTAATGCTGTGTTTAAAAAATGGGTAAAATATGAGAATATTGTTCGAAAGATAACATAGAAGAAGAGATCTGAACGATCACAAACAATTTCAAAGCTAGGATTAACGGATGGCCAATAAGGTTATGCTATGTACATGGTGGGACTGGAAGGAAATCGTTTATTATGAACTGCTATCGTTCAGTCAAACTGTTAACACGGTACTGTACTGTGAGAAACTGGAGCGATTATGCCAAGCGATAGAATAGATGTCGACTTTCACCACAATAATGCTCGCCCGCACGCATATCTGATTACTCGTCAAAAATTGAGATAGCTTGCCTGGGAAGTTTTGATGCATTCACCGTACAGACTAGACATAGCATCCTCAGACTACCACTTGTTTTGATTCTAGTAAACTCTCTTAATGTAACCAAGATTCCTTCACTTGATTCAATTTTTCAAGCAGAAACCACAGAAGTTCTATGCTGTTGGCGCTATAGTTCTACCCCAAAAATGGTGCAACAATTTTGATATAAATGGAAAAAATTTGGTTTGAATAAATTAATTTTAATACTCTGATTTGAACGTCTCTATTTTACTCCAAAAACACCACGAACTTTTTCGACTAACCAATATATTAATGATTTTTTCGAGATAGCCTTTCATTTATTTATTTTTATTATAATAATTTAAAATGTTCTAATTTTTAATACAGTTAAATAATGAATTTAATATTTCTATACTCCAATCACTATTTAAACCTAAGATGATATAAAGTACTGTTCAGTGAATAGTTCAAGAGAGGCCTGTGAAACCCACTTAATTCAGTTTTTCAAGCAGAACCTACAGAAGTTCTATACTGTTGACGTTATAGTTCTACCACAAAAATGCTTCAACAATTTCGATATAAATGGAGAAAATTTGGTTTGACTAAATTAATTTTAATACTCTGATTTGAACGTCTCTATTTTACTCAAAAAACACCACGAACTTTTTCGACTAACCAATATATTAATGATTTTTTGCGAGATAGCCTTTCATTTATTTATTTTTATTATGATACTTCAAAATGTTCTAATTTTTAATATAGTTAAATAGTGAATTTAATTTTTCTATACTCCAATCACTATTTAAACCTAAGACGATATAAAGTACTGTTCAGTGAATAGTTCAAGAGAGGCCTGTGAAACCCACTTGATTCAATTTTTCAAGCAGAACCTACAGAAGTTCTATACTGATGGCGTCATGACGCTGCGCGAAAAATGGCGAAATATTATCGATAGAAATAGAGAATATTTAGTTTGAATAAATTGATTTTAACACTCAAATTTAGGCGTCTCTATTTTACTCTAAAAACACCATTAACTTTTTCGACTGACCAATATATTAATGATCATTTACATATACGACCATATTGATTTGGTATGAGTACTAGTCCTATAGATCCTATTATTGCCGATATTCCTAATGCAAATGAATTGAAAAACGAATGCTTGAAATTCTAGTTGTAGAACAGCCTGAGGAGTTAAGGACAAGATTAAAAATCCATTTGAAAAGGGATAAAAATTATAATACTTGGTAAAAAATGAATTCACATATTAAAAGCCCATGGAAATAATTATGGAACTTACTGTCAAATGTTAGGTAGTGTTCACCAATGCCTTAATAGTGCGAGTGCATACAATAACACTGTAGAAATATTCGAACGCCTAATCGAAACAAAACGCTTGTTTTGCGTAAGTGAATAGTAGATTTGTCTGCATGCGTGTATAAACCGTTCAAAGAGGATTCATAGTGGAGGAAAGTCATGGCCAACATCTTTTCTAGTAGCAATGCTATCGTTGCCAACGCCATCGTCATCGCCATCGCCATTGCAATCACCCCTAAAACAATCACCACTTTGTCAGCGATACTCTTGTACGTATATAATCAGGATAAATACGAGTGCATGGGTTTGGGATTGACACCACCTCGACCACCACCACTAGCACCATTGCGTTAGGTACACATAAGTGCATAAGACCGTCACCACCATTTTTGCTATCGCCATCAGCATAGCCATCATATCAAAGCTGGAACTAACAATAACAACGAAAATAATATTGCCAATAACAATGGTAACGACAACAACGATAAAAACATGAACTAAACACTAGAGAAGCGGCAGGCATATCACTTCTCGACTTCCGATTGCTCACCCCTTCGAATAAATAAAAGTGAACACAGCAGCACTCAGCGTCAATGATTTCTCAAGGGTGCCGAACCATATTATTCCTTATGGCTTGATAGGCTGCTACCATACAAAATACATAATACTTGTATATAAGAAAATTAAATTCCGAGCCAGATCTAATCGTACATACCCCTACCCTATAAAAGTTTCCCTATCCTATATATGCCCTTATTTGTATATACAGCCAGGCATATTTTGTATAGAGAAGGTATGAGTATTAAGGGATGTTTGGTATGCAATTTTAATCAAGATTAGTTGCGTACCTCTTCAGAAATCCGCTACCTTTGCTGGATGCGTGTATACATTGGCTGTATTCATTTCACCCTTAGACTTTTGTTTTGCAGCCCTCTTAATTTTTCACATTTTAGGGTGCAATTTGGTTTTTTTTTTTGATTCATTTTCCCCATACTACCATCGTTGGTTCGGTTTTGATTCCGTTTCTTTTTTCACAACAGCAAAGAAAAATGTACATAAGAAAAAAGAAGCAAAAGAAAATATTATTTATTTTTTTACTATTCTCAGAAATCTGCAATTATTTCGTATTTCTTCAAAATCATCTCTTACTCAATTTGTTGTTTCCACCCCCTTTTTATTGTTGATTGTTCTTAGTTTAGTTTTTTTGGTTAATTACTGTTTCCTAGTTTGAAAACACGTTAAATTTCGATTTTGTCAAGCGTTTAGTCAACTACCGGGACTTGACATTAAGGGCGTTTTAATTAAAAATCCGAACAGTCAGCGCAAATGTCGAGTGTGATGTTGTTGAGGGCGATGGCGATGGCGATGGAGAAAGATGAAAATAACGATACCGATACCGATACCAATACTAATAACAATGCCGACAGTTATATACAACAAAACAAAGAGGGACTCTTCTGCATATGAAAATGAAAATGAAAATGAAGTAGGCAAAGCTAGCGAAGCGAATGGAATTAATATTCTGCATCCGGCGATAATAACATGGGATTCATTTCGTACAGATTTAATGTAAACCATTGTCATCACCTAATAAAGACGTATGTCATCGTGTGTGCGGCATTCTTTTATACCCTTGAGAGAATTTCAATTTCATTATTGACAGTATATAGTATGTATCCGACATAATGGGGCGCAATGGGGTACTTACTATACGCGAGTAGCTAAAATGGCGAAACTAGACAAAAGCTAATATTAAAAATGTCTACAAAAAAAGCACTAGTTTTTGCAGTATTTTTACTATTTTCTATATCAAAAAGTTCCTAAAAAAATAAAATTTTCCCAATAATTTCCACTAAAATGATAACATTTCGTAATAAGAAAAAAGTGTTCACTTAACTTTTACTTTTAGTAATTTTTTTTGTTGATCGAAGATGAATATTTTATTTTTTATGGCTTTTAATAATTCATAGAGATTAGAAGAGTTGTACAAAAGTTATTTGAGATTTGACTAAGTCAAAGCAAGGCTGCTGGCAGTCAAGAGAGTCTACTCCAGTCAATCTAAACTATTTCGCTGGGAAATTCTGACCGTAACATCGAAACTACCGCTGTACAAATTTAGTTCTCACTAAAAACTATTGAAAACTCTTGTCCGCATTTGAGAAGAGGATTATTCAAAGAATTTTTGTCTACCCTAGATAAGGATGGCCCATTTGGGATCCTATTTAACGACAAAGTACTGGAGTGTTACCGCGACCGTCTGGTTGTAGACAAAATTAAGCTCAATAGTATCCAAAAACTCAAAAGCGGTTCCATCTATGCTCCCAGAAGAGTGGGTAGGCCTTGCCTTTTATTGCTCAATGAATGTAGGGCCTACCTCCTCTTCTGAGAGCATAAATGGAACCACTGTAGAGTCTTAAAATGGTTCGCTCAATAAAATGAAAATTTGTCGCATTGTGAGGCTTCGAGAGTGAAATCTTCAAGTTCCGGCCAAAAAAGTCGGTTATCATATGCTCAGAATTAACGGTCACTAAGAGCCTACGACACCCTTGGATCAAAATGAACATCAGACAGTCGTCTCCTCTGAGATATGGAGCCTGAGAATACTCAATATCTCAGATACTCCTCTGAGATATAGAGTATTTTCAGACTCCATATCTCAGAGGAGGGGAGAATCACCGCTCGTGGGGTGGTAAAGTGTATGGCACAGGTGGAACAGATCTGTAATGAGACTGTTGCTTCTGTTCGAAGCAGCTGGTCGTAGACTTGCCAATCATAAGATAGTGGCAGTCCTTATCACGGACAGGAAGAGAAGAGAAAGTATCACCATAAGGATTGGCGAACATGAGGTGATCTCGGCACCATCATTAAAATACCTAGGGGTCATGATTGATGCGAGGCTGAAACACCTCGTTTCAGGAACACCTCTTTTACGTTGGTGGGAAAGCTATGGGGACAATGACGCCACTGGCGCGCTTAATGCCGAACCTTGCAAGACCCAGGCAGAGTAGGATGACCCTGTTGGCGATTGTAATCTGGTCAATTATGCTGCATGCTGCGTTAATTTGGGCGGATTGGTTCCTACATATGTGGAGTTATCTAAGTGTACCGTAGAAGTGCATTGATGATGGCCTGCGCATTCCGAACAGTGTGTTACAAGGCCATTTGTATTGTGGCGATAATGATACCGATCGGAATATTGGTAGATGAGTGGCAGAGGCTGTACCGC
Source organism: Atherix ibis (assembly GCA_958298945.1). Classification (NCBI taxonomy): domain Eukaryota; kingdom Metazoa; phylum Arthropoda; class Insecta; order Diptera; family Athericidae; genus Atherix; species Atherix ibis. The sequence continues at coordinate 24,604,385 of OY282610.1, read as the reverse complement.
CGGAAAGGTTAGTATAACGCTATCGCGCGATCTGAAGCACGTTGGGATAATGCCTCTGATGGCAGATGGACTCATCTCATCTCGGCGATGGATCTTACTATCTATTCCAATTTTTGATTGGTGGAGAGCGCAGAGCACGAAAGGACAAGACGCACAGAGGATGCTCTGGTACCGGAGAATATAGAACTGGAGGATGGCTTGAAAGGGCTGTGGATGAGCGTGAAAGAAAACGGTGGACATTACACGTATTTACCGGAGTAGTCATTTCGATCAATCCCTGCCCCACAAAGTATTGCCTGATGGCGGTTCCATGGGCAGATATAGAAATGTGACCAGGTAAGATGGTTTTAGTGGGTTTAAGTCCTACACTTTGTCTTTCGACTATTTTCACTTAACTAAAACGAGAAAAAAAAACTCCACACATTCACGTTTTGCGGATACAATGGCTACTTTATAGTTATTTTTAGGTCCCTATATATGAAAATTTTGATTATAAGTCTCATCGGTGAAGAAAATTTTCAGCCAAAGCCCTTTTTTTCCAGCACTCAATCGGTGTATTTTCTATTTGAAAAGCGGGGCAATACTTTCTGCCATATATAAATTTAAGTGAAATTCATAAACAATAATTAAAAAAATGCTTTTGAAGGGAGTGAAATTTATAAAATTTCTTATTTTAAATTTTAAATCTATTTCCATAATAGTTTTGTATCTGTACTTATAAATTGAGTTCAATTGACCAAGTAACCGAATAGTGAATTATTTAGAATATTTCTGTTGAAAATTTTATACAGTTTACACTCTCGCAAATATGCCAAAGGTCATGTTGACTAAAATAAACAATTAGTTCGAAATCCTTGCGGCTATTTATCCAATGGAAACATCCTGTAAATAGCCTAAAATATTCTATTCTAAAAAATATTCAGCACAATCGAACAGTTCACACACAGGTCAATATTTTGTTAACTCATACATTGATCAAATTAATTTGTTGATTTTTGTAAAATGTACATTTTCGTAGATTCATTTTTGTTATTTAACTCAATAAGGATACATGCACTTTTGTATTAGAATGAATATTTCTTTTTAAATAAATTTGTCACATAGAAAAATATCCTCAAGGAGGAGGCAAGGATTTGTTCAATAGAAACCAAACCAATTTTTTTTATTTTTGCAATAAAATAAAAAATAAAATTCAAATGGTAAAAATATTATCGACAATTGCAGATTTTCTTCAGGTTTTGTTAACTAAACAATTCTGCCATGTGGAAGAATTTTTTCCTTATTGCTTTTTTTGTTTGTTTTCAAACAATCTCACTATTGATGAATGTATGAGTTTTGTATTTTAATGAGAACAAATCAACACAAACTCATCGTAAAAAAAATAAAGATTTCCGATTCAAGGATTGTGAAAAATTTTTCGTCTGTTAATTTTTGTAATATGCAAACTGTGGGCACTTTTATTAATTAGTCTTAAGATGATGGATGACTGGGAAAATTGTCATGCTTTTCTATAAAAAAAAAATATAATCAAAAAGGAAGTGAAAATAAATGTCGAATGGATTCTGTTGAATGGTAAAAATTGTTATAAAAGAAAACTGAACATTTGTAGATGTATGATTGTATAGGCAGGAAAAATGAAAAGTTTGAACAAGGTATCAATGTCAACTCATTCACTGTACTCGTGGCATTAGCAGTGTTTGATGATTTTTCATCTTAAGAATATGAGTATGCTGTACTCGAACAAATACGAGTACTCGTCGACTCCATTTGGGGCTGAAATTGAAATGGAATAAACATCACAAGTTGAGATAAAGTGTATTCGGAGAATTTGCAAAAACAAAATGGTGAATTGCAAGAAAATGGCAAGGAAGAGGGCGGCACATTTAAAAATTCAATCTCACCACCAATGCTTTTGAATTGCACAGATTTCCTTTCTATTATTTTGGTTATTCCTCTTCGTTCTTCTTCTGCTTCTTCTTCTTTTTTTTTAACTGTTTATTTTGTAACTGTATTTGTCTGCATTTGCAAATTTTCTGAAAGTATATAAAAATATGCATAATAGAATAAGTAAAATAATAGCGCAAAAAAAACTGCAAAAATAATGAACCAAATGTAGAAGGAAAAATTGCTGACAAGAATATTGATCAACAGAATAGAAGACGACAGATGACGCCACCATCCAATCCCCCATTTGGTACAGACGAGAAAGTGTTCTATAGCACTTCCTATTTAACGGCCATAGTAAAATGTTAGCAAATATATAGAAATATTTCAGAATCGGAATGGTGTAGGAAAATGTACATCATTTGCAGTATTTTTCGTATTTTTCGTTATATGCTCTTACAAAGGAATTTCCTTTTTGCCATTTCATTCAAGTAGATACGAAATACGCCATCCTCTTTGGGGGATTGTAATTTTTCCGTTGTTGGTTTCTTCTTGCTTTTTCTCATTTTAGTTGGATTTTTGCAATTTTCCATGAACTGAAGGATACCTCTTCACTTAATAATGAATAAAAAGAAATTATTTTGAAAAAAAAAATATGAATAAAAAGTTCTGACGATGCAGAAAAAGAATTATCAGAGAAAACGTGTGAGGGATAGGAGCTGTAGAGAAAAATAAATGTCCTTACGGCTTCAGATCTCTTATAATTTTTAGTATCCTCTTATCCTGTTAAATTTTAAAATATTTTTCCTTATATTTTTATATTGAAGGCAAAAAAAAATGTCAAGCAAACTTTTTTTTCGTATCTTCTAACTAAAAATCGAATTAAATTTGATGTACCAAAGTGAGTACAGCCAATGGAAAAATATCGCATGTTTGTCTATTATATAAAAAGATAGAAACAATTTATAAGGATTGGTTTGATGTGTGAGCGGGCTAGAGAAAGACCGGAGTGGGGAGTGGAGAGAAGTATAAGTGGAGGAAATGATAATAACAGATATGTGCATTTATTAAAAAATATCTAAATTAATGACATATGTATCTATAGTTGGAATTTTTAATACAATTCGGATTTTACAAAAAAATTTTGAGATTAAGAAACATCACTGCGGACTTTATTCTAGACCCTTCAGAACGTGATGGCGAAAAATGTAACATTGGAATTTGGAGCAACGATGTACCATCAAATGTTGTTTTGGTAATTTTACACGAGTTTGACTTACAAATCGAGTCACTTAAGTTGCAACGAGCCTATAGAGAATATTTTTATTTATCAAAAGTGCTTTTACAGTGACATTTGGTACTTTTTGAGGTTCAAGAAGCAGTGAAAAAATAACCTCATCCAGGGAGGCTTTCAACATAAAAAAGTAAAGAAAATGTGAAACGAGCGAGGGCTCTTGTGGGATCAGACCATTGATTAATAGTGAAGCCAATGAGTGAGTCCTTGAAATGCTCAGAAAGATGGTTCTTCATAACAGTTCTCTAGCACACCAGTCTCCTCATTTATAGCAGCATAAAAGAATAATTTTTTAGGTGGCATAAATAATTTTTTGAGGTCCAAGAAACATTGAAAAAATAACCTCATCCAGGGAGGCTTTCAACATAAAAAAGTAAAGAAAATGTGAAACGAGCGAGGGCTCTTGTGGGATCAGACCATTGATTAATAGTGAAGCCAATGAGTGAGTCCTTGAAATGCTCAGAAAGAAGGTTCTTCATAACAGTTCTCTAGCACACCAGTCTCCTCATTTATAGCAGCATAAAAGAATAAGTTTTTCAGTGTCATAAAGCATTTTTTGAGGGCCAAGAAACAGTGAAAAAATAACCTCATCCAGGGAGGACTTCGATTAAGAGCTTTCTTATGGGGTCAAACCATCGATTAACATTAAAGACAATGAGTGAGTCCTTGAAAGTCTCAGAAAGAAGGTTCTTCACGACAGCTCGAACATTGCACATATATGAATGATAACCGCTTCCTGTCACGTTGTTCGAAAAAAGGGATCCTTGTTGTTCTCTAGCACCCCAGTCCCCCCATTTATAGTACATAAGATCATTAGTTTTTAGGTGGCATAAATAATTTTTTGAGGTCCAAGAAACAGTGAAAAAATAACCTCATCCAGGGAGGACTTCAATATAAAAAATTAATGAAAATATGGAATGAGCGAGTGCTCTTGTGGGGTCAGACCATCGATTAACATTAAAGCCAATAAGTGAGTCCTTGAAAAAAACAGCCAATAAGTGAGTCCTTGAAAAAGTTCTTTATGTCAGTTCGGACATTGTACACCCATGAATGACAACGCCCCCTCTCACGTGACCATCACCATTTACAAGTTGTTCTTAAAAAGGGATTTTTGTTGTTCTCCAGCACCCCCGTCCCCCCATTTACTAGAAGTAAGTCTTCTCATATGTGTTATGGTCTTGGAAATTCCTTTGTTTGAAATTTTCAAGACCAAAACACATGTGAGAGGAATTTTTTTTGGTACTGTTTATAGCATCCAAAGGAGTTTAACCCAGAAGTTAAGGGCGATTCTAGCTGAAGCCTTTAGTATTGCTACTACGAGTAGAAGGAATACCTACGGCGATGATAGTAGCACAAGAGTATAAGATAGTATATATAAAGCATTTTTTAAGGTCCTAAAAGTAGTACGAACGGGTGAGGGTTCTATCGCTTGTCAACATTAGGAAATGGTGAAAATGGAGGACGCGCGAGGGCTCTTCTGTGGTTAGGCCGTCGATCGGCAATGAATCTGAATAGTCGTTCCTCAAAAGCACAGAAAAAAAAGATTCTTCTTGTGGGATCGGACATTACACACACATGATTGCTACACCCTAACAATTCCCCCTGTTACACGACCATCTCCATCAACGACTTTTTTTTTATCAAAAAATCAATCCGTGTGGTTTTTCAGCTTCTTTATAAAAGCCCTTTTGATGTTTTTTGTTTCCCAAGATAAACAAACATTTGGAAGAATATCATTTTAAAACTATCAATGATATCCACCCATAGTTGAAAACGATTCCAGCTGAAGACACCCTTCGTAGCGGTAGAAATAAAACCTCTGCCAATGTACATATGAGAACTACTTTGAAGACCATATAAGTCAGAGTTATACTGAACGGCTTCATATGGCATCGCCTTCAGCTCATTATGTTAACATTACCTTTTCTGTTAAAATAATATTCTTTAATCATCGAATCTATAAATATTTCTAAATAAATTGAAACTTGAAATTTTTCCTTATAAATGGAAATATTGACAAATAAATTTCTTTTTAATAATTCACTTTCACAAATTGTAAAAAAAACTACCCAAAAATTTGAATCGAGCATAACATTTAGCTCATTACTATTATTACTCATTTTTAAAAATAAACATAAAACTTTATAAATAAGAAATTAAACAATATTAATTGACTAAAAATTTTAAATGATTTAATAGTATTGTATGGCAAGAGGGTAATCCTAATTTACGATCGAATAAATGCAAGTACGTTTAATAAAAATTGCATTAGTACGAACAGAATATTGATAATAAAAAGGATAATCTGAATCAGCAAATTATATTGTAAATGATTGTACAACAAAACTGAAAACAAGACATAATCAGAAAAAGAAAAAGGAAAATTATAGCAATTTTACATTGGAAAACCACTTGAAAAAGGATAAGATAAACTTGAAAAAAAAAATTACAATTTTAATACTTGGGATTTTTTAAAAATCAAATGAAAAAAAAGAAATAGGAAAAAAAATGATGGGAGAAAAAATTGATACTCGAAATGAAGTTGTGTGTGTATTTGTCTGTAATTATTTTTTCAATTTTCTTTTCTTTTTGTGTGCATTTTTTCTGCTTTCATTTATCTCGGATTAAGTCTTGATTAATTCTCTTCGTTTTTCCAATTAGAAAAGTAATAATGACAATTGTAAAAGACGAGGAAAAACTGACACACAAAAAAAACAACGCCCCACTAAGAATGAATATGCTCATTACGGTAATAGATGCAGAAGGAAAGAAGAAGAAGAAAAAACGTACTAGAAAAAGTCATTTGAAGAAAGTCAACTGAAGTACTTGTACTCGTTAGTGCGGAGGCATAGACGCTATTCTTTTCTGCTTATACATATACAATATTCCCTAAACAAACAGACTAGCTAGTAGTTATTATGTATGTATATGTTGTATGAATATTAGTTAGAGAAATAGAATAGAAAAAAATTGCAATAAATTAAAATGGCAAATACACAGAATTATACTCGAAAAAAATTGAGTGCTTAGGAATTTTTGTTAATTTTTTTTATTTTATAGAGAGGGCAAAGAGAGGCACACAATTTATTGTATATAGAAAGTACGAGTATACAAAATGTTCAAAATGGCTGAAAATAATAATAATAATGATAATATCAGTAATACAAAATGAAAGGGTTTAAAGGCAGAGATTTTCGTATCTGAATGGATTTAAAATTGAGTTTTTTGAGTGGTAATTATGTGACAGTATAAAATCCTTTTCTGGATTCAACACAGATTCGTCTTCGTCTTCTTTTTGTTCTAGTTTGTCATTTTTCTTCTTCTTCTTAATATGAAATTTTTTCTTCTTCTTCTTTCTCTTCATCATCATTATTGTTCAATATTTTTTCTCATTTGAAACAAATTTTTTTTGTTCAATTACATAAAAAGAAATTATATATCTTTAAAAATTTGTTTATATAAATTTAACAAAAAACGAAAATTAAGTCTCAGATAAATTATAAATAGTAAAAGAATTGTAATATTTTTGTAGAGAAACTATTCGTTAAAGTGTACTTTATAACATCTATTCAAGATTGGAGTATAGAAATATCATGCAAAATAGTGATGATATGGAGTTTACTGTATTAAAAGTCTGAAAATTCTAAATTATTATGATAAAAAATAATTGATTAGAAGGTCATTTCGCAAAAATCATTATAATATTGGTTAGTCGAAAAAGTTCGTGGTGTTTTTTGAGTAAAATAGAAATGCTTAAATCATGAGTGTAGAAACATGGAGTTTAATATTTCTCTGTATTAAAAGTTTGAAAATTCTAAATTATTATGATAAAAAATAATTGATTAGAAAGTCATTTCGCAAAAATGATTATAATATTGATTAGGCAAAAAAGTTCGTGGTGTTTTTCGAGTAAAATAGTGACGTTTAAATCAGAGTATAAAAATCAATTTATTCAAACCAAATATTCTTCATTTCGATTGACAAAATTTTGTTATCACGACAACTGATAGAACTTCTGTGATTTTGTGTCGTTGAAGTGTACTTTTTATCATCTTAGGTTTAAATGGCAATTGGAGTATAGAAATATGGATTTTACTATTTTTCAGTATTAAAAAATCAGAAAATTCTAAATTATTATCATAAAAAATAATTTAATGGAAGGCTATTTTGCAAAAATCATCATAATTTTAATTAGTCGAAAAAGTTCGTGGCGTTTTTCGATTAAAATAGAGATGTTTAAATCAGAGTGTTAAAATTAATTTATTTAAACTGAATATTTTCCATCTCTACCGACAATATTTCAACATTTTTTGAGAAAAGCTATAATTCTATCAGTATAGAATTTCTGTGGTTTCTAATTGAAAAACTGAATTAAGTGGGCTACACAGGCTTCTCTTGAACTATTCGTTAAAGTGTACTTTATATTATCTAGGCTTGAATAGCAATTGGAGAGTAGAAATTTAAAGTTTACTATTTGACTATATTATAAATTAATAAATGAATGGTCATTTCGCAAAAATCATTGCATTATTGGTTAGTCGAAAAAGTTCGTGATATTTTTTATATTTTTTTGCTACACAGTTTTGTTTGTTTTGTTAATAATGGTTGTATTAGCATTTATAGGATTTTTTAGATATTGCTGGAAAGTACTTGCTACATATTCAGTAACGGGGCTAATTTTTAACAATCGAAATAAAATGTCCTTTTCTATTTGTAGTTATAAATTTTTTTTTGTTAATCGAAAATACGGTTTTCTTTTCCTACTAACAATTAAGCCAAAAATAATTGATAACTTGAGTTTGTTTTTCAACAAATATTTATATTTAGATGAAAAAAAAATAGAGTTTTATATAAAATATTTTTGGCAACAATAATTGATGTTATTTTTTTAAATATGATTAATTTGAGATACTATATAATAAAATACAATAGTATATTTGGTTTGGTAAAAATAAACTTTGCTTAGAAATTTTATTTTATTTTAATTAAATTATGTCTTGTTAACCTTTATGGTAATATGATAATAAATGATAAGAAGATATTAACAACAATAAAATTTACAATTAATATGAAAATAGAAACTTATATAAAATTCACAATAAAACTTTAAATAGAAACCAATAAGGAAACACTTTATATTATGTTGAAATGACTATGGATATGGATATAATAATAGGGTAGCTAGAAATTCAGCTCCAAAAATAGAATAGATGGCATTTTCCTGAAATATACAAAAGTACATTTATTCGTAATCACGTTCTTAATGGATAAGGGAGAGTGAAGATGGTATACGAATTAAATAAAAAAGAGAAGAAAAATCATTGAAAAAAATATCTTCTTCCATTTTATTTCTTAATAGAGAATAGAACAGCATGGAAGTCATAAGATAGGAATTTTAATTAAGGACATTCTAAGGCTCTTGGGGCTTTGGTTTCATTCTATTGTACTTTTGTTTTTGTTTCATTTTTTTGCTCATTCAACTCTCATCCTTTTGTACTTATACTTGAGTGTTTATTTCTATTCTCTTTTGCAACTTTTTTTTGGATGGTTCTTGTCATATCCTTAGTGGTTATAGAGTATTTATGGTACTCGTGCTTGTTTTGACTCTTAACGAACGTATTACATATACGATGTGGTATATATTTATAGACATTTTGATACCATTTGGTATTACAGAAGAGATTCTCGGTGACATTTTTCGAATTCTTAATAGATGAAATATTATACATCTAAAGGTATACTTTCGTATTTTCATTGACTTCAATTTTCGTTCACCTGAGTGATGAGATTCTTTGCAATTTGTTGATATATTTTCATTTGCCTTCTTTGTGTACTGTTGCTCTTTGTTTTATTTCTTTTATTTCTATCTAAAGTGTACATACATGAACTTAGGACATTTTGTAATACGACATATAAGAGCAAAATTAACAATAAAAGTAAAAAAATTTTAAGTTTATTTCTCTTTTGCAACATAAAAGGTGCGTTGAGATCAATTGGATATATTTTGAAATTTTATGTAAAGCTAGGTGAAAAATTGCAACGAGCCAATGAGGAGAATTTTTTATTAAGGGTACAAGTTTTTCGGTGGTCAAAGTATTTTTAGAGGGCCGAGAAGCCTCTTAGAAGACGAACCGCACTCAGGGAGATGGTTAGCGTCAAAAATGGATGAAAATGTCACACCTATTAGGAATTGCTTTATAAAAAAGACTTTTACTTTATAAAAAAAAAAATTCCTAAAAGATTTGGAAAAAGGAATTTTTTGCGTTAGATCGACGAATTTGTGGTGGAAAAAAGTCCTTGAAATGCTCAGAAGAAGAATTCTAACCGTCCGATCAGACATTGAAGACACTTGGATGCTCCACTATGATAGTGTTATAATCACTCGGAAAAAAGGACCTGTATATTTGTCTGATCTTAGCCCGTGCTACCCTAAATCAAAAAAATTGAAACTGTCGGTAGATCCCTACCATAGAATCGATACCAGAACTGGCCTACAAATCTTGGCAAAACCCATGATCCTGAACTGGTCTCGCAGTACTAGAAAATTAAAAGTTTCCTTACTATAGCTCTGTAGAGTGAAGTATACCCGACAGATAGTTTTTAAGTAATGAAAATTGGTACAGCGGTTATCGGGAGCCCTACGCTGGTTTGTCCGCTGTGCCCGGCCAAGGTAAGAAGCGTTTGGTTTAAACGTGGGTGGCCGTAGTTGTCACCTATATTACTGGTACAATCTTAGGACTGGTGGTGAGGGATACCAGGATCCAGGGTGCTATCACTGCAGATAATAGTAGAGGTTTAGTTAGGCCTTCTTACGAATAGTTAGGGTAACTAGCTTGTTACTACTTACTGACTGTTAACAAATAGACCTACCTGTGATAGATTGATTGCTGGTTATAGGCAGGATCATGTTGTTGCCAAAATGATTGTGGAGTATTAAGGGGGGGGGTCTGGTGGTTGAGACCGCTTATCGCAGTAATTGTCGGAAGATTGATTTGGCTGCTTCATGTATGGGGCACAAAAGATAGTTAAGAAGAAGGAAAAGAAGAAGAACACGAAGAAGATGAAGAAAATGAAGTAAATGAAGAAGAAAAAGAAGAAGAAGAAGACAAACAAGATGAAGAATATGAAGAAGATAAAAAAAATGAACAAGATGAAGAAGATGAAGAATATCAAGAAAATGAAGAAGCTGAGGAAGATGAAGAAGATGAAGAAAATGAAGAAGATATTGAAGAAGAGTAAATTATGGCGTTAGAGCTTTGCATAACTTATGGTAAGATGAGTGGAGTCGTACCTGCAGAAGATGAATATGATGAGGATGAAGAAAAGAAAAAAAGAGGATATCTGTGAGAATGTACCATGCATAGAGTGGCCCAATCAAGAAATCAAAGATGAATGCGTTGGATTTGTTAGAGCTAGGTTATCGATTGAGACGCATGCAGCTATCTGAATCTAGTCAGCTAAGCTGATTATGGGTATCTCAATCCCTATGGTCGTAGGCAACCCATCGAATTAGGTCTTGCCGATGTGTAGCTATCCAAGTGCACACGTTTTTCAGTGTTCAAATTATTTTTGGAGGTCATCACCAAGTTTTTGCAAGAAAAAGAATTATTTGGTACTATCCATAACATCAAAAGGAGTGTAAGCTAGAAGCCGAAGTCCTTTTTACACTGTTTCGAGGAGTAGAAACAGTACCTTCACCGAAGTATAGTTGCCCAAACAAAGTAAAATTTATAAAAATAAAATAAAATCGTTGCAAAAAAAATCACGTTTATAATTTTTTTTGCCATATTTCAACATTTTATTGGTTAATTGAAATGATTCAGCTTTTATTTAAAACTTTTAAATAGTTTTTTAATTTATTAATTTTTTAAGAAAATGCCGAAATTTTGAAAAAAATAATTTTTTAGCCTTTATGGAAGTTCCAACAAAAACCGACCATCAGTTTCATCATATTTTTTTTAATTATCTATATTAACTAATTTTGCTTAATTTAATTAATGATATTTTTTAAACAAAATAATATAAAATTGAATTAATAGAAAATATTCAATTTTTATTAAGTTTTTATGATGGGAATTTTCATAGACATGCGGGCTTAAATCTGCATTTGACACAGTAAAGAGCTAAAATGAAATTTAATAAAAAATATGATTTTTTTTGTGAGCTATTATTATTTAGACAATTAATTAAAAGTATTCTTTTTATTTTTTAATTAAAGAATTGTTCCTTTATTAATTGATTTAAATTAGTTCTTCAACACAAATTGGCAACTAAAATTTTGTCAATAATATACAAATTAAAGCGGGTGATATTTTTATTTTTATCGCAAGAATGTTAGAAGCAAAATAAAAATGAAATGTTCTGAGAGTATTTGAAAGGGTGAAACTAGAATATACGAGCATCTGTAAGGGAAGAAATAAAGTAAATTAATTGCTCATGTGTGCATAAACTCTGGTGAACCCTTTTGTCTTCGAGGAAATCAAGTACCACGTGGAGCGGTGCCTCTTTAAATTCTGTGGGCGCATTGTTAAGCGATTGACGAGAACAAAAGTCTACGAGTGCCTGGCATTTAATTAAATAACTTCTCGTATACGGCCATGTATCTGTACACATTTGCCTTATATACATGCTCGTATATGCATCGAGTCCTTGTTTCACATAAAGAGGTCTCTGCTATAACGAATGATAGGCGAAGGACTTCATCTGATATGTGAAATGTTGGCATACGAATGACCATAGATCCTCTAAGGGATTAATTATATCTCCCTCGTCCTGAAAAAAGGAGGGTGTAAAAGTATTTTGGATGTTTTTTTTTGGTATTTTATCTTTGATTTTAATCAATATCTTTTCTGTATTTTTGAATAAATATAAAGACATATTTTTATCAAGCAGTTTATATCGAATTTTGACAATGTTTTTTATTTTTTTCTTATTCGCTGATTCTACGTTTATTTATTTTTCTGACTTTGAAGATGATTTATTTTTTTAGTGATAAAATATAACTGGAGTACATCACAAACGAAGGAAGTGGATAATTTGCTTGTATGAAATTAGCATAATTTTTTTTAATCAATAAATCAATCATTCTAGATTGAAAAAATACTAAAAATTAATATACGTATGCTTTATTCTTTAGTAATAAAACTTATTTTTCAACGATGAGAGTCAAGTCTGGTACATACTGGAAGATATGGAATTTCAAAATTTATATCTTATTTTAAATAAGATTTATTTATATAAATATTTGCCATTTTATAGTGTGGACTAGGTAACTATCAAATAATGCAATTAAACTGGAACAATAGGCTTCGGATGAAAATTTCAATTCCCATATATGGGGTCCTAAAAACTAACAAGATAGGAGATTATAGATACGAAAGAGTTACATCATTTTTCTATAACGGGTCAAGGTCTGTAACCGATGATAATAAGTAAATTTTCTATATATAAGGTCCTAAAAATCAATCATAAATAAAATTTTCATATGTGAGGTCTTAAAAACTAACACGATAGGAGATTATAGGTCTAAAAGAGTAACATTATTTTTCTGTAGGGGTTCAAGGACTACAGCCTACGTCAATAAGTAAAATTTTTATATATGGGGTTCTAAAAAACATTGATAAGCAAAATTTACATATATGGGGTACTAGAAACCAACAAAATATATGATTATAGCTCCGAAAGAGTTAAATTATTTTCATACTTGGAGGTCAAGATCTGCAGCCGATGTCAGTAAGTAAACTTGTCATATATGGGGTCCTAAAAATCATCAATAAGTAAAATTTTCATATATAGGGTCCTAAAAAACATCGATAAGCAAAATTTCTATATATGGGGTCCTAAAAACCAACAAAATATAAGATTATAGCTCCGAGAGAGTTAAATTATTTTCATACTTGGAGGTCAAGATCTGCAGCCGATGTCAGTAAGTAAAATTTTCATCTAAAAACCATATATAAGCAAAATTGCCATATATGAGGTCCTAAAAACCATCAATAAGTAACATTTCAATATATGGGGTCCTAAAAACCAACAAAATAGAAGATTATAGCTCTGAAAGAGTTAAATTATTTTCCTATTTGAGATCAAGGATCGCTGTCGCTAACAACATGTAGGAAAAAATCCGCGCACGGCTGCTGGCAGCCAATAGAGCCTACTTTAATGACTCTGAATTATTTCGCTCAAAAATTCTGACCGTTACATCGAAATTGGATTCTCAGTAAAACCATTTGTGAACTCTTGCCCGCGGTTGGGAGGAGGATCCGTCGAAGAATTTTTGGCCCTCTACATGAGGATGCACGATTCACAAGCTTATTTAACGATTGAATCCTGAAGCCTTCGCTGTGATCGCACACATGCACACTAACTCCGTATGGATTAGGAAGATCCTGCCCGGAAAGTCGACAGTGGCTCAATGTATGGCCCTAGAAGACGAGGAAAGGGCTACCTTCACACAAATAACTGTAAAGAAGCCATTGTATCTGCGGAAAGTGTACACTTTGGTGTGAAGATCAGTTGATCGTATTTCCTTAAAAATAAAAATGGGAAAGCTCGTCACTATCAATTATGAGCGCTATGAGCGTATCATAAAGGACTTTTTTTTGTCTAACCTTAAAGATTTTCATCTGAGCCGTATTTCATTTTATTAAAATTGTACTAAAAATAGTTTTAAAACTTTAGAGCATTTTACAGCCCGAAATTAGCGAAAGAGTCATTAAAAAAATTACCTCAGAAGGTTCGATTCCTGCAAGAAGCTCCATGGCGGCCATTTTAATAACCTCGTTTTGCATATATAATAGCCAAAGTAATCCCATCATTGGCGTGACAACCGGTAGTCCGTTCTAGTTCTGCTGAATCAAAGAAATCCAGACGTCTCGGCTTCGCGTAGCATTTTTTTTGGTGTCATGACTAACACCGCGCCGCTCTACAAAGGGCAAGGCTTACCTTATCTTCTGAGACTATAAATGGTGTCAGTTAAAATTTTCCGGGTACGATCTTCCTCATCCATACCTTAGCCTACTGAGATTAATTTTATTCACAACCGGGAGGTCCAGGTAACGCTTCAGGGCTTTATCGTTAAATAGACTCCCATATAAATTATGGATAATAATCTAATTGCTTCGTTTTGTTAAAATTGCTCATAGAATAGCTAAAAAATACCCAAATTCCCAAAAACTAAACCGCGCAAATAAAAATAAAATCCCATAAAACGTGAGGGCATTTTTAAAAAATTATCCTTTTTTCAGATTTCTTCTAAAATAAAATATATTACAAAAAAAAGTGCTAATGTGTTTGCCTGAATCTTAATCTGACCCCCTCCCCCCCCCGCCTCATCAGCTAAAAGAAAGCAAAAAAAATTATATGTAAAAAAAAACTATAAAGAAAAATCAGTTGTATTGTATTTTTCCAGGCTAGTAATTTTATCCTGTCAATTATTCAGAAGGGTCGCACACTAAACACAGTATTGGTGAATTTGAAAGGAGAATAGGTTCTTGGGTGTATTGGAAAGATTATGTCTGGTTGAGTGTAAGCTGATATATGAATTTTTTTCCCGACCCTCGGTCATATCGGTTGACAATTTCGAATCCCAACGCGCGCATATAGGCATACATGCATAAACGGCTGATAGGCAATCTCAAAGGACCGTCAACCGAAGGATAGTAAACAGTAAGGTAGCATAAGGAGTAGTTGTGTTGGTGAGCATAGGGTAAGTGCTAGGCCCCACCCACATTGCATTCAAGTATTATTCCCACCTTTGGCCAGGCGTTGTTTCTCCATTCCAGTCGGATAACAATGCCAAAAGAATAAGTAAGGATGGGCATTTCTCCGTTTATGTATCGTCTCTACTGAACAAAGGAATCAACTACATTGACAACAAGTAGTTATCCTTCGAGCTCTGGACTCAGACTTGCGGATTCACACCACTGAAACGGACAATGATGGGCCGATGTACGGTGAGTAATTCCAACCGAAATGTCACCATTTTCTTGTGCCTAAACAACACTCGTAAGGATGTGCACGAGTATTTATCTGCGCTTGTACACGTTTGTATTCGATTGTGGTTGACACGATGTTGTGACAATGGCGACAATGCCTGGCCATGACTACGATTCAAACTGTGACGGCAACAGTGGTGTTGGAGTTGGTGTCGGTCGCAGTGTTAATGTTGGTGTTGATGTTAACTCTTTCTGTGCTCGTTCGGTTCTGGCGAATGGGCTTTCCGTATAGCTGTTGTCTGTGAGTGCTAAATGCGTCACTTGGACAGTCAGGCTTATCATACTGCAGGACGTGTTGTGTATTTGCCATTAGAAGGACATTCGACCCGGCCATCTTTGTCGCTTTTCTCTATCTTAAAATGTGCACATGTGCAGAAAGTAAACACTGATCTGTGCATAAATGTTCTGCCATACACACCATTCCATTCGTGTAGGCATATACACGTTTAGTATCCTCGTTTATATGCTTAATATTTGATTGTCTATTTGTATACGAAAAAATAGGACTAATTCTTCCCTTTGAAACCAGTTCAACTCTTACGTACGAGTATTGCCCGCTTTTTTGTGTGAATTTTTCATGCAAAACAAGCTACAATTTAACATATTTGTGTTTTTTTATTCAAATGAAATCATTTTTTTTTTTTTGTAAATTTTATGAAACGTTTTTCATTGCTTCAATTTTAAATTTTTTATTTCAAAAATAAGAAAAATTTTATTATAAATTTCGAAAGAGTAAAAATTTCCACAAAAAATTCCTTTTGAACTAAATTGAAATATTAAAATTTCAGAATTAACTATCTCAGCTTTAACTGGCAATTTTTTTTAAGTTTTAAAAATCAATAGTAATAATATAAATAAAATATTGATTATATAAAAATTATTAATAATATCAGTCGGTGGTGATTTGTAAAATTGTAAGAGGAACTTCGCAATTTTAACAGATCAGGAATTGTAGGTTATTAAACAGGAAGTCGTATTTTGGCTCATTAGGACCAATTTTAATCCTGAGGAGTTTTCTGGACAAAAATTTTGGATTGGTTTTCAAATATGTAGGCTATCGAAAATGTAATTCCAGAGCTTGCGAGAAAGGTATTGCTGAAAATCCAGGTTTTACCTCTAGCTTCCCCACATCTTTGAGTTTGCCACTTGGTAAACAGCTGAGGCATGTCGGGTTTGGGCATAACTATTCGGAGAGCGAATTTTTGCCTGAAAGTATACCAGGTCATCTTCTAAAATAATTATATGACCTGAAACTCAACGAAGAGCCACATAATCTAGAACTCAACGAAAGTCTGGCTTTCTCCCATCTTTGAGGTTGCCCCTAAGTAAGCACCAGAGTTCTATCGGGTATGGCAGTAAATATTTTTATATAACTCAGCAAGTCTTCCTGTTTATTTTGTAAAATATTCACATGACCTGGAACTCAACGAAGAGACAAATGTTCTGGAACCCAACGAATCTTTCAAGTCTTTTTGAGTTCTAGATTATGTGGCAAAGCTTTTCCCCATATTTGAGTTTGCCACTTTTTTTCAACAAAGAGACACATGTTCTGGAACTCAACGAAGAGTCATATGAATTGGATCCCAACGAACCTTTCAAGTCTGACTTTTCCCATCTATGAGTTTGCCGCTTGATAACTATTGGTCGTTAGAGTTCAGATTCTGCCAAAAAGTATACCAGGTCATCTTCTAAAATAGTTATATAACCTAGAACTCAATGAAGAGCTACATAATGTAGAACTCAACAAAGCTTTCAAGTCTGGCTTTCCCCCATCTTTGGGTTTGCCACTTAGTAAGCAGCGGAGTTCTGTCGGGTATGGCAGTAAATATTTTCATTTAACTCAGCAAGTATTCCTGTTCATTTTCTAAAGTACTCACATGACCTGGAACTCAACGAAGAGATGCATGTTCTGGAATCAAATGAATCTTTCAAGTCTGGATTTCCCCCATCTTTGAGTTTGCTACTTGGTAAGCAGCAGAGTTCTGTTGAGTATGGCAGTAAATGTTTTTATTTAACCCAGCAAGTCTTACCATTTATTTCCTAAAATACTCACGTGTTTTCGAACTCAACGAAGGGTCGTATGAATTGAAACCCAATGAATCTTTCAAGTTTGGCCTTTCTCTATCTCTGAGTTTACCCTTGGTAAGCAGAAGAGTTCTGTCGAGTTCTGTAAATGTTTTTCATTGGACACGGCAAGTCTTTCTATTAATTTTCTCAAATACCCACAGAACTTGGAACCCGCGGAACTCTGCGTTCCCTCCATCAGTGAGTTCAGATGAGCAGCTGAGGTATATTGGGTATGGTCTAAATACTGGTAGTTGGAGTAAAAATTTCCTAAAATGTCCACATTAGCTTGAACTCATCGAAGACCTACATAACATGGAATCTAGCAAAATCTTATTATTTATTATTAAACAAAAGATAGCGCATGTCGCCCAGGAGGAGATCGAATGACTTCGACTGCATAGATCGAATTAGTATAAATAAAAATTTTGCAATACGGTTCTCATTGATAGGCTTTAAAAGATACTGCTTCATCGATATAATAGGTTGTTCGTCTGAAAGAGAAAATACCGTATGAGCCTTACACAAATGGTCATCCTAAGGGCTGGATAGCACTAAAGGTGGCTTGTTGTCGTTTACGTCCGCAATAGTAACTAGTAGCATTTCATTAAGGTTTTGCAAGGAAAACCGTTAAAAGTACCATTTCTTTAAGGATGTCATTAAGATTTTGGAAGAAAAGTTCCCTGTATAGGAACGGACCTTTTTCCTATGTAGGAACGGACATTTTTCCTGTGGTTGATCAGTTTGGTCGATATATGCAGGGCTGATCTCACACACGGCTTTCAATCGTTATATGGAGTATTACAAGAAAAATGTGTGTTTATGATGAAAGAATCGACTATAAAGAGGGACATAATATAGAAAAGAGCTTAGGATGGATTTGATAGTAGAAAAAAAGGAGGAGCATGCGTTAAATTATTGAAGACAAAATAATTTTCGCATTTTTGCTTTCATCAAGTACGAATGTACGGCGAGTGTCAATCAATATAGGTTATACTACTTCTACTAGCTTGGACTTGAACCAAATAGTAAATGGTTTTAATCCATCTACGATGATTAGTCTCAGTAAGCAGAGATAACCGGTGGGGTAGAGCGACAATTCCCCCTTACCCCGCCAAGAAGGTGCATTGTTGATCTAAATAACTTCTCAATTGTTGCTGTACCAGAATGGAATTTGGGTGCATATTCTTTTGAAATTATCTGTGGTCTTATATTTGTCTTTACTGAAAATAAGAAGAAGCATATTATCAGCATAAAAAAATGGTGAGAAAAAATTTTTTTTTTGAGCTGACGGATACCATTTTCCATTTTGCACTTCCTAGAAAAGTTATCATATACTAACGAAGTATGTAACTGTGATTGGATACTTCTAGGCTGTTTTAAATATACTCACTTCATCCAGTTCGTAGTGTGGTGAAAATGATTTTCATTCGAAATTTAATTTTAATGCTTGATGAGTATATTAAAAAAATACCATTTATATATAATAAAATTATGTAAATAATATTTTTTTTTTTTTTTGCAATTGGGACGGGGACGGGAACGAGATATGAACATTTTTCATTGATGTTAAAAAAAAACTATTTTGAGGAATAAGCAAATTTTTTCCATGAGCAAAATTGATTACATTTATTATTTTAAAAAGAGAAAAAACAAACAAATTATTTGGATCAAACTTATTATAAATATTACGAAATCAAACTTTAATATCAAAATCAATATAGACAATTATAATTAAAAGGACTTTTTCACATGAATTATTAATATATTCGCTGCAAGAGAATTTGATATATTTCGATATGTTTCAAAAATAATTTAAAAAAAAAATAAAAATAGTATTTATCATATGCAAGCACATTTAAATATGAAAATGGATACGTATGGCAGGAAGTATAAGGAAGAAAAAAAAACTAGAATTAATGATAAGCAACGAATAAGGAAAACATGAAATTTAATAGGAAGCTTCCAAATTGATGTCTATTTTCTGTAATTTCATTTTCTGATAATCTACCATATTCCATTTCTACCAGAAAGCATTTTCAATTAGAAATATAATCTTTGCACAATCAGTAATATCAGCAATGAATTTCTAAATAAATAATTATTTTAATTGAATGGAAAATTTCTATCCATTATTGTTTGGAATCTTATCGAAAAGAGATTATCAAACTTCTCATGTTCAGTAATCAATAAAAATTAAATTTTCAAATAAATGTACTATCATATTAAAATATGAATTATAATTTATTCATTAAAAAAATATGAACATTTTCTTTATTGCATACGACAGATAGAAATTTATTTCATATAAAAATATATTCTACTGTTCTAGTTTTTATATATTTTAAATTTTACATATAAGAAGAATAATTTGTTTTTAAATAAAATTGAAAATTAACTTATTAATATAAAAAGAGCGAATTTTTTTAAACAAAAAAGTACATCTAATTAATTGCGATACATCAGTTTAAGGTTATTTAACGGGGCATATCTATTGTAAGATACGAGGGTCGTTCAATAAATCCTTAGAAAAAGATGGAAAAAACTGTTTTTAAAAAAAATTTTTTTTTTATTTTCCAACCGTTTTCCAAAATTTTTTTATTGGAAAAAAAATACACTTTTCCAACCGTTTTTCCAAAATTTTTATCCCGTCCAAAAAATAGGATTTCGGAAGTTCTGCAAAATACTCATCCGTTTGAGCAATGACGTCCTCGTTGGAAGTGAACCGTCGTCCGCCAAGCCATTTCTTCAGATTGGGGGAAAGAAAATAGTCACTCGGGGCCAAATCTGTTGAATAAGCGGGTTGGTGCAACAATTCCATTCTAAATTCCACAATTTTGGCCATGGAAACATCGCAGGTATGCACACGCGCATTGTCCTGATGCAAGAGGATTTTTTTCTTCTTCAGATGGGGCGTTTCTCTTTGATTTCCTCGCTCAACCGTTGCAATAACGACGCGTAATACGCTCCTGTTATTGTTTTTCCTTTTTCCAAGTAGTCGATAAAAATGATGCCCTGCGAATCCCAAAAGACCGTGGCCATCACCTTGCCGGCCGATGGCACAGTTTTTGCCTTCTTCGGAGCCCGTTCACCCTTGAAAATCCACTGTGATGACTGTCTCTTCATTTCTGGAGTGTAGTCGTGTATCCAGGTTTCGTCCACAGTGATATATCGACGAAGGAATTCGGCAGGATTGCGATGAAAGAGTGCCAACATAGCCTCAGAGTCCACTACACATTGCGCTTATTCTCCTCTGAGAGCAAACGCGGCACCCATCTTGCCGAAATTTTTTTCACAGACAATTTTTCATGCAAAATTGAAGCGACTGTACCTTGTGATATGCCCGTGGCCTCAACTAATTCGCGCACTTTAATTCGCCGATCGTTCAAAATCAGATCGTGGATTTTGTCGATGATTTCAGGAGTAGACACCTCAACTGGGCGTCCTGAACGATGTTTATCTTTTATGGATGAACGGCCACGTTTAAATTCATTCACCCAATTGTAAACCATCGCAAACACAGGTGCAGATGTGCCATGAACTGCATCCAACTCGGCTTTGATTTCTTTCGGGCTTAAGCCTTTCAAATGGAGATGTTTGATGACAGCCCTAAACTCGCTATTTTCCATTGTTATGCACAAATAAATGTCGTTAACTTTAATCGACGATAGAAATTGACCTACGCTATGGATCGAGCTGAAATTTTGACAGCTTTTCTGTTGATAATGGTACTTACAAAAAAAATCTTTACCGACACTACGAGCGCAATTTCTTGGATTTTCTAAGGACTTATTGAACGACCTAATACCATGGGCTGCCTACGATCACTGGGATTGTGATACGTTCAATCAAGGCTCAAAACAGACCAGTCCAATAGTAGGCCCATGGTATTATATCTAACAGTGACTAGAGCCTATTAGATATAATACCATAGGCCTATGGTATTATATTCCTGCTTGGGCCACGTCATGCATGGAACATTCTCTCAGGTTCCCTCTTTTTATTCTTTTCTTCTTCTTCTTCTTTTTCACCTTCTTTTTCTTCTTCATCTTCTTCATCTTTTTCATCTTTTTCATCTTCTTCATATTCTTTATCTTCTTCATCTTCTTCATCTTCTTCATCTTCTTCATCTTCTTCATCTTCTTCATCTTCCTCATCTTCGTCATTTTCTTCATCTTCTTCATCTTTTTCATCTTCTTCATCTTCTTCTTTTTCTTTTCTTCTTCTTTTTCTTCTTCTTTATCTTCTTCATCTTCTTCATATTTTTCATCTTCTTCATCTTTTTCATCTTCTTCTTCTTCCTCATCTTCTTCATCTTCTTCGTCTTCTTCATTTGCTTTATCCTCTTTATCTTCTTCATCTTCTTTAAATTTTTCATCTTCTTCATCTTGTTCATCTTCTTTATCTTCCTCATTTGATTCATCTTCTTCATCTTCTTCGTCTTCTTCATCTTCTTGATCTTCTTCATCGTTTCTTTCTCCTTATTCTTCATCTTCTTCACCTTCTTCTTACTCTTCTTCATATTTTTCATCTTCTTCTTATCTATCTTTAGTGCCGTATCCTCTGCTAAAATTGTATCTGCGATATAGGGGTTAAACCCCCGCCACAATATATAAGTAAAAGGCATCTCATCACTATGATTAGAAACAGTGTATTTGAACTCAGTGAAGCACCCTGATCCCCGTGGTACCATTTTTGTTTAAAGTGTATTCGATCGGCACTCCCACTCAAAGAGCTGCAGTAGAAGAAATCTTATAAATTCCTTGATACAGCTATACCAGTTCAAGTTTCGTGGGATTGCCGCGACTCGTAGGCCACTTCTGCTATTAATCATAGTTTGATCATTCTTATCAGACATAGGAAAGACTGTAGTATTTGCCAAACAATTGGTGAATACTTTCACTTAACACAAAGCCACAGAAGATAAGATTAACTCACAGAAAAATGATGACGAACTCACAATTCCTCAATCTATTAGTCCTCCATCCGAAAATTTTATCCCGTCCAAAATTAAATATTAATTTGGTAAAAACCCTTAGTTCAGAATTAATAACCGCTCATATCCTCAATCAAATCTTGAAGAGAAACTCTCCTCTTCATTCAATCTAAAATCCTTCAAAAAAATCTATGTTATCCATCGTTGATTCATTCGTAAAAAGTTATTCATCGTGGCTTAAATGCTCCCTTCGTCCATAATTTATCTTTCCCTCGTTATAAAAAGCTACACTCTCGATTATCCTATCTCTATAATTCCCCTTGTTATAAAACTAAAACATAAGAATCGTCTTCTTTTAATTTTAATTTAGTTATAGATAGCTAATAAAATACCAAAAATAAAGTAAAGAACACAATTTTTTTCTTATTTTTTTTCCTATTAAGAAAAAGGAAAACAATTAAGAAAAGTTTTGTATAACTTTCGGAGAAAATTGAAAAATTCGGAAACTATAATTTTCTTCCTCTTTTAAACATAATATTCCTTAATGTTTAAATCAATATGTGCTCATATTTATCTGTTCGGCTGTCAGATTATCTTATGTAAATCTGTTCGAAATGTATGCATCCGAGAAAAATCCTTCGATTTTCTAGATTGTTTTTGACAAGAAGATGCCAATCATTAGATTGATCTCTAAACGATTGTTGAAAAGTTGTTTGTTTTTTCCCCGTTTAGTATAAACTCAAGTACGAGTAGGTATACGTACAGGAAATCGAAATAAAAAAGGAGAATCGAAATAAAAAGGAATCGAAAATTATGGAAAAGATGTTACCTTGAAGAGTGGTGTAAGAAAAAACTATCAGCTGAAATGCATTCGAATGAATGAACACCTCAATAATAATAATAATAAAAATAATAACGATAATGATAATAATAGAACGGAAAACTAGTTAAATTGCGTAACGATCCTTACGTGGCCGATCTTCTTCCTTCTGTTATGATGAGATAAAAACACACAAAAGTACGCCTGAAAAACATTCCAATGTTCACAGATCAGACCGACCGTCGGCTAATTGTTTGGAAAGATGGTTGTGAACAGACAACAGAACCAAAAAAAAAAAAAAAATTAAAAAATTTGTAAAGAAATCAATGTTATCAAAATAAAAGGACTGAAATCCTTGTAAACTTCTTGTTGAAATTATGTTTTCAAAGATTTCTGTTGAATGGGTGCTGAAGAGTTTACAATAGGATTTCAAAACAAAAGTCCTATTCAAAAACAATACAATAAGATATAAGAAAAAAAAACATAAAACTACAACAACAACAAAAAATACAAAAATAAGCCAAAAGGAAAAAAACGCGTTCGAGGACGATTTTGAACTAATCCAAATAGTTGATAGAACCTGAACAAAAAAATATACTGCGATATTCGTTTATAGTCTGCAATGATTTTTACAAAAACACAAAAAAACTGTAATAAAATTTAAAAAAAAAATTTCTTTAAATTAAAAACTATATACTTAAAAAAAAAATATAAGGGATTTTTTATGCTTTAATTTAGCTATCATATTTTTAGGTGATGATTTTTTTGCTAATGTCCTAGGATTAATATCTACAAAAAAATATCCTGCTTTATTAAAGGATTTTGAAACAAAAATTCGGATGGGTCAGGTCCATATGACATATACCAGGCCTCATAAGAGATAGCGTCACTACACTCTTGATAGTAATTTTATACATTTTCTTATTATCATAACAAATAAAATTAACAATACAATTTAAAGGATATTTGTTGACAGGATGTTTAAAGACGTATTTTAGCTCTAGCTTTATTAATGAATTTTGAAACAAAAATTCGGAAATTTCGAGTTTACTAAATAAAGTAAATTTGTAATGAACAATTTTCCTTTTAATTTGGATTATACTATGGGTCAGGTCCATATGACATATACATGACCTTATAGCAGGTAGTGTCACTACACTCTTGATAATGTTTTTATGCGATTTTTTATCATCATAATAAATAAAATTTAAAGGATATTTATTGATAGGATCTTTTAGGAGGTGTTTCTGCCTTGTCCTTATTAGAGAATGATCTTCTATAATTTTTTCCAATTAAAAATTAGAAAATAAATAGTTATTCAATTTATAGTTTGGAAAATATGAGTCAGTCATTTCACCACAATTGAATATGTTTATTATTTAAGCTTAGATTACACCGTAATTATCTAATAGACGATCTAAACTTTAATTTTCCCTTTTTACCCGTCTGCAAGTGTAATATGTGCGTGAGCACTCACGCTCTTTGAGCGCGAATAGGGTTGGCTAGGTTCGCTGCACACAAAGATCAGTATAATCATAGTGTAATTGCTTAAATGAATATCTGCAAGAATAATTAATTGCGATACACATGCAATTTTAGGCGAGCAAAAAGGAATTTGAATATGTTCAAATATATTTCTAATCACATGATGGTTTGTGAATTTTTTATTGGTGAATTTTCTAGTTAGTCGCTGCTGAAATCTTATTTGATTTACTTCATATTATGAATGATATATTTTCATATTCATTAAATATATTTTGATTATTTCAACTCATTTATTTAATTTAGTAAGCATTTTTCATTTTTTCAAAATTAATATTTCATGTTCCACTGGTACTGTCATTTTATTAAATATATTTATAGCTTGAACGATCAAATATCAAAATAAACGACGTGCATATGTTGGGTTCACAACAAGTAGCATGGACGACGTCATATTTAATATATCTTCGAGCAAGCACGATCAAATCATTCATAAGTTCGGCGAATTTACGCTTCTATATTCTCGCCACGAGGAAAATTTGTGCGTCTATGCGCAAATATCGTGCACTCACACGATCGGTGTAATCTACTGGCAAACTTCTTGCACAGTTTAGCGATTTGAAAGTGAACCATTGGCAAGAAAAAATCGCCAATTCGACGAACGGTGTAATTTAGGTTGTAGATTCTAATACAAATTTAGATTAAAGTTTGCCATTTTTCAATTATAAATTGGTAAGTTACCAAATAATGCGTTCAAGAAATTTTCCTACAAAAGTGATAATGCTGCCTATAAAAGCCATTTTGTTGGCATAACTATACGCATACAGGATAATATAACATGCTACTTAAACTACGGCCGCTTATTAGGCGAAAAATGTAGGGCAAGAGCTAACTTACCGAGAGCTAAACTTGACGAGAATGCCAAGTGACAAACAAGAACTCAATAGACTTAGGGTTGGCGTTAACTAAAACAAGAAATAACTAACTATAACAGCGAATAATTTGATCAATATACCCATTCGATCATCATAAATAAAGCACCCTGGTCAGCCACTAAGCAGCTGCTGACATACGGAAAAGCGACAAATCTGCGACGGAACATTGGCAAAGACAGACAAACAAAGAGCAAATGCTTTTGCCGATCATTTAACAGAAACTTTTAACCAACACTCAAAGACTTATCAATATCCATACCTACGATCCTACCCCCCAAATATTTTATACCTTCCGAAGTTCAAAACCTCACTGAACGGCTACTCAACCAAAAATCCCTGGGCTATAACTTCCGAACTATTAAAGGGACTATCTAAAAAAGCAATCGTTCTACTCACATAAATATATAAGAGCATTCTCCTTATATCATTTTTCCCCAATTTTAGAAATTCTCCATAAAATAAAAATGATCAATAGGCGAAAAAAAATCAACTCAACTTCCTTTCTCTTGTAGACCCATAAGCATACTACCACCTCTTGCCAGAATAGTGAAAAAATTGATTTTAAAATGGCTTTTCCCAATCCTCATCATCAATTTGACTTTTGAAGTGAACACTCCACTATTTAGCAGCGTCATCGCGTGATTGACTTCATTGCACCCGCGCTTGAAAAAAAAGAGTACAACCCAGCCTTATATTTGGACATAGCTGAGCCTTACTTTCTTATAATCAAATCTTACCTCTCGAGCAGAACATTATAAAATATCGCCTACCGGAGCAGATGTTCCATAAGGTAGTATCATCGGTCCCTTATTATACAACATCTACACTCATAGTCCATCGAACAATAAGAACCTATTAGGAACGTATGCTAATGACACTACCATTCTAGCTCATCACCAAAATCCTAACATAGCATCCACTGTCCTGCAAACGCATATTTACTCCCTTTAAAAATAGTTAAAAAAAATTAAAGTGAACGAACAAAAATACGTCCATACCCCTTAAACGGCAGCATTTTCCCCCCAAAAGACGAAGTACCTGATGTAGGACGCAAGTTTGACAAACGATTAAACATTAAACGCACATACAAAACTTAAAAGACAAGAATTTAACGGACGGTACAAGCAGCTGCTGTGAGTTTTAGATTCTAGATCAAAGCTAACCATCAACAGTTAATTGCCGGAGCCAATCTGGACGAACGGACTTGAACTTTGGGGTTCCGCAAAACATTCCAACTCCCTCCGAATCTAATCACTACAATCTAGAATCCTATGTAAAATCATCAATTCCATAATAGTGTTATCCACCGTGACCTAAATGCTCCTTTTCCATAATCCATTACAAAATATTTCATTCCCGTCTTAGTCATATTATAATCCTCTTGTTAAAGAGGTATCCGCAACTACTATCGCAATAAACACCCAACGACGAAAAAAAAAAATTGATTATTCAACAAAAAAATCTAAAACGAGCAAATTAGAATTTTAAGGACGTCCATAAAAAATTAACCAAAAAATAAGTACAAATAAAAAATGTGAGAGAGGGGAAAGGGGACATACCTATCGCAGTAATTATGGACTTAGGAACTTGGGCAATGAGCTATTATTTGAGATGGGAAAAAAATTTATTAATCAACAAAAAAATCGAGCAAATTGGATTTTTTCTCTACAAATTTTATTATTTTCAAAAGTCCAAACTTTTAAGGAGCTCCCAAAAAAAAAATTTGAAGAACTAAAAATTAGGACCTTAACTTTTTTTTACTAAATCGTATTAATCAAATCGAAAATTTTACATTTTTTTTAAAATAAAAAATAAAAAAATATTCCATAAAATGTATAAAAAATTTCCTTTTTACAGTTCGAGTTATTATCTAGAATCACTAGAAATTTCCTAATCGAAGAGTATGCGCTTATCGCCTACCTCAATCCCAGAGTTTCTTCTTTTCATTTACTCATAATACCACCTTTTAAAATTAGGTACCGGAAAAAGGAAATATTGTCAACAGTGTCGAGTGTTTGTTTTACACAATCGATTTCACTCTAGAAAGTGATACTTTTAACATACAAGAAAGAATGTCAGGCAACTACCTGGCTCTGGGCTGGATTGAAGATAATTTTTGTCTAATTTTGTGGAAACGAATCATGATAAAAATCAACAACAGACGGTCTTTACTAGTAATTTTGGGATCAATTACCAGTAAAGAGGCTATCGATTATCGGCTATTGATATTTTCCGATGTGGTGTGCCCATTGAATTTTTTTTTTTTTTCGGTCCACTTCTCTGTTCAGATCCAGATGAAATATGCCATAAAGTTTCTCATTGATCTGGGCTCAAGAAGAAGATCTTTTTATCAGCTAAACAGGACAATTGATATATTTTAGAATTGAGCAAGAATTTATAAAGAGTTTCTTCTGCAATCTGAAGATATTATCGATTCTGAGAATAGTGGAGAATCTGAGAGAACAGTTTTTTTTGTTTTTTTTTTTTAGTTTTTTTTAACTATTTTGTAGTAAATATTCCTACAGAAATGTTCATTCTTAGAGCAAAGCTATTTGGAGAAAACTAAGGGGCATCTGAACTCTTACTAGATAGACGCAAACATTCGGAGTGGTCTCGGAATATTGCGGGCTTTTTCTTTGAATAGTTTGTTTTTTAGCCCTTCTAGCCATGCAGGACAAGCTTTTTAAGAGATAGCAATGACAAAGAGTAACCTGGTCTCCCCTCCATACAGCTTGTACTTAAGTCCCTTCTAGACATGCGAGACAAGCTTCCTAAGAGACTGGCATCAGAAAGGGCGACCTGGAAATACTTTAGACCTCCCCTCCACACAGCTTGTACTTAAGGCCCTTTCAGAAGTACAGAATAAGGTTCTTAAGAGATAGAAATAACAGAGAGCAACTTGGAAACACTGCAGGTCTCCCTTCTAAATAGCTTGTACTTAAGTCCCTTCTAGCAGTTTAGGTCAAGCTTTTTTAAAAGACAGGAATCACAAAGGGCAACTTGAAAATACTGCAGGCGTCTCCTCGACACAGCTTGCACTCAAGACCCTTTTAGAAGTACAGGATAAGCTTCTTAAGAGATGGGAATTACAAAGACCAGCCTGGAAACACTGCGCACCTCCTCTCCACACAGATTGTACTTAAGTCCCTTCTAGCCGTGCAGGACAAGCTTCTTAAGAGACTGGCAACACCGCCGACTTCCTTTCTATATAGTTTGTCTTTTAGCTTTTCTGGACGTGCAGGATAAGCTTCTTGAAGGACTGACATAAATGAAGGTCCGCACTACGTACGTTGGTTCCTCCTAGATATTCAGAGCATCCTGTAACTATGCGACGCAGTCGAGCGTGATAAGCAAAATTCTGTTTTCGTAGTCGATTACGAAAATGAAGCAGAAACATTTGGAGCAACGATGAGCCATAATATTTTGAAAAATTTGAAGGGTTCTTGTAAGGTTAGACCGTCGATTAACATTGAAGCTGATTATTAGTCAGCTGGAAGGCTCAGAAAAAGGCTACTTTGCATCAGATCGGAGCTGAAAACCTTTCTACATTGCTACGAAAAGTGGCTTCACCACCTCTGCCGATACATAACTTCCTAAGTATTTTTTAAGGGCCAAAAACTCTCTTGGAAGAGGAACTTGGCTCAGAAAGGCCTTCAGGTTAAAAATTTGTTAAAAATGTGGGATTCTTGTGAGATGGGACCATCGATTCAAATTGAAGCTGATGAATGAGTCCTTGAGAGGCTAAGAAAAGGGCGTTTTTTGCGTTACATATAATTGACAGCCCCATCATGACATCGCCCCCTGTTACATGGTCATCTCCTTCACCTAATTTTCGTTGAAAAAAAAATTCCTCTGGCTCCCCAGACCATTTCCCTCCAGCTCACCTTATATAAGTCCGCGTGACTTTTCTGTTATTCCACAAGATCAAAACATTCTTGACAGGATATTATCTTGGTGCTAAAGGCTCTCAACAGTGCTATGAGAATCGGAAACAGTGCCTGCGCCAATGGATAGCTGTTCCAGAGAATACGATTTTTTTTTTGGAGATCGCAGAAGCCTTTTGGAAGACGAAATTTGGTCATGGAAGTCTTCAGTAGCAAAAACTGATGATAATGTGGGTTGAGTGAGGATTTTTATGAGTTAATTAATATTAAACCTGATGAGTGAGTCATTGAGCGGCTCCGAGAAAATGTTCTTAGTATCATCATGATATCGCCGCTTATCACATGGGCATCTCCAACAACTTTCTTTTATCGAAAAACTAAATTCCTGTGGTTCCCCGACACTTTCCCTTCTGCTCACCTGATATAAGTCCGCGTGACTTTTCTTTTGTTCCACAAGATCAAAAAATGCTTGACAGAACATCAGCTTGGTGCTGTCGATACAATACAAAGGTGCAGACTGCGATTCCAGTTAAAAGCACTCAACAGTGCTATGAGAATTGGATACAACGCCTGCGCCGATGGATAGCTGTTTTTTTGGAGATCGCAGAAGTCTTTTGGAAGACGAAACTTGGTCATGGAAGTTTTCAGTAGCAAAAATGTGGGTTGAGTGAGGATTCTTATGAGTCAATTAATATTAAAGCTGATGAGTGAGTTGTTTAGAGGCTCCCCGCCGCCTATCACACGGGCATCTCAAACAACTTTCGTTTATCGGAAAAAAGAATTCCTGTGGTTTCTCAGACTCTTTCTCTCCTGCGAATCTGATATAAGTCCATGTGACTTTTATTTTCTTCCCCAACGTCATCTTGGTATTATCAATAACATCTAAAGAAGTGTACCAGAGGAGCTTAAAGCCGCACTAGTTGAAGCCTTCCAGAACATTACTATCCAAGAGAATTACTATGAAAGAGACAACATTTATGTGCAAAAATAAAATTAAATTGTTGGGAAAGAAAAACAGTCTCGCCGAACAGGAAATTTACTATATATGAAGCCCCATTTTTAAAAAAAAATGTTTGTTATGGTAATTAATATCATGTAATTATTTTAGTCTCATTATTACTATTTATTTGAAAAAAAATATATCAATCGACTGTGCTAGCTCAGATACATTGTGAATAATAGAAGCAGATTACGTGTAATTAATTTCTACGATACTACGAGTATATGAATTCAGATACTTTTAATAGATTTTTTATAAATTACGGCTAAGTTTGAAAAAAATTTTAACTTGCATTCTTTTACATTGTTTCAATTGTAATTTTCCTTATTTTCATTTATTTTTATGATATTCTAACCACTTTAACTATAAAATTTAGTTTTTCAAGTTGAAAAGTTTCTCACCAATAGAAAATTTCATAAACCAAAAGTGGAATTGTAGAATTTTATTCCACCTGTAAAAGGACATGCAACTAAAAATCGAAATGGCTAAAAGTTTGTAACATTTATGAACTGTATAAAATATGGAAAAACATAAAAAGCAATTATCAAGGCTTGTAGAATAATTCAAAAAGGACCTTATACTATGCGAAGAGAAAAGTGAATTTTTACTTGTTACTAGTTTAAATTAGGTTTATTTTTACTGTTGTTTCGGTTTCTTTTTTCGAGCAGAATTGCTTAAATATTTTTAATTAATGTGAAAAGAAATAAAAATTAAAAATTTCCTTTTGTATGCAATAAATTTATGTTAGGAAGGATATATTCATCATATAATAGTATATTAATTTGATAGAAATTTTCATAATTTTATAGATTTTTTTAAATTTTCTTGTTGTGTTTTATTTAGTTTTTTTTTTTGAAAAACAAATTCTGAAATTAAAACATTTTTTTGTTTGTTGATTGTATAGAATTGGGAGTGATGTATTGTTCAAGGACTCTAAGATGAGAAGTTGAAAACTAAATTTAAAACGAAAAATAATTGAAGAATCTAAAAGCTCTGTCATATAATAAGAGAAATCTCACCAAGAAAGTAATATTAGATAAAGTGTAATTTCCTTAGAGAGAGACACAGAGACAGTAAAGAGTTATCGAATTTGTGCTTTAAAAAATAATTACTAATTAAATAAAATTTTTATACAAATTTTAATTAAATTTTTTTATATTTATATTGTTTTTAAAAATAATATTTATTCGATATAGAAATTCATGCATGATTCGATCGTTTTAAGGTAAATTTTAATAAATTTTGTCATACATTTTGTGGATTTTTAATGATTTAAAATTTAATGATTATCTATTTATATAAAATAATCGTATATAATTTAAAAAAAAAGAAGAAATATGGTATCAAATGGTACTGTTTTGGTGGCTAGTTGACATCATCAAATCTCGAAATTATATATACTGAGAACATAAGGGCCATGGCGCTCAAAATTGACGGTAAAGGGTCTCTCCTTTTTCATTTTCAAAGAAACACCTTCACATATCAAAATATATATTTTTCGTGGGTATAATAACTTATCCACTATTTTTTTTGAGTCTTTAGGGCCATACCAGTGGTATAAGCTTAAATCTGCTGTTTGGTTATAGATGGCGTGAGTGAGCGTAGTAAGCTACCATGGGCACGCTATACTTTTTTTTTATGAGTTTGACATCTGTCAACATTAATCAGTATACATTGTCAGCAATTTAGTTTCATCGGTTCAAAGATGATAATTTTGACTTGTGGGATAAGAAGCGTGTAAATCGGTCTAGAAAATTGAGGACCACCAATTGTAGGCTCTTTTGGATGAAGACGATACCCAATCGCAAAAAATTCTCGCTGAGCAATTGGGTGTTACTCAACCAGCCATTTTTATGCCTTTGCGTACCATGTGGAGGATTGAAAAGATCGAAAAATGGGTGCCGCATGAATTGAATGATAGGCAGATGGAGCGACGCCAAAACACATGCGAAATCTTGCTCGCCAGATAAAAAAGAAAGACGTTTCTGCATCGGATTGTGACAGGCGATGAAAAGTGGATATATTTCGAGAATCCTAAATGCAAGAAATCGTGGATTGATCCCGGCCAACCATCAACATCTTCCCCAAGACCAAATCGCTTTGGACGGAAAAAAATGCTGTGAGTTTGGTGGGATAAGCAGTGTATCGTCTACTATGAGATGGTGAAACCTAGTGAAACTGTCAATCCCCATCGCTACCACCAACAACTGATCAAATTGCCCCGTGATCTGCGTGAAAAAAGGAAGGATTATCAACAAAGGCATGACAAACTGATTTTCCTCCGCGACAACGCACCATCGCACACGTCAAAAATGGTTCGAAACTACTTTGAGACACTCAACTGGGAGGTTCCGACTACCACCTGTTTTCGTCGATGGGACATGCGCTCACTGAGCAGCACTTCGATTCTTACGAAAACGTCCGAAAATGGCTTGATGAGTAGTTTGCCTCGAAAGATAAGGAATTTTTTTGGCATGGTATCCACAAATTACCCGAGAGATGGGAAAAATATGTAGGTAGCGAGGGCAAGTACTTTGAATAAATTTGTTTTTGCTTTCTTTGAAAAAAAAACATGCGGATTTAAGTTTATACACCTTATATTTATGGCTCCACTAAGCGATAAATAAGCCCCCCCCCCATCGCTGAATGCTATAACCTTCTCGTAAAGCACGAAACGTGACTACATCCAAAATAACCACTTTTATAGCAAATTGAATAAAAAAATTCAAATAATAAAATGACATCTTTGGAAATAAATAAATTCTATATTAAATAATATTTATTATTACTAAAAATTAAATAACGTGCTATACTTTTTTTTAAATTACAAACTGGATAATTCTGTACCAATAGTGTTATAGGATTGACGAAAAGGATCCAATCAGGAGTGGTCGTTGAAAAAAAGTTTTTTTTTTATTATTTTTAATTTACGATAGCTTAAAGGATAAGTCACTATTCATTCTTATTTTATAAGACCATAAATATTGCTCAAAATTATAAAAATAAAATTAAAAAAAAAACAATATGATTTAGTGATACAGGAACAAAATCGCAGTCTTGAGTTCGAATCGAACGGGTGAAATTATTCGGAGACTTTTAATTCCATAACAAATTGTACAGAAATACCTTAAATTGATCCTTTATCACCTATGCTCGCATTCAACTCAATTGAAATTATAAAATTTCTAAATAATAACAACTATTGTTATTAATATTGAAAAGATAGTTTTGTATCCTTTCTATCATGTATATGTATCCTTTTTGATTTTTTCCTTTTCAACTCTGAACTCAAAAACGATACACATCAGTAACTTTTCAATTCATAGTTAATTTTCCTTATTTTTATTTTTTTAACCAAATTTTTTATTTTCCTGACTGCATTAAGGGTGGTTTTGTATATATCAACCAGCAAATGTGTTCATAATTTTTTTTTTTTTGGTGTTATGAATATAACTGTTTTTTTCTTGATTTTGTTTTATTTGATTTCTTTGTTTTTATTTTTTGTAATTAGAAATTTTTTTTATTTTTTATTTTTTTAAGGATACAATTCGTATATTGTAAAATACTGAATGGGTGGGCAGTGAGTTATAGATATGTGCGTATCTAATTACTTAAATAATTAAAAAAAGTAAATTAATTATTTTTAATCTCGAAATATATATTTTTCCAACTATTGCTGATTTTTATTGTTTTCCATGGTATATCCTGTGTGTGTGTTTTTTTTTCATTGTAAAATTATTATTATTTTCTCAACCTTTAAAAAAAAATTTTTTTTTCATTAATATTCTTGCATTTTATTTAAATTTTTATTCACTTTTAATATTTTAATTTTATTTTATTCGATCGAATTTTGTAAATTGTAATACACCCGATTAATTTCGCAAAAGTATTTCCAATTAAAATATATATTTTTTCGTTGATCATTTATTTATTCATATTAATTTGTATATTAATTAAATATAAACTGTTAAATATGTAAACATTTTGTTTGCATACTAGAAGGGTTGGAGGTATGTATAAGTAAAGTTAGTTAAGGGTCTGATTTGTAAATATGTTGTAAACATAAATATTATATTTCAGTTCTTGTTTGCTCATAATGCAAAACGAGAACTGAAATATAATATTTATGTTTAATTTTAAGTTCATTAAAGGATATATATGTTAATGATTTTATATTCAAAAAGAAAAACTAGACCATAATAACAAAACCATTTTTAAATCGCTGAAAATATTAAATATTCCGGTGTCCGTCAGGGTAGCATAGTAGGTCCACTCCTTTATAATATTTACATGTATGGTATTCCTTGTTTTTAAGATATCCTAACAGGTGTATATGCTGACGATACAGCCATTCTTACCCATCATTAAAATCTTTCCACAGCTACCAATATTTCACAGAACTACACCTACTCCTTAGAGGCATGGAGAATAAAAGGTAAATGAGCAAAAGTGTGCACATGTTCAAAAGGTGGAGAGGACAGGTAAATGAGAAAAAGTGTGCTTATGTTCAGAAGATGAAGAGTATAAGGTAAATGAGCAAAAATATGGTCATTTTAAAAAGGTGGAGAGTAAAGGGTAAATAAGCAAAAATGTGCTCATGTTCAAAAGACTGAGAGAAGAGGTCAACGAGCTAAAATTTCCTCATATTCAAAAGATGGGAAAGAGGTAAATGAGCAAAAGTATGCTCGTGATCAGAAGATGGAGAGTAAAAGGTAAATGAGCAAAAATGTGCTTATGTTAAAAAAGTGGAGAGTAAAAAGTAAATAAGCAAAAATGTACTCATGCTCAAACGGTGGAGAGAAGAGGTCAACGAGCTAAAATTTGCTCATATTCAAAAGATGGAAAGAAGAAGTAAATGAGCAAAAGTATACTCGTGATTAGAAGGTTGTGAGAAGAGGTAAATGAGCAAAAATATGCTCATGTTCAAAATATGGAAAAGAGAGATTAATGAGCAAGAGCATGCTCGTTATCAGAAGGTGGAGAGAAAAAGGTAAATGAGCAAAAGTGTGCTTATGTTCAGAAGATGAAGAGTATAAGGTAAATGAGCAAAAATATGGTCATTTTTAAAAGATGGTGAGTAAAGGGTAAATAAGCGAAAATGTGCTCATGTTCAAAAGATCGAGAGAAGAGGTCAACGAGCTAAAATTTCCTCATATTCAAAAGATGGGAAAGAGGTAAATGAGCAAAAGTATGCTCGTGATCTGAAGGTTGTAAGAAGAGGTAAATAAGCAAAAATATGCTCATGTTCAAAATATGGAAAAGAGAGGTAAATGAGCAAAAGTATGCTCGTGATCAGAAGATGGAGAGTAAAAGGTAAATGAGCAAAAATGTGCTTATGTTAAAAAGGTGGAGGGTAAAAAGTAAATAAGCAAAAATGTACTCATGCTCAAACGGTGGAGAGAAGAGGTCAACGAGCTAAAATTTGCTCATATTCAAAAGATGGAAAGAAGAGGTAAATTAGCAAAAGTATACTCGTGATTAGAAGGTTGTGAGAAGAGGTAAATGAGCAAAAATATGCTCATGTTCAAAATATGGAAAAGAGAGATTAATGAGCAAGAGCATGCTCGTTATCAGAAGGTGGAGAGAAAAAGGTAAATGAGCAAAAATATGCTCATGTTCAAAAGGTGGAGAGTAAAAAGTAAACAAGCAAAAATAGGCTCATGTTCAAAATGTAGAGATGGTAGATAAATGAGCAAAAATGTGCTAATGTCACGTTTACTCTTTGTAGAGACAGGCTCCATATATAATCCAAAATGGCAATAATACAATACAAATAATTGGTGTCCGATACCATGAACTCATATTTGACTAATGGCCAATCTGAAATCCTCAACACAAAAATAAAAAGAAACAATTACTCCTACTCCTAGAAAACAAGTTAAAACTGACATTAAAAAGTAAATTATTATTTTATACAATACGATCCTGAAACGCATATGGACATACGGACTCAATCTGTGGGGTGTTTCGTACATTCCATTTACGTTTGTGAACTTTTTAGTTATAAAAAAATTTCATTCGCGTCTATCCTACCCTCCTAATCCTTAAGCAAGAGTACCCTTAAAAAATCTAAATTTTATGTAGTTTTATAGATAACATTTAAATTAATAAAAAAATTATATAACCAAAAAAAATTGGCATCATTAATAATGAAAAAATGACAGTTGAATTGAGACATCTATAAGGACAGTCTGATAAGTCAGTAATAAATAAAAAAAAATTTATTTAATCAGCAAAAATTCATTTCTTGACAATAAGATTGATGTCTACACATTCTTTTGAGATGTATATCATATCAACTATCCTATAAATTTAGAAGTGAGAGATTTTTTTATTCATTTCTTCAGCGGTGACCTAAATTAAAGGGTCTGGCCACTCAGCGTCATTTGTACCCATGCAATCACAACCAAATTTACTAAACCACTTCAGAATCATTCCATAAGGTAGTTAGGAATTTTCAGAGTACTATTTGAGCTTGTTTCTTTTCTCTCAAAAAATAGTATTTTATTAACCTACGAAATGCATATTTTCCTATTAACAAAAAACAAAACACAAATATTCCTTGATTTCAAATGTTAAAAAAAATAAACTAATAAACAGAAACTTATAAAAATTTATATGGTAAATTTTGATAAATGCCAAATAATAGAAAAAATGTTATTTTACTAATAACAATTTTTTTTTTCATTAATTTATCATCGATTTATCAGACCGAATTCGTACACTCATACGTATAGTACTCGTAATTTTTAGTTTACTTTTTAATTCTGAAATTTTATAATTGAAAAAAAAAAGAAATTTTTAAAAATATAGAAAAGTTAAAGAAATATTCTTAAAATTAAAGGTTGTGTACAAAATGAGCTATTGCTTATAGTCAGACTGTATGCGATATACTGAAATGAAATGGAATTTATTGTATTTACTCATAGTGGGGATCTTGTATGGGCGTCAAAAAGTTATTCAATTTAATTGAAATGCAATTCGATTTTCGGATATGAATCGGAAACGATAAAATCCTTCCGAACAATTTAGCCCAAACAATTATAAATAAACTTTTATTGAAAGTGTTCAAAAATTTTACCATAATCCGAACATGAATGAACGATTATGTGTGGAATAGTTGGATGATTAAAGCAAATAACCATCAATGAATTATGGATGGAGTGTGGGTATAGGGTGGGCTATGATTTATGAAGCTAGATAAAAGTGAGAGTATCGGCAAAAATATGTATTAGTGCAAAAAGTTATGAGGAAAAATATTGCCCACATAATTTAGGTGGATTGATTGAACTTTTCAAAAGGACGATAAATTTTAACTATTAAGGTCGAAATATGCATTCCTGAATGTAATTGGAAAAAAATCTAATAAAAATATATAAAATATATACAATAATATTAAAGTCTATCTAATCTTTTCAATTCCATCTATTGACATATTTTACAATAATGTGGTTTGTTTATTTTATGGTTCGGAAAGTACAGATTTATTATTTAGCATTTAAAAAAAAGCTATATTTTTGATAGATTATTCAACTATCAATTAATAAGTTAAAATTACAAAAATTTTCTATAGTAGTTGTAATTGTGTCGTAGGGAAATTTTGGGCTTTAAGAGGAGATTATGGCCGTTATGATCGTCCTGCTGAGCAAACAATTGCAGCGACAAAGTGAGAAAATGTCAAAAAACAAATAGTAAAAAATTGCTATCAATAAAAAATATTATTATATATGGGGCTCTGATAATCCACAAACGGCTGTGATGAAGCCATTGTATCCGAAAAAGTGACCGTCTTGTGTGCTTTTTGGTCTGCTATGAACCAATTTTTTTGGACATAAAATTAAAGATTTTACTCTGGCTCATATATTGTTTTAAATAATAGCACCACAAGCACCACAATACCAGAAATTTTGCTTTATTGTATGAAAACCTCACAGGAAGCGTTATTTTGAGATTTTTTGAATAATAATTGGCCTTAAACCTCTTTTAAGATTTGCTATCATTGGACTTTTTTTTTGTAGTTTTATAAAATTTATATTAACGAAAAAACGTATTTCTTTTTATCTTAAATTGGTAAGTAAAAAACCATTTTGTTAAATTATTATCAAAAGCCTGCTTTAAGAGGCCACCATATACTAGATCTGAGGGTTGTATGAATAATACTTGGCTTTAACAAGAAAAATAAACGTGTTTTTTGTATAAAATTCATTTAGTTTTTCCACATAATCTCCTTTTAACTTAATACATTTAGTTCAACGTTTGTTATCTATTTTATTCCATCTAAAAAATATGAGCTCGCTTACTCTTCAAAAAAGGCGTTTCTTTCAGCAATCACCTTATTTTTTGAGTCAAATCTTTTTATGCTGAGCCATTTTTCTCATATTCAGAAAGAGAATTTTTTTTGTGTTACTCGGATTACCATTTAATCATTCTTTTGAAGTTAATATACGTGTATCTTATGATCAATCGTAAGTAATTGCTGTACACTTTTGGGGAAAAAGCTTTTTCATAAATAAACGAGTTGCCTCATCAATCTCATGCATTTTCATTCTCCAATCATTTATTACACT
Source organism: Atherix ibis (assembly GCA_958298945.1). Lineage (NCBI taxonomy): Eukaryota > Metazoa > Arthropoda > Insecta > Diptera > Athericidae > Atherix > Atherix ibis. The sequence continues at coordinate 24,565,523 of OY282610.1, read as the reverse complement.
AATATTGGCGATATTATTTGGGCAACCTGGACGTATCATATTAAAAATGCTTGTATGGCCCGTCCAATATTTAATGGTCACCAACGAAGGTGCAAGTCCTAATAAAATTCTCTGAGTTCCGCTTTTATCTAATCATTCGTTTTCTTTGTTAAAAAACAAATAGTTTATCAAAAAAGTTATTCCTTTTAAAAGTTAGTAAACTAAATGACAGAAAAAAAGTTGCTATATTAGTAGCTGCACCATCTCTTGCTGAGGCCAGGTATTTATCATACAGCCCTCGTGTAAAGAATGAGCTTATCGTAGGTTTTGAAGTGGGAGTATATACTAAATTACTTTTGAAATAAAATATGGTGCCTGGTAGGGGGGGGGGAGGTTGTTTCACCCAAAATAGTGGATTGTATTAGAAGTAACAGATCATTTATGAAAAGAAGAAAAGGTGTTGGAGATAAAAGGAAATTCTGCGGAACACTACTATTTATTTGGTGAATTGCAGACATATAGACTTATGGAAACCATATTAACAGTCACTAAGGAGTTTGGTTGATTGAAGACAGTTAATTAGATAATAGTTTATGCGTCGGCAATAAGAGGGGAACAGGACTACGCTTTTTTGGGGACTGATTGAACAAATTCTATTTTCTATCTATTAGGAAAAATTCCTGAAGAAAAGAAAAGTATGGATTAAAATACCACCACAGAACTATGAGGGGATATATCACTTGGACCAGTGGATATATCTATATGAAGATCTCGAAAGCATGGAAAAGCCGGAAGATGTATAAAACTGATCTGCGATCAAATTGGCCTTCTCTATTTAGCTGACGAATGAGGAGTTTGATTGTAAAATAAAGAAGAAATTTTTTTTTATTAAATAAACTTAATTAAATTAGCAAAGGATATTTTAATTTGATGATAACACTTTTTTTTATTTAACCTAAAAAGTATTTATCAAAATTTTTCACTTTTTGAGGTTTTTAAGTTTTTTTCCCTCAAAAAGTGTTCGGATAAAATAAAGATTTGATATGATTTTTTTCCTAATATTAAAAATAGAAAAAAATAAAATAAACAAAACAAAATTCTAAGCGTAAATGTTAGATAAAATCGTACGAGTATTTAATAGGAAATTCAAAAAAGAAAACCCACACAAAATTATTGGAAGAAAGGGGAAAAAGCCGAATGTGCGGACAAATTTGTGGATATAATACAATATATAATTATGGAGGGTGTATAAACGGTGGCATCTATTCATTTCGAAATCCATTATTAAATGTTCAATTATATAAATAAGAAGCGATTTTGATGAGATTGATATGTGAATGAATAAAGGATGGACGACGGTATTATCTTCGTAATCATTTAACATAGTCTGTTTGGTTGAAATCGTAATAAAATGTTCCATTAGTAGCAGAGTCTCAGGCTTCAAATAGTGAAGGGAGACACCGACTTTTTACAAGTTAGCTTGGGAGAAGATGTAGTATATCTTCCCTTGTCCCTCTTCTAGAGAATAGTAGTCAATTTCAAATTAAACTCGAAATTGGACTTAAACGGATTTGCAATTCCGTATCAAAATCAGAATACTAAATGGTCCCTTTCAAAATGCACAATGGATATTAGGCATGTATGCACGCACACTTGAATACTCATTCTCACTCGGATTGATAGCAAATGATCCCTAAGGACAGAAAAGATAGTCAGTCAGTCTATCATGATACACGATTGCTGAATTAAACAAATGCCATAGAATTAGTTAGTCTAAATCAAAATAGGGGTGAATATACTGCCTATTGTAAGTGAGTATATAGAAGACGTAAGAATGCATTTCAAAATGCAGTACTATATAGAAAGGGATCAACATAAAATTTGGCTATATGCCTACTGATACTTGTATTGCACATAAACGAAAAGGAAGCAAATTTAACCTTTGTAATAATAAATACACAGAAACATATCCCGAACACATGCACAGAAATTTTTGTAGCGTTTTCGACACCCTTATCGAATAGTCAATAAACACCACACCTATACTTGGAAATTTTTATAAAATTTAGACACCCTTCAGCAATATGGCAACGCTCAGCGATAATGAACAAATCAAAATAGAGCGCGCGCGTTCCCGGATAATTTACACTTTAAGGGGTGATTTTATAGTGCTGCGTCGTCCTAGATGGGATGTGATTTGTAAATATAGAAAGGGTGGTTAAATAAAAAAATATATCTCAACTTTTAAATGGCGTATATAAATTTATTAATAATTTACTTCGTTTAATTAGAATAATAGATTTACTGTTGAGTTTAATTTGATTTTTTTTTGTCATGCATTTAAACCCTACAACAGCAATGCAAGATCTTATGGTTGGTTTAAGCGGTAAATTTGAAAATATCACAGATAGAATTATTTATTAAAAAGTTTATTTTTATATTTTTAAGATCATAACTAGATAATAGGGTTAATATTTTTACGTAAGAATATTTCTAAGATAAATGTATTCATTTAGAACGTTATAAAAAGGATTATCCAACTAACGTATGGGAAAGAAATGTCTTATAAAATATAATTTAAATTTAGACTTTTATTAAAATTATTTCATATTATATTTTTAGAATTATGCCATTATATAAAACATATAAAATTATTTAAATAGTAGCTATAAAACTTTCAGTCCTGCAGAAAAACAATTTTTTTGAGGTAATTTTTAATGACTTTTTCGCACATTTCCGGGCCATTATTTTCCGGTTTTTTTTAAATGATTTTAAGTTCAAAGATTATCTGTATAAATCTAATTTTTTTATAACTTAATACAATAAAGTTCAATAGCCTAAAATCACATCACCTTGAAAGCTTCCCCATCCACCGTATTCTCCAGGTCTGGCCCCCAGCGACTTTTTCCTGTTTGCAGACCTCAAGAGAATGCTCGCTGGCAAGAAATTTAAGACCGATGATGAAGTGATTGCCGAAACTGAGGCCTATTTTGAGGCAAAACCGAAAGAGTACTATAAAAATGGTATCAAAAAGTTGGAAGATCGCTATAATCGCTGTATCGCCCTCGAAGGCAACTATGTTGAATAATAAAAATGAATTTTGCAAAAAAAAATATTTTTACTGTGTTACCTTATAAACTTTTCAGCCAAACTGTTAGCTATTAAAATCTATATTATAAAATGGTAAAATTTTATTATAAAAAACTTAAATTTAAATAATATATTATAATTAGCAAATATTCTATGACAGAACTATACTTTCTAACACCACAAAATGGATAATCAAAAATGTAAATGAAAAATATTGTAGTTCAAATTAAGAAAAATTATAATATGTTAATTTTAGATTTTCATGTAAACCAAAAAGGATGTATATTTTTTTTTTAAATTTTTATTTCTATTTGGCAAAACTTGTACGAATACGAAAATTATGAAAAAATTTAAATATTATTTAAATATTTAACAGAAATTTTTCGCTTCATTTTAATTAAATAAATTATTTAAAAATTCGCTAAAGAATCAACTGATATATATAATTTTATATATTTTTTGTAATATGTTTGAAAAAACCGCAAAATATTTGAAAAGTTCACCGAAATCAACTTCATCCCTTTCGTACCACTAATGTTCAGATTCACCATTTTTTCACATTTACACTATTTATGAAAATTATATAAACAGCAACTGATTTAGCCGTTCTGGGCCTCCTCATTGGATTGTTGGGGTATTTCCATTTGGATAAAGTGAACAAAACAGAGTCTGACCGGTTAAGTTCCGGTTTGGGGGTTGAATTATTCAATTTAGTTCGTACCACAAGGATGTTCATACTTTTGTAGACTACCCCATATACTAATAGTAATAAAAAACAGTAAATAACAAATTATAAATTTCTTGCACGAGTTCATAAAATGTTTATAGCAAACGATTAATGATTATCTTGAGCATGGTTCATGTTTAATTGAAATGAAAACTTCACACAACGACAAAGCCAATTTCGGTTTTTTGTTGTTGATATTTTTTAATTTTATTTTTATTTTATATCTGCAACTACAAATATATTGCAACAAGCAGATTTACATAACAAATTAACTATGCAGCATGACACCCATCGGCGCTTCTCCAACTAACGAAAGTTAGATTGCTCTAATCAATCTCGAGGCGGCCATTTTCGATAACTCAAACAGGACAATTCTCTTGCAAGTGGAATTAAAAATTTTATTTACCATCAGTCCTTAAGAAAGAAGAGGAGAGATTTTATCTCGAGTCTATTTAGAGAACAACTATACATAACAATTATTCACAAATTTTGTAGAAATTTTTTCAGTAAATTTTTGATGGAATTTTTTCGATAAATTTTTGATGAAATTTTTTCAGCAAATTTTTAATGAAATTTTTTTCTGAATTTTTAAAAAAAAATTTTCAACAAATTTTTGATGAAATTTATTTTGGCAAATTTTTGATGAAATTGTTTTATTGAATTTTTGATTAACTTTTTTCAGGAAATTTGGATGAACCTTTTTCAGTTAATTTTTGATGAAATTTGTTCAGCCAATTTTTTCACTGAATTTATGATGAAATTTTTTCGATAAATTTTTGATGAAATTTTTTCAGCAAATTTTTGATGAAATTTTTTTTTGAATTTTTAAAAAAATTTTTTCAACAAATTTTTGATGAAATTTATTTTGGCGAATTTTTGATGAAATTGTTTTATTGAATTTTTGATTAACTTTTTTCAGGAAATTTGGATGAACCTTTTTCAGCTAATTTTTGATGAAATTTTTTCAGCCAATTTTTTCACTGAATTTTTGATGAAATTTTTTCAGCTAATTTTTTGAACAAATTTTTGATGTAATTTTTTCAGCAAATTTTTGATGAAATTTTTCCAGCCAATTTTTGATGAAATTTTTTCAGCTAATTTTTAATGAAGTTTCTTAGAAAAAATTTTTTGATTGTTTTTTCAGCAAATTTTTTCACTGAATTTTGGTGAAATTTGTTTGGAAAATTTTGGATGAAATTTTTTCAATGAATTTTGTCAGCAAATTTTTGATGAAATTTTTTCAGCCAATTTTTCTTGAAATTTTTTGACCTAATTTTTGATGCAATTTTTTTTTTGAAAAAAAGAGTCTATCGCAAAGAAATGCAAAAAAAAATCGAAATCTTTAACAAAAACAAAGATTTTTTCACTGAATTTTTGATTAAATTTTTTTATTGAATTTTTAATAAAAGTTTTTCAGCAAATTTTTAATGATATTTTTTCGCTGAATTTTCGATGAAATTTTTCCATTGAATTTTTAATAAAACTTTTTCAGCAAATTTTTAAAGAAATTTTTGCTTTGAATTTTTGATGAAATTTTTTTAGCAAAATTTTGATGAAATTTTTTCAATAAATTTTTGATAAAAATTTTCGATGAAATTTTTTCAGCATATTTGTTCACTGAACTTTTGATGAAATTTTTTCCGCAAATTTTTTTGTGAAATTTTGTCAGCAAATTTTTGATGAAATTTCTTGACTGAATTTTTTATGAAATATTTTCACTGAATTTTTGATGAAATTTTTTTAGCAAATTTTTGCTGGAATTTTTTTAGTAAATTTTATATTGAATTTTTAATGAAATTTTTTCGACAAATTTTTGATGAAATTTGCTTTGGCAAATTTTTGATGAAATTTTTTCAGTCAACTATTAATAAAAATTTTTCGACAAATGTTTGATGAAATTTTTTCAGCAAATTTTTAAAAAAAAAAAAATTTTTCTGAATTTTTAAAGAAATTTTTTCAACAAATTTTTGATGAAATTTGTTTTGGCAAATTTTTGATGAAATTGTTTTATTGAATTTTTAATAAAAGTTTTTCAGCAAATTTGTAAAGAAATTTTTTCTTTGAATTTTTGATGAAATTTTTTCAGCAAAATTTTGATGAAATTTTTTCAATAAATTTTTAATAAAAATTTTTGATGAAATTTTTTCAGCAAATTTGTTCACTGAATTTTTGATGAAATTTTTTCCGCAAATTTTTTTGTGAAATTTTGTCAGCAAATTTTTGATGAAATTTCTTGACTGAATTTTTTATGAAATTTTTTCACTGAATTTCTTATGGATAATTTTCGACAAAGTTTTGATGAAATTTTTTCACTGAATTTTTGATGAAATTTTGATTTAACTTTTTCAGATTTTGATTTAACTTAAACAGATTGAAATTAAGTTACTTTGGTATTTGGTTATTAATAGAAATTCAACTTTAGGTCAACTTCAGGGGAACTTTAACACTAAAAAAAAAAAAATTACTACAGGAAAAAAATATTTTTTCTATTCTTGAGGGCAATTTAAATAATTTAAAATAATAATTTTTTTATTGTTGAATATTTTATAGTAGGATGAATAATAAGCAAAGTCCTTTGTAGGTCACAAACTCCCTTAAACTGAATTTTCGTAGGTCATCACTCTCTTAAACCGAACTTGCCGGACACCTGATTTAAAGTAAACATTTTTTTGGGCTCATATCCTTAAGATTCTATGCCAAAAAAGCATTTACGTAAGTGTTAAGGGAAAAAAAAGATTCTAGAAAAAATATGATTGCATAAAAATCATAATAATAGTCGTGGAAGGATATAAATTTGTTCAGCTGTTTCATAGGCACATGTGAATTTGGAGGGATTCCCCTACCTCATGTTTGTTTGCTGTCATGCACGTTATATATAAAAAAATTTTTTTTTACTAGATTAAAAAAAAATTTCACCGTTTGTAGCCTTTTCTTCATCATCGCCTTTTTATGAATGCAATAAGGAAGAAAAGAATCTTTTCCATCGTCCTCCGCAGTCTTTCATAATTTTTCGCTCATCAAAATTTTTCTAAGCATTTATTCTTGGCCATATATTATTGGCATACGGCCACGCTGTCGGCAGGATCGTATTTCACAAAAGAAGACGGCGGCTATTTATAGGCAATATCGATATCAGATGCTTTGTTTTCTGGTGCGGAATGAGCAAATGCCAACTGGTCGCAAGGTAAGGTTCTTTGTTGGGACCTATTGTCGAGGATATGATCAGTTGGTATAAATTTTCAATGCTATCATTATTTCAATCCTTAAAGGTGTACATACCGATTTGGATACTCGAGTAGACTGCAAGGTAAGGAAAAGCAAGCAAAAATTCAACACCGCAAATTTGCAAAGAAAAAAAATTTCTAATTGAGTGTAAGGATTGCGTTTGAAAGGTAATATAATAAACGGATATGCGCAGAAGTTAGTAGCTCGTCCAGAATTGTCCAATGCCTATCCGAGAAAGGCCATTTGTGGCAATATAGGAATTTTTTGGCATTACCAAAAAGGAGCACCATTTTGAGGATCTCGTGGCAGTCAATCAAATCCAGGTTGAAGTTATGGCTGTATTCCATATGGTCGCATATAATATGAATTTCCGGAACTCGCTCATGGAGATCCGTTGCAGTTTTTTTACTTTTTAGCTAACATATTACATGTGTGCGCCGATTGACGCAATTTTGAAGCATACACATTTGTATCAGCATCATCATTAAATACAAAATCGAAGAAAAAAAATAAAGAAACATGTACGAAAAGAAATTTAGAAATCGGCTCAAGGGCTGGGCACTCCTAGTTGATTGGCATATCCGAAAATTGCTCTCTGAAGTGGCCTCTTTGGCCAATAATTGTGCAATCCATACACGAGCACTAACTTCCCGTTCGCGTTTGTGTGTCCAATTATTTCGAAACGACCGAACACACGCACCATGCTAGCTCAGGGCAGATCTTGAACAATGACGATGGCGATTATCCTTGGTTTATTTTTTGCATTTTTCCTTTAAGCTGTTCAAGTGCAGCAATTTTGTTGTTATCTAAATAATTTACAAATTTTTTCGAAATTTTTTTTCCAGTTCAGATTTGCACAATTTTGCATTGTAGTAAGTATCCTTCAGGATGAGCTGTTCATATCTAACCTTTTCCTGTTTTTTTTATTATTCACATTCATTCGTGGATTTATTTAAAGTTAAAATTATTTCTAATATATTATTTTCGATGATTTTTTTTCTCCAGTTATATTATTTAAACTCGTTTAATTTTGAATAAGAGATCCTTGCTTAAGGAATACAAAATAAAATAAGTTTCAATTTTTTTTATTAGAACTTATTTTGAATGTTGGAAAAGGAAATTATTTTTACCAAATTCGTTGACAAAAAATTCTAATTTTTAGATGAGCCATAAATGAGAGCAACTTCAGTTACAGAAATAACTTTGGCTTACTTAAATCCTTTTCATATTTGGTATCAAAAATCTCTATTAGTTATTATATAATGCTGAGGATATGTTATATGAAGGGTGATGGCACCTATAATAAAGATACACAATAGATCAATACACCCGATCTTTTTGAAAAGATGGAAATTGTACAAAATCAGGATGATCTGGATATATCTTTTAGAAATGATGTCCTTGGCCGTATAGGGGTGAAAAAAATTATCTACTTTAAGTTTTTGACAAATTCAGATTGTCTTTCTTTAGCTGTTATGTAGATGAAATAAATATAGGATATCTGAATATCTCATTTAAAATGGATCTAGAATGAAGCCTTGCTAGGTAATGTCCTTGACCATATAAGTTTCAAAAAAATTGTTTACTATAAGTTTTTGACCAATTGAAATTTTATTTTTAGCTATTATGAAGATCACATAAAACTAGAATCACTGAATACCTCCTTTGAAGAGGATCTTAAATGAAGCCTTGCTAATTAATGTCCTTGATCGAATAAATTTAAAAAAATATTGTCTACTATAAGTTTTTGACCAATTAAAATTTTATTTTTAGCTATTATGAAGATCACATAAAACTAGAATCACTGAATATCTCCTTTGAAAAGGATCTAAAATGAAGTCTTGCTAATTAATGTCCTTGATCGAATAAATTAAAAAAATATTGTCTACTATAAGTTTTTGACCAATTAAAATTTTATTTTTAGCTATTATGAAGATCACATAAAACTAGAATCACTGAATACCTCCTTTGAAGAGGATCTAAAATGAAGCCTTGCTAATTAATGTCCTTGATCGTATAAATTAAAAAAATATTTTCTACTACAATTTTTTGACGAATTAAAATGATTTTTTTAGCTATTATGTAGATGACATAAAACTAGGATATCTGAATATCTCCTTTGTAAAGGATCTAAAATAAGGACTTAGGTAGGTTTTGTCCTTGAAAATATAAAAATTAGTTTTTGACCAATTATTACTTTTTTGAAATTTTTTAATAGTCCTGTGAAAAATACACACTTCCTTAAAGTTGATTCCTTTTCCTATTTGAGACCAAAAATTACAACTATTAGCAATACAAAGTTGACGCTATACTGGTTGAAGTCGTCATCAATCGAATTGAACTAATTTTGACTAATTAAAAATTGCTAGCCATTTTTTTTAAGGAGTACACCATTTTTTGTTATTTAAAATTTGCTGGGCCAGATGGGCAGAGTAGGGTTAAATTAATATAAATTAAAAATTTCTAAAAATAATAGGAAACAATAAAAAATAAAAAAACTTATTATTCTCCATTTTTATGTACTCTTTTTCCCATTTGCAATTATGATGTCCTTGACTACATAAGTAAAGTTCGGATGATTTTTTTTTTTTTGTAAATTATTTATGCTATTTTTTAATTACAATATAAATATTATCAGTTACTAGCTAATTTAAGATTTCACTCTGAGTGTATGAGTTTTTGTCTGAATTTTTCAAAAATGGAAGCGTACAATAAACGTTATCATGAGTCAAATCGATTCCAAGCAATAACAAGACAGTGTAGTTATGTCAAGGGATGGAAAATTGTAGATAGTCTTAGATATATTATTTGATGGAAAATCGTATTTTGTTGGGCTTCTTCAGTTGCAAAAGAATAAACACCCTTTCCGGAGAGCCAATCCCGAAGGAATAGAGAAATTGCGGTTGTGTTTGTTTCACGTTGCAGATGACGTTCATTTTGTCTTCTATTGTTACCGGCTTCCATTAAAGCAGATTTTTTTTTCGTTTCGTCTTTTTTCTGTTTTGTTTATGTTTTTGCTTTTTTTTTTTTGGGAAGTGGGGGGGGGTTGATATTCTGGAAAGAATAGTATAGTCAGAACTGAATCGAATAAGCCCTGCAACCAGTAATTAAGCGATATGCAGTTACGGGACATGGGATACACGATACCATTGCAAAAGGGAAATAATCACGATTTTGCAATAGGAGGGATGAGAATTCAATTATGGAGAGGCCGACCACCCTTGGCTTAGTTGAAATCATTGTCGTTGTCGTTAGGGTTGCCGTTGTCATTTCCATCGTGCTTATTCAAGACCATCGTCATAGTGTGTATACTCTGAGTCATTGTCATTGCCATGCAAAAGTAGTCATGGCCACAGTGATCTTTGCAGCCCCCTGGCATGTGGTCCTATTGCACCAAAAGTTATTCAACCATCGGGCTTGTTGCTTTTCACATATTTATGTATGGATGTGTATGTAGATACGTAGAAATTTTACCGACTATATACTTGGTATCATTTGGCATTTTCCATATTATAACGATTCGTCGTCTATGGGCACTTCCCTTTTGGTAAAATTTCCAAAGTTAACGCTTTATTCAGTGTATATTTACTATGTTCATGGTTTTTGATATAACAACTCTCTATCATTCCCTGTCTATTTATTAATTCTTCTAACTCCGTTTTCTCTTACCCTCCTAGTCATATATTTTTTGCCATAATATCCACACTGATATAAACATCGTTTCGGCTCTTTGACGATGAGAAAACCCCTTTTTATGACATCTTGTTTCGATTGGGATTTGTCAGCATCATATTGCATAATAGTGTTCAGAGCCACACATGGTTTGAGGCGTTGCAATTCGTTGGCTGTGTCGCCTCTAGCATTAACCAGAGAATATTGAAACTTTACCAAAGACCATGGACAAATTTTGATTCGCTTTGACTCAGACAAATGTGAGATTTGCCTCGAGAGGATTGCAAATGTGTCTGGCGACTATTAATGGAAACGAATTTGTATGCACAACTCTTGAACAGTTTGGATTAGTAAATTTCCAAAAGAGTCTTTCGCAAAGAAATGCAAAAAAAAAATCGAAATCTTTAACAAAAACAAACAGTAAAGAAATTTCGTAAAACTAATAAAAAAAAACTCTGCAAATAAAATCATAACGAATACGGCGAACTGAAGTAAAGGAGTACTAAAAAAAATCTGTGTTTTGATTTATATTTAAATACAGGGTGGTCACTGAAACAATGACAAATAAAAAAAAATTTTGAGCACAAGTTTTTTAAGAGTTTTTATTATTTGATTTGGATTTATAATTGTTGGAAAATTACATTTCTCAAATGACCATAAATTTTCTGCTTAAAAAATAGGCTCTTTTTATAGCATTATCCATTACCGCAAATAAGTGGTCCTAAAAGTCATATTTCGTCTCGAATGTTCTCCTTAAGTTCTCGATGTTAAATCTTTTTTTGCGGGGCTAAAAGAAGTCTGGTGCCGTCACATTAGGTGCACGCAAAACCAAACAAATTTTTAATTTTCTGAAATTATTCGTTCTCCGAAAATTTCTCGTTTGAGGTCCATCTTTGTTCTGAAAGTGCACTCAGTAGCTCCTTCATGTTGAAACTACCTCCGGATTATCTTCGACTGCGACATTAAAATGGTGCCGATATTTTTCTCTGTGTTTGAATAATTCATCGTTCATTGGAAAAATATTAGAACGTGTAGTCCAAGACGAGTAGTTAGAATTGTCAGGAAATGCAGTTATCATGCTCTAAGGAAATTTTATTTTAATTGGTGAACCTTCGAAGAGTAAATATTTTCTAAGGGAAAAAACAAGAAGGAAAGGGTTATGATCTATAATAAAAAATTAATGAAGAAAATTTATAACTAAAAGGAGAGAGACAATGTAAAGGAGGGAATAAGCAATCGTTGAAGATGGTGGTGAGCAAGGTGTAATTTGATTACCTGTAACCGTATCCCCAAAACCGCCATTGACACTTCAGGGTATGTCCTAAATAAATATCGATAACTTACCAGCCTTACAGATGACTTCTAGCAGTGAGGGTATAACACATTAAGTTGATCGTGATGTCCTTTCCGGTGCCCCGCAAAAGGAACCTCCTCTTGGGGTACGATCAATACCAAAAGTGCCATACGGGTGCAAGTACCTTTTAAACAAAACTGGAATCATGGGGTTCAGGGTGCCTCACTGTATTAAAGTACACTGTGCCTGATCATAGAGGTATAGTGCCTTTGCCTTATACATGATAGCGTTCGTGTAACACCTACATCGCAGATACAATTTTACTTCAGGGATGGCAGAATTCCAGGTGCTATCACTGCAGAGGATAGTAGAGGTTTAGGTAGGCCTTACGGCCAACTGTTAGGGTAACTAGCTTGTAACTGATTACTAACTGTAAGCAATTTGTCCAACCTATGATGGACGGAGCTGGCTACAGGGAGGGCTAGTTAGTTGCACAAACGTACTTGGGGTAATGAGGGAGTGGTCTACTGGTTGAGACAGCTTACTGCTGGAATTGACGGAATATTGAGTGTTTGCCTGCTTCATACATGGGGCACAAAAGATAGTGAAGAAGAAGAAGAAGATGGAAAAGATGAAGAAGATGAATAAGATGAAGAAGATGAAGAATATGAAGAAGATAAAGAAAATGAAGAAGAGAAAGAAGAAGAAGAAGAAAAAGAAGAAGATGGAAAAGATGAAGAACATGAGGAAGATGAGGAAGATAAAGAAGATGAAGAAAATTAAGAAGATGAAGAAGATGAAGAAGATGAAGAAGATGAAGAAGATGAAGAAGATGAAGAAGATGAAGAAGATGAAGAAGATGAAGAAGATGAAGAAGATGAAAAAGATGAAGAAGATGAAGAAGATTAAGAAAATGAAGAAAATGAAGAAGATGAAGAAGATGAAGAAGAGAAAGATGAAGAAGAAGAAGAAGAAGAAGATGGAAAAGATGACAAACATGAAGAAGATGAAAAGATGAAGAAGATGAAGAAGATGAAGAAGATGAAGGAGATGAAGAAGATGAAGAAGATGAAGGAGATGAAGAAGATGTAGGAGATGAAGAAGATGAAGAAGATGAAGAAGATGAAGAAGATAGAGAAGATGAAGACGAGAAAGAAGATTAAGAAGATAAAGAAGATGAAGAATTAAAAGAAGAAGAAGAAGTAAAAGAAGTAAAAGATAAAGAAGATGAAGAAGATGAAGAAGATGAATAAAATGAAGAAGATAAAGAAGATGAAGAAGATGCAGAAGATGAAGACGAGAAAGAAGATTAAGAAGATAAAGAAGATGAAGAAGTAAAAGAAGAAGAAGAAGAAAAAGAGCAAACCTGGTACAGGGTTACATGCATGAAGTTGCCCAAGCAGGAAATCGAAGAAGAATGCGTTTGACTAGAGCGATCTGGAATTTTTTCGAGTAATTGTGATGCGTGCAACTACCTAGCTCTAGTTAGCTGAGCTGGCGAAATCCATTACTGGACATATTTGTTTTGCGCGTTGATTGGTCGTATCTCAATCCCTATGCTTATAGACGATCCGTGGTATTATTTCTAATAATAGGTATATGACGTTTGATAATATAATTATTCTGTCCCTCCCGGTGATCCTTGATCGAAAGCCAAAAGCTACGGTCCAGTTTCTTTCTCGTGGCGCTTGGAATTTTTTGCCAAATACCATATAGCATAGCAGTAGTCTAATTGGTTAGATAATGATCACGCTTCTGGACCAACCAACTAACCAAGGCTGCCGCAACAAATTCGTAGCCATTTTTATGGTACCTACAAAAACATAATAAAATAAAAAATAAACAAGTTTTCAAACACTTTAGTTTTTCAGTGGCCACCCTGTCTACAAACAAAGCATACGTGTACACATTTAAGTTGACAGTAAAAAAGGTTCGTTTTTATTTGATTATATCAAATATTGGTGGTCTTAAATAGAAAAAAGAAGCTGGTACAAATTTGGTTAACTATTTCTAAGAGAATCTTAAAATCTATTGCAAGTGAAAGACAGCAAAAACGAAAGGGACAGTTTCTATTTGTTCTTTGGCTGGTGAAAAAATCCTTTTTCATCGTTTTTAAAATAATTCCCTTTCTTATTCTGTGTTTAGTTATTGGTATCGCAGTCTGTATGCGTTAGGCTTGCGTCAATTGCTTCACATTTAACAAACCTCTTGAAGAATCAGTATCCCTTCGAGTGGATTCTTTTCATTGAAACGAAGCAGTCGTATCTGATGCGGATGTTAAAGGTGCCAATAGAACTGGCAATATCGATGGCGAAGACGATGCCAATGGCAATGAGCATATCACCTCCTTATTTTAAGGGTAGCTGGGAAGAGAAAGCGAAAACTCTGAAAATGGCTGAATATTTTTTTTCTGCTTACAACAATTTTTTTTTGTACTCGGCTAGATTCCCAGTTGACAAAACACAACTACCACCAACAATATCCGATGAGTGTACATGTATATGGTGACTGTCCCCCCGCTTTGGTGAATTAGCACTAGACAACCCCGCTAGATTCGGAATATCCTTCCTTCTGTTGCATACTGTACGTCGGCTATGGCACATCAAATCGGGTAACATCGAATTCTACATAAATAGTGGTGTCATATGAAAAACATCCCTTCATCAATTTAGCCTGAATGCGAATTCTACTATGCTTATGCGCTGTTGTACGTTAGCCTGTGTTTGTACATGGAAATGGATAGCATCCCAATCGATGAACGCCAGAGTATCCAGTCATGTGTATATAGATACATCCATAGATACACAAAAGCAAAACGCCTACGGTGATGATTTGTTTACGCTTAGCCAAAAATTAAGCGTGAAAGTAAAATCGTTCGAACAGCACCGTTTCCCTTGAAAAGAGATTGCCAAAGGGTGTAATACTGGGATGGATGATAGTCTACAGTGTGGTGAAAGTTGAAAAAATCAACATCTTTAAAGTAGGTAGAGTATCCACAATCGCACATCCAATTACCACAAATATACTGATACAAATACATTCATAAATTTTCAACCCCTCTTTTGATGTTTTATACCTTCGGGATGAATAGCTTTAGGGCTGCGTCCTTTGGTATGTTCTATCTTTTAAATGTTCTCTGTTATATTTTCATCGCTTTTACTTTTAGATTACCTTGAATATTATATATTCATACACATATACACACACACACACACACACAAAGTAGACGGGAAAAAAAAATCCAATTTTTTCCTTTTCGGTTTGTTTTATTTCAATTTTCTTTGTTCCCTTTTCGGCAAAGGACTTTGAGAAAAATTGCAAAAAAAAAACAAAAAAAAATCACTTAAATTATTTTCGGTTATTTGTATTTTGATGTCGTTGGTTGTTGTTGTTGATGTGAAACTGTCAAAAAATTTTCAACTGGAAATTATAAATTAATAAAAATTTCACAAATGGAAAAAGGCTTCGTAATTTGTTTCCTTCAAAATGTTGTTTGGGGTTTTTATCCGTTGCTGCCAAGTTGAGCGGACTTTTTTGTTGTTGAGTGATTTCTTGCGACCGTAACATATACAGTGAAGAAAAACTTTTATTGAATTTATTTGTGTGTGAGGATGTGTGTGTGTATTTGTATCGGAGTGGGTTGGAAACTCCAAGTGTGAGATGGATCGATGTGCATATGTGAAAGTGAAATATTATTTTTTTTTCTTTTGAGAGAAGAGAAGATTGAGCAGCATCGGAATATATTTTTTTAAAAACAAAAATACTTTACGATTTAGTAAAAAGCAATTTAAGCTTCAAAAGCAGAGCCAAACTGATTTGATGGATCCATGGGCACCTGTATCTGTGAAATTTTTTACCAACGACCCAGGAGAATCGTTTTTTTTTTATATAAGTATTTATTTATAAGTAATCCACCTTATTTACGCCAGCGTAAATTTTTTCCCAATTTCATCAACTCTCTTGCTTACCCATTTGGGGGTCTTATAGCATTCAATTTGACCTCTAAACTTTTCTATTGGCAGAAAACAAAATGAACAAAAACACACTGTTCCCCTTAAGTAACATTTTCCTGGCATTTTATATGGCTTCAATATGAACATTTTTTCCTTCCTCTTCTACCATTATTATTCCTTTCGAATTTCTTCTATTAAATACATTTGAATTTTCTAAGAAAAAAAAAATATTGATAATAAAAAGCCAAACACTCTCGCCCATTTTTTTTCGTCCATTTTACTTTCATCTGCTTTGTTTTTTTGTTTGTTTTTTTTTTGCAAGTAATTTCCTTTTTATAAAAATACATATTTTATCAAATGTACAATTTTAATGTACCTATTTATATTTAAATATATGAACGTGAATTGTATTATAATAATAAAGGACTCACGACTATGTATGGTGATTTTTTTTAAGAGTTTGTTAGAACAAAAAACAAAAAAAAATCTTTACTTTCACGTGCTCGCAATTTGGTTATAAAAAATTCAATACCCTTAAGGATATATGCTGGTACTTTAGAAAATTTTAAGTATATTTTCATAAATACAATAAATACACGTAATAAATATATTTTTATAAAAGTAATTTGGTATTTTATGTAAACGGTTGAGATTTTTTTTTTTTTTGTGAAAATAAAGATTTTAGCAGAGTGTAATTGTTTTTGGAAGAAGAAAAAAAAGATTATAATAAATATAAAAACTCAAATAAGTTTCAGGAACATTTTTAAATAATTTTTTTAAAAATAAATATCAGTACGAAAGGCATATCTATTTTACAGTTCGTAAAGTATAGTTCTATTATTGGGTATTTATTAAAAACTTTTATTAATATAGAAAAATAATATTTTAGGTACTAAATTGCCATTTTATAAAATATATTTTAATTAAAAAAATATTGCGTTTATTTTTTTATAAAATAACTCTCGCAAAGAAACTATTTATGCAACCTTATTACAGATTCGTTAAATAAATTTTTAAAGGTACTTAATTTTTTTAAAAAGAAAATCTCCTTTTAATTTAATTTTTAGAATAATTTGTAATGAGCATTTTGAATTTTTTTTTCGAAATATTTCTGGCTTAGAAAAAACTACTCTCGTTAATACTTTAAAGAAAAAAACATAATTATTCATTTTATAGTCTTATATAAAGTAAAATTATAATTAAACATAATTATAATTTTACTTTATATAAGACTGTAAAAATATACAAATAATTTTGAAAAAGCCATTTTATTTGTAAAAAGTGACTGTTTGTAGTGCACTTTAGTCTGATGGTGTCATTGGCCCAAAATTTGTTTTGAAAATTAAGAACAAGAGACCGTTACCGTCAATTCTGATTTCTATAACCATATTAAAATCAAATGTTTTTAATCTTAAATTTTAGATTTTAATCTATACTATATTAGATTTCAATAAAACAGTAGCATAAGTAATAAAACATAAGAAATTTTATCTTTATTACACAAAATGTTCCCAGGACGCATAATTTCCAGTATTGATGATGTCAATTATCCTACAAGATCGTGAGATTTGACACTATTCTAAAACTATATATAAGATTACGAGATCTGTTCAAAAAGTATCGCGAATTTTGTGTTTTTTCATAAATTATTTATTTTGTCATATTATTTTGTCCCCTTCAAAGTAATAAAAAATGATTTTTAGTGATCTTTGTCAGCTCCTTCTTCGATGCTATCTTTATCTCCTCAATCGTAGCGTAGCGTCGTCCTTTCATGGGGCTCTTCAGTTTTGGGAACAAGAACAAGTCACAGGTGGCCAGATCTGGGGAATACGGTTGCTGCGGCATTATTAGTGTTTTTTTTGGTCAAAAATGGGCGTTTCTGGCGGATTGCTTACGAAACTTGTGCATAACTTGCAGGTAATATTCCTTATTGACTGTTCTACCCTGTGATAAGAACTCATGATGAACTACGCCCCGGCAATTGAAGAAAACTGTAAGCAAAACCTTCGCATTCGACCAAACTTGGCGCACTTTTTTCGGTATTGTCTCGTGCAGCAGCTTCCATTGGGATGATTGAGCTTTGGTTTCCACGTCATAACCATAAACACATGATTCGTCACCAGTTATGGTCCAAAAACCACACCAAACTGTCAATTTAGGTGAATGTAATGGGTGTTCATGAATAATTTGTGGATTTTCTTCGCACCAGAATCGACAGTTTTGTTTATTTACGGTACCACTTAGATGAAAGTGAGCCTCATCGGAGAAGATAATTTTCTTACAAAAATCGTTATCGTTTTCAAGTTGTTCCAAGACAAAATCAGCAAATTCACGACGTTTACGGTGGTCCAATGACTTCATTTCTTGAGTGATAATAATTTTATACAGATGCAAGCCCAAATCCTTTCTCAAAATCGGCCAGGTTGTGGTTTGAGACAGTTCCAATTCTTGAGAATGTCTTGGAATGGACAAATTGCAGTCTTCATTAACACTTGCCTGAACGGCATCAATATTTTCATTACTTCGAGCGGTTCTTTATCTTATTGGCACTTGAACATTATGTAAAGAAAATGTACGCTCGAAATTTTTAACAATTCGACGAATAGCGAGCACAGTTGGACGATTATTACGACCATAAAATGGCAAAAGCGCACGAAAAGTTGCAATTCGAGAACGATTATGTTGATAATAAAATTAAATAATTTTTAAATGTTGTTCTTGCGTATATCTCTTCATAATAAAATTGTAAACATTACTAAATACAATGAAAAAAAAAAGACATATCATAACATATTACAAATGGCCAAAACGTCACTTAGAAATCATATTACTCTTATTGGAAAACTCTATACAATTTGTCAAAAGCAGTCGCGCATCTATTCGATCAAACCTTACAACAGTTAATGTGGCTGGCAAGCAAATTTAATAGAAGTTTTTGCTTGTTTGTTTGTGAGAAAGGGTCTCAAAGACTTTCCCATATCTAAGCACCATGACCGTAGGGCCCTTTGGCGTTACAGGTATGATGGTTTAAATTTTCAAATAGACAAAGTTAGGGAAAGATTATTTTGATTTTTTTCTTTTTTCGATAGAGGAGAAGATATAATTAGTAATTAGTTTGAAGAGAGGTCTAGGGAAGGGCGCAGATGGGAATCTAGTAGTTCAGTTAATGAGGGACAATCCGCCAGTATGTGTGGTATTTTTCAGCGGAACGCCACAGAATTGATAGATAGGATGTTCACGATTGCAGAGTAGGAAGTCGTAGGTGACGGCGGTACGAGCAATTCGAATTCTGAGCAATTTTTTTACACAGAATTTTAGATTGGTTGTCGAGTAGATCGGTTTGGTGATGGTTTGCTAGGGTGTAGCGGGGAAAGTTGGACGTTGAAGCTGTTAGTTGACACAAGATGAGTGGATTAATGAATGCCACGAATACAAATTTCTTTTGCAAGCCGATTAGCATATTTGTTACCAGAAATGTTTATATCGAAACTGAATAAAGCGAGTGTTCATTACATGGTGTCTAATATCTCCTAGTACTGGGGTACCTAGGCTATAGCTCAAAATCTCTCGTAGGGTATCGCTCAAAATAACCGCCCCGTGGATATTTTTATCTTTATTGTTTACAGCATGTTCTATGTGATTGCTGATCGTACTGCCCAGCGTTCTGCAAAATAAGCTGCTACAAAATAACCTCCTAAAAGCGACTGCCCCCTTATTGAATAACCGCGAAAAATGTTAAATGCTTATTCGTATTCACTTCAGTATAATAAATTGCATCGTTATCTAATCCACTCAGCTCGCGCCTAAACAATTTACAGACGCATATTGACTTCTTTTTCAATAGGGATATGCTAACCGAAGTGCTCAAGCCCGCTCCTATCCAAGGTATCCACGCCGGTTTTGGACAGGTATTTGGGATGCTGTCATGTGGGATATTAGGACTTCTTTTAATTTCGGTCAGGATTACTGAGAGCGAGGAAGAGGCTCTAATGAATATTCAGAGTAGCAGATGTTTTTATAGATGAATTGGTACCTGACTTTGAGGAGGAGGTATAATAAAGTAGTTTGGCCAGTTTGAATTTGTAGAGAAGCTACCGGTGAAGTGCGATGAGCTCCACTGACTATTCTTATGCAGCGGCTTACCACTATCTCAATTACTTTTTCTGCCGATAAAAACCCTAACCAACCAGTAGATTGATAGAGCCCTATTAACAGTATGTTTATTTTGAGGATGCCGATAATCGAGACACCTAGAAAGCTAATGGTATCCACTAAGAGAAGTTGTTTGCTCCTACCAATCGGTACCGGAGAGTTACCGCAATTATCCTTCCAATAATCTATAATAGCACCATTTCTATGGCACCAGTAACTAATCTGAAGGCGTGTGGTACAAAATTTCGAGGGGGCACTAATTGTGGTTCCTTCAGCCACTTATGAAGTAAGAAATATCTGCCAAAGAGGAGAATAGAGAATGCAGATATATATTAAGTATAGTAGTGTGTAAAGAGGAGATCCCTGTGGAATACCATTCTCCATGTTGATTCATTCTAACCGGAAAAATTCTTGTCAACCAGATATGAATCGAGTAAATGGATAGTTGAGGTATCGATGATCCACCCTGTCAGTTGGAGAAGCACTCTGTGACGGCAAATGCTGTCGAAAGCCTTTTGGTAAAAGGGATGTGGGCCTAAACTTATTGGCCATGGCTGTAGCGGTTTGCCGTTCGGACACTGATATCGCTACCGCAACCTTCCAGACAGGCTTCAAATGCGTGTATGCATTGTAGAAGGAACCTTCTAAGTCATCCTGAAAGACACTTTATCCTTACTAGGAGAAGTTCCTTTATATGATTTTAATGTGTGATAGAATTCAGGAAGAGAGATTTGGTGGTTTAAAGTGTAATAATTGTTGCTCCCACAGCGGGTGGAACTGAGACGGTTGTTAGAAAAGTATAAAGCTAAAACAGTTGCTAGCTTCTGAACGATATCAGCTGAGGCGACAATCATGCCGGGACCAGTACCGCTCCCCTTACTATACAGAATGGCATTTATACCGCTCCAAGCCTACCTTGGGGAAGAGTTTATATCAATGGAGGTAGTGAAGATTTTCGTTATGGCTTCCCTCACTGCTTTTTTGACTTAAGCATTTCACGGTCTTAATTCGATCAAGTTCATGTCAGTTGAAAAGTGCTGGTATATCTTCCACGCAGAATTTCAATTTTTTATCAAGTTTGAAATAGAGTGAGTAAACCACACCGGCTAACGCGTATTTAAGCCAGAAGAAATGGGTATAGAGGTACCAGCAGTATACCTGAAAATATGCGTTATAGCAATCAGGAATAAAGTTGGATTTAATATGAGAGGCAAGGCTACAAAAAGAATGATACCTTTGGTCGATATGAAAGTAGAAGATCCATCGTTCATACATGTGTGGTTCGAGTAATAGGAATTCAGCCAATGTATAAAGATTTTGATGCCCCAACATGTGCTAGCATATCAGGTGATTGATCGATTAGAGCCTTCCAATGCCACCCTTCTTGCTATTCTATGGTTTATTGTAGATTATAAAATTTTAGTTCAAACATCCAGAAATGTTCAATTGAATGATGGAAATTTTTCTGGCTATTGCTGTCATGTTATTGATGTTTGTTGACATTGAAGTTGGTTACTGATTACAGTAGTTTTCTAATAAATTTAATGATCGTTTTTTGCTTACGCAATAAATTTATTACGCAAGAAAAGATTACATTTCTTATTTTTACATAATTCTAAATGTGAAATTTTTCAGATTATTTATTTTGTTTTTAGTCATTTTTTTTTTGAAGGAAATATTTTTTTAAAAAAATTTTAACGAAACAATAAAATTTCTATTCTTCAAAAAGTTCATATTAAATTTATTAAAAATTATTCATTTTCTTTGTAGAAGTAAAAATAAAATAAAGGATATCCCAACAGAAGTAATTTTGCTAGAATATACAAATTTATTTATGTGCCTTATGAATTGAGTATAAAAAATAAGATGAAAACGCTACTGAAGCGCAATGAAATCGAGCCACTTCTGAAGCAAATCATATCTGACGATGCTAAATGTACAATATGTGAAAATTTTGTTCGAAAGATATTATGAAAAAAGAGAGATGAACAATGACAACCGTTTTCAAAGCCAGGATTAACGACCAATAAGGTTATTATGTGTGTATGGTGGTAATCTAGCTCAAACTCAAAATTGGCCCAATTAATACGCAAGAAGTAATTTTGATAGAAAACACAAGTTTCTAATTCCAAATACAATATATTGGGTAAATGGCCTTCACGTTGTTTTGTTGAAATTTTCCAAGACCGTTTTGCAAAATGTGGCTGAATTTCATTGCTGCAGCGCTTAATTTTGTCTTTCAAGAAGTGGGTTTAGTCTTCAAAAAAAACCCAAACAAAAAAGTCGAACAGTGTTATAAATCGCATGATCTGGGGGGATTGTAATCCGCAAAACGGGAAATTACACGACCAGGAGATGAATCATGTAATAATGGAATTGTTTCTGGGGCTGTATGGCATATAGCACCGCCTTGTTCAAATCTTGCAATTTAGGCACAAAAAACTGGATTATTATGTCGCAAACCTAATAACGCGAAATTCAAATCTTGCGTTCATGTTGGAACACCCAATATTAAATGAAAAATTATTAATGTACCAAATTAGATATTACTGAATGGAGTAATATTTTGATGCAAATTGATTTTATTTGCCTTAAGCACTTACACATATACCAAATCGTATTTTACCCACACATTAGACTTTGTATTTTTTGTCATTAAAAATAAAATTTCATATTAAAGGTACTTGCTGCCAAAATTTCTAGTTGCGAAATAACTTTTTAATGGTGTAAACTTGCACATAAATAGGATAAGAGTAATACCACACATACTTATATAACAAAAACAAAAGTCTGGGTTAATTTTTGAGCGAAATTCCAAGCTCTATTATGGTCGAATCATGGCAAGCGTACTCGTTATAATATGGTGCTTGGGCTCGCACTACGATATGGCGATAAAATCCATTAAAACAAGAGAAATTTATAGACCACATTATGCCACCCATCATTTTCAGCCGACACGTTTACTGTAGCTGATAGTATACAACCGGCCCCAAAATCCATTCCATTGCCATTGGTGCGGGCTTACGTTTGTTCAAAACCAGCAGTTTTGAATGATGTGAAAATAGCCGGCATCATCCATCACCATCGTCATAGTCATCATTTTTGATATAATAAAGCGTAAAAGTATTCGGCAACAGGATCAGCTGAAGTGGGAGGCATCTAACGGAAGGATCTCATCAGAGATAGCAAAAGTGGCAAAATAACTAAACCGTATTGCTGTGCTCGTCCTCGTAATGGCAATACGTTTATAACTTTAGAACTGAAAAGCATATCAACATGCTAGTCAGAAGACTGTACTAGCAGTAAAAGTCAATAGCGCGGAAGGAGCAGAAAGGATAGAACTCTCACACCAACATGCCATGCCGCGCTAGTGCTTCATCGTCCAACGAGCGGATTATTAATTTTCATGGGGTGCGGGTACTAGCTTCGGTCTGACTGTTGTTATACTATATTTTCCGACTCTTAAGAGTACATATACAGACACCCAAGCACTCACGAATGCGAGTCCTTTTCATAAGCGAAACTGTACCGAACCCGATGGAGTTCATTTTAGCGGGCATATTTTTTTTTAGAGTTTTTTTTTGCCATGTTATCTCCACAATAGTTTTTGTGTATTTTAGATTTTTCTTCTTATTAAATGAAATTTTTACCACCACGTAACAGCGTTGTAGATGCACTTTGTATGCTTTATTTACAATTGAATTAATTTTAGTCCTAATCAGGCAGGTAAAAGTCATTCATTTATAGTATTTACGTTCATAAAAATTCGTTGATGTTGCCAAAAATATTGTAAAATTTCTACTTTGTTATTTTTCTTTTTCATCCAAAAGTTAGTTTTAATAAAATAAAATTTCACATCATTTATTTCGGAGATCTTTACGATAATTTTTTGAATACTTAAAAAATTTGCATAAGTTTACGAAAAAATTCTTTAAAAAAAAATATAATCCGTTTTTGGGCAGGTAATCCTTTTTTTTTTGGAAGAGCAGTTAATTGCAAGGATACAAGATTTGGTTGTTATTTTTCACAGACGCAGCCATCGACGGATGATTGTATCATCTTTTTTTTGTGGTAGCTTCATAATGTGGGGAACTGTGGGCAATCGGACCCTCAACACAGCCCCGCAAGCTATTCGTCGTGGCGTCTCGATTGATTCTGTTCTCAGCTATCTTCTAACGGAATGTCACTTAGCTCAACATTTCTTTTCCGACGAAAGTCGCATTATTTCGACCCCTCAATACCTTCTTCCAAGTCCTCTTACAAGCAAACTAACATTATCTACAAAATCTTATCACTTCTAACTGGTCCATCTAACAAACAAATTATAACAAATTCTCGATTTCATCTAATCGAGAATTTGTTATAATAAAACATTATATAGGAAGACCCTATTGCTGACCGGGCTTGGGCTAATCCTACTCTATGCTGCGCTAACTTGGCCAGATGGGTTGATTAGAGCAACTAATATACGTGAAGGTGTCTTAGTCTTTCGTAGAGGTGCACTAAGGGTGGCCTACGCATTCAGAATGGTGTTATACTGAATGGTTGTAGCCGGAATGCTGCTGATCGAAAACTGGCAGATGAGCGGCAACGGCAGTACCGCCGGAGAGGTCCCATGTCGGCGGTAGATTCGTGGATAGATTGACGATATGGTCCCAATTTTTGACGGAACATAAATGTTTTCGGCCTTGCCAATATCGCTTTAAATTATATTTTAGCCCAATGTACCCTTCTTGTGACGGGATGATTAGGAGCGCATAGAACATGTTCTTTTACTGCGCCCGATTCAATTCGGAAAGAGAAGAGGCTTAAAAGTGCGCTGACGGACGCCTGACACCGGAGAATACAGTGGCTCTAATGTTGAACTGGAGGATGGCTTCGGAGGGTGTCGAAGTCCTTGCATCGGCAGTCCTAAGAACGACTGGATGAGCATACAATAAAATTCTAGAAATAATAATTCACCAGAGTAGTAATTTCAATCAATCCCTTGACTGACGGCGGTTCCGTGGGGAGATATAGAAATATGACCAAGCATGTTGGTTTTAGTGTGTTAAAGTCCTACACTTTGTCTTTGAATAATTTCTACTTTACTATAGGAAAAAAAATGGAATATAGCCTCTGATGCAGTGTCATTTCCATGAGGTCTAAGGACCTTACATACATTAAATATTATTTCTTAGAACTTAATTTGCATTGTCCTTTTAAATATTATTGACAATCTGGAACCAAGGCCGAAGTTGGAAAGTATCATAAATTTTGCTAAATTGAAATTAAAAAAAAATTTGAAGTCGTGATTTGAGGTCTCCAGATAGAGTCAAAAATGCAAGTACCGACCCGTTTCTCTACAGAACAGTTAGACGGGGCTTGAAGAATGTATATTTCCGTTAATGAATGCGGCGACCGATCTCAAAAAAAACTTCCTTTACAGTTATCGAGGTCAAAAGCATCCAAATCCACGATCTACATTATGGCAAGCTCTGAGCAAGAAAGGTGGTGGTTGGAATTTATATCGGTCTTTACTAATAGTCAAGTCGCCCCTCAAAGCTATTTACCCTTAATGATCCTAAACTGAACGAAATTCGACTCAACTTACTCAAAACTGAGAATATCAAGTAGAGTTAGGTGCCAGGGCAATGAGCTATCCCCAGTCTGATAGACACCATCCTTAGCTATACGAAGAAATGCAGACAAGAATAATAGTGAGATCTTTTAAGCCTCTCACTGAGCAACTAATAATAATCCTGTCTACTCAATATCCCTGCTAAGATTCTGGACTCAAAAACTGCTCTCACCGACAACTTTCTTTTTGGAAACCACCCACGACCTATCAGCCAATCTTCTGGCGTTCTGATAACAATCTCACATACTTTAAGTGAACTTCAGGAAACCAGAATTTTTTTACTTCGATTCAGTTTGTAAAAAAAAAATAACATTTTCCACAAAATTTAAAAAACTCTCCCGACTATCTAGCCTATAGGAAATAGCGCAGCCCCACTTAAGAAACTGGAAACGACCAACCACACAAAATTTAAATGCCTCAAATGCTGTCTAAAAGACCTTAAATACAAACGAAATAGCAAAAAAAAAGAAAAAAAATATTCAGAAAAATTTTCCAATAGTTTCTTTACTAATTTTTTTTTTAGTCAATAGAAAATGCTAACCAGAAATTTTTTTATGGTAAAAAAACAAAACAAAAAAAAATTATATTATACAAAAAAGAAAAATTCCAACGACAAAAGTTTGAGCAAAAATCGAATTTACTAAAAAGAAAAATGGCGCTGACAATAGAAAAGTTACGACGCTAACACCATCTATGATAAGTGCAGACTAGCTCATAAGTAAAAAGGACGAGCAAATTCAAATGAGTAGGAAAATTTAATAATACTGAGAGCGAAATAAATTTATAGGAAATATGAATTTGGAGGTGAAGAAAATGTTTAATAATAAAAATGGAAAAGCTGAAAAATATCTGGTGTGTGGAGAGTGTCATGTGTGAGTCTTTGTTGGAAAATGTGCTTATCGTTATTCACTTCGACACCATAGAGCGTTAGATCCCTCTTTTTATTGATGTTGGGCGAATTTTACAATTCGATCTACGTGTATATGTATGCTGACTCGTATTATATATGTATGCATATGGTGTGTATGTGTGTGTTTCCGGGACCTTATCGGCCACGATTGGAGGATGCACAGATTAAACGGATGAATACGACGATGACATTAAACTAGGAGCAGACCCAACTCTGTCGCCATACACCAAATCTGAACTTCAATGTTTAATACTTATACAAACATATACATACACGTATGGTACATACATTCATATTTGGCTATGTTAAAAGGTTTGCTGTACGAGGGAGTATAGAGTAGGAATTTCGTCGTACGAGTTAATAATGAATGCGGAGTAAATTTGTTTGAAAGTTTGTGCTTAAAACTGGTAAATTGGTATGCAGTCGATACACATATCCATAGATAGATAAATATTCGTGCTGGGGGTAGATAGACGAAAGACAGTTTGTCGTTTCGAGAATGAAAAGAAGAAAATTATGGCAAAACGAAATGAAAAAGTTGGAAGAGAATTTTGAGTGGAGAATTGAGGATGGGGTATTGTCAGAAACAGAAGCAACTATAGCATAGGAGCCACCATGATTCCAGATCCCTTGCGAGAAGTGTACAGGATACAAAGTGGGCAGCTGTGTTATTATCATCACCAATTCCCGGCCTTATTCGCATTCACGTTGGCATTTACAATGTTCAGAAAAGTGAGTAAGTAGAATGGATGGGAAGATGGCTGTGGTGACGACTGGAGGCGTGGGAGTCGAACGATAAAAACAGAGCATGGCACAATCCTAGCTGAAGTTGCCGCTAAGGTATAACAACCACCCATCCACCTAAGGGTGTATAGCGACCGAGTTACCGAGTTGAGTCGACATCGAGGGTGGCTTTGAGCAAATATGGCAGCCAACACCAGACTTCGACACGTAGAGTGCCGTTGCTATGACAACCTGAGCTCTTCTCGACAGCTCGATTCAATTACCTCACGGAAACCGTATCCAAATAAATGCGAACGTACAGCACGGCCATAGGGTAACTTGGGCTAAGCATATACACATATACTAGAATCGGGTGTTTGAAGGGATGCTCGTAGATCTACTTATCTACCTGGCTATGTACTTACAAATGGCCGCAGATGACGACCCCAAATACACGGAGACGATGTCCACTTGGGGTGAGAACGGATTTTATTCAATTTCACCTGCAAGTGTATACGTTCTAATGTCAGCATTACCTTTTTGATGTGTTGCTCGTTTTCTTTCTTCTCTTTCGTCGTTTCCTTTTTATTTATATTGCATATTTATTATTTCTCTATTGTGCTCATATTTGTGTGCATAGAAATTATTTGATGTGAACCAACACTAAACGTGCCAACTGGATCTATTGTACCGTAAACCGAACGAACACTAAACTTGTTCTTAACTTGAAGAAAATCTTAATTTATCATCTACTAAGGATAATGAAGACTACTCTAAGAGCAGAACGCATTTTATCTTTTTTTGTAGATTATTTTCAAAATTTGATGAAATTCACCAAAAAAATATTTCGATTATGTTTTCTCAAACCGATCCAATTTATGCTATAAGAAATGAATTTTAATAAAACTTCTTTTATAATAAAATTTTAACTAAATTTTTTTTTTTAATATTAATTAAAATTTGCCATTTTATTAAAAAATATACAAAAGAATTTTTAAAGGATAATATGCTTTTGAAATGATTTTGGATAGTTATTTTTTTTTTGGGGGATTTCCACTTGTGATTTAGTCTTTACTTGACGGTAAAAGTTAGCTTTTTAAATGCTCTGAAGTTTAGGGATAATTTGTATTAATATAATTTTTATATAGTTTAGTAAGAAAAAATTCAACGGCATTAAAACGCATGATTTTGGAGGTCAATTAACATCATCAAAGATGGAAATTATTCGTCCTGGGAACTTCTCGTAAAATATACGGACAATTTATTGTGCTTTTAAACTTATGGCACAATTTTATTAAAATTTAATACAATCAGAATAAAAATCTTTAAATTTAAATCAAAAAAAAAACTTGGGTATCAAAAAAAAAATAGTGCTCAGAATTGACGATAATGGTTTGTTCTTTTATCATTTTCAAAGTAATTTGGGCCCATTACACCTTCCAACCAAGCTTAACACAATACAGTAATTTAATGATTATTTCAAACTTAATTCTATAATTTTTTGAGCATCATATATACCACCGAGTACTGGTATACTGAGCCTCATAGTTTCTGCGTTTAAATCCACACATCCATCGAGCACTAACTGAGCCTCAAAGTCTGCGTTTCCAGTACCAAATTGGCAAAACTTCGGTACAATTTTTATACATAAATTTATGAATTTTTTTAAAATGGCAAAATAATAACTATAAAAATAAATTTTTACCTAATTAATTATATTTATATTTATTCAATCAAAAAGTAATTCTTTTTAAAACTATAAAATGGATAATACTTTATAATAACAACTTTTTAGTAAAAAATTTACTTTTTTTTCCTTTTTTTTAATATTTACTTATATGGGAAAGTTTCCTCAAATTCTAAAAAATCTCTTTTATTAAAAATTACCACCTGAAATCCTATTGAATTTTAATTTCATATAAAATATTTTCGAAAATCTGTGATAAGATTTTTGGGATTATTCAATTTTTGGATTGTTTTATCAAAAAAGAAAAAAAGAAAAAAAAAAACAAAAAGGCATTTTATAAAAATATCTAAAAAATAATTAATTTTAAAACAATAAATTTTTTAAAGATTTTTATCAATTTCTTAAATATCGAAAGTAATTTTTAATTACTATAACTACAAAAAAAAAAAATATGGGGAAAAAGTGAAGGACCTTCAGTTTTTCTTTTTTTTCAAAATTGATTATAAAAAAATAAGTGTGGAATTTTTTCAAAGATAATTTAATCTAGCAAATTTTTGTTAATATTTGAAAAAAAAACAACAATTGCTTGAAATTTCCTTTTTCTAATAGAAAATGTGTTTTTAAATATTTTGTATTTTTTTTTAAAATAAAAAACATTATAATTGAATGTAAGAAAAGATAAATTAATTAAATTTTGTTTAATATTGTATTTATTCTGGTAGTAAAATTAGATAATTTTCTTCTAAAGAAAAAGATGTTAAAAAAAATAAATAAAAAACAATTTATATTAAGTAAAACATATCCTTTTTTATAAGATAAACAGGCTCACTTCTTATAGATCGTAATCCCTGTCAAAAATCTATGATGCAAAGATTCTACTCGAATCCTTAAATTTTTATTTCCAATTATTTATTTGTATTTTAATAAAAAATTTAATTTCCAACCATCGAGTTATCTTTAAAGACAACTGAGCGCTCTTTAGAATGACAAAAGTACTGTTTCAGTGTATTGGAGATATTTGTTAAGCCTTAAAGGCTGATGAGTTAAGAAGCCGTTCTTACTCTAGAAACTTAAGAATATTCTTCATTCCACCTTTGACTTTGTTCCAAATTTCCATTCTTTCTAACTGGTATATCCAAAAAAATCAATCACTTCAATATTCGTTGGTATTCCACAAGGAAGTATACTTGGTCCCATTCTCTACAATATGAAGGGTGTTCCAAAGCATACGCAACTCATTAACTGTTATTGTCTGCCTAGCTACATTTTCGAAGAAAAATGGTTTGATGATGCTTCCAGCTCAAAATCCACACTAAAGTGTAACACATTTTATATGTATTTGTTTATCAACAATCACTTGTGGATTTTCTGAACCCCAAATGCAATAATTTTGTCGATTAACCAAACCATCAAGATGAATATGAGCCTCATCTCTGAAGATGATTTTGTCCGAACTGTATCTGCCGAAATTTCATTATTTTAAAAATATTTCTCAATAATAAAAATGCATTCTTCTTTCTGCTAGGTTGTTTTTTTCTTTTGTTGGCAATACCTTACCGCACGTTAAATTCAAATATTTTCGAATTTTTGGGATACCATATACTTTGGATATTAGTAAGTGCATCGTACAAAAATCTCCAACATGCAAATCCTAATCCTTTAGAACTAGTTTACCCAATGGATAATAAAAATGAACAAACAGAAAAGTGTCCACGTAACTTTTACTCTCTTCCGCAAACCATGCCCTCTCAAAGTTCGGTGCCTAGAAACCCTCAAGGCCATCGACAACTACAACTTCGACTATTTATATAAGGATGTGTTCTGTTATTTTCATACATTTCCGCAATACAATCAAAGGATAAATTTTTAAAAGAAAATTCATTTTGGTTTCGATATGAAAAATTCGAATTATAAAGTTTACCAAAATGAATGCAAGATTTGAATTTTGCGCCATCTGGGAGATATGATAATCCAGTTTTTTGTGCCTAAATTACAATATCTGGATGTGGATGATATGTGGTTTCGACAAGACGGTGCCACATGCCATACAGTCCGACAAACAATTTTTTTATGCATTTACTGCATGCATCATTTAGTAGTCGTGTAAGTTCTCGTTTTTGTTGATCAGAATTGGCCCGCCAGATAATGCGATTTAATGCCGTTGAAATTTTTTCGTTAATAGTAAATCATTATGCTAAATTTTACACTACTATTTAGTCCAATCCTACAACCACCTACGCTTTAAAGCCCAATTTTATGCAAAACGATCATGGAAGATTTCAACAAAGGAGTGCGTATGTGCCACCAAAGCCATGGTGCCTATTTAACTAATGTGCTAATTCATGCACAACTTTATACTGTATACTTTATAAATTAATAAATAATTTTAAATTATAAACCTGTATTTTCTAGCAAAGTTACTTCTTACGTGGTATTTGGGACAACCTTTACGAGGTTCATTCAAAAAGTACTTAGCCTCACCGCTCGATGTAACTGCTGTCACAAAAGAAATTTACCATCGTACAGTACATTTTTTTAATAGCCTACTGTCAAAGTTTCAGTTGATTCCTTTTATTAGTTTTATTTTGAGAGCTTTTGAAAGCGAGCGTGTCGGTCGGTTGCACAAAAATGGAAAAAGAACAATATCGTTCGGTGATTAGATTCTTGTTTTTGGAAGGGAAAATGCGCAGCGAATTCAAAGATCGCTTGGATCCTGTGTATGGTGACTCTTCTCCTTCGATGGCGACCGTCAAGAATTGGTTCAACGAGTTTGTTCGTGGCCGCACGTCGGTTTTTGATGAGCCACGCCCAGGTGCCCCGAAAACGGCTGCTACGGAGGAAAACGTTAAAAAAGTCCACGATCTCGTGTTGGCAGACCGTCGATTGAAGGTTCACGAGATAGCTGAGACTGTGGGCATCGCAGTAGGAACGGTGCATCATATTCTACACGAAGAACTGGGCATGAGAAAGCTGTCGGCGCGATGGGTGCCGCGTTTGCTCACACCGGAAAACAAGCGCAACCGTGAGACCACATCGGCGACGTGTCTGGCGCTGTTTCAGCACAATCCAGCGGAGTTCTTGCGTCGTTTCGTGACCGTCGACGAAACATGGATTCACTGGTACACACCAGAGACCAAGGAACAGTCGAAACAGTGGACTTCACCCGGCGAACGTGCTCCGAAGAAGGCGAAGACTGTTCGATCGGCCGGAAAGGTGATCGCCACCGTTTTCTGTTATTCACAAGGTGTGATCCACATCGATTACCTCGAGAAGGGTAAAACAATCACGGGCCGCTACTATGCTGACTTATTGGGCCGATTTGACGTCGAATTGAAGAAAAAGCGGCCTCGCTTTGCGAAGAAAAAAGTGCTGTTCCACCACGACAACGCGCCGGCTCACACCTCCGCCGTCGCCATGGCCAAATTGGTCGTATTGCGCTACGAATTGCTGCCCCATCCACCGTACTCTCCAGATTTGGCACCCTGTGACTACTTTTTGTTTCCAAACCTGAAAAAATCACTCGCCGGAAATAGTTTTGGTTTGAATGAGGAGGTCATCGTCGCCACGGAGGCCTATTTTGCTTCCCTCGAGAAAATGTATTTTCTGGACGGGTTAAAAAAATTAGAGCATCGCTGGGCCAAGTGTATCGAGCTTGAAGGAGATTATGTGGAAAAATAAATTGCACCTTTCCAAAATTTTCGTTTTTCTTTTGTAGGCTAAGTACTTGTTGAATGACCCTCGTATTTTCTTAAAGTCTGTCTGGGCTGGGGAGTAATTTCTCTAAAGAATTTGATAAAAAAAAATTACGAAATAAAATATTTTTTTTAAGCTGGAATTTTTTTGTCTAAATTAAATAAAGTAGAACAATTGAATGAAAGGGGGGGGGGAATCAGTTTTATTTAAATGATTTTGCTTGGAATTATTAAATGTCAAAATATGGTGAAAGGAGGAAAAGGACAATAAAGTCTAGAAATGTACAATATTTTCCTAGAATTTAGTTGAGATAATCTTGACACATAAAGCCAAAGGCACACTATCTACTTATGTAGCAAGCTGGGGATTTATGTGTGTATGTATAATTTTGAATATAGTCCTTATAGACGATAGTATTGAGTGCGAATGAAATTCTAAGAAAGCATTTGTCCTTAACATCGATGGCGTTTATCAGAAGTTGAGCTGTATCGCAACCAAAAAACTACAATATCGAGTGGATGAGCTCTTGTATTGATAGTAATAGTTACTCTTAACGAAGGACAGTGATTCGATGGCAAGGATAACAGCTACTGCTGCTTGTCTATCTACCATTGCATACGTAAGTATTATGCTAGACTAGCGATTGTCCAATCGGCCAATCGACGATCATATTTATAGCCACACTTGTACACGAGTACGAAAACTTGTCTACCAGTTTCTATTGTAAATAAAGGAGATGAGCTGAAAAGGACTTGCAAAAGATGAATTGAAATTGACATCCTTCAGATACATTGGGGAGAGCCACTCCACTAACCTCCATACATGCATGTTCAATGGCTCTCATACATCCACAAAATTTATAGAAATAATTCTGCTTTGAGTCCTGGTTTTTTCTCCCAATTTTTTTTTAAGGGGCGGCGGTAGGCTGAATTTCGAAGGAACGATGAAAATTGAATACCGATAGGGTGGTAAATAAAATATGAACCAATATAGGGCTGATCATTAAAAGCAGAACACTCAGAATATAGTATTCAGGGTGTTAGCATGTTCTTATTCGTATACTGAAAATTTGAAGAGGGTTCTTTTCTGTACAATAACTTCTCCCATTAATACGGATGGACTGTGTTGTCATAGAAACCAATTCTTCTATGCCTATTCGAGCTCCCCTTCAAAAGCGTCATATTTTCACGACCATCTCTGCTATTTATACTTGCAGGCAATTTTTCTCTATCGAAATTTTTATCAACATTTAAATAAGGGTTAACTTCAATTTAGATATCGTCTATTCAAAATTTCATTTTAAATCAAATAAGTTGAATTTCTCTAAAAAAAAAAAAATTTTATAAGTAAAAAAAAACAGAAACTTTGAAAATCAGAACCACATGACGAAATTTTTACAGAAAAAAAAGTCTTTAACATATCTATGAGAATAGAAAATCATATAAAAAGTTTAAGGATTTGTTCAAGTTTTCCGAGAAGATTATTTCTCAACTTCACTTTCTAGCCGCATAATTTATTTAAAGAGAAAACTTTCTTGATGGCGAAACTTTCAAATAATGCGATTCTATTTGCCGTATTTCGTGTGTTAGGCTACCATAATTTTGTGGTTTTATCAATTTTAACTGAACTTATCCATAAGGTGTTATTAGTTTTGGTTTTTGAAATAATCATCAAATTTATCATCCTTTCAAGGATGATATTATTTACCGTCCTTTCAAGGACGATATCATTTTTATGCTATTATTAAGATAGGATTAAAATAAATTTTGCGGTTAGTTAAGATATGAATTTCTACAGAAATGAAATTAAGAAAATTTGAATATTCGTAATTGCTGTAAGAGAAAGGATCATTACAATACTGCCAAAGATTGATTACCAGTAACTTTTGGTGAATATTTTGATAAAAAGTAACAATATAATAAAAAATATTTTGTTCAAAAAAATTATAAATAAATAATAAAGGAAATAAATAAAAGTTTTTATGAAATTATTTGAAATTTTTTGTTAATTTTCAACAAATATAAAAAAATAATAATGAATATAAGCAGGGTGATCTGGCGCATTGCTTGTTTGTTAGCCGCTTCTAGGCGTGCAGAAGAAGTTGACTTATTTTGTAATCTCTCCTGAAAGTGTAGAATAAGAACCTTACGAGACTGGCATTTGTTTGATAGCGCATTGGTAATAAAATGCAGACTACCCCTCCACATGACTTGTTGGATAGTCCCTCCAGAAGGTGCAGAATAAGTGTCGTACGAGACCGGCATTTGTCGAAGAGCGACTGGTAATGAAATGCAGATGACCCTTCCACATAACTTATTTTGTAGTCCCTCCAGAAAGAGCTCAACAAGTTTCTTACGAGACTGTTATCATAAAAAGTGATGTGGCAACACTTCAGAATACCCCTCCACATGACTTATTTGGTAGTCCCTCCTGAAAGTGCAGAACAAGTATCTTACGAGACCGGCATTTGTTTGATAGCGAACTTGTAATAATGCAGATTTCCGCTCTATCAAGGCTGATATCACAAAAAGTGATGTGGCAACACTTCAGAATACCCCTCCACATAACTTGTTTGGTAATCGTTCTTTAAATTGAAGAACAAGTGTCGAACGAGACCGGCATTTGTCTGGTAGCTAACTGGTAATAAAATGCAGACTACCACTCCACATGTCTTGTTTGGTAGTCCCTCCAGAAAGTGCAGAACAAGTACTTTACGAGACCGGCATTTGTTTGATAGCGAATTGGTAATAAAATGCGGACTACCCCTCTATATCAATTATTTGGTAGTCTTTTCAGAAAGTACAGGATAAGAATTTTACGAGAACGGCTTTTGTCTGAGAGCAAACTGGTAATACACTGCTGACTACCCCTCCATATGACTTGTTTGGTAGTGCTTCCTGAAAATGCACAAAAAATTTCTTACGAGACCGTTATTTTTCTGCAGACTTCCCCTCTACACCAATTGTTCTGGTAATCTCTTCTAGATGTTCAGGACTATTTTCAATCGCCTCCGATAACTATGCGACCCTCTAAAGCATAATAAAATAACTTACAAATAGTATTACAAAAAATGGGAGTGCAAAATTTAGTACAATGATTTACTATCAAATTTAGTGCTAGGCTTGGTAAATCTATAAGTGTGACTTAAGAAAGGTTATGAGAAATATGCTTTATCAAAAGCGAAATTTTTTTGAAGGCTAAAACTTTTTTTGAGAGCTGAGAAGCACTTTGCTTAGGAAAGCCGTCAACATTGAAAACTGACAAAAATTTAGCACCTTTCAAGGACTTCTTTATAAGAAGGTCACCTTTTGTATACAGAAATTCTTGAAATGCTCAGAAAAATAGTCCGTTAACATCAGAGCGGATATTGTAGAGAATGCCCCCTCGCAGCCTGCGATTTCAGTTAAAGACTCTCAACACTGCGGAAGTCTCAGAAGCCTCTTGGAAGATGAAACTTTCTCATGAAGGCATTCAATAGCAAAAACTGATAAAAATATGGGTTGAGTGAGGATTTTTATAAGTCAATAAATATTGAAGCTGATAAGTGAGTCCTTGGACGGCTCAGAAAAAGGGTTCTTCATGTCATATATTTGAATATTCCACCATGATAACGCCTCCGGTCACACGGGCTCTTAGAGCATAGTCTGCAATTAGAGTAGGAACATCTGTCTACTTCCAATCTTCAGTGATCTCCAAATCAACACTTTGAAATTACCCACAAACTGATCTATACACCACAGAGTGCCTCTTCTTGAAACGATCTCTCCATCCATTTGATGCAGTAAATTGTTCGATATTTAATCGAGACGCAATGTACAGGGTCTTATCATAAATTAATGGACAGGTAACTGATATATTCCTGAAACGCAAGCTGACAAACTATTCTTTAAGGATTCCGTCCATTTCATTGTATTTTGAAGTTCGTAGATACGAGGTCTGTTTAAAAAGTATCGCGAATTTTGTGTGTTTTTTTTCAAAAATTATTTATTTATTCATGAATATCTATTTTGTTTCCTTCAAAGTAATCCCCACCAGATATTATACACTTGTGCCAACGTTTTTTCCAATCCTCGAAGCACTTCAAAAAATCATTTTTTGTGATCTTTTTCAGCTCCTCCTTCGATGCCGTCTTTATCTGCTCAATCGTAGCGTAGCGTCGTCCTTTCATGGGGCTCTTCAGTTTTGGAAACAAGAAAAGGTCACAGGGGGCTAGATCTGGGGAATATGTTGACTACGGCATTATTAGTGTGTTGTTTTTGGCCAAAAATTCGCGCACAAGAAACGATGCGTAAGCAGGGGCGTTATCATGCTGCAAAAGCCAATTTTTGTTCTTCCACAAATCCGGGTATTTCTGGCGTATTTCTTCACGCAACGTGCGTATAACTTGTAGGTAATATTACTTATTGACCGTTCTACCCTCTGGCAAGAACTCATGATGCACCACGGCCCTGCAATCGAAGAAAGCAGAAACTGTAAGCAAAACCTTCACATTCGACCGAACTTGGCGCGCTTTTTTCGGTCTTGGCTCGTGCGAAAAATTTTTATAGCCAACACTCTTTTTTTTATATAGTTTAAAAAAATACGGAAAGGTATTTGTCTTAAATCGTCCATTTTTTCTGCTCGAGCGGTGTAATATAAGTGTATGCACGAACATGTTGGACGAACACACTTTCTGCTCGATCGAGCATGTTCGTGACGAGCAAACTTTAGGCATTTGTTCGAACGCTTGGAAAAACTACTCATTTTATGCCATTTTAATACAAAAGTACTCCGAATTCAATTCTATAAATTTTGAATACTATCTAATAATAAAATCCAAAAATAAAAATGGTAAAACAAAAAAATTTAATAGCAAAAACTCTTTTTTTTATTATAATAAAAAAATACGGAAAGGTATTCGTCTTAAATCGTTCATTTTTTCTGCTCGAGCGGTGTAATATATGCTCGAACATGTTGGACGAACACACTTTTCCCTCGATCAAGAAGAACGCACTTCGAACCAGCGATCGAGACAATTTCATTTCTCCTCTGAAAACTTCAACAAAAATGTTCGAGCTGAGGCAATAATTTGACCATTGCTCGAATGGTGTAATCGATGTTGAAAAGTTTGCCCAAGCGTACGATTTCGAGCTGAGCATTAGGAAGTACGTAAATGATATGTGGATTATTTAATAATAAATTCTTGCCTCGTCAGCGTTACATTTGCTGATAACAGTGTTGCTACCATAACACTAACGATGATTTCTAACGAGACCACACCTTAAATAAAAATGGCGCTGCAATCTTGGGTAAAAAATTTATTTATTGAATAATATTTACTTTTTCGAATAACAGTGTTGCCACCATAGCACGAACGATAACTTCTAACGAGACCACACCTTAAATAAAAATGGCGCTGTAATCTTGGCCAAAAACTCTTTTTAGTGAACAATTTTTTTAAGTGAATTTATTTTTATTTTTTAATATTTATTGCATTTGATATGCTATTATTTATGGGGAATCATATCATGTTCATTTACGGATGCATATGTAAAATTTCCATAACTTCGAGTGAACTTTTCTAATAAAATCACAAAAGCAAAGTTTTGTACGTTCTTTAAAAGTGAATTTAACAAAAGACGATTGAGAAAATAGATGAGCAGAAAAATGTGATTAAAAACATGTCCAAATCAGTTGACAAAAGTATTATGTGTCAGACGATCAGATACAAGACCGAACGAGGACGAGGATATAGGCAAGTTGTGTGAATAAGAAAAGGCATGACAAGAAGCTGATAACAACGCCGCTAGTGTGACACTATTGGATGGGGTGAGTTGAGAGCTCAATGCTATCAACGGCCAACCGGCACTGAGGGATGCTTAGCAAATGTTTGTGTTCATGTTCATTTTCCTCTGAACGCAACTCTGTGAGTATGCGCGTGCTGATGTGGTTGTGTGTCGCACCCCTTGTAGCAGTCCTATCGACTTCTCTTTTTCAACAGCTTCTTCTCTCCTTTTTCAATTTATTATCGCAAATGCCGGCAATTGGATGCGGGGTTGTATTGGTTATGCTCTAGCGTCGGAGCTACTTTTTTTTTTTAGCAAATATCAAAGCGACAATTCCAATGCAGGTACTGTGGTCAATCTGATCTTCTAGAGAAAGTATTCCAAGCACCTAGAAAACTAGTCAACTAACCGCAAAACAATAACTGCAAAGAATGTGCTTCTGGCACCATACCACACACACACGCATATATATTTCACAATATTATAGCATGTCACAATTTATTTATGAAATATGTCACCCGATGGCGTATTTATTATATCTAAAATGGACCATGTTGTACAGCGTTCACAAGTACAAACAAATATGTTGGATTAAAAGAAAAAGTTATCACAGATTATTTTCGAAATATCCTTTATCCACATCCCTCTGATTATGGGTTGGGTTGTAGAAATGAAGAAAAGTTCCACGTAAAGTCCGAACTCGATACCAAAATTTCTTGTTAGGCTGGCGGCTATATTCAGCCATGTTAGAATTTTTAAATAATGAACTTTCGAGGACGTTAAAGCTCATTCGTGTTTCTTTTTATTTATATATTTTTTCTATAAAAACTATTTTTTTAAGTACAATCCAAATAAATTGGAAAAAAATATCTAAACAAAAATTTAAAAAATTTTTTTTGACGCAAACGGTTAATTTTAAGGATTGTAAGTTTTTTTTTTTTGAAATATTTTTTTGGAATACGCTTATACACTCATCCGTAATATATTTAAGAAAATATAATTTGGTTTATTGAAAAGAAAAAAGGAGTGCAACAAAATATCTATTGTAGATCCTTTTATTACCTATAAGTACTCTTCGTATAATAAGGGATGATTTAGTGGTACTATAGAAATATTTAACATTGATTATTTTTGCGATTTTATTGTTTTTTTTTTTACATTCTATGCAAATGGTCATTGGGCAAGGAGACCTGTGTGTTTTTTTGGGACAATATAACCGGCACTCTTAAATAACAATAAGCTTTTTAGTGTAAAATTTCAAAAAATCTGAATTGCCACAAAGCAAAAGACCTATTTTTACATGTTTAAAAAATTCAACTAATACAAAAACTGAAACTCTTCCCCCTCCCCTCTTAATAAAATAAATAAATTTTTTGTCTAAATAACAATTTTGGCAAGCTAAGAGGTACTTTTATAGTTAAAAATATTTTATTTTTTTAAGGTAAAAAATGTTTCTTATTGGGATCATTTGTAGTAACAACTAGTTGGATTCGAAATTAATAATCATAAGAAATACGGCATATTTTTCATCAAAACTTTCATATTTAGGGTGCCGAAAGTCCAAATGTAATTCAAGAAGTATCTGACTTGCTGTTTGAAGAGATTTTCTAGCTAAAGTAAGTCTTTTTGGATAAAAAATTTAAAAAATATTTTTTCACCTGAATTGGTTGATGTGTACTTGGACAATATACCCAGATCTATTGCGAACGAAATTCCCAGGATGCATTATCGCACGAAACAACGAGAAGTCAAATGGTCACTAAGATCTTGCCATTTGACACCATTGGACTCTGGGGCTATGTGAAAAGTAAAATTTATGTCAATAAGCTGGAGATAATTTCAAAATTAAAGGATAAAATCCTATTGAGCCAGTTATTGGTAAGAACTTTATGGACTATTTACTTACCCAGAGGAAGGTCAAAAAAATACTCTTCCTGAATAGATATTCATTTTGCAGTTTGGAAATTACAGTAATATTATTGTAAAGTTATTCTATATTTTTTTTTTTTGAAGATATAATTTATTTAGCTTATAGTTTGCCATTTTATATTGTGAATTTATAAATTACAAAACAATGCCAAAACATTACTCCGATTAAGTTCTGCACAAGAGGTTTTGGATGAAAATTTTCATTAGTAATGATGGCTATTATTCGCTTGGTGGATACAACAATAAAGAAAATTATTTTTATAATAAATACCGTACATAAAGATTTAGAAATTAATAAATAACTAATGAAAAGCTATTGCATCCTTGGAAAATGACAGCTTGCAGTGGATTTTGATCTGAAGATGTCATAAAATGACGGTTACCGTAAATTCCGACCACTTTTGCCGTATAATGACCAACTTTTTTTTACTCTAACTTAAAAAAAATTAATTTAAACTATACGTGTATGTAATTTTTAAAAAAAGACTACGTATAAAAAATATGCGATTTAAAAAAAGATAGTGTAAAATGCCACAAAACATGAGTAATTTTGGATTTATTGCGCAAAAATTCGCAGGATGCAAAATTTCAATAAATACTATTATTGTTAAATGTGTGGAATTTACCGATATTACGCTTTATCTATAAAAGAAATTATAAAAAAATTTAATTAAAAGAAAACAGAATTTTTAAACTTACAAACATTCGTCAAATAATGACCGAATT
This sequence comes from Atherix ibis, assembly GCA_958298945.1. Classification (NCBI taxonomy): domain Eukaryota; kingdom Metazoa; phylum Arthropoda; class Insecta; order Diptera; family Athericidae; genus Atherix; species Atherix ibis. The sequence goes on along the minus strand of OY282610.1, from coordinate 24,524,378 downwards.
ACAACCCGAAATGTGCGCAGAAGACAACCGCCCCCCCCCCCAAAATTACCTTACAAAATTCGAGTCCTGCAAGATGTCTTTTAGATATTATTTCAAAATTAGTCTTTACCTAAAAAAAAATATAAAAAAATTGTATAAAACAGAAAGAATTTTTAAACTAACGAACATTCGTCAAATAATGTCCGACTTCCAGCCCGAAATGTGCGCAGAAGTCATCGAAAATTATTTGAAAAAAATCGAGTTCTGCAAGATGTCTTTTAGAAATTGTATCAAAATGAGTCTTTACCTAAAAAAATTGTATGAAAAGAAAGAATTTTTAAACTTACAAACATTCGTCAAATAATGTCCGAATTACAAACCGAAATGTGCGCAGAAGTCCCCCAAAAATTACCTTAATAAAATCGAGTCCTGCAAGATGTCTTTTAGAAATTATTTCAAAATTAGCCTTTATCTAAAAAAGCTATACAAAAAATAGTATAAGAAGAAAGATTTTTTAAAATAACGAACATTCGTCAAATAATGGCCGAATTACAATCAGAAATGTGCGCAGAAGTCATCGAAAATTATTTAAAAAAAATAGTGTTCTGCAAGATGTCTTTTAGAAATTATATCAAAATGAGTCTTTATCTAAAAAAATTGTATGAAAAGAAAGAATTTTTAAACTTATAAACATTCGTCAAATAATGTCCGAATTACAAACCGAAATGTGCGCAGAAGCCCCCCAAAAATTACCTTAATAAAATCGAGTCCTGCAAGATGTCTTTTAGAAATTATTTCAAAATTAGTATTTATCTAAAAAAAACTATAAAAAACTTTGTATATAAAGAAATATTTTTTTAAAATAACAAACTTTCGTCAAATAATGGTCGAATTACAACCCGAAATGTGGCCAGAATTCATCGAAAATTATTTTAAAAAAATCGAGTTCTGCAAGATGTCTTTTAGAAATTATATCAAAATTAGTATTTTTCTATAAAAAAACTATAAAATTTTTTGTATATAAAGAAAGATTTTTTTAAACTAACGAACTTTCGTCAAATAATGGCCGAATTACAACCCAAAATATGGCCAGAATTCATCGAAATTATTTATAAAAAATCGAGTCCTGCAAGATGTCGTTTAGAAATTATTTCAATATTAGCCTTTATATAAAAAAGCTATACAAAAAATAGTATAAGAAGAAAATTTTTTTAAAATAACGAACATTCGTCAAATAATGGCCGAATTACAACCAGAAATGTGCGCAGAAGTCATCGAATATTATTTAAAAAAAAAAGTGTTCTGCAAGATGTCTTTTAGAAATTATATCAAATTTAGTATTTTTCTAAAAAAAACTATAAAAATTTTTGTATATAAAGAAAGATTTTTTTAAACTAACGAACTTTCGTCAAATAATGGCCGAATTACAACCCGAAATGTGCGCAGAAGTCATTTTCTGATATTTAAAAAAAATCGAGTCCTGCAAGATGTCTTTTAGAAATTATTTCAAAATTAGTATTTATCTAAAAAAAACTATAAAAAATTTTGTATATAAAGAAATATTTTTTTAAACTAACAAACTTTCGTCAAATAATGGTCGAATTACAACCCGAAATGTGGCCAGAATTCATCGAAAATTATTTTAAAAAAATCGAGTCCTGCAAGATGGGTTTTAGAAATTAAAAACTATACAAATAATTAGTATTTATCTAAAAAAACTATACAAAAAATAGTATAAAAAGAAAGATTTTTTAAATTAACGAACATTCGTCAAATAATGGCAGAATTACAGTGCGAAATGTGCGTCGCCGTTATCGCAAAATTACCATAAAAAATTTGAGTTCTTCAGGACATTTTTGGCATTTATTTTTATATTTGTAATATTTTAACTATAATGGCAATATTTTTGACACATAATATAAGAAAAACTATATTAAAATTTGAATTAAAATAATATTTTCTGAAATTTTACTTTCCAAAACGCTAATTGGATAATCGTGTATTTCTGAATTCATCTTCTGCTTTTTTCATGGAAAGGTGTCATCATTTTTTTCTTTAAAAAACCTCCCTCTTTTATAAAGAAAAAATTAACTCAGCCGTTTTTTTTTTTATTAGAATTGGAAATTTTTCTAATAAAAATTCGAAATTTTTACTAAAAAAATTTATCCTTAAAGATGAAAATTTTCCTTATAATGAAAAATTTTTTTTTAATATTATTTTAAGAAGCAAAAAAAAATTACCGGAAATAATTGGAAAGTTATTTTTTTTTTCTTAAATAGAAAAAAGTTTATAGAGTATTTGTTAATTTATAATTTGAGTAGAAATTAGTTTTTTGAGCATTTCAGGAGAGAATTTTCGAAGAAACCAGAATTCAGAAAAGAAAATGAAATTTTTTTTGGTTGAAATAAAAAACGATATTTTTTGGGAGAATTTTTTTTTCGGTGGTAAAGTTTCAAATTTAGTAAAACTTTATTAATAGTAGAAATTAGACACAAAAATTTTGTTAAGGACCAAACCCGGTATGCATAGGGTCTGGCCGTGCATCTGGAGTAGTCACTTTTGGGATAATAAATATTGATCGTATTCGTTTTTTTTTTGATTGTTTTTGAGTTAGTTTTAAGTTAATACTGATACTGATACCAGAACTGGATCCAGTATTCATTTGTGTATCGATTACGATTACTGATAGCGAAAGCAATACGAATAAAACGCACTCGTATGAATAATCCTTTCAAATCCTTCTTAAACAGAACACGTCAAAATGAACTCGGATACCCTAAACAATCTGAGCTGATGGTTTTGTCCATACACACATCCGTCCATAGTTTTATGAGGATCTGCTCTGGCAACGGTTTATGCATTAATAATAACTTCACCTTTTCTGTATATTTCGTATCTCCCTAGTTGTTGAAAATCCTTCGTCTCTGTCCGAAGTTACCTAGCTCGACTGTATGTAATTTGAGTTTCCATCTTTGGAATTTCTTCTTTTCAATCTGTTAAGTGTCCATAATTCGTACGAGCATGTATGCATAGATGAATGTGTTCGTATTTATCTTTTATGCCAAAAGTATCAACAATCGAATATTTAGCAATGCTAGTCGTAGAAGGATATTCCCAATGTTCCCATTTGCCAAAAGCTTCATGTTCTCGCTCTCCAAGGATTCTTGTGCTCGTCTGCATATCATATCAAATTCTCTGAATTTCAGCAAAAAATTTCGGGCTAAGAATTTGTCGAATTTAATACAAATCAAAAATGTATGATCTGATGTGAGCATGTAATTGTCTGTATGTATCAAAGGATATTTTTTTTTTTGGCCATTAAAGCGTTCACTATAATTACATTTTATTTAGTTAGTTAATTGTAGATAAAAGTGCTTTAATCCGAAATTAGTACTTTTAAATACGGTTTTTCTTTGCTAAATTACTTGTAGGGGAAGAAGAAAAATTCATAGCAATCTAAGAAGGCTCAACAAGTGACAAATCTTAAAAGAGGAAACCCTTCCGTCTCTCTGCACACCCCCCCCCCCCCCTACCCATCGCTTAATAAAATTATTTTTTTATTTGATTTTGATTTTGGCAAGTTAATAGTTACTTTTGTAGGAAAAAATATGTCCTTTTTTTAAGGTAAAAAAATAATTTTTTACTGGGTGTTTATAAAAAAAAAAATTCTTATAAAGTCGAAAAAGTTCGTGGTGATTTTTTGCGTCAAATAGAGATGGCAAAGTTTCACCATTTTTTGGCCAGACACAGATTTCTCAGGTACAGAACTTACCACTTTGATCAAAAAGAGTATGGCACTCCGATCGTTCCGATTTGAGTTTTGTTTTGTTAAGTTGGTACATCTATGCTTGACATTTGCAAAAGTTACGTAACCAAGAGTACATCTGTCTCTGTGTGTGTTGGCGATTTTTTACAATTTTAGAAATGGATTTAAATTTGCAACAACGAACTTGTATTAAATTTTGCGTAAAAAACGGATTTAATGGTGCGCGAACGTTGGAAATGTTGGAAAAGTGTTTCGGCAACGTTTCTCTAAAGAAAACGGTCGTTTACCAGTGGCACGAGCGGTTCAAAAGTGGTCGTGAGTCAATCGAAGATGATCGACATCGAAAACCGACGAAAACATTGATAAAGTAAAAGAAATATTGGTCAATAACCGCAAATTCACCATCAGAGAGATAGCGGAGGACTTGAACATTGCCTTTGGATCCGTCCAAGACATTTTGGTTAATGATTTGGGTTTCTGTCGTGTAGAAGCAAAGTTGGTGCCAAAAGATCTCAATTTCATGCAAAAAAGATACCGTGTTGACGTCGCAAAAGACATGATTTGCGAAGCTGAATTCGATCCCACATTCATCAGAAGGATCATTACTGGAGACGAGACGTAAGTTTATGAGTACGACACGAAATCCAGATATCAGGCAAGTGAATGGCGTTCACCAAATGAGCCGAGACCTAAAAAACCACGTCGTTTTCAGTCAAAAAAGAAGGCAATGCTCACGGTTTTCATGGATTACAATGGTGCAGTGCATAATGAATTTTTGCCAGAAGGCCGGACAGTTAACAAAGAGTATTATTCGCCGAAAGAGGCCAGAATTGTGGGCAGAAAACTCGTGGATTTTGCACCATGACAACGCACCGTCGCACAGTGCCATCATTACTCATAATTTTTTGACGAAAAATTCAACAAATACCATCCAAAAACAACCGAATTCACCTGATTTGGCTCCCTGTGACTTCTTTCTGTTCAATCGAGTTAAAAAACCATTACGGGAAATGCGTTTCAACAGCCGAGAGGAAGTAATGGAAAAATCGCAGGAAGCACTGATGGATATACCGAAAACCGAATATAACAAATGTTTCGACGATTGGATCAAGCGCTGGCATAAGTGTGTTAAAGTTGATGGGGATTATTTTGAAGGGGACAATATAAATTTACATGAATAAACTTGTATTTTTAATTTTCTGAATAAATTCCGGTAACTTTTTGATTATGGCGGTACGTCACTGTCTTCTTCTTTTTCCTGTCCTTAATTTTTTCACCATTTTAAACAAAATTTTTTTTCAATTTAAAAAAAAAAAAATTATTTATCTTTATAAATTGTATTTGTATAAATTTAATAAAAAAAAAACAAAATTACAAATACTAAAAGAATTGTAATATTTTTATTGCAAAACTATTTGTTAAACTGTACTTTATATCATCGAAAGTTTGAATAGTAATTGGAGTATAGAAATATTATACAAAATGGCGATGATATAGAGTTAAATATTTTACATGTGTTTAAAATCAACAAATTCTATTGTAAATTATTATAATCAAAAATAATTGAATGGAAGGTCATTTTTCAAAAATCATTAAAAAATTGATTAGTCGAAAAAGTTCGTGGTATTTTTGGAGTCAAATAGAAACGTTTAAATCATGAGTGTTAAAATCAATTTATTCAAATCAAATATTCTCCATTTCGATCGACAATATTTTACCATTTTTCGGGTAGAGCCATGACGCCAACTGATAGGACTTCTATGATTTTATGGCTAAAAAACTGAATCAAGTAATTTCCACAGACCTCTCTTGAACTATTCATTATAGTGTACTTTATATCATCTCAGGCTTGAGTAGCTTTTGGAGTGTAGAAATATAGAGTTTACTATTTGACTATGTTAAAAATCAGCAAATTCTAAATTATAAGATAAAAAATAATTGAATGAACGGCCATTTCCGAAAATTCATTATAATATTGGTTAGTTGAAAAAGTTCGTGGTGTTTTTTTGAGTAAACTAGGGATACTTAATATAATGTATTAAAATCAATTTTTCAAACCACAAATACTCTCTATTATTATTGACTATGTTTTGCCATTTCTCGGGCAGTGCCATGACGCCAACTGATAGAAGTTCTGTGTTTTTTTGAACGAAGTGTGTTTCACAAGCCTCTCTTGAATTATTCGTTAAAGTATTCTTCATATCATCTTTGAGTATAAAAATATGGAGTTTACTACTTGGCTGTGTTAAAAATCAGCAAATTCTAAAATATTATGATAAAAAATAATTGAATGGAAGGTCATTTCGCAAAAATTTTTATATTATTGATTAGTCGAAAAAGTTCGTGGTATTTTTTGAGTAAAATAGAGATGCTTAAATTATGAGTGTTAAAATTAATTTCTTACCTTATTGGTCTTTAATCCTGGCTTTAAAATTGGTTGTGATCGTTCATCTCTCTTTTTTCATGATCTTTTTCGAACGATATTCTCGCATTTGACACATTTTTCAGATAAGATTTGCTTTAGAAGTGGCTCAATAATTGGTCTATACTCAAAATCCGTGACACCGACCTTCGAAGGGGTGAATTTTCTAGGGTACTTGGATTACCACCTCAATTATTATATCAATTACTCCATTTTTTTATTTATAATTACCAATAAAATAAAAATCTGCACCAAAACAGTAGTACGTTCTGAATGCATTTTTTTCTCAACAATCACTCGTGGATTTACTGAGCCCCAAATGCAATAGTTTTGTCGATTAACCAACCCATCAAGATGAAAATGAGCATCATCACTGAAGATAATTTTGTTCAAACTGTAGCTACAGAATCTTCATTATTTTTAAAATATTGCTCAACAATGAAAACGCGGTGTTCTTTCGTGTAGCATTCCATTTTTAATAATTTTGAACTGTCAGCTGTCATGCAGTTTACTGCACAAATGGCGCAATTTGGCAAATAATCTTTAAGGTCTTCTTTAAGGCAGTTAAAAATGGTAACAGTTTGAGAGCAGCTATTGCAAATCTTGAAGCAACAGAAATAAATGTTGGAAAATTTCAATTTCTCAGAAGTACGAAGTTTTTCCAAAGTTTTTGCAAAGTTTTCTTCCAATGACCAATCACCATCCCCCCCCCCACACCCTTCTAAACCAAAAAGCAATTTTATCAAATATTTTTTTAGTACGTTTGCTTCTTTAGGATTTGGCAAAATGCTTAAAAAAAATTAAAAATTTTTTATTCTTGTTTCTTTTGCTTTCAGTTTGTTTTAAATATTTTTTTTTCGTTGGCTAAATGGCGGCAAAATTTAAATATTTCATGTTCGTTTGTGAACGAATTTCAATTAATAATTAAATTTAACTTTCAGTAACTAATTTGCAGTTAATTAAATGTTATTATTATTTTACTAATATTAAATTTATTCTATAACTAAAATTTAACGCATCCAAACTGTATCACATCCGAACAATATTACTAAAATCAAAGATGAAAATTTTCATCCGACAACCATCATTTCCGAATTTTATTGTAGTAGTTTTTAAACAATGTTTTCTATAATTTTACTAAATTGATTATAAAATGGCATAATTTATTGTAAAGAAATTTTAATATCAAAAATATATAAATTATAAATAACAATTAAATATTTGTACTATACTTTCCAAACTATAAAATGGATAATTGTTGATTTTGTTTAAATGCATATAAAAAAAATATTTTGTAAATTATTAACGGTTTAATAAAAGAAGAAAAATAATAATAAGAAAAATAAAATAAAAGAAAAAACAAAACAAATTAAAAAAAAATTTCAACGAATTATTAATATTTGAAAATGTTCCAATTCAAGACTAAATGGCTTGTGTACGCATTGAACTGGCAGAAGAGAAGCAGTTTATTTGCGGTGTTGTTTCGACTAGCATCTAAGAGATGTCGCACTCTGTACTATTCTGAGCAGTGCTGCCTTTCGCATCCTTGTTGGAATTATTTCTCTCCAAACTTACTCGTTCCTTTTTTGTTTTTTTTTTTTAAATTTTTTTTATTATTAATAAATAAAATTAAATTGAAAATTTCCTTTTTTTTAAATTTCCTTTAACTTTCGGTTAGTAGCGGATTAGTTTCCATTATTCTTGAAGCTTTCTTTTGAAGTTTTTTTTTTGATTTGAGATTTTTTTTTTTGTGTTGAAAATATTATTTGAGGGTGATTTGAGGCTCTTTTTTTTCAATTAAGAAAACCTCAAAAAATTTCTTCACATGTCAGCGAAAAACGTTTATTTTAAACAAACAAGAAATTAATCTTAATAAAAATTCAAATAACACAAATTATTCCCTTCGACACTTAATTAATTGTATTTACAAAAAAAAAAAAAACATATTTAATAAAAACCACTCGAAAAAGGGAAAATAAAATAAAAAATATACGAAAATAAGGAGAGTGGTTTCAACGAAAACCATCCGACTACATGATGATGATGGGGGCCATCATTTTTATGGGGGCTGGTGGTACTAATTCGTGAAATGAATATTTTTTTTTTGCTCGTTATTTTTTAGTTGAGTTCAGTCAGTGTTTGTTTGTAATTAATTCAAATTGTGCACAATTGATGGTTGGACCTTGGCGGAAATCTGGACGAAACGTATTCGATTAATTAATATTCAAGTATATATGAAAAGTGGCCAACAATAACAACAACCAAAAAAACACCAACAAACAAACAAACACAAGAATCAGAATCGGCTGTAATTGTGGACGAATTAATTAAACAAAAATCTCTTAATTTTGATTACGCGCACAATTGAACAATAAATTTATGACGAGGCGCCGAGTTGATTTATTTATTAACAAGTTACGTACGAATTGTGAACTTCAATTATCCTAACAGGTTCCATACTTGCCCAGTTACCAGTTACCACTTACCAGTTACCAGTTACCAGTTACCATCCATGCACACATTTGGGTGAAAAATTCCCACAATACCCCATTACCCAGTGTTTGTGCAGAATTTCATTAATTAATAATTTTACTTTTAGTTTTAGTTTGTAATTGTTGCTTGGGTGTTTTATGTTCTATTTTTTTTCTTAGGTTTTCTTTTTTAATCGCATAAATTCCATATAAACACAATATGAGTTCGACAGTAAAAATAATTTGAATATTTTATTGTTTTTTTTTTTTAGCTTTTATAGGGGATGATGCGGTTTTTAAATGTAGAACACTGTACAAATTACAGACTCTCATCATCCTTAATTCATAGGCACTCGTTCGGATTTATAAAATTACCCACCCTCATCGTATTCGATCTTTATTCAAATTAATTTAAAAAAAAAAAAATCAATTTTGGTGGTTTTTCTCTTCGTTTTTTTTTTTTTAATTAATTAATGGCGACTACCAAAGACCATCAGTTTTAAAAAGATTTTAATTAGAAAAAAAATTTACGCAAACACTTTTGATCTAGCAAAATTAAAGGACTTTCATTTCGGAACTTTTGAATAGTTTTTTTTTCAAATTTTTCGAATTGTTCTTTTTTTTAAAGAAATTTAAAAACAAAAAATATTAGACATTTTTGTTAAGCTCGTTCTTCCAAAATTTTATGTAATTTTTTTTTCCTTTAACAATATTTTTCGTAAAATAATTTCCAATCATTATTTTTCCAAAAATCTTTTTTTTAATAATTGGAAAAAAATGGAAAATTATTTAAAAAAAAAAAAGAGATTTTCTTTTCAAAAATCTTTTTTCTAATAATTTTCTTCTATAATTTTTATTCCAATAATATTTTTCCAATAATTTCTCCTAACATTTCAATAAAATTCGTTCCCAACAATACTTTTTTCTACGAAATTTACTTTCCAAAATTTTTTTCCAATAGTTTTTTTCCCATAGTTTATACAATATTTCAATAATTTTTTTCTAAAATAGTTTTTTCTTAATATTTTATGTTTGTGTAATAATCTTTTTCCAAAACTTTCTCGTTCAATAGTTTTTTTTCAAAAGCTTTTTTCGAATACATATTTTCCCCAACTAAAATTTCTCCAACCAAACAAATTATTTTGGTACCATTCACATTTGGCCAATCTTTTTTTCCAATAATTTTCTTCCATAATTTTTGGTCCAATAATTTTTTTCCAATAACTTCTCCCAACATTTCAATAAAATTCGTTATCAATAATATTTTTTCTTACTGATCCTTTCCAAAAAATTGTTTTCCAAATAATATTTTCGAAATAATTTCTCTTTCTAATAATTTTTTGCACTATTTTTTCCCAAAGTTAGCTTTTTCCCAATAATTTTCTTCCAATAATTTTCTTCTATTATTTTTTTTTCAATTCCTATTTTCCAGTTACTTTAATTCAAATTTTTTTCTAGTATATTTTCTCCCAATCACTTTCTTCCAATAATTTTTTTCCAATAACATATTTCCTTGTAATTTCTTGTTTCCAATAACTTTTTTTAAATAGATTTTTTGCCATTAATTTTCTACCAACAGTTTTCTTCCATTATAATTTTCCGGTTACTATTTTCCAATTACTTTAATTTAAATTTGTTTCCTAATAAATAATTTCCAATAACTCTCTTCCAATTATTTTTCGCAATAACATTTTTCTTTATACTTTCTTGTTTCCAATAAACTTTTTTCTGAATAATTTTTTTGCCATTAATTTTCTTCCATTATTTTTTTTCCAATTACTATTTTCCAGTTACTACAATTCAAATTTTTTTTCCTAATTAATATTTTCCAATAATTTTTCCCAATAACATTTTTCTTTATACTTTCTTGTTTCCAATAAACTTTTTTTAAAATAATTTTTTGGCATTAATTTTCTGCCATTATTTTTTTTCCAATTACTATTTTCCAGTTACTACAATTCAAATTTTTTTCCAGTACATTTTTTCCCAATAAATAATTTCCAATAACTTTTTCCAATAACATTTTTCTTTATACTTTCTTGTTTCCACGAAACTTTTTTCTACATAATTTTTTTGCCATTAATTTTCTTCCATTATTTTTTTTTCCAATTAATATTTTCTAGTTACTACAATTCAAATTTTTTTTCCTAATTAATATTTTCCAATAATTTTTCCCAATAACATTTTTCTTTATACTTTCTTGTTTCCAATAAACTTTTTTCTACATAATTTTTTGCCATTAATTTTCTTCCAATAATTTTCTTCCATTATTTTTTTTTCCAATTACTATTTTCCAGTTACTACAATTCAAATTTTTTTTCCTTATTAATATTTTCCAATAATTTTTTCCAATAACATATTTCTTTATACTTTCTTGTTTCCAATAAACTTTTTTCTACATAATTTTTTGCCATTAATTTTCTTCCAATAATTTTCTTCCATTATTTTTTTTCCAATTACTATAAATCAAATTATTTTTCCAGCAAATTTTTTTCCAATAAATAATTTCCAATAATTTTTTCCAATAACATTTTTTTTATACTTTCTTGTTTCCAATAAACTTTTTTCTAAATAAATTTTTTGCCATTCATTTTCTTCCAATAATTTTCTTCCATTATTTTTTTTCCAATTACTACTTTCCTATTACTTTTATTCAATTTTTTTTCCAGTACATTTTTTCCCAATAAATAATTTCCAATAACATTTTCCAATAACATTTTTCTTTATATTTTCTTATTTTCAGTATTTTTTTTTCAAATAGTTTTTTCGCGATTAATTTTCTTCCAACAGTTTTCTTCCATTATTTTTTTCCAATTACCATTTTTCAATTGCTTTAATTTAAATTTTTTTTCCAATAATTTTTTCGTAATAATATTTTTGCTTATAATTTCTTGTTTCCAATAAATTTTTCAATAATTTCTTGCAACATTTTAATTAATTTCGTTCTCAACAATACTTTTCTCAATAATTGTTTCCAAATAATAATTTTTCCAATATTTTTTTCTACAACATTTGCGTTGCAATAATTTTTTGGAATATTTTTTTCCAAATAATTTTTTACTATAATTTATTCCCTAAAAATTTGTTTCCAAAACTTTGCTATTTAAAACAATAACTTTTTCTAAATATAGCATTTTCCATTATCTTCTATTCAAATAAAGTTTTTTTCCAACACTTTTTTCCAAAATAAAATTTTTCCCGACATTTTTATGTCAATAATTTTTTCCAATCTAAATTTCATCTCAAAATTTCTTTTACGAAATATTTTTGTACCAAACACATTTATCCATTTTCATGTCAATAATTTTTTTCTGATATTTTGTTTTCTCTAATTTTATTTCCTTTAATTTGTTTCGCAATATTTTCTTTCTAAAAACCTTTTTCAACAATAATTTTTCCTGCAACTCTTTTACCAATAAATTTTTTCCAGCAAATATATTCCAGTAATTGCTACTCTGTCTAATAACATTTTTCAGCTTTTTTCTAATACATTTTCTTCGAATAAATTTTTTTTCGTTAATTTCTCCCAACATTTCAATAAAATTCCTTCCCAATAATATTTTTCTTAATAATTCTTTCCGAACAATAGTTTTTCAAACAATTTCTCTTTCTAATAAATTTTTACCATAATTTTTTTCCCATTAATATTTTACTATAATTGACAATTTTTTCTCAAATATTGCATATTCAAATCAATTTCTCAAAAGTTTTTGCATTAAATTTTTCATTTCGATGCCAATAATTTATATCCAATCAAAATTTTATCTCAAAATTTCTTTTACCAAATATTTTTGTACCAAACACATTTATCCATTTTCATGTCAATAATTTTTTCCCAATATTTTCTTTCCAAAAACCTTTTCTAACAATATTTTTTCCTGCAACTCTTTTACCAATAACATTTTTCCTTAAATTTTTTCTGTCCCATAATTTTTTTCCAACCATTTTTTTTCAATAATAATTTCCTATAACATTTTTTACAAAAAGTATTTTATTCAATAATTTTTTCCTTAACAGTTCTTCATGATAACTTTCATTCCAATAATCGTTTTTAAATATTTTCTTTTCAAATTATATTTTTTGTAATAATTTTATTTTTATTGAATTTTTTCCTATAATTTTTTTTCTAATAATTTTTCTTTTTCCAATAACTTTTTGCTTATCATTTTTATCCGAACATTTTGTACGACATTTATTCCAATGAATTTTTCACGTTACATTTTTTTCCCATTAAATTTTTTCTAAATATTTTCCCAATAATTTTTTACTATGACTTTTTCCAATAATATTTCCTATAAACTATTTCTCAACAATTTTTTCCATTTAATTTTATTCAAATAATCCTGTTAAAATATATTTTTTCCAATAATTTTTCTTCCAACAAATTTTTTCCAATCACCTTATTTCAATTTGCTTTTCTTTTCATTTTTTCTAAAATCATTTCGACTAAACCAAATTTTTTCCCAATAATTCTTTACCAACAATATTTTTTCCAATCACTTTTTTCCTAGTCACTTTTTCTCTTCTTATAATAATTTTTTCCTATTTACTCTTTTTTTTCCTTATACTTTCCAGTCCAATATTCATTTTTCACTAATTTTATTCTCGATAATTTTTATAATAATTTAATCCATTAATTTTATTACAGTAGATTTTTCACTAATTTTTTTTAATAATTTATTTTTCCAGATATTCTTGGGAAAATAATAATTATTATTCCAATAATTTTCTTCTCAATAATTTTTTCCCAACAATTTTTCCATTAATTTTTTATCAAAGATTTTCTTTCCAATAATTTTTTTCATCTTTTTTTTATAACATTTTTTGTTTCCAATAATATTTCCTAAACAATTTTTTCTTATAATTTTTCCAAAAATTTAATTCCAACAATTTTTTCTATTCATATTTTTTTTTTATTTTGCAGTTACTTTCTTTCCAATAATTTTTATTCCAATAGTTTTTTCCCAAAAGTGATTTTCCAGGAATTTTTATTCATAGTTTTTCCAATAAATTTTTTATAAATATTTTTTCTTTCCAACAATTTTTTAAATAAATCACTTCGAATATTTTTTTTAATAATTTATTTTCTAAAATTTGTTTTCCCGATAACTTTTTCCAATGTGTTTTCCAGATACTACTTTTCAGTTTCTTTAATTCAAAATTTTTTCCTGTAAATTTTTTCCCAATAACATTTTTTGTTATACTTTCTTGTTTCCAATAAATTTTTTTTCCAATCATTTTTTTGCCATTAATTTTCTTCCAATAATTTTCTTTCATTATTTTTTTCCAATTAATATTTTCCAGTTACTATAATTCGAATTTTTTTCCAGAAAAATTTTTTTGCCAATAAATATTTTCCAATAATTTTTTTTCCAAATTGTTTTTTTTCCCAATTATTTTCTTCCAATAATTTTTTTCCACTATTTTTTTTCCAATTACTTTTTTCCAGTTACTTTAATTCAAATTTTTTTCTAGTATATTTTCTCCCAATAACTTTCTTCTAATAATTTTTTTCCAATAACATATTTCCTTGCAATTTCTTGTTTCCAATAATTTTTTTTTCTAAACCGATTTTTTTCCATTAATTTTCTTCCAACAGTTTTTTTCCATTATAATTTTCCAGTTACTATTTTCCAGTTACTTTAATGGGAATTATTTTTTCCAGCAAATTTTTTCCCAATAAATATTTTCCAATAATTTTTTCCCAATAACATTTTTCGTTATACTTTCTTGTTTCCAATAAACTTTTTTCTAAATAATTTTTTGCCATTAATTTTCTTCCAATAATTTTCTTTTATTATTTTTTTTCCAATTACTATTTTCCAGTTACTACAATTCAAATTTTTTTTCCAGTACATTTTTTCCCAATAAATATTTTCCAATAATTTTTTCCCAATAACATTTTTCTTTATACTTTCTTGTTTTCAATAAACTTTTTTCTAAATAATTTTTTTGCCATTAATTTTCTTCCAATAATTTTTTTCCAGTTACTTCAATTCGAATTATTTTCTTTCCGATAATTTTTCTCTCAATAAATAATTTTATTTACTTTTTTTTTAGGTTTTCAATAATTTTTTCCCAATAATTTTTTCTTTATCAAATTTTTTCTCCCAATAATTTTTTTCCGATTAATTCCTATTTTTGAAACTATAATTTTTAGCCCAAATTTTTTTCAATTAATTAGCTTTGTTCCAATAAATGTTTTTTTTCCAATAATATTTTCCATGTGTTTTTGTTTCCAATTATTTTTAGATCAATAATCTCTTACCAATAATTCTGTTTAGTAAAAATGTGTTTGCAAAAAATTCATTTCCGCCCAAAATTCAATAAAAAAAATTATTTCAAATTATGTGCATTTTATGCTGCAGGTAGGATCATAGTTCTAAGAGTGCAACTAGGCTTTCCAAAACCATTAAGTCGATGGCTATGGCTAGACATTAAACTGCACTTTGACGCCACAACAGTGCATTTCCAAGAATTCGAGTGACAAAAATAATTTTTAACCATTCGTACTGAATAGAAATTAATTAAAATTTTCGAGAACTTTTTAATGGAAACCATCAAAAATAATTTTGACTAAATTTTTTAATAAAAAAAAAATTTATTCTGTATGGAAATTTAGTTACTATTCCAAGCAGACAAGTACGGAAGCTACTCTAAAAAGGCCTCAAATTTGTATCCTATTTCAGTAAAAAAGAGAAACTATTTAAAAATTCCAAAAACGTCTCAAATAATTTTTATATATTTTTATTAATTTGAATTTAAATGCGGAGCTCCTTCGAACGATGAATGTTCAAATTTTACTTGTTATAATTTCCATGCGACCAACTGGACACGTTCCCATTAACCTTTAGTCAATATTGAGTCCAAAAAAAAAAAATGATGGTAACGTTTGTTAGGGCATCGGTGTCCGGCTTAGCTAACTTCTAAACTGGTCTGAATCTACTGAGTCCCAAACGAGAGACCACTAAACCAGACAGCGTCTATAGTCCAAGTTACTAATGGAATTGACCGAGTCAGTTGTCTCCATGGAAAGGGTTACTATGACCACAAATGCAACTGTCGACCCCATCAGAATTTCCCATACAAATCATTAAAAGTGATCATAATTCAAGCCGTGTTTGTGAGGTCAGACAGACTCTTTCCAATTTTTCGAATTTTCTTATGACCATTTTTTTCTCGAGTTTATCTGAACGCAATTTCCTGCACTTCCGGTTTTATAGTCGATTCCTTTTTCGTAGAATTTTCTCTTCTCAAAATTTCCCATGAAAGGTAATTTTTTTTCTCGAAATTTTGCCCCAATTTCATGGATTATTGAAAAAATATTTAAATTTTTAAATCAATTCAAATACTAAGAAATCTTCTCCGAATAGCAACAAAGAAAACTCCATCATTTTGGAGGAGGCATTCTAACGTGGACAAATTATGGCAAAGGGTCTGCGATTAATTCGTTAGGAAATCACGTGCTGTGAATTTATGAGCCGCGAACTTGTACAACACGAAAATTTGGCGGCTCTTCACTCTTAAACATGCCATTTTAATTCAGTTAAGATGGAAAAACTTTCACGTAACAGATCAGAATTAAAAAAAAAGGGGATGCGAAATTTTTCATGCTCTTTTCTGCGACAAAAAGGAGTCATCGTCTTAGTGTTCGTATTGTGCTAATGCCATTTAAAAAACTGAGTGGACGATTCGGGAGTTTTGGAAATATTCCTAAAAACAATGGAAAAATTCAAAATAACAATCCAATATTGACCATGCAGAAAAAAATCAATGGGAACGTGGATAAGGGAGGAGGGGTGGTTGAGGCAGAAGTTCATTTAATTTGTCGCATTTACGGTTGGGCAATTTCTTCCGGTTGTCACTGTGGCCGCATCCTATCCTCCATGGACCGACGCCCTTGTTAGAATATTGCATACCAACACCCCCCCCCCCCCCCGCATGGTGGTGGCAGGAAAGCATGTTGTTAGTGGCGTCGGTCGATAGTGAGTGTCAGTGACAATATCGGCCTTCAAATCGACGCGGAAGTGAACAGCCGCCTTGGTTTATTAAATTAGAAGTACAAGTTCGCTCACTGCCATAACAGACTATGCCCCACAGCAGATTTGCGATAACAAAATTAGTTCGGTCGGTTAGATTGTGATGCGCAGTCTTTTTATTTACACCCAGTCTTCCGATGGGGTCGAGACGATAGCTTCTTTCCTTGCTTCTGTATCTTACAGGGATCACGTCTGGGTTTCGATGTTTGTACTTTTGATATCGTTACCAGCAAAAGGAGTAATCGGTGAGACGGCATATCGAACTGTTTCCGTTCTCAATGCATGGATAAACGCAGTGGGTGGACAGGTGACCATACTGTGACAATTGCTTCTGCGGTTTAACACGTACTCGATGGCTAGGGGCTCTTCCCTTACATCCATACGCTAGAGGCAGTCAGTCGTGTCGTGGTAATATCATTTAATAATAGTACTACGACGCTCTGGCTTGTAATTCTGCTCAGGGGGTGGTTGTAAAATTGCTTGTCTCCCATCCGTATTGCCTTGTTCAAACTGCCTTCGAAGCATATCCTTCGAGAGTTAATCATCATCTTCTGCTTCGTTTAATTTCTTATCAACTTGTCTGCTTCCTTAGCAGAGTTGATATGTTTTCCCTGCCTTAGTTACGAGACTCCAGTTAGACAGATACGAGCTCCGAGCCCGTACGAATCATAATGTCCTTAAGAGAGCTTCGGAATTTGGCTTTGTGCCCAATACCAACGTCCACCCACCTCGCATATTCCGGTTGCTCCAATTGTTCAGCTTCTGGAAGTGAACTGTTGGAAGTTCTGCAGTCGTTCTGAACGATTAAGTTTTCAAGCAGATTTCCAGCGTCGCCTGTTAGTGAAGTCGTGCGGAGAGTATTGCCCGCCGACATTGTCGTGTATCTCCAGAAGCGTTCGCAGGCAAATTGTAATTCTTGACTGCGTGTTAATATGACCATTCGTCCTTAAATAATCCTAACACAATGGAACTATTCGAGTGTGCTTGTAATGCGTTCGATTTTATTTTTGTCCAGCAATCCCAAAACTGAAGTGTATCGGCAATGTCCTTTGCCTCCTTTCCTTCTCACATGCCCCTTTATCCTTTTTCATATACTACAAATCATTTCAGATACATTTTCTATTAGGATCATTCTTTTCATCGATTATTTCCGAGTTGATTTGATTGTGTGCTAACATGAACTAAATTATTATTGAATGGTCGCATATTAAATGCAGAAGAATTTGCTATATTTGATCTGTGAAATCGTAAAAAAATGCTCACCTAGTTGAGAAGGATGATGTCCTTTTGATACAGATTTATTTAGATTTTGATTAGACTATTCGAGAAAATAAAATTCAATAATTTCCGAGGTCAGTTTTTATCAGTTGAATTCGTTAATTTATTCTCTGCCAATTTATAGCCTCGCACATAATAAGGACATTATGCCACGCCAATTGGAAATTTAAAGTTTTAGTTTTTTTTCCTGTTCGAAATTATTTTGTAAAATTTTAATTTTTACTATCGTTGTTACGAAGCATATTAAGTCCACGTCATCGCGTAATTTACCTTGAAGATTTTTCAAATTTTTAATGAACAATTCCACCATTGATGTGTGATGATTTTTATGAAAATAGAAGAAAAATTAAGACATCATCAAAAATTTTCCACTTAGAAGGCATCTCCAATCTTGCATGTCCGACTTTCTTGACGAATAATTGATTTTTCGACACGATTAAGAGTGTCCATGACGAATGCGACCTAGATAAGCTGTCAACATTTTGGAAAACACCAAAAAAGAGAATTTTTCCATTCATACTTTCTGTGTACGAAAACAGGATGTTTCTGGATTTGCTGTTGTGTTTTTTATTCCGACAGCTCATCAGTTGGCCGGCCACACCTGAATTTGCGCTGGACATTTTCGTGTCGTTTTATTGTCGGCCACCTGCTTTTTTCGGACAGTTTAACGCTCTTCCAACACCGATTTTCTTGGCCATTACAAAATTTTCTTACACTTACAAAATGTGCTGAGTGTAGTGAGATGGGTCGAGGGAAATTGAAATTTTTCGTTAGATTGACAATCGCAGATATGAGCAGCCACTCGTGTTTCATGTTCTGCGAAGTTTCGTGTTACATGCTGTGCTGATATCACCGGCACGATACAGAATATACGCGTCTGTCCATCCGTTGGATGGTCTTGATTCGACCCATTCTGAAGGAAAGGTTTTTGTGTAAATTTCATTACCTCGCAGTATAGCGCTGACTAATGCACAACGATTGACTGCTCGAAAGGCTAAAGAGAAATTAATAGAAATTGGGCTGGACACCAGTTTGGACCTTAACACCTCGAATAATTCGATAATAGACAGACAGTTCTATCATAATTTTCTGAACAACGTATTACAAAAAATCCACAAAAGGTATTCTCAGAAATTTTTCTGAAATTTTTCTGAAATTTTTCTGAAATTTTTCTGAAATTTTTCTGAAATTTTTCTGAAATTTTTCTGAAATTTTTCTGAAATTTTTCTATAATTTTACTTTAATTTTTCTTTAATTTTTATATTTTCAGAAATTTTTCTCCAATTTTTCTGAAATTTTCCTTTAATTTTTCTATAATTTTTCACAGTTTTCTCAAATTTTTCTCCAATTTTTCTCTAATTTTTCTCTAGTTTTCTCCACTTTTTCTCTAATTGTTTTTGAAATTTTTCTGAAATTTTTCTGAAATTTTTCTGAAATTTTTCTGAAATTGTTCTGAAATTTTTCTGAAATTTTTCTGAAATTTTTCTGAAATTTTTCACAGTTTTCTCAAATTTTTCTCTAATTTTTCTCTAGTTTTCTCCACTTTTTCTCTTATTGTTTTTGAAATTTTTCTGAAATTTTTCTGAAATTTTTCTGAAATTTTTCTGAAATTTTTCTGAAATTTTTCTGAAATTTTTCTGAAATTTTTCTGAAATTTTTCTGAAATTTTTCTGAAATTTTTCTGAAATTTTTCTGAAATTTTTCTGAAATTTTTCTGAAATTTTTCTGAAATTTTTCTGAAATTTTTCTGAAATTTTTCTGAAATTTTTCTGAAATTTTTCTGAAATTTTTCTGAAATTTTTCTGAAATTTTTCTGAAATTTTTCTGAAATTTTTCTGAAATTTTTCTGAAATTTTTCTGAAATTTTTCTGAAATTTTTCTGAAATTTTTCTGAAATTTTTCTGAAATTTTTCTGAAATTTTTCTATAATTTTACTTTAATTTTTCTTTAATTTTTATATTTTCAGAAATTTTTCTCCAATTTTTCTGAAATTTTCCTTTAATTTTTCTATAATTTTTCACAGTTTTCTCAAATTTATCTCCAATTTTTCTCTAATTTTTCTCTAGTTTTCTCCACTTTTTCTCTTATTGTTTTTGAAATTTTTCTGAAATTTTTCTGAAATTTTTCTGAAATTTTTCTGAAATTTTTCTGAAATTTTTCTGAAATTTTTCTGAAATTTTTCTGAAATTTTTCTGAAATTTTTCTGAAATTTTTCTGAAATTTTTCTGAAATTTTTCTGAAATTTTTCTGAAATTTTTCTGAAATTTTTCTGAAATTTTTCTGAAATTTTTCTGAAATTTTTCTGAAATTTTTCTGAAATTTTTCTGAAATTTTTCTGAAATTTTTCTGAAATTTTTCTGAAATTTTTCTGAAATTTTTCTGAAATTTTTCTGAAAGTTTTCTGAAATTTTTCTAAAATTTTTCTGAAATTTTCCTGAAATTTTTCTGAAATGTTTCTTTAACTTTAATTTTTCTCTAGTTTTTCTCAATTTTTTCACAAATTTTCCTTCAATTTTCCATTATTTTTTTCACTAATTTTTGTTTAATTTTTCTCTAGTTTTCTATAATTTTTCTGAAATTGTTCCCGGATTTTTCTCAAATTTTTGTCATTTTTTTTTAAAAATTTTCTATAATTTGTCTCTGATTTTTTCTTTACTTTTAATATAATTTTACTTTAATTTTTATATTTTCAGAAATTTTTCTCCAATTCTTCTGAAATTTTCCTTTAATTTTTCTATAATTTTTCACAAAGTTTTCTCAAATTTTTCTCCAATTTTTCTCCAATTTTTCTCCAATTTTTCTCTAATTTTTCTCTAGTTTTCTCCAGTTTTTCTCTAAATTTTTTTGAAATTTTTCTGAAATTTTTCTGCAATTTTTCTGCAATTTTTCTGAAATTTTTCTGAAATGTTTCTTTAACTTTAATTTTTCTCTAGTTTTTCTCAATTTTTTCACAAATTTTCCTTCAATTTTCCATTATTTTTTTCACTAATTTTTGTTTAATTTTTCTTTAGTTTTCTATAATTTTTCTGAAATTGTTCACGGATTTTTCTCAAATTTTTGTAATTTTTTTTTAAAAATTTTCTATCATTTGTCTCTGATTTTTTCTTTACTTTTAATATAATTTTACTTTAATTTTTCTTTAATTTTTATATTTTCAGAAATTTTTCTCCAATTCTTCTGAAATTTTCCTTTAATTTTTCTATAATTTTTCACAGTTTTCTCAAATTTTTCTCCAATTATTCTCTAATTTTTCTCTAGTTTTCTCCAGTTTTTCTCTAAATTTTTTTGAAATTTTTCTGAAATTCTTCTGAAATTTTTCTGAAATTTTTAAAATTTTTCTCAAATTTTTCTCCATTTTTTCACTAATTTTTCTCTAGTTTTCTCCAGTTTTTCTGTAAATTTTTCTCAAATTTTTCTGAAATTTTTCTGAAATTTTTCTGAAATTTTTCTGAAATTTTTCTGAAATTTTTCTGAAATTTTTCTGAAATTTTTCTGAAATTTTTCTGAAATTTTTCTGAAATTTTTCTGAAATTTTTCTGAAATTTTTCTGAAATTTTTCTGAAATTTTTCTGAAATTTTTCTGAAATTTTTCTGAAATTTTTCTGAAATTTTTCTGAAATTTTTCTGAAAGTTTTCTGAAATTTTTCTAAAATTTTTCTGAAATTTTCCTGAAATTTTTCTGAAATGTTTCTTTAACTTTAATTTTTCTCTAGTTTTTCTCAATTTTTTCACAAATTTTCCTTCAATTTTCCATTATTTTTTTCACTAATTTTTGTTTAATTTTTCTCTAGTTTTCTATAATTTTTCTGAAATTGTTCCCGGATTTTTCTCAAATTTTTGTCATTTTTTTTTAAAAATTTTCTATAATTTGTCTCTGATTTTTTCTTTACTTTTAATATAATTTTACTTTAATTTTTATATTTTCAGAAATTTTTCTCCAATTCTTCTGAAATTTTCCTTTAATTTTTCTATAATTTTTCACAAAGTTTTCTCAAATTTTTCTCCAATTTTTCTCCAATTTTTCTCCAATTTTTCTCTAATTTTTCTCTAGTTTTCTCCAGTTTTTCTCTAAATTTTTTTGAAATTTTTCTGAAATTTTTCTGCAATTTTTCTGCAATTTTTCTGAAATTTTTCTGAAATGTTTCTTTAACTTTAATTTTTCTCTAGTTTTTCTCAATTTTTTCACAAATTTTCCTTCAATTTTCCATTATTTTTTTCACTAATTTTTGTTTAATTTTTCTTTAGTTTTCTATAATTTTTCTGAAATTGTTCACGGATTTTTCTCAAATTTTTGTAATTTTTTTTTAAAAATTTTCTATCATTTGTCTCTGATTTTTTCTTTACTTTTAATATAATTTTACTTTAATTTTTCTTTAATTTTTATATTTTCAGAAATTTTTCTCCAATTCTTCTGAAATTTTCCTTTAATTTTTCTATAATTTTTCACAGTTTTCTCAAATTTTTCTCCAATTATTCTCTAATTTTTCTCTAGTTTTCTCCAGTTTTTCTCTAAATTTTTTTGAAATTTTTCTGAAATTCTTCTGAAATTTTTCTGAAATTTTTAAAATTTTTCTCAAATTTTTCTCCATTTTTTCACTAATTTTTCTCTAGTTTTCTCCAGTTTTTCTGTAAATTTTTCTCAAATTTTTCTGAAATTTTTCTGAAATTTTTCTGAAATTTTTCTGAAATTTTTCTGAAATTTTTCTGAAATTTTTCTGAAATTTTTCTGAATTTTTTCTGAAATTGGTCCCTGATTTTCTCACATTTTTCTCAAACTTTTTTTTACAATTTTTCTATAATTTTTCCCTAATTTTTCTCTAATTTTTCTCTAATTTGTCTCTAATTTTTCTCAGCTTTTGCTCAAATTTTCCTCCAATTTTCCATTATTTTTTCATTTAATTTTTTCTAACTTTTCCCTTGTTTTTCTTAAATTTTTCTCAATTTTTTTCTAATTTTCTATAATTTATCCTTAATTTTTTTTGAAATTATTCCCGGATTTTTTTTTAAATTTTTTTTCAATTTTTCCGCTAATCCTTTACTAATTTTTCACTAATTTTTCTCATATTTTTCTGACATTTTTCTGAAAGTGTTCCCGGACAATTATTTTTTTTTTACTTTCAGAAATTATTCACCAATTTTTCTGAAATTTTCTCTAAATTTTTTAAATTTTCTTTTAATTTCCCATTAATTTTTCTCTAATTTTCGGCTTATTTTTCTTTAATTTTCAGAAATAAAAGACTTTACAACTCAAGCCTTTCTCCACTCCCCTAACACTTAATTTCTTCGAATTTTTTCCGGTTGGATGTTATTTCTTCTGGTAGGATCAGAATTTATTGTCAAGTAATTGCTCGATATTATGGCTGGTGTACAGTAATGACATCTACCGTTTAAAAATTGAAATTGATGGTTCTGTTGGGTTTTGTCTATTCTAGATTAAATGTCAATGAAACTAATAATATCACTTGGGAGACTTCATTTAATTGCCACTGATCGGATATGATCGTTTGTTTGAGTACCTTTTTAGGACCCCTAATTGAGAGTTCCTGATTGCATTCGATCCGGTAGTGACTCGAAATATCAACGCTCGATTCACCTGTGATTGACTTTTTGTTGTTGGAATAGTGATTAGATATTCAAGGCGTCGAATCGATCAAGGATTCCGTCAAGCATTTTGAATAGCTGACTGTGTTATACTCGTTTGAGTACGTGCAATGGCGCCAGCCATAATGACCGGCAGGCAGTGCTGCTGTTTCGAAATGAGAAAAAAAAAATTGACAAGAAGAAAACCGAAAAAAATCAGTTTCAGATTTGTTGTTAGATTGACATCAACACATGTCCACAAGATAAGAATCGTGATAATGCGATGGCCACGAATTGTACAAAGACCCGACGGCAGGGTCAGCGAGACATTCTGAAACCGAAGAATTCGTTGTAATCAGTCGCCACCCAGTGTTACGAGCTCGAAACCAATAAATTTTCATTGCGATTGTGTCATGAACGTTTGTTACTTAATTTTTTTTCATTAAATTTCGTTCTTGTTGTTATTGTGGATAACGATGCTACCATAACTGCTCGACGATATAAGAAGTGAGGCAAGTGAATGTGGTATTTGTGTTATCAGATAGTGTTTGGCTGGATGAATTTTGGCCTTTGATCGTTTCGGGATGGCACGACAATTAGCGCTGCGTTGAATGATTGCCTGTCGGGATCGAGGTTTGACAGGATCATGAGCCATTGCAGCGATGAAACTGGACACTCCAATTCTGACGATTATTTATCATAAGTTCAGATGGTACTTATAGAGCTGAGCAACTCTATTCCCAACGATTCGAGAGAAGTGCAGAAATGATCACAAAAAAATTAATAAGCGAAACAAAAGAACACTTCTTGCCATTCCATCATATCCCTTGGTGGATTTCTAATTGTTGGAGCTACTGCATTTTTGTTTTCTTAATTTGTTGGATAGAACGACTGGGATTGATGGTAGGTAGTTGAAAATGATGATACCGAAACTGAAAGAAACCAAACGACGCACTGTGCTATACTCGTAGGGTCAGGTTAATGTGTGGCGCTATTCGATGTGATGTGCAGTTTGGTGGTGCCATGCATTTGGATGTAGTCTGCTACCTCTTACACTTTAGTTTGATCGATGCACCTGATAACCGGCCTTTAACCCGTTCTGCTCATTTGATCTGAATGAATTTGTCGCCAGTTGCACGGAAGACTTTCGGACACGTACTTCTTGTTTTATAGCCTGTTTCGGGGTGGTGTCTAGTCCTCGGTCAGAATTACGTCTAATCGGAAATGTTTTGTGGCCATATTACCTGGAAACATGGGAACATGGGAATCTTTCCTTTTGCTCTCAAACTGCTCGAATGGTCAAAGTGTTCCTGGAAATTTCGAATAGCGGAAAACCTATTTACATGACCAAAAGGAGCCAGACTATTGAAGGGTGAACATCAATCGTGACACTGTTTTGTGTCACGGATTAGACTAGTCAACATAATTCGGGGAAGACTGTTTTTTTTTTTTGTGAACTATTTACGGATGGCAAGAAGATTCATCCAGTCCGTGTCTGAGACTAGATTTGTTTACCAAATCGCTTTTTATAATCACCCCTCAAGTGTCCGTTGTTAGCATTCGTAATTAAGTGTGTGGTGCGTGCGTCGTCAAGTGTGAGACTTTAATCATAAAAAAAATATAAGAGAATTTTATGATTTTTACTTAAAGATTTTTTTAAAAAAATAATGGAAAAAAATTGCACAATTTCATGTGTGGGAATATTTTTACGAAATCCAATCGCTTGACGAGAATTTTTGTACAATACAAAAGTGGTCGCGTCAATTTATCTGGCATTGATTCTCTTTTAACACCTTCGATCGTAATAAATTTTCGGAAATAAAATGAAAAATAGAAGAGATAAAGTAAAGATTGGGAAAATATCAATTACATTGTCAGATGATACAATGGGAATCAAGGATTCTGAGCGCGGACCGTAATTCCAGGACAAGATCATTTCAGAAGTAACAGGTCGACGTGTTGGCCTGTCTTCGGATTGAAATATTGCCAGAATCGTTGCTCGTGGAGAAGTTTTGCATTCTGTTAGACGATGGCAGTGTGGCCATGGTTACGAAGCGACAAGAAGCCGACTAGGCTGATGGTCTACAGAGCAAGGGCTATGTTACTGATGGCAATGTCTCCGTTCATGTCCATGTTAATGTCGTTTGGCTGCTATTTTTATTTTATTCACTGGTCAAATATGTCAGCGTTAATGCTCGCGACCGTGGAGACAATGGGGCCGCGCACAAGAAAATTGCTTTTTAATTGGATGTCGATTGGTCAAGTGGGACTGTGGTTCGTTCGGACACTGACTGATTTTCGGATCAGTCGATCTGCCGAAACTGCAAATCCGCAATCTGACCAGATTATCCACCACAGAGCTTCGACTGTAGTAGACAGAAGACATTGGACATTTTGGAAAATAGCTTGTCCTGAACGTAGTGTGAATATTGGATGCCGAGCGGTCGACTGATCGACTCCCGAAATTGTGTAAAGTGAGAATGAAAATATTTGTGGAGGTCCAATAAAAAGAGGAACATAATCGAAACTTGCTCAAGTCGATTTGGAAAGAATTGGAGAATCGCAACGCAATGGATTTGAATTAAAATGCGGCCAACGACTGAAGGCAAATAAGAATCGAATCGGGTGGACGTATGGTATTTTGTGATGTTGTAAGGTGTCAGTTTGATTAGTGACCGGCATCGCGGACTACCGTCGTGCCGCTGACCGCAAACCTGCCCGAAATTTCGAATCATCGAAACAGCCATAAATTCTAGTGTACACATTAACTATGGGTCGCGGTTCGAGTCGAATTTAAAGAACAATCGAATTTTTTCGCAATGCCATTAAATTTGACCGTAATGCCTAAAAGATTGGATTGAGTTCCCACAGAACAAGATTGGTGCATTGCTGTCGGATGTCCGATGTCGGATGCTGGATGTCAGCCCAACTCGAACATCATTCGATCCGATGAACGCGTTAATCGTGATTTTAACGAATGGCACCCAATTGTTCTGCGATGGTGACAATGAAATCTGCCTAATGACAATGGCCATGGGAACCTATGCCTATTCCGCGATCGAGTATCTCATTTAACAGAGTCATTGTTTAGGTCAAGGAATCCAATGACAACAGTTACGGATGCTTGCCGAAACTCAACTTCATCGGAACTGGTATCCAGGTTCTCGTCAATAATTGCGATCTTGCCGACACTCTCAGCCATCCACGAAGGTAAGACACTATATCAACCTGCACATTCCATTAAGTTCTGACAAACTATAACGGTCGCTTGGTTGATAATTAAAAATCTTCAAAAACAAAAAAATTCAATAACATTTTAATTTTCCAAAAGTTCTTGGGGGGGTGGAAAAATAATGGGCGACACTTAAATAGTCGCCAATGGCAAATAGGTATGAACGGAGGGGTGTGCATTTTATTTTTATCCCCTTCAAAGTAGTTCCCTTTTGTTCTGTAATAGGCCAAACTGGAATACTCGTTAGGTCTCCTTTCCAAGCTAAAGGGTTGCTGCCGACCAATATGACGTCCTTTTCAGTATTTTTTTTCTTCCTCTTAAGATCAGGTGAAAAGAGGACCTGGGAAATCATAAAAAATTGTTATTTTCCAACTCCTCTTTTCACCTAATCTTCGATAAAGCTTCGATAAAGCTCGATCTTTTTTCTTAGGTTCAGAAAATGACATCAAAATCGATAAATTTCTAAATAGGAGTCGGTATTTTTAATGTTGATTTTAATCAGCAGACAAAAACATACAAAATCCTTGAAAATAATTTGAGATCCTTAATGAGTGGAAGATCTGCGTTTTGTTAATTTATCATCTTTAGTTTCAAAAATAAAATTTCAGCATTTTTTCCTGCGCTAACAAAATTTTATCAAAATTAATAAAGTCCTCAGATTGGGTTAGGTTAGCTTAGGTTAGAGTGGCTATCCCCTATTCCAGTCGGGCACACTTAGACCAAAGTTAGGTCCGTTATAATATCACGTGATCATCATAGTTCTCCTTCTGAGGGATGTGAAGGTGAGCAATTGTCTCCTCTTCCGCCTCATCTTAACAGCTATCGTAGAAGTTATTTTTGGAGATACCTAATCGTCTAGCTCTGGTCAGCATGCTATGGTGAGCACTACCTCAGTAGGCTTTCTGTTTTGTTCTGATCTAGCTTAGGCTGAATTATTATAGAGATGTGACACGAGTCAAAATTGGTCCATCTTTTGCGAAATAAGGGCATCTTTACAGCCTCTTCTGTAATAGTAGGGGAATCTAGCCTGGTACCATTCCTGGCTAACTGAAGTCATGGAATGGTAGCCCGGGAATCTCGCATAGAAAAATATTACACTAGTTGGTACCTCATTCTACTTCTAAGGAATGTGAAGGGTGGCTATGAACAGGAAAGGTGAGCAGTTGTCTCCTTTTCGTCCTCATCTTAACACCTATCGCAGAAGTCATTTTCGGAGATACCTAATCGTCTAGCTCTGGTCAGCATGCTATGGTGAGTACTACCTCAGTAGGCTTTCTGTTTTGTTCTGATCTAGCTTAGGCTGGATTATTATAGAGATGTGACACGAGTCAAAATTGGTCCATCTTTCGCGAAATAAGGGCATCCTTACAGCCTCTTCTGTAATAGTAGGGGAATCTAGCCTAGTGCCATTCCTGGCTAACTGAAGTCATGGAATGGTAGCCCGGGAATCTCGCATAGAAAAATATTACACTAGTTGGTACCTCCTTCTCCTTCTAAGGGATGTGAAGGGTGGCTATGAACAGGAAAGGTGAGCAGTTGTCTCCTCTTCCGCCTCATCTTAACACCTATCGCAGAAGTAATTTTTGGAGATACCTAGTCGTCTAGCTCTGGTCAGCATGCTATGGTGAGCACTACCTCAGTAGGCTTTCTGTTTTGTTCTGATCTAGCTTAGGCTGGATTATTATAGAGATGTGACACGAGTCAAAATTGGTCCACCTTTTGCAAAATAAGGGCATCTTTACAGCCTCTTCTGTAATAGTAGGGGAATCTAGCCTGGTACCATTCCTGGCTAACTGAAGTCATGGAATGGTACTATGTCCAGGAATCCGGCATAGAAAAATATTATACTAGTTGGCACCTCATTCAGAGATCTATGACATTACTTTACTGTCATCGGTCTTACAGTGGGTGATTCCGGTGACTTAATCCACGTCAGCCAAGCTGCAGCCTCTCGAAAAGCCAGACCAACTGCTCAAAATACACTACACTCCCCTGTGAGTCATAGAGACATGTTTATAATTAAAGATTCAGAAAATACCCTTGCTGCTGTATTGTTCCTCTTTCATGGCTCTTCTGTATAAAAATAAAAACGCATTTATTTCTTTATAAAAATAAGGTCTTTTTGCAAAAAAGTTATTAAAAGGTTTCACGTTTTTACAAGGTTTAGCTATGCAAAAATATCATAAGCTACCGAAGAATGTGCACTCTTGATAAAGCTTGTTGTAACAATTGGTAAGTCAAGGAAGTAGATTTACCAAATTTAATGCTCTTCTATGTTGTTCAGTAGCATAAGCCTTTTTAAGGATTTTTAAGAGAAGTAAGAATAACCACACTTGACTGTGAGGATATCTGCAGTAAAGATATTGTAAAGAATAGGATCTAGAATGCTACCTTGTGGAACATCAACTTCAAACCGGATTAAGATCGAAATTTTCCATAATTTTTTTAATTCTTTCAACAAAAAAAAGGATACTATTATTACTGCTCAATTTCTGTTAAGTCTCTTTTTATCTCCTGCAGTTCATTGTTTAGTCAAAATTTAGATCTCTTATTGAGTAGTGTAAGTACGAGGGTCGTTCAATAAGTCCTTAGAAAATCTAAGAAATTGTAATGCCTAAAAGATTGGATTGAGTTCCCACAGAACAAGATTGGTGCATTGCTGTCGGATGTCCGATGTCGGATGCTGGATGTCAGCCCAACTCGAACATCATTCGATCCGATGAACGCATTAATCGTGATTTTAACGAAAATCCAAGAAATTGCGATCGTAGTGTCGGTAAAGATTTTTTTTTTGTAAGAACCATTATCGACAGGAAAGCTGTCAAAATTTCAGTTCGATCCATAGCGTAAGTCAATTTCTATCGTCGATTAAAGTTAACGACATTTATTTGTGCATAATAATGGAAAAAAGCGAGTTTAGGGCTGTCATCA
The DNA here is from genome assembly GCA_958298945.1 of Atherix ibis. Lineage (NCBI taxonomy): Eukaryota > Metazoa > Arthropoda > Insecta > Diptera > Athericidae > Atherix > Atherix ibis. The sequence continues at coordinate 24,494,680 of OY282610.1, read as the reverse complement.
AACATCTCCATTTGAAAGGCTTAAGCCCGAAAGAAATCAAAGCCGAGTTGGATGCAGTTCATGGCACATCTGCACCTGTGTTTGCGACGGTGTACAATTGGGTGAATGAATTTAAACGTGGCCGTTCATCCACAAAAGATAAACATCGTTCAGGACGCCCAGTTGATGTGTCTACTCCTGAAATCATCGACAAAATCCACGATCTGATTTTGAACGATCGGCGAATTAAAGTGCGCGAATTAGTTGAGGCCACGGGCATATCACAAGGTACAGTCGCTTCAATTTTGCATGAAAAATTGTCTGTGAAAAAAATTTCGGCAAGATGGGTGCCGCGTTTGCTCTCAGAGGAGAATAAGCGCAATCGCGTAGTGGACTCTGAGGCTATGTTGGCACTCTTTCATCGCAATCCTGCCGAATTCCTTCGTCGATATATCACTGTGAACGAAACCTGGATACACGACTACACTCCAGAAACGAAGAGACAGTCATCACAGTGGATTTTCAAGGGTGAACGGCCTCCGAAGAAGGCAAAAACTGTGCCATCGGCCGGCAAGGTGATGGCCACAGTATTTTGGGATTCGCAGGGCATCATTTTTATCGACTACTTGGAAAAAGGAAAAACAATAACAGGAGCGTATTACGCGTCGTTATTGCAACGGTTGAGCGAGGAAATCAAAGAGAAACGCCCCCATCTGAAGGAGAAATAAATCCTCTTGCATCAGGACAATGCGCGTGTGCACACCTGCGCTGTTTCCGTGGCCAAAATTGTGGAATTGAGAATGGAATTGTTGCAGCATCCCGCTTATTCACCAGATTTGGCCCCGACTGACTATTTTCTTTTCCCCAATCTGAAGAAATGGCTTGGCGGACGACGGTTCACTTCCAACGAGGACGTCATTGCTCAAACGGATGAGAATTTTGCAGAACTTCCGAAATCCTATTTTTTGGACGGGATAAAAATTTTGGAAAAACGGTTGGAAAAGTGTATAAAGGAGATTATAACGGTTGGAAAAGTGTATAAAGGAGATTTTTAAAAACAGTTTTTTTCCATCTTTTTTCTAAGGACTTATTTAACGTCCCTCGTATAGTCCAAAGCAGCAAGTTTTTTTTATTTTTTAGAATTAATCTACTATTCAGATTGAAAAAGGAAGCTCATTCAGGGCTTTTCTGCTCATTTACTTTAACCCAGCACTTGATAAGCTATTTTTTGAGAATAAGACTGTGGTTTTGTAGAGTTTGACATGATTTTTTAAGTATTTTTATGAGAAAGTACGAATCACACTTGACTGTGAGTGTAATGTGCAGCAAAGATATTGTAAAGGAGAGGATCTAGAATGCTACCTTGTGGAACATCGACTTCAAATCAGATTTAGATCGGAATTTTCGATAATTTTTTTATTCTTTCAAAAAAAAAGGATACTATTATTACTGCTCAATTTTATGATTGATGCGCATTCGTTCTCCCAAGTCTCCTCCTTCATAACTGAAATATACTCTATTATGTGTTTATGATTTTTTAGCGATAAATTTTGAATAAATAGCCATAAAAAAAAGAATAATAAAAATGAACGAGTTGCGCTTTTATCACATCCAATACCAAACTGTAATGGTAACAGGTGACAACTGACTGCCTGGTACCAATATTATTATATACTTTAGTACACTTTGAAACTATTTTCGAATAGGCCCCTCTGTGCCAACAGCACACCATGACTTTTCAGAGATAGAGAAAAATTCGCATAAAATTCCTGAAACAGTAAAATCTGAAGATATGACAAAAAGAAGAGAGCATTTGAATGACAGTCTAAAAAGGTGCGGCAAACAGAATGGCAGGTGAGATAGAAAGTTGGAACTGTTACTAGAAATAGGAGAGGGGAAAAATGAAATTATTGAAATTTCTTATGTTCATAATTTTTTCCAACTGATTATCGGTTTTACTCAAGTCCTGCAATTCAACTGGTAATTTGAGTGAAATTCGATTCGGTTAACTCGGAATCCAAGTTTTATTATAATAGATCCGACTCGACAGCGTTGACAGGCACAGTATATTAATTTTAATTTGCGTGCAATTAAATGAAGTTTTGTCTTTTCACAGAGTATAGTAAATTGTCGCATAAACCTTGGCTTGATTATCTATCGTACACGATTCAAAATTACAGTTGAACTGCACGTCAACAATCGTGGCAATATATCGCCTTTCGTAGCTCTCGGTACTTTTTCAAATAATGACTGGGCCGACTCATCCCAAATGGAATTTGAATCCTTAACACCACCCAGTACTTAATTCGTTCGGTTATGAATTGGAATAGTTTCGGTAACCAAAAGGCAATGGGCATGTTGCATGTCATTTTCATATTTGCCAATTGTTGAGTGCTGAATTGCGATTCGACTTGAAATCTTGTATAATACTCGTAAGTAAGCGAAGAATCTAAACAGAAAAGAAAAGGATTACCATCGCCTATTCCCATACTCAAAAAATCTATCCGTTCCCATTTCGAATTATGGTCCGTTTTCCACCCTGCGTTTTCATTAAAAACAAAAAAAAAAACCACCCGAGTATGATGTTTCCGTTGTTCCTGTGTTTCTTGGAATTTTCTGTTGGCAGGAAAAAATTCCATTTAATTGGAACGGAATCGAAGGGTACAATCCCAATTGAACTGGTGCTTACGACATTTTGTCGCCAAAAATTTCATAACAAATAACAATTTTCCAGAGTACTAGAGAATAAGAAAATCAACTGCAAAAGGATCCAGATTTTCTTCTAAGGATTTCCCAGTTAATAGTTATTTTGTTCGAAGGGATTGAAGAGGATTTAAAAAAAAAATTCTTCTTCTTCTTTAATATAAAATAATCAGACAATAAATAGACTAGGAAATATGCTGATATATTTATATACTACGGGTTGGCGGATATCTAAACTGATTTACGTATTAAACTTTCGTGATTGTCATAATTTCGATTTGATTTTCTTCTATACCCACTAAAATTTTTGTTTTATTTCATTTTTTTTATTATTATTTTTCTTTGATGGCATGAAAATGCCATCGAATCAGGCACTGCCATTTACAGTAAATCAACGAATGACTAAACGAACGAGTTAAGTTCTTATTATCCGCTCGCAAACCACACGCGAATCTTTTCTTAACCACCAAATTATATCATATTAAATATAGTCAATAATAATAGGTAAGTTAATTTGTTTGTTGAAATATGATAAGCAGGCGACAGTTACCGAGTTATTGGCTGTAGTTTTAAGAAGAGATGGAGTACACGCCATCGAAGGGAACTTGCCAAAAGTTCTACCAACGTAAACGACCTCATCGATAACAACGACTATAATTATAAACGATACTAAGAACTATAGTGAATGTATTATTTTATAAATTAAATCGAAAAGAAGAAAAAATGATGACAAAGTTGAAAACGTCAAAGCAAAGTTGTGAAATTAGTTTTTGTGTGTGTGCTGTTATCCTTTTTACTAAACTGAAATGGGAAGTTTTCAGCTGTTTTTGTATTGGTGAACATATACTTAGATAGCACCTCGGTAACGATATTGAGCCGGAATAATAGTAATCTATTTTGAAAGAATAAAAAAAAATACAGAAAATTGCCAATACCCTGTTTGAAGCCGATGTTCCACAAGGTAGCCTTCTAGTTCCCATTCTTTACAATAGCTTTAATGCAGATATCTTCACAGTCAATTGTGGTTATTCTTACTTCTCTTAAAAATCCTTAAAAAGTCTTATTAATTTTTGGTTTAATTCTTATTAAAATGAAAATTTTCATGATCCTAAGATACAGGGTGCAATCTGATAAGTCTATGATAAATAAAAGACAAACAACTGTTATTAAGAAAATAATATGTTTTTAAATATTTGGCACATTTTTAACGATGCTATATAAAATATTAGAAATTTCTGTTCATTAGTTTAGTTTTGAAAGCTTTTAAGAAGGGAACGTTTACGTTTTTTTTATTCATATGGATCAAAGTGAATTTCTTGAGAAAAAAATAATATTTCAAACCAAAAATCAAGCTTGAAAAAGTACTATGAATAATCCTAAACATCTTATGGAATAATTCTGAAGGGGTTTACTGAATTTGGTTGTGGTTGTTCGAGTACAAATGGTACTGAGCACACAGGATATCTAATTTAAGTAACATCTGGCGAAAAGGAGGTAACACCTGACGAAAAATATGTTAAACGGAGTGTGTGGGTATTTTTTTGCCAAATAAATTTTTTTAGCATCGATTCATATTTGCTGATGGAACGTGGATTCACTATAATATGCAAAAAAAATCAAAGCTTAATTTAAGCAATGGTTCCATCGGCAGCAAAGGTCATGGCTACACAGTGTTCTTGGAATGCATATGGTATAACCTTCGTCGACTATTTTGAATAAAATTAAAAACTCAAATAGGACAATATTATGCAGCTTTATTAGACATAGGAAAAAATGTTCTGTTTCACCGTCACAATGGACATGTACATTCATCGGTAATTGCAACAGAAAAAAAGTTAGTAAAATTGCGTTATGAATTGCCTTCTCATCTAGGCTTTTTCCTATTTCCAGATATGGTGGAAAGAAATTTACCTCAAATTTAGAAGTTATAGCCGAAACTGAAGCCAATTTTGCAAAGCTTGACAAATTTTAGTACGCGGACGGTACAAAAAAGTAATAATATTATTAAACGAAGTTTATCGAGCTAATAAGAGACTATGTTCAAACGTAAATCAATTTTTGTAGGGTAAATTAATTTTTTATTTCATTTATCACTAACTTACCAGACTGATCTCATATTTCGTGAAGCACAAAGTTTTCTACTCTCTTACTACTGGTATTGCCTTGTATATTAAATTGGAGAAATGAAAAATGTATAAAGGTGAAAACTAATTTGTTTTAAGAAAAAATTATGTAGGAGATAATTGGGGACAATTCAAATGGGGTCTTGTGTTGATAGTTTTAGACAGAATTTTCAGTATTCAAATTTGATATCGTTTTTAGAATTTTATTAACAAGACATTTTTTTTTCACTTACGAGGTCTGTTCAAAAAGTATAGCGAATTTTGAATTTTGGCGTTATATTGGTAGTCATATCTCTCCCTTATGCCGACAAATTCGGCCATTTTGAATGTTCAGTTAATTTTTGACAGCTGCTTAGCTTGCACGTGTTTTGGCTCGACTTCGATTTTTGCCCATATTCAACCAAAGACAGCATCGCATTAACATTGCTGAGGAGCTGTTGGACTCTGTCCGCGACAACCCAAATTTGCTCCAGAGGGTCATAACTGGTAACGAATTATGGGTTTATAGTGATGACGTGGAAACCAAAGCTCAATCATCCCAATGGAAGCTGCCGCATGAGCCAAGACCGAAAAAAGCGCGCCAAGTTCGTTCGAATGGGAAGGATCTTAAGTTTTTGCCGCAGGGTAGAATGGTCAATAACGAATATTACCTGGAAGTTATGCACAAGTTGCACGAAGCAATCCGCCAGAAACGCCCGGATTTGTGGAAGAACAGAAATTTGCTTTTGCACCATGATAACGCCCTTGCTCATGCATAGTTTCTTGTGCATGAATTTTTGGCCAAAAACAATACATTAATAATGCAGCAGCCACCGTATTTCCCAGATCTGGATCCCTGTGACTTTTTCTAGTTCCCGAAACAGATTCTTTGATCCATTTTTTGGAATGGGCAAAAATCGAAGACGAGCCAAAACATGTGCAAGCAACGCAGCTGTCAAAAATTAACTGAACATTCAAAATGACCGAACTTGTCGGCATAAGTCAGAGATATGAATACCAATATAACGCCACCAAAAAATCGACAATCGAATATAAGTAACCCGCGAAAATTCAAAATTCGCTATACTTTTTGAACAGACCTCGTGTATTTCGATAGTTTAAGTAATTAAGCTTAATTCAAAATTTGTACTAAAAAGATTTAAGTTAAATTTCATTAGAAACTTTTACAGACAAATAAAAAGCTTGGAAAATTTCGATTAAACTTTCTAGCATAATTAATAGCTTTGAGGTCGAATTAAACTAGACAAAACAGAAACGAAGAAGAAGAGAAAATATTTTTAACATATTCTAGCACAAGATGGTATTCGAGAATAATAAGAAAAAATCAAGATCATCGGGGAATATTTGCGAAAAATAGAAATAAATAAAAAAATTAATAATTTGAAGGAAAAAATATAAAAACTACACGCACAGATAAATTCCAAAAAGAAATTTAAAAAAAGAATCAAAAGAATTTTTTTTTAATTTCTTGAAAAGGACACAAAACATATTCAGGAAAAACAGGTAAGACAAGGGGCTAAGGACAACGGGAAATGCATGTCCACCTTCTGTTACATTCGATTCGGAAGGGCAGCAAGCATTTAATTTCTCATCAGAATCGATAACATTATCAGCGACCATTCGATGAACATTAATCTTCATTTAAGGGATGAAGAAGGGTCGTATGGCATTAAATATTCAAAAGGGTCAAAAGAAAAGGAGAAACAAGTTACAAGAAATTTAATTGTAGACAATGTAGATTTATTGCTAACCGAAGGGCCGGTCGAGATACGAATGGATAGAAATATCGTAAAAAGTTCAGTGTTAATAATAATATGTAAAAAGGATCACATCCGTTTTATTAAAAAGTCAACAGCAATTCAGAATGGTGGAGTTAATAAATAAAAGAATAGCCCCTAATCGGTTATGGCATGAAAGAAAGTTATTGTCGTATCAGAAAAGTGACCATTTATGAACATGTGCTACTTTTCCGATGACCACCACCTTATGGTATGCATAAGACACCAATACCCTTGCCCATATGTGAATTAACCAACCTTCATTCCAATATGTCCTCTAAAAAAGAATCTATTAATATATTCTCGTATGTGAATATTTTTATATTTTCCAGTTTCGAACAGTGGACGTTTTTTTTTAATTTTTTTTTCTTCAGCCGGTAGCAACAATTTATTAATTCCGTTCAATTCGATTCGATGCGGTTAGGTGCGGTGAAACGCATTAAAACGTTATTAATTGAAACGAGTTGTAGATGATATTCAGTGCAATGTCAGCACAATGCCAAGTAGTATTAAAATATCCGATTGACTCGGAACTGTAGGCACATAGTACCCATTTAATACACATTCAGTGTCGGACACTACAGCACAATCGCCCACCACACTTAAACTTCTAAAGCTGATGCTTCACACGACTATGCCCACATCCGAGCAGATTGGGGACTCTTTCACCCCACAATATATGGTATAATATATCTCCACTTATATTCAAACAATTCGAAAACTTTTAACATAACCGAAAATTCTCCCTTTCCAAATCACCACCAATTATTTTCGAATTTCCAATTCAATATCAAATGATGCAACAAATTTTCATTTAATTTCGATTGGTCATCAATTTAATATCCTCGAAATTATTGTGTTAAAAATGACAAAAAAAGTTAAAGGAAAAATGTAAAAATTTATAACCATAAAAAAAAAAAACAAACAAAAATTAAACATACAAAAATTAGTGTCTACAATGTTAGCGAAGCGGTTATAGGCGAGGTAGTAATTCCTGACCAATTCCGATTGTGATCCTTCACGCTTCATATACGCTCTCGGGTTTTGGTATGCCTCAAAAAATGAAGAATAAATAAAACACACATTCACACATCCATAACAGAAAAAAACAATTTTTTTATCGTTATTATTATTGTTTTTTTTATTTTGGAATATTGACAAGGTTTTGTTGTATTTAAGTTTGGTTTTTATCCTCCCTTCTCCCCTATTTTACTGTCACAATCGGAATTGGGGATGGTTTTTTATTCCACGATTATTGTTTGTATTTGGAAATTGCTAAAGTAGAAAGCGAGAGAAGAGAATTAATTAAGTTTGGTCATTCGTTTAAGACAAAGATGAATTTTTGGGTTTATTTTGTTTTTTTTTTCGAAAATAGTTTCCGACAATTTCAATTTTTTAGCGTAATTTCGAATAATTTAATTAATTTTTCTCTACGTTTTTGTGGTTAAATTTTTTATAATTAATTTTTCGATAATACAAATTTTTTATGGTAATTTTTTCATAGATAATTTTCCGATAATACACATTTTTTTATGTAAATTTTTTTATAAATAATTTTTCGATAATAAAAATTTTTTTATAAATAATTTTTTGATACCGCACGTTTCTTTACGGTAATTTTTTCATAAATAATTTTTCGATAATACACATTTTTTATGTCAATTTTGTTATAAATAATTTTTTGATACTGCAAATTTTTACGATAATTTTTTATAAATAATTTTTCGATATTGCAAATTTTTTATGGTAATTTATTATAAATTTTTTATGGTATTTACTGACAATAATTTTACTGAAAATGGAAAAGAAATTTTACTGAGAATAGTTTTTACTGAAAATAAATTTTAACTGAAAATAATTTTTACTGGAATAATTTTTCCTCAAAATAATTTTTACTGACAATAATTTTACTGAAAATAATTTCTACTAAAAATAATTTTACTGAAAATGGAAAAAAAAAATTTTACTGATAATAATTTTTACTGAAACTAATTTTTATTAAAAAATTGTTATTGAAAATATTATTTACTGAAAAAAGTATTACTGAGAATAATTTTTACTGAAAATAAATTTTAACTGAAAATAATTTTTACTGGAATAATTTTTCCTCAAAATAATTTTTACTGACAATAATTTTACTGAAAATAATTTCTACTAAAAATAATTTTACTGAAAATGGGAAAAAAATTTTACTGAGAATAATTTTTACTGAAAATAATTTTTACTGGAAAAAGTTTTATTGAAAATTATTTTTACTGAAATAATTTTTACTGAAAATAATTTTTACTGAAAATAATTTGTATTGAAAATAATTTGTACTGAAAATAATTTTTATGGAAAATAATTTTTACTGAATATAATTTGTACTGAAAATAATTTTTACTGGAAATAATTTTTCCTGAAAACAAATTTTACTGACAAGAATTTTACTGAAAATAATTTCTAATAAAAATAATTTTACTGAAAATGGAAAAAAATTTTTACTGAGAATAATTTTTACTGCGAATAATTTTTACTGAAAATAATTTTTACTGGAAATAATTTTTACTGAAAATAATTTTTATTAAAAATAATTTTTACTGAAAATAATTTTACAGAAAATGGATTTTACTGAAAATAATTTTTACTGAAAATAATTTTTATTGAAAATAATTTGTACTGAAAATAATTTTTATGTAAAATAATTTTTACTGAAAATATCTTGTACTGAAAATAATTTTTATGGAAAATAATTTTTACTGAAAATAATTTTTATTGAAAATAATTTGTACTGAAAATAATTTTTATGTAAAATAATTTTTACTGTAAAAATTTTTACTGAAAATAATTTGTACTGAAAATAATTTTTCCTGGAAATAATTTTTACTGAAAAAAGTTTTATTGAAAATAAAAACAAAGACTCTCCGGTCAAAAGAGCCGAAACGACTCCTGAAAGCCAGTATAATTAGAAATGCTAAAAACCACAACTATTTTTATAGTAAAAATAAAATTCAAAAGCATATAAAGCAGATGCCAAAAAAAGCAAAAATGCTTATTAAATAATAATATTTTTAATAAACTTTTCTGCTTTCTTTGGCATCTGCTTTATATGCTTTTGAGTTTTCAAATACAATACATTTGGAGAATCCATTCTGTATAAAGTAACATGCTACCCGCCTCCTCCGATTGAAAAATTTAATCGCACGCAAGTTCCTTAAAATAACAGCAAGTGAAAAACTACCTCAGCTCAGTAGAAAAACTATCATTTCTTCTGTGAATTGTGATTGAACATTTTTTTCATATAGAAAAGTTCATACTATAAGAATTTGGAGACTATTTAATAAGAGTTTTTACTCGGTTTTAGATTTTCCAAATTGAATAAGAAAAATCAACTGACGAGCACTTCAAATTATGGTATTTCTTAAGTATTATTTAGCGGAAATTATTTTAATTCTCTTAAATTAGAGTAGTACCATTTTATCTCAGAACAAATCCACAGACAAATTTACCAGAAATCGTATTGAGAATTTTTTATGGTAGTTTTTAGTAATAAACATTACAGCCTATATTTTTTTTAATAGCTTTTAATAGTTCAGTTGTTTTTGGTAAATTTTTCTTTAAATATTTTGTTCTTGTTACTTTTGGGTAATGAAAATAATTTAGTCTCATTTTTTGAGAGTGATTTTTTTTAAATAATTTGAGCGATAATCGGAAATTTATATGCTAGTTTTTACTATACGTCTTAAATTTTTAAAATAACTCTTGATAGTCCACATTTTTTATTGAAAATTTTCCAAAATAATTTTTCAATTTTCTAAATTTTAAATGGCAATTTTTTAAAAAGATCTTTTCGGTAATCTTAATTGTTTATGGTAATTTAAATCTTAAGATTTTATGGCGAATTTTTCGACAATCTTAATTTTTTATTATAATTTTCAATAGTCAAATAATTGATTCTTAATTTTTATGGTTGATTTGCATTTTGATTGTTTTTCGATTTTCTAAAAATTTTATGGTAATTTTTTAAAAGCATCTTTTCGGTCATCTTTATTTTTTATGATAATTTTCAATAACACAACCGATTTCGTCTTAAGTTTTTATGGCGAATTTTTTAATAATTTTTCGACAATTTTAATTTTTTATTATAATTTTCAATAGCCAAATAATAGAGTCTTAATTTTTATGGTTGATTTGCATTTTAATGATTTTTCAATTTTCTAAATTTTTTATGGTAATTTTTTTAAAAATATTTTTTTTATTAGCTCATTTTGCATAGAATTTCTTTTTAAATAACTTTTTGATGGTGGGCATTTTTAATGGTAATTTTTCAAAGACAATTTTTCGATTATCTAAATTTTTAGTGGTAATTTTTTTAGAAATTTTTTCAACAATCTTAATTTTTGAAAGTAATTTTTTAATATGAAAATTTCTTTATGGAAATTTTTTCACAATAATTTTTCTTTTATGTTAATTTTTTATGGTAAATTTTTTAAAAATAGTTTTTTAATAATTTTAATTTTTATGGTAATTTTCAATAACAAAACCAATTTTGTCTTATGTTTTTATGGCAATTATTTAAATAATTTTTCGATAATCTCAATTTTTTATGGTAATTTTTTAGAACATTTTTTCATTAATCTTAATTTTTGATTAAAATTCCATGAATAATTTTCATGGAAACTTTTTCACAATAATTTTTCGATTATGTCAGTTTTTATGGTAATTTTTTTAGGACATTTTTTCAATAATCCTAATTTATTGTGGAAATTATTTTAAAACGATTTTTGGATGATATAAATTTTTTATGGTAATTTTCAGTAATATTAAAATGAAGACTTAATTTTATGGAAATTTTCATTTTGATAATTCGGATTAACTGATTTCTTAATGTTTACTTTAATAATGAAAATAATTTGATTTTTATTATTTGGCTATCATTTAGAAAATTATAAAGGGCATTCCTTCACCTGAATTGGCTTACTTTTGCAAACTGTAATAAGAAGCAATAAAATGGATCGATTTTATTGGAAAAGGAAGATAACCACTTCGGAGGGGTTGAGTGCGAAAAGTTGTGGAAACTTATTGATTATGGGTGATGAAGAGGTAAAAGGGAGAAAGGAGAAGAGGCTACGATTGCAATACTGTTTTTATAGCAAAATATTCATTATTTGTAACTGCGGATATACCAGAAATCGAATGCCGAACACAGTTCATTAGGCAATAATTTATTATCCGAACGAGTGGTCACGGTTAGCTGATGTCCAGTTTGGGTAGTTATATTATGATCCTTGTCCACTCACTCTGTCTCTTAGACCCTCTCTTGTCCACTTACAGACGCCACTTAGTTAGTCAGTGATTCAGTTAATCGCTCACTTATTCACTTGCCCAGTCGTACCTTGTTCGTTCGTTAAATCATTTATTATTATTTGTTTATAATTTGAATCTACATGTGTCTTTGTGTACACAATTATATAATTGCAAATATTTGAAATAAAAGAAAAACCCTAAAAATTTTCATCATTTTACCTAAACCGCTGGTGAACGGTGCTGGATGCGCCCCTTAAATACGCATTACCGATTCCCAAAATATTTCACTAATGATCCGTTGGTAAAATCATTAATTTTTAGCTTGTTAAGGTAATAAATTGACGCAAATGGTGAGAAACATATGTTGGCCGTGAGCTATATGGGATGGCGGCTCCCTCTGCCAAGTGCAGGCTCACTATTCCTTTCCAACCAGGAGTATTGGTATTTTTGTAATTTTTATATATTGACTTGGGTGATAATTTACAATTTAATACCGAAACGAGCATTCTCACGAAATTGATACAATTTATTGATAGAAATTCGTAGTGCGTGAAATATTTTAAAACAAAATGTTGTTGTTTACTTTTAAAATAAACTGTGAATATTTTTTTTTTATGTGTACCAATCACTCAGAAAAGGAGTTTAAGGAAAATTTATACTTACTTTCAAATGGAAAACACTCTTAATTAATTGATTTTGTTTTTGTCTTGGAGAATAAATGAAAAATATAAGAATGACTAAACGAAAAATTCTTTTAAAAAATTAGTTCTATTTGAGAATTTTTTTTTCTAATTTTTTTCATCTGTAATTAAAATTATTTATAATTAAATTACGAAATAATATTAACTCAAGTAAATAGAAAGAAAAAAAAACAATTTCCAAAATCAATTTTGATTAAAAATTGTTGAGTTCTAAAAAGGGGCTAAAAATTTATTAAAGAAGATTTTAAGCGAAAATAACATTTTTGATACTATTTTATAAAAATTATATTTTAAGACATTTTTATTTTTATAATTTCAAAAAAAAAAACAATTTTTAAAGAAAATGAAGATATTTTTTTTCAATTTTGGGAAATTTTTCAAAATATATTTTTTTTGACAAAACTCACGTATTATTTAAGAAAATTAATAGAAATTCGTTGATTTTAATGTGAATATTGAAAAATTGTTTTTGGTGGGGAAAAATAACCGGAAATTGAAGAATATTTTTTTTTTATTTTATAACAAAAAATTGTTAAATATTATTCGATTAAAAATTATGAATTTCTTCTGTAAAATTTCCTGAGAATTGAAAAATACTTTTTTGTGCTGAAAATCAGAGACTATTTTCTAACGTATTTTTTATAAGAAATTTTTGAAAAGAAATTGTTAAGGTTTTATTGAAAAAATTACTGAAAATTAGAGAATATTTTTTAACGAAACTTTTACAAATAATTTTTAAAGAAATTTTCTTAAATTCAGTGGATTTCTTAAAGATTTTGTTGGTCAAAAAATTCCTAAAAATTGAAGAAATTGTTTTTATATTTCGGAAAATAATTTTTAAAATTGAGTGAATTTTTTGAAAATTTGAAAAAAAAATATTTTCTTCTGTCGAAAAATTAAGCTGAAAATTAAATTTTGTTGGAGTTTTTTAAATTAATTTTTCTAAAAAAAAATCGCCAAAGTTCAGCAAATTTTTTGAGAATATTTTTCACTTGAAATTTTTAAAGAAGTTTTTTAAACAATTTTTAAGAAAAACTGGTTCAAATTCAGTAAATTTCTTATTGTACCAACAAATTTTCTAAAAATTTTGCAAAAATTTTTTTTATTAAAAAATTACTGAAAATTAAAAAAATTTTTTTTTTAAAGTAACTTTTTAAGAAAATTGATCGAATTTTGAATACTTTGTAAAAATTTTGCAAGTAAATTTTTTTTATAAGGCGATAAGGTTCAAAATATATTATTTCATATTTTCAAAAACAAAAAAAATTGGGCAAGAACTGAGTAAATTTTTTGAAAATTTAGAAAAAATTGCAGAGAATATTTTTTTTTAAAATAAATAATTTTGTCAACTTTAATGAATAAAATTTTTGTCAATTTTTTGAAAATATTTTTTTAAATACAAAAAAAAATGGCTTAAGTGAAATTCATGAAAATTTAATAAAATAATTTTATTTGTGGTGAAGTTACTGGAAATCTATGAATATTTTTCAAACATTGCAAAAAAAGAATTTTTATTAAAATTCATTGAATTTTTTGTAAATTTTGAACAAAAAATTGCTGAAAATCAGTTTTTTGAATTTTTAAAAATATATTTTAGAAGAAAATCAGTCCAGTAAATTTTGTGTTAACTTTCAAAAATTAAATTTTTTAGTAAAATATCAAAAAAATGTAAAATTTTTGGAAAGTATTTTTTTTTAAAAGTTAACGAAAAATATTTTTAGTAGTTTTCCAAATTTTTTAAAATGTATTAATTTTCATAAATTATTTTTTTTGTTGAAAAATATTCTGAAAAAAACTGACTTTTTTTATGTTTCACGAATTGCAAAACTTTTTGAGAATTTCTTGTAGTTTTAAAAATGTTTAACAAAAAATTACTGAAAATCAGTTTTTCGTATTTTTTATAATTATTTTTCAAGAAAACAGCTTCAATTTGGTAGCGTTCAGCAAATTTTCGAAAAGTTTTTCGTAAAATTTTTTTTTTCGAAAATCACTGATTTTTGTAATGTTGCACGAACTGCGAACTTTCTCACAAATTTCTTGTACTTTTAGAAAAAGTTAACAAAAAATTTCTGAAAATTAGTTTTTCGAATTTTTTTTCAATTTTGCCTTAATTTTCGAAAATTATTATATTTTGTTAAAAATCAATGACTTTTTTTTTCATGTTTCACGAATTGCGAAACTTTTCATGAATTTCTTGTTCTTTTAGTAAAATTTTCGTAAAATTTTGAAAATATTCGAATTTGACTTCCACTTCCGTTTACGAACCGAAAATTTTATGAATTTCGCATTTGAAAAAAAGCGGTGAATTTTTTTTTAAACATTTCTTAATTCTGCTAATAAAAATCCGATAATTATTCAAAGTGAGGAATTCTCTTGAAGATTTTGTGAATGCAGGTACAAACAATAAACGGCAAAATATGTTTTTGCCGTGTTGGAATGGTGGTAACTTGTAAGCCTTGATATTGACTGCATTTGATGTTTGCTGAAAGAGAAATCCCGCTGTGTTCGCATCAATATTTCATCGATACAATCTCGACTATAGTTTTTATGAAAGTCTCCCCAGTTAAATGGAGACAGAAATGCACCAAGTACCGCACAACAGACGTTACAGTCCGAAAATTCAACTCTCTTCCTTTGCCGATAAGAAGTTCAGAGGTACATGGTGTCTGTCATGACAGAAAATTTGTAGTTGTTGATAAACGCAATCAGATAAATTCGGTGCAGTGTGTTGTTATGCAATCAACACCACCTACTCACCAATGTCGAAACAGGGACGGACGAACGAACAGACAGCAAAATTATTGAAAGATTTTTCGAAGAACGCGATCAACACGGTTCTGGGTGAGGCCTATGCCGTTTAGTCCTGTTTATGACGTGCAGACTCAGTTTTGTGACCACCACCGTTGGAAGTTCAGTCTCTTGTGAGTAGTGCGTAGGAGGTGATGCAAAATTGTACACAAAAAAAACCAGACAGAAAAATAAAACAACATTCACTGGCGTAGTTAAAATTTTTTACCTAAGCGGAGAAAATATACAAAAACTGCCAATAGAAGAAAATTAGCAGAAAAAACTAAAAAAAAAAAAATTTTCAATCCCGATTTTTTTAACAAAGCTTTTCCAGTAATTTTTTGCTCGGTGAATCTGTCTATAAGCAAAAATATCATAGAAAGAACTGTGAAAAAACCTACTTAATACTATGGAGAAGCAATTGCAGTCGCAAAAAAATACTGTCTGGTATTAATTTTGGTCTGATGGTGTAATTGGGCTGTATTTCTTTGAAAATTAAGAAGGAAAGAGGGCTATGGCTGTATGATAATTGAATGTTTTTTAGCATCAGCTTTAATTTTTATGTCTAAGCCATATGTGTTTTTTTTTAAAAATAGCACCCAAAAGCCATATAACAAAATACATTTTGACTTTATTGCCCGAAATGTTCCCAGTATGTAAACTGACCTCCAGAATCTAGCGATTAGACTCCGTTTATAGTTTTTTTTTTGCAATTTTAGATAAAAAATTGTATTAGCATTGAATTTTTTTTAAACTTTCAAGTAATAGCAAATCAAACCATAATGGCCGAATCACAGAATGAAATGTGCGAGAAAGTCTTCAAAAATTACCTTATAACGATCGAGTTCTTCAAATAGTGTCATAGTGACTATTCTGATTATACTATTATTTATATTAGAAAGCACTATGGCATAATTAATGCAACATAATTAAATAAAATTTTTAAAATAAGCTAAATTCTAAATATTTTTGCAGTACATTCTGTTTCCAAAATTCAAATTGGATAACACCCTGTTTTGTTTGTGGTACATTTTTCAACAAAAGAACCTATTTTTAAGGTCCCAATTTAAAGTTTTTTTTAATTTTTTGTATATTCCTGACATGTGCTACTGATTTTTTCTTATTATTTTTTCCCCTATTTTTTTATGAGCACAACAAATATTACTATTTCGGGATATTTTTTAAAAAAAAAGAAAATATTTTTGAGGTCCCAATTTAAAGTTTTTTTAATTTTTTGTATATTCCTGACATGTGCTACTGATTTTTTCTTATTATTTTTTCCCCTTTTTTTTATGTGCTACAAAAATTACTATTTCGGGATATTTTTTTTTAAAAAAAGAAAATATTTTTGAGTCCCAATTTAAAGTTTTTTGAATTTTCTGTGTATTTCTGCCATGTGTTACAGATTTTTTCTTATTATTTTTTCCCCAATTTTTTTATGTGCTACAAAAATTACTATTTCGGGATGATTTAAAAAAAAGAACAAAAAAATTTTGAGGTCCCAATTTAAAGTTTTTTTAATTTTTTGTATATTCCTGACATGTGCTACTGATTTTTTCTTATTATTTTTTCCCCTCTTTTTTTATGTGCTACAAAAATTACTATTTCAGGATATTTTTTTAAAAAAAAATAATATATTTTTGAGGTCCCAATTTAAAGTGTCTTTAATTTTCTTTGTATTTCTGCTATGTACTACAGATTTTTTCTTATTATTTTTTCCCCAATTTTTTTATGTGCTACAAAAATTACTATTTCGGGATAATTTTTTTAAAAAAAGAAAATATTTTTGAGGTCCCAATTTAAAGTTTTTTTAATTTTTTGTATATTCCTGACATGTGCTACTGATTTTTTCTTATTATTTTTTCCCCTCTTTTTTTATGTGCTACAAAAATTACTATTTCAGGATATTTTTTTAAAAAAAAATAATATATTTTTGAGGTCCCAATTTAAAGTTTTTTGAATTTTCTGTGTATTTCTGCCATGTGCTACAAATTTTTTCTTATTATTTTTTCCCCTCTTTTTTTATGTGCTACAAAAATTACTATTTCGGGATATTTTTTTTAAAAAAAAAGAAAATATTTTTGAGGTCCCAATTTAAAGTTTTTTGAATTTTCTGTGTATTTCTGCCATGTGCTACAGATTTTTTCTTATTATTTTTTCCCCAATTTTTTTATGTGCTACAAAAATTACTATTTCGAAATAATTTAAAAATAAGAAAAAAATATTTTTGAGGTCCCAATTTAAAGTTTTTTGAATTTTTTGTGTACTCCTGACATGTGCTACAGATTTTTTCGTGTTATTTTCCCCCCTGTTTTTTTATGTGCTACAATAATTACTATTTTTGGATATTTTTAAAAAAAAAAACGTATTTTTGAGGTCCTAATTTAAGGTTTTTGAAATTGTTTGTGTACTCCTAACATGTAATACTGATATTTTCTTGTTATATCCCCCCTGTTTTTTTATGTATGAATAAAAGCTTAAGAGGTCCTAAGACAAATGACTATTTTGGGATATTTAAAAAAAAACATAGTATTTTTGAGGTCCCAAAATCCTAAATTGGATAATACTCTAATTAGTTTGTGAATTCCACTTTTCGGAAATTTGTATTTTTAATAAACACTTAAGAGGTCCTAAGACAAAGATTTTCCATTATCTGTTTGTTTCAAAAAATAAACGGAAAAAACTACTTTATAAAATTTTAAGAAAGATAAAGATAAAAAGCAATTAATAAATTTGATAAGAGATAATTGTAGTGCTTAAGGAAAAACGAACATTTAAAAATAAAAATAAAAACAATGCTACAGAAAAATATTTAAATAATCTCTTGTAATAGAGTACGAGCAGCTGCTTCTTTGGGCCATTGATTTTAGACTATAAATAATCGTAGAACAAAAGCAAACGAGCCTTTCGCGTTTAATTAGTATGGCTATAACGTAACGCCAACATGGGCATTTATCAATCTGCCGCGCTGTTATCAGATATTATTCATTCTGCATTTAGTTTAACATTATTCATAAGATAAAATTACATAAAATTATTATTGTCTGTTAAAAGTATTGAATTGGGATGGGGTCGAGAGCAGTCTTTGGACAGAAAGAGTTTGACCTCCGTTCGGTTGGAGAATATGACGGAAAGGACCAGTCAACGAATAAGAAAGGGTCTCCAGGGAGAATGGATAGTTTCGTATGCATTGAAAGTGGTAACGATGCCATGAATTCATTTTAAATTATTTTATTTTGAAACGTATTATGCTACGCTTATTAATTAACTTAATTTTTATAACAAATTAACGTTAATTGTTAATTTATTTTGATGCGATGAGATTAGTTTTTAGTGCTGGAGGATACACTAGCATACGAACTGTGGATGAATTTAAAAAACAAATATTTTTTACACATCAAACTTATGCCCTTTAAAGTAGTGTCTTCATTTATATTCTTTGTGAAAGGCTTAAATTGGAGTGGCTTTCAGATCACGACAGGGGTTATTGTCATGATGGAGCGTCTAAGTGTCTGAGAGATCCAATCTGATGAGAAGAACCCTTTCCCTGAACCCTCAAGGACTCACTCATCAGATTCACTATTAATCGATGGTCTGACCTTAGAAGAATTATAAATTGTTCAACATTTTCACCAACTCTTGACCTTGGATACCTCCTCAAGCGATGTTCGTCTTTCGAGAAGCTTCTTGGCCCTACAAAGTGCTCTACGCCACCGAAAAACGTATGCTCTAGAGCAGCTATACGCCGGTAGAAGCGCTGCAGTGTATGAAGGCCTTCAGTTGATCGGTTTCATTTTTTTAGAGTACTTCTTCTCAAATGGGAAGATATTTTTTGATGTTGGGGAACAAAAAAAAGTCACACGGACTTCTATGAGGTGAGCAGGAGGGAAAGGGTCTAGGGAACTGCATGAATTCCTTTTTTTTGACAAAATTTCTTTATGTATACGGCCTTGTGACCGGGAGAATTGTCATGGTGGAGCATCCAAGTGTCTAACGCTAAGAACCCTTTCTATGAGCCTTTCGAGGACTCACTCATCAGCTTCAATATTATTTGACTCATAACAGTCCTTAATCAACTGAGAATCAATTTTTTCTATTGAAGGCTTCCATTAGCAAATTTCGCCTTCCAAGAGGCTTCTGAGACCTCAGAAAAAATGTAAGCTTTTGGACAGCTATAAATAGGCTGAAGCGTTGTTTCCAATCTTCATAGCAGTGTTGAATGGCTTTAACTTGAATCGCCTTCAGCTATTCGATTTGAATCTTTTGGATATTATCGACAGCACCAAGATTTCAAGTATTGTTTGATCTTGTACAACAAAACACTGCTACATGGACTTAGATCAGGTGATCAGAAAGGACAGAGTCTGGAGAACCACGAGAATCGCTTTTTTTTTCTTTATGGATAGGGGGTGCGAGCGAAGGGGGTTGTCATGATAGAGTATTGAAGTTTTTTAAAAGTCCGATCTGACGTGAAGAACCATTTTGGTAAGCCTCCCAGCTCTCTTCTAATCAGCTTCAAAGTTAACTGACGGCTTGAGCTCGCAAGACTGCTCACTCGGTCCTCACCGATTTTCATAAGTTTCCGATAATGATAGCCTTTGTTAGCAGGGGTCATCAAATGGCTTTATGACACAGAAAAAATGATGCTCTCGGTAAGGAATATTACCCACAGGCTCGCTGTAACTTTTCGTAAGGCAAATTTGTGGACATAATTGCTCCGAATTTTCATGTTCCATTTTTCGGAACACACTAAAGGAACATTACTTAACTTTCCACGCTCAATAGGATGGCATAGTTGCCTGACCAGGGTGAAACTTGTACTGAACGTTAAGGTGGGACTTATGTAGAAGCTTTTTTTGGGGGGGGGGGGGGGCGGATTACGCACTGTTATTCGATCACTCTCAGTGATGCCACTCTTTTACTTTTTTGCCATATCTCGTACAAAATCGTTAAATCGTCCTTCTCGGATTATTTAGTGATTTTCCTATTCAAAAAACGTATTTTTTGAGGTCCCAATTTAAAAGTTTTCAAAATATTTTGTGTATTCCTGACATGTGCTACTGAATTTTTTCTTATTATTTTCCCGCCTCTTTTTTTTATGTATTGCAAAAATAACTATTTTGCTATATTTAAAAAAAAAAGTATTTTTGAGGTCTCAATTTAAGTTTTTTAAATTTTTTTGTGTATTCCTGACATGTACTACTAATTTTTTCTTGTTATTTTTTCCCCTGTTTTTATGTATTCAAAAAATATTGTTTTGGGCTATTTTAAAAAACAAGTATTTTTGAGGTCCAAATTTAATTTTTTTCGAATTTTTTATGTATTCCTGACATATGCTACAGATTTTTTCTTATTATTACACCCCCCCCTCTTTTTTTATGTGTTGCAAAAATGACCATTTTGGGATATTTAAAAAAAGAAAGTATTTTTGAGGTCCCAATTTAGAGTGTTTTTTAAATTTTTTGTGTATTCCTGACATATACTACCAATTTTTTGTTGCTATTTTTGCCCTATTTTTATGTATTCAAAAAATAACTAATGGGGGATATTTTTCAAAAAAGAACATATTTTTGAGGTCCCAATTTAAAGTTTTTTGCGAAAGTTTTTGTGTAATATTTTGATTTAAAAATATATTGTTTTTGTTGTTTTTTTGGTAGAAAGTATTTCCACTATTTTCCAGATCATATTACCAATAACTTTTTCCACCACCCCAAGCCAATTTGGACTTACTATCGTTAGAAACTAAAGTAAAATAATTAATTTAAAAGTAGTTTGAAATATTTCTTATAAAATTTGTTTATATATTAATCAAAATGATTTGTAAATGAAATAAAATTGAAAGAAAAAATATTAATAGAAAAATGTTGGAACATCGAAAAGTATTCAATGCAGAAGAAAAAATCCGAATTTTTAGAGGAGAAAAGTGACATGGACTAAGTTTTTATATGAAAATTAATTTAAAATTAAGGAAAAAAAACAACTTTTTTAACAAAAACAAATTTATTCAAAAGTAAGTAGGTGAATTTTTTTAAAAAAAGTACGAAGCGCAAATGTAGAAAGTCCTCTCATATCAGAAACTCTGTTCCACTAGACGGTCGTGTGTTGGCACCACTTCCAGATGAGCCTTGCGCGATCATCGTAGAATCTATGAAAATTTTTATATATTTTCGAATATAAATTTGTATACGAACTAATGCTTGAGGCCCCATGGATTTGGTTCGAATTCGTTTTCACTCGTATTTTCCCATCAAATCGAATCGCTCTCATTTCAAATTGACTTCAATTGAACTAAAAGGCGACTAGAAATTATTTCGAATTGATTTGAATTAAATTGTTTTGAATCAATATGCAGAAAATATTCAGATTAAAGTGTGATTGTTTGGTGTGGAAGAACGGTTGGATTGCTGTTCGGAGGGAGGGTACGAGCCGTTTATGGTAGTCGTAAACTAGAATTTCCCTAATGGAGAAAAATCGATGAGTGCACTAATCACACTGTTGACTCGATTAGGATGTGAATAGACGAGCCCAGAATCGGTGTGAATAGAAGAACAAACCGGCCGTGTACACTGCTGGTACGTACAAGGCAATCCACTTGCTTACATGGTAAGCCACTAATAGCTTCTCGCTCCGGACCAAGAATAGAATGCTACTAATTACGCTTGGTTCGATGCAAGAAGATAATTCCGTCCTTTGAAGCCATATTTGTAGAGTGGATGTTAGACTGGATTCATGCTGGAATCGTCATCGTGGCAAAGTCCATTTCAACAATAGACGTGCACACGCAGATTAGACCGATCTTGGGCTAAGCTTGGAAGAGGCTCCAGCAACTTTGTAGAGTTGGCAATTTTGTTGCACGTTACTCAATGCTGGAATATTCAACAATAATATTGAGGTCTTAAAATACGTCCAAATCTAATCTGGAAGCGGTCCTAATCTAGAAGCGATCCAAATCTAGAAGCGGTCCATATCTGCTGATTAGTTAAGGTGCTTAGGCAATCAAAAAATTATCTCCCTGCGATTGTTGAAAGTTCAGAGCTTCCATTTTCCGTTTGTCGACGTATTCCACTTTCTACTGCAAGTTTGACTCGGTCATCGTCTCTGGAATTATGTTGTACTCGAGTTGGTATAATTCGCCTGCAATGAATGCATGCTAATCACAGATTGAGATCTCAAAACCATAAAAGGGTATCTAAGAATATCCACTTCTGTTTGGGCATCGTACCTAAGACGTTCGATACGCTGCAGTAGCTTGGACTCTAGCTGCTGGAATGAGGGCCGGAAAGCCAGAACTGTTGGGCAGATGAACAGAAGGTGTTTTCTGGTATTCAACACGTCTTCGCGTGCTGGCACGCATTGAAATGAAAATTGCACTTGTCCGCAATAAGGTTTTGTCGACTGTTTCGTATGCTATTGCTGCTCCAAATAAAGCAGGCCATAGAAAAAGAGATCACACTCGATGCGTGGAGGAATTCTCGTGAAACCGATAATTTCCAAACGTAAAACCAGCTCTACATCATCAGTAAATGCATCAAAATTAAATTCTCCTTACTTGTCTGAGCCGAAAGAGTACACAAGACCTGGAAGCCAATTTCCTGATGATCCGAAATGGGTGATCCGAAAGGCTAAACTGAAGGACGGAAGGGAAGTGTCAGTGAGTATCTTCTTGCACGAGTATCACCTAGCGTGAAGTGTGAATTGAATAGCTTTGGTAAATGCGGAATAATCGCCAAGACGATCTGTCTCCCAGTTGAACTCCATTGACCGATGATCGTGGCTCAGCTCAGCTCTGTAAACAAGATCAACTTAAGAAGCAGTGACGGATCAGCAAACGAACAGGCAGTGTAGGTTTCTTTTTTAAATTTCTTTCTTTATCACGCAGTAGCTAAAAACTCTGATCATTCGGCAGATGGACATGTTCTATACGCAGACCGATCGACTAATTTTCGAACCGTGTTCAGACTCAAACGCAAATGTAACATTTTAATTCAGTTTACACGGAATTCACCTGATCTGTCGACCCATCAACTCACCAATAATCATCAACTAAATGTGAATATTTCAGGCAGCAAAAAAAAAAAAAAATTCGTTGAAAACTGAAAAAAAAATTGAACTAAACGACAAGGATTCCTTACGATTAGAAAGAAATGGTTTTTTAGTCAATTGCATATGCAACCTACCATGTGCGCCATGTTCTCTTTTAGCGTCAATAATAAAATTATTATCATCTAACAGATCCTTTAATAATCTTTCTTTTCCCGTCTTCTGTTAAGATATATTTTTGACCGTCTAAAAATGAGCAAAGTAGTAATTTGCAAAAGGGCGAAGAATTTTTCTAATTAAAAAATATTGGGGTCCTAAAGAGTGACTTATTTTTCTTAAACTTTCATTCAACTACGGACCTTATTGGAACTAAGTGCCTTTAGGTAAATAGGAACGATCAGGAAACGAAAATGGAACACAACTGGCCATCGTAAAAATAATATTCGATAGCATTTTAATTTGAGGTCTCGCTGATTGGGAATTCTAGAAAAATTGCCTTAAATTATTATATGAAGACGTGACAATCTGCCAGATATCAGCCAATAACCACTGAACTGTATCTAAATAGACAGTCAGTCAGTCATCCATTTATTCCCCTTCCGAGCTCGTCTCAGCCCGTATAGATAAGCTGATGTTAGTGCGTCAACAACTTGGATCATTGACAGCCTAAAAAAAGAAGAAAAGCGAACATGACTGAAGTTGACGTCGACATGAAAATTGGTCATCTTCTGTCTTGCCGCCGTTTGTCATTTGAGCCAAACGATCGGTTGCCAATACCCTCTGCGGGGTGTGCATGTGACGATTGTCCATGGTCCAATTTGTTGAACTGACACAATCAATTATGCTAGATACCAGTTGAGATGTGGACATATTTTTTCTATTGAATTTAGTGACTTTTTTGCCATTCAATATTTTTTTTTTAGTGATCTTTGGATTCGTTCAATTTTTTTTCATCACTCCAATCGATAAAACTCTAATCCGCCAACCCTCTCCCCACCCCAACAAAATCAATACTACCCCAATTTTTCTCTCCACTTATCAATGATAATTTAATTTATTAGCCAAACTACACTCATAATACTATATGTTCGAATAGTGTCCATAGGGTCTCAGGTAGGGTCTTAGTATTCATTCGGCCATTGTTTGTAGAAATAATCGATTTTAGTCAATTCGAAGATGCTATTTATTAAAAAGAATTGATCTGAAGCGATTTATAGTAAGGATATTGGTGGGGAGAGAGAGGGAGAGGGGAGGAAAAGAGGGACCATAGCACAGAAAAGCCATACGATTCGCATAAAATAGTGCAGGTAAAATAGTTTTGCGATCAAAATCGACCGATTAGCAATTTTCTAGAAATTGACACGACTCTGAGTGGATGAACGGATCCCAGTTGGACGGGACTCGATGACACATTCAATGGCGACCAAACGTAAAACGCTTAATCACCGTACAAATTTATCTGTCAACCCATCAGCAAAATGTTTAAATAATTTCGTTTTGTTTGTTTAAAATCTTTTAATAATATTACAAATTCTTGAGAGTTTTTTTTTCTTCTTAAGTTTATTATGTGTGAGTGATGATTTTATAGATCAAATAACGATGACTGTTGTAAGGATTTTTGAATATTTTCACTCTTGAGACCTTTAGAAAAGAACTGTTTCTTATTAAGAAGAATCTTATTAAAATGATTAAGTGAGTTAGAAATTAGTAAAAGGATAATTTTCTTTTACGAATTATTTTCGAAACTTTTTTGTTAATAGAAAAAGTATCCTTCAAGATGTCTGCCTAGAAATTCAGACTGTTTCGAAGTTGGTCGTTCGAAGCACGTTTTGTACGTTGATCAATTCCTAATCGGAAAATTCTATAACTAAGATCTGTGCTCATACTTAGATTTATCTAAATAGAAAAAAAAAATATTTCTCTCATGTTGAAATTCCATCGTCCAATTCCATTCGATTGGAATTTTGTTGTCAATCAAAATTTCAAATGAAATTTCTTCTGATAGATCTCGACGGGCGTTTCAACTCTTCTGATTTTATGGCATTTTAATTTGATTATTGCTAAATGCAATAAATAATTTGCTTCTGCCATTATGATCTTGTACTAATTTTATTATTGTTATTATTATTATTGCAATTATTTTTATTTTCCTATTTTTCGTATTGTAGAAAAAGTAATTTTTATACAATTTAACAGTGCAATTACTTAGTCAGAAATGGATTTTATTTTTATTTTTACATTGATTTAATGGAAAAATTGTATTTGAAAATTTTTCAATCGTAATTCATTTTATCTTATCTGTTTGTATATAAGATTTTTTAGATATGTGCTTGGAGGTATTTGAAAGCGCCAAGACTATAAGGTCATTTGGTCTATGGTTAGTAGTTTGCGATTGGAATTTGTTAAATACACAAAAAGCGCTTCCGAAAGAGGAGACTTGTCAATGGAGGTAGTATTCCAATTTGCGTTTCGGAATGTAAAGTTAAATAGAGTACAGATAAAAGTCTAGATTTTCATTAAACCATTTATTTATTTTTGCTAACTAAAGCTTGCCATCTATGTATAAAATAGAATATTTTTAAAAGTAGTTTTTTTTTTTACAAAGAGTAGTTTTTGATGAATTGATAGGACGAAATATCGAAATTACGCATCCTGGGAACTTTTCGTACAATAAAGTGAAAAAGCTTTGTCATATTTTGTAGCTGGTGAGGCTATTTTGTTATAACGACATATGCAGTAAATTAGAATCTTCAAGATTGTGCTTTAAAAAAAAATTTGGCTATCATAGTGCTCAGAATTGATGGTAACTGTGTTGCCGTCCTCATTTTCAAAGGTATGACACTGTCAGACCAAAATTTATACCAGACCGTCACTTTTTGCTGATATAATAGCTTCTTCATAGTTATTTGGAAATTTTCTGAGACTCATATAGACCCCTTATTTGCATAATAACGTATCCATCTAGTGAGAAAGACGCCTCATCGCTGAAGAGAATGCTATTTATTCAAAGCCTGTTGTTGCAGCACGTAATTGGCGTATCTTTTGCGTAATTTTATAATTTTTAATAAATAAATAATAAATAATAGTAAATGCCATATTTTTATCTAAGCAAAAGTTTTTCTTATTTAAAATATTTTATAACGAAATAATCCATAAGAGAGCTACACTTTCCGAACCATAAAATTGATAATCTAGTATGATTGGTGATTAATGCTGAAGTGAGTACCGAAAAGATGGTTGGTGTTCGCAAAAATTAAATCGTGGTTTTCTAATCTGAGTTTTAAAGCGTTTTCTTATATCTGGTTTATTATAGGTTATGTCCGATCAGTCAAAATAAGTGCCGGATTCTATGTGTCGCCGCATGGCTAATATCGTTAGGCGAGGCAGATTAAGTATAATAATGAGTACTGGTCTACGAAAAGTCTCTCCACTTAGCTTTGGCTGATCTTTATTATAGTTTTTTCTTCAAGTATGATAAAATAAAAAATTAAAATTTTTAAGCATCGCTCAACTAAAGCCATTTGGCGATAACTAAATGCCATATCCTTAGTTGGATTCGAACTCAAGACGCACACATCCCAGAGTATCGTTTAATCCGGAAACGTTATGTATTTTTTGTCAAACAATTTTTTGGATAGTCAGCGATAGTCCCAAAAGGGACATTTTATCCTTAATTTTCAATTGATTATCATTTTTTTTTAAAAGTAAATTGAATTTAGTAAAAATAGTTTAAGTTTTCGCAAAAAAGAAAATAAAAAACTGACGATAGCAAACGGTATCAAGTGTACAGAAAACCGAGACCATGTTTAGTGGATGTCATAAATATTCTCGTCTAGGCCTGCTGGATCAAATAACTCCAGACGTACCGGCATCGTGCCGCTATTTTCCAGTTTGACACTCCTCCTACACTGAATGCAGGGCGTTCTTTACTTTCTGAGACCATAAGAAGCCTGCATAAATTCAAAAACTGTATTCTTTCCATAAAAGGGCTTCCTCATCCATACGAATTAAGTCCCCATCCTATCGTAGTCTATTGAGCCTAATAATAATAATAATAATAATAATAATAATAATAATAATATAAGGAGGGTAGCCAGAGACACATATTCTTAAAACAACATCAACCAATGCGGTTTTGATTATTGATTATTCAACCAAGTGAATAATCCTAACTCAGATAATAGTATTAGTGAGGCTTTTAGCGAATCTCAATATCATATTGGGTGCTAGCGGGAAAATCTCATAGGGATCCGGAAATCACAAACCATCTTAACAGACACTGGTCAGTGAGTAGCCTTAGGCCTGGTTTGTTGAATTTAAGGACCCCTGGAACCATTTTTTTTTAGAAAAGGCGATGAATTTTTTAGAGCGATTCATGTCCAGGAAATTACCCGAATGTGAGCTTTTAGCCCTCCCTTTTAGGACTCTATAATAGTCCCTAGGTGGCCCTTTGAATACCCACAAAAGGTTTCTACTCTAATAAGCGGAGAATTAGTGCCCCTGTTAGTAAGTTTTTCTGTAAGTTCGTTACACGCAATACCCTCATTATCTGGTATCCATAGCAAAGTTACTTTATTGTATTTTACCACCGGATTTAGTACCGTAAGGATATCCCAAAGTAGCTTCGATTGGATATTAGATGAGGCAAGAGCTTTCAATGCAGTTTGGCTATCTGAGATAATGTAGTTACGCAGATTCTTTTTGAAAACGAACCTTTTCTAGCACAAAGTTCTATGAGTAGTCGGAGTCCATTATCTGTCTATCTAAGGCTCATGGTAAATGTCCATCCATTTTTCCGAGGGCCTTAAGGGATTTTCCAAAGGCAAATCACCCTCCTTCTAAATTAAGCGCTCAGGTGAGAACTACTTTGAAAAACTGATTTACGCTAGGTTTCTTCGTCATTGCATCCGAGAAATAGTTGGATTAAAAACAGGTCGCCTGGCTTAAAGGTTTTGGAATTTGTCATTTCCTTTTTAATATGCGAAGGTAAAGATAGCATGTCTAAGAAAGTCTTAAAGGTCATCGTTCTTAGCACGCCTATAATACCCAAGCAGGCCAGTCTATGAACTTTAGGAAGGGTTGCTTGGGTGGTAGCTTTAGACCCCCAAACGAGGGTCGCATAGGTGATGTTAGGTCCATCTTATACCAGATATGACCACAGTATCATTTTTGGTTGGAGGCCCCACGTTTTACCGGAGAGCCTATGACAAGCCCAAATAGTTCTAGTTGCTCTGTTCAGATTACTATTTGGTCCATAATAACCCTTGGCTATTTGGCGTTAGCTTATTGAGATTCATTTTATCTAGAAGTGTACAATCGCGATAACGCTTCAGGCTCTCGTCATTAAATAGGCTCAGAAATCGTCCATCCTCTTGTAGGGGGCTGAAAATTCTTCCAAATATTCTTCTCCTGAAGGCAGACAAAAGTTCGCTGAGAGCCCAGGTCGGACTAGTGTCATGTAGACTAGTAACTTCGATTTAATAGTCAGAATTTTCGGACCTCA
The DNA here is from genome assembly GCA_958298945.1 of Atherix ibis. NCBI lineage: Eukaryota > Metazoa > Arthropoda > Insecta > Diptera > Athericidae > Atherix > Atherix ibis. The sequence continues at coordinate 24,465,780 of OY282610.1, read as the reverse complement.
AATAGAAAAATGATTCAACTCTTTCGAAACTATAATCTCCTATCTATACAAATGCTAAATAAATCTTCACAAAATGTTAATTTGGTGATTTTATTGCTATCATAAATTGTCATTCCACACCCATCATTCCTCGTCCTTTCTCTATCGTTCTACTTCCCTTCTCTTCGTACCTGTTTTGGAATAATGCTATTATTATTATTATTATTAATACGGTTATATTATACCCAATATAAATACGGTTAAAGTTCTGCTCTACAATTTAAAAAAGTTGAAATTCTCTAAAGGCGTACGAAATTCCAACGATCAAAACTTTTCGTTTTTTCTACCCAATTCTGCACCTCCTTTTATGGTAGAATTTAAATTCCAGTTGCATTTTGCATCGTAACATCATGTTTTCAAGTGTAAAATAAAAATTTTGAAAAACTTTCCAGTGTCATTCACAATAACGTGAGAAAGAGTATTGCCGCGTTCTTTGAGCAGGGCTCAGGTATTAGGCCCAACATATTGTTGCCGCCCCCACCAGCACCGGCGCCTTCGCCACAATGCGCATTCCAAATGTGCAAGGTGAACACAATTTCGTACCTGTTCGTTTTAACACAAAAACTGTTCACGTACACCAGTAATTGGTTATCACCATCGTTATAGGCTCGAAACGAAAATTCCGCAAATACTTTGGATGAGCAATAGACGATATTTGTGAATTTTCATAAAATTTTAAAAAGTTTCGTCGGCGTTCATTCTTGTAGTGAGAACAACTTCAGCTCCACCGGATCAGCAAGTAGTTCAACAATAAATAAATGGAAACGCACCTTTTTATTTTCTCCCAAAATATTTTTATTTTTGTGTGTGTGTTTTTGTATAGTTGAAAATCAGTGAACAAATTGAATTTTTAGTCATTCTACCAAATAGTATTAGCCAGGTGAAAGCATCGGCACCTCTCGCTCCCGTTTCTGGGGGGTTTTTTTTTTGGGTAACTTCATTTCAAGGTACATAAAAACAATTTTATAAAATATTTTTTTTCGAAAAAATCTAGCAAAAATTCAGGACTTTTTTTCTCTTGTTTGATTCAATAAAAAAAAAGTTTTCTTTAAAGAAAATGAACTTTTTTACCGTGGAACTATTGGTTAACGAAGTCTTTTTAATTAAAAATAAAATAAAATTACTTTTTCGATAAAAAAAAATATCACCTATTTAAATTTAATGGAGTCAAACGCAATGATTAGGTCTTTGGAGTCAGCTACCAATCGTCGGCTGGTAAGTCTTAACAGTCGACGATTGGTAGCTAACTCCAAAGCCCTAATCGTTCCGTTTGACTCCATTAAGAAAAAAAACCCTCCAAAAAATTGGATTAAGACTAAAAATTGTAGTAAAAACAAACCCTCAAAAATTTTTTTCTTATTATCAATATTTTATACTTTAGAATTTAGATTTATTAAAAATAACATTATTCAAATAGCTGCCATGAAACTTCCTGCAGAATTGGATCATTTTGAGGTATTTTTTTTTCAGCCTATAATTCAGCCATTGTTTTAAGGATGCTAGTTATTATATGCTCTAATATTTAAATATTATCTGTATAAAGTAAATATTTTCTATAAGTTACCAAAAAAAAAGGTGTAAAAGCAACGTCAAATCGAACGATCCTGGCTGGAGGCCACATGACATCACCAAAATTCGACATTTCGTATGATGAGTACTTTTTTACAAAATAAAGTCGAAATGTATCCTATTCTTAGACTTATGGTACTGTTTTTTTTTTATAACCAAATATATTTAAATATTAAAATCTTTAAATTTAGTTCGAAGAAAAGTACTTTATCATATGCCAGTAGTGCTCTGAATTGACGCTAGGGGTCGGTTCTCTGTCATTTTCAAAGAGACTTCAAGCCAGATAGTTAGTTTTGTACGGTTACAATTGTTTTTTTAATAATAACCCATGCGTTTTTCTTTATCCATATTAATGTATCTACCAAGCAATAAATAAGTCGCATTGCTGAAAAAAATTTTGTGAGGTAAAAAAACCCAAAAACCACCATCCAAATAGGTTATATTCTGTAGAACTTTATAGTATGTACTGAATTAAATAATCTGCAATATAAAATGGCAATTTAAAAATAAACAAGTTTTATATTTAATAATATATTTCTCATTAAACTAATAAATAGAATGAGAATATATTTGCCAAACTCTAAAATGAATAATCGTTTATTATATGAAATTATAATCAAAAACTGTACGTACACACCAGACTTAGCTCTCTGAGGTCATAAATAGATTTTATTTTCTACTTACCATATTATTAAAAAAAAATTTATTTTAGAATTAATAGAAAAGTACAAAAACAAATCTTTCCATTTTATACAAATTTTTAAATTTGTACCAATTTTTTTTTATGGTATAACAATTAAATTTTGGTATACGTCAAAAATCATATTAAAAATATTGAAAAAACTAAAAGGGAAAATTGTAAAAGTTTGGAGGCCTGTTAAATTTTGAGGTCGTTAATTTTATAAAGCCTTAATATATAATTTCATAGTTTTTCCCAAAAAACTACTAAACAATTAGAAAGTATCAAAAATATTGAATTTTGTGCTTAGACCTTAACTGCGGTTTAAGGTCCTAAGCCTTAGGACCATAATTTTATGTTTTTAGCAAAAAAACGAATAAGTAATTAATACATTTTAAGGTTCTAAGCACATAATTTTATATTTTTGCCGAATAACGATTAATCAATTTAAAAATATTAAAAATGTTAAATTTTGTATTCAGACGTTGAATATATTTTAAGGTCCAAAGAACAATTTCATATAATTATCAAAAAACAAATTAACAATAAGTACATTTTAAGATCCTAAGCACATATTTTTTTTGTTTTTGCCAAAAAACGAATAAGCAATTGAAAAGTATAAAAAAATTGAAATTATGTGCTTAGACCTTAATCAAATTTTAAGGCCCTAAGCTCATACATTTTTTTTTCTCCGAAAAACGAATAAGCAATTGGAAAGTATCAAAAATATAAAAATATGTGCTTAAGACCTTAACAATATTTTATGGTCCTAAGCACATAAATTTCATATATTTACCAAAAAACGAATTAGTAGTAAGTAAATTTAAGGTCCTAAACTCATAATTTCATATATTGACCAAATGACGAATAGGCAATTAGTAAATTTTGAGGTCCTAAGCACATAATTTTATATTTTTAATTAATAATGAATAATTAATTTAAAAATTTCAAAAATGTTAAATATTGTGTTCAGACCTTAAACACATTTTAATGTCCTAAACACTTAATTTCATATTTTTACCAAAAAATTAGTAAGCAATTGGAAAGTATCAAAAATATAAAAATATATGCTTGGACCCTAACCACATTTTAAGGTCCTAAGTATATAATTTTATATTTTTACCGAATAACGAATAAGCAATTGAAAATTATCAAAAATATTTAATTTTATTTTCAGACCTTAAACACATTTTAATGTCCTAAGCACGTAATTTTATATATATACCTAAAAAACGAATAAGCCACTGTAAGATAAAAAATTATTTGTTACTAACGAAAAATGTCTAGAAGACAAAAATTAAGGATCTGGGCAAAAAAAAACAGAAATCCTAGAATAGAAAGTATAGGCAAATCTCGCAAGCCTGTGTGAGGCAAAGTACAAAGAGAGCAGTTGAAACTGTGCCGATATCGACACTAACAATACTCGTAATAAGGAGGGTTTGCAATTCTGAACAGCTCCGGCCATTTCGGAGGATAATAAAAATGTTCACCGAAAACTGCCTCCAACAGCCCCGTTCCCGTCTGCTCGAGCAATCCAATCCAATCTAATCCAATCCAATCCAATCCAATCCAATTCAGGCGAATTAGTCGCATATGTCAAATGGCTCGTGTTAACAATTTAACATCACTTTGACCGTTTAGTTGATTGCAATTGACCCCAGGAAAAAAAATTTAAGCTGAACTGAAAGAAGAAAAAAACAAATGCCAATGCCAAACGGAAAATACTGTGCAAAGGACATGCTCCGATATAAAATATTCCAGTTCGTTTCTGTTGTTAGTCGTCAACAATCCATTGTCGAATTATTATGGTTTTTGCTCGCAGCAATCTTGGAATTCGTGTTGGAAGCCGGGGGGACATAGTAGAAAATACTGGCAATATTGAATTCGGATGGTGTAGTGTTGCCAGAGCAGTCAGTGCATGCCGAGAGCGGCCTACCGGTCACCAAACGCATGCAGATATCGAGGCAGATTGGCACACTGGGGCCCCGGACTCTTTTCACTTGCAAATTATTTCTACTGCACGCATATTTATTTATTTTGAACTCATCCCCTATCGGCAGGAGTTCCTTTCAGATTCGGCAGGGATGCTTTTGCATGGGGTTAACTGCCTGCCATACAAGAAGCAATATATTCGATGTTTGTGCGTTCAGATACTGGCCGTCTGGAAATAATGTCGTCCAGGCACTCCGACAAATTGGGGTGACAATCGTTGTAATTGGCAAATTGGTCTTCTGTGTTTATTGTCTTCTCTTTGCTCGTGTTATTCTCGTTCCTGTTCCAATAAGTCGTATTCGTATTTTGTTGACTGTTGAAAAATTAATCGATTTCGAAATTTATTTATTTATTTGCATCTTCGAATGTATTTTGTCCAATTTACCGAATTATAGTTAAGTGGATGTGGAAATGCCTAGAGTGGCAAAGTGACTACTCGTATACCAGTTTTGGACCCGCATCGTCAGCAAATGGTCGCATTTCGGGCACATTTGCAATGGACTGAAATTGATATTTTCCGATTAGTTGGCCTTTTTTTATCCCCTATTTCAGATATAATTTTTGTTTTACTTTTTTTTTGCCTCTCTTTTTGAGAAATTTGTTTTTTTTTAATCTTATAACGAATGGTAAGTTGCGATGAGATTTTGGTACGTATAGGCTCAAAATTGTAGGCTAAAAACTATCATAAACTTAGGTCTATAAATTTTAGATTAGAGGTAATGAGTCTCAAATTGAAGGTCATATTTTTGGGGTCTAAAGCTTTTGCTCTATTTGATCTGGGAATTTTTTGGGAAGACTACAAAATATTTGATGACTGTCAGGCTTGATAAGTGAAAAGTAAAATAAGCATACAATATCTGAAGGCACCTAGAGAATGTTACTGTCCAGGTTCGAGTATGGGACGAACTAGACAGGGCAGAAATTTTTTTTATGACTTATACACTACTCCAAGTTAAATCATCATTGGATAAAAGTGATTCCATTGACCCTTAATCGGTCTAAAAACTATTTACCATTTGATGCTGTTCGGCAGTTCACAATCATTCACTTACAAATGGTATTCAGTGTTGCGTTCTTGTTCTTTTGAATTTTTTCCATATTGAATTTTTTTTCTTCCTACCAATGAAAGAGCAAACACATCTCGAACAGTGACATATCATCAATTATCGTAGTCCGTATCGCAACGGCATAAACAATTAACAAACAAGGATCAGAATCAGGATACTCATGAAAATTGCTCAATCATGTTCAGTTAACCGCATGGAAAGATTTTCAACGTTTCACTGAATTGACTGAATTGACTTAATTTACTTTGCTCCCGGAGAGTTGTGTCTCGATGCTTTTATTCTTAGGGGAGTTAAGCTGAACAGTTTTTTTATACATTTTCCATTTCCCCATATACTGCAGTTGTACAATAACTAAGATACGTAAAGTTTACTAAAAGCGAATAAATTTCTATGACGGCAAAGGAAAAAAAAGAGCACAGAATGTGATTGTAGCATAAGAGTTTTCACCCATAAGAACTCTTTCAGCTTCTAACTTATTTATATTTCCAAAAACAAACAAAAATAACCATTTATTATTCTTAAAAAAAAATATCTTTTATCTCAATAAAATACCATATGTAAAAGCAAAAGAAAAAATATTTTTAAAAAAAAGTTCACTTAATAAACGTTTAAGTTTTTGAAAAAAAATTTAAAGCTTAAAAATAGTAAAAGCTTATAAATTTTCTCTTTAAAAAGGACTCGATATATTTTCGTCAAAGTGAATCGAAAAAAAAAATAAATCCATTATTGCATCAATTATCGTAATTAACGAATAGAAATGTGTCTTTATAATTTTTAAAAAAAGGATTTCTCAACGAAGGATTATGTGAATTATGTTTGTTTTTGTGTAAATTCTCCTAGATGGCGTTATGATAGTATTTTTTTTTATCGAGATTAAAAGGTAAGCCGTGGTTGATTGTTTTTTTTTTTTCTTAATTATAATTTTCTTGAATTTATTTTTCAAAGGACTAAAGTCAACTGGAAACGTAAACATAACCTCAGAAAAAATATGAAATTTGAGGTTATGTTGGGTGGTGGAATTTTTTAGGTTTGTTCTTTTTCTACGAGTAAAATAACTCCAAGTATTTAAGATTAAAAAAAACTACTAAATACTTACTGATCTGTTTAATTTTTATCTTGAAAAATAGTGAATCAGGGCCTAGGTCTAGTAGTAACTACTTGCATATTCTAATGATATACAAGATACACTTCGGGGCAGCCATCATGGTATCCCAGAGTCTTTCGTAGCTTTGGAGACAATAGCCTATTCTAAAGGTCTAGGCATTAAAATAATAACAAAATTATACTAAGGATTTTCTTAAGGAATAAAATACTTATCCACTAGCAAGGATAAAATGTCACAATAACGAAACAAAGAATTATCCAATTTGCAATTTGTAAAGTAAAACTAAATAAAATATAATAAAAATTTAGTATTTAATTATATTTGTTTACTTTTGCCATTATGTATTTAGTATAAAATTTATTAAATAACTACCACGAGACTTCTTATTCCTATAAGAATGGAGCCTTTTTAGGGTTGAAATTTTTGAATTACTTTTTTGAACATTTCAAACTGTAATTCGGCCATTACTTGATGGATGTGCATTTTGAAGTACTTTTTGGTATGCAAATTATCTAAATTAGTATGATTTTTTTAAAAGTTGCAGAAAAGAAATGCAAACAATCGCAAATCGTAAAATGTCAAATTTCAAAGTTATGCGTCCTGAAAATATTTTGTGCAATTAATTCAAAATTTACCACGTTATGCGGTTTGTGGGATTGTTTTGTTGAAAACCAAAAACTTGGTCATAGCAATAAGAGGTAATGGTCTCTTCTTCTTCATATACAAAGAAATGACACATTCAGAACAAAATTCACACCAGGCAGCCATTTTTTATGGATACAGTGGCTTTTTTTTACAGTTACTTATGGATTTTAAAAACCTTATAAATGATAGTTTTGATTATTGCCTAGTAAAAAACGAGCCTCATCGCCTAAAAAAAAAATTTCTTTGAAATGCCACCATTTAAAGTCGGTTGTTGCAGCATTGAATTGGCGTACGTTTGACATATTTTATTGTCAACTAATCAGTTAAAATTATTAAATGGCAAACTTTAGCAGAAATAATGATTGTATGAAAAAAATTATATAGTAAACTAAAAATTAAATAACAAAAATAGTTTTTTCCAAATTACAAAGTGGATAATCCGTTATAAAAATAAAATCTCTTTTCGAAAATATAGTTTAAGCTCATTTTCAGAGCCTCACTTTTAGAAGAATTGAGCTCACTTTCAGAGCCTCACTTTTAGAGCTTTATTTATCTCGAGTATATTTTTTTTTGATCCAAATATATCAAGGTACAGACTTGTTAGACCTCAACACTGCCGACTTTAATATTTGGCTCAAGACCATGGAAAATGATGAAGCAGGACTTGGTTACTTTGATAGAATATTTCTTTATTAGAAATATGGTCCTGAAATTAAAAATAGTTGACGTAATTATAAGTAGTACATACCATAGGAATGAATGAAGAGGTATCCATAAAAAGAGATTCAATCTGAAATTTAGTTGGTGAACGTAAAATGGGATGAAATGGCTTCACCGAGCAGGATCTAAAAAGACTCTTCTTGATACAATTCCGCTTATCAATACTGATCCAAAATCTTAAATTTAACCTCAAAAAAAATTTATTTTTGAGGTTATGTCGTGTATTTTTTTTGTGTATTTGTTTGAGGTTATATTTTTTGCGAAAAAAAAACTTCCAATTTTTATTCTGCGTCTTAATTGAAATAAAATTTTTTGAGACCTACCTACGATATCAATAATCTTATAAAAACTATTTAAAAGTTTTATTGTTTTTTGATATTTATTATCATAAATTTTTCAAGGCTTCAAAATAATATGATTGACGCATTGAATTATTCTTAAAAGCTAGTATGGCTCTAACTAATTACCATTAAACCAAACATGCGGTGAACATGAACATAGAATATGTTAACTACTCGTATTTTCATGATGGTTTTGGTTATTATAGTTTAACAAGCACTCGTATTTGAGTAGTAATATCAGAAGTACGAGTGATGATAATAGAAGAAATTTTATTCTCATAGTAAATGGTAGCTACTGGCAAGGACATTAAAGATAGCACGAGTTGAATCATTATAAAGATGGAATAAAAACGAATAAATAATAAGAAGAAAAGTGCATTTTAGTATCCTTGGTGGTTGATGGTCAACCATGCGAACTGAATGCCTGAATAAGCTTCGATCTGGTCTTGGCATATTCTGAATAGTTTCTGTTTGTAATATTGTTCATCCGTCAGACAATTGATTGAAATGGGCTGTTCTGATTTGTTGCTAATTTAGGGTAGACTGAACATTACGATGGTATAATTTTATGTTGGTTTTTTTTTTTATATTGAAATATGCCATAGAAAAGGGTAGAAGTTATTGGAGAGGATTTTTGTATAGATAGAATTTAGGTTAGCTTATTTATAGTGAGTTTAAGGAAAAACAGATTTTTGTAACAAATATTATTGTTCTAATAGAAAATCGTATCTAAACAATAATATTTATCAGTTCCTGATGATGTTTTGTTATCATTCAGAATTAAGGATCCTAACATTTATCTAAATACGAGAACATTGTAGATTTAATTTTCACGTGAAACAAAATTTTAAGATTAATTCTAAACAATAAAATTTCGGATGCATGAATAGATTTTAGAACACTGCTCCTGATAAAATTTCATTGTAAATGGCACGACAACCTGGAGTCTGGTCTAGACCTGCTGAATGAACTACATACGTCTCGGTCTTTCATTTCGACACTCTCACCATGTTTTTGGCATCTTAACTTCCACGTATTCTCGGACCATAGATGGAGTTACTAAAAGTTTTCCAGATAGGGTCTTTATCATCTATACGAACTAATTATCCAGCCTACCGCAGCCTATTATCATTTATTTTATCGACATCCGGACGGTCGCGGTAACGCTACAGGATCTCATTGTTAAATAGGCTCCGTAATCATTCATCCTCAATTAGAGGGCCAAATTTTTTTCCCAGAAATCCTCCTCTTCAATGCATTTAAAAAATTGCAATAGAACCCAAGTTCGAGCCAAACAATTTAGACTGACTATTTATTACTCCTTGTTAATATCAGGTTTGACCCTTGACTCCAAATAGGAAAGTGATTTAAATCTTTTGAAGTCCTAATTGTTCTTGTCTTCGATACCGACGCTGCCACCATGTACTTTGTTTCGCCTACATTATTGTGTAGTCCAAGATTTTTGTTGCCGCCTCAATCTTGATGAAGGTCTCTCGTACAGATCTCTCTGACCAACATATTATGGCTATATCATCTGAGTATGTATGTTAAGATCTAAGCAGACTTAATAAGGATGGTAGTCCTCATGCTAATCCCTGAATCACGAATCAATTTTTCCAGTGCCAATTTTCTGATATAATCGTAATTTTATGTCTGATCTTAGAAACTAATTTTATGTCTGATTTTCTGCTATAATTTTATGTCAAATTTTTCTATATAATTTCAGATCCCATTTTACTATAAAATTCAAGGTAAGATTTTCTGGTGATTTTCTTTGCGTCTAATTTTTTGATATACTCGTAATTTTAGGTCTGATCTAAGAAAATAATTTTATGTCTGATTTTCTGCTATAATTTTAGGTCGAATTTTTCTATATAATTTTAGATGCTATTTTACGATAAAATTCAAGGTAAGATTTTCTGGTGATTTTCTTTGCGTCTAATTTTTTGATATACTCGTAATTTTAGGTCTGATCTAAGAAAATAATTTTACGTCTGATTTTCTGCTATAATTTTAGGTCAAATTTTACTATATAATTTTAGATGCTATTTTACGATAAAATTCAAGGTAAGATTTTCTGGTGATTTTCTTTGCGTCTAATTTTTTGATATACTCGTAATTTTAGGTCTGATCTAAGAAAATAATTTTATGTCTGATTTTCTGCTATAATTTTAGATCCCATTTTACTATAAAATTTAAGGTCGGATTTTCTGGATATTCTTTATGTCTAATTTTCTGATATACTCGTAATTTTAGGTCAGACATTAGAAAATAATTTTATGTCTGATTTTTTGCTATAATTTTAGGTCAAATTTTTTTATATAATTTAAGATCCTATTTTACGATAAAATCCAAGATCTAATTTTGTGGCGTTTTCCTTACGTCTAATTTTATGATATACTCGTAATTTTAGGTCTGATCACAGAAAATAATTTTTAATCAGATTTTCTGCTATAATTTAAGGTCAAATTTTTCAATATAATTTTAGATCCTATTTTACGATAATATTGAAGGTCTTATTTTCTGATAAACTCGTAATTTTAGGTCTGATCTACGAAAATAATTTTATGTCTGATTTTCTGCTATAATTTTATGTCAAATTATTCTATATGATTTCAGATTCCATTTTACGATAAAATTCAAGGTAAAATTTTCTGGTGATTTTCTTTGCGTCTAATTTTCTGATATACTCGTAATTTTAGGTCTGATCTAAGAAAATAATTTTATGTCTGATTTTCTGCTATAATTTTAGGTCAAATTTTTCTATATAATTTTAGATGCTATTTTACGATAAAATTCAAGGTAAGATTTTCTGGTGATTTTCTTTGCGTCTAATTTTTTGATATACTCGTAATTTTAGGTCTGATCTAAGAAAATAATTTTATGTCTGATTTTCTGCTATAATTTTATGTCAAATTATTCTATATGATTTCAGATCCCATTTTACGATAAAATTCAAGGTAAGATTTTTTGGTGATTTTCTTTGCGTCTAATTTTTTGATATACTCGTAATTTTAGGTCTGATCTAAGAAAATAATTTTATGTCTGATTTTCTGCTATAATTTTAGGTCAAATTTTTCTATATAATTTTAGATGCTATTTTACGATAAAATTCAAGGTAAGATTTTCTGGTGATTTTCTTTGCGTCTAATTTTTTGATATACTCGTAGTTTTAGGTCTGATCTAAGAAAATAATTTTATGTCTGATTTTCTGCTATAATTTAAGATCCCATTTTACTATAAAATTTAAGGTCGGATTTTCTGGATATTCTTTATGTCTAATTTTCTGATATACTCGTAATTTTAGGTCAGACATTAGAAAATAATTTTATGTCTGATTTTCTGCTATAATTTTAGGTCAAATTTTTTTATATAATTTTAGATCCTATTTTACGATAAAATCCAAGATCTAATTTTGTGGCGTTTTCCTTACGTCTAATTTTATGATATACTCGTAATTTTAGGTCTGATCTTAGAAAATAATTTTTAGTCGGATTTTCTGCTATAATTTTAGATCAAATTTTTCAATATAATTTTAGATCCTATTTTACGATAATATTGAAGGTATTATTTTCTGATATACTCGGAATACAATTTAATACCGGATTTGTGAGTATAATTTATGTTTGCTTTGCATCCATTATTTTGACATAATTTAAAGTCTACCATTTCTCAATAATTATAAAATCAAATTTTCATTAAAAATCTTTCGATCTGACCTTATTTGGGTTTTTGATTTTAGTTTATTTTTAAATATTTACCAATTTCACTGAAATTAAAATAATGAATGAAATTTGACCAAGTAGACGCTTCTTGGATTAAAAATTATAGAAAGTTCAGACCATGAGAAGATCTCATCGAATTTTCCCTAAAGTCAGGATTTATTTTTATTACCAACCGATTTCATGAAAAAAAGTTATTTAAATATATTTTTTTGATAGAAAATTTTATTTTCTTTATTTTTTGTATATTTTCAATCACATCGGAAATTGTGTAACGATTTATTTCGATCGGAGCAGTACTAAAATTTTCAAACTAATCTTATCAAAATGTTAGTGCAGTTATATCCCGACCACCCTCTGGTTCATCTAACTATAAATATTTGTATTTTTTTACATTATATTAAAAATGCCAATTTATTATAATAAATATTATTTTTAAGAAATAAAATATTTGTTCATGTTTCCTATCGGACAGACGATCTTAATATGATAGTTGATAGTCAAAGTAATTTTCTTTTTGATATAAAAGGAAAAACTATGAAGAAACAAATTCGAACGTAATCTTTTTACTACACTTTTTAATATATAAAAAGATAATCCTAACTTTTCGATAAGATAAAGTTAGGATTATCTTTATTATGAATAAAAATTCATTTTATTTTTGTAGACGAATTTTCGAAGAATATTTTTTCATATCCCATCGAGTATTTGGAAATGTGAGTTTCTATTTGCCTAAAGAAAAAAATTCAAATAAAAATTTTTGCAAGTGAAAAGCTGATAAAGTTAAACTAGGACAAAAATAACACTAACAAATCAAATTTTAAAAACTAAAAAAAGAATTTTACAAATTTTGAATATCCAACAAGAAAATTGTCATAACGTGACTGAATACATTCAATCGGAGTGGGCTTTTTTCAGGGGACAATTAGGAGAAAGAGTCCGGTAGGCTGCTCATGTTTGTATTGGATTTTTGTATCTAATCTATGTTGCTAATATCTAATAAATTTGGAGGATATTTTATACTATTTACTTATCGGTTTGCAAAAGATTTTTGGCATGCATTTAATGTGTACCTCCTTGCACTATAAAAGGATGTGGTTTAGAATTTTGTATAATTTTAATGGACATTTAGAAATTTCGTATTCTTCAGGTCACAGCAAAGATGCTAGTCTATTACTTACCGCTTCAATTAATATCTTTTTGGTCCTTTGAATACATATTAATTAAATTCGTAGTAATTTCGAAGGAAATTCCCTCCTTTTTATTCTACTTGAGGTCATAGAGGAGGTGTCTCTGGTTCTTGTATTGCCTCAGTCGGGCTCATTTTATTTTGGTATCGATTGATTTTTATTTAAATTTCTAGAAGGTCCTAAATGCGAAGTTCTATAAAGTCATAATAGGACTTCCAATACCTTTCAAAAGAGAGATTCTAAAATTTTGTTTTCTTAAAAATATCCAAAATTTATATTTTAAGATCCTAAATTTTTATAGTTTTAAGGTCAAAGCGATTCATATTGAGAAAATATTTCTATTAGTTCTATGGTAGCATGGGAAGTAATTTTAATTCAATTAAAAATTGAGTGGGATCAAAATTTTTACTGTCTTGAGGTTATAGTGGACTTGATTCTAAGGTTTAGACTCTATCAGTGTAGATTCTTCTCAATCTAAAAAAACCTTAGAAATAGTTCTGAAGTTTTAATGTTTTGATTTTTGCTCTTTTGGATGAGGTCTCACAGTTTTATATTTTTAAGGTTAAAGTGATTCATATACTGTTTTTTTTTCTATAATTTTATTAATATCCTTTTTAATGAAAATGTTTTTGCTTGTTTTACGAATTGAAGTTAATTTTTTTTTACCCAATTTTCATGAGGTCATAGTGTATGTTATTTGGTTATAGGTCTTATGTTCTGTCAATCCGATTCTTTTTATTCTGAGAAATATTATTTAGTTACCGCATTGAAAAGACCCAAAAAAATACTCACCTGCTGTAGAATAGGTCCTAAATTTTTATGCTTTTGGTTTTTCTCCAATTTCTATGAGGGCGCAAAATTTTTACAGTCTTTATTTCATTGTAAATTTGATTGGAAACTCTCAAACTCTCTTAATTTGATTCTTCTAAATCTAAATACAAATTTTTGGAAAGCATATGAGTCTTACAGGTCTAAAAAAAAAATTATACTTGATGTAGCGAAGGTCGTAAATTTTTATGCTTTATTTTTACTTTTTTTTTAAAAGATCCTAAAAGTTTATATTGTATTTTGAGGATAACTACGATTTCTATCCGACCTTTCCTAGAGTTTTGATTCGTTCTATGAATGCAAGTCGACTCATTTTTGGCCATTTTTCTTGAGGGTTCAAAATTGTTATTGTCTTGAGGTCATAGTGAACTTGATTCTGAATTTAATAATCTATCAATCGTAATTCTCTTTATTTCAAAAAAAGAATATTTTTCGTATATCATAATGGCTTAGAAGGTCCCAAAAAAAATCTTTACCTGCTGCAGAGTAGGTCCTAAATTTTTATATTTTTATTTTTAAAAGTGCCCACACTTTCATTTCTTGGAGGTTACTGCAATTTATATCCTGCATTTTCCACTACCTTTTCTAAGAATTCGCGTTAAATTATGTTTTCCAAATATCCAGGAGGGTCCCAATTTTTTTTGTATCTCGAGGTCATAGTGAATTTGATTTGGAATTTAATATTCTGTCAATCAAATTCTTTTTATGATTAAAAATATTTGTCGTATGCCATAATGGCTTAGGAAGTCCCAAAAAATTCTTTACCTGCTGCAGAGTAGGTCCAAAATTTTTATATTTTTATTTTTAAATGATCCACATTTTCATAGCTTGGAGGTTACTGTAATTTATATCCTGCATTTTTGAAAATGAATTTGCGATAAATTTTTTTTCCCAATATCCAGGAGGGTCTCAATTTCTTTTTGTCTTGAGGTCATAATGAATTTGATTTAGAATTTAATATTCTGTCAATCAAATTCTTTTAATGCCAGAAAATATTTAACATAAGCCATAATGGCTTAGGAGATCCTAAAAAATTCTCTACCCGCTGCAGAGTAGGTCCTAAATTTTTATATTTTTATTTATAAAAGGACACACATTTTCATTTCTTGGAGATAACTGCAATTAATACCCTCCCTTTTATGAATTCGCGTTAAATTATGTTTTCCCAATATCCACGAGGGTCCCAACTTGTTTTGTTTGTTTTGAGGTCATAGTGGATTTATAAATCTATGCAATCAAATTCTTCTTATCCAAAAAATATTCTTCTTACTCTAAATAATACTTTTCGTTTAAGAGATCCGAAAAAATGCTTTTGTAAATATCTTAAATTTCAAAATATTTATTATGTATTTGGTATGTATGCATCAGCAAATTATATCCTGTACTTTCCATACTTTCTGGTTGTACAATGAATGTACGTTAATTAATATATTACCAATTTCTATGAGGGCTCAAAATCTACTATAACCTCAAATACAGGATTTGTTTCTGACCATTAAACTCTCTCAACTAAATTATTCTAAATAAAAACAATTATTTAAAGACCTCCCAAAAAAAATTCTTACCTGCTGGATTGAAGGTCCTAAATTTTTATATTCTAAATCTTACAGAAATTGATATACTGTCTTTTGAAAAATTTCTGCTTGAACAGCGAACGTATTGCTAAATTTCGAACAGGGTCTAAAATTTTTGACCCTATCGAAGGCATGTTGACTCCAGTGAAATAAAAACGGTTTCCCTTTCGAATTTGTTTAAAATTCCTATGAACTCATCTATGCTCACTTGAATAATTTTTGAATATGTTTTTTTCTCATTGCGTCTCATTTCGTTTGTTCTGTTTTCGGTTTTCTGTGTGAACAAACATTTTTCAAAATGAATATAAATATTAGTAAAAGGGTGTGAAGTTCTTGACGATATCATTCCAAAAGTCATAAGGGAAATTTATACTTCCTCAGTTAGATTTCTTACTCGCTGTTACGGTTAAGTGTACTCGTTGAAATCATTGGAATTGTAAGTATTGACATATCGTCCCCACAGACAACAAATAACACCAGCTGACCTCGCCAAAAGTTCCAAAACAAAAATATTCAAACGAATGACAACTGAATGGTATTCTTCGATTGTTATAGCCATCGCATAGGCAATACCAGAAAAATAAAACTACTTTAATCACCACACAATCGAGATGGCTGAGAGGGGTCAGTCGAATTCAACCAGCAAAATCATCAATTCAATGCTTGTTGTTCGGAAAATTCCAAAAATATTCGATTGCGTTAAGTGATAACCGCACCTAATTTCGTTTTGGAGAATGGATGGGAGGGGTGGCTGGGTGGCTGGGTGGCTGGGTGGCTGGATGGTTGATTAGATATTTGGCAGGAACGAAAGCCTAACCGTTTTGACTATTTTTTCGTTTCAGTTTCGGTGTTTGTTTCTGCTTTCAATGTTTTTATTATGGTCGATAGTGTCCGGTGGACAGCACTTCTGAGCTGGCAAAATAACACAAAATAGCTATTGTCATCGCCACCATGGCATCACCGCCAGATTCGTGTATCATTCATTTTGGTCGTTGGCGGTCGGTGAACGGTGGTCGGTGAACGGTGGTCGGTCGCCCGTGGCTCGTTGAACCATTGAAACAGAAAATGTCCCATTAGGAGTCGAAAATAGTTACAAATACGAGTAGTAAATGCGATACGACCAGTAATTACAAGACAAACAATAACAAATAGTAATAAAAGTGAGCTGGGCAGTAAAATATCATATAAGACCTCGTCGTGACCGAGACAGTTTAACGCTCAATTTACGCGGCAATTTATTGCAAGTGACACAACCGAAATTAGTGCGAATGGATGGAGTCGGCTGGTTTGGCTGGTTTGGCTGGTCCGGTTGACTGGATGGATGGATACTGGGAAACTGGGATGGTTTGTTGGCTGGTTGGTTGCTTAAATGGCAAGTTATTTAGATGCTATCCGGATGATGGTGAGATTCTGGGTTGGTTTGGCTGTGTTTATGGTTTTCCACATTTCGAAATAGTCAAGCCGTGCCCATCCAAGCCAAGCGGATAGTCGTGGCCAAAATCTCATGCTGTCTAGAATTGTGTCGCTACGCAACCGTTTTGAGGTGCTTCTCCCAATTGCTACTACTGCTCATATGCGACTCAGTTCACATCACTTCAACTCGGCAAACTCTTCAGCTTCTTATTCAGATGTCCTTAAAAGGAAGTCATCGAATAGCATCACATGCAAGGAAATAATTTTTTTTCTTAAAGTATTTTTAAGACTTTCTTAAGGGAAGTTTTCAAAAAAAATTTCAAATTTCGAATTGACCAACATTGGAAGTTATGAGAAATCTTTAAAAAAATTCTTATTAAAAAGTTTTTAAAATACTTTTCGCATAAGAACTGATTTCGAAAATTTTGTTAAAAATTGCATCAAAAAATTGCTGTTAAAAAATTGCAAAAAAAAGGAAAACCAAATTAATTTTCAATGATTAGTTTTTATGGCAGAAGAAAAACTTTTGTCCTTAGGAAAGGATAATTTCCTTTTTGTATTCTTGCATAAATGAAATGAATTTAATCGTATTCGAGTAAGTAACGAGACAATTAGTTTTTGTTGCAGTGGAATTGTCACCGGCAGAACTATCGTATTCCGGCTCGTTGACATTTCCGATTCCGATTGGTAATCGATTTTTTGCCCATTACGTGGGAGAGGGTGACTTTTGCCACTTGATCAATTCGAAGATACGGTAAACATTTTCAAAACGCCATCGAATATAAGTCGGCAGTTATAAACAGAAAGGAGCAACGTGAAAGATAACAACCTTCTTAGTGTAAATGTCTGAAAACTGTCGTTAAATGTGAAAATAGAGCCTAGACGAGGAGAATAAGTTGAACCGGGAACGGGAACAGGCAACAGGAAGCGATGGAGGGTAAATCGACGAAATTTTTACCATTCGCATCGCATGCTTTTCGATAGGGTAATAACGGTGGTATGTGCATCTGTGCACCTTCGAAATTTCATTAGTTTTCCCATTTCTTATCGAGTTTGCTATCGATTTCGTGGGAATTGCTATGTTGCTATTCGAGAGTGGTGGGTGCAGGTTATCCATTATTCACCATTAATAGAGTGGCGAGAATTCATGAGTGAATGGATACCAAACGAGTGAGTGCATCGATCAAAGAACTTAATCAATAGCATCGATAATGGACAATGCATAATGGGCGATGGTGAAATGTGGAACCACGACGGTGGCTGCTCTCGACCAGACCACTTTAGACCGCTTCAGATCACACCGAACCATTGCGCTAGACCATTGGAGATGGCCAACAACAATAGTGCAAATGGTGTCTGGCTCTGTCTAGGTGTGCACTCTAGGTGTGATGTGCAACAATGCGGATATTATCGAGCTGATTGGGAATCGATTGTGCGTCGATAAACGCGGCATGCAAATAACAGCAGATCGAATAGTACTGGGAGCTGGCCGATTACCCAATTTCGAGGTGAAACGCTTTTCGGTTGGAGCTGTAGGCTTCGGTTTGGATAATTCAAGGGAGCTGTGCCTATTCAGGCGAGTACGGTTGTATGGTTTTTCTTCCACCAAGACTTTAGCGACAATTTCGATAAAAAAATCTACTTCGACTCGATTCGATTGGAGAGAGCGTCGCATCCGTTCTGTTTGGCTCATAAATCGAGAAATTATGCAAACTGCCACGGCAGGATGGTCAGACACGATCGACCATATGGAACCGATCAATTAGTTCGATAAACCGAAGCGAACTCAATAAATTTACCGCTCGTTGATAGCGTTCAGATACAGATGACGATGTCCGCAGGCTTCCACTTTCCGCACCCAGTCTCTCACCGAACGGACCCAGCCAGGTTGCCAGTTTAACATCAGGCGTTCAATTGTGCAGTCACAGTTCTCCGAAGTTGTAAATATTGACTGACCATCGAACCATTCCAACATTTTACCTCAGCTCGTTCCTGCCATTCAATCGATTATTTTTTCTTTATTGCCATTCAAATAAATTTTGTGTAATTTTTTTCAACTGAATTCAATTTTTTTTCTTTCTTTTTTTTTTTTTTTTTGGTTTGTATCTGGTCCGTTGTTGTTTACTTTAATTTACGCTCTTTGAACTGGAATTGCATAAAAATGCGAACAACAACCAAAAGCACTACAGACAAAACCAATTTGCAACCAGAACAAATGGAAATATTATGAAAATTCAAAATTCAAAGTAAAAAAATTAAATTGTGGTGGATATGCTCATATGGCAATAGGTTCATTTAAAGGGGTGCGCACTAACTTATGCAGGAGCCCACATAAAGCTGCCGCTAGCCA
This sequence comes from Atherix ibis, assembly GCA_958298945.1. Lineage (NCBI taxonomy): Eukaryota > Metazoa > Arthropoda > Insecta > Diptera > Athericidae > Atherix > Atherix ibis. The sequence goes on along the minus strand of OY282610.1, from coordinate 24,446,546 downwards.
AAAGGCTTATGCCAGCAAAGAAAAGACCAGAAGCAGCACTTCATGTCAATCTATTCCCGGTTATGGAGATATTTTTATTAAAACAGTTTCGGTTCACTAATCAGGTGTGGAGACAGGCATTTTTTTTACCTCTTTTATTTTCAGTTGATTTTATGGCAGATTTTTGTTGTTTTCTTCTTCCTTTTACTTTTGAGTAGATTGGTTTGAATAGCAATTTTAAGATAATCAGCATATGCCCATCAATTCTGTAGCAATAAATGATGATTCGTTAGAGGTAATAAGTTTTTGTATAAATTCTCAAAAAAGGACGCTAATCGTGTGATCACAATATCGTCTTGAGGTATTAGTTCTTTTTGTGGGGGTCTCAAGATAATTTGGCGATTACTTTGAAAAGTTTGGAGTTGTCTAAAGACTTATAACTCGAAGCAGTGACTATCCTTTATTCCATAAAATACATCAGAACTACTTAACCTAATATAAAGAAAAAAAATGGACGCGAGTGGATAGCTGACCGTTTTAATCATTTTTTGTGGGGGTCTCAAAAAAGAGGTCATTTGTGTAATCGCAAAAAAATTTGAGCTGATGATCGTTTGCTCAAAATATGGTCTAGAGGTAGTTTGACGATTATTGTGAAAAGTTTGGAGTTGTCTGCATTCCCAGAGGCTTATAACTCGAAGCATTGGCTATCCTTATTTTCATAAAATACAACAGAACCAGTCAACCTAATTTTTAAAACAAATGGGCATGAGTGGATAGCTGACTGATATTAGTTTTTTTTTGTGGGGGTCTCAAAAAAGGTGGTCAATCGTGTGATCACAACATCGTCCTGGGATATTAGTTTTTTTTGTGGGGGTCGGAAGATAATTTGCCGATTATTGTAAAAAGTTTGGAGTTGTCTGCATTCCTGAAGGTTTATAACTCGAAGCAGTGACTATCCTTATTTCCATAAAATATATCAAAATTACTCAACCTAATATAAAGAAAAAATGAACACGACTGGATAGCTGAGTGATATTAGTCCATTTTGGTGGGGGTCCCAAAAACGAGGTCAGCTGTGTGATCACAATATGTTCCTGAGGTATTAGTACTTTTTTTGTGAGGGTCTCAAGATAATTTGACGATCAATTTGAAAAGTTTGGAGTTGTCTGCATTCCTAAAGGCTTATAACTCAAAGCAGTGACCATCCTTATTTCCATAAAATAAATCACAACTACTTGAGCTAATGTAAAAAAAAATAGATGCGAGTCTTTTTTTGTGGGTGTCAAAAAAGGTGGACGATCGTGTGATCACAATATGATTCTGAGGTATTAGTACTTTTTTTGTGAGGGTCTCAAGATAATTTGACGATCAATTTTAAAAGTTTGGAGTTGACTGCATTTCTGGCTGACTGATATTAGTCCATTTTTATGGGGGTCTCAAAAAAGGAGGCTAATTGTGTGATCACAATATGTTCCTGAGGTATTAGTACTTTTTTTGTGAGGGTCTCAAGATAATTTGACGATCAATTTGAAAAGTTTGAAGTTGTCTGCATTCCTGAAGGTTTATAACTCGAAGCAGTGACTATCCTTATTTCCATAAAATATATCAAACCTACTCAACCTAATATAAAGAAAAAATGAACACGAGTGGATAGCTGAGTGATATTAGTCCATTTTGGTGGGGGTCTCAAAAACGAGGTCAGCTTTGTGAGCACAATATGTTCCTGAGGTATTAGTACTTTTTTTGTGAGGGTCTCAAGATAATTTGACGATCAATTTAAAAAGTTTGGAGTTGTCTGCATTCCTAAAGGTTTATAACTCAAAGCAGTGACCATCCTTATTTCCATAAAATAAATCACAACTACTTGAGCTAATGTAAAAAAAAATAGATGCGAGTGGATAGCTGACTGATATTAGTCTTTTTTTGTGGAAATCTCAAAAAAGGTGGACGATCGTGTGATCACAATATGTTCCTGAGGTATAAGTACTTTTTTTGTGAGGGTCTCAAGATAATTTGACGATCAATTTAAAAAGTTTGGAGTTGACTGCATTTCTGGCTGACTGATTTTTATGGGGGTCCATTTTTATGGGGGTCTCAAAAAAGGAGGCTAATTGTGTGATCACAATATCGTCCTGGGATATTAGTTTTTTTATGTAGGTCTGAAGAAAATTTGACGATTTATTTGAAAAGTTTGGAGTTGTCTGCATTCCTGTAGGTTTATAACTCGAAGCAGTACTACTCGAGCTTATGTAAAAAAAAAATAGATGCGAGTCTTTTTTGTGGGTGTCTCACCATCCTTTTTTGTGGGTGTCTCACCATCCTTATTTCCATAAAATAAATCACAACTACTCGAGCTTATGTAAAAAAAAATAGATGCGAGTCTTTTTTTGTGGGTGTCTCAAAAAAGGTGCACGATCGTGTGATCACAATATCATTCTGAGGTTTAGTACTTTTTTATGGGGTCTCAAAATTTTGAGGGAATTATCGTTTGCTCAAAATATGATCTTGAGTTAGTTTGACGATTTATTTGAAAAGTCTAGTATTATCTGACCAAAGGGCTTATAGCTCAAAGCAATGACTTATCCTTATTGCCAATTAAAAAAAAAATGACTCAAGCTTATTATGACTTTAAACAATTTATATAAAATTTACAAATTCAAACAAAATTTTTATTTACATTCAAATTGTCAATAAAAATCTGAGATTATTTTAGAAAAAATAACATGAAAATTTTGTAATTTTTTTTTATGAAGTTGACATAAAAGCTTTTATAAAAAATTTTTAAAATTGAAAATTATATCAAACTTTCTAAAAAATATAAAAGTCTCTTAAAAAATCAAAAATTTAATTATATTATTTTATATAATGTCTAAATTTTGGTTTTTTCTTTATTACGAGTATTTCCTATTAAAAATTTCACCAAGTATCTTTCTCGAAATGATGTGGAAATATACAAACTGCGTTAAAAAGTTAACATAGGGTCTCAAAATAAGTTTTTCTTATTGTTAGGTTTTTCACATTCTCTATAATTAATAATAAATCATAACAATTACTATTAGTTTAGTGGGATCCTATAACGTTTTTTTTCTTCAATCACCTATTATTAATTTGATGAAAAAAGCTTTGGACCCCTATCAAACTCCTAATGATAAATAAGACTTTGATAGATTCCAAAGCTTTCTTCATCTAATGCTAATAATTATTCATAGTTTAATTGTAACTAATAATAATCTTTAAGGATTCCAAGGAGTGAATCTTTTATAATAAGTAACGTTGATAGGGTCCTAAAAATTTTTTTGTACAAATTATTATAATTAATGGTATGAGAAGAATTTGTTGCCTTTTATAAGAATGAAAAATTCGTGTTCGATGAAAATGTTATACTCGTATTTTAAGGTCTCATGAGTAAGCTTGCAAGCGCAATAACTGATGTTCGATTATAATGTGAAGAACATTTTTTATTTTGGCTTTGGAAATATCAATTATTATTCCGACAAAGTAGCATTTTTGAATAGTTGAACTTCAGGTCCTGTATCTTTTAAAGTAGAGAATTGGAAAGATATTTTTCTTTTGGCATTGATGGTCCTGATTTGTACTAAAAAAAACAAAGCGATGGAAAGATCGTATTGTTACAAGCGATAAAAAATTGATTTACTACCATAACCTTAAATAAGGTAAAGCCAGAAGAGCCAGATTTATAAAAGGTTCGATAATGTATCTGATGAGGTCCGAGAGGTATTATTCCCTATACACTTCTAAAAATATCGGAAGCATTACTGGTTATTATTATCGATTGTAGCTAATAAGATTGAATTGAGCTTTACAAGAAAAACGGCCGGACAATACTATGCTCCCCAAAGCAAAACCCATCCAGCAATGCAGGGTAGCGCAAAATGATCATTGTACTTTGAATTCTTTATAAAAATTGTGGTTTTAATTAAACTAGCCAAGCTATACATTAATGATAAATTTTGACTATATTGCGGACTTATAATATCGATATTTGGTGATGCCAATTGACCTAGAAAAGCATGCAATTTGATGCCGTTAATCATTTTCTTGTAAAAATAAAATTTTTATTAATATCCGAATTTAAAATATATTTTATTAATTTTTATTTTCTATACCACAAATTAGATGATCATTTACGAGGTATGTTCAATAAGGTTTTTTGAATCTGCATCGCATTAACATTACTAAGGAGCTGTTGGACTCTGTCTGCAATGACCCAAATTTGGAAACCAAAGCTCAATCATCCCAATAGAAGCTGCCGCATGAGCCTAGACCGAAGAAAGCGTGCCAAGTTCCGTCGAATGTGAAGGATTTGCTTAAAGTTTGCTTCGATTGCAGGGGCGTGGTGGATCATGAGTTCTTACCACAGGGTAGAACGGTCAATAAGGAATATTACCTGCAAGTTATGCGCAAGTTGCGCGAAGCAATCCGCCAGAAACGCCCGGATTTGTGGAAGTACAAACATTGGCTTTTGCACCATGATAACACCCCTGCTCACGCATCGTTGCTTGCGCCCGAATTTGTGGCCAAGTGGCCAAAAACAATACACTAACAATGCCGCAGCCACCGTATTCCCCAGATCTGCCCCCCTGTGGCTTTTCCTTGTTCCCGAAACAGAGTCTTGAATCCATTTTTTTGGAATGGGCAAAAATCGAAGATGAGCCAAAACACGTGCAAGCAAAGCAGCTGTCAAAAATTAAATGAACATTCAAAATGGCCGAACTTGTCGCCATAAGTGAGAGACATGAGTACCAATATAACACCATAAAAAAATCGAAAATCGAATAAACGTAACCCGCGGAAATTAAAAATTTGCGATACATTTTGAACAGACCTCGTATTTAAAATCTATATACAGGGTGATGCAAAAAAAAAGTTGTACTTTGAATTCTTTGCAAAAAAAAAATTTTTTTTAAATATTTAATATTTTTTATTTTTTATAAATATAGTAATTAATAGAAAATTTCTTTTATTTAATTATAAAAAAATGATGTTTTCGCACATTCGTGCGCTTTTCAAAACGCTATTGCAGATGTTATAGCCTCGATTTTATTATGATAAATTTTTAATTTAATTAATTAATGGTTTTTTGCTTGTTGATGTATACTTTTTTTTTCAACTATCCACAAAGGAAACACTCAGTAATAATGAGTTCGCCAAAGATAACATTTAATAAAGCCATTGAGTCCCTTTCAGTATGGCTGTGAGTTTATCTAGTTCGAACCATAGAGTTGGGTGATTTTAGATAGCTGGCCTTACAAAAAAAATTTACAGCATCATCGAATTTCGATTGATTAACTGCTCTTGGATTCCCTATAGCCCATATATATCCTGCAAGTTTGCTAGCTTATGATGCCATTTAATTGGAGATGACCTTCATCATACATTATCAAATTTTGAATAAAATATGGACTTTCATTTGCTTTTTGAAATTCGAATTTTAATATATACTCTCTATCCTTGGTGGTGTCTCGCAGGTAGCTTCTAATAATAATATCCTAATAGCTATAGATGCTAATGACAGTGCCATCCTGTCACGTCACAGAAAAACTAAAATACCACCTTTTGCTATTAATAAAACTACATTGATTCCCTTTAAAACTGGTTCATAAAGTGCAGAGTAAAAGGAAACGAAAAAAATAGTGTTCATGTTACTTTTACTCTTTGACAAGAACCATCCCTTACCATACTTGTTAATGGAAAAATTTGTCCAGAAAAAAAAACAGGTACGTTACTTTGGACTGTATATGGACAAGCATTTGATATTACAGATAACTACTATACAATATGGTAATCAGACCCATTTGGACATACGGAATCGAACCTTCAGGGTCAACCAAGTACTCCAATTCCATTCTAATCTAATCTGGCCAATCAAAAATTCTCCGAGCAATTGTCAATGGTCCCTATTACGTGCGTAATAGTATGATCCTTCGATGCTCCTTACGCTCATAAATTTTCTGTTATACGTTACAAAAAATTCTATATGGCCACACACTAAATTCGGATCTCTACTATCAATAATTGGACCTAAATTGGCCAACAGGAGAAGTGTTGTATTCTTTCAAGACAACGCCAGGATACATACGTCTATAGTGACTCGCCATAAACTCCCGGAGCTTGATTGGGAAGTGTTGATGCAACTTAAAGTCCGGACGTGGAACCACGCGATTACCATCTTATTTTATTATTTGAATACTTCCTTAGTGATAAAAAAAATTGGCATCAAGAGAAGATTGTGAAAATTGCTTAGTCGAGTTTTTCGCCAATAGGGACTAGGACTTCTATGAGCCAGGCATTATGAAGTTGCCGTTAAAATGCACAATAAAGCAAAACGGTGCATATTTGACCTAAATCGGACGATCCTAACCATGTTAAATAAAGTTTTCATTTATTTTTCTCCAAACAACTATATCGTCTGAAATAACTTTTAAGGACACGTTCATCACAACTCCCAAGGCAAAGGACCCCCTGCACCAGCGACAGTGTATGAAAATTTCTTATGCACACAAATACGAGTATTATCCACATTTTAACTGTTTAACATTTAAGTGGAAAAAAATCTAAATTTCAAATTAATAATCAACCATCCATTATTTTAAGACATTAGAGGATAAGACTTGCTTCAAAAATTCTCAAGGATATTTTTTTCTTAAGAAATTTTGCTGATATTGGAAAAAAAAAATTTTTCTCTTAATCCTTTTTGTCGTTTAAAAAAAAAAATACAAAATTCCAATTTAGCCTTGTAGAATTTCCTTTTTCCGATTTTTAATACAAAGAAAAAAAGGATATGAAAAATGTTTGTAGAAAATATAATAGGAAACAAAAAAATTGAGCAAAGGCAAAAGGCCAAAAAGTTAGTAAAAGCAAATTTAAGGAGATGGCAAAGGACAACATGAAAGAAACAAAACACTCAGCAGTGTTGGTATGATGAAAATAAAAAAAACACATAAAAAAAGGATATCGCAGTTTGAAAAAAAAGAGGATGAACAGAAATAATGACAAGAATATATTCTGCTGACATAACACCAAATAAGAGCGTTTTGAACGTTTGCCGTTGTCGCAAAATGTAAAATCACAGCATGTGCGCAATGCACAAACAGCCGAACAGAACTCCATTAGATCCACTCCCATCCCCAAAGCGATTTTGTACTACTTATCAGCCACCCGTTATGGAGTGATGCTCCCCATTGTCTGTCTCTCTTGTCTTTGTGCTCAACTGTCAACTGTTTGCACAGATGCACATGGAATTAGAAATTTGCCAAATTTTCTACTCACACTCGCACCAAAAAATCGACACTCTTTCCTGGGTTTACTCCTAGTATATACACGCACACACGTGTATAAATGCGCATCGATGAATACCAACGCATAGAATACTTTTTCCAATATCCTTCGTGGTGGGTTTCTGTAACGAAAAGATCTAAAACAAAGAAAACGGAAATAATAAATAAAAAAAAAAACGAAAAATACCAAAAAAAACGTGAGTGGAAAAAAATTACTACCAAGGATATCGAATGGAAAAGGATAAAGTATCAAATCAGAGAATGATAAGTTCCGGAAATCAAAGAAATCGATTCTGCGAAGTGTTGCGGAGACGGGTGTTGAGCATCGAACATCTTAAACGCGAACGCCTTCAGTGCGAACACACTTTAAGAGGATTGGTGGAGCATAGACTAACTTCGGTGAAAGTTTGTTTCGGGAGTATTGAATGGGGGTTAATATCGATAGGAGACCGGTTGGGGTGTAGTATGCACGATGATGATGTGACATTACTTACAGGAGACTGCCGACAGTTGGTGTTCAAAGTCGACACGAGCAAATAACTCCCGATCCTGTGTTGGGCAAAAGACGTACAGCGGTGTGATATTTACCCTTGTCTGTTGGCTTATCTATACCCATTTGTCACCCGGCTACCACCCATCTGTCCCATCGCCGTGACACTCACACCAACAGACCATCAAATCGATATCGATGTCTCTCCGTTACGCAGCAGATTATCGATGCATGCAGGCATGTTCGAAAACTGGGACCGCCTCCGAAAATGTCCTTTTCCATGTCACACCAATTCGAATTCGAATCCATGCTCGATACTGTACACCTCTTCGTTCCCAAATATCCTGTCAGCTAATCTCCAAAGTCTAAGTTTCGTCGACAGCTCCGAACGCAGTCAGGTAATCGTAATAGAATTTGACAAAAATTTAAATTTCCGAACTTTTTTAGGTTCCCCTTTTTTGTTTTGCGTTTGTTTGCTTTTTTTCCATTTCATTTTATTGCTTATTCACTGTGGTAAAAAAGAAAATTTTTTCAGTATTCAATTTGTTGAAAGACAGGAACGCATTGAGTAAATTAAAATAAGGACGAATCAGTATGAATTTGGAAATATTCCTATTGAAAATCAACTTCATCTTATAGGCAAAAAGGATGGCAATATTGAAAGCTGAAAAAAGCGGCTAAAGAACACATCCTTTCATTGACATTTCGAGATCGTTCCAATTTTACAACAGGCAACAATATTCAAATACCATAAAAACGACAGATTTTCGCAAATATTTTTACCTTCTCAGGATACGCGAACAGGATTAATTTTTTTTTTTGGCAAGCTTGTTTTTGTTTCGTATAATTTTAGATATTTTCTTTTTGTTGATTTTTTTTTTTAGATATTTTCTTTTTATTGATTTTTTTCGGTGAATTATCTTTTCTTTGCGTGCTTTTTTAGTTGCGTTTCGACTCCGCATTTAAATAGACCAGTGCTTCCCAATCTGTTAACATTAATCTTTTTTATTTGTTTTTTAGTTTTTTTTTTTTACATTTTTTATTTTTAGGTGGAAAGTATTGAAAAAATTTAAGGTTTTAAACGACTAATTTTAAATTGGTGGATCGTTTTCGATGCTTGTATATATTTTGTATGGAAATGCATAGAAAAACGGCAAAATTTTTGTTAGAAAAATCTATTTTTTTCGGTGAAATTTTTTTAAAAATTAGAAATTTATTAAAATTGAAGACAAATTGTGATTGTTTGGACGTTTCTGAAATATTCGATATACACATTTCCATTGTCTTTATTTTTGCAACTATTTTCTAAGCACATACAACATGTCAATTCGTATTGGTTCTGTTTGGTTTTAGCTTTTTCAGTCAAACGCATTTTGAGTTGTTGTGGAAGAAACTTTGCCCACTTAGCAGGTGGAGCCGGCTCTTAATGCATTCATGATTGATGATTTATTCACTTAGATCAATGACCCCTATAGAAGAGGCTCAAATATGTTAAATCACATCTTCTTGGAGGCTATTGCGCATCTGCATTTCTTGATATTATCAACTAGCCATCGATAATAATTCCCCATAATAAATAAAATGTAGTAAGGGTTGTGTGGTACATAATACCACATATTCTATAAATCAATATCTTCCAATTCAGAATTTTGTAAGAATGTAAGCACAAGTACAGTCTTAAAATATGCCATATTATTGTGACAGACAGTTTCAAATTTAGGTCTTTACCAACACCTACCTGAATGGTAGCAATATCCTCGTTATATCGACCGGATCTTTATTTTACAGGCACGCGAACATTATATAAAGAAAGAATAAATTAAAAACTTTTTACAGTTTGACAAATAGCGAGCACACTAGGTGACGACTATAAATTGGAAGAAATGCTCGATAAGTTGCATTAAAAGAACGATTATTTTCATTAAAAAAAATTGATACTTTTGAGCCGTTATTGAGGCATGTATCTTTTCATGAATAAAATGCAGCAGTCTTATTGTAAAATCTCTTAAATTCTCAGAACAATTCGAGATCAAGGTCATCAAGAAATTTCTTATGCATCGAAAATTGGTCACAACCTAAAAATTACGGACCTAATTAATAAAAATCCACATTGGCTAATAATTCATGAATTGGCATTATCACTACCACCTTTCGTTTTGTTTTAATATACAATGATATCGCGAACCTTCTCTGGTTCAGTTCCAATATCAGGTCAATCATGAATTGTGCTTTAAACGATAGTGCATGATTTTTTTTTTAACTTACATAAGAGACCACTGTTGAGGTTTCAGTAAACGAGAACGAATGCTTCGTTTATATTTTGTAATTGCCGAGCTAATTAGTAAAGGATTCAATGGGGTAAGGGCTCTAAACCGTTTTGTCCTTAGATACGAAAAGTTTAAGGGCTCAAACCTATTAATAAAATCATCTTTTTCTGGGACCACAAATGATTCTTCATCATTTTCTGTATATACGGAAAATGTAAGGACTACAAAGCGTATTATCTTAAGATACAAAATGGGTAAGACCTCCAAACTGTTCTGCCTTTAGATATAAAAAGTTTAAGTGCTCAATATTGTATTGCCTTTCAATCAAATCATCTTCTCCTCGGACCCCAAATCATTTTTGATTATAATCTTCAGATACAAAAAGTGTAAGACCATCAAAGCATTTTGCCTTTAGATACGAAAAGTCTTAGTGTTCAAAATCGTATTGCGTTTCAATCAAATTACCTTCTCCTCGGACGTTAAATAATTCTTCATCTTTTTGAATTTTGGCTTCAACTTTGGGCACATATTCATCATCACTCTTAGCTGAAAAAACGACTGGACTTCATCACTCATCCTGTAAACTATCCGCTTTTAGATGATTTTGTGCTTGGACCATGTCAAGGTCCAAGCAATAAAGTCATCTAAATATTGACAACAGTTTTGAAAATTTTCAAGCCCAAAACAATAAAACGTAGGTCTACGTTTAAAAAATATGTCAAAAAAAATTTTCTTTACACTTTAGAATTATCTCAGAAAAGAAAAAAACCATTTTGTTTTAGTATTTTCTATAATTTATTCGATGGCTGCTTGAAAAATAAACGAAAATGAATGGAAAGTGAGTAAAAATAATATTTAAACATGTGCGAGTATTTATTTGGTTAATTCGGAAATGTTATCTTTATTCAGAGGAGTGAACTGTATACACAAAATTATTGGATTACAGGAAAATCAGCTCAAATGGTAAGGACTCAATATAAATAAATAGCCAAAAGGGTGGTTGCTGGTATCAGTCCTTAATTTTCACCATCCCCTGTACACCAATCCGTACATCGATTGTCGACTGATTTTGTTTATGGTGTAAATGAATAAATGTTTGGTTTGGGGTCATTTGCCATATTCCGCTAGCTATAATTTGGTATCTGATTAAAGTGCATGTTATACAATACAGATTCAAGGCAAACTCGATACATTAATGCCGAATAATCCCATTGGAAGTGGCTGTGCCGTAACATATCGACGGTATCTGCAAATTATAGTGCAGAATATAAAATAATAAAATTACTAGAATCAGAAATTTCCAATAGGAAAACCATACAAAAAAAAACTTTTCCTTTAATATAAATTTTTGTTCCTTTCAGGATAAAACTTCCTCAGAAAATAATTTTTTATGAAGAAAAAGTCAACTTTTCGTGGTATTAATTTTAGGAGAATTTCTAGCAACAAAAACTAATAGAAAATATTTTCGATATTAGAAAAAAAAAATTATACAATAAAAATCGCTGATAAGAAATAGTAAATTTGCAAAATTCCCTTCTGAAAATTTTAATATTAAAAAATTTGTGTTATTAATTTTGGAAAATTTATGTTATTAATTTTGGTAAGTTTTGGTTTAAAAAAACAAGCCATTTTGATTTATCAAAAAAGAGAAAACCAAAAATATACTTTAAAAAATTGAAATCGCAATTTGGATTGTACAAAATTTTCTTAAGAATCATTTTAATGTAAAATATTAACAAAAAATTTCCTATTAAAAAATATTTCATATAAAAAAATCGAACAATTTTGAGTTAATATCAAATTTCAGGACGAAAAAGGTTTTTTTCGGGGAAAATTCGGGAAAACATGGCCATGCAAATTTATTTATTTAGAAAAAAAGACAATTCTTAATTTTTTAAAATAAAAAAATGTTATTTAAAAATAAAATATTTTACAAATTTCTGTAAAATCGAAATTGTTACAAAATTTTTATTTCATGGCAATATTTTTGGTGCCAATATTTTAAGTGGCAATATTTTTAGTAGCAATATTTTTAGTGGCAATATTTTAAGTGGCAATATTTTAAGTGGCAATATTTTAGGTGGCAATATTTTTGGTGCCAATATTTTAAGTGGTAATATTTTTAGTGGAAATATTTTTAGTGGCAATATTTTTAGTGGCAATATTTTTAGTGGCAATATTTTTAGTGGCAATATTTTTAGTGGGCATATTTTTGGTTGCAATTTTTTAGTGAAAATATTTTTAGTGGCAATATTTTTAGTGGCAATATTTTAAGTGGCAATATTTTTTGTGGCAATATTTTTAGTGGCATTATTTTTATTGGCAATATTTTTAGTGGAAATATTTATAGTGACAATATTTTTAGTGGCTATATTTATAGTGGAAATATTTTTGGCTGCAGTTTTTTAGTGAAAATATTTTTAGTGGCAATATTTTTAGTGGCAATATTTTAAGTCGCAATATTTTAAGTGGCAATATTTTTAGTAGCAATATTTTAGTGGCAATATATTTAGTGGCAATATTTTTAGTGGAAATATTTTTGGCTGCAATTTTTTAGTGGAAATATTTTTAGTGGCGTTATTTTAAGTGGCAATATTTTTAGTGAAAGTATTTTTAGTGGCAATATTTTTAGTGGCTATATTTTTAGTGGAAATATTTTTGGGTGCAATTTTTTAGTTGAAATATTTTTAGTGGCATTATTTTTAGTGGCAATATTTATAGTGGACATATTTTTGTTTGCAATTTTTTAGTGAAAATATTTTTAGTGGAAATATTTTTAATAGCAATATTTTTAGTGGTAATATTTTTGGTTGCAATTTTTTAGTGACAGTTTTGTTTAGTGGCAATGTTTTTAGTGCCAATATTTTTAGTGCATAATTTTTGCCGACAATATTTTTAGTGACAATATTTTTGGCGACAATATTTTTAGTGAAAATAGTTTTAGTACATAATTTTTGGCGACAATATTTTTAATGGAAATATTTTTATTAAAAATATTTTACATGACAATAATTTGTAAATAGACGAAAATTTTTCTTAATTTAATTTCTCATATATTTTCTAAGTATTTCTTCTCGTTTCATTAAGAAAGGACCACTTGGCGTTTTGGTATCCAGTCAGGGAGGTCGCCATCGCAAAATGGTTCCGAAGAACCAATGATGGGAATTGAGTGGCTACCGTTGGTTTTTTTTCTGAAACAATTTTTACCGGCGACGTGATTTCGTTTCGGATTTCGCTAATTAGTGCTCACGCCCATAATCGCCGGTGTCATAAAATGGTTGGTAACACGATTGTATGGTTCTTTTGTTGTTTAGTTTTTTCTTCATTTTTTTCCAGTTTTATTTCCTGTGCTCCTCTTTGAACATTTTTCTACAGCTCTACACGATAAGAATTGCCGAGATTCAGTAGCTCGAAGGGACACTGGACAATGTCAACACCCACCGGCCAATATTTTTGTGAACCCTTACGCGTTGATGGCCGCCAGCCATAATTCAATCCTTTTCCTTTTTGTTCACATCGCTTTCAATTCCGTGTAAGCATTTTAATAACGTGAGAATTCCATCCCCTAACTGAAAGGTGCCATACAATATTGCCAAAGTGTGTGTGTTGCAAAAGTTTGCGAAATTACGTTTGCCAGGACTAATTAGAAGGGAAGGAAAAGCCAATCAAGATGGTTAAGCGTGAACAATTTGGAGTGCAGAGAAAGTTTTTGTTTCTGTCAAAATGTTAATAATTTTCGTTTTTAATTTAATTTGAGTTTTTTTTTAATGGAAAATAATGAAAACTTTCCATACAAATAATAAGGAAATATGACTTCTTCCTGTGTGAAAAGTATTTTTTTTTTAAATTTACCAACATGAATAGAAGTCTTCCTAGAGAAAAGGATGACATGAGATAATAAGCATGTTAAATGTCCTTTAAAGTTTATTATTAATTAAAAGGAAGCTATTATTTTAATCATAGACGTTTTTAATTGATAATTAAATGTAATAGACAGGAAGAAGGATTTATTTGTAGTTTTCCTGTTTTGTATTTGTTTTTTTTTCGTTGTTGTACCACAAACCATATTTACTATTTATTTATTATACAAAAGAAATTTCAAAATAAAGAGTAACAAAAAAAAAGTCCTTCCTAAAACTGGTAGAAAATTCCATGAAGAGTGGACAAATTGATAAAATGTATGAGCACACCTGAACGCAGCAATTGATGGAAAGTGTCTTCTGGTCTAGTAGTGGATGGTCAGATTCCAAGCACCGGTCCCTGTCAGCACGGGGAAGGAAACGGACAACCAGGCCGATGGTAGCTGACGGCCGGACTTCTGGGAAACATCAAAGGCCATTGAATAGTTTGTCCAACGTTTCAACAATGATGGAGTCGATGGTCTGGACAATGAGTGGCAAGATCCGCGGCCGAGACTATTCCAAACCCGATTGAAATTTGAGAATTTTGACCAGGAAGCGTCCATCCTCATCAGCTGAATGCGGATTTGATTGTTTTGCACCGGGCGGCGTCTATTTTCAACGTTCAAGAGATGCCAAACAGAAAACGATGGCAGAAACCCCAAAAACAAAAGAACTAAAAAAGAGATAGAAGCGATTAATACATGAGAGATCCTTTAAAGGTTCCTACAGCCGGCAATATGTTTCGTCAGTTTTTGTTCATTCTGTGTTGGTTTTATTTGAATTTGTTTGTCAGTTTTTTTTTCAGTTTCGGTGCCTTTCTACCTTTTGTAATAGCCGATTTATGCTCAGAATGAGGATGCGCATAAGGATGGCAGTTACGTGGATTTTACGGGAATTATTGGATCAACTTAAGTCCGGCCATGACTATTGAAAGAGGCTCTAATTTGTTGATTAGCCTCTTCAGTTTCAACGAGTGTCTAAATAGCCGATACTGAAAAGTTCCCATACAGAGTTGCGCCGACTTCCTGTAGGCTATGACGTCTTTTAGTTCACTTTTTTTTCTTCTACATCTTCGTTGATGTTGCCCTATTTTTTGTTGTTGCTTTTTTCACTTTTCTGTCGGTGCTAAAATTTCCAAAAAAAAAAACGATCGCCGATTGATGTTATTTCAATTTACATTTTTACATATTTGCTCCATTCTCAAAAATATTTTGCCCTTATTTACGTTATTTGGAAATTATACCGATTCGGGAAATTTTATTTTTCATACGAAAAGTTTGGATTTGAATTTTTTTCAATGAAAATTGGCGTTGTTCGAGAGAAAAAGTCCTTATTTACGTCAATTTATAATTTGGAAAAAAATCCTGATTATTTTTATTAATTATTTAACAAACAAAAAACCTTTTGAACAGTCAGTGTCTCAACTTACATCATTCCGAAGCTGTACCACCAAAAACACTTTAATTTTTTCGAGAAAAATAATTTCTTCAATTTTGTATCGACTTACGTTTTCCCTAAAATACTCTTAAAAATACTTTCTGAATTGACTTATTTCAACTTACGTTATTCCAAAGCTGTACCACCAAAAACACTTTCCTTTTTCCAGAAAAACAGTTTCATCGATTTTGTATCGAGTTGCGTTTTCCCAAAAATACTCTTCAAAACACCTTCCAAATTATCCACCTTCCAAATTTTCTTATTTCAAGTTACGTGATTCTAAAGCTCCACCACCAAAAACACTCCTTTTTTCCAGAAAAACAGTTTCTTCAATTTTGTATCGAGTTGCATTTTCCAAAAAATAGTCTTCAAATAATCTTCTAAATTACCTTGTGCCTACTTACGTCACTCCAAGCTGTACCACCAAAAACAATTGCATTTTTTTACCGAAAATCAGTTTCTTCGATTTTGTATCGACTTGCGTTTTCCCAAAAATATTTTCCAAATATTCTTGTTTGAATTTAAGTCATTCCAAAGCTGCACCACTAAAAACACTTTCCTGTTTTCCAGAAAAACAGTTCGTTTGATTTTGTATCGAGTTGCGTTTTTCCAAAAAATACTCTTTAAAACACCTTCCAAATTGACTTGTTTCAAGTTACGTAATTCCAAAGCTCCACCACCAAAAACGCTTTCCTTTTTTCCAGAAAATAAGATTCTTTGATTTTGTATCGAGTTGCGTTTTTCCAAAAATACTCTTCAAAACACCTTCCAAATTTTCTTGTTTCAAGTTACGTGATTCCAAAGCTCCACCACCAAAAACACTTTCCTTTTTTTCCAGAAAATAAGATTCTTTGATTTTGTATCGAGTTGCGTTTTTCCAAAAATACTCTTCAAAACACCTTCCAAATTTTCTTGTTTCAAGTTACGTGATTCCAAAGCTCCACCACCAAAAACACTTTCCTTTTTTCCAGAAAATAAGATTCTTTGATTTTGTATCGAGTTGCGTTTTTCCAAAAATACTCTTCAAAACACCTTCCAAATTTTCTTGTTTTAAGTTACGTGATTCCAAAGCTCCACCACCAAAAACACTCCTTTTTTCCAGAAAAACAGTTTCTTCAATTTTGTATCGAGTTACATTTTCTAAAAAATAGTCTTCAAATAATCTTCTAAATTACCTTCTGCCTACTTACGTCACTCCAAGCTGTACCACCAAAAACAATTTCCTTTTTTTACCGAAAATCAGTTTCTTCGATTTTGTATCGACTTGCGTTTTCACAAAAATACCTTCCAAATATTCTTGTTTGAATTTAAGTCATTCAAAAGCTGCACCACTAAAAACACTTTCCTGTTTTCCAGAAAAACAGTTCGTTTGATTTTTATATCGAGTTGCATTTTCCCAAAAATACTCCTCAAAACACCTTCCAAATTGTCTTGTTTCAAGTTACGTGATTCCAAAGCTCTACCACCAAAAACGTTTTCAATTTTTCCAGAAAGACAGTTTCTTTGATTTTATATCGACTTACGTTTTTCCAAAAAATACTCTTCAAAACACCTTCCAAATTGACTTGTTTCAAGTGACGTGATTCCAAAGCTCCACCACCAAAAACACTTTCCTTTTTTCCAGAAAATAAGATTCTTTGATTTTGTATCGAGTTGCGTTTTCCCAAAAATACTCTTCAAAACACCTTCCAAATATTCTTGTTTGAATTTAAGTCATTCCAAAGCTGCACCACTAAAAACACTTTCCTGTTTTCCAGAAGAACAGTTCGTTTGATTTTGTATCGAGTTGCGTTTTCCCAAAAATACTCTTCAAAACACCTTCCAAATTGTCTTGTTTCAGGTTACGTGATTTCAAAGCTCTACCACCAAAAACGTTTTCAATTTTTCCAGAAAGACAGTTTCTTTGATTTTATATCGACTTACGTTTTTCCAAAAAATACTCTTCAAAACACCTTCCAAATTGACTTGTTTCAAGTTACGTGATTCCAAAGCTCCACCACCAAAAACACTTTCCTTTTTTCCAGAAAATAAGATTCTTTCATTTTGTATCGAGTTGCGTTTTTCCAAAAATACTCTTCAAAACACCTTCCAAATTTTCTTGTTTCAACTTACGTGATTCTAAAGCTCCACCACCAAAAACACTTTCCTTTTTTCCAGAAAATCAGTTTCTTCAGTTTTGTATCGAGTTGCGTTTTCCCAAAAACACTCTTCAAAACACCTTCCAAATTGTTTTATTTCAAGTTTTGTCATTTTAAAGCTCTACCATCAAAAACGCTTTTGTTTTTTATCGAAAATCAGTTTCTTCGATTTTGTATCGACTTGCGTTTTTCCAAAAATACTCCTAAAAAAATCTTCTCAATTGACTTGTTTCACTTTACATCCAAGGCTGCCTTTTAAAGGAAAGTTTTCTTCTTTAGAGACAAATTATGTTCCTAATAGTTCGGCTGAAAAGTTTATAAGGTAACATAGTAAAAATATTTTTTTTTGCAAAATTCAGTTTTATTATTCAACATAGTTGCCTTCGAAGGCGATACAGCGATTATAGCGATCTTCCAACTTTTCGATACCATTTTTATAGTACTCTTTCGGTTTTGCCTCAAAATAGGCCTCAGTTTCGGCAATCGGTCTTAAATTTCTTACCAGCGAGCATTCTCTTGAGGTCTGCAAACAGGAAAAAGTCGCTTGGGGCCAGATCTGGAGAATACGGTGGATGGGGCAGCAATTCGTAGCCCAATTCATTGAGTTTGACCATCGTTTTCATCGACTTGTGACACGGTGCATTGTCTTGGTGAAACAACACTTTTTTCTTCTTCAAATGAGGCCGTTTCTTAGCGATTTCTTTCTTCAAACGATCCAATAACGCTATATAATAGTCGCTGTTGATCGTCTGTCCCTTCTGGAGATAGTCAATGAATATTATACCATGCGCATCCCAAAATACAGACGCCATCACCTTGCCAGCCGACTGTTGCGTCTTTCCACGCTTTGGATTCTGTTCGTCGCTCGCTCTCCACCCTGCCGACTGCCGAGTGGACTCTGGATTGTAGTGACGGAGCCATGTTTCATCCATTGTCACATATCAACGCAAAAATTCGGGTTTATTGCGCTTGAACAGCTCCAAACACTGCTCAGAATCATCAACACGTTGTTGTTTTTGGTCCATAGTGAGCTCACGCGGCACCCACTTTGCACACAGCTTTCGCATGCCCAAATATGCATGCACAATATGTCCAACACGCTCTTTCGATATCTTCAGAGTCTCAGCTATCTCGCTCAACTTCACTTTACCGTCATTTAAAATTATTTTGGGTTTTTTTGGATGTTTTCTGCCGTAACCACCTCTTTTGGGCGTCCACTGCGTTCTGCATCAACTGTGCTCGTACGACCAGTTCGAAATTAACGAAACCAATATTTCACAGTTGAAATAGCTGGAGCAGAGTCCGGATAACGTCCGGTTGAAATAGCTGGAGCAGAGTCCGGAAAACGTTTGTCAAACCATGCTTTGGTTTCCACTATATTTTTTTTCATCAAAAAGCAATGCTTTATCAATACACGAAATTCGTCTTTATCCATTTTTTTTTCAATAACAAAAGTTGCTTCACTCAAAATGCTATATCTCACGAACCAATTTTGACAGGAATCATTTGAAGGATGGTGCTTTGTGATAATTAAGTAGATTTTTGCAAGAGGCGCCATCTAGACGTCAACCTTATAAACTTTTCAGCCGAACTGGTATTTACGATGCTCGTAAAATGAGTTATTAAGTGAAATTTTCTTTTTTCACAATTTTTACTGATTTACGTTTTCCCAAAGTCGGTTTACCCAAAATAATACAGCAATTTGAGAAGTATTTGTTCATGTAAAAATTATATAATTTTTGTCAGATATTTTTAAACTCACATAAATATAAATTTCTACAATAAAAAAAAATAGTGATCAGGATTAGCCGCACAGATCATGCGATATACTCAGGCCTTCCACTCAGGCCTTCAAGAAAAAAATTAAGCGCTATACCAACGAACTTCAGTCACATTCAGGCAAAACTTCAACAAAAGAGTGCTTATATGCGCAACAAAGTCGTGGATAGGTCATTTACCCGATGTCCTACTTCATAATACATGACCCTATTCCGTACGCTTTAAGAATTAATAAAAAATTTATAAATTATGAATCTGTATTTTCTATCAAAATTAATTTTTCCGTATCAGTTGGGACACCCTTTTTTTCAGAAAACTGCTTTTAATGTGAGTTTTATGAAAAGTTTTCTTTTGGTAAAAGTTTTCCTTCCAAACATTTAATTTTTTTTCGAAGACTTAAAGGAACTTCAATAAAATTTGAGCATTTTTTTCTTCTAAAGTAATTTTTGGTTTCTTTTAATTTATTAACCACTTTTCTCGATAAATTGCACTTTTCGAAGCAGAGAAAATAGAAAAAACAAGAACACGCTTTTGTAGGCGAAGACAAAATAATAATAATAATTAATAATAATAAAAAAAAGAAAAACATTTTAGCTTGAAAAATGACGCAAATAAAAATCGTTTTTCGAAAACAGAATTAATGTAAAATTTCTACAACACCTAAAGGGTGGTACTGGCTTGTATCTGTACTAGCGGTGACACGTTCGCATTCGTTCTGTTTGTTCTGTTAGTTCTGAATACAAAAGCGAACAATTTAATGATAGGACAAAATAATTGCTAAGAATTGGAAGCAAGTCGAAGGGCGACAATAGCACGAATATCAACCCATCCACAAGGGGGTGTAGTTAATAATCCAACCGAAAATCATTGGTAACTCTTGTTGTCGTACAAATCATAGTAGCTGAAGAATGGTAAGCTGATAGATAATTGCTGGCAATCGGCATCGAATCCAAAATGTAAGACTGGGCAATGGGAATAGGTAAAAATCGTAACCCTATCGTGACCAGAAATAACTCATCATGGACTACTTAACAAATTACCACACAATAAAGCGGCTGTAAGTATCGAAGAAAAGCTGAACGAACGATAAATCAAAGCCGACAAGGCAACTTAAACGCCATAACAACACTGACAATTGATACTCAGTATCGGGATTGTGGAAGAAAGGGCTAGGAGAAGGGGGTGCATTACTTTTGATATCGAGCAAAAGGTGAGGTCTGTTGTTGGGTTAATAGTCGTCGTCATCGTCATCATCAATGCCACCATTCTTATAACGTTATTATTATCCTTGCTGCTGTCGGTTATATCCATCCAGAGCTTCTGGGTTGAACTAAATAGAAACAGACAAATTGATTAGCGAACAAATACTAAAATGAGCATGACATTCCGCCCTTGACTACCAGCACTGATACACTTTCCGAAATAGTCGTAACCCAAACAGAATTGAAGGTGTGGGACACCTGAATTTCGATCATTTACAAAAATGTCACGAACGGATATCAACTGAACCAAGGATTAAAAACGAGCATAACTCCTTAGCCAAGAAAAAGCGAGTGAGTGAAGAAGGGTTGGGCTGGTAAATCAAAAATTAAAAATTGATTTAATAATAAACAAACAAGAATTAGAAGATGTTTTAGGGTTGAAAGTGCGTGTTGTCATCGTTGAGAAATCATAAAGAAAATGAAACTAAGCACAAGGATTGAAGAGAAGGATTTAACTAAATGGGAAAATGTTTCCAAAATAACCAAAAAAATAAAAATAATAACAAGTAGAAAAGACAGGACAATATTCATATAAGCTTCCGTAAAAAGGATAACAGCTCTACTGACAAGGGTTATTTTTAAGCGATTATCGAACGTTGAGCCTTTGTCGAATGTAATTTGTGATTTGGATGACACTAAAATGAGTTTGCAGTAATATTGAAGATATTTTCCAATCTACCATATTTCTTATACCACACCATACCTCCCCCCCCCCCTCCGCCTTCCAACCGTGAAGGAATATGGAAAAACTGAGCTCCAATAAATTCATGGACGAAGTTTAATTCAGAAAAATTGGCTTTGAGTATTTTTTGTTGTTGATTTTCATGCTATTTTCGAATCCTGACTCCAATTAGGAAATTTAAATTTTCTGTCCTGTTTTCGAATAAGCAATTGGGATTGAATTTTTTGCCGTTATTGCGCAGATATTACATTTCTCAAATAGTGGATAAAAAATACCTTTTAAAATGAGCTTAATTAACGAAGCTGGGAAACGAAAAAAATTCACAGGACGCGACAACGAAGCCAAATGGCTATCGAGATCTTGCGATTTGACACCATTGGATATCTTTCACCATGGCTATGTGAAAGGTAAGATCTACAAGCTATTGCAAAAAAAAAAATAATAAGACTTCAGGCATTACCAAAAATGCTGGATGTGCAGTATAAGTTTGAACCCCGTCAGATAGCCACACGACCCCATAGATACGAGGTCTGTTCAAAAAGTATCGCGAATTTTGAATTTCCGATTATCGATTTTTTTATGATTTTCTCACTTATGCCGATAAGTTCGGCCATTTTGAATGTTTAGTTAATTTTTGACAGATGCTTTGCTTGCACGTGTTTTGGCTCGTCTTCGATTTTTGCCCATTCCAAAAATTGGATCAAAGAATTTGTATCAAATTCTGTGTGAAAAACAAAATTAATTGCGCGGACGCATTCCGAATGTTGACTGTGGCATATGGTGAAGCTACCTTTGACCGAAGAAACGTTTATCGGTGGTACAAAATGTTCTCAGAGGGCCGAGAAGAT
Source organism: Atherix ibis (assembly GCA_958298945.1). NCBI lineage: Eukaryota > Metazoa > Arthropoda > Insecta > Diptera > Athericidae > Atherix > Atherix ibis. The sequence continues at coordinate 24,424,464 of OY282610.1, read as the reverse complement.
GTTAACGACGAAAAGCGTGCCGCACGTCGAATGTGAAGGTTTTGCTTACAGTTTTCGTCGATTGAAGGGGCGTGGTGCATCATGAGTTCTTGTCACAGGGTAGAACGGTCAATAAGGAATATTACCTACAAGTTATGCGCAAGTTGCAATCCGCCAGAAACGCCCGGATTTGTGGAAGAAAGCAATAACGCCCCTGCTCAAGAATCGTTGCTTGTGCGCGACTTTTTGGCTAAAAAGAACACACTTATAATGCCGCAGCTACCGTATTCCACAGATCTGACCCCCTGTGACTTTTTCTTGTTCCCGAAACTGAAGATCCCCATGAAAGGACGACGCTACGCTACGATTGAGGAGATGAAGACGGCATCGAAGGAGGAAACAAGATCACAAAAAATGCACTTTTTGAAGTGCTTCGAGGATTGGAAAAAATATTAACACAATATCTGGTGGGGATTACTTTGAAGGGGGCAAAATAGATATTCATGACAAAAAAAAAATAATTTTTGAAAAAACACAAAATTCGAGATACTTTTTGAACAGACGTCGTATTTTGGAGCAACGATGTGCCATCAAATTAACAAGGATTCTTGGTGAAGTTTGATTTACAAGAAAATTATAAGGATTTTATGAGGAATATTCCCTGATAAGTACACAAGATTTTCTCAAAGGACTGAGAAGAAGCGGAAGACGAACCTCGCCCACAAAGGATTTGATCATCTAAAAAAGTGGGCCTGAAAAAATTCATTTTTTGCTGTTTAAATAAAAAATCACATTGCTCGGTTCAAGGAGATTTTTTACGATTTTCCTTTTTTTTCTATCTGAAACTACAAGCAATATTTACATAACATTTTTATTAAAAATCTTGTGCATCATGAAGGGGGATTAAACACCCATAGGCGTTTCTCCAACTAGCGGAAGTTAGATTCGTCTAGGCCACTGTATCTTAAATCTCCGATGCGTATTTTCGAGGAGGGCAGTATAGGGCAATTCTCTCATAAGTTGATTATGATGATAGGATAAATGGGCGGGAAATGCACCGGTCCTAAACAAAGGGAACATTTCGTTGTTACGAATATAAAAGAAGCATCAACCGAGGATCTTGAATTATAAGGTCTGAACGTGATAGGAATTGAAACGTTTCCATATGTCCAAATAGGTCCAGTAGTCTAAAAAATTGTAGGTAACGTCTGATGGCTTCAAGTATTTTTAGTCTAACGTTTTCCTTGAAAAAGTGTGAAAGTAATGTGAGCGCTCTTCTGTTCATTTACCCTCACTTTCCATCTCTTAAACCACGATTAAAGGTTGTGGATATGGGATTGTATATTGTTGGAAGCTATGTCGGGTAGTAAGTATAGTCGTATCATCTGAATAAATAGCAATGGTAGTATTAAGATCAGATGGAATATCAGGGATATAAGTAGTGTATAAAATGGGAGCTAGCAAACTACCTTGTGGCACTCCAACTAGAATAGGATATATTTCTGAGGAGTCTGAGTTAATTGCAACTTGAAAATGACGTTAGGAGAGAAAGTTCTTGAGTTTCCAGAGGAGTCCAGGGTGCTACATACAATCAAAAGCTTAGGAGATATCTAAAAATACTCCTGGACAATACTCTTTCCTCTAAAGAGAGATGGCATTGCTGGATTGTGGAGTGTTCAGATCGGAAGCCGAATTGGTAATCAGGAATAATGTTTTCATTAACAAGGATTGGGTAGAGTCGTTTTAATAAGGATTTTTCAAAAAAAAATCTTACCAAGGATTGGTAGGAGGCTAATAGATCAATAGGAAGCCGGAGAATAAACGGGTTTATTTGGTTTAAGAATCATTTTAATGACAGATAATTTCCATATTAAGGGAAATAAGGTTGTATGTAGGATACCATTGAAACTAAAGCTTTCCGTGAAATTTGCTTCAGAATAGAAGCTGTTAATTAGGTCATAACCAGGAGCTTTTTTTTATTGAAAAAGCGCAGAATAGCAGATTTAATTTCCGAGGGCTTAAAATGCTTGAGAGTATTGGGAACATTACTTTTTCGATAATTTGTCTTCTATATCATAATTTGGAGCAAAAGTATTTACCAAATCTAAAACAAATACTTTAGCAAATCTTTTTGTTGCGGTTTTGTCGTATTATAAGAGATGTGTGCAATTGTGACTGCATGTTGTATATATATACCAGGTGTATAAGCTTAAATCCACATGTTTTTTTTCATAGAAAACAAAAACAATTTTATTCAAAGTACTTGCTCTCGCTAGCTACACATTTTTCTCATCTCTCAGTGGATACCACGCTAAAAAAATTCCTTCACTTTCGAGTCAAACCACTCATCAAACCATTTTCGGACGTCTTCGTAAGAATCGAAGTGCTGCTTAGCGAGCGCGTGGCCCATCGACGAAAATAGGTAGTAGTCGGAAGGGGCCAGGTGTGGTAAATAAGCGGGATTGGGTAGCACTTCGCATTTGAGCGTCTCCAAGTAGTTTCGGACAATTTTTAACGTTGTCGTAACATCCAATTGTTCTGCGAGCATTTTTGTGTAACACTCAATTGCTCCGCAAGCATTTCTTGCGATTGAGTATCGTCTTCATCCAAAAGAGCCTGCAATTGATGGTCCTCAAACTTCCTGGGCCGATTTTTACGCTTTTTGTCCCACAAGTCAAAATTGCCGTTTTTGAGCCGACGAAACCAATCGCGATTTGGCAGCCGATTTCTTCAAATTGAAACATAAAAGCAGAGCTTCCCGCATATGCTCTTTTTCTAGCACAAAACTAGACATTATTACCAAAGGAAAAATGTATGTTGTTATACGAAATTGATGACAATGTGCAATGATTAATATTAATAGATGTCAAACTCATAAAAAAAAACGTATGGCTTGCCCATGGTAGCTTAATACGCTCACTCACGCCATCTATGACTAAACAGCGGATTTAAGTTTATATGCCTGGTAGTGAGTTCGTCTACAGCATCATTATTACCGTTTGCTATTTTTGACGTTCGTTTTAAGTCTAATTTATTTCTAAATATGTTCCAATCTATTTAGACATTTATCAACCTAGGATGAAGAGTCTTTTAGACTGGCTTAGAAGTAAGGGTAAGTAGAAGAGGACTATGATCAGAGTTTAAATCGGAAAGAGTTTTAATACTAGAATTTATGGTAATTGAAGGAATACTAATGAAGTAGTCGAGAATATCAGGTCGTCCTATTACTTGGTGTGATGTATGTGGGATAGAGCTTCTTGAAAAATCTGTGCTCGAGGGTTAGCAACGTGGCAACCCCATTGAGGATGTTTACCCTGATTACTTTTTAAATATGATATCGCGCAAGTGGTCGGCGTCAGCTGAAATTCCATCATATTTACAAGTGTTTTTTTATGCCAATATGGCGGCTATTTTCTTGCGAATGGTGGGTGCGCTTAAGTTCATCTGGGGTCTTAGCCTTGTCGATTCTAATCTTTAACTTCAAGAAGTCTTACAGGTAAAAGTCCGGCGGCGTCAAATCAGTTCAGTGAACGTGGAGAACAGTGAAAATCACCATTTTTTTTTTAATGTCAAAAGACAAGGGAATATTGGATTAGGAAAATCAAATGTGTTTCGGGCTTTTAAAACAAGAAGTGATCCATACCATTTTCACAAATAGTTGGCATCAAAAAACTGTTCTATTTAACGTGAAATGGTCTTCATCGCTCTCCACATTTCTTGCCAAATTTTACAAATTCCAAGCAGCGGGGCTTATCGGCCGGCAACAGTCGTTGAGTCAAGTGAATTTTGTATGGGAACATAATTTTTCGTCTCAACACGGACTATGGGCCGTTAAGAAGTGTAAGGGAGCATGCCAAACTGCGCAAAACTACATCTTAACGCTGGGCTGTGTGGTCGTGATCTTTTTATCAGATCGTCTCGGTCGCTTTTTATTTGAACGCCTACGACTATCGGCAGTACTAGAAGATAAAAAATTAAATGTTATTCAGCGCGTTTGGGTGGCGTTTAGTGCTCCATGGCAAAATTCTACCATTTGAGAATAGTAGTAAACTATTACTATGAGAATAGTAGTAAAATTCTACTTGCACTAAACTTACTGTATGACAGCTGTCAGACGAAACCTGTCAAAATCATAGTGTTGTCTTCTGGGTCTATCTAATGCGTCAGTTTGGATATTCCAGATACTTTGTTGCACTACTATGACAACGCTGCTTGCCACGACCATCTCCATCTACGAGTTTTAACTGAAAGGGGATTCTTATTTTTCACCAGCATCCATTTGTGCCTGATCGTAGTCCTTGTCAGAATTTTTTGTTTTCGAAGATCAAAAATCACTTGAAAGGATATCATTTTGACATTATGTGGGAATATCCATCGTGGAGCTGAAGGTGATTCCAGGTGAAAGCATTCCAACAATGCCTCCATCGATCGTTAATTGTCACCAAGAGAACTGTTTCAAATAAAAATTAAATAATATTTTTAATCTTACTTTTCTACCACACGTCGTATGCCAATAAGACTGAGGGGACGATGCCATCAATTTAAAAAATACTCTAATTTTTGTATGTTTGATATAAAAAAAAAGAAAAAATCTGCCTTTTTATTTACTCTTATTTGAATTAAGCTTAAAACCTGAATTTTGAAATTATTGAAATTGGAATTTTTCGAGGTTTAAAAATGCCCGTTGAAACCGAAAGAAAACAAAATGGAGAAAATTTTCGATTAGAGTTGCCAAAAACTAAATAAAAAATGATTCAACAAAAAAAAGTTGTATATAAAATTATTAAGAAAAGACATTTTTGGAATTTTCTTAAATTTTTGCACACAACTGCCGACTGTCATCGGTGCTTGGATGGGCCAACAACTTGCATACTCTCACACTCCCTGTGTTATCTATGCTGGGTGTTTCCTTTGTACCATGTCGGAACTGCCACGACAATTGTTAAAAGGACTAACAATTCGATTGCGTGGATGCCAAGTGTACCGTCTATCAATTCTCAGATAGTTAAAGGCTTCATAAAATTACGTGATAAATGCTTACAGCCATCAGCGAACAGTCGAATTTGAACCCGTTTTCTTTCCAATCCTTTTTTAACATTCAGGGTGGCTGTTTTACCTGCGTTTTAGCCCAAAATAATTAGCAACCACAATAAATACTCTGTTAATGTTGTTGGTTTTATTGTTATTGCCTCAGTTCGGGTTGAAGTAAAAAATTCAGTTCTCGTTAAAACGTTTCTAGTTTGTCACACAATCGACTGAAATTATTTCAAAATACGTTCACGTATACGAGTTTATGGCAAGGAGTTTGGGCTGTTAACCCACCGCCCCATATGGCAAATGACAAGAAATCAAGAGTTCATAACTTTGTAATAATTTATGAATATACGAACATAAACAGCCGCAAGGGTTATAGGATCCGTCCTATTCTGCCTTGAATAGTGCGTGATGTGGAATTTCGGTGCGATTTGGCGACACTGTCAGCCATGTGCATAGACTCTCCCTTTCGGGAAAGTAAGTGTTCAGCTTTCACCGCATCGTTTGCCCTTTATTTTTAGCTGTTTTACAGTAGTTTCCGTTTGTCTTTCGATTTCACATCCTCACCTTCCGATTGCTCGTTATGCCTCTGCACCCTTATCAGGCAGGTACCATTTAACCTTTTCTATCTGTTATTTCTCAACCCCATCTAGCCACATTCGAATCATACGGAATCCTTAAAGTGTACAGCCAAATTTAACCCTTTTGATATTAACCGATGACGATGACATTTGTTACGATATCATTTTTATTGCCTGTCAAACGGTGGGTGGCATATCTGTTCGGCAAACTTTAATAATCATTGAATTATTGTGACAAATTTAGTACCACCCACTAACAGTAACCACGGCACAATAGGTGGGATTTTGTCGGTGTACGCTTATGACAGAAACTAGTCCAACACCAGCGCACCACTCTGGGGCCGCCACCACTTTTTCTGTGTCACCGTTCATGACAAGCCGATAATAATTATGGTAATTTTTATACGCCATCAATTTTTATACACCAAACGGCTGCGATTGGTAGTACCTTCTTGATTGTTAAAAGGATTCTTTTCCAGTGTTTATTTTTCCTTATTGAATTTTTGTTGTTATTTTTTTTTCTTCAGTTGTTATTGTATTCCTGGATTTTTCTATTATTTCTTTTTATTTGGTATTGATTTTTTTTTTGCGGTGGGAATCATGGAGATTTATCAACAAAAATTATTTCCATTATTTGAAAGATTTTCCGACCTCCAAGATGACTGATTATAAGATCGTGAACGGTCTGGAGCTACTGAATCAATGAATGCTAGACGTTTCTACTAGCCCATCAGGTAACACACTAATTTTGACAGATTCTCTCTGACAGCTGTCACTCAGTACAACTTCGATCCAAGTAAATTTTTTGCTATGAAGCTTATAATTAGAGGTTCTACGGGATATCAACTCCTCAAATTATTGAACAGGTACCGCTACACGACCACAAATTTACTGTATGGTGCTTCAATCGGAAGCGTTATCGGACTATGATAACTAATTTTTTTGATAACAACTATTCGTGAAAATGTTATGGATTACTTCTGGTTACAACACGACGGCACTCCATCCCACACAGGTTGAAACACAATCCATTTTTAAAGCTATTATCCTCTGATCGTTTTATTTTGACCGTCTTTCACGTGCATCTGATTTGATACCGCCGGACTTTTTTTTATGGGACTATCTAAAGTCAATGGTTTGCATCTGCAAGTCTAAGACCACAGACAAACTTAAGCCCACCATCTGCCAGGAAATAGCCGCTACCACTCTAGCGATATTATATTCAAAAAGTAATCATAAAAAAGCTCCTTCAACCGAGTAATATAATTTTTTATTTTAACGGCAAAAAAAAAAAAATTTCATAATTTTTTTCAGACATAAAAGAACTATGAAAAAAATATATTTTTTCCCACCTAATATGACTTACCCCCCCCCCCCCCCCATAGATAACTCCAGCCTTTTTTTGCGTCCTGGTTAGCGACATCGCTCCATTTTTTTGTGAACTATTCCAGCCACCCTCCGGCTCATGGGACTGTTATATACAAGGTAATTTTATGTTTCAGATCGATTTGGTTTGGCCGCCATTTTGGTTTAAATGACATTTGTCTGTTGGCATTTGACAGTCGTACAAAGTGTGGCCTGGTTAATTCAGAAAGTTTAATTCAACAATCTTTCTTAGCTTCAACGTTTTTGATATTTTTTGTGAACTACCATATTCCAGTGACGGTTTATGCTGTCAAAAATACTCACTCTTTCAAGTGTTACTGGTACCATCTGGTGTTGCTTACGTGAATAAGGATTATTTCCAAAAATTTTGAAGTAATATTAGGATTCGTCCTTTTTCAGCAGAATTTCCGTGTTTTGAAAGTAGCTTTTTATAAAGAGTGCATTTTATGTTCAAGATCGGTTTGGTCTGGCCGCCATTTTGGTTTAAATGACATTTGTTTGTTAGCATTTGACAATCTTAGAGAGTGTGTCCTGATTAATGCCGCAACAATGTATTAAAATTATTAAAATATTTTATTTAAATTGTGAATAAACTGAGAAAATTACGTGACTTTTTTTGGTGTTAATCATATATCGAGCAAGTCAACCATTCAGCGTGTAATGAATAATTTTGAAAATATGATTGATGCAGTGAGGAAGAATGTTGCTGAATGTCAGGGTACAAGATATGAGAATATTTCCATCCTTAGATTATGGAAAAACTAAATAGGCCTATACTCAGAAATGCTGTCGATATATTTTCGAGAATACATTCTTAAGAACGCATTCACTTGCAAAATAAACATTCACAAAATGGTTCGTATTGTAAAATAGAAACTTCCTATTTGCTGTTGTGAAGAATAAACCTATTTTTGCAAAATTTATTAATTTATACTGACTTATTTGTAAATTACTTGAAATTTAATAAAACCGCAATTAAACTTATACTTCGTAATGAGTATCTAAATGTAAACAAAAGTATGCAAGCATTTAGGAATGGTACCATTTCATAAAACTCTCCAAAAGTCTACAAAATTGTGGCGCTTAGTAAATACAATTGCATTTAATACCAGAAGATTGGACGAAATAATAAATGTTCCCTTCTATTGTGATTAAATCATATTTTTCCTTGGAACAAGTAGGTTAAAATGAATATTTATTATGATTTTGGAATTTATTTAATTTCTATTACGAAAACTAGATGTCAGTGGGTGTCATGTATACAGAAAAAAAATCTACACAAAAATATGCAAGCATTACGATTTATCGCCGCTTTTGCAATAATTTAGAAAGAAAATTTCGTATTCCTTAATCTTAGTCTCCATCATGTTTTTTTTTTAAATTCTCAAAAAAGATTTAATTGACACAACAGCTGCAGGCAAATGCCGATGAACGGCGCCGAGACTAGAGTGCTCAAGTTTTACAGACGACTATCATTTTTCGCAAACAGTCTTTATAAGCGACGTAATCTGGCTCTGTTCATAAACAGAATAGCCGCTATTGAGGTACTGGAAACCCTCAACTGATACACCAAAGACTACTATACCCTCGTAGAGGTGCGGTTTTCTATGAGAAATTTGTTGTGTTCAATTTCTCATGAAAAGCCGCCATTTAATACTAACTCAATTGGGAATATACAGAATAGCAGCTATTGGGGTACTGAAAACCCTCAACTGATACATAAAAGACCACTTAATCCTCGTAGAGGTGCGGTTTTCTATCAGAAATTTATTGTGTTCAATTTCTGATCAAAAGCCGCCATTTAATTTTAACTGAATTGGGAATAAACTGAATAGCCTCCATTGGGGCACTGGAAACCCTCAACTGATACACCAAAGACTACTTAACCCTCGTAGAGGTGCGGTTTTCTATCAGATATTTCTTGTGTTAAATTTTCTGATAAAAAGCCGCCATTTAATTCTAACTCAATTGGGAATAAACTGAAAAGCCTCTATTGGGGCACTGGAAACCCTCAACTGATACACCAAAGACTACTAAACCCTCGTAGAGGTGCGGTTTTCTATGAGAAATTTGTAGTGTTCAATTTCTGATAATAAGCCGCCATTTAATTCTAACTCAATTGGGAATAAACTGAATAGCCTCTATTGGGGCACTGGAAACCCTCAACTGATATACCAAAGACCACTAAAACGTCGTAGAGTAAGTATTTGGTGCGACATTTGGTTCGGCGGCCATATTTATTTGAGAATTCTGGAGGCAATTGTTATTAGTGACCACCATCGGGACATGTTGGAAGACTTTCTTCTGCCCAAATTGGATCAATTAGGTTTACAGAACATGTGGTTCCAACAAGACGATGCCACATCACACACAGCTCGTGCTACGATGTAAATTTTAAGAGAAAATTTTTCCGCCCGAATAATGTCAAAAAGTGCAGATATAGACTAACCACCACAATCACCTGATTTGAACACTCCCGATTTCTTCGCTTGGGGGTACTGAACAAACAAACCGCAACCTCGATGCTTAAGGATAACATTCGAAATGAAATTGCTGAAATAACACCAGAAGTTTGCGAAAATGTTATGAAAAATGTGCTTAGAAGAGCTCACCTTTGCGTCGCAGCCAGACCGGCATCATATTCCATAAAAAATGCTGAAGACCATATTATCAACCACCAGAATATAAATTGTAAAATAAGCGCCATAACAAATCAGTCCATTTGCCAATAACTAAATGGGACAGACCCCTTTAACTATATTCAAACGGAATACCGCTGCATACTAGCCGCAGAGTTCCCAGTTTCGGTAAAAAGGAAAGAAAACATATTTTTCTCGAAAAAATCTAAGCTTCTAATCAGGAAAAATAATAGTCCTTCATGTAATCAGAGTGTCCACTTTTTTTTATTGTTGTTGTAAATTTTTTTTGTGGTAGTATTTTTATGATGAAACGAAATTTATTTTTAACAAAAATTTTTTATTGAATAAAATTTAGTAAATAAAGTTTCGTTTTTTTTTGTTGCTTAAAGTAGGAAAAGATTTTTTAGGTGACTAATATCTTACTATGACATCTGTCGGCAATTTATAGCACCTTGGCTATAGGCTTTTAAAGTATTACCGTATTTCAGGCATAACTTCTTTATAGAAACTTTACTATAAATAAACTAGAAAAAAACGTTTTATTTTTTAATTATTTTACACTGATAAGTTCACAGAAACCAGGTAAAAAAATAGGTTATTCATTTGACGGTACAAAAATTATAGTCCTTTTATAGTACATTTGTTAATCCTGTATTTTTTATAATATATAATTTTATTAGCTTAAAAATTGCCATTTGTCATGATTAATTAATTGGCTATGAAAAAAAAAATGTTCTAAAACCGTAAAAATATTTTGAAAAAGTGGTGATTTTGCAGTAGTGATTTTTTATGCTTTAAATGGTAATTAAAATATGGGTGATTTTTTATGCATGTACGAAAATATGGGTCAGTAAGTAATAATACCATGCGTGAAATTTTGAAAATCTATAAAATGCTTCGAAGGAGCCATTGTATTCGCGAAAAGTAAATTTTTGGTGTGCTGTTTTGTTTGACAGTGTATTTCCTTGACCGTTTTTTTTTCAACATAAAATTGATGATTTTCATCTAATATATATATGTAATTTTAATAAAACGATACTATAAGCTACACAAAACTATAAAAATTTTCCCTTAATTGCACGAAAAGTTCCCAGGACGAGTAATTTCGAAATGTGGCAATATCGTCAATTGGCCTACAAAATGATGCGATTTGAGATTTTAGAATTTGTTTTTTTATATAAAACTATATAAAATCTATATTTTTATATATAATTTAAAGAACCATCATCCTTCACATAACAGCCGAATTAATGCGCAAAATTTACGGAAAACTCATCAAAAATTACCCTTAAAAAGATCCACTTTCTCCACAGGATAAATAATAAAACTCTTTTGATTATTAAAATATTTAAATAATTTTATACTTTATAAATAATGCCACTATTTTTTTAATCAAAATTTAGAGTAGTTTTATTAAAATTTTTATTTTTTATATATTAGATTTAAATTTATTTTCCAAAATACAAATTGGATAATGGTTTTTCAAAAATAAAAATGGCGGAAAATATAATTTTTAAGAGTAAACCTAAAAAAAACTTTTAAAAGTGAAATTGAAAAACCTATTAGAATTTTATTAGAAAAATTTATCAAATAAAATCAAAAAGAAAAAAAATTCCGAAATAACATATTATCAAAAATAGAAACAACGCTGAACTATTTTTTTTTTGCTGAAATAAAAATTTTATGCTCGATTAATTGTTGACTATTTCCCAATAACGATAATTTATATTATGACAATCACATGCTGGCTTATTATTCTATTTTTGTATAATAAATTGAACGTTTTACCCCTTTTTTTTCCTATTGAAATAAGAGAAACCTTCAAAAAACAACCCTTCACTTTATTGGTTATTTAAGTAGATACATTTTGTGTTTTTCTGTTTGTTTATTTTTGGTATTGACATTTCGAGTTTGGATTTTTTCTTCTATACTATCTTATACAACAAAACACCTCATCATCCCCTCACTAATGTTATTCGAAATTTACATGAAATACACTCAACATTGACATGAACAGAAGAAAAATAACGTTCGAAGCTGGTCTATCAAGACAACAGAGCCACCAAAAAGAGTTGTCGATTAATATGAACTCAGAAAAAAAATAAGGACGAAAAGGTAATTTTTTCAACAAGAAATTTAAAAGAAAGAAAAAACACAAATAAAAATAGATACTGTGATGAAGAAAAAAAACACCTAAAAAAAAAAATAGGAAAAAAATCCTTCTACTTTAAGTGAGTTTTGTGTTAAAGAATATTTATTACACAGAAAAGGGTTACCAGTTAAATGGTTCTGGTTTTCAAAATAGTTTCTGCTACTCAATATCATCAGCACCAAACTTAAATGCGTTATCAAATTTTATCACCTGTCGTTTGTGGTTCCGGATCCTTTTCGGTATGCTGCACTTGGTGTGCTTGTATCTCGTATCCTGTCGGCTATTATAGTTACAATAATCGTAATATGTGTGGTTGAAAATGTTCGAAATTATAATGGCTAGAAAAGGAGGCTCGTATAAGAAGGGATCTGCTTAGAAGTTGTGAAGAGTGCGTCGGGCATTAAAAAAGAAATGGGACCACTCCCAAAGAGTAAAAAATGAAATATAAACAAAACAAAAAGAGGAGACAAAATATATATTGTAAATAAATGACATGAGACCTCTTACAATATGCTGTCTATTATATAATTAATAGCCTTTATACGATTTAACAATAATTTGTGGCAGGTTGTACGCATGTTGTTCAACAGTAAAACTACAAATGGCTGAGATGGTGATTAACTCAGTTTTTTTTTTTGATTCTCATAAGAAATTTTTTATTTTTGATAATTTTCTATTGAGATCTATAAGCAGACAATGTTTGGCAATAAAGAATTGGGAGTGACTACCTAGCGATTTATGTAATTTTTCTCCAAGTTTTATAATTAAATAAATTATGCGGCCATGTTTTTTTGAGGCATTGACATGTGGGAGGCTAGACGATAATGGAATTTTTTTTATAAACGAAACAGTAGCAGAGATCATTAACGGAAGTAGTTGAGGTTATTAATGTCGGACGGAGGCTTTCCTCTGTCTTTACAAAACCCTCACAATTGAGTTACAATTGCTTAGAAGCATAAGTTGAACCTCACCAAAAGGTCAAGATTAATGGAAGTGAACTTTGAGCTGGAATTCATAACTTACCAGTGTTATTGATAGAGTAACGAGAGCAATTTGGGCTTGTCATAGGGGCTTTAGTAAAACCTGGGGGTCTGGAAACAAAAATGATGCAGTGGTCATATCTGGTATTAGTTGGACCTATCATCATCTACGCGGTTCTCGTCTAAGGCTGAACGAAGTACTGCCCAAGCAACCCTTTGGAAAGTTCAAAAACTGGCATTCTTGTGTATTACAGGTGCCCTAAAAACTTGCTCCGTGGCAGATCTTGAAGCTCTTCTTGACTTGGTACTTTTAATTTTGCATTTTAAAAAGAAGGTGGCTTTAGGGAGCTCTTAGCTTAGGACATTACAAAACCTTTAAATCAGGTGTGATGTGTTTGGACATTTAGCTCTCGGACTCAATTCCGAGGAAACCTATTGTTCAAAGTAGTTCTCATGGATGGCTTAACTTGGATGGCGCGGGATGGGCGTCAAACGAAGAAGAGTCTCTTGTATTTTACACAGACGGTTCCAAATCGGTTGTGGGTGTTGGGGCGGATGTAGTCTGATCCCATTAGCGTTTATCTAAGATCCTTGGTAAATACTCATCCATTTTTTGGGTAGAAATAGCTGCTTGAAAAAGGGATGAGGATTTACCAAGGATTCTAGGTGGATGGTAATCTAGTCGTACTACTTGTATAATTTTGTGCTAGAGAGGGCATCAGAAAGAGCGTACGTAATGCAAAGATCTACGTCATCTTAGATAGCTAAGCTGTATTTGAGGCTCTTGTCTTATATAATGTCCAATCGAAGCTAGTTGGAAATATCCCAACGGTCCGAAATCTGGTGGCAAGATACAATAAAGTAACATTGATGTGGGTGCCAGATCATTAAAATATTGAAGGTAACGAGCTAGCAGACAAACTCGCCAAAAGGAGAGAAAATACTACGTTCAATGGAGCAGAATCCTTCTATGGCTATCCAAAGGGCCACCTGGAATCCATTATAGATTCCTGGGAATGTGGAAGTAACCTGAAATCCATTATAGATTCCCATGTGTAAACACACGGGGGTACTTTTCCAAACATGAATTACACTAAAAAATTCAGCGCCTTTTCTAAACTCAACAAATCAGAGCTACTTACTGGCCAGTGTCTATTAAGATATCATTGCCCGCCAGAGACTTTGACATTTTAATTGAGGATTCCCCGATCCCTACGAGATCTTCCGGCTACCAAACAATATTTTATTGAGGTTTGCTAAAATCCTTAATATTTCTGTTATATGAGTAAGGGTTTTTCACCACAAAAGACCTAATTGGTTGAAGTAGTTTTGAGACTATGTGCCTCTTAATACACGTACTCTCCTTATATTATTATTATTCCTCTGTTCTATACTCACTGAAACTACCTCATACACTATCTACACGTTATTAAATATCACTAAACATTGGAAAGCTACTCTACTCAATAACTATATAGAAAAATCTGTCCAAAAAAAATATATCAAAATCCAAATGGGGCGCTTACCTGTGATTTACTTAACTTTGTTCTTCATTTCATTCCTTTAACATTAAACTTCCTTGCTTTGTGAATAGGATGTTAAGTAAGGAACTCTACAACGAAGTAAGGTAATAAAATTTTAGAGCTCCTAGTGGGCCTTTACCTTACTTCGTTGTAAAGTCCCTGACTTAACATCCTTAAAAAAATCTAAAATTATCGCCATGTGTTCACATTAAAATAGTACCAAAAAAAGGGGATTTATTTCCTTACATTTGATAAATATCAGCAAACCAATTTGCTTCGCAACCATACAGAAATGCTGGATAAAGAAAATACCTTAAACTCACCTACGATTTTCTCTTTGGTAACCAATTTCTTCTTAATGCCATTCCTGAGGCAGCCAACTTACTCTCCCACATATCCTAAACGAATGCCACTTAACCCTGAATTTATATTTTACTAGGACTCCGTCCATTGTGAGACTCCAAGACTAAACAACTCTCTCTCTCTAACTTTTTAAAGACAATCAAGTATGTTCCATCAAATTTAATTACTACTAATTTCCGCCTCGAACTTCGACCTCATGGTTCTGGTTCTTATCTCAGAGAATAACACCAAAAATCTCTAATTATCTATAAAATAGAAACCACCTTTTTTGGCACTTTTCAATCTATTTTCAATAAGAAAATTCATTGAGGACCCTACAAAATTGTAAGTATTATTTTAATTGTTTAGTTTTTCTTTTACCAAATATACCATTTCTATTACTGAATATAATTTTTCTGTAACCAAAAATATTGCTTTTAATTCAACAAATTCGACGTTTGTAAGCAAGCTAGTTCCTCATGTTACTGTGGCGTTCAACTTGCCATTTTCCTTATTTCAAACGGATGCCACATAACCTAAAATTGCACTTTGAATCCAGCTGCAAAACGTAACCACTTCTAATTGCTCTCTCCAAATAGCTATCGACCAGTTTAATTAGGAACCTAGAATTGAAGTCATAGTAAGGACCCTACAAAATGGCCTCCGATTCTTGTAATTATTATTTTTATAAAATAAAATAAAAACAAAATAAGTCCACTGATTTTTTTTTTTTTTTTACCAAAAAAAAATTAATTTTGACACAACAAATTCTTCTATTCAATTCACCAAATACGACGTTTCAGTTAGGAAAAAATTAAAGTCGACCAAAAAAAAGTGGACGAAATTTTCTTATTTTCCACTAAACTTTTTTTATGTAATCGAAAATATTTAAAAAAAATTCGACGCTCAACGATGGATGTTGTCTCAACATTTATCGAGTAGGCCGCAATCAACAAGGGAGCATGTCAATTTTCAGCGGAAAAAACCATCCAGAAAATTAGTGAATATGAAAATGGATTTTTTAGCCCCACAAAAATTAAAGTCGCCCAAAAAAAAACTTGACGAAATTTTCTAATTTTCCACTGAAATTAATTTTTTTATAATCAAAAACATAAAAAAAAATTCGCCGTTCAAGGATCCATGTTGCCTCAACATTTGTCGAGTACGCCATCATCAACTTGGGTGAATGTTGCAGCAACAAGGAGACACGTCAATTTTGAGCGGACAAAAATCATCTACAAAATTAATGAAAATCAAAAAGGATTTTTTAGCCCCACAAAAATTAAAGTTGCCCAAAAAAAACTTGACGAAATTTTCTAATTTTCCACTGAAATTAATTTTTTTATAATCAAAAACATCAAAAAAAATTCGACGTTCAAGGATCCATGTTGGCTCAACATTTGTCGAGCACGCCATAATCAACTTGAGTGAATGTTGAAGCAACAAGGAAGCATGTCAATTTGGAGCGGACAAAAATCATTCACAAAATTAGTGAATATGAAAATGGATTTTTTAGCCCCACAAAAATTAAAGTTGCCCAAAAAAAAACTTGACGAAATTTTCTAATTTTCCACTGAAATTAATTTTTTTATAATCAAAAACATCAAAAAAATTCGACGTTCAAGGATCCATGTTGCCTCAACATTTGTCCAGCACGCCACCATCAACTTGGGTGAATGTTGCAGCAACAAGGAAGCATGCCAATTTTGAGCGGACAAAAATCATCTACAAAATTAATGAAAATCAAAAAGGATTTTTAGTCCCACAAAAATTAAAGTTACCCAAAAAAAAACTTGACGAAATTTTCTAATTTTCCACTGAAATTAATTTTTTTATAATCAAAAACATCAAAAAAATTTCGAAGTTCAACGATCCATGTTGCCTCAACATTTGTCGAGCACGCCATCATCAACTTGGGTGAATGTTGCAGCAACAAGGAAGCATGCCAATTTTGGGTGGAAAAAAACCATCTACAAAATTAATGAAAATCAAAAAGGATATTTTAGCCCCACAAAAATTAAACTTGACCAAAAAAAACTTGACGAAATTTTCTAATTTTCCACTGAAATTAATTTTTTTATAATCAAAAACATCAAAAAAATTTCGAAGTTCAACGATCCATGTTGCCTCAACATTTGTCGAGCACGCCATCATCAACTTGGGTGAATGTTGCAGCAACAAGGAAGCATGCCAATTTTGGGTGGAAAAAAACCATCTACAAAATTAATGAAAATCAAAAAGGATTTTTTAGCCCCACAAAAATTAAACTTGACCAAAAAAAAACTTGACGAAATTTTCTAATTTTCCACTGAAATTAATTTTTTTATAATCAAAAACATCAAAAAAAATTCGACGTTCAAGGATCCATCTTGCCTCAACATTTGTCGAGCACGCCACCATTAACTTGGGGTAATGTTGTAGCAACAAGGAAGCATGCCAATTTTGAGTGGACAAAAATTATCTACAAAATTAATGAAAATCAAAAAGGATTTTTTAGTCCCACAAAAATTAAAGTTACCCAAAAAAAAACTTGACGAAATTTTCTAATTTTCCACTGAAATTAATTTTTTTATAATCAAAAACATCAAAAAAATTTCGAAGTTCAACGATCCATGTTGCCTCAACATTTGTCGAGCACGCCATCATCAACTTGGGTGAATGTTGCAGCAACAAGGAAGCATGCCAATTTTGGGTGGAAAAAAACCATCTACAAAATTAATGAAAATCAAAAAGGATTTTTTAGTCCCACAAAAATTAAAGTTACCCAAAAAAAAACTTGACGAAATTTTCTAATTTTCCACTGAAATTAATTTTTTTATAATCAAAAACATCAAAAAAATTTCGAAGTTCAACGATCCATGTTGCCTCAACATTTGTCGAGCACGCCATCATCAACTTGGGTGAATGTTGCAGCAACAAGGAAGCATGCCAATTTTGGGTGGAAAAAAACCATCTACAAAATTAATGAAAATCAAAAAGGATTTTTTAGCCCCACAAAAATTAAACTTGACCAAAAAAAAACTTGACGAAATTTTCTAATTTTCCACTGAAATTAATTTTTTTATAATCAAAAATATCAAAAAAATGTAGAAGTTCAACGATCCATGTTGCGTCAACATTTGTCGAGCACGCCACCATCAACTTGGGTTGCAGCAACAAGGAAGCATGTCAATTTGGAGCGGACAAAAATCATCCACAAAATTATCGAATGTGAAAATGAATTTTTTAGCCCCACAAAAATTAAAGTTGCCCAAAAAAAAACTTGACGAAATTTTCTAATTTTCCACTGAAATTAATTTTTTTATAATCAAAAACATCAAAAAAAATTCGACGTTCAAGGATCCATCTTGCCTCAACATTTGTCGAGCACGCCACCATTAACTTGGGGTAATGTTGTAGCAACAAGGAAGCATGCCAATTTTGAGTGGACAAAAATTATCTACAAAATTAATGAAAATCAAAAAGGATTTTTTAGTCCCACAAAAATTAAAGTTACCCAAAAAAAAAACTTGACGAAATTTTCTAATTTTCCACTGAAATTAATTTTTTTATAATCAAAAACATCAAAAAAATTTCGAAGTTCAACGATCCATGTTGCCTCAACATTTGTCGAGCACGCCATCATCAACTTGGGTGAATGTTGCAGCAACAAGGAAGCATGCCAATTTTGGGTGGAAAAAAACCATCTACAAAATTAATGAAAATCAAAAAGGATATTTTAGCCCCACAAAAATTAAACTTGACCAAAAAAAACTTGACGAAATTTTCTAATTTTCCACTGAAATTAATTTTTTTATAATCAAAAACATCAAAAAAAATTCGACGTTCAAGGATCCATGTTGGCTCAACATTTGTCGAGCACGCCATCATCAACTTGGGTGAATGTTGAAGCAACAAGGAAGCATGTCAATTTGGAGCGGACAAAAATCATTCACAAAATTAGTGAATATGAAAATGGATTTTTTAGCCCCACAAAAATTAAAGTTGCCCAAAAAAAAACTTGACGAAATTTTCTAAATTTCCACTGAAATTAATTTTTTTATAATCAAAAACATCAAAAAAATTCGACGTTCAAGGATCCATATTGCCTCAACATTTGTCCAGCACGCCACCATCAACTTGGGTGAATGTTGCAGCAACAAGGAAGCATGCCAATTTTGAGCGGACAAAAATCATCTACAAAATTAATGAAAATCAAAAAGGATTTTTTAGTCCCACAAAAATTAAAGTTACCCAAAAAAAAACTTGACGAAATTTTCTAATTTTCCACTGAAATTAATTTTTTTATAATCAAAAACATCAAAAAAATTTCGAAGTTCAACGATCCATGTTGCCTCAACATTTGTCGAGCACGCCATCATCAACTTGGGTGAATGTTGCAGCAACAAGGAAGCAATCCAATTTTGAGCGGACAAAAATCATCTACAAAATTAATGAAAATCAAAAAGGATTTTTTAGCCCCACAAAAATTAAAGTTACCCAAAAAAAAACTTGACGAAATTTTCTAATTTTCCACTGAAATTAATTTTTTTATAATCAAAAACATCAAAAAAAATTCCCCGTTCAAGGATCCATGTTGCCTCAACATTTGCCGAGCACTAAGCCATCAACTTGGGTGAATGTTGCAGAAACAAGGACGAAAACCATCCACAAAATTAGTTAAAAAGGATTTTTCAATAATTAAACTCTTCAGTCACTCAAAACTAACACTAATAAATAAAACACAAAATAATTTTTATAATATTTTTTTCTCAAATATTTTTCAATTTGCAATTAGTTTTCTTTTATTTGAATTGATTTTGAAAATTTCAAATCGAATCGTAACGAATCGAATCGAATTTTATTTTTATTAATTTTCTTTTCTATTTTTTTTCTTCATATACACACATATGTATGCATATAGATGTATATCATTATTAATTAATTAATATATTTTTTGTGTTTTCTTTTTGGATTAGAATTCGCTGCAATATCGATTCAAATGAAAAATACAAATTTTCAATGCGCTATCATTTTCGACATTCGTCCATTTTTTTTAAATGTATTTTTTTTGTTTTTCGTTCATTTTCATTTAATTATATAATTATAGTTGTATTTATATTTATTAATTAATTTATTTACTTACTTATATACTCATGTACTTATGCTTATTTCTATTTATTTATATATTTACTCTTTTATTTATATTGGAGATAATTTCTCTTTATTAATCTAAAATTGTTGTAACTCTTTTAAAAGCCGGTCTCGCCTGCTTGTTCTCTTTTGTCCATGACGCCATTAATCTATTGTAGAAACTTTTCTCTTTTATAGATCGCGCGTCGTTTTTTTCTTCTCTTTTCTTTATTAATAATAAACTTTACATAATTATCTGTTGCACTCTTTCTATATCTCTAACTCTCTGTCAATTTCTCTTTCCTTTTTCCATAATAAATTTTTATTAGTTTTCGTTAAAATATTCACATTTTTTTTTGCTTTTCTTTACTTTTTTTTGAATTTTTTTTTAATTTTTTTTTTTTATTTATGGAAAAAGGAATAATTTCTACGCACCATTTTTGTTTTTGTTACTAAATAATAATTATTGAATAACGAGAGTACGTACATTATAATCGTATTCACAATATGAGTTTTATTTAAAAACCTATCAACAGTCAGTCAGTCACTGACTGACTGACCGACGACTGACCCTTTTTATATAAAGTATCGCCATTTTGTGTACTTTTGAATTTTCTATAGTAATTTTTTTTTTTTTGGAGATTATTTTTTATATTCAAAAAAATTTTTTAAATAGTTTTGAACTTTTACATAATATTTTTTTTTTCTACAATATTATTAAAAATCGTTTTTTCTCTGGCGAATTTTTGTTTTTCTGCTTTACAGTATTTATGATTTTCGAATTGAATTTTAATTCACGAACATTTTCTTATTTATTATTAATAAGATTTTCTTTATTATTTTTCGTCTTTTTGTTGTTGTTTGTTTTCGTTTTACTCTCTAATGGAGTATTTTTTTTGTATTTTGTTTTCTTGGTTTGTTTCTTATTTCTTTTTGTTTTATAATATATACTCGTTAATTGGTATAAATGTGTTAATAGATTTTAATTATTAATAAGAATAAATTTTCTTTTACTTTTTAAATATTTAATTAATTTACATTTACAAATATTCGAAATGATATAGTTAAAAATAATTTCTCTGTACAAATTTATATAATTAATTAGTTTGTTAAATAAAATTTCTATTTTTTGTTTTTGTTGTTGTTGTTTTTGCCATTTTAATTTTCATATTTGTTTTTTGCTTTTTATTTTGACAAATAGTTGGTTTTTCACTCTCACCTATTATTTGTTTTTCTTTTCTAAATAATTTCTTTAGCATTTTTAAAATATTTGTTTTGTGTGAGTTTGATATTTTATTTTTAAAGAAAAATCTTGAATTTTATTTTACTTTTTTTGGAGTGTGTTTATTTTTAATAATTTTTTATTAATTTTTTTGATAAAATTTTTTTTTCTTAAATTTTTTTATTTTTTTTGTGGGTTTTTTGTTTTTTTTTTTAAATTTTGGAATTGTTTTTTGATTTTTTTTTTGATTGTGTTTTTGTGTCTGTGTTTCTTTTTTTGATAATTGTTTATAATTTTTTTGTTAAAACTTTTTTTTTTTTGTTGAAATTTTGGAATTTTTTATTTTGTTTTTTTTTTTTATATTTTTTTTTAATTTATATTTTTATTTTCGTTTAATTTTTTTTTTTTTTGTTAAGTGTGTATTTTTGATAATATTTTTTGATTTTTATTTTTGTTGAAATTTTTGGAATTATTTATTTAATTTTTCTTTTCCGTCTTCTCTTTTTTTGAGTGTGTTTGTGTGCCTGTGTTTTTGGATAATTCTTTTTTAGAGTATATTTGAAGATATTAATTATTATTAAAAATTTTTTTTTTACAAAAAATAAAGAAAATACAACAAATTTTTATATATTTTGTGGATTTTTTTTTATTCGTAATTAATTTTTGCATTTTTTTTTGTGTTGGTGTCGTGTACTCGTATTAACGCGGGAAAAAATTTGTATGTGTTTTGATACAGGAGAACAAAATTGTATGTGTTTTGGTACAGGAAAACAAAAAAAGATGAAAATTAATAACGTTAATTTTAAGAGAAAATTAAAAATTTAAAAGTGACAAAATATGCGTTATTCTCAAATAGAAATTTACATACAAATGTCGGTGAGTTTTTCTGAACAATTTTTATTATTTTAGTTCTCATTTAACAAATGCAATACATCCGCTATAGTTAAATTATTTATTGTTGAACCAAATAAGAAATTATTATTAATAATTTAAAAAAAATTATTTAAATATGCAGTTTGGTAATGAAGAAAAAATGCAAAATGATTTATTGTTGGTTGAATAAAACCTTACAACAGCGATTTTGTGATTTTCGGCTTTTTTATCACAACTTGAAAAAATTTCTTGAAGTGGTTTTTCTTAACAAAAAAAAATCAAAAGAAATTTAAATTTTTTTTTATGATGTAAAATTTAATCCCATTATTTTTTTAGAAAGCTCTGTTTTTGCCGAAATATTTCCTAAAATATTGCCAAAAAATTGTTTTCTATAACAAAAAAAAATGTCAATTCTCAAATAGCCACCAAAAAGAAAAAAACCTCACATCATCGAAAGGTTTTATCGCATATGCAAGTGGGGCATTAAATATTATAACAACGCAAAGGCATTAGTTTTTAAAAGTTAGATTGTTTGTTTATGAGAAAGGGTCCCTAGCACATGTGCCAGGGGCCACATCTAAGCACCACGACCATAGGGCCCTTTGCAGTCTCATGGACGACTGTTCAAATAATCAAATAATTAGGTTGAAGAGAGGACTAGGGAAGAGTGTAGCTGGGGATCTAGTAGTTCTGTTAATAAGGGGCAATCCACCAGGATATTTGTCAGTAGAACGCCACAGGATTGGCAGATTGCCGGGTAGGAAGTCGTGAGTGATGGCGGTACGGCCAATTAGAATTTTGAGCAATTTTCTTACTCAGTATTTTGGATTGGTTATGGAGTAGATCGGTTCAGCGATTATCTGCTAGCGAACGTTTTTCATTGTTGTCATCAAGTGGACGTTGATGCTGTTAATTGCCTCGACATAAGTATGTTAATGAATGCCGCGAATACTGTGGGAACTGGACGGAGCAGAACTTATTTTGCAAGCCGATTAGAATATTCGTTGCCAGGAATGCCTACATCGAAACTGAATAAAGCAATTGTTTATTAGATGGTGTCCAATCTCTCCTAGTACCGGGTTCCCTCCTGGAGCGAGGCAACCTCGTTTACAGCATGTTCTATTGCTGACCATACTGCTCAGCAAAATAACCTCCTCAAATTATTAAACAATCGCAAAAGTTATTAAATGGCCATTTATTGCCGCTTCAGTATAGTAAATCGCGGAATTACCTGATCCACTAAGCTCGCGTCTAAACAATGTACGAAAGCTTATTGACTTTTTTTTCCATCGGGACATGCTAACCGAAATGCTTAACACCGCTTCCATCCAAGGTATCCACCCTGGTTTTGGACAGGTATTTGGGATGCTATGAAGTGGGATGTTGAGACTTCTTTCCATTTCGGTAAGGATTAGTGAGAAGAAGAAGGAGGCTTTTTTACGAATGCGAGTATTCAATAAATTTTTAATCAAGCAGTACAATGGTTATTCAGAATTGCAGAGGTTTTTACAGATAACTTGTTGAGGAGGAGGTGTAATAAAGGAGTTGTAGAGAAGCTACCGATGAAGTGGAGAGTAGAGAAGCTACTGATTCTTCCGCAACAGCCTCAAATTTTTACCTTGGACATCCTGGCATATAGTAGAGCAATCTGTCGTCGAGAAGAGCGTTAATCACTCGTATTAACCTTACTTTTTCTGCGTTAAGAACCCTAACCAACCGGTAGATTGATAAAACACTATCAACAGTTTGTTAAGTTTGAGGGTCGCATTTGCATCCATCGAGACACCAAGAAAGCTAATCGTATCCGCTAAAGGAAAGTGTTTGCTTCCACTAAGCCGTTCCGGAGTGGTATCAAAGTCTTCCCTCCGACAATTTATAATAGCTCCATTTCTATGACACCAGAACCTAACCCGGTGGCGTGTGGTATGAAGTTTTGAAGGTTTTTTTTAACCACCAATAAGAAAATATTGTTCGCGTATATTAAGTGAGGAATGTCGGCCAAAGAGGAGGATAGAGAATGCAGATATATATGATATTAAGTATAGTAGCGTGAAAAGAAGGGATCCCTGTGGAATACCATTCGCTATGTTGCGTAAAAGTCAGATTTTTTAAGGTTTTCCTTTTGCTGTTGTAAGGGTTAACGAAAAAAAATAATTTTGAAACCACTCAAAATTGATTATGTGCTCACCGAAAATAATTATACCCCCCCCCCCCTTTTTTTTACTCACCTGCTATACACACAAAAAGAAATTTCCTATCCAAAAGTCAGTTAGTAATTAACAAAAATCTTTTTCTTTTTTTTTTTTTTTTGATCAAATCTTATTTGTGGAATTATTTTTTTCTTATGGTGGCTGTATAATTTTCTTTCGTATTTGTTTGTGAGTGTGTGTTTGTGTGTGTGTGTACGTGTGTGCGTCCGTGTATGTGTGTGTGTGTTTGTTTGTAGTTAAATTTTTTTCGTTCAAATAATAATATTTTTTCTATTCTTCTTTTCTGGAATTCATAAATAAATTTTACTTTTATATGAAAATAAAATTTGGAAAGAATCCATTTTTTATTTTTAGGGGTTGGAATTTTTTTTTTAACGAAAAAAGTAAAAATTTTAACGAAAATAGTAATTTTTTTTAAGAAAAAGTTTTTATCCCATTTTTTTTTTAATGAAAAAATAGAAACTAAAAAAACGACAATTTTTAAAAATAAAAATTTATTTTTATTCGTATTGGTGTAAATACGATTGGAAATGTTTTTCATGCATATTTTTTTCTCCAATCGCTATTAATGTTATTTGTTCGTATTGGTAGAAAAACCAACATAAAAAAATTACGTGCTCCTCTACTATTGACCGTTTGACGTGGCGTCCACAGATTATAAGAAATATTTTCTTCTCCTTTGAGTTTTGTTACTCGTAATAATTTTTTATTCTCTCAATTTTGCTTATGTCCTTTTTAGTTAATATTGCAATTCGTACTTGTAAGACGTTATTTTTAATGTCGTACGTATCCTTTTTCTTTTTTTTTTTTTTTTAGTAATTTTCATTTTCAATTTCATTTCATTTTACTTATTTTAACTACAATTAATTATTAATAATTATTAATTAGCTTAGATTATAGTATAATAATTCCTAATTAGTTTGTTCTGTTTTTATTTTATTCTATTTCCTATAATTTAATTTAATTTATTTATTTAAATTTTTATTTTCTTTTTTTTTTTTGTTCTATTTACATAGTACACAAGAGTAAGTGGGTGATTTTCATAAATTTAAATTGTTTTTTTTTTGTTTTTTACTTTTTATTTTAATAAAATTTAGTAGCTTTTTTTTTTAGTAATTGTAGGTGTTTCGTTTTTTTTTTGTTGAAAATATTTTTTGCTTATTTTGACAATGTTTGTTTGTTTTTCTGTTAATTATCAGGTTTTTTCGTCCTTTGAATTTTCTTTGCAATAAAATTAAATCGCATTTGGCCGGTTTTTAATTTTTTATATTTAATATAAAAGTTTTTGTTTTTATGTGTTTTTCACCAAATTTTGTTTTTATATTGCCATACCGGAAGGACTTTGTATATTTTGTTTTGTGTATGTGTGTGTGTGTGTGAAAAAGTTAATTTCCATTCAATTTACTTTTGCCGAATTATTCATTTTATATTTTTTTTTGTTGCCCTTTTTATATACCAAGTAACTAAAAGGATATTTTCTGTCTATGCTGACACGAAGGACTTAGGATCGAATAGTTTTCGATTTTACATTTTGCTTTTTGTTTTGTTTAAACTATTTTCACCTGAACTTATTTGTGAAATTTTTATTTTTTTTTTGGTTATTTTTTTTTTTTGTCAATTTTAAATTGCATTTTTTCTTAGTTCTTATTTTTTGCATTATAAATAATTTGTGTTTGATTTCAATTTTTTTTTAATATAAAATTTTTAATTAATTTTTTAAATTCTTATTTTGAAAAAAATTTCTAATATTTTCATTTTTTCTTTTAAAAATTTCTGTTTAGATTTTTTTTTAATAATGTTAGATTTTTTTTTGAATAGTGTTTTGTGTGTGTGTGTTTTTTTTTGTTGATGTGTTTAAAAAATTTGGAATTGTTTGCTTTTTGCAAATTCTTTAAAAACAAAAAGCAAAAGAAAATTTTCGTATTTTAAATAAATGGCAAAACAAAAATGAATGTAGAGAAATTTTTTTTTGGGAATAAATAATTAACAGAATACACAAAAGGATTTTTATGGAAGGGATTGTGGTGGGGTTGGGGGGTGGGGGTAGGAGTTTGTGGGCCATACTAAATGGGAAAACCAAATGTAACTTAATGTCACGCACCTAAATCGATGGTTTTACTGATGTCGACCAAGTCCATGTGTCACTGATCGGCTTGTGAGGAGATTTTCATTGAGGACGTCGTCCCTGTTGGATCATCGATAACAACTACGCCACTGTTCGTATTTGAGACCGCCATGGAGTTGGCTCCACTGCCGCTGGATGCACCGCCTCCGGCACCGCCGTTGTGTTGCACTTCCAGGCCGTTTACCATTTTTTCAATGTTCTTCAATTCTGATGGTGAATTCGACTGCGACGTTAGGCATTTGTTCTGGCCAATTTGCATGATCGACGGCGAAGGTGTCGGTGATACCGAGATAGGCCGTGTCGGTGGTGAGTTCGATGAAGCGCGCGGCCTTGGACTTGAACTTAGACTGCGCCGGCCGGTATCCGAACCTAGACCACTGCCCACATTGTCGCCAGCATTATTGCCACCGCCGGCTCCGCCGCCTCCGCCACGATCGCCTATACGATTACTGGTCAAATTGGAGCCGGGTGTGACTGCGTCAAACGCTGAGCCTAGACTGCCGGGCAAACTGTACGGAGAGAATCGATGACCCTTAAGGCCATGCAACGGCGACGCCGGCGAATGGCCCGAATAGTGGCCGAATAAGGCGGGATGCTGTGCTGCCAGCGCTAGTTGGGCATTGAATAGGAGGCCCGGATTGAGTCCCGGATTCATAGCAGCCGCCGCAGCCGGGTTGTGTAACAGCGACAGCGGCGGTGGTGGATACAGCCCGTGCGGGTACAGATAAGGCAGTAAATGCGGCGGTGGATGAATTGGCGGACCCACTGATATATTCGGTGACGGATATGATGTACCGGCTGAATTGTGCCCCTCCTTGGGACTGCCAGACGTTGGTCGAAATGCTCCGCCCGTACTACCAGCCACACTCTCTGAACAACTGGAATCGCTACCATCTCGCTCCGATTCGTCCGGTTGCAGACGCCTTCGTATCGCCTCTTCGTTAGCTTGAATATCACCGCCGCCGGTCAGGTGGTTAAACCAGGCTGCAAGGACTTATTTATTGTTAAATTGTTATCCTCTTTTTATAATCACAGACAAAAATCAATTAATTTTTATATTAAAATATTTATAAATTATCTTAAAATGTTTAGAAAAAATGTTGTTTGTTTTTATAGAAAAAAGTGAAAAAAAATGTTCAACAATACCTGAATGCGGATGGGCATGCATTTGCTGTAGGGAATGACTAAGGGGTAGCAGGGGGCTTTGTGGTGGCCCAACTACATCCAGTAGCTTGTCATCGTCATCCTGGTTGTCGTGCCGTCCCGTCTGACTGAGATGCGCTGGTGCCCTGCTACTGCTCACGTGGGTGGGATTCAGTTTATCCGAATCGGATGTTCCTCGCTGCGCCATTAAGGCTTGCCTGTAACAACAATAATCGGGATTTTGCTGGTTAGTAATCGAAAGTTCTACGCTTCGCATTGTCCACAATTGATTATATTAGAAACTAAATTCGAACATTTCCATTTTCACATTTTACGAAATTTCTCCCTAATCACCTTGCATAATTCCTCCCTAATAACAATCGAATAAATACAACAACAAAAAAACGTAGAGAAAAAAAAACCCCAACCGGACACGATAAGGTGCAGAAAAATAACTTCAAATTAAATAGAAGACACCAAAATCAATCGATATAATTGATAAAAAAAAATCCTAATCCGTTTTGAGAAATCGAAGGGAAGCAATACCGACGACAATGGATATCGATTTGCCAAGAATTAAGAAATCCGGATTAGGGCATCATCAATCCCCTGTATCGGCGCCCTCAAGCTGTTCTCGCCTTTCCTAATGATCCTATTCACTTACATTATTACTTAACACTCTAGCGTGCGGACGTTCCTCCCTTCGGCTACTTGGCTGAGCATACAAAGTCAGTCGCCTTCTCTGTACATTCAAAGTGATGCTTGTCAGTCGTTTTCTGCTGCGTCAAATCAATCAGAAGCCAATTCATCATTTGGCAAAAAATCCACGGTAATCGCATTGGAAAATGGAAATCCGACTAGAAATTGATACTCTGCAAACACCCTGGGGCATCCGCAATTTATTCGTACCCCCATCATTCTTCGCCGTCTTGTCCGAGGCATTCTATCCTCGTCCGTTGAGAATGTTTCATCGCACAAAGTTAGCCACTAGCCGAGCCGAGCATCGCTTTTACTATGACTTTTTCGGTTTTTCTATGGAAATTCACATTTACTTGTTTACACAGTTGGGCTCCCGTTACGGACGAGCACACTCTCACACTCTGACCACCTTCGATGTACCATCAACAAAAAGTCCTGTCCACCCTCTCTGTTCGTATCGGGCATCATCTGCACCAGAATTCACCACGTCTGCCTGCATTAGTGCTTTGGTCGCAGTGCAAACGAGCCCCCATTCCGCCAATCCAATCTATTGCCACAATTCCCGGCATGCTTTTTACCACATTCTCATCATCACCCTTGACAGCTACAGGATTGTAGGTATCTCTAATCGAATTGACTGATTTCTGCATATTCATGGACTTGCCGTCCTGACCGTGATTGCTGCACAGATTGCTGGCTCTGCTCCGACCGATAGTCCATCTTCTTGCTGAGTGTTGTCTTAATTTGATCTTTTAAGCTGATATTAACCTCAAACGTAGTTCGTTGCCATCCCTCATCACTAAACAAGCATCGGATTGCTTAAAAAAGCCTGCAGAGGATTTCCGAGGATAGGAAAAATATAACCAAATTTGGGGACTATTCTGATCCCTTCATCAGACGGACAGTATATCAAATTGAATCTAATCGAATTGATATGAACCGACCTGATTTTACACGCCAAACCGAAGAGTAAATAAATCGAATTGTAAATAAAAAATCATCCCGGATTACATTCTCAGATTCGAGTAATTGAACTGAATTACAAAAACGAACCGAAAAATCAACCAACATTTTTAGGGTACTTTGTTAAGAAGTTTTCTCCCATTTTCGTCACAGCCCTTATCCAAATAATGCCTCCCCTCCTGCACTCTTCAATCGGTTTCGGTTTATCGCAGAAGTAGTGGTAGTTAGTTTAGGACAAGAAATTTTCAATTTATTCCATAAGAAAAAAGAAATTTATCGCCGGATTTTATTTTGAATTTATTTCCCTTAGTTTGGATAATTTAAATGAAACTATTTGTAAATGGATACGATACGTCAGAGATTTTTGCAGGTTAACTCGTTGCAACACAATTTCAGTTTTAAATGTTTATATCTTAAAATTTAATCGAAAAAGGGCAGAACATTTAAAAAGATACTTCGTTGGCATAGTACGCCATCTGGAGATGATTTGAGGCAATCGGTTTTTAGAAAAACATTTCCTTTTGCCTCTATGGAAGGAAGAACATTTTATGTCTTGAACATTTTAAGTGAAAAGATTTGAATATTTATAAATTTTGGTCGAAGATTTTTTTTTGTTCACTTGTAAAATGCATGCCTTCAAGATAAATCTTACACCATGTGCTCTGGTAATCCAAAAGGATAAAAATCAATAAATAATAAATGTGAATAACTGCTATTCTTATGTCACCTTTTAAAAGTTTATAGACTGAACACTTTTCCAATAAAACGCTAAATTGACGCTTAATAGCATTAAAAGTATTTGGTTTGATAGTGTAAATAGTGGGAAAAAAAATCATGTAATCTCTTCTAAGCTGTACGAACTTATGTAATTTGTTTTAATTCGTAAAGTATAAGTCAAGATTACACAGCATTAAGGTTGAGGGAAAAAAATATTCTCAAAGAAGTTTTTTTTTCCTCTTTCCGGAATACCATATATAAACTTTTTTCAAATAAACCCTAAAAAAAAAATTATGCAATGAATTTATTGGCTTATCAGTTAGACTATAGAAAAATAAATAGGAGATTTTTTTAGACTACATATCGGCAAAGATCCAATTGATTAGACTATAGACCCATAAAGGTGAGATTTATTAAACTAAGGACCGAGAAGGAATAAACTGATTAGACCATATACTGATAACAATTAGATTGATGAGAACATATACCGACAAGGATTAGATTGATTAGACCATAGACCAATAAAGGTTCTATTGGTTAGACTATATGCCAATAAGGATCCAATTGACTAGACCGTAGATCGATAAATATGAGATTGATTAGACTATAGACAGATAAGGATTAGATTTATTAGACCACAGGCCGATTAGACCTTAGACCGATAATTGCTAGATTGATTAGACCATAGATCGATAAATTTGAGATTGATTAGACTATAGACCGATAAGGATTAGATTTATTAGACCACAGGCCGATTAGACTATAGACCGATAAGCGCTAGATTGGTTAGACTATAGACCGATAAATATAAGATTGATTAGACTATAGAACGATAAAGATTAAATTAATTTGACCATAGGCCGATTAGACCCTAGACCAATAAGAATTAGATTTATTAGACCACAGATCGATAAGCGCTAGATTGACTAGACCATAGATCGATAAATATGAGATTGATTAGACTATAGACCGATAAGAATTATATTTATTAGACCTTATACCGATAATTGCTAGATTGATTAGACCATAGATCGATAAATTTGAGATTGATTAGACTATAGAACGATAAAGATTAAATTAATTTGACCATAGGCCGATTAGACCCTAGACCAATAAGAATTAGATTTGTTAGACCACAGATCGATAAGCGCTAGATTGATTAGATCATAGACCGATAAATATGAGATTGATTAGACTAAAGACCGATAAGCGCTAGATTGATTAAACCCTAGACCCATAAGAATTAGATTCCAAATCGTGTTGTTAGTCATTTTACTGCATCCTTTTTGAGCAAGAAGAGTCCAATTATCCAGGAGTATCGCAAGACATTTTGATCACTTGTGTTATCCTTGTTTACTCAAAAAAAAATTCGTCTACATTTTTCCTGACTAAAAAAAATTGTGCCTCTAAAATCAATATTATCAAAAAACTAAAAATGTTCAATGTTACGAAATATTTTCAATTCGTATTGGTGATACGCAAAGTAGTTTTCTAGCTCCTATACTATAAAATATTAAGACTTCAGATATGCTTTTCTGATACAACAAGAAAAAAAACCAACATTCAAAAATTATTGACAAGTCAAAATCAATTTCTATGAAAATATTTATTTTCCTTAATTCAAATTAATTCCCCTTTGAATATAATTTAGGTCTTAAAATCTGTCTTTTAGGACCTTCAATGAACTTGGCTAAATAAACAAAACTTCACGATGTACACTGAGAAGACTCAATGTGCATCGTGCAGTTTTGTGGCGTCAGCATACCGAACGGTATCACCCGATGCAGTCAACGTCGTGGCATCATGCCCACCCATCGACACCCTGACAGGAGAGCGGGAACGCCAACATCGTAGGTAGAAAGAAGAGCGGCGAAAGGTCCTCTGTGAAGAGGAGAGACCCGAGACTCTTCGCCTCTGGCAAAAGAGATGGGACAGCTCGACGAAGAGTCGGTGGACTCATCGGCTGATCCCAGATGTCACCAAATGGGTCACTCGCCGGCACGGGAAAGTCGGGTATTACATCACCCAACTCTTGAGTGGGCATGGATGCTTTCGGGCATACTTGAACAGATTCAAGAGAACTGACTCCCCAAACTGTCATCATTACCGCGATGTAATCGAAGATGCAGAACATGTGTTCTTCCAATGCCCCTTCTACGAGGGGACACGGGCAGAACTGGAGAGAAATCTGGACCGTTCCATCAGTCCATAAAACATAGTGGAGTGTATGCTTAAGAGCCAATCGGCTTGGAACAGAGTTGCAGAGTACGCGGAATCTATCATCAAGGAATTTCGCACCACGTACGAAGAATAGGCCGCGAGGCGTCATAACATCGGGACAGCAGCAATATCAAATAAGAATGCCCCGGCGAAGTAGTATTTACAAAGAGTGCCGCCGGGGAACCATCGTTCCGGGAGTAAAGTTAAAGGTACAGGTTAGGTTTTAGCGAGGTAGAAATCCCACATAACTCGTCTGGCAGGTAGAAGGTCTTCCAGGCGAGTATCTTTTGAAGGTTTCCCCCTGGACCTCATTAATCTAAACCTAAAAAAAAAATAAAAACTCTTCTCATAATACTCGTAATCAATAAAATAAACGTGATGTAATTCTTTTCGGCACGTTTAAAAAAATGTTTAATACAATTCCAAAAAAAAAAAAAAAACTATCAAAATTGAACACTTTTTAGTTGTTTTCTTTTTGTTGATGCTGGTCAACAGATGGACCCATAATCGTTTTGTAATTTGTCACATTTTTTTCCTTTCTCATTTGCTGTTTTTTTACATTTTTCTTCTCCTCTGTAAAAAAATATTTTTTTTAAAAATTGTCATACTGCAAATTTATTTTCGGATACAATTTTGTTTTTGTTTTTTTTTATTCGAATCAATAAAATTATTGGTAAATTGTAATGTGCAAGAATGCATGTACGTAATCATGTTGTGACATTTTAAGTAGATTAACTAAATTGCATAATCGCAAAAATGAGAATACAAATTATTTACCTATATTCAAAAATTAAATAAAAAAAAAAATAACTTCAACTTATTGACTACTACGACAGACTGACTGACTATGTACGAACATATGAGAATCGATGAGAACGCAATCGATTTTATAAGCTTTGAAAAGGTTACGTTTAACAAGTAGAAACATTTCAATAAGCACACTTACCTGTGTCTTTGAAACAAAGAGAAAAAAAAATAGTTGACCATTTTTCTGAAACGATAATTTTTCATAAATGTCCGGGGAGTTTTTTATTTCACCTTTAATGACGTTGAAAATATACCCTTTTATGTATTTTCTTTTTTTTTACTACAAATAATATTTGAATAAAATTAGCTCTAATTTGACTAAATATTTAATAACAAAAAATATACGATGTAGCTTTTGGATGTCTCTAAAAATTTGCTATTATAGATAAAAGTTTCGAATGACATTTTTGACAGAAAATCACTTTTAACTAATCCCAATTTTTTTTTTTTTTTGAGTGAGAATTTCTATTAATTCTGATACTATCTGAGAATGATGATTGTACAAAATTATTTAAACCAAAAATCAAATACTAAAAGGATAGTACCAGATTATAAGGAGAATTATTTTTTAAGACTAACATAAGGAAAAAGAAAATTTTTATAAATAAAATTTTTTATTGAATTCACCTTTCGTTTTTGAGGCATTACTTTAAATATTTTTAAAGTGACTTTTGTTATTTAAATTTGATCGAAAAGTAAATTCAATTGGAATAACATATAAATTTCGAGAATTAATTAAATAATCGAAAATATTTGTACTCGTATAGACAAGATTTAATAATAAATCGATTAGAAAAAAATATGTACATTTTTTATAGAATTTTTTAAGGAATAATTAACAATATATGAGATTCCTTTTATATTGGAGCATATTTAGATTATTATCAAATTATAAATCGTTTATAAATTAAGTTGAATATTACACAAAAAGATTTATTTAAATAAAATCAACCAAAAACCTTCAGTAATTATAATAACTGAGGAAGATTTATCTAATTTGAACTTTGGAAAGTAAAATTAAATTTTATTTATTTAAAATTTTTATTTTTATGAAATTTTTATTTTATTATATTTAGAATGTTTTTCCAATTATAAAATAAAGTAAATTTATTTAATTAATTGGCAAAAGACATTTTGCAAGACCCGATCCTAATTTTTAGGGTAATTTTTAATGATATTTTTTTACACACTACGGCTTATAACATTTTTTATGTGCTCTAAAAATTACAGATTATCTCCATAAAAATAATTTCTTCATTTTTTTTTTAATTTTACGTTAAAAAAAATGTCGATTATCATGCGTTTATGGAAAAGTCGACTGAGAAACTGTCGGCTCAGGTCATAAGCCAAAGCCGACTTGCTTTTCAAAGCAATAAATTCACATTAAACAGTCACTTTCTTTTCATTACAATAGTTTTTTCACCACAATTTATAAGTTTTCATAATCTAATATTAGGCGTTTTATTTATTTTTTTACTTATTAATACAGAATAAGAACGAGATCTATTTAAATATTCTTCTAAAGTGAAAAATTTTGCTATAGCCCAATATTATACTTATCTATAAAAATTTATTTTTTAATACTAAATGGCAAATTAAAAACTATATAAATTAATTTATTTTATTATAAAAACTTTTAAATACTATAAAATAATATGCCTATTATTTACAAACTGTTAAATGGATAATCTGGTAATTTTACCTAATGCTTGTATTTATGATAAATTTATCTTAAAATTTTACTTGAACACAATATATTTGCATAAATCAAATTATTTTTGAGTAGAAATTTTCTTTGTAATATATTCATTAAATTTGAAATCAAAATTTTTCGAAAAAAAATGCAAATTTTATGAATTTTTCTATCAAATTTTTAAAATGCACATTTTACAAAAAAAAAAAAAACAAACAAAAAAATAATACATTTAATATTTTAAATAAAAAGCTTTAAAAATATTAAAAATTTACTAATCAAATTGCTCTTAAACCAACAAAAAAAAAAATAAAAAATAAAAAAAAATAAGAAGAAA
Source organism: Atherix ibis (assembly GCA_958298945.1). Classification (NCBI taxonomy): domain Eukaryota; kingdom Metazoa; phylum Arthropoda; class Insecta; order Diptera; family Athericidae; genus Atherix; species Atherix ibis. The sequence goes on along the minus strand of OY282610.1, from coordinate 24,389,727 downwards.
CACCAATAATTCCATAAGAATTCACAACAAAAAGTACGTTTTTTCCCAAAGTTTTTACAAAAACAGAAATCGTTTATTGTTAAACACTTCCAATTAATCAGCGCCATCTTGACTAGTTATTTAAATTATTATCTAAAAAAAAAAAACGAAGAACAACAAATCAAAAAACATATTTTGGTCTAAGGCAAAAATATACAATAATAATGAAGAGAAAGGATTCCGAATTAAAATAGCAGCTAAAAAGGAATTAAATGGCCAGTCGCCAATCGGATTGAGGCGATTTCGTATGATTTTGGAAGGTTTTCAGTTGCAAGGCCGACAACAGATTCACGGTTGCGGTATTCTCGTATGCAGATCCAATGACGTTTCTGGAGGTAATGCAGTTATAACTGCACTACAGCAATACCAATTGGGCTGGGCAGTGACGGCACCGAATGCCTGCACCAGAATCGTTATAATTCTGTTATTTTCTTCTCTCTTTCGTCCTACCTCTCTGTCCGGCTCGCTCACTAATAAATTTAAATCAGGATTGAAGAAAAAAAGTATGAAAACTGGATCCCAGGAACAAAGCAAAAGGAAAATGGCAACACTCAAGCGAATATAGAAATCTTTGGATAATAATGCAATTTAAGTACAACCGCAACTCCCCTTCCCATTACTCTCATTCGCATTTTAAAAACAAACCAAAAATATTTTAACATTACCAGTTTTGCAGCTCCTCCTAATTGTAGCTGACAAAGTAAAAGCAAAGTAAAAATTCAACGAAAAGTAAGAAATCTGAAACCGATCGAATAAGAAGAAAGCAAATAGAAGAAAAATGGAAAAACAAAACGAAAACGATGGAGAAAAATAAAAACAAAAACAACTTCACTTTTGGCAGGCGAAGTTATTGGATTGCGTTACGAAACAGCAAAAGCGGAAAATGAACCAAAATAAAGAGAAAAAACCAATTCGCTTCTTATCTATTTATCTATATATCTCTCTCTCTCTCTCTCCCACTCTCATTCAATCGCTATCACTATCTCTTATTCGTATCTGAATTTTTTCTTATTTGTTTTCACTGTTTTTTATTGCAAATTTTCTTCGCCATTCAATTTTCTTATCTTTTTCTTAGAGCCGCCGCCGCTGTTGTGCTTATTTGTTCTTGAATATCGCCGGGGTTCACTCCTTTGTGAGCAAAACGAACAAAACGCAAAGCGGTAGAAGATTCCCCACTAAAAGAAGTACGCATTCAGAAATATGGGCGGAGTTCGGTGTACTCGGGTTGGTACTGCAACGATGTGCGATGGCGACAACAACGACAGCGACAATGGCTAACGGTGGCGTCAATGGCGACCGCAGCGAAACCTATTCAAGCCGATTTAAAGTATGCGATGACGTCGACGAAATTATTTTTCAATGGAAAATTCTCGCGATTGCAGTACAGTCTGCACAGCGCATGCAGTGCTGCAACTTTGAATACAGGGTGGGTTAACTTGGACTGGCTAATTGCAAATGCTCAAATTTTTTTTTAAATTTTTTTTTTGTGCAGATTATAAAGAATTTTTAAATGTCTTCATACTCAGTGCAAGAACGTGTTTTCTTCTGTACAATCTATTGTTACAACACAAAGCAATTATCGTCAGCATTTCAATACTAGTGAACGCATGATAATAACCCTTTTTGAGGAGCGTTGTGCAATATTTGATGAGCCACGAACAAATTCGAAACGATCTGTGTTTGCAACGAACAAGCTGTGGAGGCTGTACGTGAAAGTGTCAACGATGATGCATCTGCGTCTACATGTCGACGTGCTACTCAAACAACGCATTTTGACAATTCATCTGTGGATGTTTTCACATAAAATACAATTGGCTCAATAATTATTACCGAGGGATGCAGCACAACGGCTACAATATGCCATAAAGATTCATTCAACTGGCGACAGATAATGCCAACTTTTTGAACACTTTCATTAAGAAGCACTTTTTCATTTAAATGCGTATGCCAATAAACCGAATTGCCGAATTTGGAGTACGAAGAATCCTAGAGCGTTGCGTCGGCGGCTATTACACCCTCTTAGATGCACTGTTTGCTGTACTCCATATTTTTTCGAAGATGAGGGTGAGGATCCACAAACCGGACCATGTCAGCAAATTTTTTACGTCCTTCTAACTAACTTTTTTCATAGAATGTTAGAATAGTTGCCTTTCTAAATTTTCTCACAGATGTCACACAAATAGCTTAGTTGTAAAAACAGCTTTTCTTTTCTCTGCTTTATACGAAAATAATTTTTGAAAAACAAAAAATACACAAAAACTATTCGAAGTAATAGGAATTTGCTGTTATTTTTTATTAAAAGGATTTTTTGGAATTTCATTCTTTTTCTAGATTTTTGGACCTAAATCCGCCAGTACTTAGCATATGGTTCCAGCAAGATGTAGGTACAGGTCATACCGCGAGAGTAACAATGGCGATTCATCGAGAACATTTCGATGACCGAATAGTTTAAAAAAAATACAAATTTCTCTTGGCCACCTCTTTCCACAGAATTAACGGCCCATGATTTTTTTTGTATGGGGTTTCTTGAAGGAACGGCTTTACGTGAACCAAAACTAAAGCAGAATTTTCGGGAACTAAAGCAGAATTTTCGAACAGAAATTATTGTACAAATTTTGAGCAACAAGAAAATGAAAGTCATTTAAAGGATATTATTTTTCACACTTAGATCCAAAAAAAAAAATTGAATAAATTATAGTCAGTCCAAATTGGCCCAAAATAGAAAATGCTCGCACTGCTCTTTTAATCGCTTACAATTTTATTATTGATTTTTCACCGAAAATAAATTATAATTTAATAGGGAAAAAGAGGTTGGATAACAAAAACTATTAAATTTACAAGAGTGAGAAAATTCCGAGACGACAAAATGGAGAATATTTTTTGTGGAAAAAACAAAGCAAATTTAACTAATCACAAAAGACCAAGCTTCTTAAAAAAATATTTTAAAAATTCAACTTTTCTTTTTAAAAGAAAAATTTGGGAGAATTTCGTACTTTTGTGAAATTGAAACTTTTCAAAATCTCTTTTGTCTCAAGATTTAAAAGAGCAGCTTTCAAACTGTTACCATTTCTAACTACCTTAAAGAAGATCTTAAAGATTATTTGTCGAATATATTGAACTGAAACCAAAAAAAAAAAAAACAAGAACATTTTTTTTAATAAAATTCGGAGAAGGTGTGCTTTTCCAGTTTGTTGTTCTAATAGTTAAAAAATTTTAGCTTTAAAAAAAGGATTTGTAAGAAAATATTTAAAAAGAATTGACAAAAAAAAATATATTAGAAAAATTATTCAGGAAAGATTTGAATTTTGCGCCATTTTTAAGTGACAGCTGACAGTTTATGATTATTAAAAATGGAGCACTACATGAAAGGGTAGCCAGTTTTTATTGTTGAGTAATATTTGAAAAAAAATAATGAAGGTTCGGCAGATGCAGTTTGAACAAAATCATCTTCTGCGATGAGGCTCATTTTAATGTCGATGACTTGGTTAATTAACCAAACTGTTGCATTTGGGGTTCAGAAAATCCACGAGTGACTGTTGAGAAACAAATACGTTACTGGCTGGTGCGCATTTTAGACTGAAGGCATCATGTAACATGATAATCCAGTTTATTGTGCCACAATTACAAGATATGGACAACATGCGGTTTTGACAAGACGGTGCCACATGCCGTACAGCCCAAGAAATAAATCAATTACTGCATGAGTATTTTCCCATTTTGATGATCAGAATTGGCAGTCCAGATCAGGCGATTTAACGGCATTGGACTATTTTCTTTGCGGGGTTTGTCAAGTCTAAGCAAGACGGTGCCACATGTCGTACAGCCCCTGGGTATCAACGATATTCAGCCACATTTAGACAAAACGGTTACAGAAAATTTAAAAAAAAAGTAGTGAGTATGTACGCAGCAAAGCCGTAGAGGCCATTTACCCGATATGCTATCCCATACATAACCCTATATTGTATACTTTTTGTATTAATAAAAAAATTACAATTTTTAATTACCAAGCAGCATTTTCTATCAGGTAATTTTTTATTTTTTTCCTTTTCTTGTAGGGACACAAATTTTATGAGGCAAAAATTAAAAAATCTAGAGAGAAAAAAATTATCTTTTTTATTGATACTTTTCCAATCGAAGGTGAGGGAGGTAGGACGTGGGAGTAAATTTCTGAAATTTCGTGAGGAAAAAATGTGCCCCCGAATTTTTTGAAAGGAAGAGTTTTTCGTTTTTTTTTTAATTAGACCGCAAATACCGTCGGATGCAGTCATACTATTTCGTCAGTAATTCTTGCATGGAAGATATTGAGTTTTTTTTTAAAAAATATTTGACGTTTATCCATTGTTAGATAGCGTCGTAGTCAATATTTTCACTACCAGGAGTCGTTGTAGTCTTTTACGCTTTTGATTTTTGCAAAATTTTTTCGTTATTAAATATATTTTCTGTTCCTCCGATTTTTTTTAAAAGTTATTTATTAGAAAAATGTTCAAAAGATATTTTTTTCATATAAAAACATGTGTGGCTTTATCAGCAGAACGTTTTCGATAAAAACTTTCAAGTGGGAAATAATTATTACGATTCTTTTAATATCCATTTTATTCGAAGAATTAGTAGAAGAGAAAAATTGGTCTTACCACGTAAATTTAAATATGGCGAACTGACATTCAAAATAAGTTCAAAGTTTAATTGGACGCACTTTCAGGATCGATTGATACAAAATTCAGAAGATTCCGATCAGATTCAGTAAATTTTTAAAGGCATAAGATTACTTGTGAACGCATTTGAATGAAATTGAAACGATACACGAACGAAGTATCGATGCTGGCTAACCCAATTGCTGTCAAACCTATCCGAACAACAAGTAACAGTCCATTTAGATACCGTAAGCTACGATGGGGAACTGGGATGATGACCTTCTTCGTCGCGGGGATGAAATTGCGGCAAATAATTGCTAACAACACAATCCGGCATATTAGAATAATTGCACGGATATTCGATATCCTTTTAGCTAAAACCAGGGATCTGTATTTGTGGTTGACTCGTTAGATTTTTCCGTTGAGCCGCCGATGCAGCAACGATAAGCCCACCAGTTGGTAGGGTGTCCGCAATGTGGTGCGATTGTGAGTGGATTGTCGAAAGGGGTAAGAAATTCGGGTGTAATGCAGGCACGAACCGAAACTGGCATTAATAAAACTAGACTTATACTATAGATTGTTAGATAGACTGGAAGATAGCTAGCCAAATTGATGAAGATATTGAGGGTTACGAGCTGATTGCTGTTACAGATAGCAACGACCATGCAGGCAAATTCGAAACGAATTGAATGGAATCTGATAGAAGGGAAAAATCGCTACAAACCGGTGAACAGCAATTTTAACACTCTACAACAGCAATCATCCGGCAATCGTTCAGACTGTGTAAAATTACACGGATTAGACTTAAGCCGAATTTACAAGGCACCATACAAAGCCCCTCCATCCAGCCAGCTACATGCTAGAGAAGTCAGCCACCCATAATGGCGGTGTGTCAAAAATTCAAAACAATCCCCAAACCGAAATGTGCTACTCGGATTTTCGTGTGCACGTACAAATTATGCGCTGTTTTCTAAGGTGATAGAAGGCAGGCAAGAAATTAACACTTTTTCCAATTTGGCGAGTAATTGTTGAAAGTTTTTAAATAATCCCCCCAAAATACCACATTCACACGATCCACCTCCCATAAACTGTAGTGGATATTTTTTTTTTGGAATGCATTAAAAACTGCTATAAAATCACCTCAAATTGCTGTTAATTTTTGTTTAAAAGATTTATTGGAATTTCATTTCCCAATTTTTCTTTTTCCAGATTTTTGAAAGTATTTGTTACAAATTATTTTTTTGTTTTTAATACTTTTCCATGCTCGAATTTAGTAGGAAATAATTTTTGTTTTTGAAAAAATTGAAAAAAATAACATTTTCCTTTGAAAATAGCGGCAATTTGAGCTTTCCTTAATTTTCTCACAGATGTCGCACAAATCGCTTGGTTACAAAAACCTATTTTCTCTTCTCTCCCTTAATTAAAAAATTATTTTGGAAAAAAAACTGTTCGATGAAATTCTAAGCCAATAAAGTGATGGGAATTTGCTGTTAATTTTATTTAAAATCATTTTTAAGAATTTCATTTTTCAATTGTTCTTTTTCCAGATTTTTCCAGAAGTGTTTTTTGTCAATTATTTTTTTGTTATTAATTTTTTTCTATGCTCGCATTTAGTGGAAATAATTTTAATTTTTGAAAATATTGAAAAAAAAACATTTTGCCTTTGAAAATAGCGGCATTTTGAGCTGCCCTTAATTTTCTCACAGATTTTTGAAAGTATTTTTTGCAAATTAGTTTGTTTTGAATATTTTCCAAAATTTTCATTTTCAAAAATATTGAAAAAAACATTTTTGCTTTAAAAAAGCAGTACTTTGAGCCTTCCTAAATTTGCTCACAGATGTCGCACAAATCATTTCATTATAAAAATCTATTTTCTCTTCTCTGCTTTATTCGAGAATAATTTTTTTTTTTAAATGTAAGAAAAATGTTCGAAAATAAGTACAAAAACTATTCGATGAAATTCCAAGCCGATAAGTTATTGGGAATTTGCTGTTAATTTTAGTTAAAATCATTTTTTAGAATTTCACTTTTCAATTGTTCTTTTTCCAGATTTTCGAAAATATTTTTTGGCAATGATTTTTTTTTGTTTTTCATTCTTTTCTATGGTCGCATTTAGTGGAAATAATTTTTATTTTTTGAAAATACTAAAAAAAACATTCTTCCTTTGAATCTAGCGGTTCTTTGAGCCTTCCTAAATTTTCACACAGATGTCGCACAAATCGCTTAGTTGTAAAAATTTCTTTTACCTTCTCTGATTTTTTCGAAAATAAGTTTTGAAAAAAAAATACACAAAAACTATTCGATGAAATTCCAAGCCGATAAAGTGATGGGAATTTGCTGTTAATTTTATTTAAAATCATTTTTTAGAATTTCATTTTTCAATTGTTCTTTTTCCATATTTTCGAAAATATTTTTTGCAAATTATTTTGTTTTAGAAATTTTTTCCAAAAATTTTGGTTTTCGAAAATATTGAAAAAAATATATTTGCTTTAAAAATAGCGGCACTTTGAGCGCTCCTAAATTTTCTCACAAATTTTCGAATTTTCGAAAACATTTTTTTTTAATCTAACGATTCTTTGAGCCTTTTTATATTTTCTCACAGATGTCGCACAAATCGCTTGGTTATAAGAAAAACATCTTTTCTCTTCTCTGCTTTATTTTCTATCGAAAAACTATTCGATGGAAAACTAATCGTTACTTTATTAGGGATGAAGTTCAAAGTTAAAAAGGATAATCGGTAAAAAGTGCATTTACGTGTATGTAAGTCATGAAAATAGAAATTATGATAATTTGAAAGAGTACCAATTTTTTTTAGCTTCAAAAAAAAAACAATAAAAGCAAGCAGAAAAAAGATCAAAAATTAAGGGAGTGGCGCATAATATCCAGTCGCCATTATTGTTTATTATTCGTAGACACGTTCCTTGAGTATGGAGACCGCCTCAAAGTGGTAGCCACTCTTTTCACTTGATGATTTTTTTTATTGGCTTTATTTTTCCTGTTTTAACTTAAACATCCCTCGGCTATGGAAGAAAAAAGTTATTGTGTTTTTTTTTTATTTTGTTTTTATAAAATTTTCTTGATGTTGAGTTTGACTTTGGTTTTCAAGCAAAGCAATCGAATCGGGAGGGTGTTATACGATAATGTGCAAAATGGGCTCAGGATACCGCCTTGGAAGTGACACGTAAGCTAAGCGGTTAAGAAAAATGGAAACACTACCACCAGCCCCCTTGCAGCCCATCTTGGTTGGATACGAATTGTGCCGAGTTCATCATTCGTAAGCTATTTTGTCCTGGTTAACGTTAAGGCTTTATACGCTGTTTCAAATGAAATTAAATTTTAAAAAAAAAAGAAAAAATTAATAGAGACTCGCTTAGTTATAAGGAAATTATTAGTTTAACTGTAAATGATATTATCGCCATCGCCTTGCAGATTTTTCAGAAAGAATCATTTTAGATATTATTCATTTTTATAGCAATTGTTTAATAAGCTTTTCGTATTAAAAGAAATTATTTTACTTTTCTTTGAAAGTTCAGCAGCTATCGAGGTTAGGTTAAAAAAAAATGCCTTTTCAAAAAGCAAGCCCAAAGGCTATCGAATATGAACAATTTACAAACAGCTATGTTAGCTGGTCCTTAAAGTTATATTATTACTAAAAGTTATCCTTTAAGTATTATTTACTGATGCCAATAAAACGATATCGGCTAAATGCCAACTGAGTTCCACGTGCAATTGGATGGCAATTCGCATATTCTGAAAATCCTACCCTTTTCGCATCATCTTTTCGAATTTTCTAATATTTTTCTATGCTTAGCATTGGTTTTTTTTATTCTTTTGCGATTGCATTATCTCAGCATTTGCAGCAAGTCCTTCTACATAATATTTTCCTATTTATTTTTCGTAAATAATTATTAATTTTTATTTTTCTAAATGTTCCACTTTAGATTCTGTTTCGTCTGCACTCTAGTATTGGGCTGAGCAATTTTTCCCTTTGGGTATTTTGTCTTCTCTTCTTTTACATCCTTTCTGGATTTTTTCCTGCGTCTAGGAAAATTTTCATCTTCTTCTTTTCATTTCTCCATTATTAATATTATTTCATTTTGTGTATTAGTTTTTGTATTTTTTATTTTTGTTGTTGTTGTTGTTGTTGCTAAATGGAATATTTCAAAAGGTGAATGAATAAATAATTCACGTGTCTGAGCAATCCTTGCTCGGGTATATAAGGTACGAACACATACGATTATTCATCTGATAATATATTAACCCCCGTTCATTATTTTCTTCTTAGGAAATTTTCCTATTGCTCTTTGTGCGGAGTCCTTACACTTTTACGCATATTCGTATCGTATTTTAGGTTTTCCCTTTTTCTTTTTTTTTTTTTTTTGTACCTCACTCATCCTTTTTGCACCTTTTATGCGTAATCATATCCAACAAAGACTATTTTTATTATTTTTTTTAGTCGAATTCACTGAGAGCGCACGTAATTTGTTCAATTCTTTTTTTCTCTTCTATGCAATTCAGCCCCTAACGTGGAACGTCAATTTTTACTATTATCGCCGACGTACCATTATTAATTTTTTTATTATTTATTTATTTATTTATTTTCACTATTATTATCATTACAGTTTCAATTACAGCTATTAGTGATAAAGAGGAATTTATAAATCGCCTTCGAAGACGACATTGAAAAGCACCCTTGCTTAGCTATTATTCCTACACAGAAGGGAGGCGAATCAACTTCGCCATCGTATATGTTCGCAGTGTTTCCATTTACCATTCTAAAGGATAGAAAATGGCAGTCTATAAAAATAAAAAAAATTTCAACAAATTCGCACGATAAATAAGTACCCGGCAAAATTGGTACCCTCTGCGTTTTTTTTTTTTTAAATCTATTTTTTTTTCGTTCTTTTCTGTTTGATTTCTAATGATTTTTTTCTTGCGGTTAAAAAGGAAATTCTTCTTTGTGACCTTTTGTGTACCGTTAAATTCGCCCGAGGTGATTACTGCCGATTCAGAGTCTTTAATTTCCGTCACACTTATTATCCGTAAAAGTAAAAATTACCACTGAACTTTTACAGTTTATGCCTTTCTGAGACTATTGAGTCTGTCAGTTGTACTCTCTGCTACTCTGATTATAGTATTAGATTTTTCTAAATAAAATCACCCTCCCTCCCCCCCACCCCGCTTTTCCCAGCACTTTTAGGTTTAGGGCGTTTATATTTTTGTTTCGATTTTGTTTATTCAATTTCTTCGATTTTAAGGCGTTAACTGACTTAAGAATAGAAAGGATCTTTTTCCATCCCTTACAGGATTTTTCAATTGCTTCAAAAGAAAAGGAATTAAGGGATTTTTTTCTCTTTTTTTTTAAAGAGTATTTATTATTGTTTCTCCTTTTTTTTGTATATCTTTCAATATCATTTACTGACTCCCCCTTTTCACTTTTTAAAATAACTTTTAACTTGTTTTCTCATTTTGATTTTGTTTTCATAAAAAACAAAAAAATTTAAAATCTTAAATAATCAGAAATTAATTTTTAATTTCCGATCAAGGAAAATTTGGGTTTTTCTTTTTTTTAATGATTGAAAAAAAAAAATTACAAAAAAACCCTAATAATAATATTGATAATAATAATATTATAAGGAGGGTAGGCTGGGGCATATGGTCTCACAACTACCATACTTTGACCAATAAGGTCTTTTGTGGTGGGTAAGCTTAAATCAGAAAAATAGTAATAGTGAGGCTTTCGAGTGAACCTCAATATCATATTGGTTGGTAGCAGGGAAATCTTATAGGGATCAGGGAGTCCCAAACTAAGATCCACAAATCTCTAACAGGCAATGACATTTCAATTGCAAATCGTAACAGACAATGGGCAGTGAGTAGCCTTAGATCTGGTTTGTTGAGTTTAAGGAGCTCTGCCACCATTTTTTTTTTAGAAAAGGCGATGAATTTTTTAGAGTGATTCTGCTGGTATTTCCAGGACTCTATAATGGACCTCTGGTATCCTTTTGGATAGTCAATAGAGGGTTCTGCTCCAATATCTCACCTTATGGCAAGTTTGTCTGCAAGTTCCTTACCCTCAATACCCTCGTGACCTGACAATACCCTCATGACTTAGCCACCTGACTTAGGACCATGAGGATATTCCAAATTAGCTTGGATTGGACCTCAGATAAGACCAGAGTTTCCAATGTAGCTTGACTGTCAGAGATGTTATAGATATTTATGTTACGTAAGTTGGTTCTGCTAAGGAGCGTTTTCTGGCACAAAGTTCCAAGAGTAGTCGGACCCCATTACTGTCTATCTAAGGTCCTTGATAATTCTTCATTTTTTTTAAGCAGGCAATTCTAACTGAAAAATAGATTACTATTTACCAAGGACCTCAGATAGACGGTAATGGGGTCCGACTACACTTGCCCTGATAGAGTTACGCCCCTCCATCCTTTAAAGTTTATCGCTCGTGAGAACTACTTTGAAGAACTGGTTTAAGTTAGGTTTCCATGGCATTGCGTTCGATAAGACCTTAAGATGTCCAAACAGGTCACCTGGTTTACAGGTAATATGCAAATGCAAAGATAGCAAGTCTAAAAGAGCCTCAAGAGTCATCGTGGATCAAATTCTTAGACCACTGCATCATTTTTGGGTGTAGACCCCAGATTTTACCGAAGAGCCTATGACAAGCCGAAATAGCTCTCGTTACTCTATCAGTAACACTAGTAAGGTGTGAGTTCTAGGTCAATTTTTTGTCCTCAGTACAGAACTCAAGTTCAGTTCCATTGAGTGAGTTCAGGTGTGAGTTCCACGTCAAGATTTGCCCTCAGTAGAGAACTCAAGTTCAGTTCTATTGAGTGAGTTCAGAAGATCAGTTCCATTTATCGTAAGAATGGTGAGGTTCAACTTATGAACTAAGACCATTTTATGAGGGTTTATATATTGAGATATGGCCCTTGGCACCTCTGCATTCGGTCCTAAATAAAAAAATAAAGAAAAAATCCTTACACTAGTAGAGAAAAATATTAATTTAAGGATATGATCCAAGAAAATATTATTAATCTATTAGTGAAAAATGCCTAAACGTCATCAAAAAAAATGATGAGAAAAATTTTTCTGCACTAAATTTTTAAAATTAAATAAAATAAATAAAAATTCTTCTGAAAAATTATTATATATATATTTTTTTAAAGTGATTATTTTTATATTAAAAATGAAATTTTAAAAAATTCCAATAGAAAATGCATTACAACATTTTTTTTCTCGAAGTTTTGATTTTTTTACCTTTGAAAAAAAAAACACGTTTTAATTTTAATTATTTCACTTTCATTGCAATCGAAATTTCTTATAGTAAATAAAAAATGTTATTTACTCAAACAGTTTTTTATTATTAAAAAAAAATTGATTTCCATAAAACTGTCTTAGTTTTGTGACGCTGAATTCGAATCCAGCTAGTGACAAAGCCACCAGAAAATTGGTCGGCGAGTTCTCGTGGCACTCAAAAATGTAAATTTTTTGAAGAATAAAAATTTAAAAGAAACTCTAAAAAATGGCGGAAAGAAAAGCTTATTTGTTCAAAGTTGAACTATCGATTGTAGCCCAACAAGAAAAAACGTACAAAATAACTATTCGTTAATTTTGAAAAAAAAAATATTAACCAAATTTTCAAAATAATCGAATTTAAAAAAAAAATTCCCGAACAAACATTTTTTAAATCCTTCAAAAAAAACATACAAACGAACAAAAATTATTATTCCGGAATTTTTCTTTTTGCCAAATTTAAAAAGGATTTTCATCCCCTAACCAAAAAAAAAAAAATTTTCTTCTTTTGCCAAAAGAATAATTTAAAAAAAAATAACATGTTGAAATGGAGAATACCAAAAATAGGAGAATAATTTTTATCACTTTAAGTCCAGCTTTAAGGGAAAAATATTTTCAAATTTTTGCTCATTCTTCAATGTACGAAAAATACAAAAAATTCCTTTTTTCCGCCTACATGAGATGGTATCGTCTTTTTTGATAAAGAATGTATCCTATTTTGTGTAAAAGAAGCACGCATCTGTTAAATTATACATTTGGTAGATAATTTACGTAATCGTTGATGAAAAAAAAGAAACCAAACAAAAAAAAAAGAACCATCCGAACACGATTAAACGGACCATCGTTTAACTTTTTCCATTTTTTTTTGGACGATCAAAGCGTTGATAAAACGCTTTTCGGCAAAATGACAGACTGCCGCCCTATAATTTTCGGATTTTCGTCAATAGCATTATTCCAAATGGTGCGGAAAACTATTGTCAATTTCCGACACTAAAGCACGGATTATAGACACCCTCCACCCTGGTAAGGATATTTTTCTTTTCGACAATTTTCTGATTATTAACAATAATTTCCCATTGAAATTTATACTATCTTATCCTTGCCGCAAAATAATACAAATAAAGTTCATATGCACCCCCTCTCCTACCCACAATTCACCTTTCTAGAAATGTTCGAATTCAGTTTATGGTAAAAATAATTCTTCAAACTTTATTGATACTCACTTTTTCTCTCGTTTACCAGCTCCGGTATCCCGAAATCCTTTTGCAAATGGATTATTATCAATTTTTAATTGCGTTATCTGCGAATAAATAGAGTCGTTAGAAATTTTTTCTGCAATAATTTTTTCTTTTTTATTAATTTTGTTTCAAAATTTTGTAATTTTTTTTTGTTGAAATATTTTAGTTTAGTTTTAATTTAATTTGATAAAATTTTAGTTTTTTTTCTTTCGATACACACCTTTTCATTTTGATATGCAGTCACAGCTATGAATTCGGTCTCCTTGAATACGTACGTTCGAAACGTCGAATACGGCAATTTCAGGATATCGTTGGCTCGAACCAGATGGAATCTTGGCTGATATTTGTGCATTGAGTTGAGGATCGTCTGTAAAAGGAAGAGAAAAAAAAACGAAAACTTTGAGAAACGCTGTTACTTGCGCTTTTTTTAATAATTATTTTCATTTAATAAAAATGTAAAATTTCCGATTTGATTAATTCAATTTAGCAAAATAAAGCGAACAGCATAATTTTTGGATTTTGAAATTTTTCTTTTTTTTGGGAGGTCTTTAAAAATTTGGACTTTTGAAAAATATAAAATTTATATTTTATATTCCAAAAATTAGAGAATAAATACTGTTTGCTCGATATTTCAATTATTCTTTCCATTTCAAATAATAGCTAATTGCCGAAGTTCCTAAGTTCATAATGACTCCTATGACTTCACAGCTTCGGCATTCCGAATTTTCTAAATTTTTTTTTTGGTTTTTCCCATAAGTTTTTATTCGTGCTTATTTTTTTGTTATTAGTTTTTTATGTTTAATAATTTTTATAAAAAAATTAAAGTGGAGGTCCTAATTTTTGGTTTATGAAATATTTTTTTTGGGAGGTTCTTAATAATTTCGACTTTTGAAAAATATAAAATTTATAGTGAAAAAATACAATTTGCTCAATTTTGTTGTTGTTTAATCAACTATCTTTTTCCATGTCGGATAATAGCTAATATCCCAAGTTCGTAAGTCCATAATGACTCCTATGACTTCCCTTTCCCTTTCCCCTCTCTCACATCTTTGGCATTTTGAATTTTATTTTTTTTAGAATTTTCCACATCATTTTTTATTTGTGATTATTTTTTGTTATTAATTTTTTATGTTTTACTATTTTTTTATAAAAAATTAAAGTGGAGGTCCTAATTTTTGGATTTTTTTTGGGAGGTCCTTAAAAATTTGCACTTTTGAAAAATATAAAATTTATAGAGAAAAAAATACAATTCGATCGATTTTTTTGTGTTTAGTCAATTATCTGTTTCCATCTAAAAAAATAGCTAATTGCCCAAGTTCCTAAGTTCATAATGACTCCTACGATATGCCCCCACTCCCCTCTCTCACATCTTTGGCATTTCGAAATTTTTTTTTTTTGGATTTTTTCACATCATTTTTTATTTGTGATTATTTTTTGTTATCAATTTTTTGTTTTATAATTTTTTATAAAAAAATTAAAATTGAGGTCCTAATTTTTAGTTTGTTTTTGGGAGGTGCTTAAAAATTTGGACTTTTGAAAAATATATTGTAAAAATTGTAGAGAAAAAATACAATTTGCTCGATTTTTTTTGTTGTTTAATCAATAATTTTTTCCCATCTAAAATAATAGCTCGTTGCTGAAGTTTCTAAGTCCATGATGACTTCGACGATATTCTGACTTTCCCCTATCTCACATCTTCGGCGTTCAGAATTTTTTTTTTTTTTTTAGAATTTTTTCTATAATTTTTTATTTATGGTAAGTACATTTTTTTGTTATTCATTTTTGAAAATCTCACCAATTCTCAGTTAATTTAGTTTATTTTATTGAAAGAAAATTTAAAAATATGAACGCAATTAATTTAACAATAACAAAAACCAATATAGGAGTTTTTGGAGAAAACAAGGCCATCATGTGCTTACGAATTACGAACAAGATCATTTCGCTATAACCTCACTAATTATTTCCGTTTCGGATTAAAATGCGGGTCATAAAAATTTATTGATTCAAAACCTAATGATCCAAGACGAATGAAATTGTTTTGAGTAAAGACAACAACAAAAAACTACAATAAAATAAAATAAAAATAAAAAAAAACAAAAAACATAATATGAACAAAAGTCAGAGTCGTGTACAGTAAAACAGAATATCATCATCAGAGGGGGAAAAAAAGTTCTATAAAGGAGGCAGAGGAGTGATATTTGTAGCATGTGAATTTACATTTATCATACCACTTAGTTAATCCAATAGTGTTTGTCTAATCAATAGTCAATCAATTGGATCCGAGTATATGTAATCATTAAAGGAAGGTATAATAAAATGGGAAGGTAAAAATGTGCCCGATATCTTCAATTAAAACAGTTTTAAGGTGAGGCCAAGGAAAGAACCGATCATAAAATCTATTGAATTCTTAGGAGACCACACAACTACAATACTGTCCTATTGGTCAGCAAATGTATTTAATTTAATATTTAAGTAAACCAAATCATTAAAATATTTAATATTAAAATGATACAAATAAAAAAACAAATATTATTATTAAAAGAAATTATGCATAAGCATTTAATTTTAATGAAATAGTACATCAAATTTTTGAGATTAAAAAACACCGAGAAAAAAAATTAACTTTGGAAAAAATAGTATGAAAATTTTCAATTTAAAAAAACAATTCTCTAAAATGGTGCGATCGAAAGATTTATACCATTTTTTCTTCTTCAAATTCTACTTTAATAATATACCATTTAAAAGAAGAAGATTAAGAAGATGAAAATAATCAGTTTGGGTGTAATTTTTTTTTGGGTAAAAATAGTATGAAATAGATATCGAAAAGCTGGAGACCATATAATGAAATGGTATAAAAATTAAAAATGGTACAAAAAAAATGGTGCATAACGCAGAGATCTAAAATGAAAAATATTACGGATGTTATCCAAATGATTTAGGCTTTCTGAAAATGCTGAAAACTAAAAATAGAATAAAAATGAGTTTAAAAATTAATTTTTCCCAACTGGTATAAAAAAACGTCTACACTGAAAATTGCGATTGGAAAAAATTGGATTGATGGCAAAATTTAAGAAAACGGAAAAATAAGTTACAAAATAATTTTTGATGCGTAAGGACAACTTCGGGAAATGGTATAAAAAGACGGTTTCCTAAAAAAAAAAAAATTATGTTGAGTAAATGTCGTAAGAAAAAATTTGTTTAAAAAACCCGAAACCAGAAATTCATATATGGTATATCAAAATTGGTTTATTTGTAAAATTTAGAAAGAGAGCCTTCGATGAGATAAAACCAACAAAACAAACTCTGAAAATAGCAAAACGAAAAGTTAGTTTACGCACATGGAATAGTTCAATTAGCACACACTGGAAAAATTACGTGTATTAGAAACAAATTTCTCCAACTGGTATAAAAATTTTATAAATTAGAAACTGCAATAAAAAAAAAAGTATAAACTGGAAATTGCTATTAAAAGTAATTGAGTTGATGGCAAAAATAACGAAAAGGAGACGATTAGTCAAAAACCTAAAATTTAGTATAAAATAACAGTTTTTAAAAATTATATAAAAGATTATTTTGAGCAAATTCTGTATTAAAAAAAAAAAACAAAGAGCGAAAATTAGATAAATATTTAACTGGTAGAAAAAAAGGCTAAAGAAGAAAATTCGTTTTCTTGGAAATTCAAAAAAAAAGCGGATGATAAAACAAAAACCGGAAGGAACTGAAACTGGTATAAAAAAAAGTTATTTTCGCCTGAAATGAAACTGGTATAAACACGGTATCATAAAATTACGCAAAGACTAAATTTTTCCAATTAGTTGAAAAATGCTCAATTAGAAATTATGGTTAAAAAAATTGGTTTAATTGCGAACCGAAATAAAAAGCAGAGCGGACAATAAAATTATAATCAATTATTGAGTTTAAAAATAGACTCTCTGGAAAATACCGAAATATATTTTGAAATTAATTTTTTTCCAACTGGTATAAAATTGATCTAAAAAAGGAATTGCAATAACTAAAATATGATTTAACCCAGAAATGGATAAAATTATAAAGTGAAATAAAAAAGGACTGGACCTTTTGCCAAAAGCAATTTATTTCGTACAAAAAAACCAATTTTGAAAATTATATAAAAAGTTATATGAAGCAACTGTTTAACTGCAATGAGCATAAATAAAATAAAAATTAGCTAAAAATTTCACTTTTTTTCAGCTAGTATAAATAAGGTTTTAATCAGAAATTATGATAAAAAAATTGGTTGTAAAATTCAGTAAAAGTGCGGATGAACAGACAAAAATCAATTATTATGTTTAAAAATAGACTCTCTGGAAAACGTATTGAAATATTTTTATGCACAAATGGTTAAAAAAATAAAATTCCAAAAATAATTTCTTTCCAACTGGTATAAAAATAAACTTTTATTTCCATTGGTATAAAAATTATCTAAACTAAAAAGTTGTGATTGAAGAAAATTGGTCTAGTTGTAATATTGAAAAAAAAAATTGCTGATGTTTTATCAAAAACCAATTATTTGGTATAAAAAGACAGATTCTGAAAATAATATAAAAAATTATTTTAAGCAACTGGTTAACTGCAATAAGCACAAATTAAAATAAATTATGCAAAAATTTCATTTTTTTTTCAACTGGTATAAATACGGTTTTAATCAAAAATGATGATTAAAAAAAATTGGTTTAATTTAATTTTTAAAAACCAAAAAATGAAAGACTTTTTGGAAATTATATAAAAAAAATATCTTTGCATAAAATGGTATAATGCAGTGTAAAAATCAAACTTCCTTTTTTTATTTAAAAAGTAAACTAGAAATTAAGACAAATAAAAATTGGTATAATTCTAAATACAAATAAATAAGAAAATACAGATGTTTAGTCAAAAACCAATTATTGGGTATTAAAGAAAACTTTCCGAAAATGGTATAAAATATTTATATTGCGTAAAAGGTATAATGCAATAAAATACTTGCAAATGGAAAATATTGGGGAAAGGTTATTTCATATGTTTTGCCCACTGGTATAAAAATGGTCTAAAGAAGAAATTGCGATAGCCAAAATATGATCTAAAGCAGGAATTATGACAAATTAAAATTCGTATAATTTTAAATTTAATTAAAACAAGCAGATTTATAGTCGAAATAAATAAGGAGTATAAACAGAAATTTCTGCAAATGGTATAAAAAACTGATAGACTATTTTGTAAATTACTCTCTAAACCGTAGTGATAGTTTCTTAAATCAGAATAAAAACAGAAAATTTCTGTAAGAGTTATTTTCAGAAAGTTTCATTGAAAGCAGTCATTTTTTATATTCATATTTGCTTTAATGGTACAAAAAACATATTATATTAGTTTTGAATAGTTAAAAGCGTTTTTTTTTTTAAATATAAAATGCTTCCCAATAAAAATTATGAAAAGTATTTAATGACAATGTGCAGTCATAGTGGTCATAATTTGGAAAGCATCATAAAACAGGTGAGTGAGTTTGATACATTAACGATAATTGAAATCAATCCATCGATGACGCTATATGCATATAATAGGAAATTAACAATCGGATTTCAAGGTGTTTTCAGTTAAAAAACAAAAATTTGTATCGAAAAAAAAAAACAAAAAACAAAAGTTAATTGCAAAAAGTAATTACCACAAAGACGAGATTATGAGCCATGCAAATGGCGGGTTTCATAAAAAGTATAACTAAAAGAATTGAAAATATTTAATTAACATACTAAAAAAAAAAAACAACAAAAAAACAAACCAAGAAATAGTGGTAAGCGGTATATTTGAAAGACAAATAGGACTGAGATGAAATTATAAATTTTTTGATGTCGTTAAAAGTTATACTATCGAAAATGGCGGCTTCTCTGTGAGACCACACCGCGTGAAGAACATTTCCAAAAGGAAACACTAATCATAATCATCATCTGGTCACCTGTCACCAAATAGTCTTTTATTCAAGGTGGATTTTGTACAGCGCACACGCATTTCATTTATTTTTCTCATCTCCCGTCCAGGTTAACAGTCGTTCTATTTTTGATCACATTTCTAACTGCCAAAATTGACACGACGATGGCGCTCATGTCAACGTAATCAATAATGGCTGCCAGAAGGTAGGGTTGGTGGTAGTAGTCAAAAGTTGTTTCTTTTTCATTTTTTGTTTATATTTTCTTCCAATAAGATTCGACTAAAATTATTTAAATAATATCGACAAAAAATAAACCAGATACAAATAAAAATCTTCTCCCTTATTTGAAAGATTAAAAAATAATTTCATTTCTATTAACCATGTAATTAAGAAGTAAACATTTTAATAAAAAATAAAAACAAATAATCAATCAGGCAACACTATAAGAATTTTATAGTTTTCGGTTGATTTTTTGTTTCTGGAATAAAAGATTCCGCCGTGAATTTTACGATCAATCAATTGTGCACGACCGTCACTTTATAGTTTTTCAATATTCATGCAAAAATAATAATCATCGGTTTTTTTTTCTTCTTTTTTTGAAGAATTCTGTGAAAGGGGGGAAAAGTTCTTGAAGAAAATTGCGGTAAATAATAAAAACTTTAAAGGAATAAAAACAATTTTAAGGTGGTTTTTTTTTTTTTTTTGCTTTTTGGTTTTGTTTTGAATACAAAATAGTCAATAAAATAAATAAGATAACCAACCAAAAGTGTATTAATTATAGTAGAATCAGGAAGGATGGAGAGATGTTTGTGTGACCAATGAGGAAAAATCAATTTTTCTTCTTCTTCTTCTTATTCTTTTTCTTAGATATTCTCTCAATCAACTAAGACGATTCGAAGCACTTAATTTGCATAACGATTGAGCAATATTTTGATAAAGTTAAGAAATGAATTTTGTCGGCATCTTTTGTCTTTTATGTAAAAATACGAGTGAAAAATTAATTACAAAATAAAAGAACACACAAAAATAGATAAGAAACTATAGTATTTAAGAGAAAGAAAATACAAATTTCAATAAAACTGACAATAAGGAAACAAATTAATTCAAATTGATATGATCCATATTGATGAGTAAAGATGAGCTTGCACAAAAATATGAATTTGTTAATGAATGAATGAAAAAGCGGGGGGGGGGGAGGTAATTTGTTTGTTGCCCACCAAATAGGACAACCCTTAGGGCCATCGGGCTGGATAAGGAAAGGAAAAGTGATACAGAACTACTAACAAGGCTGTGAGCGAGATGCAGAGACACGGTCAGGTGTAAATATTCAGAAATATGAATAGGTGAAACCAACAACCCCCCCCCCCCCCCATTAGTGTCGCCAATTTAGAATTTACAAAAAAAAACTCATTATCATAAATAATTACAAGAAATTTTGATTTATTGAAAGATTTTATTTTTTTACTATTTAACCTCTTATTTTGACAGATCATAAATTTTAACAAGTCTAAACAGAGCTTAAAGTTTAGGAATTAAAAAAAAACGACAAATAAAAATTTTTGAAAATTCCAAAAGGGATGAAAAAAAAATCGGAAAATTTTAATTGCAAATAAAATGGTTTTTAAAAAAAAATTCAAAAACAATAATTATGGTCCCAAAAAAAAAAAAAACGCCGAAAAAAATATATAAATTTTAGTGTAAAACTATTAATAAGGCAACAACAAAAATGTGTATAAGAAATTAAATATAAAAGACTGACTGCACCTGCGCCCAGAGACACGCACACGTACAGATCCACCAAAAAAGGAGAGCGACGCCAAAGAAGAACGAAGCGAAAATGAATTAACGCAACTACCAGTCGAAGGGTAATCATTGGTGGACAGTGAACGAATGGTGACGCACATTGATGAGAAATTGAAAACATTTTAATTTTAATGCGCGTGTGGGGTCTCAATTAATAACCAAATTTGGAATTATTTACTGATCGCTTAAGTGAATATAATTCGAGTTAATAATTCACTTGTTTTGTGGTTGTTGTCATTAAGACTACCTACCATCGTTGCTGTTGTCTCGGTGACCCAGCATTGTCGGCCATTTGCCTTTATACATATGCGACCAACTAGTTCTAACTCTACGGATCAGACTAGATCTCCTATCCTATTCTTGGCCATTTAACAAAATTTATACTCGTTTTCGGTCAGCCGTTCATGATTGCACAGAACACTCTGGAGGTCTACGAAACTGGTAGCCAGTCGATCATTATTACAACGTTGACGATAGCAAACAAAGATGTTCGGAATTAATTTTCTCAAAAGACACATTTTGTTTATTGTTTTTTATTTGTGATGGCAAAGTGGCTATTGCCGATAACGACCAGTACTTAAAATGATAGAGAAGCTGATGATGCTGTTGATGGCATTGAATCGTAATCGATTGAATATCGAAGTACAAGAATTAAGGGGACAACAGAAGAAAAAGGGAAAAACAACAAAAAGGAATATGGGAAAGAAAAGATGCGCAGCAATGCCTAAAGTATTGATGAGGTGATTATGTGGACATCCAGTTGGATCTCTGAGAGTGTTCCGGCTACTGAAATTGATTAGATTAGAATGAATAATAGTCGAGAATATTGAAAATCCATCCACGCACTATGAATGGTAATTATTCACTTTATTCAATATTGTATGCTACTACACCTGTGACCCCTTCTCCCTTCTCCACACGTAACTGGAATGCTCATATTGAAAAGAATATTTTTAATTATGAAATTGTTTAATTTACTTTGAAAAATATTATAAAAATTTTCTAACCTAAAAAGTAACATTTTGTTTTTTAGTAGATTTTTTGGTCCAAAGTTTTCTTCTCGGTTTGGTTTTGATTCTAGAAATAATTGAATTTCACTTGGAAATATAATAAAAACTGTATTTATCAAAACTATTTAACTATCCGCGAAAACTTGAAACAGTTTTCAATCAAATCGTCAGCAATATTAGATGAATAAAAAAGTGTTCATGTTACTTTTACTATTCGATGCATTGCAAATGGTAGCCTTACAGCCAATAATCAAAATGCGGTAAGTCCTACTGAGAATATCGTTGCTTTTTAAAAGCTCTTATAATAAATAAAAAATTAATAAAAAAATAATTAACTTCAGATACTTCAACCGTCAACCACCTTGTATGGAGCGGTTCATAGTTTGAGTCTAGCTAATCACGTAGCCGAGGTGTCCTCAACTTGGTTGCCAAATAGTCATAATAATTCATGTTGCTAAAAATTTACATTTGCATAAAAATTGTAACAGAAATAACTTTTAAAAAATAATTAACTTTGGACCAGCAGAAGAAGGCGGTGAAAGGATAACACATACCTTCGCACCTATACGATTATCCAATTGCCGCTTTAGAAAATTAAATTAAATCAAGTCTATTTTTAATTTAGATTTTAAATGAACTTTTATTGTATTATAATGCTTAGACTATGCCATTATTTATAAATTATAAATTAATAATAATAGCTACAAAAAGACTTCTTGCAGGATTCGATTCTGTTGCAATAATTTCTTATGAATCTTTCGCACATTTCGGATGGTAATTCGGCCATTATTAGAATTATTTTGGTTTTATTTACTTTAAAATTTACAGATTATCTGTTAAAATATGTTATTCAATAGAAAATAGTCGAACAATATTAAATCACACTGTTTTTGAGGCCAATTGACATCACCAAATCTTGGAATTGTACATCCTGGAAACTCATAAGCCAAAATTTGTCGTGTTATGTGGCTTGTGGTATTATTATTTTTAAAACCACATCTAGTTCAGAATAAAATCTTAAAAAAAGAAGACGGTCGGTCTCGCCTTCTTTATTTTCATAGAAATATGGGTCAATTTACACCTTCAAAACCAAACCAAGGCATTTTTGAACCTCTTAAATTTCGAATTGTGGCAGTTTTACCAAAAATTTTATCAATTTACCCATCTTGGTTGGTAGTTAAATAATTTTAAATATAAAATGACAAATTTTTGGCTTAACAAAATTCATTTCAGTTAAAATATTTGCATTATTTTTAACATAAAATGGACAATTGGATAGGTTTTTTTTTTCAATTTCAGCAATTTAAAAAAAAAAAAAAATTTCATTAAATATTATACAAAAAGTTGTCGATATTTTTTCTTTCTTTTCGATTTACAACAAATTCGGTAATTTTAAGACAAAAGAGTAGAAAGAATAACAAAGAACGCCCTCTGAAGTGATTGGTGTGTATCAACAGCTCTCGACACATAAACGCTACTTTGGCTCACCCTGATGGAATTATTCAACTTCAACGCTTATTTAATATCCTGCAGAACATGTAAAAAAAAATGGCTCTTGTCTTCAATGCAATTACAGATAAAATTAATATAATTATAGTGTCCTGAATGAATTATCAAATTATTCTGCCTAAAGAGATGACTTGATTCGTATGGGGTTTGTGGATGTATTTTTGTAGATCTTTTTTTTTCCCAAAGATATTTTCTCCCGAAGATCTTCTGTTCGTCTGAAATGATGCAAGATTAGAACAGGAAAACGATACACTAAGCAGAAGATTAATTTAATCGCTCCGATTTTATTCATGAATATTCAAATTTCCATCGAAAACTATAAAAACTCTAATCTGGACATTGGACCTCAGCTTCAGGTGTGGGATTTTGGATTGCGGTCAACACTGATCGTATGAGTTTTCTTGTTTTTCGTTGATCCCCCCTTTGCCCCCTTTACACTCTCTGTCTCTGCACCTCAACTTCAATTTCCGTACATGTCGTAAAATATTTATTTCTATTTTTGTTTCAGTGGATTTTAATTTTCACTAATCAATTTTTTTATCAATTTCATTTGGTGTTCATAATTTTCACTAAAACCGCCGCTATCATCCATCGTTGGCAACCAACATGATCGTGTGTCGTCTTCTTTATTGGCTTTGCCATCGCTATGATCATGTTCTTCAGCAAGTGTGGATTAGTTCTAATACCTTCATTGGTAGTCATCTTTGGGATCATGGATCTATACGGCGATCACCGATCGACAATCACCGATTGTCGGTTTGTTTCTCGTCAAAAGCTTTAATTTATCATTCAGCATCGCATCGAATCGAATCGTATCAATCCGGTAGGTAGACTTAATGTATTCAAACGATTGAACATTGCTATCGCTTAAGTAGCCATACTTATGGTCATTAAGTATTTGAGATTCGAGTTCGGGAATTGGTACAACCAGAATCGGAATGGGAATCGGAATAAAAATAGAAATCAATATCGATCGTATGCGTTTCGGCATCTTTTTAGTTCTAGTCGATCTTTTGGCCTTTTCCATATTTATTAATCGGCCAATCTTCATAATTAAGTGATAGAATGGCTTGTCGAAATTATATGAAAATCTAAAATGTGGGATTAATTCCAATTCAAAGAGTTTTTTTTTTTTTACCACACACATGATCATCGGTCTGCCACCATGCATAAATGAGTTGCGTCATTTTATAAAAAAGGTCAATGCAAAGTGGCCCGAAAGAAAGTTTATTTTTTCAAATTTTTTTTGTAAACCTCAAAGATTTTCTTTAGTTCTTTAAGAAAATAAAAAAAAAAAATTTTTTTGGAAAAAAAAAAACAATTACGAAAAATTTCAAAAATTTTGAAGCTTTTTCCTATTTGCCATTTTTTGTTTAATGGCGCTTGTTTTAGAAAAAAAACAAACGATTTAGCCAAAAATTCAATTAATTATATTTGAAATAAAATTTCTCTTACGATAAAGAGGAAAAAATACAACAATAAAACCAAACGCCATCTTTGACAGAGTTGCAAATGTCATTGAAAAGGGAAAAAAAAGTTGCCGCTAATTTTAAACTGTACGTTTTCGTTTATTTGAATTATGATCGTATTTTCATTAGAGTATTTAAATTTGAAATGTTCACTAGGAAAAGGACTTTAGACGAGGAAAATAAAAGAGAAAAAACTATAGAATTAAATCAAATAAAATTCGGAAGGAAATTTTCTACCAACTGTCAATAATGTCATCGAACAAGGAGATGAAAGGTGCCCCCGGTTATGATCAAAATTTTTTCAAACAAAAATGGCCGAATTTGATTTTGATTTTTTTGTTCTTTGAAAAAGCTTCAAAATTATTTTTTTTAATTAGAAAAGAAAAAATACCAAAAAACCACACGATTTGAATTGAATTTTAAAAATTACCATTTTTTTGATGAAATTGCGCTTGTTTGAAAGCAATTTGAAAAAAACCACACGATTTGAATTTGAATTTTAATTGTTGTTATTTTTTTAAAAGAATTTTTTTTATTGAAATCTAGAGAAAAGAAGTGTTTAAGAACTGCTGTAAATATATTTGAATTTTTTTCAATGAAAACGTTAAAATGAAATTGGCGATTGGCTGGGCATAGTAATTACTTCGTAACATTTTGCGAAGTTTGTAAATATTCATTTTTGATCAGAGCAGATTGAGTGGGAGTTGTTGGTGTCCAGTTGGTGGTAGCTAGGGATTTTTATCGATGGTCGTATCTACTATTAAAGATGATGCACTCTATACTGACTGGGTGAATCGTTAGCGAAGTGGCAGAGAACCATTTGAAGAAAGGTGCAAATTGAAGAAAGGTAGCCAAAAACCCATCGAAGTGCAACGTACTGCGATCAAATGGACGGATTAATTATGCCTCGCATATATCAGTTAATATAATGCGATCATAAACATATTGTGCGTGATATAAAAATTTCATTAGCGAACATCAAAGCGAAGCGCTCCATACTTTCGATGCAAAG
Organism: Atherix ibis; assembly: GCA_958298945.1. NCBI lineage: Eukaryota > Metazoa > Arthropoda > Insecta > Diptera > Athericidae > Atherix > Atherix ibis. Next base: position 24,363,794 of record OY282610.1, on the reverse strand, counting down.
GTCACCACGACTCAGAGATCCAAGCCGATCGTGGTATGCGAACGATGAGTAGTCATCTTGCAGAATCTGGCGAATACAGATCACGAATCTGGTATTATCAGTGGTTGCTGATTACCAATAACCCATCGGTCGATGGTTCCATGCTTAATGGTGCTGGTCAAGATTCGCACGAATTCACAGCGAGGCATTCTATGGAGAAGGCCCACCGGCATACTGGTTACATTAAAGGTAGCGCCGCCGCACTGAAGCTGGCCGTTGGGTTCTATGTCGTGTGCCGGTATTTCCGCTTATAAAGGAATGGGCAAGAGGCTCTTTAACGGCGCTATTAAAGACCGTCCACCATGTCGGTACCCATTATATCACGACATCGGGTAACATTTGCGCCATCCCCTCGTTCAATAAACGGAACACGAAATCAATTTGTGGGCAAATTGAAGCGAAGCAAAATGCAACAACACAAATCGAACGCCGTTCATTTCGCACCGAATCCCAAACTAGTTTCGAAAATAAAAGAATTCATCCGAAATATGAGCTATTTTTGCTGGCAATCAATAGGACGGATTGTCATGCTTTTCGTTGAACTTTTAAAAGAAATCAACGTTTTGTCCTGAAATGTTATTTCAATTTCTGGCATCTTTCATTAGAATGCAAATATGAGTAGCCCATTCCAGGTAAGCTGGACATTTCCAAAGTAGTCTGAGTCACTTGCAACTCTGCCGAACTTGATTTGAGTTTTGTTGGTCTTCTCAGAGATGCCATCGCATCGTCGCCACCTCAGCCTCCATGATCCAACAGTTCGCATTGCGTTCTTATCAAAATCGCCAAGCCATTTTCAACCAGTAGCAATGTTTTACTTTAAGACCTCGTCTTTACTTTAAGACCTCGTAGCCCATTCGAGATAAGCTTAAATGAATACGAGCACAGCACCAACGAACAGAAGGAGGCGCGGGAATATTTGTGGAGTTATCGGAGCAGTCTTCGTAACTGAATTACAGCGAGATATGTGGTCCTGCCTGAGAGTGTTATTCGAAAGCCACTATTAATATTGATATCTGGCAGTGGTTAGGTATGCCACAGGGTGCAGTGCTTTGGTGCTTGTGGGCAACACGTATGCGATTGTCGCCAATGCGAAAATGATGGAAATTGGATGCAAATGACGATGTCGGACGAAATGGATGGCCAGGCGGCGAGCAGAGCAATTCACGCGACAAGCATGCGATTACGTCAGGATGGTATGTTTGTGTCCGGAGCGCAGAGGTTAAATCAATCATGCTGCAGCTAGTGAGGAATACCTGGCAGCATTTCTGCTGGGCTACTGTTTTTGAACTCCTTCGGTTGGTCTGCCTATTTAGTAACGGTGCTACCGTACGAGTGTCGAACACCCTCACGACGACTGGTGTTATTCACTTTATCTTGTCAAATGCGGTAGGTAAAGCGGTGCGGAAATAAACACTGCAGACCTTCCCATCTTGCTCGTGTTATCTTCGAATCTGTGTAATTCACGGCAAAAGCCAAAAATAAAACAGCCACCGACCGATCAGTTCATTGAAGAGATGGCGTTAAGAGCTTTTGTCCCCAGCCGCCAAGAGTTGTTGTTCTAAAATAAAGTCTTCCCTTCAGACATTCCCTTCCACCTTTGCCTCAACTACGCCAAGGCGTCACTGTTGCATTTCAGCGAATACTTGACCGTCGTCCATTTGAATACAGAACCATTAGTCCAGATAACGGCTAGATAGCCAGCTAGATGGGAGCTGATCGATCGGCGCTCCATAGACGCAAGAAGTACTTAAAATGGTGATAAATGCTTTGCACTTAACGCGATCGTCAACATTTTAACGAATACTCTTCGTTTAGCTGGAACACTGAGACCGCCACCGTATGAGCATTAAGTTTGGTCGTTTTTTCATTAATTGCACACTCTCCTTGCTGTGCTGTCCCCTACGGTGTTCTCCAGCTTATCTGTGGATATGTGTGTACCTAAGCGGTGTGCATCAAAATGATTTTCGTTTTAAAAATAATTTTTATTCCATTTTTTTTCTATTTGTTATAATTTGCAATATTGTCAAATTCAGTTTTGAACTTGTCCCTTTAATTATTTGCTATTAGATCATGCTTTTTTAGTGATTTGTTATGACTTATAGGATTATCCATATAATGGTTCGGAGAGTACAATTTTTTTTTATTAATAATTTTCATAAAAAGTACTTTTTAATATTATATTTATTAAAGTTTTTGTTTGCCATTTTTTACTATATATAACTAATTATAGGTAAAAATATTCTAATATAAATTAAATTTTCTTTTATTCAAATTAGGAATTTTCTAATAAAGTTTTTTTCAGCGGTGATGTTTATTTCTCGCTCGGTGGATACGTCGATAAGTAATAAAATTTGCATATATGAGGTTTTCATAATCTACAAGTAATTATAAAAAAAACATTATATTCTCAAAACAGGAATGTATGCTATGCATTTAAGTCCGAAGGTGTTATTGGGACATATTTCTATAACCGAATGATAACCAAACTTTTTCGGCTTGAACTTGAAAATTTTAATATAGATTATTTATGATTTTATTGTAATGGCTTCAGGATCTTATATTTTGAAGCAGTTGGAGTTTTTCTTAAAAGACTACATAAAAAATCATGTTTACTTAGAATATTTTTTAACTTTCGAGAATTTAAAAATCAACATCCGTCAAGTAATGGAATTGCCAAATTCAACTCAGAAATATGCGAAAAAGATCATTACAAAAATTACTTTAAAGAAAATTAATCTTATAGAAACTATTTTATACAAAATTATTTTTTTTAAATAATGCCTAAGCTTAGAAAATATAATTTAATAAATATTGAAGTAAAATCTAAATTTTAAATAGTTTTGAGAATTTTACTTTCAGAATTAGAAACTGAATAACATAAACTCAAAATTACAATATTTTATAAATGTTACCATTATTTTTTTTTTAAGGTTTTAGAGACATACGAGGTCTGTTGAAAAATTATCGCGAATTTTGAATTTCCGCGGGTTACGTATATTCGATTTTCGATTTTTTGTGGCGTTATGTTAGTACTCATAGTAACTGAACATTCAAAATGACCAATAAATTCGGCCATTTTGAATGTTCAGTTAATTTTTGACAGCTGCTTTGCTTGCACGTGTTTTGGTTCGTCTTCGATTTTTGTCCATTCCAAAAAATGGATCAAACAATCTGTTTCGGGAACAAGAAAAAGTTACAGCTTCGCTTATTAATGTTTAATTGAAAATGAGCACCAATTTTATGCATAAATTTATAGTTAAATAATCCATAATTTAACTAAACAACTCTCAAATGACGAGGCTATGCTTCTCAAACTACAAAGTGAATAATCCTGTATAATTTGTAAGAAAACCATCGTTATATTTTTGAATTGAACATTGGAATTTTATTATCACTTCAAATAGGGTGCCAGTTAAGTCTTAATTTCTCCAAAAAGAATTTAAAAAATTTTAATAAAAAATTAAATTTGTAAAAAAACAACTAAATAGCAGATAGAAAAAAGTTCATATCCTTGTAAACAGGAAAAAATATTACTAGTCACACGCTAAGGTATTTGGAAAACTCACCATTTTTTCATATTACCGATAGAAAAACAATTTCAAAATGGATGGCATCAAGTCATTTGGTAAATTTTAAATAAAATAATAACAAACGTCAGAATTTACCACAAATTTTCTTCCATATTCACCACTGAGACATTGTCGAGACGCACCACTTTCAAAATAATTGACAGCCAAACAATATCAAAATGGATGACTTCAAGAGGGCATAAATCATTTGATAATTTTTTTTCAATTCTCTTTTTTTTATTTAATTCTATTTGAAAAATGACAGAAAAAAAATTAAATAACGTGAAAACAAAAATCAGAATTTACCACAAATTTTCTTCCATATTCACCACTACGTCATTATTGACTTTCATCACTTTCAAAATAACTGACAGCCAAAACAATTTCAAAATGGATAACATCAAGTGGGCATAAATCATTTGGTAAAATTTCTTTTTAATTCTTTTTAAATAAATTCTATTTGAAAAATAACAGAAAAAATTTATATAAAATAAAAACAAACGTCAGAATTTACCACAAATTTTCTTCCATATTCACCACTACGTCATTATTGACTTTCACCACTTTCAAAATAACTGACAGCCAAAACAATTTCAAAATGGATGATATCAAGTGGGCATAAATCATTTGGTAAAATTTCTTGTTAATTTTTTTTTAATAAATTCTATTTGAAAAATAACAGAAAAAAATTAAATAAAATAAAAGCAAACGTCAGAATTTACCACAAATGTTCTTCCATATTCACCACTACGTCATTATTGACTTTCACCACTTTCAAAATAACTGACAGCCAAAATAATTTCAAAATGGATGACATCAAGTGGGCATAAATCATTTGGTAAAATTTCTTGTTAATTTTTTTTTAATAAATTCTATTTAAAAAATAACAGAAAAAAATTAAATAAAATAAAAGCAAACGTCAGAATATACCAAAAGTTTTTTCCCATATTCACCACTATCGAGACTCACCACTTTCAAACTAACTGACAACCAAACAATATCAAAATGGATGGACATAAATCAATTTATAAAATTTCTTTTTAATTTCCTTTTTTAAATAAATTCTATTTTTAAATTGAAAATAATCAAAAATTATATAAATTATGAAAATTTTATTTAAATGAAATTTACACGAAAGGACTTCTTTTCTATCAGAATATTTGCTATCATATTTGTTAATGGTTCGTTTTTCTTTTTTTGGTATAAAATTTATGGAAATATCAATTTTCTTTGATCACAAAAGTAGCGTGTCATCATTTAGGGAATATAAATCTCATCATTTAGGGAATATAATAATTTAAAAATATTTTTAAAATTTGAAACAAAAGTTGTTTTATTGAATTTTTTATTCGGAACCTCGAATTGGATAATGCCCTTATTATGCTTCACATTAATACGATTACATCCATTATTCAATACCAACAAAGACCCACCACCCACCCCACCCATTCCAACAGATTAAGTTAATCAACTATTGGCACACACGAACACGAACAAATAGATTCTTATCGATCCAAATAGCCCCTTGCCTATACTAACGCCATCACCAGGTGTATATGAGCACTCCGATTCCGCATATTCCTAGTAATTGGCACACAATCAAAAATGAGTGGAAACGTGTATACGTACAAAGGCGCCAATGAAAATGCAAAAAAAAAACCACAAAACACATGCAGACACACAAACACACACAATGGCACGACTATTAACCACAAATAAAACCAATAAACTTGACTAATTAATTTAGTTAATGACTTCCATGGCTAAGTGATCGATCGTTAATGATATTCAGCGATCGTTTATTGTATGCTGTCTGCTGTGTTATGCTCGTATTTGCTGTTGCTGCCACGGCTGGTGCTGCTGATGCTCTGACAGAGGCGCTCTCCTCTTATTAGGATTGCCGTTCCGTATTGGTTGTTTTGTTGCTTGGATTTTGTTTGTTTGTTTTATTATTATTGCTTTTGCTGCTCTTGTCATTTTGTTATTTATTCCAATGTTAATTTTTTTTCCCCTACATTTGCTTACGTTTGCTTTGATTTGAAATTTATTTCCACGCTTTGGTATTTTTTTTCTTCATACTTTTCAATGTTGGTACAAGATCGTTTGTTGTTTGCCGCCGGTAGAGGTATCTCAGCTCGCACACGATTTAACGATTGCAATTGTTTTCGTATTCGCTTTTAATTTATTTCGATTATTTTTGCCCTCTTCGCCGAATCGGTTTGGTCTTTCTCTTGTCAATTGTCTTCATTACTATTATTATTATTATTATTTTTATTATTATTACAATTATGGTTTTTTCCCGCTTAAGTTGCCATACATGAAAATGTGTAGTCGTTGTAATTTTCAATATTATTTTTTTTCTATTTCTTTTTTATTCAATTATTAGGCATTTAAGCTATTAAATTGCTTGTGAATTATTACTTTTCGTTTAATTTAATTTTCTTTCAATATTTAAATTTATTAATATTCCACGTGTTTGCAATTAACGTAATTATACCGGAAATAATGTTTTCTTTTGTTGTTTTTATTATTTGGGTTTTTTTTCCTTTTTGGACTTGCATTTGACTGGAAATTTTCTCATCCTTTCAAAATGGCAACTTTTTTTGTTGAACAATTTTTCCAAATTGGCAAAAATAAACGTGGACAAAAAAAATTTGGAAAATAATGTTTGTTTGCTGGTATGGAAGTTTTTTTTTTTGGGAGGGGGGGGGGGGGGTATATTATCAGTTTTCTAATCTTTGTTGTAGGCTAGATAAGTAAGAGTTTGTTTATTTATTTGGAGCATGTCATTATGGTTGATTTGATGTAAAAGGGGAATTGTTGGATCTTGAAGTTTCACAATGCGAGGAAGCCAACTTGCTCAGGAACCGCACAGATTTGACAGACAGGACTTGAGTGGCTCTCAAAAAGAAAATTGTGACAGCAGTTGGCATGCCCAGAATTTCGGCAAGAATATTGAGTAGACTGGATTATTGGCAGTTGGCCCAAAAAGGTCTTACTATTAGTCTAGTCTGTATTTGTGCTAGTAGGCGACTCAGATTAGGCATAGCCGTAGGCCATAATTCGCACGTGCCTCGACACTAACTGCAATGCGCTACTTCTATTTTTGATTAGGTTATGTCGAATCTCGTTTAGTACAGAATCAGTCAATGGACCGTGACTAGCTTTGAGAATGGCTTAGCTGTTAGAAAAGACCGCTAGAAATTCAGTTTTTTTCATTATGGTTCAGGATGTTATTTGCCATTTTGTTAGGGGCTTGCATCGTTAAATTGTTTGGAAAAAAATCTGCGAATATTATGCCTAATGCTGCGCTAAACTAAATTGGAGGTCTAAACACCCGCTTTTTTCTGTGGTAGATATACAAAAATATAAGTTAGTTAAAAATAATTTTGATCAAGATCACACAATCTTAATTGTATTCAAAAATTTCATCGATATCTTTAATGTTCAATGACATGTGGTCATTTGAAAAATTCTACAAATTTACTGTCATTTATATAAGTTTGACACTTGAAACTTATATAAACAGGTGCTTATCTCACAACAGGTGCTTATCTGAATACACATAGATATAAAATGGTTGAACTAAAGTACACCCTCAAATTGCTGGTAAGCTAATTTCGAATTGATGCTCATCAAAGTTAGCCAATTTAGGTCAGTACCAATTCAAAATTAACATTTTGAAGTATAATTCGCAATTCTGCAACGAGCGACAACTGGTAGTGTTCTGTAGTACTAAGGAATGGTTCTGTCAATAACCAAAAAGAACAGTGACGGTGTTAGTTAATGTCGTTCTTCGGTTATTTTAAGTAGATTTGTACCAAAGTTATTAATTATTATTTAGAGTATGATATTAAGCATATATTTTGAGCTTCATTCCAAAAACTAAGTAGTTTTTAGAAGGAAAAATAATGAGAATTTTGAACGGTTTCTTATAAAATAAATAATTTTATTTATTTTTATTCATCAATATTATTTTTCAGCAAAGAAAGATTGGATATTATCGAAAGAACCTCCCGCAAGGGGATCCCTTCTATGTGTAGATCCGTATCTGAGCTGGATTAGTAGTGCTAGGAAAATACAAGTTTCCTTACTATAGACCTTTAGGAGTGAGTGTATCCACCAGATACGCTTAAGATATATAAACTGATACTACAAGAGTCGACAGCCCCACGGTGGTTCGTAAGCCGTACCCGCGCAAGGTTGGGCGCCTTTGGCTAAAACGTGGGTGGATGTGGTTGTTACCTACATTGCTGAGGAATGGTAGGATCCTTGGTGCTATCACTGCAGATACCATAATAGTAGAGGTTTAGTTAGGCCTTGCTACCAATAGTTATGGTAACTAGCTTGTAACTGGTTACTGACTCTTAGCAAATGGACCTACCTGTGATGGATGGAACTGGTTACAGACAGGACCAAGTAGATGCACAAATGTGTGTGGAGTAATGAGGGGATGGTGTGCTGGTTGAGACGGCTTACCGCTGGAATTGCAAGAAGATTGAATGTTTGACTGCTTCGTGCATGGGGCACGAAAGATAGTTGAGATGAAGAAGAAGATCGGAAAGATTAGGGAGATGAAGACGATGAAGAAGATTAGGCAGATTAGGAAAAAGAAAATGAACAAGATAAAGAAAATAAAGAAGAAAGAAGAAGAAAATAAAGAAGATTAGGAAGCAGAAGAACACGAAGGAGATAAATGATATGAAGTAGATGAAAAATATGAAAAAGATTAGGAAGATGAAGAAGATGAGGAAGATACGGGAGATTAGGACGATGAAGAAGATGAACATGGTGCAAAAGATGAAGAAGATAAAGAAGAAGAAGATGAACAAGATGACGAAGATAAAGAAGATGAAAAAGAAAAAAAAATATGAAGAATATAAAAAAGATGAAATAGATAAGTAAGATGAAGAAAATGAAGAAGATGGAGTAGATGAAGATGGTTTTGAAAAAGAAGAGCAAGAAGAAAATGAAGAAGATTATGAAGATTAGAAAGATGAAGAACATGAAGAAGTAAAAGAAGATGAAGGAAACGAAGAAGATGAAGAAGAAGAAGAAGATAAAAGGGATGAAGAAGATTAGGAAAATGAAGAATATGAAGGAGATGGAAAAAAAGATGAAGAAAAAGAGGGAAGAGAAAGAAAAAAATGGCCCAAGCAAGAGCTTGAAGGAGAATGCGTTGGATTGAAGCGAGTTAGGTCGATAAAGGGTTGGTTAGTGATCTAGGGTATCGATTGAGATGCGTGCCGAAATCACGTGCGTTGATTGAGCGTATCTAAATTCCTATGATCTTAGGCAACCTGTGGTATTGTGTCTAAGACTAGGTATGCCACGTTAAATAACATCGAGATGACGTTTTTTCAAGTGTTTTCTTTTCTTGGGCATCACACAATCTCAGATCAGATGAATAGCGAGGCTGTTTAACAACAGAATTTTTTTTTTCCAATAAAAACTCATTATTGGAGATGGCCATGTGTCATCTAGTCTTTGCAAAATCCGATCTGACACAAAGAACCTCTTTTCAGAGCCCCTTTTTCAGCCTAACCTCTTGCGGGCTGTCACTTATTCTAAATTTAGATCAGTTTTCGATATCGAAGGCCTCGAGGTACGTCTTTTGAGAGGCTTCTCGTCACTTTGAAAATATGTTCTATCATCGAAACATTTGTGTCTTCATAACGATCGTACCTTTAGGCTCGTTGTAACTTTTCGTAACTTAAACTTAAAACCAAGTAGTTACGCAATGCCATTGAAACTTTTCCAGAATGTCTAGGCGGTACTAACGTACAACCCATGTGGGAGAGGAAGAACGCAGTATTGCCAGATCGCTCTCAGGTTTTCTTTGAATAAACCTCATATAATTTACATTTCTGTGAAAACAATTTTATAAAAAAAAAAGTACAATTCTAATTTACAAAAATGTTCCTCCAAATTTTCCTCCCTTGTTCTTCTATAATTCAGGTTCGAGTTGTTCTTCTATAATTCAGGTTCGATATGGAAAATGAAATTTTATTTATGGTGTCATTGTGCGATTATCAAACATAAAATTTATGAGAATCGGAATAAAATCGTATCTAAAGAAAAGGTTATTTATTTAGCAAGAAACGCCTTTGAAACATAATAGATCGCATCAAAACGGTTAAACTTCCTATCCTATCGTAACCAAACACATCCTCTCCGATCGTTGGTCCAGCACGTACAAGCGTTACAACATTTAATTTCTCCTCCAAATGACGATATTTCCACTTTGTTGTTTAAGATGTTAAATTACGTGACAATATTTTAACGATCGCATCGCATTAAATTAAATCAATTACAAATGTTGTTTGTGGCAGTATTCGACTAAAGGTGTTCGTTGTCAGAATTATAGTAGACGAAACATTGTGCTTGTCATAAGAAAAAATCGGCGCTCCCCGATGATGGGATATGCCGAAGATGGAGTACGGTGTGCTGGTGGAGAGCGTGCACGTACGGTACATCGACTAAACGAGATGATGATAAAAACACCTTCTTAGTTGATGGTAAAAATATCCGATCTTGGGAGATGATTTTGCTGCCTGAGAAATGGCGATCGACACAATTCCGAGTACAGCTGGTGTGCTGTGTCACATCATCATCGCCGTCATTATTAGTGATGAATGTAACTGCGCAAACACCTGATGGAATGTCGAAAGTTAACACTCTCTGCCGGTTCGACAATTCCGGCATGATTATGGCTTTGACATGTCCCCGTACTTGCGTCGCGATCCTCTCTAACTAAACTGGGTATTTGCTCACTTGTTCATGACCGGTAGCAGTTTTTAGATTTAGAAATCGGCACTGGGAAATCACGGTTTCCAGTCCACAATCAACAAGGAACACGGCAATATTTTTCAGCTTGCATTTAGTTGTCATAATTTCATCATAAATTGAATATTATGGAAGTGGACGCGGATCAGTCAAGGGTCTCAACTTGTTTTTTCCTATATGCGCCATCACTGGTTCTACTCCAAACGACTTACAATCGAAGGTAACTTCCTTAACGAGTACTTTAATAAATATAATAAATTAGCGACCAGAGAATGGAGAATGGGGAAAAAAGACCAATGCTCAGAAACTTGTTTGTGGCTAAGTTCAGCTGGCATAGATCAATTAATTAATTACTGGTACTTGAATGGCAGAATGCCCAGTCATACGGGTATTGCAGAAAACTGAGTTTAATTCCTAAACGATAGCCTCCAATATTCCCCATTCTTTGAATATTAAACAGGAGAGAAAATAAGACATCGTCAAATGGCCAAACAACTCAGAACAACCATTAATTCGCTACTGGAAATCGGCCATCGAATAAGTGGACCGTTCGGAGAATTGCCATTGCCGCATCCCACACAGCAGCTACCACAAGACAACAATACGACAAAACGACAAAACGACACGACAACAAGACGGGGTTCCCCATACACCACAAAATATTACCAAAATGAATCCATTAAAGCCGATAAATAAAAATTTTAATTTGGTAATAAATTGCCATTCGAACAGACACTTTCCGATTCTGATCAGTCGAATGATATTTTGATGGCGATGTTTTGACAAAATGTCGATGATACTAACGAGCGTCGGTACCATTTCGTTTGGAGTGTGGGGTGGAATTATCAAGATCGTCGGTGCTTGTTATCATCATCAAACTGATGAGTATTGCTGGTATTCATTAGTTGGGGACAACCAAATTCCATCAGAACTACGGCTACGATCACTTCGTTCCTGATTGTGTTGAGATCGTCGGCTGACTCTTGGTCGGGACACATTCTTGTGGTTGTGACATTCGCATCGGAAAAATGATTGAAATGCGAACGAATTGTGATCAAAAACGATATTCACAATTTTTGATTACAATGTTAATGATAAATGCCGATCGATAATGGTGATGTGATAATAATTCCATTGATGATGATGATCATTTTTATGGTTTGGAATTGGTGATCGTCTTCCATTTTCCATCCATTTTATTTATTATTGTAATTGCCCTACCGATTCCATAGATGCATGGTCCGGTCCGATGGATGAATGGATGGATTAGTTTCGCGCATGATCGATTATGATTAATTTACTGGCCATAAGGAATTGCCCGACTTGATTTATGATCAGAATCGTAATCGTTTTATGTGCTGATCATCTGATTTGGGATTCTCCTTTCCGAAGATCCATTTACAGATCAATGGATACGGTGGATAATTGTCAGTATACCACGCCGATGAGGTTCAGTGATTTTTTAAATACTTTAGCTTATCTGCCAAGCAATTAGCAACAAATTACGTAATTATCCGCTAGAGAAAAAAAAATGAACGGATTGCTTTTCCAGTAAAACTATTTAAAAAGAACAAAACATTTCCAGTATGTACTCAAGTATTTGGACTTGAATTTTTCAAGAAAAAATTAATTCTTTAATAGAAAATTTACAAACCTTTTAAGAAAAGTTATTTTTTATAATAAATTCAACAAAAAAAAATATATATATTTAAAAAAAACCGTAGAAATTCAATTTGAACAAAAATGGAAATTTTCTGTTATTTATTTTTTATTTAAAAGTAAATTGATTTCAAAAAAGATTCTTAAAAGGAAAAAATAAAATTTTCTGCTGCGGAGTTTTAAGCAAAAACTTTTGAAATAATTAAAAATCGTGCGAATAAATTTTTTCTAAAGGCATTGAAAAAAGAAAAATTTACAAAATACATGGTCGTTGGGGAGACGGAGAAAAAAATGGATGTTGTGAAGAAAAATGGGGAGCAAAATTTTCATTTATTTTTTAAATAAATTGAGAATATTTATAGAAGAAATAGAAAAGAGTAAAAACTTTTAAAAAAAATTTCCAAAAAAAAACGTTTTTAAAATTTATTGTATAAGAAAATTGGTTACAAAAATTAATCTTAAAAAAGAAAAAGGAAATTTTTTGTTGGGGAGTTTTAGAAAAAAAGAAACAAATTTTCAAAAATTACGAATTTACATAAAATAATAGAAAACAAAAAAATTAAAACCTAAAAAATTTTGATAAAAAAATTTTCTGCAATTTTCAACAAATGTGTTTTTTTTTCATTTTTTTAAAAAATTTTACTTTTAGGACATTTTCTTTAACATTGAAAATTTTTACTAAAATTAAACGAAAAATACAATAAAAACCAAAGTAAATTTCGCAGAAAAAATGTTTAAAATTTAAAAAAAAAATGTTTATGGACGCAAATTTTTCAATTGTAAAAAAATTAGATTTTTACAAGATTTCTCAAACGAATATAAACTTGAATTGGGAAATTTTTATTATTAAAAATTTTTAATTTAAAAACTGCTTCTGCAAAGTAGTCAAAAAATTAAAAAAAAGAAAATTGTACAAAAAAACTTTTTTCTAAATTGAGAATTTTTCACTTAAAGTAAACCCCAAAAGAATAAAAGCCTAGAAAATAATTATTAAAAATTATTAATTTAAAAAATTTACGTTTTATTATCATTTTGAAGTTTTTTTTTGGAAGATTTTTTGTGGGAAAAATATTTTTTTCGTTAATTTTTAATTAAAAATGATTTTTCTTCAATTATTAAAAAAAAAACAATTTGCATATAAGAAAAATGTACAAAATACAAAATGTTTCGTAAGAGAAATTTTACGGAAAAAAAAACAATTTAAAATGATGAATACTTTTAAAAAAACTTCTCCCACATAAGTTAACAGTTTAAAAAAAAAACTATTTTTAAAAACAGGATTTTTTTATGGTTGATTATAGAAAAAATATTTATAAGTAATTTATTACCTTCAAAATTACTTGAACGTCTTTAAAATTATTTTGGTTTTTTTTCTTATAAAAGGTAAATGGTTGGTTAGGAAAAAAATCTTTTTGGTTAATTTAAGGTCTAAATAATTCGCTTAGGGTCTTAAAATTATTTTTCCATTAAAAAAAAGGTGTTTTTCGAACATTTATAAGCGGAAAAGAATATTTTTTCGGAAATTTGTACTTTAAATATCACTTTTTTTTTGTTAATTAAAAATCGTAAATTTAAAAACTTTTTCCAAAATTTTACAATAGAGAAAAATATAAAAACTCAATTAAAAATTTGAGCAAACTTTTAAAACTGAAAATTTTTACGAAAAAAAAAGAAAACAAAAAACAAAAATTCATTCAAAAAATCGAAGCAGAAAATTTCTAAAAATTTTAAAAATCATCTTTTAAAATATGCGTTTTTGCCTAAAATCAATTTTTTTTTTGGATAATGAAAAATCCCAAAATTTAAAAAACCCTTTCTACGAAATCAGTTTCAAATTTTGAAGAAAAGAAATATGTCTGAAAACTTTTTTAATATTGAGAATATTTACAGGAAAAATTTGCAAGAAGTTGAAAATAGAAAAAAAAATAATTTTTGAAAACAACATTTTTACAATTTGAGAAAAAAAATGTTTTAAGAAAAATTCACAAAAGAAAAAACAAATTTTTTCGGTAATTAAAAATCTTAAATTTAAAAACTTTCTTCAAATTTTTAGAGTAGAAAAACGTTTAAGAACTCTGGAAATTTGAGCAAAAATTTAAAATTGACAATTTTTACAAAAAAAAGAAAACAAAACACAAAAATTCATAGAAAAATCAAAGCGGAAAATTTTTAAAAATAAATGTTTTTTTCTTCTTTTTTTTACAAGAAAATTTAAAAAATTGCATTTAAAAAAAAGGTATTTTCTTCTTTTTTTTTTACAAGAAAATTTTTAAAATTTAAAAAATCAATTTTAAAAAAAAATGCGTTACTGCATAAAATCCATTTTATTTTGATAATGAAAAATCTGAAAATTTTAAAAAAACCTCTTTTGTAAAACAATTTAAAATTTTGAATGAAAGACAAATGAACGAAAACTTTTTTAATATTTAAAATATTTATAGGAAAAAAATACAATGAACCATAAAAGCCAAGAAAGTTTTTGCAAAAAGAAGTTAAAAATAAAAAGAAACAATAAGTTTTGAAAAAAGCATATTTACAATTTAAGAAAAAAAGAATGTTTTAAGAAAATTTCTTAAAAGAAAAAAACAAATTTTTTCCATTATTTTTTTTTAAAAATTACTTTTTTTTGTTGATTAAAAATCTTAAATTTAAAAACTTTTTTCAAGATTTTATAGTAGAGAAAAATATAACAACTCATTCCAAATTTGTGCAAAAATTTAAAATTGACAATTTTTACAAAAAAAAAGGAATTCATAAAAAAATCGAAACAGAAAATTTCGAAAAATTTAAAAACAAATCACGATTTTTTCTTTTTTTTTAAAAAGAAATTTTTTAAAAAATCTCCTTTAATAAAATGCTTTTTTGATAATTTATTCAAGAAATGAAAATTGTTTTCTCCCGGAAATTTTTCCTGAAATCCATTTTTTCGATAGTGAAAAATTTCGAAATTTCTAAAAGCTTTTTTGCGAAGCAATAAAATTTTTTTGGAGGCAACAAAACTGAAAATACGATGAAAAATCCCACGAAATGCGAGAGCTCATATTGGAAATTTGAGCAAAAATTTACCGAAACTTATTAAATCGCCAAGCTCAGATATCAGTGATAAAAAATGCATAAAAATTTTCTTATAAGTGTTTGTGTATTGGCACACCTGTGCGTTGGCATTTGAAGATTTCTGTTTTTTTTTCTTTTGGTGGACATTAATTAAAGTGGAAATGAGAAAAAAAAATTATGGCATTTAATCTATTCTTAAATAGATGTTCGTATTGGCAGTTGTCTGTGTGTGGGTCAATTTTGTATGTTTTGAGTTAAAATTGCCCATCAGAATCGGATCATTTTGGGTGTATTTGTTTTTATTTGTAGGCAACAACAAAAAGAATGAAAAAAGGCGAAAAAAGTGCCATTCGCATCAGTGACGGTAACGGCGACCCAAAAACGAGTCACATTTGGCATTGCGGCGAGTTGCGTTGCCGTTTGACTCGTAGTTACCGTAATCGACGCTGTCATCGCCGTTGTCGCCGTTGTCGTTACAGTTCTGATCTGGTCGCCGTTGCCGCAGCAAAAACGGTAGCGATTATCTTTTCAGGTAGGACGATGTTGAAGACAAATTATGGATGTCATTAAGGCCGATTTGAATGTTTCGTGTATTCAGGGAAATTGTCTCATTAATTTTTCGTCGACTTAACGTGTTCATCGTTTTTTGTACGATATCTTTTCGAAACTCATTTTGATGATTGCCTTCTCGTTTTGTTCATTTCTTTTTTGATTTTCATTCCATTCGGCTTTATTGTTAGTTTATTTATATTATTTGTTAACGTTTTTATTGTTGTTGCTCATTTTATCGTCATTTGATTCATCTTTTACTATTGAGAGGCATTTTTTCTCATTGCTAACTAATTTAATTAGTATGTTTTTTTTTTAAATTGAATCTCACAAAAACTGAGTAACGGAATGCATTATTTTAAGTATCTTAAATGTGAAACTCTATTGCTGAAATGCGATAACTTCTTTTTGTTTTTGCCGGTAATTGCTTACACAAAAAACTTTGTTTCATATTGCATAAGAGAAAGGCGTAACAATTTTAATTCTTTTGAGATTATTAGGACCTTGAAATTTTTTTTTTTGCAATTTGCATAATTTATGAGTTTTCCTCTTTAATTATGATAACGCAAAAAAAGTACAACAATTTTTTAATTGAAATTTCCAATAAAAAAAATCAAATAATTGAAGAAAAAAAATTGTAATTTTTCAATGCCATTTTTAGTAGCATTTGCAGTGAAATTTATATTCTCAGCGTTACTACCGCTCAGGCCATTTGGCGACAAGCAAAGGTCATCTCGGCTACGTTACTAGCTGTTTTCGAACAGTACTAAACTCAATCGTCCCAGTTTTACCAAATTAGTTATTTCTTATTAACTTTTGATTAGTAAGCATTATCGAAGAACCAGGATTTACTCCGCAACGAATAGTAAATCTGAACAGTTTTTTATTCACCAATATTGCTGGCGGTTATATTGAAATATTTCTTAAAGTCGTGGGTGAGAGGAGGGAATTTAATAGTTTTGATAAATATAACTTTTGGTCTATAGTCTTAAGGACTTCTGTGCACTGGAATTGGTTTTTTCCAGTGCCTTTTTTCGTATAAAATGTATATCGTTGGTTAAGGAAAAAAAATCTTTTTGAGTAAGTTGAGGTCTTAAAAATTAGTTTAGGATCTTAAAAATTATTTAAAAAATTTAAAATTATTTTTGTTTTTTTTTTTCAGTTATAAATAAAAAATGGTTGATTAAGAAAAGAAATCTTTTTTAGTAATGCAAGGTCTTAAAAATTAGTTTAGGATCTTAAAAATTATTTAATATCTTAGAAATTGTTTGTTTTTTTCAGTGTTTTTTCCTATAAAAGATAAATTGTTGGTTAGGTACAAAAATTTTTTTGAGTAATTTGAGGTCCTAAAAATTAGTTTAAGGTCTTAAAATTATCTAAGGTCTTAAAACTTATTTTGTTTTTTTTTCAGTGTTTCTTCCTGTAAAAGGTAAATTGTCGGTTAGGTACAAAAATCTTTTTGAGTAATTTGAGGTCCTAAAAATTGGTTTAGAGTCTTAAAAAATTTTTAAGATCTTAGAAATTCTTATTGTTTTTTTCACTGATTTTTCCTATAAAAGGAAAATTGTTGGTTAGGTACAAAAATCTTTTTGAGTAATTTGAGGCCCTAAAAATTAGTTTAAGGTCTTAAAATTATCTAAGGTTTTAAAACTTTATTTTTCAGTATTTTTTCCCATAAAATGTAAATTGTTGGTTAGGAACAAACATCTTTTAAGTAATTTGAGGTCTCAAACATTAGTTTAGGGTCTTTAAAATTATTAATTTTGTTCAGTATTTTTTCCTATAAAAGGTAAATTGTTGGTAAGAAAAAAATCTTTTTAAGTAATTTGAGGTCCTAAAAATTAGTTTAAGGTCTTAAAATTATTTAAGGTCTTTAAAAATATTTTTGTTTTTTTTAAGTGCTTCTTCCTATAAAAGGTAAATTGTTGGTTAAGAACAAAAATCTTTTTGAGTAATGCAAGGTCTTAAAAATAAGTTGAACGTTTAAAAAATAAAAAATAACAAATTATAAAAAAATCGCTTATCTAGTTTTGAATAATTTTTATTTTTCAAATAAAACCAATTAAAATGTAAAATAAAAAATATGAACAAAAGTTTAAAATAAAAAATTGGGAACAGGAAAATATTTTAATATAAAAAGAACCAATGATGAAAAGTGTAGAAAAAATAAAGTTCAAAGTGAATCAACTAATCGTAATACAGAAAATCGAGGATGTCTGCTAAATCGGCATCGGCTTTACCAACAATTCGATTTCGATTATCGAAATTTGTTTAATGACTCGCCTCTGAACATGAAAAAATACTCAACTTTTATCGATAAATGTCAGGCTACCGCGCACGAGGTGCTACATTAGTCCATTCGGTGACAAATACACAACTGGTCAGTCAGTTGGGTAATGTGTGACTGTGGCTCCCAATTGGGTATGGTCTTGTTTGGGAAGAGTTTAAGGTCAAATCCGTCAACTTGTATTTGGAATAAAATAATCGTAGCGGTGCCTCTTCCCCTTGTCGTTGGAGGTAGCCGCTTACTGTGCTATTCATACCTGATTTAGTTTCACTGGCGATTAGTAATTGCGTCCCTTGAGAGGCATTGAATTTTGAAAAGAAAACTACTCCATCATGTGATGATCTAGTACCTTTTGGTGGTATGCTCTGAAAATGCTCCGATTTTTTCTAAAGAGTCCCTATTTTTGTTAACAGCCGATATAACAACGATATCACTGAGAGGTCTCTAAAATTTACGTGTGCGTGTGTGTGTGTGTTAGGGGAATCTAAATCCGAAAACGTTTCACAGCAAATGCCACTTTATTTTTATCGACTTAATTGATGTTTTTTCTCTCATTCTCAAAGTGGACCGCCATGCCACTATCTACGAACTTCGGTTCTGAAGATCAACTTTTGACTAAATCATGCGAACTTTACAGAAATATTAAAATGAGTGTGACCATTTATTATAATCGGGAGAGGGGACGAAAATGGGGATTTTTTGTTTTCGTCTTATTTTTTTTTGGTGGTTTGGGGGGAAGGGTATGGTTTTTGCTGAAAATAGAATATTTCGATGAAAAATCAACTAAACCGTTTCATCTCTGATCGGCATGCAATTTTTTGCTTTTACTGATTGTCATACGGTTTTATGGCCGTTTTTTTTTTATCAAAGCTTTCAAGCTGATTTATTATAAATTAAAAAAAAAATGCATATGCAAAATCTTCCGTTTTATATAGTTTTATGAAAAAATACCAAATATTTTTTTGTTTTATAGAATACGTCAAAAACAAGTGTTAGAATAACATAATTTTTTGCCATTTTTATTTTGTCGGTAATCACAAGAAAACAAAAATGGAACTATTTTGATTCATCCAAATTATTTATTATGAGAATATCTCCAGAAAATGGTTAATGAGGGGAGGAAGGGGGGGCGGGGTTATACAGTAGATTGTACTGATAAATCGTCATTATTTTGCATAAAAATTTCAACGTTTTGATTAATGAAAATTGATAGAGAAATTGTCGTCGTATCCATTCTCGTGTGCTGCCTCCAAAAATGGCCGTCTACCTTTTTATTTTTTTCGATGGTAACATTTTGATAAGTTTGCAAATTTCTAATAAACTAGCTTTTAATATTACTACATATTTTAATAGAAGAAAAATATGTCTTCGATTACTTCTATTGATTGCTCTTAATTGAGTTACTTAAAGTTATATTTCGGATACATATGGCCAAGTTAATATAATTGAGACGCTTCAAGAGTACCAGATAAAGTCTTTCTAAAGGCAAATAATATTTGTATGTATGCATACACATCAAATCGAATGGATAAAGTTGTTAACGAAATAAATTGAAATTTCAAAGCACCTACGCACCTACAACTTACCACCCGAAATTTTGATTGATTATTGGTCTTATTCGAAAATTTATTATACCCGATAAAAGGGGATTGATTAAGATAAAAAGTTTTAAAAATAAAAATTCATAAACAAAAATTAACTAACAAATTAACATGTCGCCAAGAAAATCGTTTGGATTTTCGCTCAAAAATAATAACATCGAAAGCGGAATTATTACAAATAAAAAATCATATTTTCATAATAAACAAAAACTTTCATTTTGTTTTTATATCGTAACTAGTTGAATATTCCTATAATAAAATATTATTAATCAAAATAATAATAATATTATTCATATAAGAATTTTTGTTCGAATATCGAAAAAGAATGAATCAGACTCGTTGACTTAGGAAATTTGTATTTTGAGCAAGTTTTGTTTTGAATAAGTATCGCAAGATGGCGTTGCAGTAGTATTTTGATTTTATTAAAAAAAGGTTTTTTAGGAATATAATTTTTTCCTTCAATTTTTTTTTGTCAAAAGAAGCCAACGAGCACTGGAAACGTTATACAAAAAAATTTGATTGCTCTAAAAACTTTGAAAATTGTTTTTCTCATAAGATTTTGTGGACCTCTCCTAACTTTAAAAAATATTTACACAGGAAAATCTGCTCAATTTCCTATTCTCAAATTTATTCTTTTAGAAATGAAAGAAAAAACCCCAAGTTTAACAAACTCAGAGTCGTCAGAACCGAGAAAACCAAATATACGCACTGCATTATCATCTAGTAGTTCTCGTCTGAGAACTCGCCAGGGCAGCGATTCTTTTAGGACCCTAGAAAGAAATACAATTTTCTAAATTTGGTTTAAAGCTTAACAATTTTAGATCAGCATAAAAAAATAATGTACAAAAATTTTTTAATTCCAATTTTTATTTTGTACACACAAAATTGGTGAAAAATTTGCCAAAATTTACCACCCATCAACGCCGTTCACGTTTTTTCCATGCAATGATTACCCCCCCCCCCTCTCCCCATTAGTTTTTTTGCTGTTTTCCTGTCATAAGCAATACTATTAGTACTATTATTACTGGTGAATGTTCATTTTTCGATCGCTGATTAAATCATTACAAGTATGCGCATTGTCGGGCTTGTGTTCTCTTCGCTGTTGGCATCGCCATCGCCATTGCCATCGCCATCGCCATTGCCAGCGCCATCGCCATCGCCGTCGCCATCGCCATCGCCATCACCATCATAACAACTATGGCCTCATCATCATCAAATTACTATCCTTTTATAAACCATCCCTCCCCTGCTACACCCATCAACCACATACCGATTATTTTGGGTTGTTCAAATTTTTCTTTGGAATCATTTTATTTACTTTATGACTTGTCATCGAATAAGTTTTATAAATTATGTTTTTGGCATTATCGAATCATTTGGTAAGAATCTTCGCAGAAATCTTTGATCAAATCATAAATGAAGAAGAAACAACGCACAGGATCGAAAGGACTTTGGCATTATGGCATGGGAATAGTCTCGGGGCGAGAGAGATGAGGTTTGGGGTTTTGAGTTAAAGGCAGGACAAAGAGAAGCATCGAAGCGGGGGTTTGCACAGACCATGTATGATCGAAACAAACACAAACCATGCCGGGAGAATGATGATGGCGGCGAGTTCCTAAACATTTGAGTTG
This sequence comes from Atherix ibis, assembly GCA_958298945.1. NCBI lineage: Eukaryota > Metazoa > Arthropoda > Insecta > Diptera > Athericidae > Atherix > Atherix ibis. Next base: position 24,342,619 of record OY282610.1, on the reverse strand, counting down.
TTAGGTGTAGGTAAGCAGACTAGGCGGATCAAGGTGGTGTGCCACGACTGCACTTGCCCTAAATCTTCACGATTATGCCAAGACGTCTCTTTATGACCTGCTCGTTTGGGTGATGATGGTAATGATGATGATGATGGTAACGCTGAGGCTTCTGGTGCCCTGAAGGGTCTGGCCCCACTAGCTCCACTCTTCTGTTCACTGTAAATGCCTGCCTGCATAAATATTTAAGGGCAACCTTGTTGACTAGGTTGTAGGGCCGCCCATGTGGTTGGCGTTTTGCTTACATTTTCCAGTTGTCTACAAATCTTCAGAACATATTGTGGTCGATGTCGTTGGTGTTCAACAAGAGTGAGTCGCCATGGTAAGTCAAATTGGAATGCAGCTGGGACTAAGCCTAATCCAAGATTTCATCGATAATTGACAATACACGTCGTCCGTTGTCCGTACTGCGGGAACCGTTTGCTAATGTTGTCCAGACACATTCATGTTGTTATCATCCTCCTTTCTTTGGACTGGTGACACTCTTATTGTAGGGTACACATCGCCGTTGGGTAATGAATTCTACCACAGTCCCTGAATGGCTACAATCACATTTACGTAATCGAACCGAGGGACTTTGATTTTCTTGGAGCAGAGTGGCACTACTCAAGCTAGCTGAGATGATATTATTCAAAAGGACTATGACTAGTCCCGTCTGTCAATACAATCCACCAAAACGTATTTATGTACGTTTCTAGAATTTATTATGTAATGCGGCTTTCAGCTGCTAGATTCTCTTGCAAATGGTTTAAAAATTTAATCGCCAATTGATATTAGTGATGATGAAAGTTACTCTGAAGACACCGCCTGCTAATAAACCGCTCTAAGCGGCACTAAACAATTCAAAACTCTTGGTCCAGAAGACAGGAGGAACTAACTCACCAAAGGCAATCGAAATACTCTCGTTTGACCGAAGCGCGCCTCACTTACAAGTATTTTCTTCGTTGGATCTGATTCGATGAAATGATATATTGAAGTGTATGGCAGTCCAAATTGAAAGAAGGTACAATCTCAGCGGTGAGCATTCATGTCCGAGGATAAATAACATAAGTAATAACATCATCGGTACAACAAGTCGAGGTACCATAATCCGTGAGTACGTGGAACTTGTACGTGGGCCCCGTTCAAACAACGCCGGATGGTATCGTCGACTTTGTACGTACTCAACAATATCTGATTTCTAGGTGGTCCCAAGTACTATTTACTCACTCGATATTTTCTTTCAAATAAATCTTCTTCTTTTTCCATTTATTTCTTTTATTTCTTATTTTTTCAATCTCAACTTTCTCCTATTTTTGGTTTTTGAAATTTCATAATTTACATATTTTCGATTTTGGCAAGAGATGATCGCAACCCTTAACACTACCTTATCGACTGAATGTGCTGATCAAATACTATCTGGGCTTTTGAGGAAAATTTAATTTCTTTCACAAATTTCCATGATTTTGTTATAACAAAAAAAAAGATTTATTTTTCCCATTCAAATTAGAAGAAGAAAACCACATTTTTGAGAGTTATTTTTTGTTAAAATATTTTTTGATCATTTAAATAGTATAATTTTTAAGGTTTTAATTATAAAAATATTCTTTTTAAGAATTCATTATAATTTAAAAAAAAAATACAATAAAAAATTAGCAAAAAACGGCTGACAATTTCTAGTGATATATCGCCGTCGGTAATGCAGTTCACTATTTCAATATCTTCCATTTCACCAAACATTAACCCATTTTCTATGCGATTTTTTTAGCAAAATCATTCAAAAAACAATAATTTATAAGTTCCAGCATAGATATGATCATTTTTGAAAAGAAAATACACTAAAACTAATTAGAAATCAATAATAAAAAAAAAGAAGACAGTTTCTCAATACCAACGGCCGTTACCTTCAAATTGATCTCATTCCCACAGCCTCTGATAAGCTTACCAACTAAAAAAAAAAAAATTTACAATTTTTCGTAACTAATTAAAAACTGTTTTTAATCTAAGAAAAAAATGAAATTAAAATCAAATCCCAAAAAGTAAAAGGCAAACAACCCAAAAATGATAACACAAAAAAAAAACAACAAGAGCGTGTGATAATAATTTAAGGGGAACAGGGGAGGAAGGGAGGATCAGTTTTGGATTTTCTTTTTATAACCGTTGTTGCTTTCTTTCCTTAAAGAGTATATTTAGCCCCCCCCCCCCCCCCAAAAAAAACGGAAAATATTAGAAAAACCGACGATCACACACTCTAAATTTTAAATTTTTTCATCCACAAAAGTAGAAGTGAATGGAATCAAATTAAAATGAGCACTAATTAAAATTGATTGTGTTAATGCGAAACGATTAAATTAATGCAAAAAAATAATAATTTCTTTTAAGAAGAATAAAAAAAACCATCTTAATAACAGTACAGTCTTAAAGAATGTTCGATAAAAACTATCCGATTTGTTCTTCGGAAAGTAAATTAGAATAAAAAATCTATTCAAATACAAATTTCATAAAAATGTTTTCATTCGTTATATTAAATAAATATTTTTTTTTTTTTTTTTTAAACAATATCATACAAAATAAATAGTCGTCAAAAACTTCTTCCAGGACTAGATCCTTTTGAGATAATTTTTTAATGACTTTTTCATACATTTCGGTTTGTTACATGACGTGTATTAATTTTTAAAAGCTCTAAAGTTTCATGATTATCTGCGTTAAATCGATAATCTTACTGAAAAAAACAATGTAGTCAAATCGCACGATTTTTGGAGACCATTGGAGATCACCAAATCTCCGAAGTAAGTATGATCGGAACTTTTCACGCAATAAATTAAGCATTTATCATATTTTATGGCTTGTTAAAACCACATATGATTAAGATTAAAATCTTAAAGTCCATACCAAAAAAATGTTGATTATCATAAGGTCATAGCACTCAGTCAGAATCGATTTTTGTGGATATTATCATTTTTAACAGTAACTTATGGATTTCTAGAGCCTCATTTATGGCAATTTTATTTTATTGACGTTTCCATCGAACGAGGAATAAGCCTCATCCCTAAATGAAAATAATAGTTTGAAGATGATTGTACATTTAATTGCAATAAAGGATAATAGTGAATCGAAGCACCATGCAATTAAACAGGATGTATTATAGTTTGGTAGTTCAGGAAAATCAGGAAATTATAAAAAAAAAGAACAAAATTGACAAAGAAAAAAGTGACAATATAAAGGAAAAGAAGAAGCAGAAGATTAAGAAGAAAACTGACGATACGAAAGGAAAAAAGAAGAATAGGAAGAGTGAGTGAGAAAAAAGTGATAAGGCAACGGAAAAGAAGAAGAAAAGTGAGTGAGAAAAAAGTGACTAGACATCGGAAAGGAAGAATAAGAAGAATGAGTGAAAAACACTGACTCGACGTAAAAAAGGAAAACAAAAAAGATTGTCAGAAAACTGACAATACGAAAGGAAAAAAGAAGAGGAAGAAGATTGAGTAAGAAGAATGTGATAAGCCAAATGAAAAGAAGAAGAAGAAGAGTGAGTGAGAAAAAAGTGACTGGACAACGGAAAGGAAAACGAAAAAGATTGGCAGAAAAACTGGCAAGACGAAAGGAAAAAAGAAGAGGAAGAAGATTGAGTGAGAAAAATGTGATAAGGAAAAGGAAAAGAAGAAGAAGAAGAGTAAGTGAGAAAAAAGTGACAAGACGAAGGCAAAATGAATAGTAAGAAGTTTGAGAAATGGTAAACAAAAAGAAGATTGAGCAAGAAAAATGTGATAAGGCAAATGAAAAGAAGAAGAAGAAGAGTGACAAGGAAAAAAGAAGAAGAAGAAGATTGAGTGAGAAAAAAGTGACAAGACGAAGGAAAAAAGAATAGTAAGAAGTTTGAGAAATGAAAAACAAGAAGAAGATTGAGTGAGAAAAATGTGATAAGGCAAAGGAAAAGAAGAAGAAAAGTGAGTGAGAAAAAAGTGACTACACACCGGAAAGGAAGCATAAGAAGAGTGAGGGAAAAAAACTGGGTCGACGGCGAAAAGGAAAACGAAAAAGTTTGGCAGAAAAACTGACAAGACGAAAGGAAAAAAGAAGAGGAAGAAGATTGTGTGAGAAAAATGTGATAAAGAATAAGAAGAGTGAGTGAAAAAAACTGACTAGACGCCGAAAAGTAAGACGCAGAAGATTGTCAGAAAAATTGACAAAACGAACGGAAAAAAGAAGAGGAACAAGATTGAGGAATGGAAAAGAAGAAGAAGGTTGAGCAAGAAAAATGTGATAAGGCAAATGAAAAGAAGAAGAAGAAGAGTGACAAGGAAAAAAGAAGAAGAAGAAGATTGAGTGAGAGAAAAATTCTCGAAATTACAATGTTCATAATTAACCAAAATTAAAAATAAGAAAAGCCTAAAAAAACAGCAACAAAAAAAAAACAAAACAAAAATTCATAAAGTCAAGGTGGTCCAATTTTTGATAATTCATTCAATAAATAAATTATCAATCGATATGCGGATTGTATACTATTTTGTTGATTAAAACGATTTATTTTGATGGCGTTTTGCCATACGAGCAGTAAAACCGACCAAAAATTATTATGACAGGGGAAAAAAATGATTGGCCCTAGTAAGTAAAGAGGAAAACGTTAACCTTATTAACGGTGCACTAGTTGGCAGAACTGATTTGCCAAAAAAAAAAAGAAGAACAAGAAAAAAACATAGAAAGACAAAATGTTAAAAGAGAATAAGAAGAAAAAGAAGAAGAAGAAAAGAGGATCACCCATTTTGACGTTATGCAATGGAACTGCACGAAAATTGATTGTTTTTTATTAAGTTTTTTTTTTTTTTTAACATAATTTCCATCAATTTTGTTAATTATATATTTGGAGTTTTTTTTCCGTCACATAATTTGTTTTCCTACTTAAAATTTATACGAAAGTAATTTTTTTCTTCTCCTCATTCGTTGTTATAAATTAATAAATTCATTTAAATTTTATCTGAAACAGAAAATGTGAACGAATTTCGTAGGTTTTTTTCTCTTATTTCCTCTGAATTTTTTGATCATTGCTAATTTTTATAGAAGATATAATAACAAATTTTTTACTCGACTCTGGTGTGCCTTGAATTTTAAAAAAAACAACCAAATTTAACAAATTCAAAGTCATCAGAATCGATTAAACCAAATGCACGCACTGCATTATCATCTAATGGTCACTTTTTTAGGATCATATAAATAAATGCCATTTTCTGGTCTTGCTTTATTATTATTATTATTATTATTATTATTAATACTCTTTTAAACTAAAAGGAATAATAATAAAGTAAGCAAAACTGGTAAAAATAATTATTATTCACATTAGGGAATATAGAAAATAAGAGATTTCGAAAACAAAAATTGTTCCTATGGCAGCACTTTCTTATTTTGCTTAACCGGTAATTTTTTTTTTGCTATAGAAATTTCTATTCTTAAATCTTTAATAAATGAGGTGATATTTTATAGTTTCGAAAGAAAAGTTTCAAATTTCTTGTTTTAATCGATTTTTTATCGAACTTTTTCTTTTTTTACCCTAAAGATAGATACAAATTGTTTTTAATTTCTAGAATAAAATCTTTTTTTTTCCTATCATAAATTGGATTTTATTTATTTCATCGTACTCGGTCGGTTTCATTGAATTCGGGCAGGGAACAAAAATCAACTTTTTTTTCGATTTGATACTATCTACTTTGGTGTTTTTCTAGTCTTTAATAAGAAATTACGAGCATCTATTTATCAAAATACTATCTATTTGGCTGTGATAATTATATCAGAAATATTTTTAATGCTCATGAATATTCTAATTTGATAGTTTCTAGTTGCCAATTTGATTCAATAGGAGCTAGACTTAAAAGACAAGAAGCCGACGCACTATAGCTCAATTCTTATCTGAAAATCATTAGGAAAAAAATAAATATCTTCTTATAATTTTACAGTTTGTTGTTATTTTTATTGGTGTTTTAATTATTTGTAGTATTAATATTTTTTTCGTCTTTAAATTATTCAAATTTTTCTTCTAAATAGAATTAAGTTCAAGTTATACGCTATTTTTAGTATCTTAATAGTTGAAGATAATATGATTTTCTGATGTTTTTTTCACCACTAGCGAATTTTTTTTAAAGAATTTTATGATTAATTAATAAATTTTTGTGAAACAATTTTTACCGGAAAGATTTAACAGACGAATTTTATGTGGAAAAGATTTTACTTAAAAATTTATTTGAAAAATATTTTGAATTAAAAGAGAATAAAAAAAAAAACATTTTTAAATGTTCACTGGAAATTTTTACTAGAAAAAGTTTCCACCGAAAATATTTTCAGTAGGAAAATGTTTACGGAAAAGTTTTACCGGTGAAAATGCACACTGAAAATTTTTTCCTGAAAAATTGTTTACTAAAAACAATTTTTACGTGAAAACTTTTCACTGAAAAAATTTCCCCTGAAAAAATTTTAACTAAAAAAGATTTCATTGAAAATAAATATTTTCCTCAACAAATGTATGCCTTGAAAAATTTGTCATTGAAAGGTTTTTACTGAAAAAATTTCTCTTAAAAAATTTTCATCGAAAAATATTTCTCCGAAGAATTTTTAATTTAAACCATTTTTACTGAAACAATTTTTGCTGACAAAATTTTCACTGCGAAACATTTTATTGAAAAAAAGTTCACTAAAAAATGTTCACTAAAATAAGGCACCAAGGGTAAATTTTCCTCTAAACAAAAAATTTTCCCCTAAAAATGTGTTTGCTGAAAAACTTTCCCCTAAAAAAATGTCCACTGTAAATATTTTTAATAGAAAATATTTTACTGTACAAATTTTCATTGACAAAATATTTTTTCAGGAAAAGTTTTCACCAAAAAAATTTCATGAAACAATTAGCGCGAGAAAATTTTCACTGACAAAATTTCCCCTAGAAATATTTTCACTGCAAACAAATTTACTGACAAAATTTCCCCTTCAAAAAAAGTTGATTCAAAAAATTTTACTAGAAAAGTAAAAAAAAAAAAAGTTTTTACTAAAAAAATGGTCACTCAAAAAGGCACAAATGATAAAATTTCCCGGAAAAATGTTTACAGAAAAAGTAAAAATTTTGACTGAAAAAAATTTCCCCTGAAAAAATTTCCGCTGCAAAAATTTTTGCTGCACGAATTTTTATTGAAAAAATATTTACTGAAAAAATTATACTGAAAAATTTTACTAACAAAATTTCCCATAAAAAAAATGTTCACTGAAAATTTTGCTTTTCAGGATTTTTTACTGAAACAATTTTTTACTGAATCAATTTTTTTGGCAAAATTCTCACTGAGAACAATTTTATTTAAAAAATTCTCACTAAAAAAATTTTACTGAAAAAAGCACCAAAGAAAAATTTCTCTCAAAAAATATTTTCTCGGAAAAACGTTTTTAATGCAAAGTTTTTTTAAATGAAAAGTTTTCACTGCGCAAATTTTCATTGAAAAAATATTTATTGAAAAAATTTTACTGAACAAATTTTACTGACAAAATTTCGCATAAAAAAATTTTCACCAAATAATTTTTCGTAGCAGAATTCATCAATTTTTTTTGGCAAAATTCTCACTGAGAACAACTTTATTGACAAAATTTCCACTGAGAAAAATTTTTTTGAAAAAATTTTTACTAAAAAAAGCACCAAAGAAAAATTTCCCTCAAAAATTATTTTCCCGGAAAAGGGTTTTTAAGAGAAAAGTTTTCACTGCAAAAATGTTCATTGAAAAAATTTTACTGAACAAATTTTACTGACAAAATTTCCCCTAAAAAAATGTTCACTGAAATGTTTTCTTTTCAGGATTTTTTACCGAAACAATTTTTTACTGAATAAATTTTTTTGGCAAACGTCTCACTGAGAACAATTTTATTGAAAAAATTTTACTGAAAAAAGCACCAAAGAAAAATTTCCCTCAAAAAATATTATCCCGGAAAAATGTTTTCACTGCAAACTTTTTTTAAATGAAAAATTTTCACTGCGCAAATTTTCATTGAAAAAATATTTACTGAAAAAATTATACTGAAAAATTTTACTAACAAAATTTCCCATAAAAAAAATTTTCACCAAATAATTTTTCGTAGCAGAATTTTTTTCTGAAACAATTTTTTACTGAATCAATTTTTTTTGGCAAAATTTTTACTGAGAACAATTTTATTGATAAAATTTCCACTGAGAAAAATTTTATTGAAAAAATTTTTACTGAAAAAAGCACCAAACAAAAATATCCCTCAAAAAACATTTTCCCGGAAAAGAGAATTAAGAGAAAAATTTTCATTGAAAAAATTTTACTGAGCAAATTTTACTGACAAAATTTCCCTTAAAAAAATGTTCACTGAAAATTTTTCTTTTCAAGATTTTTTACCGAAACAATTTTTACTGAACCAATTTACTGAGCTAAAATGTTCACAAAAAAAAAATGCTCACTGAAAAATTTTTTACTGAGACTGCAAAAAAATTTTTAGAAGTATTCTTTTCATGAAATTCGGTGCATACTTGAACAGAAAATTTTAGTATATTTCACATAGAAATAATTAAGCATCAATAAAAATTATTCAAAGTAAAAATTTCAACAATAATAAAAGTAATTATTTACTGCTCAACTGAAGTTGTCATAAATTCTTGCGTTATTTTCAATAAGAAATTTCTAATTTAAAGGATTTCCTACAATTTATTCTAAACGAAAAATATGTTCTTATCGATTTTCTAACTTATTTTAATTCAAAAAATAATACAATAATTGAAAAAATGATTTCGTCTCATGAGTACGACTATATAAATGACGCTACATACACCCGCTGATATTGGAACACGTAGAATATCATCCATGTACGATTTATGATTAAAAAAAAAAACCAGAAAAAATAAAATTGTTCGGAAATAAATGAACACATTCAATGACAGTGCCAATAAAAATCCCAAAAAGACACCTGAGCTCATTAGTCTATGCTAAAATAACCCAAATATCGATTAAATCCATCATCAATCATACACGGACGGCCAAGGTAAGGCGAAGGTAGCGCAAGGACATTGTTCGATATCGGAACGACTGATTCAAAAGTTGATGTTTGTAACCAATTAAATAATGATTATTCCATCGATTGATTTGTTTCCTACGGTCAATTAGGCTTTATCTTCATATCAATTTGCTTGGCCATATATAAGAGATGGCGGCATACAAACGCAGGATCAGAAGAAAAAAACAACCAAAATCGTGAAATTATCGTTTCATAAAAGCATAAATATACAAATTGATCTAGAACAAAAAAAAATAAAAATAAAAATGTGGGATAGTATAGCTGAAAATAAATGTAAATAATAAATTAGTTGGAAAAGCTTATTAATTTTGAAGCCTTCATTAAAAAATTATACTGTCAGTTGAAGCTTTCAAAATGGACGCACGTTAACACATCAAGGTAAGGTGTAAGCCGTCAAAAAACGAGGAAGCACTCAAACTGCAATAAGATAGATGGCGTCTAACGTTCATAGCCGGCAGGTCAAAAGAGAACTGAGCAAAAAGTTATTTAGGTAATTAGGAAAAATGGCCGACTGATTGAAAAAAAAAAACAACAACTTCGATTCGGTTTTTGTCAAAGTCCGCACAAAAAATTAATATAGTCTCACGCCATCAGTTCAGTTAGCTTCTGTTTTCAAAGCAAACAAACAAACTCATTCGTATTACTTACTGGCTGACAGAATGTAGTATAATTAAATCAAATTTCCATTATTATTAATCGTTTTATGAGAAAAATTACGAGAAATTATAACGATTATTATTATTGCCAGTATTATTAACTGTACTCGATCACAAATCAGATAAGCTTAAATTGATACTAAACGCAATTCGCAATTAAACAAACATCATCTCAGATACATCACCAACCAGCAATGCCGGATTTAAATTGAATTTGGTCCATTAACGCCATCTGGCGGGTAATTAATACTTTTCAAAATTCATGATTTGTTGTTTTTTGTTTTATCGGTTTTTTTCTTCTTTTAATCAAATTTATGCAACAAAAAAAATGAATGCAAATAAAAATGAGGGGGGGGGGTGAGATAGGGGTTAGTTGAACAGAGAAAAAAAATGGCCAACATTGGATTCTCATTGCAAACAACTTTGGAGGTAAATTTAAAAAGAAACAACAACAAAAAAAACTCATTATTGCAATGAAGAAAACCTCAACTTTTTTTCAAATTGATTATTTATAAATGTCCACATTTTCAAGAGTTCAATTCGGCGGCAGGGGTTGAGAGGTGGGGGAGGGGTGTTAGGGGGTATTACTTTGAGAATTTTAATTTTCCATTTCATTTTGAATTGCTTATTTTTAGTTAATATTGATTCGAAAAGCTGTTATTTGCATTCGTCCTTCAATGGGGACGATGGGAATTATGCTCAAACGAACATGCAAGAATTTATCGAAATTTGTGCGTTATCGTCGATCGATATTTCTACATAATAAATTATTGATTTTATCGGACAGTGCGATGATCATTTCGATCGTTTGATCATTTGACGACCACCGGCATAACCCGAACAGTACTCGATACTCTGGGGCTACTCTTCGTCGCACCTCAACCGATCCAGCCAATTTCCGATTCGTATTAATTGGGAATATTTTTAATAAATTTCATTAATTCGTAATGTGTGCTCATTCAATATTTCTGTGCGAAAGCGATACTGCGCATTCTGTTTGGTAGTGTTTGTGGCTATTTTGCATACGCAGACCCAACCGCATAATAAACGGGCGTATCGTCTTGATTTACACACCAAAACACCGTAATAAGCGCAATTTTTTTTCTGAATCACGTTGGATATCAAAGCGGCCGACCGCACGCTGTTCACGAAAGCCATATGGGGAGCAGGGCAACACTATCGATTCGCTGTCATTGGAATCGATATTGGGTCTCGAACGATAGTGGAATCGTGGGAAGATTTGATCGTTAAACAAAACGACGATTATGCCGGAGCAGTTGTCAGCGTCGAGTACGAGGACAATCGTCATTTTTGAGACGACCACCATCACCGCAGCAATGCGATTGCCATTATCGTTGTTTTCGCCTCCGACGCCATTTTTCTCCAATCGACCCCAAACCAACCCATTTATCTGATTATGAAACGCATACTCTTACAGCGCCATCTGTACACTATCGCACACATTTGTAGAGTCGATAGCTAATATATGAACTTCGTCAGTCCAAGTCTACTCGGGAGGAGGGATCGATCCGGTACTCGTACTCTTATGGCGACAAACTTTTAAAAATGTCAACAACGATGATAACGATGACACTAACTACAGTTGTTAATACATCGCAAAGATGCCGCCATTTATGCGGAATACAGAAGATGATCATTAATGGGCAGATTATTGTGAATGCGCAGATCGGTGACTTTATGGAATTGGGAATTTTATCTGCGCTAAAGAATTTGTTCGATCAGTGGTAGAAATGCTAATTTTGTTGGCCCAGAGACGATAACAAATAGAAACAAATCACGATCGACTGATATGATCAATTCGTTAAGAGCTAAATTTCTTGTTTGGAGAAGTTTCGGGTCTCGACTCCGTGGTTTTTTTATTTTCAACTTTGGTGACGCTTTTTTCACAAATTAAAATTTAAAAAAATCTTCTCTTCTGTAGAACAGAACACGAAGTTCAAGAATGCGTTCAACTATTCTGAAATTAATTATAAATTTTACTTTTTTTTTTATTTTTATTATTGAAATCAATTTTGAAGAACTAAATTAATTTTTATTCCTTGGAGGACAGATATTTTTTTGGGGTCTTATAGGATAAGAGCCAATGTATCTGATCTAATTTTTAATTTTTTTCTTATATCCAGAATTAAGTGTGCACTTTGGGGTCTTTTAAAAATCAAATTCTTGGACACATACTATTTTATGATAATATTAATTCTGGATTTATGCGGTGATTTTTTTAGAGGTCCTAATTTTATATTAGATGATTCTAAACTAAAGGGAAGGCTTACATTAATTTTGTGGTGAAAATCCAAATGAAAATCAATAAATAATGTCCAAATCTTTGGAATAGGGTAACAATTTTCCAAACAGCCTCCAAAATAGATGAACGCTAGCCGATAATTCAATAAAGAAAAGGGGGCGAGTCCCAGCAGTATGGGGGGTTGTGCAAATATGCTCAAGTACATCGCGTAGAACAAAAAGCATAGCTTAAGGGTTTGCCCATAAAAAAAAAACCGGTGGCTATCATAGTCGGCTGCTAGTCTATTTAAAAATGGGGATTATGTGGAGTAGAAGTCTTCGAATTCAGCGAATACAACGACAACAATGACAGAAATCCGAATGGCATAGCACAAAAGATGAAGTGAAATTTTAGTCGGATTTTGTAAGTCTGCAAGGTCTTCAAATCTTAAGGAACGTGTGCTTGCAGGACCGTGAAACGCCATGTAGACTGTAGTAGGGTTGTCGGCTTCTGATCTGGTCGGTCGGTCCAACAGGCGCCACATTATTTATGTTGATGCCCTGCTATTATTATTTGGCTTTCGGTCTCTTCTTGTTTTTATGGATGAGATTCACTGGCATCGTTACTACTGGATATGCAGTTAACCAGGCAGGCAGGAAGAAGAAGCAAAACAAACACCGACCAACAGAATGAATCGGCCGACCCCGTCCCAAAACAGTTTTCTTATGCCATATTCTATGCAGAAAAAATTAGTTCCCGTACATTTTACATTCTCCTTCCTTCTATGCGGATAGGTTTGTATGCGTGTGTATGTGTGTGTGTGTGCATTTGTTTACGTTGAATAGCCCCAAAGGAAATCGAATTACGCCATCGAAGCGATATGCCCTCGTATAGGAAGTGCACGTGAATAATGCGAAAGGTGAATTGTGGGCTTATGCCTTCTGTGCGGTTCTATGGCAATCGAATTGGTCCAGTATACTGATTTGGAGAACAAAGACTCGTATTTGATAATAAATGAATAAAACCAAACCCCAAAGATGTACAAATCGACCTCAAGAGAACCTGATTAAAACAAGACAAGTGGACGACAGCTATTAAAACGAAACGACCATGCCGGGGATTGGATGTCTGGCTTGCGATGATGAGGTAGGAAATCACCACTGGTACGGGTATTGGCATAGTCATCGCCCGACATCGTCATTGTGCTCCTCTCGAATTGGGATCATATCCATTTTGTTAATACTTTGGATGCGGTTGCGCTCGTATCCAAGCCAATCGTTCACATCCGAGAATTTCTTTGTGATAACAGCACACAAAGTAACAAGAAGGATTTAACGACAGTACCCAATCGGGCCAATTTCCATCATTTTCTGGTCTATTATGGACAGGCCACATCAATACCATCGATACCATCTGAATGGTCCAGAATTCCGCGGAGCTAATTGATACCAAATCGACACGTTGTTAATGCGAACCGGAGAAGAGGAACATGACAATCGCATTCTGGTATGGCGGCTGGCATCGATCGACGACAGACAACGCCACCGAGTTGCACAATCGAAACGAATCAACCCCACCGATACACGTACAAGGCGATGATGATTCCCATTGACACCAGTTCGGAGATAAATCCATCCCCACAGACATAAGGAATCCATTTTATTTCCTATTGTACTCAACCTTACATCGAAATGGCGGAAGGAGAAATGCTATAACAGAACATTTAACAAAAAAAAAAACTGCAAAAACCCGCAATGATGCCAGATAACAAAGTTATGGATGCGATGTCGGTAAAGTGGATTAAGTGCACACAAACGCATAAACACACACACGAAAAAGGGGCCGTTTTTCGAATTCATATGCACGAGGGTAGATATCCACCGTTCGTAAGTAGGATAAGCAATGATTCAGTGTCATTCTTTGTGCCAAATTGCCAGGAAATGGCGCCTGCAGGTGAGTTGTATCGCAGGTTTTCTATTTTAATTAGATTCAATTGGAATATATATATATTTTTTTAAAAACTCCCTGATTTAAATGGCAAAAATAAAAGATCAAAAATAAATATGCATTTTGCGCTCTTATTGTAGTGTATGTGTTGGAAGGAGTGAGGGGGGGGGGGGGAGGTGGGTTGAGTGTGGCTCGCTTCTTTACAAACAGGAAGATGGAAATAAATATACAAAAACGAATCAAAAAAAAACCCAACAAGTTGCAGAAACGTGGCAAAAAAGGGAAAAAACTTCAATTATTTGCAACGTAAAAGGATGTTTGCACGCGCATTGGCGTAGGTGTGACCGTGCGAAATAAGTTGGGTTTTGAAGTTTTTTTTTTGTCTTCATTTTATTCTTTTATTTTAATATTTTTTGCAAATTTTTCTAGTTTTTGTTTTTAAATATGAAAATTTTGATATATTTTTTTTTAACGGTTCTAAATTTAAATGGCGCCTGCGCACTCAATGCTGGCTACTAAATGAAAGTTTTTCATTTTCTTTTTAATTTGAAAACAAAAAAATTTTTAAAATATTTTGAAAATTTTCCCCTTTATCATTGGAGGTTTTTTGTCTTTGTTTTCTTTTCATAATGATGATGCAGTTTTACCATATCCAAAAGATAGTGCAGTTCTGATAAAAATTGGTGGTGCAGTTTAAATAGTTTTTTTTTATGTTAAAAATATTCTGCTTTTTATTAGTAAAAGGAAATGACTTTTTCGAAAATGGTATTGCAGGGGTTTTTCTAGAAGTTAATATAACATATTTGCCTACAGTTTCCATGCTGCTCGTTCGACCGTCTTCCAACGACATTTTTTTTCCTTTTAACAATTTTAACAAATTTTTTTTTCTTTTAACAACGAAATTTTTTTTTTTTGCCTTTGTTATTTTTCTCGCGCGATAATGCAGTTTCCTTCCAAGTAACTGGTGCAGTTTAACCCATTTTTTCTTTTAATTAAAAATATTTTAGTTTTTACAATTAAAATAAAGTGACTTTTTCAAAAATGGTATTGCAGCGCTTTTTCTAGAAATTAATATGAAAATTTTGACTACAATTTCCATGCTGCTCGTTCGACAGAACTCGTTGTACCATCTTCCTTGATCCTATCTTCCTTGATACCACAATTATCTCTACAAATTTTTTAAATTTAAATTTAAATCTAATACATTCTTTTGATAGTCTTCATCAAATTGATTAGTCAGCAGCAATTTGCACCCCTAAAAATTATTGTCAATTTAGATATTTTGTTTATTTTGAGTAATTTATTCACTCTCTTCCATAAGTTCAATGGATTTTTCGAATAGATTTTTTATGCAATGGTGCATCTTTTTCGTCTGTGAAATTTTATGCTAAAAATTAAAAATCTAAAAACTCTAGTAACTTTAAGAGTAATTTTTCCAAGAAATTGAATACTCTTTGTGTTTTTACATATTTTAAGGGCAATGCGCAAATTTATCAGGTATAAGGTTCTTAGACTCCACAAGCAACTGCAATAAAGCCACTGTATTCATGCAAATTTACTTTCGGGTATTTATTTTGATACAAATAAGAAAAAAAGAAGAGACCGTTACCGTCATTTCTAATCATGTGATAACTGACATTTTTTTAGCTTGAACTTTAATATTTAAATCTGGAATAAATGTGGTTTTAATAAGATGACGCTTTAAGTCACACAATGCCAAAAACCTTCTAATGAGGTGTCATGTCGAAATTTGGTGATGTCAATTAGTCGACAAGATCATGCGATTTGACGTCGTCGGAATTTTTATTGTAGGGATGTATAAAATAGGTCCCAGATACAATGGCTTTCTTATAGTTATTTGTGGGTTTTCGGAGAAAAATTTTACTTATTACCGTAGCCACGTTTCACATAAAATTTTCTTCAGTGACGAGGCTTATTTTTTGGTCGGTGGATACGTCAATAAGCAAATTTACCAGACATAAGGCTCTTAAAAGCCACAAGCAGCTGTAACAAAGCTAACTAACTGTCTAGTGTGTATTTTGACCATCATCTCTGGACTAAATGTGATTTTAAGATTTGGTGATGTCAATTAGCCGACAAGATGGACTTTTTATTGTACAGATATGTGAAAGGTCCCGTATACAATGGCTTCTCCATAGTTTTCAGGAATCCATATATGATAAGTTAGCTTATTACCGTATACACGAATCGAGAAATTAGCCTCAGAAAATTTTGTTTAACAAATCATCATTCAAAGCCTGTCGGTCCGGCACTCAGTCGACGTATTGTTTGTGCAATTAATGATAAAATTATCTGGCATTAAAATTAAACTTAATCTTAACTGATATATTTGTTTAAAGTTTTTTAAATAACCGAGCTGTACTTTCCAAACCTTTAAATCGATAACACTTCATATCTTGTTTTGTTTTTGTATTTTTTTTACACTATTTCAGATATTATTTTTGTTTCTTTTGTTTGTTTTTTTTTGTCGTTGAAAATACTGATCTTAATTATAAAATCTGTGTGGGCTTTTTTATCTCATTTTTTTCTTCTTCTTTCAATCATTTTCTAAATTAAGATCAGTTATCATTAGACGACACGAATTATAGGTGATCGTAAAAATTCATTTGCTACTGAATTTTTGCTGCGGTAACCGTTTTGATTTTATTGAAGAGGCAAAGTTAAAAATAAACAACAAGAAAAAACCAAATACCTCATAAACAAAAAATAGTAAAGGGAGTGGAGAGGCCAGAAAGAAATCAATTCAAATCAATTTAAATAAAATAAAAGAAACGATTCAACATTAATTAATAACCGATATTATGGCTGTTCGTCTTGTTTTGGCTTTTGTCGTTTTTGTTATTGGCGTTGTGTTGTTTGCTTATATTTTTTTTTTTCTTATTCTCGTTACTTTTTCATTCTCAGGCGACACTACTCGTTAGGGTACTGTCATCTGACCTCAGCTTTTTCTCTCTCTCTCTCTCTCTCTCTCTCTGTGATCATTTTCTGAGATTTTCTCTTATGCAAACGCATACATCCACTCTATAACTATCTCTTTTTCTCATTGAATTTTTTTAAAGAAAATTTTTGGTTTTGTTTGTTTCACATTTTCACCTGTCAAAAAAAATTCTTAAAAAATCCCATCGCTGGCGTCTCAATAAGAAAGCAGACAAAACACTTTTCATTATACAGAATCTATAAATTGGAGCCTTTTTTTAATTTTCAACAAAATACACATTTTGCATTTAAATTCTATCAGTCTTTATTGAAATTTGTTGTAAAGACTTTACCAATTATGAATAAAAAATAATATAGAAAGGATATAAATGTACACGTGGTAGTTTTAATCACATCTTTTTTGATGATGCGGTTCAAATTGCGTGTGGTCTATTCTTTCATAAACGTTATCTTTTATACAGGCTTAAAAGAAGAAGTCTAACGACGTTAAATCAGATGTATTTGGTAGCTAATTGACACCACCACTTCACAAAATTAGAGTTCTCTTAAATTTGGTTTTTAAAAAAATCGATTGTTTCTTGGGCAGTGTGGCACATGGCGCCATTCTATTAAAACCACAAGTTATCTGCATCGATATCATAACAGATAGGTCTCTCTAGCGCACTCAGTTGACAGACCAATAACTGTAGTACCAGCCACTGCTCTTGAATTTTTTAGATGCCCAAATGCAACAATTTTACCGGCTATGTAACAATGAGCTTCGCCCGAGATAATGATTTTTTATGTTGAAAAACCAGCTTTCACAGAGCGATCATTTGCATAATGCATTAGAATTATTTTATTACAATTTTTGACATTATAATAAGTGGTAAGCCTTTAATGGTGAATCTGTCAAAAAATTGTATGGCAAAACTGTCCATATAGCCACATTCAACCATATTAAAAAAACAAGTTCAAACTATTGGACCCAATACACGATTATCCAATTTATACTACGGAAATTAATATAAAATCAAATAAAAAATATTTAGGACCTCAAAAATATTTAGGACCTTAAAAATATTTAAGAGCAAGAAAATATTTAGGACCTTAAAAATATTTAGGATCTTAAAAATATTTAGGACCACAAAAATATTTAGGACCCCAAAAATATTTAGGACATCAAAATTATTTAGGACCTTAAAAATATCTAAGACCTCGAAAATATTTAGGACCTTAAAAATATTTACGACCTTAGAACTATTTAAACCAAGAAAATATTTAGGACCTTAAAAATACTTAGAATCTCAAAAATATTTAGGACCTCAAAAATATTTTGGACCTCAAAGAAATTTAGCCTCTTAAAAATATTTAAGACCTTAAAAATGCATTGTCAATTTGAAGAAGAAGAAAAACTTATTTTCATATTATTAAATGAAAAGTTAAATAAAATTTACAGAAGCAAGAAGAGATTTCTCTTATCGCAATTGGGGTCCTACCAAATTATCACCATTGGTTGATAATTTGGTATATTTTAAGATCTTAATAAATTTATTATTTTTAATTTATTATTAATTTATTTTTAGGAGTAACTAAAAACTATCCAAACAACAAACGATTATTATACGAAAAATGAAGAGTGTGAACAAAAAATTATATAAAAACTTTTCACCGGAAATCATGTTCTAGAAATTTAAATATTCGAATGGTTTGGAAAAAAAAAATTTACCCAAACATAAAAATTTAATTAATACACGCACACACACACACACACACACACAAACAGAAACTCTGAAAATTATGTTAATTTTTTCATGTTTTTCTCTCTAATTTATTTATGGTTTTTTTTTATTTTTATTGGAAACATTTTTTTAACAACTTATTTTCTCTCACTTAGTTTTAGCCTAATTTAATTTTTTGATATTTTATTGCCTTGTTGGTAGTTTATGTTTTTGATCGTTTTTTTTCTGTACTATTTTAAATCTCCAAAAAAAAAAAGATCGTAAATTTTTTTATTAGTTTTTCTAATCGGTTGCCGCTAGATGAACTTGACTGAACAGTAAGACGGTGAGAAGATTCAAGTTCATCTAGCGGCAAATGATTATAATTAAACAAAAAACTTTTAAAAAAAACCATTTTTAATTAATTGAGTTTTGTTCAATAATTTTAATATTTAAGAAAAGAAAAAAAAATCCTGATTAAAAAAGAACAAAACTGAGGCTAGCATTAAGATCATGGGTACTTTTTCTATTGGATTATTTTGGAGGGTTCCTAGAATGTAGAAAGTGCGAGATCAAAATTTCCGTGTTTTCTTTTTATTTATTGTAGTTTTTTCGGATTTTGTTAAAGTTAAAGGTTTCCATTCTTTCTTACGATTAGAGTTAAGGTTAAAATACAATTTTCAGATGTATGAGAGTAGTTCCAAAAGTACTCAACCTAACAAAGAAAACTTGAAAATTTTATATTTTTATTCCTCGATATTATCTCCCTTAAGCCCGATACATCTTTCCCAGTGATATGCAATAGTTTCGATAGCCTCTTTATAGTAAGAACCCTCGAGCTCCACGAAATTGCAGTTAACCGCAGACTACACCTGTTCATTGTTGGCAAAGCTTTTGAAAAGAGGAAAAAATCCGATGGGGTTAAATATGGTGAATAGGGTACGTGAAGAAGCAATTCGAATTTTAACTCATTGATTTTGTACATTGCGATAACGAATCTTGATCTTGAAAGGAGTTCACTTCTGGGTGAATGATCCAGATATATGATCTATACCAGAAATTGCCTATGGGTCTTGAGAAACTTCCGGTCCTGAGCTGGTCTAGTAGTATTAGGAAATTTAAAGTTTCGTAAGTGAAGCACTTTAAGAGAAAGTGTAATAATGAGATACGCTTTAGAAGTAAAAACTGGTACCATGGGGGTTGGGAGACCCATGGTGGTTCGTCTGTCATGTTCGGCCAAGGTGAGGAGCTTTTGGATGAAACGTGGATAGCTGTGTTTGTAACTTATATGACTGGATATGGGGGTTGTCACATAAAGGGCTGGCTAAAACGTGGATATTCTTAGGACTAGATCTGAGGGATGGCTGGATTGCGAATGCTATCACTGCAGATGATAGAAGACGGTTAGGTAGGATTTACTGCCAACAGTTAGGGTAACTAGCTTGTAACTGATTATTGATTGTTAGCAAATAGACCTGCCTTCGATGGCTGGAATTGGTTACAGGCACGACCAGATATTTTCAGAAATTTGTGATGAGGTAGCGGTCTGCTAGTTCAGACCCTTTACCGCAGGAATTGACGGAAGATTGAGTACTTGCCTGCTGTACATGCATGGTAAAGAAGAAGACGATAAAGAAGATGAAGAAGATGAGGAGGATAAAAAGATGAAAAAGATGAAGATGAAGAGGATGAAGAAGATGAAAAAGATGTAAAAGATGAAGAAGAAGATGAAGAAGATGAAGAAGATGAAGAAGATAAAGAAGATAACGAAGATGATGAAGAGGACAAGGAAGGTGAAAAAGATGAAAAAAATGAAAAAGATGAAGTAGATGAAGAAGAAGTTGAAGAAGTAGAAGAAGAAAAGCAGAAAAATAGGGAATCTGAGAGAATGTTTCATGCCTGAAGTGGCCCAAGCAAGAAATCAAAGAAGATTACATTAGATTAAAGCAAAATAGGTTGATAATGCGATGGTAAGCTAGCTAGAGTATCGATTGAGATGCGTGCGACTACCTGGATCTAATCAGAAAAAATTCATTATTTCACCGGTCTAATTTCCGCTTTGATTGGGCGTATCTAAATTCCTAGTTTCGTAGGCGGCTCGTGGTGTAAGGCCACGTTAAATAGCATTACAATAATATTGCACTGTCTTGATGATATAACGCTGCATTTTAAGTCTGCATAATACTCGCTCTTGATTGTTTTTATTACTTGAAGATAATTTAAGAAAATTATCCAAAGTGCATCAAAAAAAACGGACGTTATGATATTGCCAGCAAATGGAACTGTTTTCGCCTTCTTTGGAGCCGATTCTCTCCATACAGGCCATTGTTTTGATTATTCCTTCGTCTCATATGTGATTTCATACACCCACGGTTATGAATCAATGCAAAACTCTGCGCTATTGCTGCGAAACATATCCAAAAACTTGATTGAAACATTCTCACAATTTTGTTTATGTTCCATTGTGAGCAAACGCGACATCCATCTTGTCATAGCTTTTTCATTCCCAAATTTTCAATTAATATGCGATGTACACCACTTTTTTAAATATCTACCATGTCTGCTAGCTCTTGTACTTTCAGTCAACGGTCATCTAATAAAATTTTGTGGATTTTCTTCACTATTTCTGGCGTGGTCACCCCATTTGAGCCTCGTTTAAGCTCTGCCACCCAATATTTTATTGTTGTAAGCAAAACAGTAAACTACCTTCGAGTAACGTCTAGCTCAGCTTTGAAATTGGCTGGACTCAGACCTTTCAACAATGACAAATTTTCGCCATGTTTACAAAAAAACTCGCTGGCTGTCAAACAAATACTAAACAACGCAGCATCTTCAAATTTCAAACCTAAGCTTTGTTAGATTGGTACTTTCAACCATAGAAATTTTTTTCAAACAACAACCGCCATTTATACATTAGGTCGAGTACTTCTCAGACCACCCTCATACAAAAATCAAAATGAGAAAATTCAACAAAAAATTACCGACCAAAATTCTAGATGATTTTACAAAAATAAAATTATAACAAAACCAAAAAAAAAATACAGTTTGTTAGTTTTGAAAATAAATCTATAAACTATCGTCTTCCATAATCCCTTTTCCCCATCCTTTCAAACAATAATTTTATTTTTTGGTACAACCTCAAAATATTACAATATAATTTCTTCAAAAATTTATAAAAGATTTTCAAATATCAAAATCGATATTTAACATAAAAAAGACTCTGCAATAAATTTATTGAGAATTTATATTAAAAAAAATTAAACAAATAAAAAATTTTCAATCATTAAGTTACGGATGACTTTTGCTAATAAAATGACTTGGGTAACAAGATTGATGCCAAGTATAAGTAAAAAAAAATGGGAGCAAATTGAATTGGTAGACAAAAAAATTCAATTGGTAGACAACGCCTGATGAAGAGTAGAAACGGTAAAGAGACTTAAAAAATAAAATGAAACGATAAGAATCAACCGATGTAAAATCAGTTACAAGTGCCCACAAATTAGAGGAGATACGAGAGCGATCTTCTACACTACCACCGGTGACTCCTCTTCCATTCTGTGCACGATCAAAACGGATACGAGAGCGATCCTCTACACTACCTCCGGTGACTCCTCTTCCATTCTGTGCACGATCAGAACGGAAACCAAAAGCCGGCCGAATTAATTGTCTCGATCATAATAGGCAGAAAATTCGGAAAATTAAATTCGATTCCCTCAATTAGGTCTCATTTGGTGGCATATTTATGACGCGATAGTCGAAAGGTAACCGAGAAATTAAAACGAAAATGACCAAAAAAATATGGAAGTGATCCATTGAGGTATCTTCTTTTACTCCAAACATTTTTACCGTGTTTTTTTTTTTCTCTTTAAAAATTTTCTCTAATTTCTTGTCGTTATTTGCCGTAAAATTTTTTGCCTAACTACTTTGTCTATGTTAGATGTCATCGTCTAGTATTTATTTTATCTTCTATTAAAAACTTTAAACTCTTTTCATAGTCAATTAATCAAAACAGCAAAATAACTCCTTTTTCTCCCCCGCCGCCTAAACGAATTGGTAAAAAATAGATTTCTTATAATTCAAAAGTATACAAAAAAAATTTACCAGCAAAAATAGAAGAAATAAACACCAATAATAAAAAAACGTCTGTAATGGGACTAATAACAATAATAATGAATCATACAACATGGTTTCTGGAATTTATCTATTAAAATAACAACAACCACCAAAAGGGAGCAGCCAAATTAATAGACAGGAAGAGAGGCTGAGACGAAAATTGAGGTGAAATTAATTATCAAAAACAATCGGAAAAGCAAAAAGTAATAGAAGTAATAGTTCCACACACAAACATAGCCACTTCCAGAGACGAAAACAACACCAATAAAAATTTTCTAAAAAAAAAAAAATTGAACAAATTGAATGTAATGAGAACATAAAAGAGTAAACGTCAAAATTACAAATATTGTAAAAAAAAACTACTCTTTAGGGGAAAAAAATTCAAGCCACAAACAAACTATAGCCGATAATGTGTGCGTGACCGTATGTGTCTGACATTTTTTTTTCGGCTGAGGTCTTAAACACCCTCGACCCACAGCAGTAAAGAAAAGAACGGGACTGCCTTTAACGAGCATAGATGGACGGAGGAAACGAAACCGGTGGATAGTTAGTATTTAGGACCCTATGCGAAAAATATCAACAACGAGAAAAACTCAAATTATTACGGTTCGACCTCTAAACGTCTAAAACAAACAAACGATCAAGTAACTTAGCTGGTAACGAGGGCAAAGCAAATAAAAAAATAATAAGAACAACCGAAGACGGAAGATATTGTCTTAAAATTAGGGAAGACGACAAGCTGATGAAGATGAAGGCTAATAACTGGTCTACGAATGGCGTTCGCAACTGATCGAAGGGGGGCGCGGCTGGAATAAGGAAAAAATCTGAAAAGCTAATATAACTAAACGAACGTGCTAACATGAACATATAAATGTTGAGAGATCAAGATGGTGAGGTGGGTGAGTGAAGAAGGGGAACGAAGACAATAAGCAGGTAATCGTTGAAAAGCAAACAAATTAGTGGGCCATTTTCAGGCTGAACTGGTGCTCAAACGAGTGCATCCCGAAGGCAAACAGAACACAAGGGAATCCCACCCCACCAACAATAAAACGAGGAGCACGCACGTCGCATCCGTCTACGTTCATTCACAACCAAATTAACGATGATCACGGAGAATCCGTTCAAAAAAAAAATTAACTTTTTTTTTTTTTCAAATGAAAAGAAACCAGAAAAAAAATAATTGAAAATAAAACAAAAACAAAAACCAGGAACAATCATACAAACATCAGACAATATTTATAAATGGGCCGGTCGTTTAGACGATTACTTATTCCTGCCTCTACCTGCCTACCTACCGATGAGTTGTTCCGTTGAGGGTATCTCGCGACGTAGCTGGCTGCTTGACTAGCGGTCAGTAAAAGAAAGCACAACCGAAAATTCTGTTTCGTCGAACAAAAACGAGGCCAATTTTTGGACTCATTTTTTGTACGATCAATCGCCACAGACACAAGTCCAAATGGCTAAGAATCAGTTCGGTTCTGATCAGGTAAGGTGTAGGCGAGGGAGGGAGTCTGGCAAGAGTAAAAACTATAATGATGGCCATTCAACAAGGTGAAGACGAAGATGAAACTGAAGATTGTCGAACTGATGAGGCGACGATCAAAATTATTTTAATAGTGGGGTAGGGGACGGCAGCGAACACAAGGAAATTTTCGGACAGGAAGATGTAGAAAAGGTTTAGAGAGAGTTGAAAGGGGACGACGAGCATGATTACGACGAAACAACGATAGGCCATGGGATATAATAGACACATGGCGTTTCATGGGCCGACGATTAATCATACCCGCAATTATAACGATCATCACTAAAAACGATCAATTCCACTGGCATCTCAGGTCGATTCCGAACTAATCCATGATGATCAGCGATGATCTTTGGAATCTTACAGTCCATTTCTTCATACTTAGCCTTAAAAATGTTTAGATCTTCTTCAATGCGACACATTCAACGGTGAAGGAATACTCGTGTTTGCATGGACAATCTTTTATTTTATTTTTTTTGTTTGTTGTTGTTGTTGTTGTTGTTGTTGTTATTTTAGTTTTGTTTTTATGCAGATCTAAAGACAGAAAAGAATAAAATGAAAAACAAATACCGCAAAGAAAAAGAAAAAAAAATACCGCATTGCTTGAGAAAAGTTACGATACTCATATGAAAATGAGGTCTGTAGCGCCATCAAATATCCACACAATAAAAAATAATAATAATAATAATAATAATAATAATAAAACTAAGAAAACTGGTAAGCTTTCGGTTACATTCATAATTGGATGATTATTTATAGTCGGTTTAAGCAAACAAATGATTATTGTGTTGTTGATCGTTTTTAATCTCAGACAACAACAAAAAATAATACAAAAGAAACACTAAAAATTTTTTAAGACCTTAGGCGGAACGACTTCGTTTAGACCACTTTCGGTAATATATTTTTTAACCACTTTTTGTCGATTGTGTTTTATCTTTCTTCAAATTAAGCTAAGATTTTTTAAAAATTCACATAATATACGGATGTAAAAATTATGATTTTTATGACCTTTAATGTATTTAGAACCTTAAAAAATATTTTGGACCTCAAAATTTTATTGCAATTAAATCGAAGAAGAAGAAAAAACGGATTTTGCATATTAATAATCGAAACATGAAATGGAATTCACAAAATCAGCAAGTTTTCTTATTGTAATTGAGGTCCTAACCAATGTTGATAAGGTTTTAAGATTTTAATAAATTTCCAAAACTTAGGCCTCTTAAAATTTTAAAATTTGAAATTTCAAATATATTTAGGATCTCAAAAATATTTAGGACTTTAAAACTAATTTTGGACCTTAAAATTCATTGTCATTAAATCGAAGAACAAAAAAAACTTATCTTGCATATTAGTAATTGAAAACTTAAATGGAATTCACAGAAGCAAGAAGTTTTTCTTATTTCATTTGAGGTCCTAACCAATGTTGATAAGATTTTAAGATCTCTATAAATTTTCAAAACTTAGGTCTCTTAAAATTTTAAAATCTAAGACATCAAATATATTGTATATAGGACCTCAAAAATATTTCAGACCTCAAAAATATTTTGGACCTCAAAAGTACATTGCCATTAAATCGAAGAAGACAAAAAACTTATTCTCATAAAATGAATGAGAATTCACAGAAGCACGAAGAAGTTTTTCTTATTGCAATTGAGGTCCTAACCAATACCGATAATATAGTATCTTTTAAGATCTTAATAAATTTCCAAAACTTAGACCTCTTGAAAATTTCAAAGTTGTCCAAAAATGACTAAGAAATTATAGTCGAAAAATTTCGAAAAATCTTGTAAATTCACAAAATTCTTTTATAGGGTCCTAAACATACTTAGTGGTACACATAAATTTGTTTTCTTGAAAAATATAAACAATTATGTGAATTTCGTATAATTTTTGTTATATGTAGGATGTCACCTATTTCCAAACGACAAGAAAAAATAATGTTAAGCTTGTAAGGGTCCTGATACTGATTCTATAGCATATCTTGACGGAAAGCTTCCGTGACAAAATTCAAATATTTACTACTAAACCAGCATTAAAAATAAAACAAGCAATATTGAGTGATAATCACGTTCGTTTAAATTCCGGAACCGCTTTTAAGGAGATGCCGAACTAATCATAAAATTGCTGACACATAAAGTGAGGTTCCTACAGAAGAGGAACGACACGAACAATAAAAAAGGGAATAATAATAATAAGAAACACCGTAAGTAGTTATACATTTGGGGTGACATGGACTAAAATTCAATTTCGCTAACCGACGCATCGTACAGAACTGATTTCTGGGTGTTTTGTGTTCGTTCGTGAAAGCTAGCAAATATGCATCTTGATAGGTATGGGCCCATCCATGAAAAGATGGATTTCATGATTTGTTGATTTTGTAGATCGAAGAGTCTAAGAAGCGCGCGGACCCGACTGATCGATCGATGGATGAAAAGGCGCAAGAAGAGTAACCTTCAAAATCGTGGATTCCTCAAATGGAGCACCTCGAGTACGGTATCAGCATCAGCTAGCGGCGGCCGTGTCGGGTTCAGATGCTTTCCCAACGATCCCAATAGGTGGTACAGGCGCCACCACCACACACTCGATCGTCGCAGTTACGCGTCCCGATCACCTCCACTAACTTTGCCCTCGTTCGTCATCAGTCAGATCCCGTCTGCGTTCATCGTCCGGGGACCACTTCGAATGTCCACATGCCACATCTGAAGACATCGATTATTAGACGTTTGGCTTTTTTATATTTTGTTACTTTCTTTTTCTTTTGTTTTTATTTTGTTTGTTTTTTTTTTTTTTTGTTGGTGAGTGGGCATCGCCAAGATCGGATCGACCCGATGTACCACTCACTTCTGATAGCGGCTCGAGGGCTTCTTAGAGCGGATATAACTTGTACGAAAATCCCAAACTTTTAAATCGGAAAAACGGCGAAAAAACTCTACTGATCACGGACGCCAGAATGGCGCGTAATGTTGAGGTGCTCATTTCTTTTGGATTTCGACTTTTTTCCATCCCAATTTTATTTATTCACATTCTTTTCTTTTTCTTATTTTCATACGAAAAAGCCCTTTAAGATCACTGCATAACGCAGTGTTATGCGATGTTATGCGATGTTTCACGAGATTCTCTGATTTTTTTATTGTACGATTTTGTGGCATGTTATTTTGTAGTATTCGAATTGCGTTTCGTACCGTTTCGGTTTCGGTTTTTTTTTGTTTTCGTTTTTTTCTGAGGAAATTTTTAACGAGATATGTTTTAATTTGTTAACTCGTACTTTTTCGGAAAGATTTGAATTTTTTTTTTTTGGCAAAAATTACAGTTAATGTGTCTGATATCGGTCGATACCGATTGTGTTCAAACTGGGTCCTAGTTCACAGTCTTGAGTTATTCCAACTAAACTCGACTGATAGTGATTGGTGAGCAGTCTATCATTCTCTTGGATGATCGCATTGATTTCTGTCTGCGTAATCTGCATTTTTTCATTGTTCCATCAGTCGACAGGTTGGTATTTTTTAATTCCTTGTCCGCAGCCTCTGCCGCCACTTTGCCGCCTGCCGCGATGCTAGCAAACACTTTGGTCGAAAGTCCTAAATAACCTGTAAAATGTTGCCTACAGGAACGCATACGGCATGTTTTCGACTAAGCATTAAGTCAGGGGAAACAGACGGGCTCCGAATAATCGGCATGGTCAGCATTCCGAAGTCAATGCGGCGGTCATCATGGCCGCCATGAACGGCGCCAGTATACGCCATCAAGCCAATCGTTTCCCATGCGATTCAATTGAGTTGAAAACGTCTCTCCTAGGCCAATGGTACCATCATCAAATTGGCCATCACTTTACGATCAAAATTCAAATTCAAATTCAATCATGATCACGGCGAAGATTTGTTCAGAAATTCAACTTGTACCGCTGATGGATTTGTAAAAAAATGTTCCTTCGACATTTCCCTCAGAATTTTTTTGTGATTTTAGTTATCTGTGCATCCGTTTATTTGTATCATTTGTTTGTGTATATGTTTATGTATGTCTGAGTGTATAGAAAATTATAAAATTAACCAAATCTCAACGAAAAAATTCTGCTTATTCAACGATAGGTACTGGAATGAATTGCCATTCGTTTGGGAGACTCACATTGGAAGATGAGAAGTTGAATTCCGTACTCCTGACAGCGAATCAACGAATTTTTTTTGCATCATTTCCATCGTGATTGGCTAAATTTATTGAGGAATTTCTTTTCTAATTATTTTTAGTGTGTTGCTTGTTTTGGTTTTAAAGATTAACAAAAAATCGTGTTGACGCCATTTAAAAAGTTTTTTTTTTCTCTCGTCTAAATGCCAAGTTCATTTTTCTATTTTTCGACTGAAATTGATACTTGAACATAGCGACAGGTGGAGGAGAAGACACATGAGGTAGATTTGGCAATGATTAGAAATTTTAAAAATAAACTAAAGTAACTCATTAGGTAAATAATAAAAAAAAATAGGAAATGACTTTTTGTTTTATTGCTCAGAAATATTATAAAAAAAGGATAGAGAAAAGAATGAAAATTATTGAGGAACAAGTAAATAAGGAGTATAATTAAATAAAAGGCTTATTTAGAAAAGATGGTGAAAACTGAAGGAAGATTTTATCTTGAACAAAACGAAAGAGACAAATTTAAATTTTAAAGAAAACGAAAATTATCAGAATTGTGACAAAGTTGGGAAAAAAAGGAAGAAGAAGAAAAAGGATAAAAAGCAAAAATTTATGTTAAAGAAGAAGAAGAAAAAGAAGAAAAAGAAAAAGAAGCAGGAAAATTTACTTTTATATGGACGAAACGTAAAAGGAGCAACCAAAAAGAAAAATTCCATGAAGAAAAGTGAAGGACAACTGCACGGAAGGGAGAAGAATAAGAACAAAGTGAAGAAGCAGATAGAAAATTTGTATTTGAGGAGAAATAAAGGAGAAGTTGAATGCTGACAAAAAAGAAGAAAAGAAGAAAATTTCAAATTTTTGAGGATAAGGAAGTAAAAAGAGAAATTCGAATAGTGGAAGAATAAAAGAAGAGAACAACTTGCAAAATTTTGAAGATTAAGAAGAATAAAATGGAAAAATTTGACTATTGACAAAAAAGAAGAAAATTTTAATTTTTCAAAACGATGAAGAAAAAAAAGAAATTCAAATATTGCAACAAAAAAAAAGGAAGAAGCGAAGAAACTTGAAAATTTTGAAGACGAAGAACAATAAAATGGAAAAAAAATTGAATGTTGACAAAAAAGAAGAAAAGAAGAAATTTCAATTTTTGGGGACGAGGTAGAAAAAAGAGAAATTCGAATAGTGGAAAAATAGAAGAAGAGAAGCAACTTGTAAATTTTGAAGATGAAAAAGAATAAAATCAAAAAATTTGACTATTGACAAAAAAGAAGAAAATTTCAAATTTTCGAGACGAGGAAGAAAAAGGAGAAATTCAAATTTGCGAAAAAGGAAGAAGAGAAGCAACTTGGAAATTTTGAAGACGAAGAAGAATAAAATGGAAAAAAAAGAATGTTGAAAAAAAAGAAGAAAAGAAGAAATTTCAATTTTTGGGGACGAGGAGGAAAAAACGGAAATTCGAATAGTGAATAAATAGAAGAAGACAAGCAACTTGGAAATTTTGAAGATGAAAAAGAATAAAATCAAAAAATTTAACTATTGACAAAAAAGAAGAAAATTTCAAAATTTCGAGACGAGGAAGAAAAAGGAGAAATTCAAATATTGCAAAAAAGGAAGAAGAGAAGCAACTTGGAAATTTTGAAGACGAAGAAGAATAAAATGAAAAAAAAGAATGTTGAAAAAAAAGAAGAAAAGAAGAAATTTCAATTTTTGGGGACGAGGAGGAAAAAACGGAAATTCGAATAGTGGATAAATAGAAGAAGACAAGCAACTTGGAAATTTTGAAGATGAAAAAGAATAAAATGAACAAATTTTAATGTTGACAAAAAGAAAGGAAGAGAAAAAAATTTCAAATTTTGGGGACAAAGAAGAAAAAAGAGAAATTCAAATATTGCAAAAAAAGGAAGAAGCGAAGAAACTTGGAAATTTTGAAGATGAAGAAGAATAAAATATTGTTTTTTTTTTAAAGAAAAAAAAAGGATGAGCAGAAAATTTCAGATTTTGAAAACGAGAACGATTAAGGGGAGGGAAACCGAAGAAGAAAATGAGAAAAAATACGAAGAAAAGGAGAAATTTAAATGTTCAAACGAAAAGAAGAAAATAATTAATTTGGACAAATTTTTAAGATCAGCTAGAAAGAGCAGAAAGAGGGAGAAAAAAAAGCAGAAATTTCAATATCGAGAGTTCAGGTTTCGAAAACGAGAAAACGAAAGTAGTAAAAATGAAGAAGACAAGAAGAGAAGATGAAAAATGCAGAAATATTTTATATAATAAAGAAGATTAAAGGAAGAAAGAAGAGAATTAAGAGAATGCAAATTAAATTTTGACAAATGACGAAGAAAAAGGTGACAAATTCAAATTTTTCATTTAGTAGCAAAGATATTTAAAATAGTAAATCTGGAATACGAGACAAAAACAAACAAATTTAAGGACTCAATAGTAATGGAACATGGATAAGAAACTTCAAACTTCAAAAGAAAATATTTCAAAATTGATTCAATTCGAAGAAAAAAACTAAAAAATAAAACCACTTTTAAAAAGCCACACGTTCTCATCAATGCAAACATAGAAATTAGCAACAGCAAAAAACTTAAAATAAAAGGAAAACTTGCAACAACGACTCTTGAGACTAACTAACGGACTGACCGACTGGGTGACTGGCTGACAAACTGACGGACGAACGGACGAACGCACAGTGTGTATGTTGTTCGAGTACAAAAATGTTCAAAGAGCGCGTCTCGAATTCTTTCGGTGGTCAATTCGTGTAGTTTTCTGGTTTGACTTCATGTTTCTCGTCCGTTTTTGGGGTGCATAAATGATTAATGATGGTACACGCCATTATTTATGTTTTGTTATATAATCATTTTCAAAAGAGATATGGATTTATTATTACGAGTTTGTTTGTTTAACATTTTGTTAGTCCGTTCGGTTTTTTGAAGATTAAGAGGCCCAAACACAGAATAATGAGATGGCACAATGGCCATCTTATCATCAACAGTTCAAAGTGTATTGCCTCTATTCTTATCCTGTTTTTGTTATCGTCTCTACTAAACAGTTTTTGTCTCTTTCGTTGAAAATGTTTTTTCCCTCTCCTACTCCCTCTCGTGTTAGTATTTGTAATTAATTACTTTTCTCTATTTTCAAATTTCCGATTGCTTGTTGTCAGGAAGAGCAGGTAGAAAAAAATTTCACCTAAAGACAAACTACCTACCAAATGTGGGTAAGGATAACCTATTCCTGGATTGGTATCATACCTGATTAAGGATGAGGGTTGATTTTTATAAGCACATATGCACACACATGTACTATGTGTATTCGGGCAACATGATTAGATACAACCACCTTTTTCGCATATCCTTAGAATGACGAAATAGAGTATAAAAACCCATCCTGTCAATAGGACTAGAGCAGCAGCAATAATAATAACTACAACAAAGGCGAACAATAATAATGGTAATAAAGTAAACAAACTAATAAAACTTAATAGGAAACTAAATGATACCCTCGTACCACAGGCCAAGGATATATGAGGTTAGATAATAGATGAAACCAACAGAAAATTACCCTCGACAAAGGATAAAAAATGACCTCATTTTTTCCATGGACGCATTTACGAAAAAATTATTTAGGTCCTTGCTAGCCACCAATATATACATCTGCATATATAGTTTGCTATTTATATCTTAGGTAACATTCAACGGATCCTTAACTGATGAAATTAATCGAATACTCGAGATAACTTAGTAGAATAGACAAGTTTGCAATAGAAAAAAAAACCAAAAAACAAAATGGACGTCCCCCTTCGCCCTTGAATACACATCAAATGAGGAAGGATGAAAATAAATTGAGCCAAATTTGTAAGAAAACCGGTGGTAATTTGTAGGTAATTTGAAATAGAAAAAAAAACCACTATCCACTAAGGATAATAGTTTCCTTAATCCTAACTGAGCAAATGATAATTCTCTCAGTTAGGATTAGGAATTTCGAAGAACTTTTCCAAAGGGGATCGCGAATAATACAATACCAGCCATAATCAGAGCGTTTCTCGAATATCCTTTTTTTTTTTTTATTAAATAGTGTTTTTTCCCGACTATTTTTTGACAATTTTTTTATGTCTTGGTTGTTTTTTTCTTTTGTGTTCTAAATATTTAGGAATAATTTTTTTGTTTATAAATATTTGTAAAAATCTTGACGAACGCATTCGATTAATTATGCCTTTGCATATTCATGAAAAAATTAATGCTGATTTCCTTAGAATTGAAGGTCTTTATTGAATTTGAGTTGAGTCAGTTTGGAAATTTTATTTTTCGATGTAGAATGTCAACACTCGTCAACATATTTCCATTTGGAATTTCTTAAAATTCTGCTAGGACTGTTTTAAGGACGGTACGGATTCGCCGCACGGATTCAAAATGAGTGTCCCCATCATGTGCGCAAACACTTCGTACACTTATCTAACCAATGGCCCACTTCTATAGTTTAGCACTTTATAAGGACCTGCCCTCCATTCGTACGAACAAGGACCTGTCGATGTTGACACTGCGCATTACTATCGGTGATGGCCAATTGATGGTGGTGGTGGTGGTGACATAGGCACGTTCCGAGAAAGTCGAATTATCATCGATTATTTTGCTGCATCATGAATTATGGTAATTTTATTTTATTCATTTTTTTTTTTTTTTTGGTGCTCTATAATATTAGTTAAGAGTGTTAATTGCGATGAGATAAATTCATGTCAGGCATAAATTTCAATTAATTTGAATAAGGTTTTTTCAGATCAGCGACTCTTTAAGAACCTCTCATAGACACGAACAAGTGACGCACAAAAATAATCCAAACTGAATTTCAATTGAACGGATGGGTTAGTATTGAATATTTTATGATGTTTAGAGTTTTTTACTTAAATTTTAACTGGCCATATTCGATTTGACCGAATGAAGTTATCTTCTTTTAAAGGACATTATCAGAAACTACATAAGATAAGTTGCAGGAGAAACCAAAATATTTGGAGAAACATTATTGGAACAAATCGTAATGAACGAAATCAAAGCAGAAACACTGAAAAGAACAAATCGGAACAAAAGAAACAACACCGGAAACATAAGAAAAAATCTGTGTTGTAGAGGAAACAAGAGTTATTTGCGCGAATGAAGTCATATCGTTGGAAACAAAGTTGCCTGAAGAATCTTCTTTTAAAGGACATTATCAGAAACTGCACGGTGAACTGTAAGAGAATTTGCAGGAGAAACAAGAACATTTGGAGAAACATTATTGTCAAAAATCGTAACGAACAAAACTAGAGAAGAAACACTGAAAAGAACAAATCGGAACAAAAGAAACAACACCGGAAACATAAGAAAAACCAATGTTGTAGAGAAACAAAAGTTGTTTGACCGAATGAAGTTCTATCGCAGGAACCAAAATTGCCTGGAGAATTTTCTTTTAAAGGACATGATCAGAATCTTCAGGAAGAACAGTAAGAGAATTTGCAGAAAAATCGACATAGTTTGGAGAAACATTATTGCCAAAAATGAAATCATAGAAGAAACACCGAAGGGAACAAATCGGAACAAAAGAAACAACACCGGAAACATAAGGGACAATTAGTATTGTAGAGCAAGCAGCAGAAGAAACACGAGTAAAAGCAAAATTGACGGTTTATGTTTTTCTCCTGATTATCGGCCGTATATTCTAAAGCGGCTTTCTTAGCAAAAGGATTCTAACGCGTCATTCTTAGCAACAAGAAGCGTCTAAGATACAGTGCCGCTAATCAGTTCCGAAACAGAAAGCAGTACATTTTCTAATGCTCGCTCCTTTATGACTTTGCTAGTCATAAAAACTTACTCTTATCGTGGTCCTCAACAGTTTCACTTATCATCACAGAACGCTACTGTGCGTTACAGTAATTTTGAGCATTATTATCTTCTCAATTAATCCTCAAAAAAAGAGAGAGTAAATTTCCACTAAATTTCTATGACAAATCCAAATTTTACTTATAAAAAGGAAAAAACCTTTTATCAAATTAAGCAAGGATATTTTTAAAAAAATTCTTCCTTAAGGCTTAGTCAGAATAATCCCCTCCCCTTCCCCCCTTCAAAAATATAAGACAACAAACAAAACTTGGGGCGCATAGATCGGCATAAGAAAATGTACCAAAACCGAAAAATGATGATATTCGAAAGGTGGTCTTAAGAGTGCATCGTTTATAACGGAAGAAATGTGACAGGGGTAGAGGGCGTGGGCAATGAAGGGATGTAAAGTGTGTTTAGCCTTTACAGGTGAGAGTTTGGACTTGGAACATGAGGAATACTTTGCATTTGCAAACACCGGCGTTGAAGTTAGTGTGGAAGGTGGCCGATGGTATCGAAACCGTTGTGAGGAGGTATGCAAATGCACTTGGCAATCGCAGCAGGAGTACACCTTAAATAGTCGCACACTGTATGGTTCCACCCATGCACTCTCGGCACTGCAGTGTCGATAGCGGAGACGGGCACATAGTCGAGTGCAGTCACTACCGCTAGAAAGAAGGGTGGGCAGATTACCACCAAGTAAAGGAGCGCGTTTCTGCGTGAAAATCTAAAGATTAAAAATGGCGGACAACCGGTTCGATAGTAAGTCCGTCTGCAACGTCACCAGTGGACTTCTCGAGGTGCGAACGCAATAGTGTATTCGGTAATTATGCACTTTTCTAGTTGGCGCTTTTAGCCAACCAAGTGGCTCCGCGTGGACTAGAATTTAATTGGATTGTCTTCATCACCGTCAGCGTCCGCCAATAAGTGTCAAAATGGGCCTGCCGATGCGGATGCACGTGGATGCATTTTGTCCAGAAAAGAAAAATAGAAAATGTGGAGTATCCTTTCTTGGTGCGATTGTATCTGTACCCGTGCATGGCTGGGCATGTGTCTAACTTGATTCAAGTGCTAATTGGGAATGTTAAGTTAAACCGTCTAACCTCGGTTAAGCCCTTTTCCTCCCTCTCTAATTTAAGCGTATTTGAACTCCTTTTCGTGACGAGATTTTTTTTATTTCGATTTTGATTTTTTCTTTGATTTTCTTCTATATACTCGTAATCCGAATAAGCATTTCTTTTCCTTTGATTTATTCGTGGATAAAAATTTTATTGTTTTTATGTTAGAAGTGAACATTTTTGGACCCAACATTTTCTGTCAATCATAATTCGATTCAATCAATTACTTCCCAAATACAAGTTCTGCTTAAAATTTCATTGAGTACGGAAACGAAAAGAACAGAAAAAATGCCAAATCAGGGATGTGCTCGCCGAAGATGTGTGGGACTTTTTTCACCTGTCAGTGATCACATGCACGTGCACATACTCATTGGACCAATCATTTGGAATGTTCAATATTAATCGATAGCGTAATTATCTACCATTTCGCTAAGGGCGATCAACCGATTTAGCGTTTAGATGAAACATTTAGTTGGACAATAATTCTAGATTGGATTCGATCAGGTCTGGGGTCTCCGGCTGGGATCTAGGGTCTGAGGTGTGGAGTCTGAGGTCTGGGGCCAATAGTTGAGCTTGTGCAATTGCATGTCTGCCATTCGAAATTGCCAGTTCTTAATGATTGATCCTGCAAATTACCACTGTTAGCACTGACATCTGACAGAGACGAAGACCTGGAAGTCGTCGAATCGATTTAAGGCGCTCAGAAATTGACATTAATGAGACACTAATAAACCAACATTAAGTCAGTTAAACCAATTATAATTCCGCTCAATCCAAAGTGCCTAACATTCATTGTTGGGTTAGTGGGAGTTTGTTTATGTGCACATGCATACAAATCGACTGGGTCGCCGTGGGTCAAAACAACTGCCAAACAATCTGTCCCCCATCTGCCACTCATCTAGCCGTTCAGTCGTCATGCACTTAACTAGTCAGCTAAACAACCAATGATAAAAGTCACCCACACAGGCTCGCCCACTCTCGATAGTTATTATCCGCTCGATTGGGCTCACCTAAATAAATTCTATATTAGATACTATACCTTCCGGAATGCCAAAACCCCTCCCCCCCTCCCTTCCTACTGTACAAAACCAACCAATACGATTAGTTTCAGAATTCCATTCCATTCCGTTCGACAACTCATCGATATCATGCGATATTTTCACAAAAACAAAACATTCACTTTTCCTCATTAAAATTGATTTTTTTTTTATCTACAATTTCGAACAAACAGAAGAAAAAAAACTATCTATTCTCTAATAATTATGATTATTTGATTTAAACCGGAGCAAAATTAATATTTGTTTAAAAAACGCACTCTCCAAAGTTACGTAAATTGATTAAAAATTGACAGCAATTGAAAAATCGAACTCAACAAAATCATTTTAAAATGTCGGAAATGACAGTTGACTTTGTGGACGTGGCATGCAGGAATCGTGGTTGTTTCTTGGAGAAAAGGGAATTTTTCATTTTAAACAAAAATTTCATATCCTCTAAAGGATAATTATTTACCTAATAGAAATATTGAAAATATGAAATAATTTTTCTTTTTCATTTTTCCAAAGACGGTTGCCATTTTGAATAAAATGTTCGTTTAACTTTGAATAATTTTCCCATTTCAATGTGGACACACT
This sequence comes from Atherix ibis, assembly GCA_958298945.1. Classification (NCBI taxonomy): domain Eukaryota; kingdom Metazoa; phylum Arthropoda; class Insecta; order Diptera; family Athericidae; genus Atherix; species Atherix ibis. The sequence goes on along the minus strand of OY282610.1, from coordinate 24,305,692 downwards.
TTTTAAATGTAAATTGTTTCAAAAACGATCAGTTAATTATTTTTTTTATAGCATTTTATAGAAAATTAAAAATTATATTTAAAAAAAAAAAAACAAAGTAAAAAAATGTATATGAAAATTAATGAAAATATAACCAATCGCTTACGAAAAAAAACAAAGAAAAAGACGATAACAACGAACCACCTTTAACCTGAACCCAATACCTCCACCCATTCATTGCCCCCATGCCCCTTTTTCTATGATTATTAAATATTGATTTGTGACCAAAACGAATTACTTCCCTTTTGGCCAGTATTGTGTCTGCTGTTCAGGGCGGTAGTCTGTGCTCAGTATTCTGATTCCATGTGACCTCTTACGACCTCAGTGGCTGTTTCAACCTGCTTTGAACTGCTCGTAACCGTGTTGAGTGTTGAAACCGCGAATTAACGTAATTATTATGATTTGTTGGACGGACTTTGAAAAGTTTCCACTTGTATTGAAAGGTGTAAGGTACGCGTGTTCTTTCTGGTCCGGGATACACGCACCTGAACAGGTAAAATTTTTAATGACATGATTTTTTTTTTCGTTTTGTTTTCTTCTTTTGGACAGAAACAATAATAATTTTCTATATAATTTTGTCCTATTCGAATTGTTTACTTTGTTTATTTTAAGGTTTTGCTAAATAAACCGAAAACGTACAACATGTAATCGATGTCATTAAGTGAATTTTTCCACACCTTTTAACGTGGAGTCTGGTCTTTTCTCTTTTTCCCTTTAGAAAGGATGCGTTCCAATAAAATTTATTAAAAGTTTTCCCTATATTCAAAGGGTTCTAATTTTGAATTGATTAATTTTTTATTTTTCTTTGTCTTTAAAAAAAAAATACCCTTAAAAAAACTTGCTGCACAAAAGTTATTTTTTAATTGAGTAAAAATTATTACAAAAAAAAAGGAAAGAAAAAATGATAATTTTTAATTATGTGTCGTTAATTTGATTTTTGTACAAAAGAATTTAATTAAACTATAATAATTTTTTGTGAAATATTGTTTTGGTTTCTTTCCTTATTTTGAAAAATGCAAAACGTGTTTTTTTTGAAAAAAATTGAAGAGAAAACGAGATAAAATGGCGCTTTTCCTTGAATTCATTTCAATTAAATCAATAATAATAATATAAGCGGGGTAGCCTGATGCATATAGTCTCAAAATCACTACGACCAATAAAGTCTGCTATGGTGAGTAACTCAATACGGAAGATAGTAATATTGAGGCTTTTAGTGAACCTCAATATCATATTGGCTGGTAGCCGGGAGATCTCGTACGGATCAGGGAATCCCGAACCAAGAGAAATCTCTCAGGTATTAGGAAATCCCAACCAAGGGTAATGGCCGAGTTGATGCTCCGACGTTTCACCCTCTTCAGAGCAAAAATGACAGGTTGTTGTGTCAGATTTGCCAGTCTTATTGGGACGATTTGGTCACTGACCACTGGTTTGTTGGGTTTTTAGGACCTCAGCCGAATCCGATAATTTTTTTAGAGTGATTCAAGCCGGGGGAAATTATCCTAGTGTAAGCTTTTAACCCCACGTTCCCAAGACTCCCCAGATAACCCTTTGTAAACCCTTTGAATATAATGGTCCCCGGATGACCCTTTGTATAGCCACAGAAGGGTTCTGGTCCAATGAACGGAGTATTTGCACGCCGTTTAGCAACTTTTCTGCTGATTTTCTTACTCTCAATACCCTCATCATCTGGCAGCTACATCAAAGCTACATTGTTTTATCTAGCCAGCAGATTTAGGACCATGAGCATATCCTAAACTAGCTTGGATTGGAAATTAGATGTGAAAAGAGCTTTCAAAACAGCTTGGCTGTCTGAGATGATATTGATCTTTGCGTTTAGTAGGTTCTTTCTGATACCCCCTCTAGCACAAAGCTCTATCGCGTGTATTTCTGTCTGAACAATTGAGGGGGATTTACCAAGGGCTTTAAATAGAGGGCAATAAAGTCCTACTACACTCGTCCCAATATCCACATCCGTTTTAGAACATTTTCTATAAAAGACAGGGCCCATTTTTCGAGTGACATCCCTTCCCCCCCTTAAAGGTTAAGCTCTCCGTGAGATTTACTTTCCAGGACTGGTTTGAGCTAGGCTTCCTCAGGATTGCATCTAAGAGATGGTTAGCTTTCTCGAAGCCTTAAGATGTCCACAGAGGTCGACTGGTTTAATCGTTTTGGAATATCGTAACCTGAGAACCCCCTAAATCCACTTTCTTTTTAATATTCAAATGCAAAGTTAGGTGGTCTAAAATAGCTTGAAGAGCTGTCGGGAGGCTTGGGGCACCTGAAATATGAAAGCATTCCTTCCTGCAATATGAAAGCATGTTATTAGGGCATCTGCAATATGAAAGCATTCCAGTCTTTGAACTTTATGAAGGGTTGCTGGGGCAGTATTCGAGAGCCGCATAGGTGATGATGACCGCTACATCATTTTTGCTGGCAAAGCCCAGATTTTACCGAAGAGCCTATGACAAGCCCAAATTGCTTTAGCTGTTCTATCAGTAACACTGGTAAGATGTGAGTTCCAGGTCAATTTGTGGTTCAGAATGATCTCTAGATATTTGGCGTCAGTAGAGAACTCAAGTTTAGCGTCATTCATCTTGACCATGGTCAGGTTCAACTTATGCTTCTTAATTAATAGAACTAAGACCATCTTTTTTGAGGATTTACATTGAGATCTGCATTACTAACAAACATTAAATCGACTAACAAACATTCTCCACTAGAAACACCCTGTGAAGGTGTTAATATGTTGTTTTTTTTCACTGGCTTTATTTGTCTTCTTTTTCTATTTTATTTCAATATTAGTTTTTTCTTTTAATTCTACTTTTCCAAAAATAAATTATCTATCAATTATACAAAGTTTCTATTAAATCATATATAAATTCGCACAATTTCCTCTCAATAAAAAAACGTTTAATTGCACGATCAGCGCACAATACTAGCGATCTGTTCATAGAATTGAACGATTTGACAGCGAACCATTTACAGTTGAAAATCGTGCATTGCACGAGCGGTGATATGTACGCTTTAGTGGGAATTGCGTTATTGTTTTTTTGCTATCAGTATGAGAAAAATAAATGAATAAATCAAATTTTTTTATTATTTATCACTCAGGCCACCTTTAACTGTTTGTGTAGCCGCTTTTATCACCTCAATCGGCCACCAATTACTACGCCTATTCCCCAAGAGATTTTTGAAAATATTAAATTAAAGTTGAATAATAAAATTTTTAAATTTAAGTGCTCCTGAATCCAATAAAAAGATCAGAAGGATAACTCTTATAGTAGCTGCTATTGGGATAAATTATATCTAAGGTCTTAGGCTATGTTGGGATTTTTGGTGCTGTTTAATAAAGATAGTACCAATTTTCTTATGTACGTAATTAAGTAAACTCAAAAATCTCTTGCCTAAAAGAGTTTTTTCTAAACAAATTTTTTTTTATCAAACTCAGAAGAGTCCTTTTTTAATATTTTCTTTTGCTCAGCTATTAGCATGACTAGTTTTTGACAGCTTTCAGACCCTATACGATAACTTTTAGACCCTATACGATTTTTTTAAACAATTCTATTTTATTGGAGTTAAAATCTGATGGACTATTGGTATTTTCCATTTAATCCTTTCACATTGTTTAATTAAGAATTTAACTCGTTATCATGGCAGCACCCTTTATCCGGGACCACTCAGCAATTAGAAAATAAATGAAAATTCATTTTTCATAGTTAATTGTGCCTAGTTTTTTAAGAAAAAAAAATGATGTAATTGTTTTTAAATTATGACAGATTTAGTAGATTTTTTTAAAATTGTGATGAGACACACATTTTCCTCAACATATAAAAGCGACCATAATTTTAGATTATTTAAAAAAAAAATTAAATAAAATATGCCATTTTCGAAATTGAAATGAAAATATAAAAGGTTTATAGTATATAATAATAATACTAATTTGTCTAATAAATCATTATACTATCATTAATTAAAAGGACATTTCTGAAGAGTACTTTGACAGTTTAGCGATGACTGTTAGTTGTTTTGTGATAATAAACGGTGATGAAAAATTCGACAAAAATTACTTTTCCATAATAACAAAAGTACTCCCACAAAAATATTAAATTTTTCATATTTTCTATTAATTAGATTGTTAAATGAACGTGTATGTACTGAAGCAAAAAAAAACAAATCAAATTGTGACAATTTGTTTACGAATTTAGTGGTAGTATTTTTCGAGTTTACTTATCCCGACAGTAAAATTCTACGGAACTTTAATAAAAACATGGCAATAAAACCGAAATTATTATGAAAAGTAGAGAGTTTTATTATATTAACTCTATGTACTCAATAGGCATTTAGATATTTAGTTAATGGCTTTTATTATTTTATATTTGGAAATAAGGTTTCATATAATTTTTGACATGTTTTTACTAACGCCTATTTTTATTAGTTGTTTATTTTATCACTGTGACTCCTAATGTGGCGTACATTCCTTCAGTATAAGCATATTTTTTAAGACTAATAAGCAAGTCTGCAAATTCAGAACAGCAAACAAAAATGTTAACCCAAAAAAATACTAACGCCATTTTCCATTTGTATACAATTAGTTGAGGTTATGGCACTTTTTGACAGTATTTTGACAGTTCAAAGAGACGCCATTTTGAATTTCTATTGAATCTTTTCGAAGCTATGGGAGATCTTTTTCAAATAAAATTTTTGTTATTATTTTGTATAATAACAAAAATTTTATTTGAAAAAGATCAATGTCAATTTTTGATGTTAAAAGATTTCTGCCATAAATTTATGACCAAAGAAAAAGCCACCATTTTTACTTTAGTTTTGTTTTTTTTCTATTTTGAGGTAAAATGTTTTTGTATTTAGGATTTTGATATAATTTTGGGATATTTTGAGCTTATGGAATTTGAATATTTATGTCATTGTTGGTTAAAATTTTTTATACTATTTTGAATTTTAAAGGAACTTCTTTCGAGATTACAACGTTTTTTAATCAATATTCTAACGCCATTTTCTTTTTCAATGGACTTTTGTTGAGGTTAGAATTTTTTCTAAATATAATTTTGATGCTCCTCGTACTTTATAGATCAAAAAACTTTTTTTTCGAGGTTACAGTATTTTTGCATCATAAATTCGATGACATTTTGTATTTCAGTAGACAGTTTTTCTGCGGGTCCAGAGTCCTTTAAACAGAATTTTGATAGCAATTTGTAATTAAATGGAGTTTTGTCGAGGATCTGGACTTTTATAATTAGAAGTTTATTGCAATTTTCCATATCTATAGACCCTTTTGAAAGTTTTAATATAGTTTTCATGTCATTTTGAATTTTTCCGAAGCTCCAAAGATTTTTAATCAAGTTCTTAACGCCATTTTGTATTCTAATGGACCAATTCCGAGGTTATACATTTTTTAAAATTAAGATTTTGATGCCCTTTTGGAATTTAGTGGACCTTTTTTGAAGACGGCAGAGTTCTTTGATTAGAATTTTGACGCCATTTTGCAATTTTACTACATTTATTTCAAGGTGCGAGTATTTTCTATTTGAGATTTTGATGTCATTTTGCTTTTCGAAGGAATTTTTTTAGGGATTAAACAGTTTTTATATTAAAGGCATTCTGCTTTTGAGGGGATTTTTTTGCGTTTCCAGGATTTTTTGATTAGGATTTGGACGCCATTTTGCATTTTATCGTATTTATATCGAAGGTCCCAGTATTTTCTATTTGAGATTTTGATGTCATTTTGCTTTACGAAGGAATTTTTAAGGGATTAAAGAATTGTTTAGTTAACGCCATTTTGCAATTGAAAGGATTTTTTTACATTTTCAATTTTTTTTGACTAGGATTTGGACATCATTTTGCATTTGACTGTATTTATTTCGAGGTTCCAGTGTTTTCTTAGAGATTACAGTGTTTTTTAATGTACATGTTGACGCCATTTTGCATTTTAGTCGATTTTTTCCGATGCTTCAGAGTTTTTTTAGTTGAGATTAATTTTTTGTGAAATTTTTTTTGAATATTTTCACAGACAACACAACCACCATCTTGTTTTTCTTAAGGTAATGGTGGAGTTCTTGAAAAAGATTTTAAGTAATTTTAGCACTAGTAATAAAGAATTACAACTTTATGATTCGTTTAGACTGTATTTTTCTTAAGAATATGGTATGTACTTTTGTAAGCCGTTTTGGATATTTCTATCGTAAAAACATTTGAAGAGTTTCAATTTTTTGAATATTTATAATAATTTTCGATTGGCAAACAATATAGTGAAAATGATAAATTGGAAAATATTTCATAACAACGAAACCATACTGACCATATGTATATTTACCGATTTAATCAACTAACCAAGAACACCTGTTCTAATTACTCTCAGCACCTAAAAAGCACCCACCATCTACCTACACGTAAATAAACGGAATTCGACGAATAAATATTTTGAATTGCGGAAAGGCTCTAGCATTAATTCGTGATCATAATTGGTGCTGCCATTACCATACCAACCTGTTAATTTTCATCAATTAATGTACATACATACACACACCCTTAAAGCATTATTCAAATGGTTTCGTAATGATTACTGAAATTATGGCAATAGACGCTGGACAATAGCGTTGATGATTTTCGATTTTCATTCTGATTACGATTCTGATTTTGATTATGATTCCGATACTAAATCCAATTCTACTTTTCTACCATAGATGAGTGTGATTGTTTATGGATTTGAATAACAATTATTTCATAAATAATACGAACATTGAAAAAGGAACAGAAAAAACCTAACAACCAAAATAATAGTTACCGAAACGATATTCATTTTAATGCGATTGATTCGATTTCTGTAATTATGCATGTTGCTGGATTCATTTTACCTTTTCTACATTCGATTTGTTTCTCCTTTCTTTATAGCTGCTATTAATAAATATTTTTCTATTTTTTCTAATATAAACCTTGAAATACTGTCAGTATTTTATTAATCATTTATTTATTAATAAAAATAGTAAACAATTATTGTTACTAGATTGTGTATAGCGTTTAAAAAAAATCGGCCGACATTCAATTATGGCGATTATAATGGCGGCGCGGTAGTGAATAGCAAAAATGGCGGATAACAACCGATAGAAAAATCGGCTGACATTTAATTATGGCCGTGCACACACATGAGAGTAAACGTCTAGCAAGAAGGACACTTTTAAGTGAAGATCGGTACCATAGGATCGATACCAGAAGTGGCCAACGCGTCATAGCGAACCCGCGGTACTGAGTTGGTCTAATATTGCCATTAAATTACAAGTCTCCCTACTGTAGTACCGTAGAGTGAAGTGTACCCGACAGATAGTCTTTAAGTAATGAAAACTAGTACCACGGATGTCGGGAGCACCACGCTAGTTTGTCTCCCGTGCCTGACCACGGTGAGCAGTGTTTAGCTTAAACGTAGATGGCCGTAGTTGTCACCTATATAGCAGCTAAAATCTTATAGCTGCTATAGGTATCCCTCACCTCACTGGAGGTGAGGGATACCAGGATATCGAGTGCTACCAATAATAGTAGAGGTTTAGTTAGGCCTTGCTACCAATAATTAGGGTAACTAGCTTGTAACTATTTACTGACTATTAGCAAATGGACTTAGCTGTGATGAATGGAGCTGATTACAGGCAGGATCAGTTAGTTACACAAATGTGCATGGAGTAATAAGGAAGCGGACTGCTGGTTAAGACCGCTCACCGTAGTAATTGACGGAAGATTGAATGTTTGCTTGCATAGTACCAAAATATGGTTGAAAATAAGAAGAAGAAACTGCAGAAGGAGAAGAAGAAGATGCAGAAGATGAAGAAGTAGAAAAAGAAGAAGAACATGAAGAAGATGAAGAAAATGAAAAGAAGAAGAACATGAAGAAGATGAGGAAGTAGATGAAGATGAGGAGATGAAAAAGATGCAGAAGACGAAGAAGATTAAGAAGGTGAAGAAGTAGAAAAAGAAAAAGAACCTGAAGAAGATGAAGAAGATGAAGATGAAGAAAAAGAAAAGAAGAAGAACATGAAGAAGATGAGGAAGTAGATGAAGATGAAGAGATGAAAAAGAGGCAGAAGACGAAGAAGATTAAGAAGATGAAGAAGTAGAAAAAGAAAAAGAACATGAAGAAGATGAAGACGATAAAGAAGATGATGAAGAAGATACAGATGAAGAAGAAGATGAAGAAGTAGAAAAAGAAAAGAAAAACATGAAGAAGATGAAGACGATAAAGAAGATGAAGAAGAAGATGCAGATGAAGAAGAAGATGAAGAAGTAGAAAAAGAAAAACAATATGAAGAAGATGAAGAAGATGAAGATGAAGAAAAATAAAAGAAGAAAAGGAGGGAACCTGAGAGAACATTCTATGCATAAAGTGGCCCAAGCAGGAAATCAAATGTGTTCGATTGAAGCTTTGGTTACCAAGCTAGGGTATCGATTGAGACCTCGATCTAGTCAGCTGAGCTGGCGAAATCTGTTACTTGACCAGTCTGTTATGCGCGTTGATTGAGCGTATCTCAATCCCTATGGTCGGCCCATGGCATTATGATCAAGGGAATAAATTAGAAAGAAATTCATGTTGGAGAATATTTAGAAACAAAATTAATGGTAAAAGCACGATAGAAATTAATATGTCAACAGGAAGGCTGGAAAAAATTACAATATATTAAAATTAATACCAGGTCTCCCCATTTTTTTTGGATATAATTTTATTCCTTAGAATTTTGGTTATTTCCATTTAACAAAAATTTTCCTAACCCTTAGTTTGAGTCATTCTTTCCCCCATTTCCTAATAGACCTAATAATAATAGCTGGCAGTCGACTAATTCCAATGGAGGAATTCGAAAAATGTGGTGCATATTTAATCGTTGGCATGATAAATTTTTGCTATTAGAATTCTATCGTCTAACCTATGAGAATATTTGGGAATATTTTCAGCTACCACAACCGATGATACATTTTCCAAATCGTAGCCATTCAATATTTTTTTTCCTTCTAGCATTAATTTCCCTTTCGTTTTTGGTGATTTTTTTCCAATTTTTGAAAAAATTATGTTCATGATTGGCACGCCATTATAAATGTTCCAAATAATCGTGTTTGGAATAAATAAAGTGCCGACAAAGAATGTCACCGAATAAATTCAATAAATTCGAATATTTTCCGAAGGTGTTAAGGTAACAAAATAGAATATGAATGCGTTCATCAATCAAAAATACTTTTTCAGCGAAAATACAACTAATAATTGAAGAGGGGATGTGATCCTTCGGATTGAACGGCTAATTTTTTAACGTTAGAATAGAACAAATTTTCTTTACTTATTCTTAAAATAAAATTTAATATTTACAATGTTTTAAAAAATGTCCTTTATATTCTTTCCATTTAATCTAGTTTATGGTTTATATTTTCTTAAATCAAATTAATTTTTGTAAATAATTTGGTTCGCTTTTGTATCATTTTCCATATTTTTCGTTTGTAAAAAAAAAAGTTTTCAGTTCGTAAAATTTCACTTTAATTTAATTATTATAAAAAGTAGGAAAATTAAAAGGGAAAATAGGACATTCCTAGCATGTTTTCGCCTTCCTCGTATTCTAGGACCACAAATTATACAAATTTTTTGGTGAATATTTGCACATCCACCATCTTGTTTTTCTTGAGCTTATGAAGTTCTTGAAAAAGATTTTAAGTAATTTATTGCTCAAAGTTTTTTTTCCCCTTCAAGCGTTTTTTCATAAGCATAGTGAAAACACAGCTTTATAATTGAGTTTTTTTTCGGGCTGTTGGGCATGTGGCACCGTCTTGTTGAAACCGCATATTTTCCAGATACACATCTTACAATTTAGGTACAAAAACTGGACATCATGTCGCCATTAACTTTGCCTGACCAGTTGCATTTTCGAACAAGGATAGTCCGATGATGCCTCCAGCCCAAAATCTGTTCGTGGATTTTTTGAACCCCACATGTGATAATTTAATCAATTAACCAAGCCATCGAGATGACAATAAGCCTCATCGTTGAAGATAATTTTGTTCGAACTGTAGCTGCCAAACGTTCTTTGTATTTAAAATGTTGCTCAATAATGAAACCATTTTTATTAACCTTCAACTATCAGCTGTCACTTTGTCTTTTTCTTATATTGGCAATACTTTGCCGCATAAATTTTGCATCTCTTCTGGGACACTTTATAAAATGAATTTTTTTCTAATGTTTTTTTGCACATTTTTTCTGTATTTTTCATTCTTTTTTGTTTGAAATTTTTTCCTTTTTCAATTTTTTTTTCTTTAATTTAATGTCTTTTCTAATTAATTACAAAATATTAAGAAAATATCTTTTAAAATTTCCTAAAATGTTGTAGAACCGAAGTAAACTTTTTCTCTAATGGATTTTTACAGTCAAAATGGAATAACCCACACCAAATTTCCGGACAAAAAAAAAGTGTTATAACAGAAGAGAGGGAAGAGGGGATGCCATATTATAAAAATTAAATTCGATAACTTTGAGCAAGTGAAAAGATGAATGCAAAAATATGGAAATTTGGTTGTTTTTTTTTGTAAATAAAATTTGTGCTTTTAAGAAAATATTTGAATCTAATTAAGTGTAAAAAAAAATTAGGTACGTTTTTTTTGTAATAGGTTAAAGGAAAAACATCCAATTCGAAAACCGATTCAATTCGCCGATGACAGGGCAGTGGGGATGAGGAAACCACAAGGTACGCCTTGTTCTCAATATTTTGGAAAAAAAAAATCATTTTTAGCCAACTTTAAAAACCAATCAAAGGAAATTTTATTAAAAACAAAAAAAAAAACAGAACGAACGTTTTTTTTCCTTTTAATTTAATAGCAACAAGATAATCAGCACTTTCGCCCCAACCAAACAGGCCATAGTACTCAGCATTTTTTCGCCCATCCCTTTAGTGAGACTTTCGTGCTAAAGAGTAAAAAACAAACAAAAAAGACACGCTTAATAAAATAGAAAATTATATTTTTTTGTTTTGTTCTTTCGCACTATTTACTCATAAAATTTAATGAAATTACATCGTTTCGTTTCCATCTTTTCACGTAGCTTTTCTATCTGGTTGGCTTTTGTGAAATAATTCAATCCTCCCCTTGTTCCCGCATAATCATTAATTTCTATTGTAAAAAAAAAAAAAATCATCGTAATATGAATAATGAAAATTCCTAATTTTGAAAAAAGTCGATTTAATTTCAACGCTTTTCACACAGACGACGAATAGGAACTCTTCGACGCTAGACGCAGAGGGAAGGTTGTATCCAATGTGACACTGTTAATGAAGATAAAAAAACAATATATAGGGAATAGTTTATGTTGGTGCCCTGTTAACTGCTCCCGTTCCCGCCGACGGTGGGGATGCTCATAATGTTCGAAATCAACGTCAATTCAACAACAATGCCCGATGTTCGCCTGAATGTATTAACTTCGCCTCGGACATGAGAATAGCGTGTGCGAACGCCATTACATTCTGATTAGACACTTCTAGTTGCCGTTTGGTTTAGGGGTTGTTCGGTTCTTCTTTTTTTTACTCCATTTCCAATGCTGTCACTGACACTAAAACTACTTAACCAGCACTAAAGTATTAAATTCTAGTCAACATGGCTCTAAATCTTTTTCCATAAATTTTTTCTTGTAATATTGTACTCTCCACCCTTGCACTGTGGTCCCTCCATCCCATCCCCTTCCAATTCGATCTTGATAATACAAACCAACTCCCATAAAATCGTTATGTTTTTTTCCCTATTCTATTCGTTTTAAATTCTTTTGTAGTTGTTAGCTAGTAAATTTTTATTATTTTCATTTTTGGTCAATTTTCATGTTCAACTTTGACCATATCAGCTTTGAAATTGCGATAAAGGAAAAAAGGAATGAAAACGAAACGCTCATAAAAATATATACTTTCAAAAATAAAAACAAAAAATAAAAATGAATGGGGCGAAAAATGTCTAATGTTAATGAGATGTTAAACAAAACCAAAAATATGTCTTTGAGCACACCTCGGCCGAAATTATGATGAATGGCATCGACGGTATCTGGGAAATTTTGATTACTTCGTAAATACTTTCCTTGTGATAAGATACGAACGGAATTCTCCTTTTTTTGATAGTTGAAAAGGTTGGCTTAATTTTTTAATTTTTTTGTTAACAATTCATATAGTAAATGTGTGCAATTTCCCTGAAAATTTTTTGTCGAAAAGACATTTTTATTGCTATTACAAAAACAAAATAGATATAATTTGAGTGTTATTTAAGGACTTTTTTGAATAAAACAAAAACTCCTCCTGGAAAATGAAATTTTATTTTTCTAGGTGATTTTTTTTTGTATTTATCGACGTCAAAGAAACAATATTTTTTTGTATATAAGTTCGTAATCTCGAAAAAAGGAGAGTTTTAAGGACCTCCATCTTATTGTTAACAGGAACGAGTAAACATCAAAATTTCAAAAATTCTCTGCTTATCGTCAAAAAAAAAACCAAGAATTTCTTAGATTGTAACCTTAAAAAAGGAAAATGTTTGTGTTATATAACCTCAAAAACAACTAAACTTTTCCAAGGTACATAACCTTTGAAGATATGAAAAAATATTAATTTGTCTGCATATGACCTCGAAATAAAAAATTGCTTAATTTGGGACCTTAAAAATGGTAATTTTTAATTCAAAAGCTGGAACGCGGGAAAATTTTAAGGTCAGAATCTGAAAAGTCAGATTTTTTAAGGTCATAACCTCAAAAGTGACATAATTTATCACAATTACGTCGAAATAATTAATAAAAATTTGGATAGACTTGAAAAGTGATAATTTTTTAGTATATAACCTCAAAAAAATTAGAATTTTTTAGACCATCCGCTTATATGAAACATTTTTGTACATTCTGGGATCAAAAATGGGATCTCCCAAGCTTATTGTTAATAGGAATGAGTAAATATTAAAATTGCAAAAATTCTCTACTTGACGTAAACAAAATAAGAATTTCTCAGATCATTCGAAAAGGGCATATTTTTGTGCTTTATAATCTGAAAAATAACTTAACTTTTCCAAGCTCTATAACCTTTGAAAAAATGAGTTCTAATTTCATATACTCAAAAGGAAAAATCATAATTTGTCTGCATATGACCTCAAAATAAAAAAATTGCTTAATTTGGACTCTCAAAAACCGGTAATTTTTAATTCAAAAGCTGGAACGCTGGAAAATTTTAATGTCAGAATCTGAAAAGTCAGATTTTTTAAGGTCATAACCTCAAAAGTAACATAATTTTTAATAATTACGTCGAAATAATTAATAAAAATTTGGAAAGACTTGAAAAGTGATAATTTTTTAGTATATAACCTCAAAAAAATTAGAATTTTTTAGATCAGCCGCTTATAAGTAAAATTTATAACCTAAAAAATAATTCAAATTTTTTAAGGTCTATAAACTCTGAAGAAATAAGTTCTGAATTCATATGACCTCGAAGGAAAGGAAATTGTTTAACGCTGGAACTCATGAAATTTTAAAGGTCATATTCTCAAAAGTCAGATTTTATGAGGTCATAACCTAAAAAGTACCATACTTTATGATAATTTACTTGAAACAATTAATAGAAATTTGGATGGACTTCAAAAGTGATAAATTTTTAGTATATAACCTCAAAAAATTGGAAATTTTTACACCATCCACTTATAAGTAAAATTTTTAAAAGTTCTAGGTTCAAAAATAAGATTTCTTAAGTTCATAGCCACGATAATGACTATAGAAGAAATTGAGAGTCATAGTGAGTAGTTTTGAGTTTATAACCTCAAATATTTAATGTTTTTAGTTCATTTCCTTCCAAAAGAGAATTTTTATAATTGTGTCGTTCAAAAAATCAACAATTTTCAGACTTTCTAGCCTTTAAATGAAGTTTTTTAAATCAATGACCTTAAAAAAAATTTAAATTATATCACACTATATTTTTTTAACTTTCTTGCCCTAAAAAATCCTTACTTTATATATTATATCTTAAAAATTAAGGCATTTAAAATTTATTATCTTAAAAATAGTAGAATTTCTTCGATTAACGTGAGATTTTCAAGTTCATGACCTCAAAAAGTTACAATATTTTCAAACTGTTAACTCCAAAAATAGAATGAAAAAATTTGTGATAATTATCAAATATTGAGGTTATATTGACGGTGTGAAAATTGAGTTCATAACCTCAAATAACTAAAAATCATTTTCAAATAGAATTGAAAGAAAAACTGAAAAAATATCTACCTTTCGAGTCCTTTTATTGGAATCCTTTTGATTTCGCATCATTTTAATGTTCTACTTTAAATATTATCGCATTTTTTATTTAAATTTTTTTTGCTCACATTTTTAGTAGGCATTTTTTTCGTGGAATAAAAATAAAAATAAAAATAAAAAACGGAGCATCTGCTTCTGATTATCCGATCGTGAAATCGAAAAAAAATTTTATTTTATGATCTTCCAACGATTTTTTTTGTGTGCGTGTTTTTTTTTTTTGTTGTTGGCCATATTAGATAGCAAACAACTTACGGCAATAGACCGACAAAAACAGGATCATGATTTATACTCATTTTAATCTCGAGGGTAACAAAGATAAATTTAGATAAAATCAGGGCACAAAGTGACTCAATCTGCCGCAACATGAAGATGTACAGAAGGAGATTAGCACCGAGAGTTTTGTGTCCTTTTGCAAATGCTGGACTCATTTTTTTTCAACTCTAAGGATCAAATTGATGCGTATTGGTTAGAAGAGTAGCATCGTTTAGTCGAAAACAAGAAAAGAAAACACAATGTTTGTAGTGGAAAAGGACGAAATAGAAAAACAGTTACCTGCCCTCACGGATTGCGTATCACTCGTATCATCTATACTATGCCTAATTGCCTTAAAGTATCCTAACCTTAAAACTATACCATTCAGGATACAACAATACTAAAAAGGGGTGCAAAAATCCACAAAAGAGAGATTGTGTATGTGCACGTGTGCATTTTGGTTTCAGTATTAAGTGTAACTATGCCAGTGACAGAATTCGTTCATGGAAATGAAACCGCACATTTTGACTTTGAAACTAATACGAAAAAGGATAATTTCGATGAAAATCTAAGAGAGTAGATAAACCGTCGGCATTTTGGATTTTCGATGATCCTGCAATTATGGAAATGTTAGTTTTTTTTGCGATGAGGCCAATTTCTCACTCGATGGATAATTCAATAAGCAAAATTTCCATAATCGGGGCTATCAAAATCCACAAGTCACTGTATAGAAGCCATTGCATCGAAAAAAAAGTCAAAATCTTGCAACCTAAAATTTCAGGAGAATAAATTAACTTACCTGAAAAATTTTATTTGAAAAAGTTTGTAAGGAAAATTCCATTTGAAAAATTTCACTTTAAAAATTTCACCAGAAAAATTTGACTTGAAAAATTTCACTAAAAAAATTACATTTGAAAAATTTTATTTGGAGAGTTTCACTGAAGTAACAAAATTAAAACCATTCGGAATACCTTCCTCCCCTTTCCCCTCAAAACGATATAATTTTTTTAAATAAACGAAACTGCAAAATGACGTAAAACAATGCAACAAGAAAATAGATTCTTTTATAAAATTTAATCTAGAAAATCCTTACAAAAATATGCCAACAATATATAAACAACACTGACCTCATCCTTCCATTTTCTTCCGACCACTATTAAAAGGTGCAACAAATAAGGTGCGACCATAATAACGCGCCATAAATTCAGTGTGACTCGTTTACACCATTTTCGTGTTTTCAATTTTTATTTCCATTATAATTCCTTATTTAAATCCTTGCATATTTTCCTATATTCCAACTAAGTAATAATTTTTAATATATTTTTCTATTTCATTTTATTTTTATTTTTATAGTATTCAGTCACTATTCGTCAACGTAAAATCTCATAAAACAGAAATTCTCATAAAAAATTAAAACCACAAAAAGAAAACAAATTAAATTAAATGTCATGAATGGAAAAGTACAAAAAAAACTGAAAATATTATTAATTTAATTATGCAAAGAAAGCAGAAATAAAAGATTCAAAACAAAAAATGAAAATTATTGTCCAATAAACGTCAGCGAATGGATTGGGCAAAATGCGTTGACGAAATATAATGAAAAATGTCCTTTTCAGAATAATAAACATTCGATCATAAAAATTATTCACAATTCAATTGTAAAATAGAACAGGAAAAAGCCACCATTTCGAAATTCGTCGACATTATTAAAAAATCTCTACCCTCCAATATTTTTTTAATTATTTATTAATAATAATTACACAAATGCGCTTTTCATCTTCTCTACTACCACCATCATAAAAAATAATCAAAATTTTCGACCATTTTCAATATCGCCTTTGTATTATCGTGTTAACAATATGGCGGCATGGGTTTGAAAAAAAAAATACTACAAAAACAAAAACAGATAAATTTTTTGTGAATTCTACATAATTGTAGCAACGGGAAGGGGGGTAAAGGGTGGTTCACAAAAGTTTATAATTCCTTATTTAATAGAAAACAGTTGACATTTTTTTAAGGTCATT
The DNA here is from genome assembly GCA_958298945.1 of Atherix ibis. Lineage (NCBI taxonomy): Eukaryota > Metazoa > Arthropoda > Insecta > Diptera > Athericidae > Atherix > Atherix ibis. The sequence goes on along the minus strand of OY282610.1, from coordinate 24,289,096 downwards.
TCTTTTGAATAGTTCTCTTTCCCTGCATGACCCGCTTATTGTTGCTCCTCCTATCATCGCTATTTCTGAGAACCACCCTCTCCTTCCCTTACCCCGTTCTATGGTTGTTCACGTTCAATTTCGAAATAGCTACTTTTGATGATATTTTTATAATAGTTTAATCAAAATTTCCATCCTTATACCGTGTAGCCCTCGCCCCCAGTCAATCCCTCGGAATCATATTTTTTTTGCATTTTCCATACAATAACAGCACTTAAATAAGTAACAAAAATAAAAAAAATTTCAAACTACAAAAGTTCAACCACAGCTGAGATCTGAAATTTTTCCTACCCATCGAACCGTGCTGACGCACTCACACATGGCAGCTAAACTAACGATACCAACTGAAATGGTTATTTTTGAATATGATCCTTTTGTTGTAGGACAACGACGATATATTTGGCTGGCCACCTTTATTATATGCTGAAACAGGCATACGATTCCATGGCAAAAGACACCCAACAAGCCAAATCGTCTAAGAAGGATGAGCACACACTTATTTACGTCAAGATGCCCACCCTTCGGATTTTGGATAGGCTATTTTTGAGATGAAAGATAAATTCGATTTTGTGTAAAATGTTCCCTGGTTTTCCGTATCCACTCGGTGAAAGGTGACAGACCAGCCGTAAGGATTGCCTTTGCATGGAACTCACAGCTCAACCTACTCAAGGAAGACTGCCATCTGGCCTGGGGAGCACTTGATTATGACTCGATCAGCATCAATGCGAGCATTTGTAGTCAGCAAAAATATCCAAAACGTTGAAATTTTGATTATTGCGAGCATGAAAATATCTTTAAATGTGCGTAAACACATGAAATCTTCGTCAAAATAACAAGGAAAAATTTTCCGAAAGGACTCGTGCTGATTGATTGGTGGTTGGCTACCCACCCTCGAATTTTTGAATGTCTGAACGGATGAATGGCTGGATGCTTGTCTAATCATAAGTGCATTTGTTTGATTTGGAGAAGAATCGAAACGAGAACACCTTAACATAAAAGCATCTTTCTGTCCAAATATCCTTTTGAGTCAGCAGGCAACCCTATCCGAATACACTCGCCATTTCCCTGACGCTCTTCACGTTATTTTCAAAGTTCCGAAAGTGCAGAAACCTTCCACCATCCTCGCTCTATCTTTTTAGGATACTACATACTAGTGCAAGGACATATTTTCGGATTGGAATATGTACAATTGCAAACGGAAAACTTTCAGTATTTTTGCAAGATGTCCGCCATCATCCCTTAACTATTTCGAACAAAACACGTGCGCACTGAATTTCCTTTCCAACTAATACGAGAACTACCAGAAAAAATCTCAATTTCATCCCACACCCGAAACCACATCGAAGGATCCTTTCTCCTAGTCCAACACAGGCTGTCAAAACGAGTCCTTGTTGCAGGTACAAAACGAGTACCTCAAATTATATCAGTTATATTTGAATCAACCCTCAGATCTAAGAAGTAACTGCGGAGCATGTAAGGAGCTACACAAAGAACACGATGACTCCTGGGGTGGTTGGTTATACCGCAGGACACAATGTCATTGAGTGAAATGTACAAACTTGTACGCTCTGCCAAATAAGGTGGTCGGTTAGGTTAATTTCGTAAAAAGGACCCACTCGAAGGAAGTGTATCATAGTCGACTGGTTGACTTCAAAGGATTCGCATCCTTCTCTCTATCCTTATATGAGCAGGACTGGTCCCGAGTCGATTTCATCTCAGTTCACTATACATTCACAGACCAAATAAAATGATGGCCACTTAAAGCTGAACACTAAATTCACTCAATTTGGTTATGTTTCGACATTTTTACCTGCAAACTGAGAGTTGCACAATCTCTTTTAAGGTATTACAATATTTTCCGAATAATTTTTGAAAACCTATCGAAAAATGACTCCTCGAAAAAGCTAGCAAAACTTATCGAATGAAGAATTTGTAGTTTTTTTTTTTTAAATTACGGAAATTCAGAAAGAATTTGTTTGGTAAAAAATTACGGAAATTCAGGGTTTACTTCGGCTCTCATTTTTTTTTACTAAACCAAGGATTCAAAAGGAAGCAACTTCAGTTTAGCCATTCCTACACTGGTTCTAGGGAGAACTTCCCCATCATCTAAACCGAAAAGATCCTTTTTCTGATGAAACTATTTCTATAAAACTACTATAAAGGTCCTTACGTTATGAGAAAAATGTTTCTCTTATTCCTTACGACTAAGAACAAGCGACCAATTATGAAAATTTCTCCCTTTTCTACAATTTAATTCTGCTCCTTTTTTGTCATCAACTATCATAATTTGAGACTAAAAGAAATCGTTTTGAACGGCAATCAAAAAAAAAAGAAAATTGACTCTTGTTCAAAATTGATCGTGTCGTTGTCAGATAAATTCAAGATCACAACGTACAGCGACTGTCATCGGATTAATTGGTGAATGGAACAAATTGAAGAGCGATCCCTAAAATGATCCCATCACGTCAATACCTTTTCGTTGGCCCCTCTTTAGTCACCCCCAATCAAGACTCAAGATCAGATCCCCCGTCGATTGATCTGAACTCAAATCGATATCAAAGCTTCCGAAATCTTTAAAAACACAAGGTCAGCAGTTTATTTTTGGCTTCATTTTTCGATTTTTACTATTTTTTTCTTTAACAAAATCATAAATGGCAACTTCTGAGACTAAATCTTCGATTATGGTTAATTACTTCAACAACAACAACAGAAAAAAAAGAAAATAAACAAAAACAAGCAACAGGATTAGAACGGATTGAGAAGCAACTTTAGCATCGCTTATGAGGTAATGTCTCACCAATTAAGACTAAAACCCACCAAGTTGTAAGTAATTTTTCTCTGAAATAAAACCTGCTCTAGCGATAATCATAATATCCGAAAGCAGTCAGTCAATATTCAAAAAAAAATAAAATAAAAAATATACCAAAAAGGATATTATTGATAAAAAGCAGAATTGGAAAAAATATATTTTCATTTTGTCTCCACGAAAACGAAATGTTTCTGTTCAATTTTTTTAATGAAATTGCAATTCCAAATTTTCGATTTTCGATTTTTTTTAAAAAAATTTTTGCATTTTTGTTTCTGTAATATTTTTTTTTCCATTATTTCTATTTAAAATAATTTGATTTCAAACAAAACAAAAAAAAACGATTTACCGCTAAAAGTGCATATTTTTAAGTCGTATCTCTTGTTGGCATAACCGAATTTTTTTAATTTTTTTTTTGAGTCCTTAAGTGGTTTATTGCTTATTTGCACAAAATTTTAAAAAAATATCCATAAAAAATCCTAAAGAAAATATTCCATAAAAATCCTTAAGAAAATATTACATAAAACATCGTAAAATTTGATTTTTTTTAAAAATCGCACAATTTTGAAAATCGATTTCTGTTCGAAAAAATCGCCATTTTTCGAGTATCGATTTATTTTTTTTTAATTATCGAATACCTAAATTACTTATAAAAATTTTCCCTTAAAAAAAATCGTCCTTTTCCGTGAATGGCATAAAATTTGAATTTTGCGATTGTTATCGAAGTGATTTTTTATTTAAATCGATTTTCGTACTTAAAAAAAAAACACATTTTCCGATTTTGATTTTGGAAAAATTCTTCAACTTGAAAATGTTTTTTTTTTAAATTTAAAATCGTATATTTTTTTTATTAAATTGGACTTTTAAAATACTTTAGAAACGATGCAATTAAAAAAATATAGTAAAAATCGATTTTTTGTCAAAAAAAAAATAAAATCATTTTTTAATTACAGAATGTTTTTTTGTTCACTTAAAAAAACTGCTTTTTAATGAGTGGTAATAATCGGAAATTTACAGTACCGATTTTTATAAGAAAGAAAAATCGATTTTTGTCCAAAAACGATTTTCGATTTTTTTTTTCAAATTTTAAATTTAATATTTTTTTTGCTAAGAGAGAATTTTCATGGAAACCATTTTATTCGGAAAATATAGAAAAGATCTCACAATTTGAAAACCTGATTTTTTATCCAAAAAAATAATTTTTCGATTATCAACTTTTTTTTTGGGGCAAAAAATCGATTAAGGAAAATCAGTTTTTAAAAAGTCCTAACAAACGAAAAGTTAAATATTAATTTTTTTTATAAATTAAAAAAAGAAGACATAATTTCCATCTTTCGATTATCAGATTTGAAATTTTCCGATTAATACACAGAGTAAAAGTTCTTGTGAAAAATATCGATTTTCGTCCAAAAATGATTTTCCATTAACTTTTCGAGTTAGAAAAAACAAAAAATCGATTATTTCATTGTTGATTTTTTTTTCTTCAGAACATAATATTCCAGAAATTTAATTTTCCGATTTTAGGTTAGAAATTTCCGATTTTAGGTTAAAATTCGATTCAAAAAAAACTTCACATTTGATAGAGTGCCAATAATTGGAAAATTTCAATAGCGATTTTTGCATTAAGAAAATTAGTTTTCATCCTAATATGATTTTCGATTTTTTTTTTCATATTCTAAATTCAGTGTTTTACTTTTGATAAGTTAGAAGTTTTACGTAAGGAATCATTGCACATTTAATGTTTTTTTAATTAACTTAAAATTTTCAATTAAAAAGAAATCATTAATCTTAAAAGAAAGAAAAACAAATCGACTGTTTGTGAAGATTTTGTCTTTTTTTGGTTATCGACTTTACAACAAACACATTTCAAGTTTATCGTCATTAATTGGCTAGTTTCTTGTTCTATTGTCCATAGAATAGAAAAAATCGCCGAAAATTTCTTAAAAACCGACAAAGCTTCCAGCGAACGAATAATCCTTGGCCAGTGAAATTTTCCATTTGGAAGAACTAACGCTGGTGGCATGCTTTATAAAAATTATCAAAAATTTGCTATGATTAAAAATGGCAGGTATTGACGAAGAAATGAAATCCACAAATTCAAACTGTTCCGCCACCTCTCAGCCCCTTTATCGGACATGTCGGCATTAGAATGATTTTCTCTGTTCTTCCGGCTCGATGAGATCTTCTTACAGAAATTTGTATTAATTTAGTTGTCAATCGAGAACGTGACGAACTGTAAACTCTTCACAAATATTGATGGGTCTAGAGCCATACGGACGTGTTCAGAGAGTTTAGAATATTTAACAGATAATTTCACGTTTAGCTCTCTTTTTCGTAGCAAAAATAATTTGAAAACTTTCAAAATACATAATTTTTGGTCCTCTTTTTTTTTAGAACCTTTTTAGAATATTTTTTCAACTATTTCTAAAGAATTTTTTGGCTCAACATGTTTGGATCAATAATTTTTGAGCAAAAAATATTAGCTATAAAATATAAAAAAAATCATATCGGATAAAAATTGAAGACAAGCCATTATCCTTTAACAAAGGCTGCAAAATGAACAAAAATTATCAGCGACAAAAAAATGAAAGAAAACTCAATAATTTTGAAACTCTCAGACAATATTGTAAAAAGGACCATTGAATCCCTTCTATTCTACCTAAAAATGAGTACTCAATCTTGCTCCTAGAAAGCACTTTCACTTCATACCAACTACAATAGTTTGAAAAGGATTTTCTTTTCTTTAATATTGTTTTTTTCTTCTTTTCTTTTCCTTTCATTTTATTTGGGCTACAATTACAAACGCTTATGGTTGGCGTTTTGACGTCAGTCTAAACGATTCAATTTCTAACGTCTTATATTAAGAAGAAAACTTAAAAATAAACTCATTACAACAACAACAAAAAACACATTTTTATGAAGAATAAGAAAGTGTTTAGAGAACATCAAATTTATGCTGTTATTTTGGCGTTTAAAATTATTTCATTTTTAACGGGAAAATTTTTATTAAAAATTTGTAAAAATAATTTTTTTTTGTTAAATTTAAAAAAATAGCGAAAAACCGGTTCAAAAACAAAATTTGATTGCAGTAAAAATTAATTAATAAAAATTAACAAAAAAATAAAAAATAACAAAAATTAAAAACAGACAAAAAATATGAAAATTTAAAAAAAATAATTTCCGCAAATCCAATTTTTTTTACAGTAAAATTAAATTTAAAAAAAATTATACAAAAATTAAGAATAAACAAAAAAAATTATGTAAGCTTAAAATATAAATTATTTCAACAAATCGAAATTTTTTTGCAATAAAATTAAGTTTAAAAAATTTACAAAAATTAAATACAAACAAAAAAAAATCTCTTAACTTAAAAAAAAACCATTTCCGCAAAAACCAAATTTTTTTGCAGTAAAATTAATTTTAAAAAAAATTGTGAAAATTAAAAAAAAAAAATAATTTTCTCAAACCAAACATTTTTTTTCACTTTTCATTAAAATTAAAAAAATTAAACAAAAATCATAAATAAACAAAAAAAAATTATGTAAAATTAAAAAAGAAAAATTAATTTCTGCAAAACCAATTTTTTTTCAAAATAAAATTTATTAAGAAACGATTAAAAATAAACAAAAATAATTTGAAAATTGAAAAAAAATCCATTTCCGCAAAACCAAAATTTTTTGTACTACATTTAATTAAAAAAAATTATAAAAATATTAACAAAAATAAAATTTTATTATTTTCAAGAAAGAAAAAAAATAACAAAAAAAAATTCAAAAAAAAATTAAATAAAAAAACAAAAAATTAATACGAAAAAAATATCCCTTTTCTCTTGTTTGTCAAGAATATGATTTTGTCCTTTTTTGGGAAGTTCCATCAAATTTCGCAATATCCTTAAACAAAACGTTTTGTCAAATAAACTGTTTTAAAGGGGGGGATAACTTTAGCCAAAAAAAAAAAATTCAAATAACTATTTAAAAAAATTATATTAAAAAAAGGACAATTTTTTATAATGGAAATTCCTTAAATTTCTGACAGAAATTCAATCGTTTAGAAATCGTCGAATATGCGGTAGGGACCATGAAAATTTCCCCATTAAACAAATTCTTTTCGAATCCTTAAAAGGTATAAAATAGAAAGGATTCTCTTAATCTATTCCATAAGATAATCTTTAAAGAGCAGTTTTTGTTCTCGATCATTACCGATGCGTGGCTAAATAAAATAATAAAAAGGATAATCATCGATAAGAAAATGAAAATGAAAGAAAAATTTGATAATAAATGATAAAAATTCACCATATCAAATAAAGTGAAAGGAAGAGTTTTGGATGTCCTCGAAAAAATTGCAACAATTTCAAAACTGAGCAAAGCAGCTCGACGAGAGGTCAGTAAATTATGAAAAGGAGTATTAGGAACAACAATGAAAATCAAATAATAAAGGACGAAGAAAAAAAAAAGAAGGAAATTTAAAAGAGGAGCAAACTGACTAGAGACGATTAGATTGCCGTCTGGCTAATGGCCAGGCCAATGTTGGGGAGATAATCCTTGAGAAAATTGAAATTGAAGAGCAGATTCCGTGACAGAAGATCTGATCGCAGCCGAGCATCCTTTTGTTGTGGTTTATTCATCCTTTTGTGCGTAGATGACAGATTAGGCTTTTGTTCGCATTGTTGCCTTGACGACCAACGAGCTACCTGGTTCTCGGTGAATAGAGAACAGTAGGACATACTGTCTGGAGTATAGAGTCGGTCGGGCAGGCTAGACGGGTAAGCGATTAGAAGGCAGCCAGCCAGCCATCTATCCATCTAGCCAGCCCAGCAGCCATCCATTCGGGCAGGTATCGTTGCGGCTTTATTTTGACACTTTTCGCTACCGAACATCTTAAATACGATAAATGCTCTTCGTTCTTTCTTCGTCCTTCCTTGTCATTATTAATATTATTATTATTATTGCTGGTATTCTTGTTGTTATTATTCGCCTCTCGTTACTCACTAGCACTCGCCTCCAAGTATTTCCCATCCTGTTCGCTCGCTTTCCATTGTCCCCACTCTATGTCCGTATCTCCTCTTCGCTCTACTCTCATTGGCAAAATGCCAGTTAACAATAATAATAACCAGCACGTTTGCATGACAAAAATAATCCTCTTTTCTTAGCTAAGCTTAACTTCAGAGGCCACTTCAGATTGCCGACTGACACGTCGCGTCGCCTTACCTGAGAGAGAAGGCCATCACGTCGATTTTGTTTATTTTTCCAGTATTTCTTCTATTTTCTTCTCTGATACTTTTGTTGACATTTTTTTGTTCACGTTTTCTTTGATTTCGATTACCTGCTGTCTTTGGCCTTTTAAATACGGTTTGGAGTGTTGTCTTTGCTACAACTCGCAGAGTGCCTAAGTGGCCTCATCATACTTGCTTACTTTATGAACGTCACACAACAACAACAAACACTATATTCATCTGGTCAACCCCTCTTCACGTTCCGGGATAGTACAGCCAACCGAGCAGTTTTTATCATCTTCATCGATGACGCGCCGCTACGTCCTCTCCGTCTTCGGGTTTGTCCTTTTAAGCGTTGACCGCATTGTCGTCGTGTAAGGATTAGACATTATCAACGGAGCACATTTAATGGGGATTTGCGGCTGCCGAACGGATAATACGTATTGATGCTAATTGAGGATCTTGCGGGCAAGGCAATTATTGACAGATCATAGCCCCAGAACAACTAAAACTGATTATGGATTGTCATCGAGAGCTGGGATGACAAACCAAATCCGGCTCTCACTGACCGTTTACTATTGATTACGATTCTACCGACCACAACTCAATGGCCTATTCACTTGAACAGATTTTCAGTTTCTTTCTTTTGCCTTTTTTCTTGCAAAATTATTTCTTTATATTTTTTTTTATTTTCAATAAAAATTCAGCTTTTTTTTGCCCCAAAAAAATAGGATTTTTAGAAAAAGAACGATTTTTTATTGTCCTTTTTCTAAATGAATTTGTTAATTTGCTCTCATCTAGAAATTTAGGTCAATTTTTTTATCAAAATTAATTAAAGGCCTTTTGTTAATTTTGGTGAATTTTTTTCTGAAATTTGCAAAAATTCAAAGTGAAAATTTCTCTCAAATCACGTCAGTTTTTAGAAATTCTGATGACAAATTTTAGGAGGGAATTTTCACTTGGATTTTTGTAAAAAAATTTTATTAAAATTTGAAAAATTCAAAGTGAAATTTTTCTTCAAATCACGTTAGTTTTTGGTAATTTTTATGATCAATTTTAGGAGTCAATTTCCACTTTGAGCTTTGAGGAGATTTTTTTGCCAAATTTGAAAAATTCAAAGTGAACATTTTAGTCAAATCACGTGACTTTTCGGAAATTTTTGGAGCGAATTTTCACTTGCATTTCTTAAGAAAATTTTTTATCAAATTTGTAAAATTTTGAAGGGAAATTTTTGGTAAAATCTCGTGCGTGTTCGGAAATTTTTATGACAAATTTTAGGAGCGAATTTTTACTTGGATTTTGAGGAAGATTTTGCAAAACTCAATGTGAAATTTTTTCTCAAATCACGTCAGTTTTTACGAATTTTCACTGGCATTTTTCCAAGTGTTTTTTTTTAAATCACGTGAATTTTCAGAAATTTTGATGTGAAATTTTAGAAGCGAATTTTTGCTTAGATTTTGAGGAAGATTTTTTAGCAATTTTAAAAAATCCAAAGTGAATTTTTTAGTTAAACCACGTGAGTTTTTGATAATTTTTATGATCAATTTTAGGAGTCAATTTCTACTTTGAGTTTTGAGGAGATTTTTTATCAAATTTGAAAAATTTTGAAGTGAAATTGTTGGTAAAATCACGTGCGTGTTCGGAAATTTTTATGGCAAATTTTAGGAGCGAATTTTTACTTGGATTTTGAGGAAGATTTTGCAAAACTCAATGTGAAATTTTTTCTCAAATCACGTCAGTTTTTACGAATTTTCACTGGCATTTTTCCAAGTGTTTTTTTTTTTAAATCACGTGAATTTTCAGAAATTTTGATGTGAAATTTTAGAAGCGAATTTTCGCTTGGATTTTGAGGAAGATTTTTTAGGAAATTTGAAAAATTCAAAGTGAATTTTTTAGTTAAACCACGTGAGTTTTTGGTAATTTTTATGATCAATTTTAGGAGCCAATTTCCACTTTGAGTTTTGAGGAGATTTTTTAGCAAAATTGAAAAATTAAAAGTCAATTTTTTAGTTAAATCACGTGAGTTTTTGGAAACTTTTATAACAAATTTTAGGAGCGAATTTTCCCTTGCATTTTTTGAGAAAATTTTTTATCAAATTTGAAAAATTCTAACTGCAATTTTTCTTCAAATCACGTGAGTTTTTGGTAATTTTTCTAACAATTTCAGGAGCGAATTTTCACTTGCATTTCTTAAGAAATTTTTTTATCAAATTTGAAAAATTTTGAAGTGAAATTTTTGGTAAAATCACGTGCGCATTCGGAAATTTTTATGACAAATTTTAGGAAAGAATTTTTACTTTTTGGGGGAAGATTTTGCAAAACTCAACGTGAAATTTTTTCTCAAATCACGTCAGTTTTTACGAATTTTCACTTGCATTTTTCCACATGTTTTTTTTTCAAATCACGTGAATTTTCAGAAATTTTGATGTGAAATTTTAGAAGCAAATTTTCGCTTGGATTTTGAGGAAGATTTTTTAGCAAGTTTGAAAAATTGAAAGTCTATTTTTTAGTTAAATCACGTGAATTTTTGGTAATTTTTATGATCAATTTTAGGAGCCAATTTCCACTTTGAGTTTTGAGGAGATTTTTTAGCAAATTTGAAAAATTCAAAGTCAATTTTTTAGTTAAATCACGTGAGTTTTTGAAAACTTTTATGACAAATTTTAGGAGCGAATTTTCACTTTGAGTTTTTGGGAGAATTTTGAAATTGTTTTAGTGATTTTTTATTGGTGGTAATTTTAAATTTACACAGTCAAGTCTTAAGGATAATTTCTTCCAAACTTAAGAAGTTCTCTCTTCTTTCAGTCATAGACTTTTTGATATCCTTTTGAGGGATTTTCTAATAAATTTATAAAAACCTTGGTGAATAATTTTTAATTCCAAATTAAAGAACTTTCATATTTGTTTGAGTGAATTTTCACATTAAATTCAGTGATTTTTTTTTAAATCAAACTTTAACAGCTGAAAATCAAATTACAATGACAATTGTCGAATAGGCGGTGAAATTCTTTTGCATAAAAATACTTTTTCGTGGTGTAAATGTAAATGGAAAAAAAAACGAATTTGTTGACATGTTAAATGGTATTTGCTGAAGTGACTAAGCCTTAAGATTGCTGACCGAGCAGACACTTGTCAATAGTTGAATCGTCGATTAGCTAATGTCACCAAATTGTTTGTTTTTTGTTTAATTTTCACCTTTCCATTTTCAGTCCAAGTTCGAACTGAAAATTTCGGCTGAATCGAACAGACTTGGTGTCCATCAAACGGAGGGAAGTGCTGGGAAATGATCAAACGACCAGATGAGCACGACAAACAAATAACATTAAACACTTCAGCAGTAAAAATTGTTTTTTCTACGATTCAGCATCATTCGAAATGTCAATAATTTATTTGGAAAAAAAGGAATAGAAAAACTCTTAAGACTGTATAAACGATAAACTCGCCATTGAGGCTTCTTGTACCGAAAACACTTCGAATCTAAAGAACTTTACCGCCGACAATGTCGGCATTGACACTGTACAGTAGGAAGGATCAATTTGAATATTGACTACCGCATTTGTTGTGCGTTTAAGAGACGCAATCGAATGACAAACAAAACCCAGCAGAGCCAGGTGATATTTCATCGAAAGAAATTTACCATATTAATTTTGGTTAATAATTATTACTTGCAGTAGTCTCAAAATATTTACTGCCATTAACAAGGTAAGTGAGTAAACAGTCCAAGTGAGACGAGGTAAAAAATTACAATTTTCACTTAAAAATAGTTCATTAATACTGAAATTAGAGAAGACTCTCGTTTGAAGCCCCCGCATTATAGCTTCGATAAAAGGGATACACTCAAAACTCCTACGATACCGTCACACAAACAAAAATTTGATCTTCTCTGAGCAAGTTTTACTGAATAATTTTTAATGAGCAATTTTTACTCGAAAATTTTTAACCAACAATTTTTTCTGAGCAATTTTTACTGTGTAATTTTTACTGAACAAATTTTACTGAACAATTTTTACAGAGCAATTTTTACTGAACAATTTTCACAGAGCAATTTTTACAGAGCAACTTTTGCTGAACAACTTTTACTTTGAAATTTTCGCTGAACAATTATTAATGAGCAATGTTACTTAGCAAAATTTTTACACAGTAATTTTTACCGATCAAATTTTACTAAACAAGTAATTTTCAGCGCACAATTTTTATTGAAAAGTTTTATGGGAAATTTTTACTGAAGAATTTTTTTAGAATAATTTTTGCACAGCAATTTTTACTAAACAATTTTTAATGTGCTATTATTTATTGAGCAACTTTTCTTGAACAATTTTTATTGAACAATTTTCACAGAGCAATTTTTACAGAGCAACTTTTGCTGAACAACTTTTACTTTGAAATTTTCGCTGAACAATTATTAATGAGCAATGTTACTTAGCAAAATTTTTACACAGTAATTTTTACCGATCAAATTTTACTAAACAAGTAATTTTCAGCGCACAATTTTTATTGAAAAGTTTTATGGGAAATTTTTACTGAAGAATTTTTTTAGAATAATTTTTGCACAGCAATTTTTACTAAACAATTTTTAATGTGCTATTATTTATTGAGCAACTTTTATTGAAATATTTTTATTGAGCAATTTTTGCCGAGCAAATTGTACATAAATAATTTTTGCTAACCAATTTTTAGTTAAGAATTTTTACTGAATAATTTTTACTGAACAATTTTTACTGAAAAATTTTTACTGAAGAATTTTTACAGAGCCAATTTAATGAGAAAAATATTTGCACAACAATTTTTGCTAAGCAATTTTCAGTTAAACATTTTTACTGAAAAGTTTTACTGAATAATTTTTACTGAACAATTTTTACTCAACAATTTTTATTGTAAAATTTTATTGAGCAAATTTTATTGAGCAAACTTGATTGAATAATTTTTACTGAGCAGTTTTTACTCAGCAATTTTCACTGAACAGCTTTTAGTGAACAACTTTTACCGGAATTTTTTCCTGCAAATATTAAAATTTGTACTGGAAATTGAGTTGAATTTTTTCTTGTTTAAATTTCGATTAGAATTTTTCAGTGAAAATCCAAAAAAAATCTGAAAAATCAGGTGGCAGAAATAATTGTTGAAGCGTAACAAATTTTTAGAGAAAAACATGAAAAATTCAATTGGGAGACCAAGAGTATATACAAACCAACCCCCGTTTTAAGGTAAACATTTCCATCTTGAACGTGTAAATAATCTGATTCGAGCACTTCGGTGGGCGAGGGTTGAAAATTTATTGGGATGGGAAGGAGAAGAAAAAGGGGTAGACAGAAGACATACGCTAATGGTGCAAGCATGATTATGACTGCTTGAGTGAGAGGGGGTTAGCCATAATGGAGACAGGTTCTAAAGTGGGAAGCCCAACATCATGAAAGCTAATGCAACATGGCCAATAGTTGCGCAAAACTGACGGAAAGTGTTAAGAAAAAATTCAACGAATAAAAAAATAATGAAGACGGAAAAAGCCAACCCCTTCCTCGAAAAATTTGAACTACTTGCCAATGTTGAGGAATGGCGTCCATGGGCGAGGAGTAATGGCGTTAGGAGCGAAATAAATCCGATCAGGGATAAAAGTGAATTGAAACCATTGAAAGGCGAAAAATAATTGAACACACAAAAAAAGGGAGTAAGAAAAGCGAAGGAAACGAAACACTACGAAAGGATAACGATGTGCTGCAGGAAAGGGACACACAGACTGTCTGGATGTGTTGTGCTCTCCGCTAACCCTAAACAATAACAAGCAATAATTGCAGAATTGGTGTACTCGCTACCCGTCCATATGGGCAGCCGGGAGGTGCGAGTGTGTACGCATCCGGGAATCACATGAGAGTGAGTGCGCCCTCCGCAAATTGCACCGACGAAAAGTGCACCACCACAGATGCAACGGTCCCTCCTTTATTTATTGTTCACGCGGTACGTACGCATCTAATTACACTTTAAGTGGCGTACTCAGCGAACACGTACGCTCGCCATATGCCGCCGATTGGAAAGAGATCACGATAGGCCGATAAGGCAAATTGGTTAGGAAAGCTGGGTTTTTAGTGCGGGAGCAGGGAGGGCGAAATGGAATTGTGACGTGTTATTTGGCTAATGCCATTTGACAGGCTCTGATATTTTGTGCACTCATACAAGCCCATTGGTCCTCGGAACCCATGCAAATGTTATCCCTTCTCCGTCGCACACGTAAATCCGCTCGCATAAGAAAGTTACATAGCACGAATCCGGGGAAAAATACTGTTCGCTCGTCCTTAGCTAAAACTTAGCTAGTCTTTTTGCATCCCTTGCATCCTCACTGCCAGCGAACTTTGGTTTTCGTCGATTTTTATTGCTCGCAATAAAAAAAAACTTGGGTTTTCGTCGATTTTTATCGCTCGATTTTTCTGATTTTTTATTGGTTTTTTAATGACGATATTTTCTTAAGAATTTCCCTGATTGGGTTTTAAAAAATTCGCTTTTCTCTTTATTGTTTTTTTTTCTTCTTTGAAATAGTTTAATTTTTTTTCAGCAAAACTCGGCTTTTAGTTTTTGCTTAACTTCATTTTTGTTTTACTAAAAAAATTTCTGGGATTTTTGTTTATTTTCTATGAAATTTAAATATTTAATTTTTTTTCTTTTGGTTATTTGAGGGCAGAGATTGTGATAATTAAAGTCAGGATGAGCATGAATATTGGCGAGTAATCACGGTAAGGTGTTGATTATGTTCAACTGACCAGGATTTTAATAAAAATAGCCTATTTACGATCATGTTAACTATTTTCAATATTAAAAGAAAATAAACTTAGTCTTTTGGATATGAAAACGATAAATTAGAACACCATTGGACAAGAATTGAGAATTTTGGAATGTTGAGCATTTTTTTTCTGTTCTTTTAGAATTTTTACTTAATTTTTTAATAATTTTTTTTTTAAATAGAAACTTTTTATTTTACTAAAGTTACTTAGTTATTAAAAAAATTTTGCAGTCATTATAAATTTTTAATAAAAAAGAATATAATTTTTCTTCTTATTCTATCAAATTTTTTCTCCTGTTGAAAATTTATATTTAATGGTGAAATTATTGATAAAAATATTTGCTCGAAAAAAATCACTTTCAAATATTTCTTAAAGAATTCTGTAAAATATTTGCTAAAAAATTCTCTTAAAATTATTTTCAAAAAAATTCTTTTTAAAATATGTGCTAAAAAATTTTGTAAAATATTTGCTAAAAAAATTCTTTTCAAAATATTTGCTAAAAAAAATCTTAAAATAATTTGTAAGGAGTTTCCTATAATATTTCCTAAAAAAAATTCTTTCAAAAATAGTTCCTGACAATTTTTTTAAAATGTTTGCTAAAAAATTCTTCTAAATACTTGCTAAAAAATTCTTTTCAGAATACTTGCTAACAATTTTTTTCGAAATATTATCTAAAATATTTTTCATAATATTTCCTAAACGATTCTCTAAAATCTTTGCTAAAAAATTCCATAAAAGATTTGCTAAAAAATTCTTTTCAAAATATTTCCTAAAAATTCTTTTAAAAATATTTTCGAAAAAAATTCTATAAAATATTTCTTAAAAAAATCCCTAAAATATTTCTTAAAAAATTCTCTTCAAAATATATGCCAAAAAATTTTTGAAATATTTCCTAAAAAATTCCCTAAAAAATTCTCTAAAATTTTTGATAAAAAATTCTATAAAATATTTGTTAAAAATTAAAATTTTTTGTAAAACGGATTTTACAAAAACTACTAACCAAATTTTCTTAAGAGAAACTATAAATATTAAGTAAACTTTCAGTTTTTTACATATTATAGAATTAACACAAAAAGAAATTATTTTTTGGTATTTTCTATAAGAATATTCACTTATTTTTGATTGTGTATTTTCCACCCAGCACGGTAAATTTTCCGACCCTAATTCTCGTAGCATAAAATAGCAAAACTAACACATTTTTCAAGTATCTCTGATCTTAACATAAAAAATACGAATGCGAGAATAAATAAATAATATTAATAGCAACAAAAAAAAAAACCCCCAAAACCGGCAAATCCAAAAAAAACAAACAAAATTTGTCACTTAAATCAAATCTTAACGGAAATGCTATAAAAAAATCAAGTGCAATAAGGCAAACAGACGCACTTCCATTAAAACGATTAAATCCTTGTTATTCGTTCGATTAAATCAAGGACATTCGAAACCATAGCCAACAGCTGCCAATCTACTCACAATCAACATTGCCGAATGATAAATTCCAATATTGACTCAACAAAACACACTAAATTCTGAACATTGTCAGTTGAGTGGGCATACGAAAAAAAACCACCAAAAAAGAATAAAATAAAAATACATAAACTAAAATACAAAAACTAGAATAAATCCTGTTGTTTATTGTCTGAGCAAATAAATAAACATTAAATATGAGAAAAGTCAACGATTGTCATCGGGATATGTAAATAGGAGGAAGTTGAACAGTTAAATGCCTATCAAATAAGTTGAGAACATTAGCGGTGAGGAGGGGCTTAGGATAATATTAGCCTAAAGTCTATACTAGTCTCTTAGCAGCTCTTTGCACTGACTGTAAAAAGGACATTTTCGTAAATCAAGCACTGACTGTAAAAAGGACATTTTCGTAAATCAGACAGGGTTGCAAGTTACAAAAAAAAAAAATTAAGGTACTGTGGATCTAGCGACACATTGAGCTAACAAGTCCCAAGTTCAATGCAAGCTCAGAAAATTGCTGTTGACACAATCGCTTTCAGTTATAGCGGCAGTTATGGTAAATGGTTAGCGTTTCTGAGGGAGGACTTCCAAAAAAAAAAAAATTAATAGTGGATGATTTTTTTCAAAAAACTTTTTTACCTTCTTCGGCTTAAAGAAGCTTTGGAAGTTTCCATTATTTTATTTTTATTTTAAAAAAATTTTCTTCTAAAAGAATCTCTTTGCAAATTTTGAACAGTTTTTTTTAACTGTTTCGTTTTCAATCGTAGTAAATTTTGTTTTTTATTTAATTTTTTTTTTGTATATTTTTTGTAAAATATTCCTTTCAATAAATTTATATATGTGTGTACAAATGTATATTTTTAAAAATTATTTATATTATTTAGCAAATGAATATGTAAGCAAACAAACAAACAAACAAAAATAAATCAGTATACAGATACAACGTACAATACTTACAAATCCATGTTTGTCGCTAATATTGTTTGTTAATTTTAATTTATGAAAGGATACAACTTTTTGCATCCATTGCTCTCCGGTTGATGGTGAATCCGGATGTATGTACATTCGTTTTGGCATTTCTGGATCAGCTTTACCAGCAACCATCCATCGACTACAAAAAAAACAAAAAAAGTATTGTGAAAAATTTCCATTATCAAACATTATTATTACAAGATTCTTTAATGTCAGTTAAAAAACCATTTAGTTTATGACATTTTTAATAAATAGTATATATAAAAAATTTTAAAAAATCACAAAGAAAAATTCAAAATAAAACGACGGCAAAATGTGTGCGACTGCGGCAGATAATGAAAATTCAATAGGCCAGTCGATAGTGCAGTTCGCTAAAGGTCGCCCAAACGAAAATTTTTTTTTGGATTTTCTTCGTGAAAATATTTTCAAAAAAATTCTCTAAAATATTTATTGAAAAATTTTCTAATATATTTGCTAAAAAATTCTTTTCGAAATATTTCCTAAAAAATTCTCTAAAAAATTACCTAAAAAATTCCCAAAAATATTTTTAAAAAAATTCTCTGAAATATTGTATTTCCAAAAAAAAATTCCTTAAATTTAGTAAAAAGTTCTCTAAAATATTTTCTAAAAAATTACCAAAAATATTTGCTAAAAAATTCTCTGAAATATTTTCTAAAAAATTCTTCTTAAAAAATTCTTTTAAAAGTTTCCTAAAAACTTCTTTTTAAAATATTCCCTAAAAAATTCTCTGAAATTTTTGCTAAAATATTCTCTAAAATGTTCCTTTTTATCGCAAATTACCACATTTTTTCTAGTTTTCATATTTTTTTTCAAATATTGTATATGCAGTGGAGCACTAGTTCGCGTCAAAAAGAAATATTTAAGTTACGGTCGATAGTAATAATACGTACATAATATGGGGGCGTTGACAAAGATTCTAGATTGTATGCAAGATTCTAGGTTGTGCTGATTGGGTTCTTAGTCGAACCCCAGAGTTTAAATCAGTACGACCAGACTTAGTTAAACGGCTAAATTTTCACATTTGGGGTTCAAAAAAGCCACAAGTGATTGTTGAGAAACAAATGCGTTAGTTTTTGGTGCGGATTTTCAGCAGGAGGCATCATCTTCTTCGAAAATAGCAACATGATAATCCAGTTTTTTTGTCCCTCAATTGCAATATATGAATTTGGGCGAAATGCGGTTTCAAAAAGACGGTGCCACATGCCCCAAAACACACATTCAATTACTGCATGAGTAATTTTCTGGTCATATAAGTTCTTGTTTTGGTAATCAGCCGTTGGACTTTGTTCTTTGGGGTTTTTTGAAGTCTAAGCCTACAACCACCTATGCCTTGAAGGAGGAAATTCGGTTTTATCGGATAGCCTTTAATGGTTTAATAAAAAACTATAATTTTGGAATTTTGGTTTTAAAGAATTATTTCGTTTTGGTGGATTCTGAGGATACTTTTACGTTGATGGTTACTCCCGAAATGGTTAGGTTTTTTCCACAGCTGCAGATTTTACAAACTGATTAGTTTCGAAAATATTTCTTCCAGCCTTTCGATCAGAATTTTTTATTGAAAAATTTCCTAAGCACATTTTGCATCGTTTTTGTTTTTATTTTTTATTTGTTTTAATTAACACTTTATTAGGAAATTATTTGAAAGAGAACTTACCTATTATGAAACTTATACCGATAATCATCAGCCGCTACAATATCTAATAATAAAATGTATTTTGCTTTTGCATCAAGTCCCGACACACGAAATTTCATTTGTGGAAACATTTGTCTGAAAATAATCAGAAAAAAATAAAGAATAAAATTAAGCAAAATTATTTAATGATATATTAAAAATAATCTTAAATAATCATTTCGCATTGTTAAGATAATAATTCTTTTGTTCATGTAATTAATAATTTTTTTTCATAAAGTAAATCGGTTAAAATTATTGGTTTTTTTTTTAGATTTCCAAAAAAAAAATATACAAAAACCATAATGGATCCATCAAAGTAACCGAACTTAGCCAAAAAGAAAACAGAACCAATTTGGACGAGTTCAGATGCGTTCACATCTTTTGACGATCAAGTCCAGAACATAATTCGAACTTGACCCTCAACCCCAATCCATGATTTTGTGTTCTTCAGCGTATCATGTTCTCAAACACTGGAAATCGTTATTACCCAATCTTCGTAAATGATAAAAATTCTGAAAGCATATCGACCGACACAAGAACACAATTTTTCGAATGTTGATAATTTTACGAAAAAAAAAATCCTCTCATAAAATTGTTAAAACATTAAAAAAAAAAAAGTTGTAAATTATCGAAACAAGAGATTTTCTCAGTTCAATTTTGACCTCAAAGGCCATCATCACATCCACACAAGGTCACATCTATGGTTATCAGGAGTAGCTGCCAAGTATCCTGCATGACGATGACTCGAGGCGGAAAAAAACACCGCCATCGGAGGAAAATCAAAAAGAAAATTTCAACGAAAAAAATTACTTTTCTTTTCTATACCGCCCGCCGCCATTTTCATTTGCGTCACACACTATTTGTCATTTTCAGTAAACGTCAATTATTTTCGATGAATTTTCTTAAATTTATTGACGTTTGCTTATCCTCGTTTTTCGTGTTCATAGTCTCATTTCCCTAAAATAAGCCCATAAATTTCATCAATTAGAAATCAATTCATTGGAAATGTCAGCGGACAGCGCACATAACGACGGATGTTATCATCGAAAAGTCATGGAAAAAAACGACTTTTTTTTTATTGATAATACGTCTTGTTAATCTAATATGGACTAACAAACAGATAATAAAACTAATTTTTGATAGTGTTGCTTAAAAGAAAAGAGAAAATAACGAAGAGAATTTCGAAAAAAATTAATGTATTTTCGAATAAGAATTTATCTTATACTATGCGAAAAAGGTTAATTTTTATGTCAAAAACGGATGAGTTATTTTTTGTTGAAATAAGAAAATTAAATTAAAAAGAAAAGTGGTTTTTGGGAATTAGCCTGGGTCCATGGCTCTGCAGGAGTCGAACCAGCGACCCCATGGCACTAACGACTCTGCTACCGGGCATATCAATACCGGGCATATTTATTAATTTTTTTTATTACTGAAAATAGTTTTTACTGAAAATACTTCTGACTGCAAATAATTCAGACTGAAAACCATTTTTCCTATAAATAATTTTGACTGCAAATAAATTTTACGGAAAATAATTTTGACTGAAAATAGTTTTGACTGCAAATAATTCTGACTGAAAATAATTCTGACTGAAATTAATTCTGACTGAAAATAATTTTTACTGAAAATAGTTTTGACTGAAAATAATTTTTAGTGAAAATAGTTTTTACGGAAAATAATTTTGACTGAAAATTGCTTTGACTGAAAATAATTTTTAGTGAAAAAAGTTTTTACTGAAAATAAATTAGACGCCAAATAAATTTAACTGACAATTATTTTTACGGAAAATAATTCTGACTGCAAATAATTCTAACTGAAATAATTCTGTTTTTTTGTAGTTTTTTGTCTTTTTTTAAAAAATTTTAACAGTTTACAAATTTTAATAATAAAAATATTAGAGAAATTTTTTTATAATTGAAAAATTTCCGTTTTGAAAAATTATTTTTTTTTAAATTTGCAACAAAAAATTGTTCATTGCTTTGCGAAAAAAGTTTTTAAATTTTTTTATTAGTTTTTGATAAAAACTCTCAAATAAAAAAATTTCATTTCATTTTTTAAGAATTATTTTTATAACAAATTTTCTTAAAACAAAGAAGCAAAATTTTTTGCAAAATCTTTTTAGGGTTTTTATTGTTTTCAATTTTTTTTTCTTCAATTTACTAAAAAAAATTCTATTTTTCTTTAATTTTAAGTAAATTTTTATATTTTGTACATTTTTCTCTCCAACCACCAATTCCTCCTCCCCCCCCCCCCTTCTAATCTCCATATTTAATTTTGTTTTTTAATATCTAATTTAAATTAGTCGTTTTATGGGAGTTTAAAATCCTTGCACAAAACAGCACGAATTTTCTGAACTGTTTCTTTATTAAAACTAACATTTATGTTCATAGATGGCGTTGATGTAAGTGCGCAAAAATTGCATTTTTGTTACTGCATTAATTGTTTAATTTTACTGAATATTATCTTTTTTGGTTATTGAAAAAAAAAACAAAAAACTTTCAAATTAGTAACCCCTAAAATATAATTCGAAAATATTCATCCTCAAAAATAAATTCAAGAAAATAAAGAATTATACAGTTTAGAGGATTTGAATAGTAAAATTAAATAAAACATATTTAAATGGCATATTTGATGCTAAATATAAATTTTAATAAAAATTTATTTGAAATTGAGAAAAAATAAATAATAGTACTATACTTTTCAAGCTATAAAATGGATAAATTATTAGACAACCTCTTAATGGAAAACTTCAAAAGAAGTTGCACACAAAATTGATTAAAATATCAGAAAACAATTTTGAAAATATTAAAATAATTAAAAATACTTTCTAATTTAATGAAAAATGTTTAATTAACTGAAGAAAAATGTGAAAAGAAAAGCTTTTATTGCGTTGATATTCACGCGCGTATAATTGACGTTGTCTAGGCTGCGTTCGTACGAATTTTCACCGTGAACTATTAAAGAATAAATCCACAAATAATCTAAGTATGACCCCCTGTTTCCTCTTTCTACACTTTCCATGTGATTTTCATAACGGTCCATTATAATAAGAGGTCTAACGAATGAGAGAATATTTTTTTTCTTTGTTTACGTTTAAATTTCAAACGGAAAACTAATAAAAAAAATGAAAAAATTTCATTTATACACCAGCAACTTGGACAGGATTTATATGCATTTGCGTGTGGGTGTGTGTGTGTGTGTGTGTTTGTGTGCGATCAGTGAAATGACATTGCGCCATTATCGATTAGTGGACAGGATCAAAGTGGCCCCACCGTATTCTCTGCAACACTGTTGCCATTTTACGCCGACCGTTCATTACGACGCAACAATTTATCGACGCATGACTGCAAATCATACAACAGTGTTGCTATTATGGCGGCAGATCATTGAATATCACCGCCACCATATTTTGTCCACTCCTTTTCTCTGTATTATTTTCAATCGATTCATTTGCTTGTTCAGCGACTGGTATTTTTATTTTTCTTTGGCCAAAGTTTTAGGCTTCATTAAGTTTAGAGCGGTTCCCATTTCTTTTAGCTGACGTGGCCCTTTCAGTTTTTATTTTCAATTTAAGTTTTTGTTTTTCTCTCCCTAACACGATTCCAATCCACACGAAGATAATCCTTGTTCCAATTTGGTGTATTTTGATTTTTTTTTTTTTGTTGGGAATTTCAGATTTTTGGCTGACCACCGAATTCTGGCAGTTGTAATTCTTACTCTTCACTGAGCTTTTGCTAAACAGTCAATCAGAATCTAACAAAAAAGGATATTTTTTGATTATCGATTAAATTGTAGATAAACCGGATTAATTTTTTGTTTTCTTTTTTCTGTTTTGTTGTCATCTTTTTTAAATTGGAATATCAATAATGAGACTCAGAAAAATCAATTTTCTCCACTCTCTTGATCCTGGATTTGAAGCTTTTTTTTTCTTTTGATTATTTTCATTTTTTGTGTTCAGAAAAAAAAATGAAAGTTTTTTGAATTTTCTTTTAATTTTATTAAATTTTATTGAATTTTTTTTTTAAAAGTTGAAACGTTTTTTTTTTGGTAATTTTTATTACCCTTTTGAGGATATACCAAAACTTAATTTCTTAAAAATTTTATCCGGCTGTCAGATGCCATAAGAGAATTTCTTTAAAAATTAATGACTTTTATTTTTAACTGCCGATTAAAATTTGATAATTTTAAGGATAGTGCTATGATGGTTCAAAATTTATATTTTTCGTCTAGTTACTATTTAATGATTAAGAATAAGATGATTTAAAAATTTATAGAATTTAGTGAAATCTCAGCAAATTTCAGAGTTTTTAAAAAAAAATCACCTTCAGCGACGAAGCATGTTTTTGGCTAAATGGCTCTACGCAAACAAGCAAAATTTTCATATCTGGGCTAGATAGCCAGCACAACAATTCTAGAAGCTTGTTTTATATTCAGAAAGAAATTCGGATGCAACGGAAAGTCTTGGAACTATTGCGGTGGGGATTTTGGTAGCAGATTTATTTTGGTCTCAAACAAGCTGTAAGCTTCCACATCGGGTGTTGTTACAAGACATCTTGATGACAGCTGGCCGCCAAGATCGTTCAATTAAATGTTATTAGACAATTTTTCCTATGGGACTACGTTAAATCACGGGTCTATGCCAATAAACACTTTCCGAGCTGGATAAGAAAAATATTGTTCAAGCCATCGATTAGGTTCAAGCCGATTTATGCGGCAGAGTCATCTAAAATTAGATATTTTCGATAATCACCTTCTGCAAACAAAGCCACGTGAATGCCATAAAGGAAGTTATGTTCAAATAATAATCGTATTTAAAAATTCTTCAATTTACAATAAAGATATTGGGTTGTCCGGAAAGTAATTTCGTTTTGAAGCTGATGAAGTTGAAGCTAATGTAGACACAATAAAGACATTAATTGATGCAAATTGGATAATAATAACTTGTAAGATCACTGAGAGATTAAATTTATCAAATTCGACCGTTCATGATCATTTGAAACGGCCAGGTTTAATCTCAAAGCTCGATATATGGGCTCCTCATCTTCTTACGGAAGAAAATTTGTGCCGTCGCATTGACGTTTATGATTTGCTTCTCAAACGCCAAGAAAATGATCCATTTTTTAAGCGTATCATCACTGGGGATGAGAAATGAGTTGTCTACAATAATGTTAAGTGCAAAAGATCCTGGAGTACAAAAGATGAACCGGCTCAAAGCACTTCGAAGGACAATATTCATCAAAAAAAAGATTATGCTATCTGTTTGGTGGGATTTCAAAGGAATTTGTTTATTTTAAGCTTCTACCGAGCAACAAAACGATCAATTCTGAAGTATACTCTCATCAGTTGGACAAATTGAATGATTCACTTAAAGAAAAAAGGCCAGAATTGGTCATAGTGTTCCAACAGGATAATGCGAAACCACATACAAGTTTGACCACTCGGCAAAAGCTTCTAGAGCACCTTCCGATTATCATTTGTTCCGGTCTCTACAAAAATTTTTTAGACGGTGAAACGTTTAATTTAAATGAGAAGGTCAAAAATCACTCCGATCAGTTTTTTGCCACCAAAGAACAAACATTTTATGAGCGTGGAATTATGATACCGCCAGAAAGATGGCAAATTATTAAAACAAAAAAAGAAATTACTTTCCGAACAACCCAATATTCGCCATATTTTAAAGACAACGGATTTTATTTGATTTTGAAAAATAGAAAAGCTTCTTTTTTTTTTATCCAACCGCATTACTGGAATAGCAAAAATTGCCTTTAAAATTATTGGTTTATTTTGGAAGTGTTGAAAAAATTTTGTAGGTTAATTGGTCCGGGAGGGGGGGGGGGCGGATTTTCTAGGTTAATTGGTCCGGGAATAAATACGATGCAAACGATTACAGTGACGATAAAAAAAAAAGTTTGACGGATAGCGGCGAAGGTATGATCCCGCGCAAAGGAATAATATTTAGAATTAGGTCAAGGGATTGGAGCGAAGTGCGGCGAATTAACGTCTGTTCATCATCGCTGAGTGAAGTCATCGCACAGCGCAGATGAGACGGCACCGCAGCGCAAAATCTACAAAAACCGAAAATGAAGACCAAAAAAGCAACAAATTAATTTGATCTCGTCTGCTTATTGACTTGCGGAGTGCTTTCAATATGGAAGGGGCAGAGGGTGAGATAACGAAAAAGACGCACGCACACAAACAGTGCTTAGGTACGAATCGCGTCTAGACTTTTGGCGATCGACTGCGCGCATGTGCGGTTAGCTCGTCGAAAACTATGGCCGCGCGCACATAGCAGAACAAATTGCGGGCAATCGGCACGCACACAAATGCACGAAGGCAAGTTAACTAAGCGCGGACACTGCGACTGGACGTACACACACACACACACAACAACAGGGGAGGTCGCGGGCTGTGGCCGTCGCTACTTGAAGACATTTTACGATCGTGTAGCCCCGTTTGTTAACTGGCAGCAGGCATGTCGGACCGACCAACTATCTTGTAAGTACAAAAGGTGAAAATGTTGTTTTGCCCGTGCGATCGCCCCCTTGACACCCTTGCTCAGTTAGGGTATAAAAATGCAAGTAAAACGAGCTCTTAAGCAGATGCAGCCGCACACAGATTGGCAATTGTGTGCGTGCGAAATGTGGTTCTAGGTCATGCTGGGGAAGGATGGTCGACCGGAAAGGTTTCCGAAGCAATGGAAAAGGGGCTGGTTGGGTATTCCCTCATCGTCTCGTCATTGCGTGACAGTTTCTTTGGACTCCTAATCAACAGCACCGGTAGGGGAAGTGCGTTAGGGGACTGAAAAGGGGCGAACCACTGCCGAAACAAGGCAGGTCGGTACGTGAACGCGCATACGCAACCTCATAGCTAAGCAAGAGCGCCATTCTCATTCTTACCGACGACAACTTCTTAACGGCTCATTTAATAAATTTCCAAACCATTTCATGAGCGGCGGGCCAGTTTTCCTTTTTACCTTCTTTTTCGAGTTTCCAGTTTGGGTTTTTTTTTGTTGAAATTTTTGTTATTGACTTTTCAAATGACTATTGCCATTCCAGAAGAGATCTTAGAGGACTGGACAACTTTCGGTAAATCTTTATGACATATTCGCACGTTTCGGACTATATTATTTTACGGTAGCTGGTTTTAAAGTTTAAAGATTGTTTTTGAAGAGCTATTAAAAAATGTCCAACGTCATCAAATCACGAAATTAATGGATATTCTGGGAATTGTTCGAGCAATAAAGCCAATATTTGTCATGTTCTGATGCTTGTGGCAATGTCTTTTTAAAACCACACATAGTCTAGACAAAAATCTTTAAGTTCAGAGTAAAAAAAAAAATAATTGAAAGTAACAGTGTCCCCGTTTTCATTTTTAAAGAATGATGACATCAGGTCAAAATGCCTACTAAAATATCTAATTTTTAAAAATGACAAATCCTATTTTAAATAAATTTTATCTTTAATATAACATTTTTTTAATATCTATCATATACAAAGACTATTCTTTCCGAATAAGAAAATGAATAAGTTTATTAAAATTTGGACAAAAATTAATTTTCATTTGCCGATAAATACACAAATATGCAAAATTTTATTGCAAATATAATAGCTTTTTTTATAGTTACTTGTGGCTTTTTATAGCTTCATTTACGGTAATTTTCCTTTTTGACATGTTCACTGAGTACCTCATCTCTGAAGAAAATAATCTTCTTGTAAAAATAAGTTTTTTATTAATGTAACGTGTGAACTGGTAATTAAAAAAAATCTTTATTCCTAAATTCCAGATCCTATACATTATAATTTTTATTTAAATTAATATTGGTGGGGTAGGGGGTAATCACATTCATATAGATTTACAAAAATTCATGTTGTCCAATTGTTAAAAAATTCGAATAAAAACCAATTTGAAATTTATTGCTGACATATTTGATTATAGTTTCTTAGAAATATTGCCCTTTCTTTTGCGAGTGCAACGAATTCCATATAAACGCGGGAGGGCGCATAAGATTATTACCCCTAAAACCAAACTGAAAATAATATTATTGGACATGAAATAAACAAACAAACGAGAAAAACCAAAACCACAAGAATTTAGAGTTTAACTATGACGATGGCACCTGTTCTTTTGGTTAACCTTAAAAAAATAATTTAAAAAATTTCGGAGTGGCCTTGTTAAGTTGTCAGAGAAAAAAAACCAAAAAAAAAACTTGAGGAAACAAAATAAGAGAATTTCGAAATTGGGAAAAATGAAAATTGTCCTTTTTCGTTTTGGGATATTTTGGGTTTTTTTTTTGCAGTGAATTTAGTTAGTATGCATTGTGCTGAGTGTACAGTAAGTTGACGAGGGCCTATCTTTCCCCCCCCCCCCCCCCCCCCAAAAGCTAAACGACGAAAACAAATTTTATTGGAAGAGAATTTTTTCTTTCGTCCACTCTTTTGATCATATATCAATCAATATTTAGCAATAATCCTTTTTTTTTCCTGTAAGTTTTTATTGACTGCACTTTCAGAATGCCAAATTTTCATATGAGAAATTCCCGAAAATAATTTATTAGCTTTGAAATTTCTCCAAAAATTCAACTTTTATTATTATTCGGCATATATATATTTTTTTTTACTTTTATAATTTTCATTCGATGGGAAATAATTCATTCTTGAGGAATTTATTATAGGTTTTTTTTTTATTTCAATAAAAAATCATCGAAATTATGGCGGAAAAGTTTCATTTTGTGAGAAATATTTTTGCAACGAATTCAGAAATTAATTTAAATTCTTATGAAAAACCATAAATTTTTTCTCTTTTAATATTTTACTTACTAAAATGTAATAAAAATAAATTATTAGAAAAAAATAATAATAACATAAAAAAAATATTTTTTTTTGACTAGTTCAGAGAGGTTTGTTGGCAAAGAATATAATATCCATTTTAAAGTTTGGAAAGTATAAATTTTAATTTTGAAAATTTCTTTTAAAATTTATTATAAAATATTGAATTTTTTTAATTTTAAAATTGCCATTTTTGAAAATATTTTTTTTTCTATAATATATTTAAATATTAAAATTTTTGCAAAAATCTTTTTGAGGTAGTCACGTTGAACGCTTGAAGGGGATATTATTTTCTGCAGCGATGAGGCTCATTAGTCACTCGGTAGATACGTCCATAAGCATAATTATCATACATGAGGCTCTAAAAACCCATTAGCGGTAAATTTTTTCCTATTTGTATATTTATCGGTAAATGAAAATGAAGTTTTCTCCAATTTTAATAAAGTTATTCATTTTCTTATTCGAAAAATATAGTTCTCTTATATGATAGTTGTTATAGAAAATTTCTTATTAAATATAAAATTTAATTAAGACAAAATTTGCCATTTTTTAAATTAAATATTTGTATATCTAGCTGATGGTTATTTGACCTGAAATTGTCTTTAGCTTGTATTTCTTTGAAAATGAAGAAGGAGACATAACAGCCTGAAATGTGCAAAGATGGAAATTATTCTTAAAAAGATCGTGTTCTGGAAAAACTATTTTATGATATTTATTTCTATTTGGTTTCAAATGGCAATCTTAAAGCAAAGTTTTTAAATAAAAATAATATTTAAAACTTAATAATACAAGTATTTTGTGGAATAATACTTTTTAAACTATAAATTGGATAATATTTTATAAGTTGGATTTGTTTATGGCAGGGGGTTTGAGGAATAAGAAATACCAGAAAAAAATATTAAAATTGGGAGTGTAAAAAAAAATTTTAAGATTTTCAAGAGGGGAAAGAAAGTTAGCGGCTACGCCGTAGTCGAATAAGAAATACCAGAAAAAAATATTTAAATTGGGAGTGTAAAAAAAAATTTTAAGATTTTCAAGAGGGAAAGAAAGTGGTGGACTACCACTTGACCATTTCCCTAAATCTTGTCATCGTCATTGCTGGCATACAAAATCTAGAGAAGATTTGCGTGGAAAAAATCTGAAAATTTACTAACCATTACACAATACAAAAACGAAGTCAAAAATTTAATGGATAAGATTCCGTCATCATATTGCCTCTGAAATGTCTTATAAATTAACTTTAGATGAAGAAGAAGAATTTCTAAGTTTGAATTTGTCCCCAAAAAGAGGTCATTAATCGCACATAAAAAGGCAGTCGTCTTGGTTCATTATATACCCCCAAAACTTCTACAGTTATTTTCAAAATTCGAAACAAAATCTAATCTCCAAGGAATTAGGTTTAGATTACACTGTGCGTCTAATAAATGATCTATAAATCAAATTTCTTACTTTTTGCGCGTCTGACAGTCTGATATATGACCGAGCATGTACGAATTTTGCGCGTGCATGGGACTGTGCGGTACGCTATGTTGAAATTCGTTTTTAATCGCGTGATGGTTTGTGCACATGTTTTTATTGATCAATTCTTTAGTTGGTCGCTGTTCTTATTTTATTTAATTCAACATAGACATTGGAATAGTCGATCCGTATTTCTTAAAAGATGACACTGCGGCCAGTTACTGTCAATGGCGCCCGCTATCGCCCGATATTTTCGAACTTTACCACCTCCCCCCCCCCAAATGCAAGACATGTGGTTTAAACAAGACGGCGCTATATACCACACAGCAAGACAAACAATGAACATATTAAGAGATAAGTTCGGTAAGCAATTTATCTCAAATTTCGGACCGGTGAGTTGGCCGTCTAGATCGTGCGATTTGAAAGCCGCTACAATATTTTTTATGGGTCTACATAAAGTCACTCGTCTGTACCAATAAACCACCGACATTTGCAGCCTTAAAAGACAACATTACACGTGTTATTAGCCAGATACCAGCCGGGATCCTCAAAAAAGTCGCTCGAAATTGGACCTCTCGCATGGATCACTTAAAACGTAGGTTGGGGTTTCCACTATTTACATAAAATAATCCTTAAAATGTAAATTGATTTGAACTTATATATATGGGTGCTCCCTTTTGTGTACGTTTCAGTATTTGTATTGACCCAATTTTTGTTCATAATTTGGCCTTATGGACTAAAATTTTGAGGCTCTTTTTAGCCTTCCAACTCGAATCAAATATAATCTCTTTAGTCAAAAATACTTTGTAAAATTTTCAATGTTCTTTTTTATATTTCCTTGTTATATTCCCATTGCTCTAATCTTTGTTCATAATTTGGACCTAAGGACTAGATTTTTGAGGCTCTATTAACCGTTCCAAATCGCATTAAATCTAATCTCTTTACTCAAAAATACTTTGTAAAACTTTCAATGTTCTTTTTTATATTTCCTTGTTGTTTTCCCGTTGCTCTAATCTTTGCTCATAATTTGGACTTACGGACTAGATTTTTGAGCCTTCCAACTAGCATTAAATCTAATCGTTTTAGTCAAAAATACTTCATAAAATTTTGTGTTCTTCCTTTTATGTTCGTTGTTATTTTTACGTTCCTTTCTTTTTCGTCCATAATTTGGACTGTATCTCGTTATAAAAAGTTGCGTTCTTGTCTCTCGAATCATACCAATCCTACCAATACGCGAACAAGATAAACTTCGACGGATGTTTACTCCTCATAGCCCCTCACGACAATAATTACTTTTATTCAAAACTATAATTTTATTACCCAATAATTTGGAATTATTTCATTTTCATTTCAATTTTTAAGAAGAAAAAAAAAAATCTAAAAAATTAATATGACAAAATTTTTTTTTAATTAGTTTTTGTTGCATTTTAAAAAAAAAAATACTTTTCCATTCTGAAAATATCCAAAATAAAAAAACGGAAATTCAGCATAAAATCAGCCACAAACTGACCATGCTAAATTATTAAATAAAATTTGATGGCGTGTTCAAATAGAAGAATTTGCTTCGATCAAAAATATTTTTTCTGTTGCGTTTTGTTTTTTCCGAGTTCATTTAAAAAAAAATTTGATGTGTGGTTTTTTTCCCTTCTCAAATCAATTGACTTCAATTCAATTCGATTCGATTTTTTTTTCGCTCTTTCGATATCGTTTAGAATGCAAGTCATAATCGAATGTCGAAAATCAGTGATGGTCACGAACAATTTTTCGATTAACTCTTCGGTGGTCCCACCAACGACAGACTATGGGCCGGGAGGTCTGTGTGCGAGTCCATCTCGATTGTGAAAAGTAATCGAATCGAACGGCGACGACAATAACACCACAAAAATGCACCAATCGTGCAGGAGTACTAAAGTAAACTCATCGAAACGGTCATTGGCTAACCATGAAAACGTGCTGTTGCTCTCTTCCCCTAACAATAATCGACCATAAACGTTTAAAATATTGAAAAAGTAATTTTCCAAAAAAAGAACACTAAACATACCCGGTCAGTCTCAGATAGCAAACGTAACAAAAAATAGGAAATTTTTTTTCCATGGTATAGAAGATAAAAAGTTCACTTATTATGCAATTTGGACTTACGGTAATTGTTGGTGTCATTTTATTAACTATTGACACGAAAAACTTCAGCTAAATTAACCAATTTCCGCTATAATATTAAAAATGCATTTGACCCAATACAGTCTCACAAAGCGCCCTTTTACCCTTGGCGCACCCTTCAATTAAACCAAAGTGCAATTGAATTTAAAAACTGCGTCCATCGATTAACGCTGTTCGACCGAAAATTCACGAACAGCACCATCATCTGCTAATCCACAATCAGTCGCCTCCTTCTCTTATCGATCATGGCTCATCCTGATTGGCTATTGGCTTATCGGCGTTTGTCATCGTCTATCCTCTTCGAACGGCCACAATCCCACTAACATTAACCAAATTCCCCGTTTCCGTTCTCGCTTTCGCACACACCATTTCTCACTTTACCCCTTTCTTTCGGTTGTATCCGAATATGTAATTGTAAATGCCTTTGCATACAAAATAACAACAAAAAAATGGTGGAAACGAGAGAAAAAAAAACGAAAACGAAAATGTCAAAATTCAATTCAATTGCAAGCCATCATCAACAAGTGATCGCCGCCATTAACAATTAAATGCCAGCGCCACCATCGTGTTCTTGTTCATGCATGTGCGAATCGATGAGTTTGCGTCGTTTTTTTTGTTGTTCTTCTCTTGTTCGTCATTGTTCGTTCATATGCGGCGTTTCGGAGAGGGGCATTCAATCAGTGCCAAGTAATTTTCAACTGTCGAATGAAAATTGAGTGCATTTTAATTTAAATTAAAAAAAATTAATAAATAATATTAATTTTTATTACTTATTTTTGTTTTTTTTTTGCAAAAGAAGACAATTTTCCTGATTGGTTTTCCAAAACAATCGTTAATATACAGAAAATCAATTGAATGCAAAATAAAAACTCTGAAAATTGAGTGGAAAAAAATGCACAAATTGAATGCAAGGACGAACGAATGCAGAATTAATTATTCAATGTAATTTTAATAAATGCATTCGTGTGTGGAGGGGAAAAACTAAACAAAATAAACGAATTAGCAGCAACGCAAATGAAGAGG
This sequence comes from Atherix ibis, assembly GCA_958298945.1. Lineage (NCBI taxonomy): Eukaryota > Metazoa > Arthropoda > Insecta > Diptera > Athericidae > Atherix > Atherix ibis. The sequence continues at coordinate 24,256,677 of OY282610.1, read as the reverse complement.
ATACAATGAAAGAAGAAAATTGACAAAAAAGGAGAATAACAAATTTTTCCTGTCGATTAAATTAGCAAACGGATGACATCTCGTACACCAAATGTGGGCGAGTAAATGCATTAATAACAAAACACGAACAAAACGACAACCTCAAAAATGTTGGCTAAAAGTTTAAAAATATTTATTTTAGCAGAGGGAGAAGGGGGCGGTGATCCGTACCAATAGTTTGTTGGCGGATTAGTAGAGTGCGTCCAATGGGAAAAAGAAAAACTTTTCAGCAAATGGTGATGATGCGACGGCAAATGCACAATTGCGTACGCGTTGTTGTGCGATAATAATTGTGGCGTTTTTGAGTGCAGCCGGTGTGAATGCAAATGCGTACAGTGGAGGTGTGAATGGTATGTGGTATGCAGACATTTTGGATCAATGGGCTTGGTGAGGCGTTTCTTTGCCGTTTTCAGGGTTTTTTTTTCTCAATATTTTTCGTAGGTTTTTTTTTTTTGGTTGAATATTTTCTCTAGTATTTTTGTGCGTTTTTTTTTCTTCCAATATTGATTTTTAGTATTCTTTTCTCTTGGGATACCCTTTATTTAGCACTTTTTCCAAGTACAATTATATTTAAAGCATTTTTTTTGCTTATTTTGTTTTGGTGAAATTTTTAGTATTTGTTTTTTTGTGTAATTTTTAGTAATTTTCTTTTCCCAAATGTTTTTACAGTAGTTTTTTTAAGAATTTTTTAAATTATGTTTTTGGTAATTTTTTTTAGTCAGAATTACTCCCCAACTTTTAATTGGATTTTTGGAGAATTTTTTTTCGTATGTTTTGAGTATATTTTTTAAGTACGTTTTGAGTATATTTTTTAGTACGTTTTGTTAACTCTTTATTAAGTATTTATATTTAATTTCATTTTTATTTTTTGTATTTTTTTTTTTGTAATTGTATGAATTTTTTGAAATATTTTTATAGCGATTTTCAGTCAGAATTTTTTTCTTAATTTTTTATGGTACTTTTGTAGTATACATTTTTTTTTAGTACGTTTTGGGTATAATTTTTAGTACGTTTTGTTGACTTTTTATTTCGTATTATTTTTTTTTGGAATTTTTTTTTTTTTTTTAGTATTTTATAGCGATTTGCAGTCTGAATTATTCCCCAATTTTTTATTGTATGACTTTTTTTTCATATATTTTTAGTATATTTTTTAGTACATTTTATTTCGTATTAATTTTTTATTGAATTTTTATTTTTTTTTAATTTTTTTTGTAATTTGAAGTGTTTTTTAGTATTTTTATGGCGATGTTCAGTCAGAATTATTCCCCAATTTTTTATTATGTTTTTTTTTTGTATTTTTTTAGTATATCTGAAGGACATTTTGTTAACTACCATATTAATTTAATATTTCTATTGTTGGCATTTTTATTGTTTGTATTTGCTTGTGTAATTATAAATATTTTTCTAGTTTTTTAATATTTTTATGGCAATTTTTATTCAGAATTATTCCCCAATTTTTCGTTGCATTTTTGTAGGGTTTTTTTGTTATCTTTTGTAATATATTTTTAGTATGTTTGGTTAACTATTTATTTAGTATTTTTTAATTCTTTTTTTATTGATTTTTTCTATCTTTTGGAATTTTTATTATATTTTTGTTAGAATGTTTATTGTTGGAATTTTTCTTAAACTATTTTAATTTTATTTCTAGCTTGATTTTAATACATTTTCTGCATTCTTTAGTGCTTGTATAATCTTACATTTTTTTAGAAATATATTTTTCCAAATTTTGTTTTTAGTATTTTTTCATAGTTTTTTTTTATTGGTATTTTTATAGCAATTTTCATTCAAAATTATTTCAAAAAATTTTATTTCAATTTTAGAACAATTTCCTTATAATTTTTTACAATATTTTTTTTAGCACTTTTTTGAGAATATTTTTGTTTTTGATTTTTTATAGTACGCCGCCGGTCATTTTTTTTTTTGCATGATTTTGAAAAATAAAACGTTTCCAAAAAAACGGTCCCTTTCGTTGTTCTAATACGAATTCCAAAATTGTTTTATAAAATATTTAATAAATTTAAAGTTTTCAATTGTGAAACTAAATTGAAAATTATAGAATTATTATATTCGTTTAGATAAACTTAAGATTAGCAACCCAAATCATTATTATTCACCGAATAGCATTTTTGCTTCTATTTTTCATTCGGTGAAGATTAGAAGGACTTTCTTATATTAGACCCATCTTGAGAAAATGGCGACTTCCTCAAAAAATCTGAGGACATTCTCCATTATTCTCAAGGAAATTTAATCCTTTCATTTTTATTGTTCGACGATATTAGAGGTTTCTTCATGTTTACATTGGTCCCTAAAAGTTTTCGGTTAATCTTTCGGGCCTCTTATATTCTTCTAATTTTGATGACTCGCATTAAATTGATTTCTTTCACAATTTTTTCGCCTTTTATATGAGGATTCGTTTTAACTGATTTTGCCAATTTCTGATCTTCTTCTTGCCCTCCCTTTTACTATTTCCACCCTTTCGACCATAACTCTTTAGTTTTGACATTGTCAAACTACCAACTGTATTGTACGAGATAAAATACACGAACTGAAATTATTTCTACTTTTTAATATAACGAACAGAAGAAAATAACATCAAGCAGCGATGAATATTGTAGTTTTTTTATTTTTTTATTTGCATTTTTTCAATTTCTGTGTTGCCAATTTTTTTTTCTTCTGTGTTGCCAATTTTTTTTCTTCTGCGTTGCCAATTTTTTATTATTTTTTTTAGAATTTATAAATTATGGTTTTTCATTATTACTTTTATTCATCTTATAAGGTCTTTAAATATTCTGGAATATATCCTTGATTTGAATAGGTGCAAGAATACACAGATTTTTTATATACAGTTTCCGTTGGATAGTATCGACCCCTGTAACAGGGGAGGTGGGTATATTTATTTTGAGTTTGTATTTTCTTAAAGTATTTTTTAATATGTTTCTTTTTTTTAAATTTAGTTAAAGCATTTTTTTTAAATTATTTTCTTAAGCACAACAATTTTATAAACAAAATCCCATTTGGAAAATTTCGTTAAAAAAAATTTCCCTCGCCACTTTAAAAATCAATACAGAACTTTTCGATGAGAGTTTTCAAAAGGGAAAATATTTTAACGGAGAGAAGAAAAATTTATTTTATTTAAAAAAAACTGATAATGGTGGTTGTTTTTAATGTCACCGTTTATTTGCTCGTATTCCGCATGATTGATTTGAATTTAATTTTTTTTTGTTATTTATTTGAATTGTGTATGAACTCTGAAAATATTGATCAGTAATGATTGTTGCTGCGATAAAATTGTAATAATTCATGATAATCAGAAAGGAGATATTCTAAAAATAAATCCAGACACATTGGCGAATATCAGTCTAGAATTATAAATTTTTATTGACAGAGAATCTCCAAAAAAAACAACACTAAAATACATACAAATTATAAATGAAAAGTGGCCAGGGGGTAAGGGTGGTTGATGGTCGGTTTGTTCGGTAAGAAAACCATCGCAAAATGTTAAATATTTGATATGAAAAGTAATAAAAGTGATGAAAGAAGAAGAAGAAATATGGCAAAAAAAGCGAACGCATATAAAGGCAAATATGGCGGAATCGGTAATTCGAAATTTGATTGGCTGCTCATAAAAATTCACGGCCATTGCATAATCGAGAAGAGACAGACGCCTAAGCTTACGAAAGCTTTTCAATGCTAGTCAGTTTTTAGAACACATCAATCGGAAATGGATAATAATAATAATAATAATAATAAAATACGAAGAAAAAAAACTCGAATAATTTTTTGTTGTTGTAAAAATGACTAATGACTTTTGTGACTGTCTAGAAGTGATGAGCAAACGATTACAATGTGTTGTCATTAGGAATAATATAGTTGAGGATTTTTTGTGGACCCGGACGGAGAGGAGAGCGAGAGACATATATATAAAGAGAGAGAGAGAGCTATTGAGTGATCATCTTCCATAGCCTGAAGGTGGATAGATAATCGCGTTAGTCAATATTGACTGTCTTAAAATTAATTCAATTTCAATGGAAAACACGTTGCACAGCCAGAATAATAATTTTTCTAGGGGTCCCGTCCAGTATGATTTGTACAGAGGGTATGCTCATGTGTGTATTTGTTTAGTTTCGATGAAAAAAAAAAGAATTTTTTCAATTTCATTTTCGTTTAGTTTTTCTAACTAATAGTGATGGCGGCCATTTTTTTCTACTTCTTTTGATTTTTAACTAATCATGCCTGTAAGCTTCTTTCTTCACTTTTTTATTAAGTTTTCTCTCTTTAAATTTTTTTTCTTTATTAATTATTAGCAAATTTTATTTTTTCATTAGTAAAAAAATTATGTTTAACTTAAACAGAGAACTAAATGCAAAAAAGAAATAAGGAAAAATCGATCAGAATATTCCTTGTTTTTTTTCTTATCATCTTGTTCGAGTGTACATTTATTGATATAAATTAAATTTGAGGTCTTCGATTGGTGTTGCAAGGGAAGGAGAGGAAGGACAGCTATCAAACAAAAGAAATGGTATTATTGCAAAAAAGAGAACTCAACTTTTTATAACGAGACACAGTCTAAGTCATGAACAGAAAAGTGAGTAACGTAAAAATTATAACGAATATAAAAGCAAGCACCCAAATTTTGTACGAAGTATTTTTCACTGAAGGGCTTAGCGTAGACGGGAATGGGAAGGCCTAATAGAGCCTCAGAATTCTAGTCGGTAAGTCCAAATCATGAACAAAAAAGGGAGCGGCGTAAATACTGAAACGAATAAAAATGGGAATATCAATAATTTTGCAAAATATTTTGGACGGAAGAGATTTGGTTCGACGGAAATTGAAAGGCTAACTAGAGCCTCATAAATCTACTCTATAAGTCCAAATTATGAGCAAAAAATGGAGTAACAGAAAAACAATAACGAATATAAAAGGGAGTATTGAAAATTTTACAGAGTATTTTTGATTAAAGAGATGAGGTTTGATGGAATTTGCAAGGCAATGGAGCTTCAGAATTCTAGTCCATAAGTCCAAATTATGAGCATAAAATGGAGGAACGTTAATACTGAATCGAACACAAAATAGTGTTTCGAATATTTCATGAAATATTTTTAACTGAAGGGATTGGAGTCGATGGGAACTGGAAGGCTAAATAGAATCTCAAAATTCTAATCTGTAACTTCAAATTTTAAACAAAAAAGGGAGCAACAGAAAAATAACTACGAACACAAAATGGTGCATCGAATATTTTTGACGGAAGAGATAAGGTTTGATGGTAGTTGCAACGCTTAATAGATCCTCATAATTCTAGTTCATCAGTCCAAATTATAAACAAAAATTGGAGTAACGGAAAAACAATAAGAAAATATAACAAATAGTATCAACAATTTTACAGAGTATTTTTGACTAAAGAGATTAAATTTGATGTGAGTTAGAAGGTTTCAGAATTCTAGTGCGTAGGTCCAAATTATAAACAAAAATTAGAGCAATGTAAAAGTAACAAGAAAATATAAAAAGGAGCATCGAAAATTTCACAGAGTATTTTTGACTAAAACGATTAAATTTAATGCGAGTTGGAAGGCTTACTAGATCCTCAGAATTCTAGTCCGTAAGTCCAAATTAAGAACAAAGATTAGAGCAACGGAAAAACAACAAGGAAATATAAAAAAGAACATTGAAAATTTTACAAAGTATTTTTGACTAAAGAGATTAAATTTAATGCGAGTTGGAAGGCTAACTAGATCCTCAGAATTCTAGTCCGTAAGTCCAAATTATAAACAAAAATTAGAGCAATGTAAAAATAGCAAGAAAATATAAAAAGGAGCATCGAAAATTTTACAGAGTATTTTTGACGAAAGAGATGAGGTTTGATGGGAGTTGCAAGGCTAAATTGAGCCTCAGAATTATAGTCCATAAGTCCAAGTTATAAACAAATATTTGGGCAATGTACAAACAAGAAAATATAAGAAGGATCGACGAATATTTTACGAAATATATTTGATGAAAGGAATTTGGTTCAACGGAATTTTTAAGAGTTAGCAGAACCCTAGGGTTCTAGTGCATAAGTCCATATTGGTTTCAGTTAGGCATTGTATAAAAGTACTTTGCTGTCTAAAGTAAGTTTCGTTTGTCTAGAAGTAGAAGTAGTTGAGCGTTATCGTCTGTTTTGGTGTAGTATTTTAAGTTTTATATGTGGTGAGGAGGAAGGGGGAATATATATCAGGTGTTACCCTCAGTTCAGTTTTAGGTACCTAGCTTCAGTGACTTGTGGTATTTCACTGCTATTAAGATATATTAATAGATATATTTTATTATAGAGATCAAAAGTTAGGTGGATCACTTTTATTCACCAATTGGTAAACCAGTTCTGGCGGCATTGAATTTGGGTTTGGAAAATTTCGGAAGCATGTTAGGGATTTTTGCTGATTGAAAAGCATGCTGTATCGTTGCCGTATATAGCTAAGAAGTTATTGGGGTATCGGATGTATAAATTTGGTAGAGAACGGGTCCAAGTATACTCTCTTGCGGAACACCAGCCAAAATCGGAGAGATAATCGATAGTTTTTATTTACTAGGAAGTATCGGTTGGAAAGGAACGATCTTAGAACTAGAAAATAGGTCGAAGAAAAGATCCTCTTCAGTTTCCAGAGTAAGCAAGGGTGGGAAACTTTATAAAAAGCTTGACTTATATTATGAAAAATACCGGAATAGTACTCTTTTCTTTCTAAAGAGGATGCAATAAAATTGACGAGTCGATGACACTGCAGGGTAGTGGATCAGAAACCGAACTGGTAGAAGGAATAGTTTTTCAAAGAAGTTTATAGGAAATAGAGACATTTTAATCATTTCAAGTAAGGAAGTGTAGTAAGGAAAACTATAAGCTAAGAAAAAATGAAAAAAAATTATTGAAAAAAAAACAAATTATTTAGTTTTGAAATTCATGAGCGATAAAGAAATATTTACAAAAATGGGCTTGTTAATATTTGTTATTTTTTCTATAGAAAAACCAAAGTGATGATCAAAAATATGGCAACAACGCTTAGTTGAATGATTGTGACTCGACCAATAAGCTTTTTTCTCTACTATAAGTCTTTTCAAGCAATTTATTCATTAAAAAAAGTAAAGTTTTTCTATTCATTTTTTATTTTTAGTAAATTTTTTTGTATTAGAGATTTTTTTTCCTGATTTTTACGTCATAAGAAATTGATTTTAAGTTTTTAATTAAATTAAAAATTTATGATAGAAAAAATACTAAAAATGGTACAGAAAAATTAAATTTACATTTTTCAAAAAATTTTATTTTAAAAAAAAAATTCTAAAAGAAAAATTTGATATTTTTTTGTACAGTTTCTAGTTAGTGGACAATGATTTGGCAACATCGCTTATTTGAATGATTGTCAAAATAGTTTTCTCTCTGCTGGAAGCACATTACTCTCTTTTCAACCACTTCACTCTCTGAGAGAGATACCTTGCTGAATAGTAGCGATCTCATTACAGTATTCCAATTTCTTGGCATCTCTGTCATACTCAACAATCATAAAACTAATGCGATGGCGTATAAAACTAGGACTCTTTTTGAATTTCATAAAACTAATGCGTGTAAACAAATTTAAAGAATATTACGATAAGTAAAATTTTTCTATTTACTTTTGATAATAAAAAGTTGATTTTTAAATTTTAGTAAATTCTATTAAAAAAAAATTACCAATAACAATAAGGAAAAAATTAATTTACTTAGTTTCTCTTTAATGGGTATTTTTTTTTAATTAATCGGTTCTATTTGTTAACTTAAGAAAATCAAATAAAAAAGAAAAAAATTGTAAAAAGCTCAATTTCTTTCAAGAAAATTTTTTTCTCCTAAAACCAACAAGAAAGAGAGAATTAGAAATAATTACCAACCGGAAACAGTCTTCACGAAAACGGAAGAGGAAATTATACGAAGTAAATGGAAAGAAAATCTTCTGGCTGACCAACGAATATTGATGATAGTAGAAAAGTCGAGCCATCACGATAAGTTCAATTTTATATAGTAAATAATGTTCCGCTGCATTTTTCTTTTATTTGGTTTAGTTTTTATTTCTTAATGAAATATTAAAAGAAAAATGACCATAGTCGAAGGGGTACAGTCATAATCACTCAATTTCTAAGACCACACCGATATAATAGACATTTTCTGATGAGATTTTGTTTATTTTTTTTTTGTTTGTTATTGGCGAAATCACCATCTTTATTGTAGCCATTTACGAAATGTGGAGCGAACACGCATATTCTGATAACTGCAATGACTGCGGAAACAACACATTTGAATTGTCCAAGAAATTACCGATCCAATTGACAGAATCCTCCTGCCCCACCTACAAAAATTGAAATTTTCAGCGGCCCTAATTTTCGAATTCACTATACATTTATGACCCCCTTTTAGCTAATCGCAGAAACGATTCTCACACCCAAAAACACTATGCTCCACTCTCCACCCTCGTTTCACATAATTGAAGCTGACAGACCAATCACCGTCGTGACCAACCGGCCAGCCACTACCGGTTGATCACCGCCTGATCCCAAGGGTCCGAATAATAAAGACTTGATTGATGTGAGAAAGGATGTGCTTTTACGATTTTTCTTTCCTTTTATTCGGGGCTCGTTTTTCGAAATTTTTTTCTTTATTTTTCATTATTACTGCAGTGCTTGTTTTCGCAGACAGAGTATCTGCATCTGCACACTATCGCCATAATGTCAATTTTTCATGAGTTCGTTTTGTTTTATGGCCACCATTCTAGTCATCCGCGAACAAACCACTTTGAAATGTTTCGTCTTCATCTTAAAGAGGCACAACCAAAGTGGTTCCATATAATTGAAAACACAGAAATAACAACAACAACAACAATTGCACAGTAAATCGTTGAATAATTGGCTAAAATGCTCCTCCCGATTTTGTTCGCAATCCATTCTGAACGATCCATTTTTGTTTTCTTGCCAGCAATTCTCAGGCTAAATAAATGTTGTACAAAATCAGAAGAAGAAAAAACCAGGCTAAAATAAAAACACGAGTAAAAATTCAATTTGCATAGTTGTTCTGACGAATCTGAGGTCACAGATTTGCGCTTGGCAGTTGGTACACACTCGTTTTGTCGCCATTGTCCAGTTTCAAATGTCGCCACACCAGATTAAGACCAGTTAGCCATTCGCTTGCGTTTTATCTTTCTCTTCATTACCCTTCTCCTTTTGTGATAAATACTGAGTTTAGGGTCTTGAGGCGTAGCAATCCTTGTTAGGTTATTAGTTTTCCCTTTTTCGTATCATCAATTTAGTGTGTCCTTAATAAATATTATTTTTTATCAGCAAAATAACTTTTCTTATCCTCGATTTTCACGATTTTTTTCCTCCCATAAATTTTTGTCTATTTTTCTTTTGAAAAAAAAATCACTTTCCCTCCAAAATAATAGCTAAACTTGAAAAAAAAAATATTTTCTGTGTATTTATTGGCAAATAAAAAAAATTTCTTGTCATATTTGAATGGTTAATTATCAATTTTATAGTTTGTAAGATATAGCCTTGTAATTTTACAATAAATAATTTTTAATATTAATAGAGAAGAAATTTATTTAAAATTAAAATTGCCATTTTAAAAATAACAACCAATAAATCACAAAATGTATTTTTAAAAAAAAAAAAAGAATCGATTCTGCCGCGGCCATGTGACGGTTTGGTGATATGAATTGGCCTCCAAGATTGTTTGATTTGATGCTGTTAGACTTTCTCTTTTGAGACCACATAAAAAATTCTTTCTGCAAGAAATCTTTCGGCTGCTATTTGAATAATGTCATAACTTTTCAATAATGGCAAGGTTAAGGCAATATAACATTTTATCAAATTTTCAACTTAAAGTGTTTTAATTTAACTTTATTTTTCAAAATTCAAATTGGACAACATTTCTGAGTTCGTTGTTACCTCAAAAGTTTAAATTTTTCACCAAATGACTAAAATTTTGTTAGTAATTCTGCTCAAAAAAAATCAAAACAAAAAAAAAAACTCACTACCAAAATTTGTTCGAAAAGTTTTTAGGAAAATTTCAAAATCTTGCAACTTATAATTTTGCTTGAACAATTTCAGTTCAAAAATTTTACCTGAAAAATTCCACTTGAAAAATTCCAACTGAAAAATTTCATTTGAAAAATTTTACCTACGAATTTTCATTTGAGAAATTTTATTCAAAAAATTTTATTTGAAAAATTCCTTCCGAAAAATTTTATTTGAAATATTTCAGTTAAAAAATTCTACTTGAAAAATTTCACCTAAGAAATTCCACTTGAAAAATTTCACTTAAGAAATATTATTAGAAAAATTTTATTCGAAAAATTCTACTTAAAAAATGTAACTTGAAAAATTCCATCCGAAATATTTTACTTCAAAAATTTCCCTTAAAAAATTCACATAAAAATTTCACCTGCAAAATTCCACTTGAAAAATTTCACTTAAAAAATTTCATTTGAGAAATTTTATTAGAAAAATTTAACTTGAAAAATTCCACCTGAAAAATTTTACTTGAAAATTTTATTTCAAAAATTCCCCCTGAAAAATTCCACTTGAAAAATTTCACCTAAAATAATTTATTTAAAAAATTTTAATTCGAAAAATTTTACTTGAAAAATTCCACTTGAAAAATGCCATTTAAAAAATTCCTCCTAAAAAATTTTATTTTAAAAATTACGCTTAAAAAATTCCACCTGAAAAATTTCACTTGGAAAATTCACCTAAAAAATTTCACTTTTAAAATTTTACCTGAAAATTTCCACCTAAAAAATTTCATTTAAAAAGTTTCATTTGAACAATTTTATTTGGAAAATTTCACACAAAAAATTCCACTTGAAAAATGCCATTTAAAAAATTCCACCTAAAAAATTTTACTTCAAAAATTACGGTTAAAAAATTCCACCTGAAAAATTTCACTTGGAAAATTCACCTAAAAAATTTCACGTTTAAAATTTTACCTGAAAATTTCCACCTAAAAAATTTCATTTAAAAAGTTCCATTTGAACAATTTTATTTGGAAAATTTCACACAAAAAATTCCACTTAAAAAATGCCATTTAAAAAATTCCACCTAAAAAATTTTACTTCAAAAATTTCACTTAAAAAATTCCACCTGAAAAATTTCACTTGGAAAATTCACCTAAAAAATTTCACGTTTAAAATTTTACCTGAAAATTTCCACCTAAAAAATTTCATTTAAAAAGTTCCATTTGAACAATTTTATTTGGAAAATTTCACATAAAAAATTCCACTTGAAAAATTCCACTTGGAAAATTTCACACAAATGAAATATTTTACTTGAAAAATTGCATCTTAAAAAATTATGTCTTTACATATAATTTTAAATATTTAAAACTTGGGAGCATTTAAAAGCCAACATATTTCCGATTAAGGAATGACCAAATTACAGCCCAAAATTTAGAGAAATAGTCTTCAAAAGTTACCTTAAAATTTAGTTCTGCATGAAATTTTACAGGAATTTTTAAAAAAATAAAGTAATTTTTTTTTTTCTAAAATGGCAGAATAACATATAAATTCAATTAAATTAAAAATTATAAAAAAATCTAATTTTAAAATTATTTCAATAGGCTTTATTTTTAGAAGCCCAAGTTGTATAATATTAAAACTAATAATAATTGAAGAAAAAAAAACAAGAACAAACAATGTCCAGGACTTACTGTAATTTATAAGTTCTCTTTTCTATATCTTTAAAATAAAGTTTTTTGTTGATAAAACTAACACTTTAATTAGTAATTTTAAAAAAGAATGAGGCATTTTTGTAATTTCCATGATGAACTACTGCCAATTAATCTACAATAACTTTCGACAAACACAAATCATATTAAAACAAAAAATACTAATCTAAAAAAAAAAGAAAATAATGACAGAAAAACTAAAACAGAAAATTTAGTAGATTTGCACATATCAGCCATAAAATCCTTTTAGACCATAAATGATCACTTCTTCGTATCAAATTCTAATAATTGCGTTAAAAAATTTTCAAAGTCTCGCTTCGTTTTCCTACCATTTTAACCACTGATCATAGTAACTGAAATCGTATAATTAAGAATAAAAAATTAAAAATTAAAAAACTGGTAAAAGTAAAAAAAAAAAAACACAAGGAATTTTTTGAACGGAACATGCACTCTTTCTTAAAACAAAAAAACAAGAAGAAAATAATGAAAAATTACCTCAAGAGTATCGGCTTTTTTTCTGCTGGTTTTCGTTCATTTTAAGACGGGGAAAAAAAACATACAAAATTTGAAATACCGAGTTTATTAGGAGGTAAAAAAGGTAATCCACCATAGGAGGGGAGAAAAAAAATTGCTTGGACAGAAAAAACTCGGAGGGACGATACCCGAAAATTAGACGTGCTGATGGACCCTGTGATTATCACTTTGCTCTCAGATGGTCATTTCTGTTGGCCACTAATTTCCGTGTTGTTTGTTGTTTAGTTTTTTCCACCCTCTCATCCATCAGCTGCCCATAATTTTCGTTTCATGTCCGATAATTTTTTCTTTTATTTTCACTAATTTAGCGTTTTTTTCTGCTCACTCAATTACTTTTTGAGTATCTTCGTGTCGTGATCATTTCTAATTCCAAATGTTTACCTTAGAAATTGTCCTATTATTTTGGAAAATGTTTCACGATTTGTTAGATTTTAGATTTTAATGTGAACATTTTGTAGAAATTTTTTGTTTGTTTCTTCCAATTCTATACTTTTTGTAAAATTAATTATTCACTGAACGATTTCGAATTAGCAAACAAAAAGAAATTGTGAAAAATTGCAAAGAAAAACTTTTAATGAAAAAAAAGAAAATTTTAATGAAAAAAAAATATTTTAATTATTAACTAATAAAATTTTTAAAACCAAATTCAAAATATTGTTATGAGAAAAAATAGTTAATCAATACAAGAAAAAAATATTGTTAATAATTTTTTAAAAAAAATTGAAAAAGAAAACAAAAAAAAATTTTGTTTTTTATAAAAAATTTAAGATGCAAAATTAATCGAAAATTTTTATTTTATTTTATATTTAATGCAAAAAAAAGGAAACAAAAATAAAAAATTCAGAATTTCCAATTAGAAACTTTCAGAGAAAAAATTCCATCAAATAAAAATAAAAAATAATAAAATTTGAAAATGATAAATTAAGAGACAACATTTTGTCTGTTAGAAACTCCAAATTCAAATAATAGAAATTAAAATCGCAGAAAAATCCAAGAAAAAAATTATGTAATTAATAAAATTTTATGACCTCAAAAAGATCGAGAAAAAAATACTATAATTGAATAGTTTTTTTTTTGGGAATTTTAAAAATAAAAACAAAAATTTTTTGTACTGCAAATGGAAAAACAATTTTGTACTTTTGTAAACTTGAAATTTTTACTATGTTTTTTTGCAAAGAAGAATATTTAAAAATAAAAGAAAATGTATTTGAGAAGTAAAAAAAAATCTTTTTCGACTTTTTGAAAATTGTAAAAATTTATTAAATTGTTTAAAAGAAAAAACTGTCAATATTTAACAAAACGGTCATGTCGGTAGTCCAGCTCCAGCTACTCATTGAGATATTTTTGAAGACCTCTGCGAATATGACCAAAAAAAAAAATAGTCCAAGTTGGAAACACGCTAATTCCACATTTTAATGTGAAATTTTTTTCAATTTTTAACAATTTTTTTTTCGAGTGCACGGAATAAGATTTTTGGTGCATCTTAGAAATTTGACAACAGCGCATGGTCAAAGATATAAAAACTACAATTATTTTTAAGTACAAAATTGATGGTAAAAAATAATTGGCGGTAAAAAAGAAGTTTAATGCCTTTCAAGCATATGGAAAAGGATTTTTGCCGAGCTCTGGAAATTTGACAACAGCGCACGGTAGAATATGGAAACGCCCAAGTACCAATTTTGTATGTGCAAAATTAGTTTTTTTCCAATGTTTTTGTTTTTGTTGTTGTAAGATTTTTTGGCGATGTTTTTTTAATTTAAATATTTAATTTTTTAGCGCACACAAGAATATTTTTAGCGAGTTCTGGAAATTTGACAACAGCGCACGGTAGAATATGGAAATGCCCCAGTACCAATTTTGTATGAGCAAAATTAGTTTTTTTCAATGTTTTTCTTTTTTATTGTAAGATTTTTGGCGATGTTTTTTTAATTTAAATATTTAAATTTTTAGCGCGTACAAGAATATTTTTATCGAGTTCTGAAAAATTGACAACAGCGCACTGTAAAATATGGAAACAACCAAGTACCATTAATTTTATGAGCAATCCAGTTTTTTTAAAATGTTTTTTTTTTGTTGTAAGGTCTTTTGGTTATAAAAAAAGTTTTTTTTTAAATTTAAATATTTTATTTTTTAAGCACGAAGGCAGATTTTTTTCGAGTTTTGTAAATTTGAGAACAGCGCACTGTATAAATATGGAAACAATTTTTTGTTATTTAAAAATGTTGTTATACAGCTTTTGACTGAAAATATGACGACAGATTTTTGACTGTAAATTTGGCAACAGCGCATTTTGTTTTTTTTCTGTTCATTTTGTTTTTTATTTGGTGATAAGAAAAATTTCGTTTTTTCTTAATTGAAATATTTTTATTTTAGCTCATAGAATGGTATTTTCAACAATAGCAGACGGTACACATTGGAAACGCCCAAATACCATTTTTTGTTATGTAAAAATTTTGATTTTTGTGAATTTTTTTAAAAATTCAAATAAATTTTTTTTTAATCTTACGGAAAATGATTTTTGATGTGTCCTAGAAAATTGACAACAACACATGGTACACATTGAAAACGCCCGAATATCATTAAAATTTTGTTTATTTTTGCGTTTTTGTTCATAACCAAATTGACAGTTTTTCTGTTACTAAATGTTACAATAAATAAATGGAAACTTACAAAACACATAAATATGATTGTTTATTTACAAAATTCATCTTTTCTAGGTGTGCATGATTTTTTTTTTTATATTTTCATCAACTTTTTATCATAATTATATCCATTGCAATATTTTGATTATCTTAAGTGTCACTTAACATGTTATTATGATCATCATCATAATAATAACAATTTGTATACTAAAAAAATATCAACTATCTACCATTAGTATGTAAAATACACGTTCAAATTATAAAATTAAAGAAAAAAAACCACACCATTTACAATTAGAATATATGAAAATGACAGAATGACAAGACGATCATTTCCTATTTTTTCTCGATCGTAAAAATACACGAATGGGAAGTGATTATTAATGGTTGACATGACAGTATAAATGACCATTTATAATAGAATAATTTTTGTTACCGCCATTGAATATGGAATTATTTTTTTCTTCCTCTTTATTTACTGTCATTTTTTTTACTGCCAAAACTACTACGATTGCAATGAAAAAATTGAGAAAAAAATCATAACTAGCTAAGAGAATTTTCATATTAATTGGTGTTAAAGTGGTTGTGGAAAAATTCATACATCTGAGAACTTAGAAATAATTAATTGTATTATTAAAAATGAATAAAATTATGAAAAATATTATGAAAAAGGAAACGATCGCTTATCTGCAGATCGAATGTTCAAAAGACTTATCCAATATATGTTTCGGAAAGTGAAGTTCGTTAAAATATATTTTTTTAAAAATACATCAAATTGCATAATCTTGGAGCCAAATTAATATCGCCAGATCACAATATTACACATCCTGGGAAATTTCCACGGAGTAAAACCAAAATTAGTGATGTTCTGGCACCGTTTCGGCAATAGCGGTCAGAATTGATGGTAACGGTCCCAAACCAAAAAACTCAGACTGCTTTAAAAGATTGTAATCACAGAAGTTATTGGGACTCTAAATATTGGGCGGCTATAAGCAGACCTAAATAATGATCAGATGTAAGACACACCAAAAAGGAAAATTCGGACGTACTTAGAAGAGGCAATTAGGACCCCAAAGTTTGGGTGACAATAACCTAGCCCAAAAAATTGATGTGATCTAAGACTAACCGGGAAAAAATCATACCACTTCAAAAGTTGATTGAAATCTTTAAGTTTAAGTCACAAAAAAAAAACGCCAATAGCGCTTAGAATTGACGGTATGGGTCCCAAACAAAAACGGAAAACTCAGACCACCTCAAAAGACTGTAATCACAGATGTTATTGGGACTCTAAACATTCGGCGACTATGAGCAGACCTAAATAATGGTCAGATCTAAGACGAACCAAAATTAAAAATTCGGACGTTCCTAGAAGAGGCCATTAGGACCCCAAACTTTGGGGGACAATAATATAGCCCAAAAAATTGATGTGATCTAAGACTAACCGGGAAAAAAATCACACCACTTCAAAAGTTGATTGAAATCTTTAAGTTTAGGTCTCACAAAAAATCGGCAATAGCGCTCAGAATTGCCAGTAACGGTCTCTCTTTTTTTATTTTTTAAAGAAATTTGGAACAATGTCATCGTGAGAACAAAACACACATCATATAGTTTATTTTTGCTCATAAAATGGTATTTCAGCAGCTATTTATGATTTTTTTTTTAGCTCATGTAAGGCAATTAGGTTCATTTACGTATCCACCGAGCGAAAAATGAGCCTCATTTCCGAAGAAAATGTCTTCCATTAAAGTGCAAAAAATTTGACTTCGGCCAAAAAGTTTCTTAAATTTTAAGGTGTTGCTAATTAATTAAATGTATTAAATAAAAAATATACCAATTAATACATTTAAGTAATATTTATAAATCAATCTATCTTTTCTAAACCAATAAATGGATAACCCGGTATTATCATTTTCGATTGAAATGAAAAGAATAATAAATTATTAAAATGTTACTTGAGTAAATTGAAAATAATTTATAGAAATTAAAATTATGAAAACAAAACAGAAAATAGTCAGACCCACCTTAAAAGGTAAAAAAAAAATGGGCTTGTCACAAAAGAGTAAAGGAAGTAAATACGATGAAATTATAAACAACAAAACAATTATATCAATTGGAAAAGAAGAAGAAACGAAAAATATGAAGAAAAAGAAACCCTAACACTCGTAGCCATTAATTCATTCGTAATATCTTTTCAAGTCTTGTAAAATCATCACAGTCATCATTACCCATCATTATCGTGATCACCTACAGACTCTTTGGAACGGCCAACTGACTAATTCGGTACGGCTGGACTATCTGTGGTCAACTATTTTAAAATAAAGATCAATAAAATATCGTTTGTTGATTTAACCGAAGACCTCTGGATAGGCTGTGCGCCTCAATTGATGTAGCACGATTACACGATCGATTGCCTGACCGTATGGCTATCATCAAAACTACCAACTACCACTGCCTGACCGTCGCATCGTATCGTATCGTATCGTATCGTATCGATTGAGCAGACTACCTGAGAGGTTACCTAGCTTAGCTAGCTGCTGGTGGTCGTCATCAACCTTAGCCAATCGATGGCAAACCATTTCTTACCAATTCTGCTCATTCTCATCTTCTACGCACTTTCATTTTCACATTTTTTTTACCAATTGTTTTTTCCCCCGATTTTATCAAAAATTATTTATATTATCAGTTTTTAAAGGGCGTTCTTTTTTTTGGTTGTTGACATAAAATTAACTTATGGCAATACTAAAATTAAAACCAAGACTAAACAGAGAACCAAACGACATATGAAGGGAAAATCTTAACAATAATAGTGGAAACAATAATGATTATGTTGGAAACAATATTAACAACATTTGAAACACTGGAAACAAGAAGAAACAACAGAAACACCAGCGATGGGAATAGAAAATATATCAGAAAAAATAGTAGAAAAAATGAATTGGGGTGACAGTTGCAGCTTAACTAATATTAAGAAATATTTGAAAGAACAGCAACAACAAGAAACATCGGAAACATTTGCATTGATAAAAAGAAAAACTTCAGCAAAAACTGAAACATTTGTAATGGGAACACCCGAAACAAAAGGAAACAATAGAAATAAATAGAAGAAACATCGGAAACATCGAAGAATTTTACCAAAAAAAAAATTATAGAGAAAAGGGAAAAATGTTATAAAAAAATTTAAAATTCGTTTTAGGATAAACCAACAATTTGGCAAATCAATCAAGATTGAAAAGTCCTTGATTGAGGTTGGAATTTACCGCCCGGTCCTCTCTTGTTTCTCTATCGAAACTTAACTTAACTTCTTAAGTCTTCTTTCTTTCGCTGAAGGCTTTATTTAAGCTATGCTCATCCGCTGGCGCAGACGCAGTCACCAATGGAAAAAGATGAGGTGAAAAAGTTTCTGATCAGACTTTTTGAAGAAGTTGAAGTGTGGTGAATAGTTTGTGGTAAGAAAATGACTTCAATTATGGTGAAAAATCAATGATTTTACATACAATTGGATCAGTGGTTAGTATCTCCAGATCACCTTACTCACCTATGACCTCATACTCACCAAACTACCCCAAATATGTGTTGAAAATCAATAAGTTTTTACTCGATTTTTTCATTTTTTTCACCTTTTTTTGGTTGGTTATGAATTGACTTGGAAAAAAAACGAAAAGAGATGCGGCGGGAAAGTTCCTGATCGAACTTTCTGAGGGAGACGAGCGAGCCAAGAGAGGATAGAGGATACCTGGGAACGGAACACATATACTTAAATTGCGTTGGTTTGTATGAGTGCGTTTGTAAATTTTAGTTGAAGTGTGGTGAATAGTTTGTGGAAAGAAAATTATTCAATGAAGGTGAAAAAAACTCATCCAATTGTACGCAGGATGATTGGTGAGTATCTCTAAGTCTTCTTACCTACCAATGACCTCATACTCACCAAAGCTAACATACCCACCAATCCAAATGTGTGTTGAAAATCACTAAGTTTGTACTCGGTTATTTTCATTCGTTCAACTTTTTGTGGGTGGATTATGAATTGAGTTGGAAATACAATATATCAATTTGCAAACATTAGAAAAAACTGAACTAGCGACCACTTGTAGATTCTGAGTAACGACGGGCTTTTTGTTTGTTTAGATTCTAATCAAAAAGAGGAGGTGGGATGAAGGGGGTAGCATTAAATTGTTATTAAAATAAATTTTGTGTATGTGGGCTATATTTTCCTTTGTTCTTAATAATGCGATGTTTTTCTTTTTGTCACACTTTGCAAATTTTTTTACAAAAGATCTCCAAAACTATCAAACAAATGATCACACATGAGCAAAATGTTAATGCTTAAAACCTCACCGATCCCTATTGGCAGAAATATAAAAAAAAAACATCGCACAAAATTTTGTTGTCAGTTACTGATCGTCGGCTTTTAAAGTTTTTTTTTTCTTTTGAATAAAATTTCTTTACGAAAAAAAAAATTAAGATCATCCACCGTAAGGATATGTAGTACGGGCAGCCCGGCCCATCTTATCATATTAATAGGAAAATTACAAAATTTATGTTGATCACTTTATTAAGTCCCGCAAATGCAGCCACATATTTACACACCCTCTTTCACCATTTTTTTCCTTTATACTCGTATGTGCCTCTGTGTTTTTATGGAAGCCCACCTTCGTTTTTATTCCAGAACTGATCGGCTTAGCTCACCTATCGATTTCGTAATTAAATAAAAACGACAAAAAAACTACCAAAAATACACCACCGAAAAGTATTATAGACGATAAACGAAGTGTAAGAGACAAAATACTCTTCGAAGCAGAAATAGTTTTAAGGGTAGCAAAAACGGAACGCGAAAAGGAGAGCGTGGACAGAGAACAACGGAAAAAATAAATAAATTGTGGTGCATAAAACATTGAATTTAGTGTTGTCATCGTTATTCATATTCGATGTTATTGTTGATATTTTATGAGGGAATTGAGCAGCCCAAAAACAAATACGCCAAACAAGGGAGGGTATCGTAATTATTATTTATGAGACAGGCTATAAATATTATCTGCTCCTAGCCTAAGAGAGTTGTCTTTTTATTTTTCGGTTGTTTTCGTTTTAATTATTTTTCGATTTTTACGAATTTGACTTTTGTTTCTTTCTCCTTCAAAACTGTTTGCTTGCACTACACTTTTAGATTCAATTTTTCCGTTAAATTTGTTTTTATTTTTAATTTTTCTGTTTTTGTACGAATTGAATTTGGGTTTTATTATTTTCAATATTTTTAGTTTGGTGGTTTTCTTGATAACTATGACGAGATCCTAAATTTTGGATAGCTATAACCAGTCCTAAAAAACAATCAGATTCAAGACACACCTAAAAAAAAATTCGGACGTCCTTAAAACATAAATAATCACTGAGGCAATAAGGACCCCAAATTTTGGGTGACCATAACCCAGCCCAAAAAATTTATAAGATCTAAGTATACCCGGAAAGGAAAGTTCAGACCTCCTCAAAAGATGATTTTGGGTGAATATAATCTGGTGTAAAAATGTGGTCTGATATAAAACTATTCAGGGGAAAATGCGGACCTTAAAAGGCGATAATCTCTGAGATTATTAAGACCCCAAATTCCGAGTGACTATAATCCAACCTAAAAAGATGATCTGCTGTAAGACAAATTAAAAATAAAAATTCGGACCACCTAAAAAGATGATAATCACGGAGATTGTTGAGACCTCAAATTTTTAATAATTATAAAAGGGCCTAAATATGTGATCTGATCTAAGACAAACAAAAAATAAAAATGCAGACCATCTAAAAAGATGATAATCTTTGATATTATTATAAGCGTAAATTTTTAAAATTATAAAAGGCCCTAAAAATGTGATCAGATTTAAGAATACCCAGAAAAAAATTTCAGACCACCTTATAAGATGATAATAACTATGGTTATAGAGTCTCCAACTTTTTTACTACTATAAATCAGGGTAAAAAACAATCTGATCAAAGACAAACCAAAATAAAAAATTAAGACGTCCCTTAAAGACGATAATCACTGTGGTTTTTGGTACTATTAATTCCAATTGACTATAATGCGGCCTGTAAACGTGGTCTGATTAAAAATAATAATCAAATTAAAATGAAAAATTTAGACCACCCCAAAGAACGATAATCACTAAGGTTATTAGGACCCCAAATTTTGGTTATCTAAAACTCAGCTTTAATAGGTCATCGATCTGATCTAAGAGTCTCCGGTAAAAAAATCAAACCTTAAAAGACGACGTTTTGGCCGACTAACATATAATCCGGCCTAAAAATGTGGTCTGATTTAAGATTATACAGAAGAAGAAAAATCTGATTAACCCAAAAGATGATAAACACTGTGTTTTTTGGGACCCTTAATTCCGAGTGATTCCAACCCCGCCTAAAAAGTAGTACCATCTCAGATTATAGAGAATGGAAAATTCAGATTAACTCAATTAAAACGATAATAACGGAGATTATTAAGACCCCAAATTACGGGTGAACATGTCCATGAGCTAATCTTTTAATGCCCCAAACAAAGTGGGATCTTTTATTCCACTCGCAGGTATATTTTCATATTGAGACCCTAAATATTGGGCGACTGTAAGCAACCCCAAATAACGATCAGATCTAAGACTAACCCAAAAAGAAAAATTCGGACGTCCTTAGAAGAGGCAATTAGGACCCCAAATTTTGGGTGACCATAAGTGGGTCCTTTTATTCCACTCGCAGGTATATTTTCGTTATATAAGAAGTCTTTTCAGGTTAACAAACCTTACGGACTGCTGCCAAATTGGAGTCTAGCCCACTTTTTGGGACCTTTAAATAATTTTTTTAATTAATCAAAATTAGGCCATTTTAGTGAAATCTCATCTAAAAACTGAACTTTTGTTAAAGGAAGGTAATTTTTTTTAAATCGTTTTCCAATCCATTTTGAAGGCTTATTTATAGAATTGCAATATTGTTCAGTCTTCGGACTAAAATTTTTAATTATTCATTTTTCTATTTACCCCTCTTTTGGTGTGAAGCTCCATTCCGGAGCGTTTGTATATTCGTACTCTCGTATTTATGATAGAATACCATCGAAGGCCTGTCCACACTCATTATGCACACGCAAATTTTCGAAATTCGCATGCATGCCAACTAAGGTAGTATGTGTGTGTGTACGTGTGTGAATTTGTGGCGCCTCGGTCCCAATGTGGCTAATGTGTACGCATGTCTACCTAAATGTGTGCATTCCGTTTTCGTGTAGTCCGCCTATCTTGATTGCAGAATGCATTTGACTGCACATATGGTACCCTTATCTATGCGAGTGCATTCCACGTGCATGAAACGAAGCTTTGCTCCTCTCTCTCCGGCGCTGTTTCAATTTTAGTGCTTTTACTTTTTATTAATTCCCCGCTTCATGCCCCGTTTTTTCGCGCTTTTATTTTTTTTACTTTTTCAAATTTCATTTCTTGCATGTTCGTACGTTTATTTATGCGAACAGATCCGCAAGGTAGTCGTCATCCGTAATCATCGGGTTTGTTCTCACGCGCAAAATATATCATTTTCCAATTTGCTCCACGTAATCGGTTGGAGGTAATATTTTGGGCAAAGTAGCACGGCCATGTGAGCAGGATGAACGGCAAAGCTCGTAAATGGTACTGTGTGCAATTTGTTTTGGTTATCTTCCCGCTTCTTCTTGCAGTTTGTTTTGTACTCGTTTCAAAATTAGCCAAAGTTATTCGTGAAAATCTTAACCGGAATTCAGGGGCTACGCGGCAAGGGAGCTGAGTATTGAGGGAAAAGGTGCGATGCTGAGATTTAGTGCAGAAGCAGTCATCAATTCTAGGATATTTGCAATCAGATTTGAAGTGAATGGCATTGATTCGAGGATAAATTTTGGTTAGAGAAAAAAGCTCCCCTTCGCGGTTACAATTTATCCAGCGATAATTTTCGGAAGAAGTAATCGTTCGCTTTGCTATTTTGTTGTAATTTTTCTTTAAAATTTTTTTTCAAATTGTTCCCATTGCACGAGATCCTTTACTTGATTTCAGATAAAAAAAAAACTTTGAATTTAACTATTTTAGCATTAACCCAATTTAGTTCATAGCGTTAAGAGAATGTTTTCTAATTTAATCTTTGTAGAAGCCTTTTCTCGGCAATATGTAAAAGTAATATGAGCACTTTGTGCTCTCCATCCTTTAAACCAGCCTCCTTAGGTGTTGATGAGCGAAATATCTTCGGAATATGTTGTGGTTACGATATCATTGAGACAAGGAATATAATGCGTATAAATGCTGTAAAGGATTGGAGCTAAGATGTTTCCTTGAGAAATACCGACGGTAATAGGAAAATTTTCAGAATAGCCTATATTTTCAGTTATCTAAAAATATCAAGCTAAGCGATAGGATGTGATAATATGAAATTAACCAGAAGGAAAGATTCGCTATAGTTTCCAAAGCATACACGGTCAAAAGTGCGCTTAATATCAACTTATACGCCTGAGCAGTGTTCCTTTAACTCTAACAAAAACCCAACAGAAAAATTTTTATGAAGTCGGAAGGGTTTATATGAGATAGTAATGTGGGTTTTTAGGTTTTGGGATCGTTTGGATCATGAAAAATTGATCTGATCTAAGAGAAACCAACAAGAAAAATTCAGACCACCTCAAAATGCGATAATCACTATAAATAACCTAGCCCAAAAAATTGATGTAATCTAAGACTACGCGGAGAAGAAAATTCAGACCACCTTAAAATATGATTTTGGGTTACCGTAATCCGGCCCAAAAAATGTGACCTGATCTAAGACAATTCAAAGAGAACAAATTCAGACCACCTCAAAATACGATAATCACTTATGTTATTGGGACTCCAAATTTTGGGTGACTATAACACGGCCTAAATATATAATATGCTCTAAAACAATCCAAAAAGAAAAATTCAGACCGCGTTAAAAGATGATAATCACTGAGATTATTGAGACTTCAAATTTTGAATAATTCAAAATGCGATCTGATTTAATAAAAACGAAAAATAAAAATTCAGATGTCCTTAAAAGATAAATAATTACTGACAAAATTAGGACCCCAAATTTCGGTTGACTATAAATAACCCAGCCCAAAAAATTGACGTGTTTTAAGACTGTGCAGAAAGTAAAATTAACACCACCTCAACAGATGATTTTGGGTGACTCTAATCCGGCCTAAAAATGTTGTCTTATCCAAGACTATCTGGGACAAAATTCAGATCTTAAAAGGCGATAACCACTGAGATTATTGAGACCCCAAATCGTGAATGACTATAATTCGGCCTAAACAAATGACCTGATAAGAGACACAAAAAAATCAAAAATTCAGACATCTCCAAATACGATAAGCACGGAGGTTATTGAGACCTCAATTTTTTAACAATTATAACCGGACCTAAAAATGCGATCTGATCTAAATTTAGATGTCCTTAAAAGATAAATAATTACAGAGGCACTTAGGACCCCAAATTTTGGGTAACTGTAAATAACCCATCCCTAAAAATTGATGTAATCGAAGACTATCCGGAAAAGAAAATTCAGACTACCTCAAAAGATAATTTTTGAGGTGGTCTGAGACAAGCCAAAAGGAAAAATTCAGACCCTAAAAGTAGATAATCGCTGAGATTATTAAGACCCCAAATTACAATTAACTCTAATCCGGCCTAAAAATGTGATCTGATCTGAGACAAGCAAAATGAAAAATTTACACCATCTCAAAAGACGATAATCACTAAAATTATTGAGTAGACAACTCCGTATTTGAAAGCTGCACATAGTTTGACAGATTGCGTAGAAAGCTGCACATAATTTGACAGATCGCATATAATATTCAATTTCAGTTTTTTTTTCAATTTTTTTTTTTTTGAAGTTCAATAATTTTATGGAAATTAAATTTAATAAAAATATTAAGAAAAAAGCATATTTTTTTTACCGAATTGGAAATAAAAAACTTTAAAAAAAATTGTTTCTTGTTTAGAAATTTTTGGAAATTTATTATGGCTGGTAGTAAAAGGTAACGATAATAAATAATGGTCATCATCTGCAGCGCGGGTATCCTAAAATTGTCGAGACTCGAAAATTTGGATCGGCGACACAACTGAAATCTGAATAAGAATTGTAATCGCGATCGTGATCGTGATCTGGCCAATTATTTCGGTGCTTCCAAATGCTGATGGACCACTGACCATTCATTCAGTGGAAGACGTTCTCCACCACTGCAATCAATTTTTGTAGTCATGTCTGTATGAATCCCCCACAACTGTAAGTGTGACTGCAGACGTAACTCCATCTATCCAGACAGGTTATACCGAAGGAAGTTGGTATGCCCGCACATCTAACCATGATCATGATCGTCGTGTTCTCGTGTTCTGGCATTTCTTCTTCGCCGTCCAACCCATTACGAATGATGATTAGCGTCGACACGGATTCTGTTTGTTTTCCTGATGATCCTCGTCCGGCATTCCCTGTTCTCCATTCCACCGAGCACATATTTCCGACAAATTCACGAAAACTGAACATTTCCAAGACACAATCATTATTACGCGTATCATCTTAACATGATCGTCGACATTGCGCGTCGATCATCTTCTCAATTTCGCCTGATACTGAATGGCCAAGGATAATTTTCTTGATTATTGCTCGCAGGTATTTTTCGAAACTCGAATGATTTTATATGCTCCAGACATGCCCTAACCATTCCGAATACTTACGCGACAACTGACTGACTGTCGCCAAATTCCACTTTTTTTCCCCCCCATTTCGCATTCAAGCGACTTTCATGAATGATTATTTCGTTTGCCATTTATTATTATTATTTTTATACTAACCCGCATTCCCAAAAATTGAACATATCCACTACTGCCGTGCGAATAGTTTTACTTTTTATATTATTTGATTTTGGTTCTTTTAAATCATGTCGATAAGTTCGTCAATCAAATATGAAATTTTTGACTTAAATTGTTTTAGTGCTTTTTTTGTTGATTTTTTTTTTATTTTAAAGTTACTAAAATTATCTATTTTTTTTATCAGAAAGCTGTCTTAACTTCTCGTTTAAGAAGTGATTTATGGTTTTTTTCAAGGCGCCTTCCATCACGCAGAATTCGAAATTGTCTTATCATATTCAAAAGAGAATTATCCAATTTGTAGTTTGTAAAGTGAAAATAATTAAAATATCATAAAAATTCTATTTTGGATCAAAATTTGACTTTTTAATATTACATGAGCTTTGCTATAATGAATAAATAATAAAATTATATTAATCATTTTCATTAGACTTTTTGAAGAATTCGATCTTTTTGTGGTAATTTTTGTTGCATTTTTTTTCCCGGTCATTTCGGTTTGTAATTTCGCAATTACTAGACAGATATACTCTAAAAATTAAAAATTATTTGTTTTTAATATAAATTTTCAAAAAGAAAAAATCAAATGCTGTCAAATCACTCGATTTTGTAGGCTAAATGACTTTACCAACTTTTAAAATTACGCGTCCTGGAAACTTTTCCTGCAATAAAACCAAAATTTTTCATGTTGTTTAATTTGTAAAATTATTTTGTTCAAACCACATATCTCTTATATGATCAGAAACTTTAAAGTCAGATAAAAAAAATCAGTTTTCATACGGCCATAGCGCCCAGAATTGACAATAAATGGTCTCTCTTTTTTTTTATTTGCAAAGAAATACATGAGATAAAAATGTCACTTTTTGTATCTATTCTGTATTTTATAATTCATTATATAAAATGGCAATTTATTAATCTAAATAAAAAATTATTATAAATAATAGATTTTTTTATTAACTGTGAAGTACGAAAACTATCCTTTCCAAACTAAAAAATGGATAAATTGATATAAAAAAGTCGCAAAATAAGAAAAAATTTAACCTTAAAAATTTTTCATTGCAACTACAAAAAAATTGAATTGTAAAAACAGAATTTAGTATGAAAAAATTTCCAAATTTATCTTCGTCCTTTCTAAGCAATCAATGCAAACACATCTAAACGCAGTTTTTTACACCTCGTCACTTACACCATCTTAACCATCATAGACCAAATCAACCCCTCTCCTCCCCACCAAATTGTCATTCATACTACCACAAATGAACGGAAACAAAACAAACAAAAAAAAAAACCAAAATAACAATACAGACAAAAGGAGATTAGCTAAGAGGAAAGAAAAAAATCATTATTGTTTCGCACTTTACACCCGGTGAACGCATTTGTGCGTTTTGCCAACCCCCAATGGCGGGAATGCGCTTCAGAAACGTCAGCAGCAACACAGTTACACAAACCCGTGCGTTTCGGCGTGTCTGTAAATGTGTATCCGATTATGTGAAATCATGTAGGTCCTGTGTGTGGGCGGAGGTACATACAAATATTTAAAGCGAACGAGCTGCCATCTAGCGGAAAATGCACACTATAGCACAGCTGTTAGAGTATTTTTTTTCTTCTTCTATAAATTGTGTACGATTTTACACAGCGAATATTATTTATTACAATCGATAGAAAAAATTCCTTTTTGCTTTTGTTTTTGCTGAACACTAACGGGATGCTTACAGTGTTGCCAATTTCAATTAAACTGTATCCGAATGAGAAATGGTGGAAACTGTTATAATAAATATGTGATTAAGTGAATCATATTTTCAAGGTCCCAACAAAAAAAATTTAGACCAAATTACAAAAAAAAAAACCCGACTGGATTTTCTTTAAAATAAGGTTATAGCGTAGGAGGGAGAGGGGAAGGATAATTGTTCCCCTTTTAGTGAAAATCATCTTTCTGAAAGGATGATGGAAAAGGTAGCCTAAGTTTTTTTTTCTAAAAAGAACCTTTTCAAAAAGAAAAGAAAATTCCATAAGTGATTTCGTCCTTTTACACATAAACGTTCTGCCAAATTATTATTTTTCGATTTCTCTTTCTCATTGAATATTTATTACCTTATTGCACAAAAAAAAAATTGAAGGACCTTCAGGATATGAGAAGTGAAAGTAAAAAAATGAAGACAAATTCGAATTGGAAAATGCAGAAAATATAAATTGGGGAATATTTATGGAAATACTTGATGTGAGAAAATTACGGTGCACCAAAAAAAAAAACCCCAACGAGAAAACATAGTGTTCGGAATTCTTTTGTGTTCGAAGTAATGTTTTCAATCCCATCCCATCCCTTATGGTGGTGTGTTTACACTATGTGTGAGTATTAACTAGAAAAAATTTGAGAAAATCGTGGACGGCCGAACAAGAGGGTAATAGCAGTGAAGTAGTCACCGGAGGAGACGACTTTCCCTTTTTTTTATCTCTTTCACTCTTTTTTTCTCTCTTTCTTTCTCTCTCGCTCTCTCTCTCTCTTTCTCTCTGGTAGTCAGTCGAATGGCACACTACGAATATTGAATGGTTGATTTCAACCCCATTTCCAGTGTATTTTTACTTCCCTCTGATTGTTTTTGCATGATTTTACTCCTCTTTTATTATTATTATTTTTTCCCAGCATATTTATTCTATTACACTTGTACACGTACACACGCCTACACACAGATGCCGATTAAAAGAGAGAGATGCAACTATTTAGGTGCATGCTTGCATGTATAGGTTTTGGGAGAAATTCTCTGCGGTATGCGAATTTCAATTTTTTTCCTGCTTGAAGGGAATTTTTCACACTTCTCTGTCTTGTGCCTTTCTCTTCAGAATTATTTTTATTTTTTGTTCTCCCGCTATTATTTCACTTGCAGTTTATTTTTGTCCATGCTGCACTTGAAAAAAGTGCTCTTTTGTGTCATGTTTTATGTTTTCTTTATTTTTTTCGCACTTGCACAATTTTACAAAAACTTAGCCCTTCTTTTTGCATTTCTCTTCTGCTCGCTGTTAATTTACCGGCACACTTTCCTTCCTTTGCGCTGGAGTTTAATTTATTACGGAAATGGAAAAAAAAATTTACAATAAAAATAGTATTGCCAATGTTTATGTACACAATGTTATATTGAATGCACAATTGCATCCGACAAAAGGTGATTTGAGGTAGGAGAGAAGAAGATGCAAATATGGTGAAATTATTTAATTGCGAAATTATAGAGTTTTTATTGAAGGAGAAAAAA
This sequence comes from Atherix ibis, assembly GCA_958298945.1. Lineage (NCBI taxonomy): Eukaryota > Metazoa > Arthropoda > Insecta > Diptera > Athericidae > Atherix > Atherix ibis. The sequence continues at coordinate 24,227,660 of OY282610.1, read as the reverse complement.
ATAATTGCCAGAATATCCGATGTGTTCTCACTTGTAAATATGATGCCGATTAAAAGAGAAAATGATTACTAAAATTTTATTACATCTTAAAAACTAGGCACTTGCGTTTTGACAATTTCGATGCCCCATTTGGGGACTAATCGATCTAAGGGAATTATCAATTTCGAGGGAAATGTTTTTTTTTTAATAATTTCTATAATTTTAAGTTGATTTCAATTAAAATATATTAAAAAAAAAAATCGATTTTTTCATATTTTTCCCTTTTGAAAGTTGTAAGAGTTCCCACATATTTCGATGATATACAAACCAAATTAGTTTATTGATTATATAAAAGAGAAGCTATACTTTGTCCAAGAATTATTTTTTATTTTCTTACAAAATTTGAAATTTCAAGCAAATATTTTTTATTCTCTTCTTTTCACAATTTTAAATATTAAATTAAAAATTTGAAGAAAAAAAACACCGGGTTCAATTTTCTTTAATTCAATTAAAAACCAAACGAAAAATGTGACTAAAAGTGTTGAAAAAATGCATATTAAATTAAAAACCAATATTTTATTAAACCAATACTATTTAAAGAAAAATTATGTGTTTTGTCCTTATTCTAATACAATATATTAGAGAAAATTAAGCTTTAGTTACCGAAAATATTTTTTTAATTCTGCTTGAAAATAGAACAAAATTTATTGATATAAGAAGAACATGTGCTTATGTGTATTTCAAAGCCATGCAAAATAATTCAAATATCTACAAATAAAAACAGCAACAAAAAATGGTTTTTTCCCTCAAAGATATTTAAAAGAACAAATTAATAACCAAAAATTCCTTTTTCAATTAGTACGCTTGAAAAATTGCACTAAAAAAAGTCTCAAAAAAAGGAAAAAAAAACCTTTCAAGGTGCAACTAAAAATATTTCAATATAAAAATTTTCAAAAACAAGGAAAAACTCCTTTAAAAATATTCCCAAAATAAATTTAAAAATTAGAAAAATTATACAATAATAAAAAACAACAAAAAATTGTTTTTAGTGCACTGGAAAAATTTTAATAGATTAGAAAAATTATACAATAATAAAAAAAAACAAAAAATTGTTTTTAGTGCACTGGAAAAATTGAACTAAAAAATGCCCAAAAACAAGAGAAAAAATTCTTTTCTTTTGTGAATTGGGAAAATTCCAAAAAAAAAAAGAAAAAAATTATTTTTTCTCGAGTGGAAAAAAATAAGGTTCTAAAAACCCAGAAAAAAAAGATTTTATGTCGATTAAAAAAATTCCAAACAAATAGAAAAAGAAGATTTTTTTGTCGATTGAAAAAATTGCTTTGAAAAAATTCCCAAAACAAGCAAGAAAAAGGCTTTTTGACAAAATTCCCAAAACAAACGAAAAGGACCATTTTTTGAAAAATTGCATTGAAAAAATTCCAAACGATTTTTTTGTTGAGTAGAAAAATTCCACTCAATAAAATTTTCAAAACAAACCAAAAAAGGATATTTTTGTGAATTGGAAAATTACATTTCAAAAATTCCCAAAACAAGCATAAAAAAAAGGATTTTTTCTACGCTAAAAAAATTGCATTAAAAAAATTCCATAAAATATGAAAAAAAACAGATTTTTTTGTCGATTGGAAAAATTTCATTAAAAAAATCTCAAACCTAGCGAAAAAGGAGCCTTTTCGAAAAACAATTGCATTGAAAAATTCCCAAACCAAACGAAAAACGACCGTTTTTATTGTAGAAAAATTGCATTAAAAAAATTCCAAAATAGAAAAATTCCACTCAATAAAATTATTAAAAATAACCGAAAAATGAATATTTTTTGTTAATTGGAAAAATTGCATTACAAAAAAATCCCAAAACCAGCGAAAAAAAGGACTTTTTTTCTACACTGAAAAAATTGCATTAAAAAAATTCCAAAAATATGAAAAAAAAGATTTTTTTTTGTCGATTGGAAAAATTGCATTAAAAAAATCCCAAAACTAGCGAAAAAGGAACCTTTTTAGAAAAATTGCATTACAAAAAGTCCCTAAACAAAGGAAAAAAAGGAATTTAGAAAATCGTGTGAGTGGCAATTTTTGGAATTAAAAAAAAAGTGACTGTAATTATTAACGGTAAAAAGGAACAAAAAATTGAGGAGTTTATCAGTGCTGGCATGTGTGTGGGAAAAAACGGAAGTATTGTTGGTGAACAGAGTTAGTAAGAGAGAGAGAGAGACAAGCTAGAAGATGAACTGAGAGAAACGTGCAGAAAAATCTGCACACAGCAATGCAGGAGCACGAATGCAAAGAACGTAAGCACACACGGCGACTGGTGGTGGCGCTCAATCTAAAATGCACACGATACGAGGGCACCGCATACTGAATACACTGTCGGCCTACACGTCGAACAACACTCGAGTTGTGGGCTACTTCAGTCGCCGAAAACGATGCAGGAAACGTGCAATCAATCAATACTCACCACTTTCGCCCTTTTTACACTCTATGCAAATGGCAAATAAGAAGCTGGACCAGGTAGGTGTGAAGGGAGTGGTGGTTGTACGGTTGAAAGAGTTCGCAGGTAAACGGGCGTGCAGAAAAAGCAACGACAGAAAATGAGAGCAGCACGAAACGTGGCTACGCGATGGACTCTCCTATAGCCGACCGCAAGGGCTAATTTGGTCGTCGACGAAGAATGCCGTCGACAAGTAATTTCCATCCTATTCGAAGGTTCGCGTATACGGCATACTGAGTACTGTGCCCGGTACACTTTCGGTGTGTTTTCTCTTTCGTTTGGCCGCATTCGTGTGGCCGCGCCAAAGTCACGATGGGATGCGTCGTCAGTGAATCGATTGTAAGGGAAGAATCCTCTGCAGTAGCGTCGACTTCAGTACAGCAGTAAGAAAATCACTCGCTTTTACGTTTTTCTCTTTCACACTTTAACTCTTTTCATTGCCATTTGGTTCCGTTTTGTTCCGTTTCAATATTTCCTAATGTACCATAAATAGTGCAAAATTAAAACAGTAAAACTTCCACAAAATTAATTGATGCAGTTTTTTAGAAAAAACTAAATATGGTTTTATTTTGAAAAAAAATTGTCTATTCCCAAAAAAAAATTAAAAATAAAACAAAAATTTTAAAAAAAAATTCCCCCATAAAAATGGTCAAAAAATTATTTAAAAAATTTATATTTAATTTTTGGAACTTTCAACAAAAAGAAAATGATCTAAAAAAAACTTACCCCAAAAGTTTTCAAAAAGAAAATTTTTAGAATATTTTCTAAAAAATAAATTTAAAAAAAAAAAAAGTTTCCCCAAAAATGTACGAAAAAACTCAGAAAAAAATTTCATATTCAATTTTAGGAACTATAAAAAAGAAAATAATTAAAAAAAAGAATTTCCAAAAAAAATTTTAAAAAAATTGCCAAAAAAGTACGAAAAAAATTAGAAAAAAAAGTACAAAAAAAAATTAGAAAAAAATTCATATTCAATTTTAGGAACTATAAAAAAAAGAAAATAATTAAAAAAAGAATTTCCAAAAAAATTGCCAAAAAAAGTACGAAAAAAATTAGAAAAAAAAGTACAACAAAAATTCATATTCAATTTTAGGAACTATAAAAAAAAGAAAATAATTAAAAAAAAGAATTTCCAAAAAAAATTTTAAAAAATTGCCAAAAAAAGTACGAAAAAAATTAGAAAAGAAAGTACGAAAAAAATTAGATAAAAATTTATATTCAATTTTAGAAAAATGTGAAAAAAACATTTCTTACGTAAAAGAAAAAATTAACGAATATTTACGGTAGAAGGATGTGGTATCCAAAAAAAAGGAAGTAAAAATATTAGAAAAAAAATGTATATTCATTTTGCAGAAATATTCTCAAACCAGAATTGGTCCTGCAGGATTACGGAACATGAAAATCAAAAAAAAAAAAAATAATAACACGTTTTTTGCTTATTAAAAAATAAATTTCAAATAAAATTTGAAAGAAAGGCTCATTCTTCTCCAGTTTTTTAAGTATCCTTACCACATACTCTCCCTCTCCCCCTCCCTCTCCCTTAAATAAAACGCAAAAAATCATTTTGCTAAAAAAAGAAAAATTTATAAATTCGTACAAAAAATATAGAAAAATCACAGCAGTCAAGAAAGATAAAAAAAACAATCAAAAACTTTTAACACTATTTAACCCAGAACAGATTATGTCCTTGCATTCTCCTCTGTCGTTATTATTTTGATTCCTCTCCAAATGCACACTTATTTCGAGTATTTGCTTATTTAGATCTAAACTAAGTATAATTATGTACGGTTATTCCTATTTAAGTGGCTTATGAAATTATTACTTTTCACTCTCAATCCTTTCTGAACATTGGAGCAGGGAGCAAAAAACTGAAGAAAACAAAATTGGAACGAGTGCATAAATGTAAGGATATGCACCTTGTTTGGGTGACGTGTGAAAAATGTTTCAAGTTGCAATTTACGCAGGTATGTACAAAAAAGTGTACACATTCAAAAGGATTCGAACTATGCATTTTGATGAGCGCACACGCCAGGGGGTAGAAACGCATTCCGACCGTTAGGGATGGTGAGTTATATTCGATAAAACCTAAAGTATAAAGGGGAAATGACAATTAAAAAATTTGTAAACATACACGACACCATCGTTGAGTGAAATGTCGGTAAAATCGGCCAAAGAGTAAAGTTAATAGAATGGAAAGTGCGTGCAAACACTTTTACCCCTTCCGCTTCTTAACAAAAGGCAACATTTACTCTATACAGTATAACAGTCGATTTTAAGGGTTCACGGTTTATAGGGATAGTTTTACAATTACCACACTTTCCTGGCATCTTTAATATGTTTGCTTTTTCAAAACGATACGCCACCGTGGCTTTCCTTAAAGATCTTCAACCCTTCAACCTATATTTACGAATACTCGCAATCACTTATATTTCTACAAATGTCTTCATTATTTAACAAACAAAAAAATTAAAGAAAATCTGATTGTTTTGCCAAAAAAAAAATTCTTCCATTTTTTTATTGTTGCAATTTTTAAGGACCTTATAAATTTTTCCATACGTTCAAAAATGCTAACCGAAAATGATAAGTGGAGAGCACGGAAAGCGAAAGGGTTAAAAAAAAAACTTTAATTGAATTTATAATAATAATTATTTTTGTTTATAAATAAAACAAAAAGCAGAAAAAAGGACTAAGTTATTTTTTTATCATATTAACGATAAAATTACTCCCCTACTGTCTAACAGCCACCCCCCCCCCCCCCCAAATAAAAAATACTTGTACGCATATAATCGGGGGTAATTCACATTAAAAAACTCATCGAAAAGGATCGCTTTTTTTTTGTTGATTCGATTCTCTTTTGCTCTGAATTACTCTCCGAAATTGTATAAACAATAAAGCCGAGTGATAAATGATAACAAAACACAACAGGAAAGAGACAGACACTGATCGAAGGGTAGAACCTCCCCTTCTGGGGTGAAAGAATGTCAATCCTTCTGTCTAATTAGTACTTGAAGAGTTCTTCCATACTGATACGCAAATAGGGACACATACACACTATACAGTGTGTATCAAAATTTAGGTTGGTCTGGAAATGATTGCAAGACGGTTAGTATTTGATCCTTTATTTTTCCTTTTTTATATGTTTCGTCACTCTTGTTATGAGTGAATTCGAGAGGTTTTCCTCCCGAGTGCGTATATACGATTTATGCTACTTTGTTGCGATGGCTTTGCTAAAGGGTGACAAAAATCCTTTAGCAGAACTTACGGCAATACGAAAGGATTAAGTTATGATTAAGATGACAGCTCAAGTTGCTAAAAAGGAACTGAACAAAATGAGGCGCAAATCAAAGCAAAACCAACAACAACAACAACAACAAAAAACAGGGAAAACCCACCACTACTGAGCTGAACCAATTCCTTAATTCATATACACACACGCACACATTGGGCAGCAGGAAGGAGGGATAATATGGCCTACAATTAAATGTGTTGCAAAAGTGTCACAAATCTCAGTCGAGAGTTCTTACACTTGAAATCTTCGAGAGAAAAAAGGAACACACTCACACGTAAACATAAACACTGATATGAATACGAATGAACGCCAAGAACTTTATAATATGCACTTTCGAAAAAGAAATATAAAGCGGAAAGAAAGGATAATAAACAATGGAACAAATCAAGGCGAACCAAGATCGGCGAGAAAGCGAGCAGGAATCGTACAAAGACTGTGCAGAAATCAGGAATCGTGCACACTATGACGACGATGTCGGAAGGGTTGGTTTTGGTTAATTGTTCGTCCAGTGGAGAGGGGCAAAGCGGAAGGAGGGTAGAAAATTAGGTGTATAATATAATGTACAGTAGGGGGACAGAAAATGAGGTATCGGTTACGACAACGGCGACGCCAATGATGGTGGCAATAGGCGAGGAAGGAGGGGTTGCGACTTCTAAATTCAACGTTCGGCAAGTGTGAAAAACTTGGTAAAATTGAGTGTGTGCAGGATAAAACTTGACCTCGATTCGATGCGACATAAAACGAATCAAAAGCAAACGACAACAGCAACAACAAATACAACAAAAGATTTTTTTAAAAATACACAAGCGAGCATTTATTTGCACACGCAATACACACAGTCATATATGGACGGCTACGAAGGATCCTAAGAACTTGCCGCTCGTCTACTACTGTTCCTTTGAGTACAAGCACAGTCTGAGTATATTTCGGTCAATAACACAATCTTCAAGGGAAGTCTGTCCCAGGTGTTAAAGGAGTAAAGGGGATGAAAATTATTTTGAGGACAATGAAGGAAAAAAGGAGTACAAATGAGGCCACTACGAAAATATTTGCTCAAATAATATGAGTAGACTAAGAGAGAGAGAGAGAGAGAGAGGGCGAAACATATGCCGAAATAATACTAACAGAGAGAGGGTTGTAAAGTAGAGCAAAATAAATAAATAAAAATTAAGTTCTTTTTTCGGAATTTCTACATTTTGCGTTGAGAATTATTTTTTCACAATCAATCAATCGGTTTTAATTATTTTATTTCGAAATCCTTTTAAATATTTTCGAAAATTTTCGAGTATTTCTATTTGTGTAATTGCGTAGAATTTATTCGCCTCAAAATGTCTACTAAGGGTTAATTCGCCTCATTTTGTCCAAGAATATTTAACGGAGGAAATTATTAATTGTGCCTGTAAAAAAGGTCCTTCAATACTAAACGTAATTCTTTCTTAAAAGAAACATGAAATATTCACCGGCGGAGATTTTTTGAATTTTTTGGACGACTGCCTTCTATTAATTCGCCGCATTTTGTCCAAACCCATTTAATTCGCCAAATTATTAATATTGCTAGTGAAAAAGGATAATTTCCTTAATAATTAAATTTATGTCTTACTCAAGCGCAAAATATATTTTTTTTTGGCGAATATTTTCGTGGCCTTGTTTTTGTGAGATTTATTCGCCTCAGAAAGGCTTAAACTATTTAATCGAGCGAATAATAAATATTACGTATAAAAGTGGTCCTGGAATATCAAATTGAATTTTTACGTAAAGAAGAGATTAACAAAAATGCAGTGGTGAACATTTTCTAGCATTTTTTGATGACTGCCTAACATTTATTCGCCGCCTTTTGTCCAAACCTTTTTAGTTCGGCAAATTATAAATTTTGCGAGTGAAAAAGGATATTTTTCTAAGCAATTAAAATTATTTGTTACCGAAACGAAAAATTAAAAATGCATTAGTGAACATTTGCGAGGATTCTTTTTTGTGTAATTGTCTAGCATTTATTCGCCTCAGAATTGCGAAGATTAGTTGGTCGAGTGAATAATTAATTGTACGCATAAAAATGGTCCTGGAATATCAAATTGAATATCTACGTAAAGAAGAGATTAACAAATATACAGTGGCGAACATTCCCTAGAAACTTTTGACGACTGCCTAACATTTATTCGCCGCGTTTTGTCCAAACCTTTTTAGTTCGGCAAATTATTAATTTTGCGAGTGAAAAAGGATATTTTTCTAAGCAATTAAAATTATTTGTTACTGAAACAAAAATAAAAAATTCATTGGTGAACATTGTCGAATATTTCTATTTGTGAAATTGTCTACATTTATTCGCCTCAGAATGACTAAAGTTTATTCGCCTCATTTTGTTCAAAAATATTAAGCGGAGGAAATTATTATTTGTGATAATAAAAAACGGTCCTTCATAACTAAACACAATTTTTTCTTAAAGCAAACATAAAAGGTTCGCCGGAAAAGATTTTTTTGAATTTTTTAAACGACTGCCTAATATTTATTCGCCGCACTATGCCTGGCACTATTTAGTTGAGCGAATTATTATTTTTTATAAATTTAAGTGGCTTTTAATCAGTTCTAATATCAATTCTTACTCAAAATAATTATTCGTCCCATCGTAGTTAAAAGGATTAAGCCCAACAATTAATTATCTTTACAAATAGGTAGCCGATCTTTATTATTTTTAAAGAATTGATAAAAAACTTGTTTAACAAAAGCGTAAATAGTTAAATTCAATTCCAGCTCTAAGAAAAAAGGAGGCCTTTCTACAAATACGTTGATGAATTTAAAAAAAAAAAAAAATATTTTTTTTACCGTCCTTAAGACTAGGTAGCCGATCTTTATATTTAAAGAATTAAGAATAGTTTTTAACAAAAGCAAAAAATTATTTTTTTAAAATTCAAACGTTTTTCAAGACAAGAAAAACATACTTGAAAATTGCGAGAGTTATATTTGTGTGTATGGGGGTTGGTAGGGATCGATAGGGAAGGATTTGGTTTATGGGAATAAAAAACGACAATAAGAAAAAATGAGATTTTCAAGCGCTTTAAGCTACTTTCACCCATCATCATAACACCTTTCAACTCGCTTGATTTTTCTGGTTTATTTATTTCCCATCCCGCAGAGTTTTCTTTTTACACAAACTCGATTGACCTTCTCCTCTGTCTCGCTTCGTCCGGGTGTGCACATTTACTTCTTACTATTCATGAGGATACAATCTCATTTTTCGCTTTGTTGCTATTTTTCTATTACACTCTCGCCGCTTATATTTATTATTAATTTTTTTCCTCAGTCCTTTGAGTAAGAAATTGCAATTCCGTCAAAGAATTTGGAGTGCAAAATGGAATGAGAACGGTACAATAAAACACTTGAAATTTTCTCCTGGACTCGGCGTGACCGAAACCGAAACTATTACTTTGCAGTTCACGCCTAGCTACTTGGTGGTGCCTTGTTCAGAGAAATTAACCCTCTTACACTATTGAACACTTTAAAGACTTTCCAGACACTTTAACTAAACGAAGGCGGATTTCGTTTCTATTAATTTAGTGGTTTCACTTCGATTCGAAGGCTCTCCGTCCTTGGAGTTTTAAAGTTTCCGAGCCTGAGTAGTTCAGAATCAATTTTTAGTTTCGGTCTCTCGTCTGCAACTTAGTCGCTCTAGAAGGTTTCTCCGAAATCGTCTAAGAGAAAATTTTCTTGAATAAAATTGCAGCATTGTCCATAAAAGATGCCGACAAATGGAAATGCCAAGTGCATCGTGTGCAGTTGGACGAGTACACAAGCAGGGCGAACTCTTTTTACAACCAACCGCATCCTTTGTCGAACATAAAAACTGAGTGCAACCTAATTGCCAGCCATTGACTGAATATTAACTTAATGGAAGTTTCGATGCGTTGGCAATGGGGAGTGGGGCATGGTGGTCGAAGGTTATCAGGACGAGAACGAGCAGAGGGAAAGGTGTGCGATGCACAAGGACGAACTGCATAGCTAATGAGTGAATGAATAATTTGCAAGGCATTTTAGCAGTGGATGTAGTAGCAGGCAGACAAGGATCCCATTTGGATCGCATACATCTGGAGTCCCTGTCAGGCAAGGATGTTTTACAAAGTTATCTTTTCACGGCGCTGCGGTCGTCACTGCATAGCAAATGCTCTGATTTATTTTTGGAATACGATTAACCGAATAGACAGAAAGGATAGTAGAGCAATCCATGCAATAGTAGGTGGAGGTGCGCGGTGATACAAAGTTAATTAAAAGAAGAAAGAAATGGAAAAACGAGTGCTAGACTATAATGGAAGGATTTACGAGTAAATAGAGAGCCAAAAACAAAAACACCAGAAAGGATTCCAAGTGGTGAGCTTTACGATTTTCTTCACGCGTTTCGTTTTGTTTTACTTTCGAATTATTTCTGTTTTCTTTTGATTTTTCTTTTTGTTCAAATTTGCATTAACGTTGATGTCGATTCAGGCTAATTAAGGCCTCGTAAAGGTGTGAACTGATTTTTTTATTCTGTTTTTTTATCTTTTCAGCGTTTTAATATTTTTCAATTTGTTTTTTTTTTTTTTGGTTTTGTTTTCTATTTTGTCTTGTAATTTTTATTATCATTTATTAAATATTCATTATTATTGCCGAAAGAATGATAACATACTTATTTGAATATGGTATTATTCTTTGCACTCGGTAATAGTCAATAATTGATTAATTTCGTAGTCGATAGTAGAAAATTGGCAAGTGGTATTTGGGAATTGATACTCGGCAGTAGGGACTTGGTAGACAATAGTTAAAAAATATTTATCCAAAATCGGGTATTGATATTTGGTAGTCCGGACTTCATAGGCGATAGTAAAACATTGTTAATTTAAAATCGACAATTGATATTTGGTAGCCGAAGTTGGAAGTCGGTAGTGCAGATTGGTAGTCGGTAGTCAAAAATTTATATACGATAGTCTGGAATTGGAAGTCTATAATGCGGATTGGTAGTTGGTATTTGGTAGCCTGCACTTTGTAGTCCATAAGAAGGAATTGGTAGCTCGGAATCGAGGGCTGACTTTTAACAGCGAAGGTTTAATAGTCGATGATGAAGACTTGGTAGCTTGTAGCCAGAATTTGGTAGTTGGGAGTTGATGGTCAGTAGTTGGTAGTCGATCAGCAAGAACTCGTAGGTAGTGGTCAGGACTTGGTAGTCAAGAGTTTGAATTTGGTAGCCGATAATGCGGATTGGTAGTTGGTATTTGGTAGCCTGTACTTGGTAGTCCATAATGAGGAATTGGTAGCTCGTAATCGAGGGCTGCTTTTTCATAGCGAAGATTTAATAGTCGATAATGAAGACTCGGTAGTCTGTAGCCAGAATTTGGTAGTTGGGAGTTGATGGTCAGTAGTTGGTAGCCGATCAGCAAGAGCTGGTAGGTAGTAGTCAGGATATGGAAGTCAAGAATTGTTAGTCAGAGAGTGCTGGTCAGGACGTGATAATTATTAATTAGAAATTGGTAGCCGATAAATGGTATCAATCCTTACTAAAGCTGTAAAAATGTCCACGTGGACACAACAATCTAAACAGTTCGACTTTTAGTCCATAGAGCTTATATTAGTAGAGTTTGAATAATTTCCAATTGCGTTCGTAAATGTGGTGAGTATTTACTCCACTATTGAGAAGGAGATGCTTTTTAATGGAAAACCATATACAATGTCGGCATATTTGTGTGAAGTATTTCTTCCATACAAGATTGCTAAATATTTAACGATATGGCATCACTTATCACCACCGATTACCATTTACACCAAATGTCCTTCATCAACAAAAAGAGGGTGACTTTGCTATGCCATCGGCAAAATATTCGCAGACGATTAGATGCGATTTTGTGCTTGTCAGTGGCAATGAGTTGATGTGTTAAATTTTCAATTTTTCCTTTTTCATCCTTTCTTATCCTTTCATTGTTTCGATATTGAATTTTCTACATATTGTTCTATTTCTAAAATTTTTGGTTTTTGCATTATTTTTTGCTTAAAAAAAAACTAATAAAACATTTTTTTGGGGGGGGGGGGGGGTATTTGTTAAAAAAAAACATTTTTCATAATATGTTTGCGGCCGAATGTAGATAAATTTCAACATTTACACCCAATTTTATCTGAAATAAATTTGCTCATGAGTTCTTTTATTTTTCATCTTCTTTCGATTACACATTTTCGGTTTCATCCCCCTATTATTGGGATAGGAAAATTTACATTTCAAAGGATACAAAAAATGGTAATTTTATTGAAAAGAAACTACGGCTATGGTATAATTTTTATAATCGATAAGGTGCGAGGTCCTTTTGATGTAGATGATTTTTTTCCCTTCTATTTTCGTATTTCCGATGCTTTAATAAAATTTACTTTTAAAAAAATTCCTTTCCCAATTCCACCCAAATGTGAGAGCTTTTGTACAATTTCTTTTTTTTAAATTTTCACTATTAAAGTTATTTTTTTAAAAAAAAAAGAAAAAACAATATTTTTCTGGACGATATATTTCACAAATTTTTTATTGTTTGAAAAGTCCTTTTCTTATTGTATTTTTTTCACACTAAGAGACTATCCAGTTTATAGTATGGAAAGTAGAGTTCTGCGATTTATTGTTTGTTTTTAAAAAAATATTTAATTTAGAAAACAATTAGTTTAAAATTGCCATTTTATATTATAGATTTTTTCATAGCAAAAACTTGTAAAAACGTCCTGAAAAAGTGGTAGTCACATGTTGCATTCAAAAAGCAAAATGGGGCTTTAAAAACCCACAAATAACTTTTAAAAAGCCATTGTATTGCAGGAAAGTTACTATGCGGTCCGCATAGTTGTCATTGTACAATATTTCATTGAAAATGGAGCAGGAAAGATCGTTTCCTATATGGACTATTTGTGAGTTTCATAAAAAAAATGGCACCACAAAAGCCACATAACATAAAAAATTTTTGGTTTTATGGCGAAGGACTTTTTTTTTGTCACTCGTTTTATGCAGATGACTTTTAAACTTTCTATCGATTTATTTGTACTGTCCGAATTATAGGCCAAGCTGTATGAAAAAGTCAGCAGAAATTACCTCAAAAGGATCGAGCCCAGCAACAAGCCTGGTAGTAAAAATTTATAATTTTATAAATTATACTTAAATTTCAAATGTACTTTTTTATTAAACAATCTTTTCTAAAGCCAATTTGAAATAAAAGTTGAAATAAAAATTTTTAGCAAAAAAATTGGAGAAAATCTGCTCACACCTGAGCATTAAAAATGTTGTTGATTTTTCACAAAGGAATCTCTAGTTTTTTTCCTTTTGCATTTAAATAAATGCCTTCCAGAAAAGCAAAAATCAATTTTAAAAATAGTAAAATTCCATAACCCTCCGTCCCCCCATTTTTACAGATAAAAATTAAAACCCTTCACCAGAAATGCAATTTTTTCTTGCAGTAAAATATTTTTCGAGCTTCACTTTAAGAGTGAAAATTTTCTATTCGTATTTTCTCAGGAAATTTCTGACATTGCAAATTAGGATAGCGGGGAGAGGGGGTGGGTGGCTTGTTTGTATAAATGCCATTGCTTTCACTTAAATTTTTTTTTTCCGGTTGCAGTTGCCCTCCTGCTCTTCTGAGACCGATTCCTTAGCTTTTCCTTTCGGTTTGAATTTCTATATTTTCATCAATAAATAAGCACTTTTTCACACATCAAGTAAGCGCATTTGCTCGCTCATGCAGCAACTACAACGTTGTCATTGTCGAGTGGATATGTGGAAACCTTGAAGAGGAACGAGAGGCCTTGAAAGCAGCAAACCATTTTCGAAATGGGAACAAGCGAACAAAACCACAAGCAGCTGGAATAAAAGAAGCAATCCACCCACAGTCAACACCAAGCCAAGCAGTGTGAATGAAAATTGCAGTAATCTTGATGGATTTTTACACTTTTGCTAATTTAAGATTTTCACCACGAAACCCTAGGCCAAGTTCGGTTTGACGTTATTTTGTGCAATTTCCTTTTTTTATGGATACGCAAAAATATTGAAGAGAAAAACATTCAATGACAAAAGTGATGATATTGGGCGGGCTTGGCTCTCGGTCTGCCACCTTATCGGCTTTGCAGACATTTTCGTCCTTGCTATCCAATCTCAAGGATATTCTAGAATGCAAGAAAGTGTGATGTGGAAAATTTTAACTTAGCTCCAAACTCAAGTTGAGTAAAAAACTCCCCAACTTGACTAGACTCGACTTAAGGTGACTAGACTTGACACCGTCACGACATACGAGTAGTGCGTCATCAGTTAACGCGTACCCCACCAACAAATCCAAGAAAGCTCTCTCGAACAATGGTTGAGTTATTTTTGAGTTTTGCGAAAAAAGAAAATTTCCCATACTTTTTTCTATTTATTTTCATGAGTGTTCTTTATAAAACGGATGGGGGAGTGGTGTGTGATGATGAATGGGAAATTGTTGGAAAAGAAACTCGAATAGTCCATAAAACGTGGCTGACATAACCAAAATCAGGTTAAGAGGAATTTTCCTCTTGGAGTCAATTACAGAATCGGTACTGCAAGTAGTGCCAGTACAGTAAATTTACAGGACAAATTGAGGATTGGAATTTTCGCATACTTTTTGGTAAAATTATGCTCTTGCAACGGAAGCGTTAAACCAGCAATCCTCTTTAACACATTTTCTATTATTTTCGAAATATTTTTCAAATATTTTTGTTTTCGATTTTCAGCGCAAGGATGGAAGAAATATTTCCTACTCCACATTAAGGGGCGAGAATGAATGGGCGAGAATTTGTAAATGTATATGTGTGGATGTGTGTGTGCAGAAGAATGCATTTTCAATTAAACTGAATTTAGTCTTCCTTGGCTGAAGAATTGACTATGGAAGATACTGATCCGTCCCCTCCCCGAGCGTTTCAACTAATTCCTAATCATATGCCAATTTTTAAAGTGTGCGCCACTTAAACACCAACTATGAAAAAGATACTTTTATGAGCTTTATTTTGAACACTTTTACCCCAAACGGTCCTTCTGACGTGAGCAGGCAGTCTATTTTGCACATTCTTAAAAACTCAGAATTTAAAATTCGAAATTAAAAATTCAAAACTAAAAATTCGATATGCAAAATTGAAAATGCAAAAAATTCAAAACTTAAACTTCAAAATTAAAAAATAAAAATTCGAAATTCAAAATTCAAGATTCAAATTTCAAACTTTAAAATTGAAAAGTTAGACTTTGCAATTAAAAATTCGCCATTCACAATTCAAAATTTGATATTGGAAACTGAAAATTCAAAACTCGAAATTCCAAATTCAAAACCCAAAATATAAAATTCGAAATTTAATATCAAAATTCGAAATTTGAAATTCGAAATTTAAAATTTAAAAATCAAAATTCAAAATTCAGAGTTCAAAATTTAAAATTCAAAATTAAAAACTAAAAATTCGAAATTCAAAATTCATAATTCGAAATTCAAAATTAAAAACTTAAAATTCGAAATTCAAAATTCAACATTCAAAATTGAAACTTTAAAATTGAAAAGTGAAACTTCGCAATTAAAAATTCGCCAATTCAAAATTCGAAATTAAAAAAAAATTCAAAAATTAAAATTCAAAATTTCAAATTCATACTTTAAATTTTAAAATTGAAAATTTAACATTCAAAATTAAAAACTAAAAATTCGAAATTCAAAATTTAAAATTCAAAATTCAAAATTCATAATTCGAAATTCAAAAATATATATTTGTGTATGTGTGAGTGTGCGTGTGTATGCACAGAAGCATCATTTTAAGAATGCATTTTCAATTTCACTAAATGCAGTCTTCCTTCGCTGGAGAATTGAGTATGGTTGACGTGGAAGATACCGATTCGAATCTTCCCCGAGAGTCCTGTTTCTATTAATTCCTATATACTTCAATGGTTCTCACCTATTTCTGAAGCGATCAGACTATCTATTTTGCCCATTTACCTATTATTTATATAAATTTACACGCTATTCAATCCTAGCACCTACTATGAAAAATTCTTTCTTATATAGGATGTCCCAAAAAGATTTGAATTTTGCGTCATTTTTGTGACATAATAATGCCTGAATTGCAAGATACAGATATGGACGACGTGTGATTTTAACAAGACGGTGCCACATGCCGTACAGCTCGAGAAACAATTTTCAAGCTTTACTTTAGGAGTAAAAATTTTCCGTTCAATTTTTCTCAGAAAATTTCTGAAATTATCAACGGGGTTGACGGGGGCCGTCAAATGAGCGAGGGGCTTGTTTGTGTAAATGCCATTGCTTGAGTCATTTCTTGGTCGTGTAATTTCCCGTTTTAATAATTTTCAGTTGAAGCCAATATAATTTTAAAAATATTTTTTGTCAATCAAATGGCAAAACAAGATCACTGCTATTATGACGCCTACCTTTTAGCATGTTGGCAATATTTTCGGGGACCTCACAAAAAAATAAATCAACTATAAATAATTAATAATTAAGAAGATCCGCTCTCTTTGTGGTCTTTCAGTACCTCGAGACAGGGTGGGGCGGAGGTGGCAAGGGGATGGAGTCGCGGTTTATTTGCATTTTTTTTTTGTTGCTAAGCGATTTGAGGTTCAATCTACTTTTAGATATACGTTCTATGAAATCTCTAAGCACATTTGAACTTTGCCAACAAAAAAAACAACCATCAACGAATGAGGTCTTAAAAGAGGAACACATACACAAAAACACTATACCATAGAATGATAAATGATGATATTAGAACGATTATGATAATAGAGTACAAAGAAGAAGAGTGGAAAAAAAATGAAGAAAAAAATGTCAAAAGCTATGAAAACGGTTGAACGATTTTGATGAACATTTCCTAGACAGACTGGACAGATCAAAGCATTGCGCTAAACGGGCACTCTTTACATTTTATCAACGACCACGAACAGAGGCTCTTAGAGTTTTTCGTATGAAACCGGCGCAGCCAGATTGAAAGTGCAGAACAACCAGTCAAAGGGGGGAAAAAACAGTTTCAAGATAAGAACAAATGTGGTGAAGGAGAGAAACATATGCCCTCCTCCCTCACCACTCTCGCTTAATCCTCGTCAGTCTTGCTCCTCCAAATAACGGTGACTATCCTCTTCTTGCGGACCCGCGAATCATTAGTTAAAGACATGCCCGTTGAGTGTCGTCCATCGTTTGTCGCTTGTCAGTGACAACCGGTCCTATTATAGCCATCAACACTTTAGTAGTTTTTTATAGTATTATCCCAGCCTCCACCACCCAGCCTCCGCCATCCTTGGCCAACTACCCTTCCAAACCACGTTACGTTTTTTTGTGTTTATTTTTTCTAGTTTGCATCTATATTAGCCGCATCTTAGAATGATATAAAGTTCAGCTAAACACAGAAGGCATTAGCTGATTAAGATAAAAAAATTAGTGGAAAAAAAGCCGATCAAGAGTTAAGAGTAGGTGGTGATCTGGAGTGCGGGAGAAAAACTTCGAAGACGATAGACACATCTTCTAAGACTGTGTCTTTTACGATTGTGGCAGCATTCGTGGATGCAATCGCCGAAGACAGTCAGTCCACTGTGTCATAGTAACTTAGTGCCAATCAAAAAGATACACTTCCGGATGCCGTTCGTTTACTGTCTCATCTCATCTGTACTCTTTCCGTTCTTCTTTTATTTTCCAACACTTTTTATCCAATTCAAAGGATAGTTTAGCAAAAGATGAGTTACAACAAATAAAAAAAAAACAATTATTTATCAATAAAATATTTAACCAGTAAAATAAGAAGTAAAGTGTGAAATAATATGCAAGAAGGCAAGGAAGTGCAAACACTATTTCTATGCGATTTTATTTTTAAGATTTTCTCCTTCATGCCATTAAGTATAAAAAAGTTGTCTTTACGTTAATCACTAAAAAGAATTTTTAATTTTTTTTGTTTTTTAAATGAAATTTAATGGTTTTAAAAAAAATCGTAAATTATTATAGTTTTATGCGCAAAAATCGTGAACAAAAATTCCCTCTTAAAATCCTTTTTATCCCGAACAGAAGTTCATTAACAAAAACTGAATTTTATCTAAAATTATCATGAATTTGCGATGAGTTTTACCCTTAAATATCGCAGGAATATAGGCTGAAAAGAAGGGTGGGCAGGGGACAAGGTTAAGCTATTAGAAGATGTTGAAAAAATGAGCGTAAAAATTACTGCAAAATTTACAACAATAAAATTATTTTTCTAAATAGGAAAATAATAAAAATTTTAGCAATAAAAAATCGTAAGCAATTTTGTTTATGGAAAAAAATGGAATAAAAATGAACCCTAAAAACATTTAACTCTTTGCGCTGCACTCGTCATGAGGTCTTAATGAACAAATGAACAGTGATGAATTGTACTCGACCTCATCATGCAATTAAAAGCAATCAGTTTGAGCAAGTCGGGTTGTTAATACCTTAGCAAGGGACATGCCTAACCATGTAGGGCCCAAAAGGAGCCGAAACAGGCTCCAATCAACAGTTATCAGCTCTACGATACTTTACACAGGCTCCATCTGGACAGAAGCTATGCTGACGGAAAGGTATAGGCAACAGGTGATGACGGTATATCGTCAAAGCACGTTGCGCGTCCTGACAACATTTCATACTCTCTCGTATTATCATTAGCATATCATCGGCTCACCGTCAACAGGGAGGAAATATATGAAACAGTGGCGAGATAGCAGATAAGCATGTGGGGGTGAAGGAAGCCATGGAGAAGTGGACCACTATATGGCCCACTTCCTCACAGGACTTGGCTGCTTCAGAGCATATCTATGTCGCTTTAAGGTGGAAGTTGATGCGACATGCCCTAACAATCAAGGATACAGAAGATGTCGTATTCCACTAGGTTCACGCTTTAGTGAAAAAAAGGAGTTGAAAAAATAATCGGTAAACAAAAAATGAAAGAATAAGAAAAGAGTAAATAGAAAAATAAACTTAGTATTAGTCTACTCTCCATTAAGTCACACCTTACTGTAGTCGCATGGCAAATCATAATTCCCCCCCCCCCCTCCCCGATCCACGTACAAAAAAAGCATTTCTGCAACTATAATTAAATCGAACCAAAATCGGTTAATTACGTTTAAACTAATTTCACCACATTTCACCACAAGAAAAAAAGGAGAAAAACAACAATAAAACTTCATAAAAAGACATTCGGAAAAAAATGTTCTAAAAAAGTTAATAAAACGAAATCCACAACTTTTCCCAATATTTCACCACATTTCACCACAAAAAAAATACAACAATAAATCTAAAAATTCAATAACGAATTTGAAAAAAATTATTCAAGGAAAAAATTTAAACAAAAAAAAAGACCCATTATTTCACCAAATTTCACCACAAAAAAATGGAAAAATATGAGAAAAATTCAAAAAGAATTACGAAAAAAATTTTCTTACTAAGAAAACTCATCTTAAACGAAAATCTACAATATTTCACCATATTTCAAAGCATTTTACCACAAAGAAATAGTAAAATTAAAGAAAAATTCACAAAAAAGTATTTTTGAAAAAAATTGTCTACGGCACAAAATTAAAACTTCAACAACAGACACATTATTTCACCACATTTCGCAACAATTTACCATAACAAAGTGAAAAATAATGACAAAAATTCAAAAAGAATCTCGAAAAAAAATTTCTTCCTAAGAAAATTCATCTCAAAACAAAATCTACAATATTTCACCATATTTGACCATATATCGTAACAATTCACCATATATCAAAGCATTTCACCCCAAAAATAGTTAACTTAAAGAAAAATTCAATAACAAATTTGAAAAAATTGTCTATGGTATAAAATTAAAACTTCAACAAAAAACATAGTATTTCACCACATTTCGCAATATTTCACCACAATTAAATGAAAAAATATATGACAAAAATTCAAAAAGAATAAACAAAAAAAAATTTTTACCCAGAAAATTCATCTCATTACAAAATCTACAATATTTCACCACATTTCGCAATATTTCACCACATTCTACCACATCTCACCGTAATTTCAAATAATCTGCAGTCAACCAAAAAAAAATACAAGAATTCAAATTGACTTTTCCATCAGAAAATATGACCTGTTCTGGCTAGAATTTTTTCCCCGTTTTTTTTTCCAAATTTCTTTTTATTTTCAACTCCACCATATATGAAAATTTGTAATTAAAATTAGTTTCAATCTCTTTTCGCTCTCTCGCAGCCATTTTTATTTATTTGCTTGCGATTCTTTCTGTTTCGTTCCGCAAATTTCTCAATAATCTTATGGCTTTGCTTTTTGCTTTTTAGTTATGCATTTTTTTTTTAAATCAAACAATTTCAAAATATTTAAATTAATGAGAGAACAATTTTTTTTTCATATTTTTCTTGGTAGTTTTTGCCTATGAATTTGCGGATGCATCGACAAATTTACTATCTACCAAGTAGGCTGATATAGACACACACCAATTTTTCTATAAAAAAAAAACCTTCAATTCACATAAAAGCTCATTTTTCGTTGAGGTTTCCGTTGTTTATTAATTTTTACTTTTGTGATTTTACTTTTCATTTTGGTTTATTATAATTTCGTTCATGTTTCATTTGATTTGACTTTTCATCAAATTAATTCGTGCGTGAATTAGTAAATAATAAACTCACCTGAGGAGGAGTTATTAGGATTTTTTGTTGTCGTTTGTTTTTTACTGTTCGCAACCCCTTTTTCTGTGGTATTGTAGGTGTATTCATTTTCCCGAAAATATTTCTCTTTGTCAATTTGATTTGTACTTTTATTATTAGCTTTCGGTCCCTTATTTTCGTTTAAAAATTTTCCATAC
Organism: Atherix ibis; assembly: GCA_958298945.1. Classification (NCBI taxonomy): domain Eukaryota; kingdom Metazoa; phylum Arthropoda; class Insecta; order Diptera; family Athericidae; genus Atherix; species Atherix ibis. The sequence goes on along the minus strand of OY282610.1, from coordinate 24,207,070 downwards.
TACCTACCACTCCCTTGCCCCTTCATTTCAACTTATTTCCCCATTATCAATTCCTATTTACTATAGGGTAGTACGTATATGTGACAAATAGAAATAAAAAAATAAAACAAGTACAAAGGGGGCCAAAAACCATCATTCGCATACAAGTTTGATGTACCTTGACTGGATACGATCAAATCGAACGATTATCGGTTAATTAACTAAAAATGTCGCTCTATCAAAATTTAATCATAAATAATAACGGTGTAATGGCTACAAGCAAATAATGATAATAGTAATCATTAAAAAAAAACACACACACACAAAAAAACCAATAAGAAAAATAAATTAGAAAAATTGAATAAGAAACAACGGAAAATGAAAATAAGCAAGAATCAGTAAATTATTCTAATTTGTGCTTGTATGTGTATTAATATGTAATAAATATGCAAGATGGGGTTGTATGTCGAGACACGAATGTGCGTATTTATTTTGGGAATAATTGAAATTGGTTTTTTTATTGATTAAGTGCAAGATTGAATAGAATTGTTCATAAGCTTGCTAACCATTAGTCTCCTCTTTCTGCTATATTCCTAACCCGACAGGAGTTTTTAACTTGAAGAGAATTATTTTTAATAATAAAGTCTTTCTTATTTCTCAAATATAAATCTCAGCGCCATGACAACTTAAGGATACCTTGGCTATTAGGACCGATGCGAACTTAAAATGTTTCGAGTGCTGCTAAATTGTCATTTAATTTTTGCTTTCAAATTTTTAATTAAATTTATTTAAACTTTTTAATAAATTTTATAATAACACAAACACCAATAACCAAAAACTAATAAAAAAATATGCGTTATTATGAAAAAAAAAGAAAATTTAAGTAAGGTTACTCTCTGCCCAAAAATATTTTATTCTATTTTTTATATTAAAAAGAACAAGACCTATAATTAAGGCAAAAATTCAAAATTCGAAATTCCAAAATCGAATTTCGAAAATCAAAATATAAAAACTCAGAAATACAAAACTCAAAATTCAAAATTCAAAAACTCAAAAACACAAAATTCAAAATTTAAATTTCAAAAATTCAACAATTCAAAATTCCGAAATTCAAAGTTCAAATTCGAAATTCGAAATTCAAAAACTCCAAAATGTAAAGCTCAGAATTCGAAATTCAAAATTCGTAATTTAAAAACTCCAAAATGCAAAACTCAGAATTCGAAATTCAAAAACTCCAAAATTCAAAATTCAAAAACTCGAAAACTCAAAAATTCGAAACTCAAAATTCCAAATTCAAAAACTCGAAAATTCAAAATTCGAAAACTCGATAATTCAACAATTAAAACCGCAACATTCAAATGCAAAATTCAAAATTCATAATTCAAAATTTAAAATTCGAAATGCAGAAATTCAAAATTCAAAACTTAGACTTCGAAATTCAAAATTCGAAATTCAAAAACTCGAAATGTCAATATTCAAAAACACCACATTCAAAATACAAAATTCAACACATTCCGTTCCATTTGCAAACCGATTCCCGAACATGTGTACACACGCACGCAGCTGCATTGTTTTCCCTAATCGCCGTTAATTAGTATTCAAATGTGATCGAATCAAAGAGAATCGAAAATTAATGGTATCGCCGTCATTATCGATTATTTCTCTTTTGATGATCGTCATTATGATTATTTTATTATAGTTATTAGTGCAGGTAGTAAGCATGGGGGTGAGATAGTGAATAGAAGCGAACGGAACACTGGCACTGCTGTCATTAAACGAGTGTTACTAGCTGTCATCGGTCGCGTAGAATAATCACTGCTCTTTTCTACTCCACTTCCACTAAAGTAATCTCGTTATTTTCATCTCTTTCTGCAGTAGATTATGTACAATATTTCATTTGCTTGTCAATTTATGGTATATTATTTTTTTGTGGTTATTTCCATTTTTATACCATTTTGAACTCAACTTTATACCGAATTAAGTAAATGCCCATTTTCGTCATATGTTAATTCTCAACATGTACTCGTTACTTTTCTAACTATTAGAAACACAACTTCAAATTTAATTCAATCGAGAAAAAAAAAACTTTAAAAAGGTAGCATTCAAACTGTAAATTATTGTCAAAACCTGACCTTTACTTGATGTCGGCAGATTGCTTATGAAAATGTTAACTATACTTAAAAAATAGATTTTATTGCTTAAAATTCAATTTTGCTATTTTTCTAAAAATTGTAAAAGTATAGAAAGAAATTGAGATGTTAAATCGAAACTTTAATATTTTTACACTTTTTTTATGGCAAATTTACTTTAGTTTTTATGGAAAGATTTTGTTGACTTTTGGGTGGTAGCTTCCTTTTTTTCCTAAATGCTTATTCTAAAATTCTCTATTAGCAAAAAGAAGATTTAATTATTTCAAGAAAAAGAAGATTTAATTATTTCAATTATTTCCACAGTTTTAAAACTGCATTTTTATGGCAACGAAAATTTTAAAATTGCAGTTCTTTTTTTACTTTTATGGAAAAAATAATTTTATTTTTTATAAAATATATAAATTACTAAAAATGGAAAATTTCGGAGAATTTATATTATTAAAAACAAAAAAACTATTATTAAAAAACATTATGGCCGTTTTTATAGCATTGTTTTGTTGTTCTTTTATAGCAAATGTTTATTATATGTGTAGGATTTTTTTCCCTTTAAAATATAGCAATTGAAATAAGATTTTTTTTTGGTAAACATTGTTTTTTATAGAAAATATTTTTAGTTTTTATAGCATAAAATTGTGCTTCAAATTTTGAATAGAAAGCAACTTTTTCAGAATTATTATAAAAGACAAATTCGAAATTTAGAACTGCAAAAATTACGAATGGTTTTTATGGTAGTTTTTTTTATGTAAATATTTTCTATTTTTATGGCGGAAAAGGTTTGTTTTTTCCAGAGTGGAGCAATTTGAATAATTTGGGAATTATTGGCATTTTGCTTTTTTCTCTATTTAAAAATATCCTAAAAGCATTTTTTTTATTATTTTATGACAAAGTTTATTTCACTTTTCATAGTAAAAACATTTTCCTTTTCCTAAAATATAAATATTTCATTTTTTATGGCAAGATATTTTTTGCTTTATTTTTATATTTTTTTCGATTAGAAATTCTTTTTTTTTTCTGGAAATATTATTTTAACCAAAGCTATGTTGAAAAGTTTTTTCTCAACAAATTTTCTTCATATAAAACTCATGAAAATTTTTCTCTATTTCGATAATAATTTTATAAAATATTCATTTTATTTTTGTTGTAATTTTTTATGGAATCAACATATTTTTAATATTTTTCAAAACTCTTCTAAAAAGATTATAAAAAATTTATATAATCATGAATTTCTAGTAAATAATATTTTCATAACAAAAATTCCAAGTAGTTTCTATAAATAACCGACGAATTTAAAAAAGAATGAATTAAATAATTCCAAAATGATTAGAAACAATGTGAATGGATAATGAAAATAACTCTTATTGAAATGGAGAGAAAAAGAGACACAAAGAGAGGGGAAGTGAGAAGAAACTATATTTCAAAAATATATTATACTACAGCAAAAAAATTTGATATGCAATTGTCAAAGCGTATAATAGCCTTCATTAATGTGTGATTGAATGGAAACTATTTTCGTGCATCACGTATCCGTGCATGAGTTTCCTGGCGCACTCTATCGAATATGGACTACCACAAGGGGTATGCATAGAAAATAAATTATACGAAAAGATACAAACACGATCATATTTTCCTAAACCGTTTTTATATACTTGTACATGATTAGACGTTTGGAATTTTTTTAACAATCGCAATTAGACCTTATTTGTTGTTAAAATGTACGTAATTATCTTTTTGTGGTGGATCATCCGAAAATGGTTTCGAACACACACGAGCTGGTGGTATTTTTTGGATGGTAAACAAATGATCATTAAAACGATAAAAATATAAATAAAATTATAGATTTGGCAAAAAAAAAAACACAAAACATAAGAAGCTTTATTGGAATTTGAAAAGAATAAAAAATAGTAAACGAAATTTTACTCATTAGGGGCGAAAACAATTTTATTGACTTTTATTTTATCTGCGAAAACGAGCAGATATTAGATAATAACTAATTAGTATATTATTGTAAATGCTCATCGAACCCGCAAAAATTGCTCCGCAACGAGCACATATTGTCATGTGATCATTTTTTGAATTTTTATAAAAGATTAAAAAAATTTCAAAAAAAAACATATCCCAAAAAAAAAATTCAAAATTTTCTTATTTTACAAATTTTCTACGTTTTCGATGTTTTCTAGAATTTGCTATGTTTTTAATATTTTTTCAATTAAAAATATTTATCTGTACTTACTTTCATACAGACTTAATGAAAATTCTTATCTTTATTATTTTCTATGTTTGCTTAAATTTCCTATGCTGTCGATGTTTTCGATGTTTTGTTTTTTTTTTACATTTTGATAATCTATAGTATTTGTTCGTATGGTTTTTTCAAACAAAAACTCATTGAAAAATCCTTAATTCATAATTTTCTAGACTTTATAGAATTTTCTATGTTTTCGATGTTCTATAAAATTTGCCATATTTTAATTTTCGTTTTTCATTTATACTATTTTCTGTTTTCTTCATCGACACCTATACAAAAATTCCTTTCTACATTTTCTAGAATTTTTTACATTTTCAAAGTTTATTTAAATCCTCCACATTTCTTTATTTGCTTTTTTTCTATAATACCTTATGAAAATTTAAATTTTTCACCCTTTCTATTTTTAAAAATAATTTCTGTGTTTGCGATGTTTTCCGAATTTTTGTAATATTTTTCATTATTTTTAAGTTTAAAACTTTTGTCTATGTTTTTTTTTTTGATAAAAACGTAATAAAATTTCTTTTCTATCATTTGTTCTCCAGAATTTTCTATGCTATCATTATTTGCGATGTTTTTGTTTTAAAAAAATTTTTGTTTCCATATATTTTTCTTAATGATAATATTTCAATATTATTTTCTTAAATAAAACTCATTCAAAAATCATTTATTCATCAGTTTCTATATTTTATAAAATTTTCTATGTTTGCGATGTTTTCTGAAATTTTCATCACATTTGTCTATGTTTTTTTTACCGAAAACCGTTCAAAAATTCCGTCTTTTATCATTTTCTGTTTTCTACAATTTTTCATAATACTCCATTTTATACACTTTTAATTTTTTTTAAATCTATGGAATTTTCTCTATTTTTCAATATTTTAAATTTATAAGACTTAATAAAAATTTCTCTTTTATCATTTTTTTTTTCTAAAATTTTGTATACAGTCGATGTTTTCGATGTTTCTATTTTTAAATTTTTATATATTTTTCTAATTAAAAAATAATATTTCCTATCGTTTCCTTAAATAAAACTCCCTGAAAAATTATTTATTCATCAGTTTCTAGATTTTATAGAATTTTCTATGTTTGCGATATTTTCTGGAATTTTCTATATTCTTAATAGTTTTTCTAATCTCTGTCAAATTTTTTATAATCAAACATTAAGGAAAGTTCGATTTCCATCATTTTCTATGTTTTCGAGATTTTCGATATTATTTTTAGAGACCACATTATAGTTTTTTTTCTCTAACAAAAGATTTCAAAAATTTCTAATTTTTGGAGGAAGAAATAAATTTTTCAATTTGTAATTTTTGGAGGAAGAGTTTTATTGAATTATTTCGAGTAAAAGCTGTAGAAAGGAAATATTCTCATAATATAATTTATATTTTTTATTTATTTTGATTAAAAATAGCAACAAAAGAAATTTTAGAAAAATCGTCAGAAAATTTTTTGTTAAGATAAACCAGCACCGACCTCACCGTTGTCGTGGGATCACATTTGAAGTTTTTTTTCTTCAAATTTTTCGTGTTCATTTTTATTAACTTTTCTTTAACAATAAAAAAAATCGACATTAAGCATTTTTTAAAAGATTTCAAAATAATTTTTTTTTTATATTAAACAATAAAAAAATTCGTTCAGTTTCTAATAAAAAACAGCAAAAATATTCCAATCTTTCTAGTGAGTTATTCATTCTATGCAAGTGGGTATGGAATTATTCTTTTGGGGGGACACGCACGTGCGCAACTCCAAGAGAACACAGACGCCGAATGAACAAGAAACAAGAATTATTAAACCACCCAGAAAATCAACGCCTTGTTTTACGGCACATTTACTATTAAATTGTGCATATTTTCACATTTGGGGAGGGGGGGGGGGGTTGTACTTTTGATTTTTCTTTTCGAATTTTTGTTCTTTTTTTTGTGTTGGCAATATTTTTATTTTGAAATTTTTATCTTCGCAAATTTTGATTGTTTCTTTTTAAAAAAAAGCAAACAGAATTTCTTACTTTTAAAACGAATGGAAAAAATCAGAAATTATCCGATTTTTTCTGGTATTCTCAGTCAAATATCCTTTGAGATATCTTTCCAAAAAAAAAATGGTGGCAGGGTGTCGGGAAGATTTCTTTTTTTTATATGAAATGTCAAGAAAACAATATAAAAGAAAAATTCTTTTTTATCAATGCTCATAATTGAAAATTTTATCTAATGTCAACAATAAATTCAGTCACCCCTATTCCCACACCACCAGCCACAACCACTCTAGACCTAATCTCCATCATGCTTATTTATAAAAAAAAATTTAATAAATGTACACGTGGCACTTTTGATAGAAACTTTTATGAAATCATCAATTTTGACTCATCAAAATAGTTGCTCTCCCAAAATTATTCGCAAACCTCTCTCACCAATGGTGGGCATCACCTAAATATAATTTCTTAGCTCCCCTTTTTGTTTTTAGAAATCTTGTTTACCCTCCTTGGACTCCAAAAAAAAAAACATTCACCAAAATCTACAATGGCTCATTTGTGTTTATCTGAGTGGGGTGGGGACTATTTTACGTGTACTTTGTTCGTTTCGCTTTCGGTTTTTTGCTTTTTTGTTTCGTTTCGTTTCGTTTTGTTTTTTTTTTGCAATCTTTAAGACATAATAAAATAACAGCCCAACTTTCAATAATAAATTCTTAACACATCACCAATTATCACCAATTTGTAAATTGTGAATTGAACAAACCAAAATTCATTCATTTCAACGTACACAATTCAACACAACATTAAAGACGATGTGGCAACATTTTTTATTTTATTTTTTCTGTTACTATTTTGGCAGATCCCCATTATGACTGATTATTATTTTCATTTTTATTTTAATATTTAATGCAGTGTATTTTTTTTAAATAATAATATTCAATTCGATTTGGCCATTTCCGTCTTTTATTGAGATCGATTATGTCCAGGCAAGTGCGATATTAGAATTTTGTAAAAGTTTATTTTTTCTATTTGAATTTTACTATCAAAGAGGTTAGAGGGTAGAAAATAAGAAAAATTTAATATTCTTAAAATTTCTAGGTTGGTCAAAAAAAAAAAACGAAATAATATGAAAAAAATTACAAGACAAAAAAAAAAGTTGGTGATATGAAATAATAAAGATCTCCCCGAACAAAAGCCAATTCCATATGCGCCGAGTACGAATGAAATTTATTTAACAAAATCGAATCGAACAGGATATGTGCACAGACCAAGAGCATATTCCATGAAATCAATTCCGCATCGAATACTGACTGACTCCTTTGCCCACCCTCACTCAGCCTTGAAAAGAATTTTTTTGGCTTTCAATTTTCTGAAAATTTATCCTACTTCGCATATTAGAATCCGCATTCAGATGGGGACTCATTACCCAAAAACGGAGGCTTAAAATTTTTCAGAAAATTGAAAGCTGTGAACTGTGAGCTGAGAAAATCCCCATAAAAAAAAGGCGAATTTCAATGCAATAAATGCGATTGATTGCGTTCGCACATCGTGCACGGAAATTCAACATGAATTTTGCCCATCCGAGGAGCGTGTACGATTGCTTGTACGACAAGTGGTTAGTAGCCAGAAAGGGTACGGTGTGGCGGCGATTATTTGCACACCAATTGAAAATCATAATGTCACGTCTCCTTGAGGTTCGTTCCAACGAGAAGAAGAGCAGACACCATACGCATGGATATAAGGCAAGAGAATTGTGTGAAATATGCTCAAAACAAGATGAAAAATGCGTCTATGGTGATTTTTGTTTTATTCTAGGAAGAACAAGTGGAAACGAAACGGGTGGACAGAGTAAAGACTGCCAACGAATAAAAAGTCAGGCCACCCAACAGACGATTCCTTCTAGGAATCGTAAGGCCAAAACCGATCGAAGGAGGAGGATGTTGTTAAATTTAAGAGGCCATCATATCAGCATATTAATGCCTCATCACAGGTAAATATAATAAATCCCCATGCAAGCGAGCTACCAGTTAAAGGCGGGCAACAAACCATTTCGATATGAACACGTCCAGCCTACTAGCCACAGCCATCGTGCGATATTGTTTGAGTTCTGATCGAGCACGTTTGCATATGTGGAAATGGCATTTTTCTTATCTCGTTATGAAAATGAAATTTTTCTGTATGGCTTTTAGCACAAAATCACTTAATATATTATATATCTATACTTTTCGATGTTTTCGATGTTTTTCGATGTTTTCGATTTTATTCGATGTTTGCTATACTTTCGATAATTTTTATCGAAAAACATCGAAAGTATAGCAAACATCGAATAAATTTTTTTTACTTTCGATGTTTTTCGATAAAATAAACTTATTGAAAAATCCTGTTTTCATCATTTTCTAGATTTTTATAGAATCTTCTGTTTTCTGAAATTTTTGGTTTCACATTTTTTAAAATTTATAACAATTTTCTATATTTTTTTCACCGAAACTTTATCAAAAATTTCTTATTTATGATTTCCGTTGTTTTCTAAACTTTTCGATGTTTTCAGAAATTTTTTGTTTCTAATTTTTTGAAAATTATAACAATTTTCTATGTTTTTTTCACCGAAACTTAATGAAAAATTCCTTTTCGCCATTTTTTTAGTTAGTTTTTTTTTTTTAAATTTTCTATGTTTTTGATGTTTTCTGAAATTTTCGATATTTTCTGAAAAATTTTATGTTTTTAGTTTTTAATAAATTTATGTTTACGTTTTTACATTTTCGTTATTTTATAGAATTTTCTATATTTTCGATGTATTCTGAAATTTTTGGTTTTTAATTTTTTGAAATTTAAAATAATTTTCTGTGGTTATTTTTTTCACCAAAATTCCTTTTTTATAATTTTTTTTGATTTACTAAAATTTTCTATGTTTTCGATGTTTATAAGAATCCTTTGCATTTTTTTATTTGTTTTCAATCTGTAATATATTTGTTGTTTTTTTTTTCATTGAAATACATTTTTTTTAAATCGGTTTGCCTCACTTTGTATTTCCTCTAAAATGTTCTATGTTTTCGATGTTTTCTGGCAATTTTTATGTTTTTCATTTTTTTCAAATTATAGCATTTGTCTGTATATTTTTTTCAGAAAGACTCAATTAAAATTTCCTTTTTATCATTATTTAGTTCTTGTAGAATTTTCTATGTTTTCGATGTTTTTTTTCGAATTTTCCGAAATTTTTTTATTTCTCTTAAATTCAAACATTTATCCTTATTTCTTTATATTAAAATAATTTTAAAAAATTCCCTTTTCCTCCACTTTCTGTTTATTAAAAAAATTTCTATGTTTTCGATGTTTGCTGAAATTTTCTATATATTCTTGATTGTCTTCTTAATATTATAATATTGGTCTTCTTTTTGTATTTCAACTTAAATGAAATTTTGTTTTGCATTTCTTTCTACGTTTTCGAGATTTTCGATGTTATTTTTAAAGACAACTTTCGAAATTATAGTTCAATAGAAATTATTTAAAATTTATAATTTTAAACAAAGAAATTAATTGTTTTTTTTTCAATTTGGTTTTTTTTTTTGTGTATTCAATTGAACATTTTGAATTGAAAAATAAAGAATAAAAAATCAACCAAAAATTAATTAGGAAAAAAAGAACTATTAAAAAATGATAAGGGAAATATTGAACGAAAAAAAGTACGCGCATCACAACATCGCCTACACGAATTTATTAAAAATTCAATTTGCGTTTGTTTTCATAAAATTTTATGTGAATTTTCTACACGTCTCTCATCACCATTTGTTCATTCCCGTTGTCCATGTCACGTTTATGATCTTAACATGATCACTACTCATAGTCTCAGTTAGGCTTTTTCCTAATATATGCTTTCTCAATCCTTTCACAGACCTTCACTTTTTCTTATTCTAAGAACTGATTTTGTTTGTAATTTTTTTCTTCACTCTTCTTATGGTAATCATAATTTTTTACTCATATTTTGATGGGTTTTATTATTACATCTTTCTTCTTTTATCCATTTCTAAATTCTATTCGAACTTCCTTTTAACGTTTGTTTTTTTTTTCATTTAGGAAAAAAGTAACTTTACTTCTTTTTCAGTTATTACGATCGTTCGGAAAAATTATGAATGAACAGAATAGTAAATGAACGATTCACCTGGCCATATATCGAAGGTACTCCATTAATTCTCAATCATTTTGAATTTTATGAGTTTTCTCAGCTGGATAGGTTAGGCGAGAGAACCGTCAATTTTATGTATTACAATAAAAATAGAAGTCAGTTAGGTGGCTAGATATTAGATGCCTAGTTGAATAGATAAATAATCACGTGTAGACATAAAGTTACCATTTGAGAAGACACTAATAAGCTGAACACTAAAATTCTTAAACTGGCAAGAGCAAAATCAAGATTTCCCAAGGTGATATCATTAAATAACGGCGCCTGTATTAATTTTTTTTTTTTGGAGGAAGAAGAATGAAAAATAAAAACAAAAGATTTATTAACAGAAGGGCATGTAAGAAAAGGTCAATCAAGTTGGGACCTCTAATTATAAAGGATTACTTTCTATCTTTACTTTAAATTTTAATTTTATAATTAATTTAAGGACTTATGAAAAAATATTTGTAAATGGTTAGGACCCCAAATGGTCGTAATTTTATCAAAAAAGTTTCAAAAAATTTTATATCGAAATTATGAGTGTAGTGTAAGATTTGCAGAATTGCTCAGTAGTCTTCTTTATAAAACTAACCAAAAATGTTAACCAATGTCCTAAGTTTATGACCTCAAAAATATAGAAGAAAATATAAACACAATCTTAATATGAATATCTGTGCTTTGGTAATTAGTCTTTACAAATAAAGAAATAAAAATATTATTTTCCCTGAAAACCATCCCGCCGCTAGAAAGGTTTTTTATTGACAAACCCCATAAAAGGTGAAAATAACCTTAAATGTGAGCAATAAAAACTTTTTTATAATTTTAATAAATTGCAATTTTTTTCACTCTATTCGTTGTTTATGCAATTTCTTATTTATTAAAAAGCTTTTATACTATTACAAGGGAAATTGTTCAACAAAAAAAAAAAACATCGCAAAAACAAAAATAACCTCAAAAGTGAAATGTAAACAAAAATAATCTTTGGATTTGTTTAATTATTTCCAAATTTTTTTGTTGTAATTATTTCTACTTTTTTCATTCTTTAATTTCTTAAAAAAAAATTCCCAAGCAGGGAAATTGCTCAAAAAAAAAATATCGCAAAAAAACATCGCAAAAAAATTAACCTCAAAAATAATATTTTTTTAACCCCGCAGAGTCAGAGAAGTTTCTTACTCACTCTCCCAATAAACCAGGTACTGATCTTAGACATATTTTGAAGTCTGAAAAATATTTTTACTGATATTTTTCCAAATAATTTTAAACTTGCACAAAATGGCGCTCCACTTTTTTTTATATAAGAAAAATCTCTTTTTTATTGTATTTTTTATTCAAATATTTTTTCACAATGTTTCTGGATTTTTCAAAAAAAAAATTCTATGCGTTGTTAAGGTAATTTTTTTTTTTGTTAATTGATAAAAATAAAGACCACTAACGTAGCCATTCAGTTGTTGTGATTCGCACATAATTTTTGTTGTTAAGCGCTTTTGCTTTCAAGTTTATTTATTTGCAAAACAGAAAAAAATTTATGTATTTTCTATGCAAATGCCAATTTTCGGCTATAAACTAGTCTCGATGAGGAAGTCACTTTTTGACAAGGTGTCTGACGCATAGGTAAAAAATTACATTCAATTTTATTACTCCTGACCGTTGAGGTTTCAATTTTTTTATGGCAACCACAAGAAGTGTGGAGCAGGCAGAGGTCCCTAATTGGATTGGGATTTTAAACATTAAATATAAATGGAAAAAAAGAGAACACAACAAAACGAAAATTAACTCTTGTTTTTTATTCAATATTCAATTTGCAACAAAACATTTTGTACGTGTGTACACCTGTGCTACCTCATAGTCCATCCATTGTACAGCAATAGCCAAAAGATGGACTAGCCAAAATGACAGCAACTACAAGTACTACGATAATCATAATAAATGTCGTCATCGTTATTATCATCGTTGTCATTATAATCGCTGTCATTATCAACATGATCAGGTTCGATGATAGATGATGAAGCCCCGCCAAATCGCTAAGGATTTGAAAATTATAAGTACATACGTAAATATTTAGAGATAGAAAAAAACCAACAACAAAAAAACCTTTTGAATAAAAATTACCAAAAACAAAACCAAAAATAAATCCAAAAAAAATATTATTGAAATTTTCTGATATCAAACGAAGGCGCCTACTTGTTATTCGTGGTGGCGCTAACAGCAAAACTTCTTCTGCTGCGGGGACAGGCTAAGACCTCGGCCATCGTTAAGAAGTGCGCACTCATATTTTCATGTATGAGACGAGAATATTATTAGTTGCATGATATTTTTATGTTTTCATTTAAGAAAACATATTATTTTGTTAAATTTTTTTTTCGTAAATCTTGATTTTTAATACCTTTTTTGGTACCCTATTGCCATTGTGATAAGACCCATGGTACTAACCCAATTTTGGACAATTTTGGATCTTCACTTGACCTATTTCTGCTTATTCCTTGGGCAGTTTTACTCCTCTAGTGGTAAGACCTGCGATTTTTCAGTTTGTTTTTCTAAGACCTAAAAAATGAAAATTAAATTTAGACCTCTTCGCTTCAAATAGAATTTTTGAGCGTTCTTTGCTAAGACCTACGATTTTTTGGCATCTTTTGCTAAGCTTTTAATTTTCATGAGAATCAGAATTTGTTGAGATTTTTTTGCTAAATATAAACTTTTTGAGCTATTTTTTCCATGACCAAGGATTATTTGGGATTGTTCTACCAAGACCTGCGATTTTTAGGCATCGTTTACTGAAATTTCAATTTTTTTTATGAGAATCAGACTTTTTTGTTTTTTTTGCTAAAAATAGAAATTTTGGAGCTATTTTTTCCATGACCAAGGATTATTTGGGATTGTTCTGCCAAGACCTGCGATTTTTAGTCATCGTTTACTGAAATTTCAATTTTTTTTATGAGAATCAAACTTTTTTGTTTTTTTTTGCTAAAAATAGAAATTTTGGAGCTACTTTTTCCATGACTTCGGATTATTTGGGATTGTACTGCCAAGACATACGATATTTGGGCATCGTTTGTTGAAATTTCAATTTTTTTTATGAGAATCAGAATTTTTTGAGATCTTTTTGCTAAAAAAAATTTTGAGCTGCTTTTTCCATGACCTCGGATTATTTGAGATTGTACTGCCAAGACCTACGATTTTTAGACATCGTTTACTAAACCTCTAATTTTTATGAGAATCAGAATTTTTGAAATCATTTTGCTAAAATAGAAATTTAGGAGCTACTTTTTCCATGACCTCGGATTATTTGGGATTGTACCGCCAAGGCCTACGATTTTTGGACATCTTTTACTGAAATTTCAATTTCTATGAGAATCGGAACTTTTTCAGATCATTACGCTCAAAATAAAGGTTTTTGAGCTTTGATATGTAAAACTACGATTTTTGAGTTTGTTTTGCGTAGGTGTACAAATTTTTGCGCCTCTTTTATTCAAATTGCAACATTTTTGTTTGTTTCGGTTCTGCTCAAATTTAAATTTTTGAGGTAAAATTACTTTTTTTCCCATAACCTACAATTTTTTTGTGAAATTATGTTTTTCGGTCCGTTTCATGAGAATGAAAATTTCTTGAAATGTTTCTGCTAAAACTAGGGAAAAACCTTCTTCTACAAGGACTTAAGTTCTTTTGAGATTTTTCAGCTAAGACCTTCTTTTCCAAGGTTTAGACTTTTTAAGATGTTGAACCAAAAATCCTGAGCATTTTTAGTGAAACTAAATATTTTTCAACTGATTTTTATGAACTAAGATTTTTAGGGAGTTTCTTTATTTTCCTAAACCCAAAATTTTTTTATGGTCTTTTACTGTAACTCATTTTTATTTTTTTTGGTTAATTCAAAATTTTTTACAATATTTTTACTAAAACTGACATTTTCAAGAGTATTTTTATTTACCGAAAATTTTTTGTGGTAGTCTGTCATCAAATTCTTTTTCTCCAAATACTATTTGTTCTTTGACCAACGAATTTTTGTTTAACTGTTTTTGTTTCGGTAAATTTACAAAAATTTTATATATTTTTTTTTCTAATTTATTTCCAAGAAAAAGAAACATTTCTTGAACTTTTTTTCCTTTTGATCAGAAATAAAATTTGTATTTTTTCTGAGCTAAGCAAATTTTTTGAGCCATCATTCAGAATAATTTTTTGGGACCATATTTTTTGTAAGAGCAGCCAAATTTTGACTAAATGAATTTTATTTTCTTATGCATTTCCATTTTTTTTTTGGTATTTTATTTCTTTTAAATTTTTTTTTGTAATATTTGATGAGATTTTTAAACAAACAATATTTTTTTTTATGTAAGAACATTTTCTATCACATAATTTGCAATATGTTAAATTTTTCATATGATTAATCACATTTGAATTTCATAGAAAATATCACACCTGTTCGCAAAACCAGATAAAAATTCTGAATAAATAAAATTAATGCTAAACTGGGCGCAAGCGAATTAGGAAATTTTGTCACAAATCATTTGCTTCTCCAATCCAACACCCCCGACACTTCTTCGCCAAAAAAAAATTCCGTTCTCATCACTTGTGGCGGTAGAAACTCTCTTCTTTTTCAGATGGTAATTATGTAGTATGTACATGGTAACACTATATATTTTTTCGTGATTTCACAAATAAATAGATCCGATACGAAAATCTAATCTCTCCCCCGGTCTCCACAGAGCCCCAACCACCCCCCCCCCCCATTCAAAAAACCTCTTATTCTCTTTCCACACACCTCTCTCGCACACTATCAAAGTAAATACTTTTAACTATTACACTTTATTTTCTAACCACACCTCCCCCCTTAGCCCCTCAAAATTTTTGATTTGTTTTTGGTTTTTTTTCTCTCCTGATGAGTGTGAGGCGCACATTTGTCCATCACTATTCGTATCACAATCAAACCTTAAATGATGTTCTAACAACGAAATTTATGTAACGAACCACAAATGTCGGCAACATCAACGGTAGCTTTAGAAAAATTGCTACTTGCAGGTAAATATTCGGTAAATGCTATAAAAACAAAGCGAAAACTTACCAAAAAAATAAAAATAATAATAATAATAATAATAATAATAATAATAATAATAGTAAGAAGAAGAGAAGAAAATAAATTATGCAAATTTTATGTGTTAAACATTAACACAGCAGAACTACAAGAGAACAAATTAGAACGCGTACTTGTTTTATCGCATGCAACACCCACAATTCAACCTGTTCAACCTTTACTTTCCCGTTCCCCTTCTCGGACAAACAGAAAATACTCTTTTTTTTTATTACTACCAATAACATTCCGTACCTGAAAAGAATTATTTGTGAAATTGTTTAAGAACATTTTTCAATGATGAATAATCACTATCCCCTTAAGCCCCCCCCACCCTCCCACCCGTACCCCTACCCAAACAACTAGCAAATTTTTTTCTTAAATTAATTTAATCAAAAATTTGCCGAAAACTTTACTAAAGGAAATGACAAAAATAGCCACGGTTCAACTGATTTATTTAAACTGATTTTTTTACTTCTTTGCAAATTGCGGGGGATTATTTATTGAAATGGAGATGAACGCGAGTATCCAAAAATGGCTGAAGGTGCGCGTGCATACGCCAATCGAATGAATTTAAATTCATCCCGTAATTTACGAGTGATTCGAGGTTATTTATTAAATTTTTTGGTTATTCTTTTCAAGGGATTTCTTTTAATGGTACGCTGAGTTGGTGGGGGTAGTGGGGTTTGGGGGGAATTTAGGTTGATAAAGTTATTAGTGCGAGAAAAAGAAAATTGTTGGGTTTTTGCGTATTTTTTTTAAGGGGTTTCTTTTTATGGTACTATGGTTTGGGGGGGTGGTTGGTGTAGGGGGGTGTGCCGTTGCGGTATGGGGCTAACTTTATCAGTGGGAGAAAAAGAAAATAAGTTTTTTTTTGTTTGTTGGAAATGGCAAACTGAAAAGTGTAAGAAGAAAAAAAAATCACATGAAACCTTACAAATGTCAGAGAGCGATCCCAAAAACCTAACTATGACACCATTTGGCGTCTCAGGACCTAGCAGCCTAACCGTTGTAAACTGGTCATATTGATGAAGTTAGAGAACCGTTCTTTTATTAATATTTGAGGGGGGGGAAGTGTATTTTATATTTTGTTTAGTAGAGATAAGTGTGTGTAAGTTAGAAGGTTAAAGAAAGAACTAGAAAATGGGGCAGTTCAATCTTGCGATTCTGTCATAGGAGCAATCGAACACAAAAAGAAACTCCAGGTTGCGTGACATTTGGTCAGAATGTATGGTATTTGTTAGCGGAACGCCACAGATATGGAAAATAGGATATACACGGTTACCGAGAAGCAAGTCGTGGACTACCGAGATGCATAGAATGCATCTGGTAATTGTCGATGCTTTTCATTGTCATGAGGTGAGAACTGGGCAAAGTAGAACGTCATTGCCTGGAAAGCCTAACCTCATCTTGTACCAAAATTCGTCTTGAAGCCGCGAATAGCCTTTAAAATACTGAGGCTATCGCTGAAAATAAGGCACCTCAGCAAGGCGATTTCTAGGTTAGTTGCTTCTTCTTTTTATGAAGCACTTAAGCTAACGGAATTTTTACTATCCTTATAATATTTTCGTCATATTGCAAGGATAGTCAAAATTGTGGGAAGTATTAGAAGGGATAATGGAAGAGGTGTCGATGGACTATACTCTTACATCGAATGAGGCAGAGCCTATAATATAAATGGGATTTAGGATAAATTTGTATGGCATGGAATGTAACTAGCTGGTTTAGTGGAGCAGTAAAATAAGAGAAGAATTTAATTAGTTTAGAGGAATAAGTTGATGGTTCATATCCTTAGCGGAAGGGCAAGGATGCGAATCAGGAAATGCAAATGAAAAGCTGAGAGTACCACTGTTGATTGGATTAGAAGTAGTAGAAAAGAGGTCATTTAAGGAAACCCTGAGGAACACCAGCATTTTTTGTTGTTGTTGTTCTAAGATCTCTGAGGCAAGAGCCAGACACCATTCTGTACCGCCACAATCATGAGGCCATTTAGCGACTTCATTCCCTAATGAAACTGGTCGATAGTTATTTGAAGAAGAAAGTAAGGCATTGCTCAATTTTGTGGAGCAAATTAAGATGTTTTTTTTTCAGAAGGTCAAAGAAAAGGCTTGAAAATAGAATTGTTGGATCTAGGAGCTCCACAATGGAAGAAGTCCCATGCAACAAATTTTTTTCTGCATTGTTGTAAATTGTAAATTTCTGCTGATGTTGTGAGTGCACTTTTATGAAACTTCTCCAAAAATTTTTTGTGTGAATTTTTATGAATTTTTTTGATTTTTTTGTGAAGTTTTTGTAAGTTTTTTGTAAAAAGTTTTTCTTTGTTAGTGAAATTTCAAAATTTGTAAAATTCCTCAATATTTTTAGTAAGTTTTTTGAATTTTTGTGTGTGAATTTGTATGAATTTTTAATGAAATTTTCAAAATTTTCTGTTGGAAAAAAATATGTTTGAATTTTTATTTTACTTTTACGTTTTTTTTTTTTAAATAAGAATTTGTGGATGAAGTTTTTTAACTTTTCCTATTCATACATAGAAAATATAAAAAAAAAAAAAAAGATAATTTCACCCTCAAATAATGTAAGAGAAATTAACAGATTTTTCCTCTAATAATTTGACAATACATTGAAAGACTTACCATAAATGTACTAGAAAAAGTTTATTTTTAATCACGAAGAATTAAATTATTACATTCCATTCAACACTATTAAGATTTATTATCAAAATCGTTATAAGAAAATGAAATTAATTTAAAAGTTTATTAAGAAAATCGAAGAAAAAAACTAAACGGAGAATTATGAAAAATTAAAATTAAAAAGAAATCCGACAAAATAACACCTAAAATAATTTTTCATCATAATATCGACTTAAGGACAATTTAGTTTTTATTTTATTTACATTCGTTTCTATTTTGCTTCGATTCATAACAATTCTTTCGCAATAAACACTTAGCTTTAATTCTCTCCCCGTACTCTTTTCCTCTCCATCCACTCTTTTTTCAAATTCAGTCTTGCTTGTTTATACAATTTCCACCACTTTTATGGTGAATTTCCTCCACCAAGAACTTCCGTTTTGAAATTACCAAAAATAAAAGCACAGAAAACTTTTTTTTTTTTTTAAATACCTTTTCAACAACACGAAATCTTTTAGTTTCCCGAAAATGTATTGTTTACGAAAAATTACCCTGCGGAAAAAAGCAACAAACCAACTTTTATCTTTGCTCACGCTTTCCATTAGACAAACCAGCCCCCTCCCCCACCCACAAAGGATTTTCTGCACTTTCTGTTCAAATAAATTTACCTGTTTACTTTCTTCCAGATTTTATAGTAAAAAAAAAATTCAATTCCGTCAAGGCAGCTGCGAAAGGAAAGAAAATTCAAAGGCGGCGGTGAAAGGGTAGAAGAATAAGAACAGAAAGAAGAAAAAAACAAAAAAAAAACAAAAACTTAACTTCATAAAAGTTGCCAATTAAAAGCAATGGACTATTTTGGGGAATAAATAGAAAATGGAGAAAAAAAACCAAAACAAATACCAGAAAAAAGGGGTAAGTCACATACCCGTTGCGGTTAGTGAAAGAGTACGAAAAGCAGGAGTACAGAGCATAGTTTTGGGCGATTAAAACGGATTAATTAATTTGCTGGTAGCTAGAAGGCTACCTTGTGGAATATCGTCTTTAAACCGGGTTTAATTCGGAATGTTGGCAATATGTAAACAAAAACAACAAAAAAAATGGACAAAAAAAAGGTGTAAATAGTCATTTTTAAAAGCAAAAAGAAAACCACAAAAAATTCATTAAAAAAACTTATTTACATAAAATTGAAGAATGGTTTTTAAACTTTTAGTGATAATATTTTTCAGAAATTGACAATTTTCTAATACAAAAAAGATCATGAAGCAAAATAGGGGGTGAGGTGTATAAGTGTTAAAAATCGCTAATGTGATAATTTCAATAAAATTGTGGTTTTTTTCTTGATTTAAGAAAATAATTTTTTTTCTGTTTTTTATTTTATGGAGTATTGCTTTAGAGGAACTCTAACCAAAAAATTGGTGGAGGAAGGGTATTTCGGTAAAAATTTATCAACTATTTAGAAAATTATAAATTTTTGTAGCTCAAAAAAAGAAAATTAAACAGAAAATATAAGGTATGAGAATCAAGGGATGATAAATAAAACTCATGGAATTATTGATAATTTTTTCATGAGTTTTATTTATCATCCCTTAATATGGAAAAAGTGTGATAATTTTTCCTCTTAATTTGAGAAAAGTTTATTTTCGTGCTCTTTTTGATTATTTGTGATTATAAATTAAAGGTTGATTTTTTAATGAGTTAAAATTAAAGGAAAAAAGAGGCGGAGGCGGAGGAAGGAAGTTTATTTTTGTAAATTTTTTTATGTAGTTTAAATGTTGAAAATTTTTGAAATGAAAAAATTCAAAACGAAATATAAGGGATGCAATTTAAGGGATACAAAGTAAGTGATGGACTGTAAGTGTGCAATAATGTCACCAAAAGCATTTGTTTTTTCTTCCAAATTTAAGAAAAAAATGTTTTTTTTTCGTTTATTTTTTAAATCTTGGGTTAGTTAAGGGTTGATTTTTTGATGCCAGAAAATTATTGTCATTTTAATTTAAGCAAAGGAGGTAAATAGGAGTTTAAAAGAAAAATTTCATAAATTTTTTTTAAAAAATTAAAAATTTTTACAAAAAAAAATTTTGTCAGAGAATGTTAGGGATGAGAATTAAGGGAGAAAAACTAAAAGGAATGGTATATAAGTGTGTGATAATTTCGCTGAAAGTAATTTTTCTTCTTAATTTGAGAAAAACTTTTTTTTTTTGGCCTTTTTGATTGTTTGTAAGATTATAAATTAAGGGTTGTTTTTTTTACCGATTTAAAATTAAACGAAAACAAAGGCCAGAGATAGAGGGAGGAAATTTTTTTTAATAAAAAAAGAATATATCAACAAATAAAAATGTATGCAATTAAAAAATAAAAATTTTAAATTAAGGAATAAAACTTAAGGGATGAAAAATAAGGGATGCACTTTGAGTGAAAATGGTTTTTTCTTCTTACAAATTTAAGAAAATTGAATTGTTTTGCATTTTTTTATTTATTATTCGTTTTATTAAGGGATGATTTTCTGATTCTTATAAGAAGTTATTAATATTTTAGATTAATTGGAAAGGGTTAATGTGTAGGCGATGGTATGTTAAAAAAATATATTTTTTTAATGTAAAAAATTCAAAAATTTTCCAATACAAAAAATAAACAAAAATATGGTACAAATATGGGATGGGAATTTAAGGGATGAAAAATAAGGGATTGAAAGTAATTTTGAGATATTTGACCAAAAATATTATTTTCTCTTTTAACGTTAGATGAATTAAACGTTCAAATTGTGATTTTATTAAGGGTTGATTTTCTGATTGTAAGAAAGTATCAATACTTTAAGTTATAGAAAAGCACAGGAGGCGGCAGAAAGGTGCTACTTTTTTGAGACAAAAACAAATTGTTTTTCTTAAAAACGATTTAAAAGAAAAATCTCTGATGGAGCATTTTCTAGTTACGCTTTTCATTTCAAAAAATTCCCCAACAAGAAAACACTTAATTTTTATGCGCTATTTTCGGAATTTTTCTTATGCGCTTTACATCAATTTCTCTTTAGCAATGCTCGTATTTATGGCAGTCCAAGTTTTTCTTGTCCAAATCTATTTTCTGCTATACACTAAACATAGTCTAATTGCTATATTAACTGAAAATAGAGCAATTCATCAAAATAATTCTATTGCGGAAGTGAAATTTTACAAAATAAATAAGACGACAGGCATAAATGAACCGTAACGGATTGCAGTAAAAATTGCTGTATCGTTAGTATATGTATGGGGGTGAGGATGGGTTAACGATGAAAACGGTTGGGGAAAGAGGATTTTATTACGAATTTATTTCGGTGTATTTTGATTCGCCTTCGGTTCGTGTTAAGAGGCAATTTTCTGATGGATAAGAATGCGCCACACTTTCACTGATTACCCCTCGACCATATTTTGATGGGGAGGGGGTAGGGGTCCTCTGAAGTTTCATTGTTACTTTTAGCCTCTTTTTTTTGCTGCCCTTGCATTAGTTAACGGCGTAGTTATTTCGATCGTTCTTACTATTAATTTATGAGTTATTTTTGTAAGGTGAATTTTTGACACTCGACCAACCAAAACTACGGTCGAAAGAGGCAACTCACCAAAAATCAACGGAAAAATACCCTTTTTCATATGAATTTATTCAACGAAAAACGGGGTGATTATTTATTTGCATTTGTTTTTTTTCTTCTTCTAATAAACATATTAATGAGTTAGAGAAGGGGTGTAAGGGAACGGCGAAATATTGAAAGTGCTTATCTAAAATAAGATTTAGATTTTCACACTATTCACATTCCTGCCAATGGAAGGGGGTTGGTCGTTTTTCTCCACTATTAAGTATTGGTGATTTTCTTTCCCCAAACATATCCTTTAGGAGAATCTCTCCGTTCACTGAATTTAAAAAAAAAATCCCCACTTTTAGTTTTATTTCAGATTTGAATGTTTGTTTTTACCTTCCACCCTCACCCCTCTTTACGAGTAAAAATTCCTCACAAATATTCACTTTTTTGCTCAATAATATTTATTCAAGAAATTCCTTAAATCACGAAATTTTTTTCTCCCTTTCCAATCATAACTATTTATTATCTCGCCCTAATTCCTTTTATACTAATACTCATTCAACCCCTCCCCCTCCAAATTTTATTGTATATAAATTCCTATTGTATGCAAGACTGAAAAATGTGGAAAATTATCATATTTGTCGCCAAAACTAAGAACGTCCACTTCATGAGGACTCACACTTTTTGGAGCGACAAAAAAAAACCTAAAAAGCCGGGAATGTTTTTATATTCCAAAAAAAAGGGTGGCGAGGGAGGTAAAGTTGAAAATGATAAAAAAAACTAAATAATAATTACGACGAAAAATAAACAAATTCAAATAGTTTCATTTTCATGATAAAGATTAGCGAAGGTGTCGTGTTGAAGTTTTTGTCTAATTAAGCAACTTTATTGCTTTTGTTAATGATTTATTTTCATTTCATTTTTTTTGTCTTAATCCATGTAAGTTTTTTAAGAAATTATTTTCCATTTATTTTGCATTATTTCTATTCAATCGAAAATAAAAAAAAATTTTTAATGTTTTTTGCCTAACCTATATTTTTTTAAGGTTTTTTCAACAAAAAAAAATGGAAGTTTTCTTAAAAAAGGACCCTAATTTTTTATTTAAAATTAAGCACTATTTACTAAATTAAATAGGGAAAAAAACAATTTTTTTATAATAACTTAGCAAAAGTTTTTTTTTTTTAAAATTATCTGGAATTATAATCAAAAATTAGGGATTATCCAATTTACACTTTAGAAAATAAAAATATATAAAATACCATTTTTATTTAAATTTTAGTATGTGTTTTTAATTAATTATATTTTCTAAGCTATGCCATTATTTATTATTAAAATAATAACTAAAAGAATTATTGCAAGACTCGATCCTTTTGAGGTAGTTTTTAACACATTTCGGGCAGTAGTTCGGCCATTAATTGATCGAAATTTGTTGGTTTTTAAATAATCTAAACTTAAAAAGTTTGTCTTTGTAAATATAATCGTTAGCATAGTTTCCCTTAAAAAGAAGAATAACGATAAAAAATACCATATGGCAGCACTAAATCTCGCAATTAAGCTCCCTTTTGGGAACTTTTCATACAATTAAGTTAAAATATTCCATTTTATACGGGTTGTGGCTCGGTTGTATTAAAATCATATGAGAAATAAATTAAAATCTTAAAGTTTATGCCTGAATTCGAAAAATAGTCAGCCAGAATTGACGGTAACGGTTTATCATTTTTAATTTTCAAAGAAATACGATAATTTTTTTCAAAAACACATTTTTTTCAAAAAAATAGTCAATCTTTTTTATCAACCTTCAGGGATCTACGTTTCAATCTTAGATATTCGCCGTGCGCTTATCTCAATTTTCATCCTTGATTTTTGACCCTCAGGTATTCGCCATTCTTTTGTCCCAATTTCCATACTCAAATTTTGACCTTCACGCACCCGCCATTCTTTTGTCCCAATTTTCATACTTGATTTTTGACCATCAAAAATTCGCCCTCCCATTCTCCCCATTTGTATACACGATTTTTGACCTTCAGGCATTCGCCATTCTTTTGTCCGAATTTTCGCACTCGATTTTTCAATGTCACGTATCCGCCATTCTTTTGTCCCAATTTCCATTCTCAAATTTTGACCTTCACGCACCCGCCATTCTTTGTCCCAATTTTCACACTCGATTTTTGACCCTCAGGCATCCGCCATTCTTTTGTCCCAATTTTCATACTTGATTTTTGACCATCAAAAATTCGCCCTCCCATTCTTCCCATTTGCATACACGATTTTTGACTTTCAGGCATCCGCCATACTTTTGTCCCAATTTCCATACTCTATTTTTCACCCTCAGGCATTCGTCATTCTTTTGTCCCAATTTTCATACTTGATTTTTTACCATCAAAAATTCGCCCTCCCATTCTTCCCATTTGCATACACGATTTTTGACCTTCACGCACCCGCCATTCTTTTGTCCCAATTTCCATACTCAATTTTTCACCCTCATGCATTCGTCATTCTTTTATCCCAATTTCCATACTCAATTTTTGACCCTCAGACATCCGCCATTCTTTTGTCCCAATTTTCATACTTGATTTTTGACCATCAAACATTCGCCCTTCCGTTCTCCCCATTTGCATACACGATTTTTGACCTTCAGGCATTCGTCATTCTTTTGTCCCAATTTCCATACTCGATTGTTCACCTTCAGGCATTCATTCTTCCCTTGTCCCAATTTTCCATTCTTCCTTTTCCCGAATTATTGCAAAAATAAAACGAAAAAAGTTTTCCCGCCTAATTTCTTCGTATTTTTCAAAATAATTTCCTTTTTTCTAAAATAGTTTTCCCATTTTTCCCCCTACTCTGTCCATCCCTTCTTTTGCAAACATTCCTACCCTTATTTTAGGAATTTTTTTTTAGCTTTTATTAAAAAACAAAAATTTTCCATTTAAATAATTTTCTTCTGCGTGTTCTGTGAAATCTTTCTCCAATAAAACAATTAAGAGAAGCTTGTGTCCCCCTGTCAAATGGAACAGGGAAAGACGAACAATTTTGCTGTAAGTCTTTTTTTTTACTCTTTTTGTTGGATAATTTTGTTTTGTTGTTTGTTGTTGCTGTGATAATCAAAACCAATCAACGAGTACGCGTTCTAATGTTTGGCGGGTGCACATTTGACGCATTCAATCAATTGAGGCGACAAATCACTGCAGTTAATTGGCACAGCAAATCTCACCCAATTGGTTAACCAACACAAGCAAATAAAATTGAGCACCGATGTCCCCCTCTTGGGCCGATGTCTCTTCTCGATGGTAACTGGTACCACGAGGTGGTAGGGGGTCATGACCGAATGAAATGTAAATAATTGCAGCAACACATACACATAAACAGACTTACTAGAAGCATGTCAAAAATGCGCACTGAGACTGTGTCTCCCCAAAAGGGATTTTTTCAATTCTTTCGATTTAAATTACTTTGTCAACCACACAATCACGTTTGCAAATAAACAAAAGAAAAAAGGGCAAGGGCAGCAGCACACGAAGTGGATTATAAAAAATCAAGTGTGAAGGTTTGTGTGAATTTGTATTTTTTCTTTCGATTTCCTTTGGTCTTTCCTCTCTCTCTCTATCTCTCTCTCTTAGTGCCTCGTTTTTGTTGTGCCTTTTTTTTTAATTTTTCCTTTTGTTTCAGTGAAACGAACAACAAAACTTTATGTGCAAAAATAAAAATGGCCTTTTTAGTGACGCTTCTTAATATAATTGACAGCAACGAGACACCCTTTTCGCTCCAACTCCTCACACCCGTCGAACGTAAATATGCGAACACGTATGCCCATTCCCCCTTTCTTGTTGTGATGCTCTTTTCAGGCGAATGTATTAAACTGCAGTTGACCATCGCCCAGTTAATATTTGTAATTTATTTGCATTAGTATTGGGGCTAGTGTTAGTGTTAGTATTTCATAGTCAATTGACATGCATTAATGATTTGACCGAATAAAAATAGAACAACTCAGTTGAGACCCTCTCGCCATTATTGCTAATTTTACTATAATTTTTTTTGTAGTTATTCTTTTCGGTATTATTTTTATTTTCAAAATTTTTTCTTCAAAAATGGGTAAACACTTGACTATGACTGAGATTGACACTCGCTTCAATGGCGGAAATATTCTTCAATTAACGAAATTTGGCAAAATTACCACCCCAACTTTCGGTGTCCTTTATTTTTTGTTAAGAAAAAATCGTCTGTTTTGTCTCTGATTTATCTCAATATGTCCCGGTTCCCCATTTCTCCGTCTTCTTACATATATTTTTATGTTAAACTGAAAATTATTGATTTTTATCTAATTCTAATTTTCTTTGTTTCAAGAATTTCCCCAAAAATTCTATTAAAAATGCGGAGAAATTTTATACCATTTAGCCTGCCTTTTATTATATTGGAATTTTTTTTCTGAAAATTTCAATTTTTTTTTTTTTTTGAAAATTTCTTTAAATATTTCTCAATAATTTTGTTGGGGTTATTTTCAGGAAGCTTTCAAAAATTGTCATCTAGCTATTAAAAATAAAAAACTTCACAATTTCTTGTTTCGTTTTCAAAAAGTCTCTTCTTTTTTTTCTTAATTTTTTATTAATTAGATTTTTTTCTGCAAATTTAAAAATTTGTTTTTATTTTTTTAAATATTTTTTTTTTAGACAACTAAAAATAGAAAAATTAAAAAACAAAAATATTACGCACCATTAAAAAAAATGTTGATGTATTTTTTTAAAATTATTTTGTTTTAAATTTTAGATTATTTTGTCCATTTTTAAAAATATTTTCCCATAAATTTTTGTGGTAGCAATTTTAAAAAAAAAATTGTCAACAAATTCAGAAGATTTTCTTTCAATAATTTTGAATTCCTTTTATTACAACACCACCTCCATCCCCCCCCCCCCCCCAATCCAATTTCACCTAAAACGAAATTTTGTTTATTTTTCTTAATTTTTTATTAATTGAATTTTTTTTGGAAACTGAATTTTTTTTCCATATATTTTCTGGGAAATATTTTCCATCAATTTTTTTAGAATATTTTCCCAACAACTAAAAATAGAAAAATTACAAAAAAAAATTGACCCCTTCAATTTTCTTTTTTTTTAAATCTAATTAGTTTTTTTGGGGTATTTTTATAGTTTTTTCCAATTTTTAAAAATATTTTTCCCATAATTTTTTGTGGCTATCTCTTAAGATATTTTCCAGTATTTTTTTTAAAAATATTTTCCCAACAACTAAAAATACAAAAAAATTTAAAAAAAAATGCTGCCTCTTCTAAAAAATGTTCATTTTTTCATATTTTTTTTTGTATATTTAATTAGTTTTATTTTTCAGGGTATTTTTAGATTTTTTTCCATTTTTAAAAATTAGTTTTCAAAATTTTTTTTTTTCTAATATTAAACATGAAAAAATTAAAAACAGTTTTTCTTATTTCCTAAAATTTTCTTTATTTTTTTTAATTTGTTATTAATTGAATTGGTTTTTGCGAATTTTAAATGTTTTCCTATAATTTTTGGGAGGTTTTTTTAAAGATTTTTTTTTTAACAAAAATTAAAAAATCATTTTTTCTAACAAATTCAGAAGATTTTCTTTCAATAATATTAAATTCGTTTTAATGGTTTTACTTTTTAGTCCTCCCCTCTTTCTAATTACTCAAAATGTTGTGTTTTTTTTTCTCCAAAAGATTTGTAATTTTTTATATGTTCATTAATTTTTTTATAGAAATTAATTTTAAAGTGTTTTTTTTTAACAATTTCTATAAATTTCCAGTAAAACTGACTATTTTTGCAGATTTTATTTTCAATTTTTTTTTAAAATATATTTTTTTTAAAAATAATACCAAAAATTTGTTGTTTTTTTTATTTTGCAATTCTTTAAGAGAATTTTTTTTTAATTTTATGAGTTTTAGGATATTTTATTGAGCAGTTTTTGGTGTCTTTTTGAGCAGTTTTTTTTTATTTTCTCTTTTTGGCCGGGACTTTTTAAAAAAATCGAAATTGCTCTGCTTTGGAAAATACTTAAGAAATTGCAATGTAAGAAAATACTTGATAAGAAATTGAAATGTAAGAGGTTGGAGGGGGGGGCATATGAGATGGAAGTGGGGCGAACATAGAGGACACACGTTGCGCAAATAAGAATTCGTAAATCATCTGTGCTCGGGCGATAATTAGTGACGCGATGCTAGGTTGCGATAATAATTGCATGTCGTCGGCGTGATAATAACTACTGTCACCGCGCTACTCTCCCTCAGTCACTTTTGCAACCCCCCCCTCCTCCCCGCACCAATCACACGCATTATTATTGTTGGCCATGTGTACTTGCCATTGGAATTCGATCGAAATCAGAATTTTTAATGCGAAAATAGGTAGAAATTATTGAACAAACCCAACAGTTCCCACCAAGTCCCCTCATCACAATCCCCTCTAAAAAGAAAATCTCGTAAAAATGATAATAACATGTGTATGGGTTTATGTATGTATTAATAATAAAAAATAATCCATTCTGTACTCTAATTTCTCTTCAGAAATTAATAACAAAAACTTAAACTGAGAAAATGTTTAAAGGGGGAGACGGAGGGAGCTTTAAATTAAATTATTGTATATTATTTTTTTAACAGGTGATAATGTTGCAAACCTCCTACAAATACTCACCATTTAAAAAAATGATTTTTCAAATCAAAAGAAGTTCCGAAAATTTTCCATATTCTTTTTATGGCCTATCGGAGGATACCTCTAGCAATAGGTGGGAGGGGGAGTGGCTGAAACAAAAGGAATACTGGCAAAATCAGAAGAGCTACGGCGGTTAGGGGGACAAGTAAGAAGAATTTTTTCAACCACAATCCCCCTTTTCCCTGTGCCCCATTGTCAACATTTGCTATTTTTTATACAAAAAAAAATGGATTTTTTCACTTGAAAAAATTTCCTAAGAAAACTTAACAAAATTTGGGATCTTTTCTAGTTCAAAAAGAAAAAAAAAATATCCTAAAATATCCTGATCTTATTGGATTTTTTTTTTTGTTTTTTAAAAAAATAAAATTATACGAAAATGTTTTTTTTTTTTGTTGCGACTATTTTAAGACGTCTTATCGGAAACTGTTCAAGAAGCAACCAAAACGTGGAACAATAACAACAAAAAAATGACTTCAAAGAAAAGGAAAAAATCAATCATCCTCCATTTTGTAACAGATTCGAATGTCCATCGAACGCTTATGGCTATTGAATGTGTTTTTGTGAGTGTGCGTATGAATGTGCGTTTTTTTTGCGTTTTGGGGGGAATTAGAATTGGAATCCGAATCGAAATCCAAATTGAAATTCGTCAAAAAAGGGCGATTTATTTCTAATGTTTTTCGCTTCGTCTGAATTTACGCAGAATCGAGACGAAATCCTTCAACATCGCCCCCGCACTGACCCACACTGTCTTCCATTCACCATCTCTCCACTTATCGGTGGACATCTGTGACACTTAAATTGATATGAACGTGGGTATTTTCACGATGACACTGCGTAGGAAGAGGGTACGTCCGGGTGAGATGCGATTGCGGTGACAATAAATAGTGAATAACGAACGCACGAGCGAAAGCGAAAGGTTGAGGGGCGAGAACAGAAAGAGCTGAACGAGGCAAAATCTGAACAATTGACAAACTTTGCAGCGAACAATAGTCTAAGCCGTATGGGAAGGGGTAACGGTCTATCGTCTTGCTTCCTTTTACTCGGCATTGTGCCGCATTTGCGTCCGAATCCTGTCAGGATCTTGACCGATGGGTGAGCGTTTGCTGGAAAATTCATCTTGCTCATTCTGTCAGAGTGGGAGAGACAGAGAAACAGTGAGGAGATAACTGACAGTACTTTGGAAGAGGAAATGGACAAATGCCGTTGACCAATGAAAAAGCGCTACCCGACAAGAGTGCCGTCGTGCGCTAAACAAACGCACTTTGTCGTACGCACTTTTCCATTGCCTCCTCCAGCCGTATGGCTTCGCATTCCTTTAACTTATCAGCAAAATTTCTGTGTTGTTTAGGGTTCTTAGCTGGAAAATTCACTAACAATTTACAAATGCAAAATTCCACAATAATTTTTCGCCAGCCTCTTGCCTTTTATAGTATTTTTGCGATTTTTTAAATTTCTTCTTTTAAATTGTTCCTAATTTTTTGATAATTTTTCTAATTGTTTTTGGTTTGATTTTTATTTTTATTTTGTTACTAGTTGTGCTAAGGATAATTTTTTGCCGCTTAATTTTTCTTTTAATTTTCTTTAAGGAAATTTATTAAAACAAAAAAATTTACCCACTTTTTTTCGAAGAATGTAATTTTGCACTTTTTTTTTTTAAGCGTAAAACTTTTATTCCAATAGTTTTCGATTAACTGAGTTCTAAAATGAGGTCTTTTTCAGCTCCTAAAAATTGAAAATTTCCATTGATTCTTAAGATTAGTAATTTATAGAAAATATTCAAATAAAAAATTACATAAAAACAGGACTAAATGCCTTCACGGAAAATATTTTCGAATAATTAACACCTCAAAAGTATTTTTTTTCCTCCCTTCAAAAATATTTAACACAATCACAAATGCACCCTAAAAAATGTATAAATTGTTTTTTACAGCCCAAACCCCTCTTAACAAATAAGCTTTGTAAAAATATAAAGAATAGAAATATTTTTAAAAAAAACACACACCTTAAAAATATAAAAAAATTACACTTAAAACTAAAATTTCGATAATTTTTTTATAAATCGAAAAATTAAATAATAAAACACACTTTTTTATTAAGTAAAGGACTCACTTCTCTGATGGTCTAATTTGATCGACTATCCATCAGATTTTTTTTTTTTTTTGATTAGCAAAAATTAATTTAAAAAAAATTTTGATTTTCTTCCCATTTTATTTTCGGTTTCGAATAATTTAACGACAATAATTTTTTCGATTGGTTTTTGTTGGGGCGTGCCAGTTTATGAATATAATTTTCTGTGGGATTTTGACGGTTCTTAAAAAGTTTATTTTGCTTACAACGATTTGGTTTTGGCTTTTAATTGAATTTTTAAACATTTTTTTTTAAATCTTATTTGAAATTGTATTTTGTGTATTTTTTTTGTGGGCAAAGGAAAATTTCCTTATAGAATGGATCTTGTCGGCTATTAACTTTAGGATTTTTATCGGATAAAAATATTATTATTTTAGTTTATAATATAAACTTTGTAAATATTACTGCAAATTAGACAAAAAAAAATGATAAAAAAATGCATTATTCTCATGCGTGTCCATGAGAAAAGCTCCTTCTTTTTTTTGAATATATTTTATAGTAACTTTTTTCTATGAAAAAGTTTTTCTATTTAAAAACAATAATAAAATATTTTTTGACTTTTATATAAAATTTTAGAGTTTCTTTAGTTTTTTTTTTAAAAATTTTTCTTTAGTTCTTTTTTTTGGAATTTATTGTTTTTTTGTTTGGAAAATAATAAAATAGTGTGAAAATTTCCTCTTTAACAGAGTCGAAGCTTTTTGGTTTTTTTAATAAGAAAAATTTGGTAAAATTTAGTATTTTTTTCTTCTATGATATTCTCAAAATAAACTCTCAGAAATTTCTTCGTTATTTTCTAAAAAATTCTCACAATTTCTTCTTATTTTTTTAATTTTGTATTTTTTTTGGAATTTTTTCTTCTTTTGGCAAATAATAGGAAAAGGGTGAAAATTTCCTCTTTAACAGAGTCGAAGCTTTTTGTTTTTTTTTTACAAGAAAATCTGGTAAAACTTAGTATTTTTTTTCTTCTATGAAATTTTCAAAATAAACTCTCAAAAAATTCCTCATTTTTTCTAAGAAATTCTCAGCATTTCTTGTTTTTTTTTTAAATTTTTTTTTTAATTTCTCCTTTTTTTTGGTTAATAATAAGAAAAGTATGAAAATTTCCTTTCATTTTCTTCTTTTTTTTACCAAGAAATTCCTCATTTTTTATAGGAAACTCTCAAAATTTCTGCCGCTTTTTTTAACTTTTTTTATTATTTTGGGATTTGTCCTTCTTTTGGGTTTGATTGAATAAATTGTAAAAACTTTTTTTTTTATCAAAACAGTTCTGAAAATTTCTTTTATTTTTCTAAAATATTCTCCAAATTTCTTCCGCTTTCACAGAAATTTTCTTAATTTCCCTTTATTTCTAAGAAACTATCTAATTTTCAGCATTTTTTTCTTTTTTTTTCTCTTTTTTCTTAGAATAAATTTTTTCATATTTTTATGTAAGAAATTTTTAAAATTGCCACGTTTTTATCTAAGAAATTCTCAAAATATTCTAGTTTTTTCTAAGAACTGCTCAAATTTTCCACGTTTTTTTTTTAAAATTTCAACGTTTTCTTGTTTTCAAAGAATTTTTTTAAATTTTTCCTTATTGTCTAAGACATTCTCCAATTTTTCATATTTTTTCCAAGAAATTCTCTAAATTTTTCACGTTTCTTCTAGGAAATTCACAAATTTTCTAATTTTTATTAAAAAATTTGCAAACTTTTCTTGTTTTTCAAAGAATCTTTTAAAAAATTTCTCCTTCTTTCTAAGATATTTTCTTAAATCGTTCATATTTTTTCTAGGAAATTCTCAAATATTTCACGTTTTTTCTAAAAAAATTTTTTCTAAATAACTTCTTTTTTCTAAGAAATTCTCAAAAAAAATTCATTTTTTGTAAAAATATTCTCAAAAATTAACGTGCTTTTCAAAGATTTTTTTAAAACTTCCTTTTTTTCTTAAGATGTTCTCAAATTTTGTCTAAGATATTCTCAAATTTTCCTCGTTTTTTCTGAAAAATTCTTATATTTTCAACGTTTTTTCTAAAAAAAAATTAAATTTTTCTAGCTTTTCTAAGAATTTTTTTCAATTTTCTCATTTCTTAAACTTTCCTTACTTTTCAAAGTTTTTTTTTTTAAATTTCTTCTTTTTTCTAAAACATTTTAAAGATTTTCTCATTTTTATGTAAAAAATTCTCGAACTTTTCTTGCTTCTCAAATTTTTTTAAAAAATTTCCTCGTTTCTTCTAAAACACTCTCAAATCATTCACGTTTTTTAAGAAATTCGCAAATTTTCCTTATTTTTTCCAAGAAATTTTTAAATTTTCATAATTTTTTTCTAAACAATTCTCAAAAATTTCTTAAACAATTATTAATTGATAATATTCTTGTTATTCTAGAACATAAGACGTTCATTAAAAAAAAAAAAAGAAATTTCGAAAATTCCCTCCATTTTTCTTGCTGTTTCTTAAAAAAATATGTTCGATTGACAAAATTTTGGAAATTAAACCCGACGAAAGAATGTATTTGAAAAATTAAAAATAAAAATTCAGTTTTATTATTGAATAACGAAAGAATTTCCCAAAAAAAAACTCAACACTGAATGGAAGAGAAAAGAAAATAGCCAACGAATTAGCGATAAAAAAGTGACAACAATTAAAAGGAGGTGAAAAGTTCAAAAGGAGGTGGGGCCAAATTATCGGCAATCAAAACAAGCCGTTCCTTATCAAATCTGTCTCTTTTTCTGCACTTTGCTTTTGGTTCATTTTTTTTTCGTGGTTTTAAAGGAAAAAAAACTATTAACAACAAAAATCTTTAAGTATTAATAAAAATGATTAAAAGTGAAATTTTTACGAGCCAAATGATAAGAGAAAAAAACCTAATCAAGCAACGAAAAGAGACGGAAGGGGGCCTATCGCAAAAAAAATTTCTCTGTTTTTTTTAGGGTTTTTTTTCTGATTGTAAGAAATTTTTTTAAATATTTTTTAAAAGTTAATTTTTCTTATCATTTTGTGAATTTATTGTTTCAAAAACAAGGAAAAAAAACTGAAACCCAAAACAAAACAACAGAAAATGGTTCACAATAATTCCTATTCGTTTTTAATAATTAATTTTCTTCGTAAAATTTTATTCGCAAAACTTTTCGTTAAAAAGAAAATTACAAAAATTAAATGGCCACAAATAATTTCTATTATTATCCAAAAAGTATTGGGGTTT
Source organism: Atherix ibis (assembly GCA_958298945.1). Classification (NCBI taxonomy): domain Eukaryota; kingdom Metazoa; phylum Arthropoda; class Insecta; order Diptera; family Athericidae; genus Atherix; species Atherix ibis. The sequence goes on along the minus strand of OY282610.1, from coordinate 24,173,361 downwards.
TTTCTTGTTGTTGTTGTTTTTGTAATAGTTCTCTAAGTGGGAACGGGTCTAAACCAGAAGGGAATATTTTCAGCAAAAAGAAAAAAAATTCAAAATTACCGAATAACTTAAAATCGCTTTGGACAACCCTCAGCGTTGTTCGAATGCGTAAGGAAAACAACCGAGCGCATAAAAGGCCACCACCGAACGTCGCGTCGGCAATCGCATCGCAATGTACTTTAACCGAACGCTGGTGTGCGTTGGGACGCGTTGCGAAGAGAGTTGAGTACAACGCAACGGAGAGTGTGCAGCTGCCGCAGCAAACGAATGGCGTTGCTGCGTTGTAAATTTGCCGTCGGTAAATGTGCCTTCGGGAATTCGGCCAATAAAAATCGAAACGCGCTTAGTTTTTCCTGTTCGCTTTTCTCCTCCCCTTCTCTTCCGTCACTAATGTTGCTAATTTAATGTCGATTCAATTAAGAAAATTTATATAATATCATGACAGTGGGCGAAAGGGGCCCAGTCGGTTGTTATGCAATTTTTATATTTTTCTTTTGGCTTTGGCGACTTATTTTTTTGGGGAAATTTTCGGAATTTTTACTTTTAAATTATTTCAACATTTAAGATGGAACAAAATTTTAAGGAAAATGTTTAAAAACCTTTATTCTGTGAGGGGGATGGGGGGGGGCGTGGGTAATTAAATAGTCTCGTAAAAATTCACTATTGTAAAAATTAACGAAGCCGTTTTCTGATTTGTACAAATTTTTGTCGCGTTTTTTGCATAATTTTGTTTTTTATATAATTTGTTAAGTTTCTGTTTTGTTGAGAATTTTTCTTTTAAAAACATTCTTTGCTAAAAAAATTCTTTTAAGAGATTTCTTTCCTACAAAAATTCTTTTAAGTTTTTTTTCTTAAAAAATTCTTTTCACTTTTCTTAAAAAACTTTTTATTTATTTACAAATAATTTTTTACATAAGAAAAAATGGCTTATTTTTTTATTTTATCCTCTTTTAGAAATGACAAATTGAATTTTTTTGGGGCAATTTCTTTGGTAAAAGAAAAATGCATTTTTTTTTTTGGGCAATTTAGTAATTTCAATTTGTAGTTTTTTTTTTATTTTTTAAACTTAAGAAAAAATAAAGTAATTCTTTTTGGAAAAAAAAAAATTTATCAGGAAAAAAACTATGCTTTTTTTCTGAATTTTCATATCAAAGAAAGTGTTTTCAAAAAAATTCCAATATATTTTGGTAAAAAAAATTTACATTTTTACTTAACAAAAAGTTTGTTATTTTTATGAAATTTTTACTTCAGAAAAACGTAATTTTTTTTATTGGAAATTTTTACTTTTTCTAGGAAAAACGTATTTTATTGGCTTTTTTTGTTGTTTTCGATATACTTTTTACGGAAATTTTTTCATAATAAACTATTTTTAAAGTTAATTGATTTTAAATTAAGTTTTAAGTTTAATTGAAAAATATAGTTTTAATTATGATCGTTTGAATTAATAATTGGTCTATGGTAATTATTTTCGATAGGAGGAAAAAGTAATAATGACCGACGAATCAAATATGAAGAAGAAGGAAAGGAAATGCGTATTAGAATGAGGGAGGAGCAAATCAGAAAATCTTAAAAGCGATGGCCAAAAGAGAGAATTAGATGGAAATAGTCGTTGTTGATTAAATGAAAGAGAGCAGAAGAGAAAAAAGTGTAACTAATTGCATTAGTCCTAATTGAAAGAGAGAGAGAGAGAGAGAGAGAGACCCGCATTTCTGTTTCTCTCTTGTTATTATTAATACTAATATTTTTATTTTTGGGGGTAAATGACTTTTATTGGGAATTTCTAAAAACTGACGAGGTAAATCGCAACAAAATTTTCAAAATGAAACCCTTTTTTGGGTTTTATGTTTTTTTTAAATTTTCATAATTGTTAATACTTTTAATATTTTCGTGTTAATATTTAGTGGCAAAAGAAAACCAAAACTAATCGTTGATTGGCTGACATTCCGACCGTTTAAAGAAGTTATAAGCACGTGCCATTGTAAGAAATTCATTTTTGAATTTCGATTGGAACTGTACTCATTTTAAGAACTAATAGGAAATGACCCTTAAAAAGGGGATATCATAAAAAAAAAAAAATGTCGTAAAATAGTAATTATTTTTTTGCAGTAAATTTCCTTTACACAAAATAGCACAAAACCCCATCCTGCCCATTAAAAGAAAACCAAAATTTGAACCGAATCTTATAGAAAATCAAAATTTTTTTGTTTTTTTTTTCTCAAATTAATTTTCTTATTACTTAAAAATAACCAGTTTAACTTAAACAAGCTAAACTTAAACCAGTCTAAGTTAAACTAGCTCAACTTAAAATACCTTCAGTTAAACCAACTTAACTTAAACTACTTTAATTTTCTTGTTGCCTAGAAATAACCAGCATAATTTAAACAAGCTAAACTTAAATCAGCCTAAGTTAAACTAGCTCAAGTTTAACTACCTTAACTTAAACCAGCTTAACTTATATCTGCTTAAATCAAACTGGCTAAACTTATAAGAGCCAAACTTGAACCAGCTTAACTTAAACTACTTTAATTTTCTTGTTGCCTAAAATTAACCAGCTTAACTTAAACAAGCTTTACTCAAACTAGCTAAACTTAAGCTTTACCAGCTTAACTTAAACAAGCTTAACTTAATGCAGCCTAATTTAAACTAGCTTAATTTTCTTATTGCCTATAACCAGTTTAACTTAAATAAAGCTAAACTTAAGCCAGCCGAACTTAAACTAGCTTAACTTAAAATACCTTTACTTAAACCAGCTTAGCTCAAACTGGCTAAACTTATACTAGCCAAACTTAAACCAGCTTAACAAAAACTACCTTAATTTTCTTGTTGCCTAAAAATATCCACCTTAACTTAAGCCAGCTTAACTTAGGCCAGCTTAAAACTACTTAAGCTACACAGTTTTTGGCGAATCGGAAAAAAATATCTAACACCAAAAATCTAAGAGCTCCTCTCAACAACAAAAAATTCAATTTCATTTTCGTTCTAATTTTATGCGTTTAAGAAGAAATTGTGTTAAAAATTTTATGAAAAAATTAATCCTAAAAGAAAATGTATTTAAAAAATTATGCTTGCCATAAAAATTTTCCAAACAGAAAAAGGAATGTGTGAGCGCAGCAGTCGTCGTTTTCGAAATTTTTTTTCCCCAAAAAATTTCTCACTTCACATCCGGCAAGAACCAACCCCCCTCGACCATAAAAATATAACATTTAAAAACAAGGACAGGATGTTCAGAGCGAAAAGAAACCGACTTACTTTTGATAATAGTAATAATATGAACTCACCTGCCACTTTTGGTGATGACCATTTCGGTTCCCAACTTATGGAATTTCTCCCAGAGTTCTTTGCCTTCGAGCGTCACTTTTGGATCGTCCACGACACCATCGTCCTCGGGCTGGAGAGCCCTGAGCGGTCGCATAGCGGGATGGAGTTGATGCGCGGCGACCGATGCGAGTACAACGTCCTCGGCTGTTGTGTAGGGTGTGCCGAGGGGATGATGGGCGTGGGGATGGTGCGGCGGCAGCTTAGGCAACAGTCCGCCGGGATACAAATGCGGATGGGGTCCCGCCGGACTTCCAGCAAGGGCAGCTAGAGCCGCTGCCGGAAAATACGGTTGCGGCGGTACGTGCGGCAACGAGGGCGGATGTCCCGCCGTCTGCGAGTGGTGGTGATGGGACTGTTGCTGTTGGCTAGACTGTTGCTGCTGGGCGACTGCTGCCGCCTGCTGCTGTTGTTGCTGCTGGTGGTGGTGGTGGTGATGGTGATGATGCGGGGGATGCGAATGAGCGCTCTGCTGTGACTGCGATTGCTGAACAGAACCGGGCGAATTCTGTCCGCCGATCTGTTGGTTCTGGTGCTGTGGTGATGTCGTACCCGCCGTCAACAGCGATGACACGCTGAAGTCAGTGGGTCTTGGTAGCTGCAGGAATGGATGATATGCCATCCCATTCGCAAACCTGCTGATGGTATCGTCAGATTGGAGCAATTCTTGGACGTCGTATCTCATTACAACATTACAATTTTCAGTCTGACCCCTAGGGAAGAATTATATCTCCTTCGATTAAATTGAACGTTCTCTTTTTGCACTTTCTCTTCTTTACTCAACAATTTTTCTTATTTATTTTCAATTAAATATTCTTCACCACATTTCATTAGTGTCCCCACCCCCAAAAATCAAACTTTAGTTTATTGAAATTTTCTGAACTTTTCAAGTTCTCTTTTGCCATTCATCTCGAAGGCAAATCATCTTCGTAGCATATCATCCCCCATGAAAATTTCCCCATTAAAATTTTCAATCGCATTCTTTTTGATTCAACTAAATTTTTACGTTAATTATTTTTTTTCTATTGTTTTCACCTTTTTCCTAACACGATTAATTCTCAACTAAAAACGCGACTCTTCTATTTGCGTAATTCTAATTCGAATGGACCCCCCCATTAATGCACACCATTTTTGTTTTGTACGAAATTCGATTTGTTCTTGTCGCTCGCGGACACTTTTCGAAATTTACCATTTCAACACCGAAACTTTAACTTTCAACACTCGCGGTTTTTATTTTATTTTTCTTTTTGTTTTAAATTTTTTCTTCTTTTTTGTATTTTAAGTTAAACGAAGAAAAAAAAACTAAACAATTTTTCCACGCACTTTTCTATACCGAAAAAGAGGGACAACGATTTTTTTTTCTCTATCACGCACGATTGTCAGCGTTGCGTTTTTAGTTTAACTGAATTTTTTCTTTCTTTTTTCTCTTTGGAGCCTTACTCAGTTTAGTTGCATCCACAAATTTGCATTTTTCATTTTTCCTATTTCGGCAAATTCAAATTGATAAAATTTTTGGATTGACTCTTTTCCGCGGCAACAAATCCACGAGAAGGGATCTTAAGAGACAACGATTTAGAATCTTTTTCAAATTTTCCTTGCTCTCTTCAATCAGCATTTTAGTGAGTATTTTTATATAAAAACTAAATGGGAAGAAAAAAAATAATACACGAAATCAGTTTTTCCCAAAAATTCCTTCTAAATTCAAAGGATTTTTATTAATTATTTACGTTGAGTTTTTTTTTTCCTAATTTTTTTAATTCAAAATTTTTAATAATTTATACTGGTTTTTTTACTATCCATTAAATTTTTTGCGTTTTTGTGGTGAGAAAATAGACGCAGGATTTAAAAAAGAAAATGGTGAAAAGGAAAATAATTTATTGTATTTTGCCGACGATTTTTTTTCTTTGGTTTATTTTTTTCCACAAAACTTTGCAAATTTTCCAATCGAAGCAAACCAAATCACTCCGCCTTCTTTTCGTTTTTATTTAGGAAAATTCCCGCCCCCGTTTTTTGATAAAATTTTGATTTTCCCTCCAAAAGAAAGCCAAAAAAAACAACAGATTTTCTCTTTTATTGTTTTCTCTCGTTTTTGTCGTTGTTCGTCTTTCTTTCTTTCACTATTTCTCTCATAACTTTTGTGATTAAATTTCTCTACTGTTTATACACGATTTTTGCTTCTTTTCTTTCCTTTTTTTCTTCTCACCTGCTTTAATGCTCACTTTTCTTTTAATTTTTCAATCAATTTCTTCTCACTTTTTTATTTTGTTTAAAAGCACTTTTTTCTCAGATATTTTTTCTTCTCTTTTTCATCACAATTAAATTCACATGATTTTTTTCTTATATATTTTTTTCGAATTTCTTAAAATCACAAACACTTATGAATTTTTCTCTTTTTCAATTTTTTTTTTTTTTTGTAACCTAAGAAAGAAATTATGGGAAAAAATTAACAAATTTCATCAACTAAAAATATATTGACAACAAAAATTGATTTTAACGCACGCACACATACACATCTATAAAAGAAAAATTAATTTAAAAAAAAATTATTGGAAATTTCCTTTGAAAATTGCAACAAAAAACGAAGTTCTTTTTTTCGTTTGCATTTGAAAATTACGAATTTTCACGTAATTTTTTTTTTTTTTTGGTATTTTTCACGTTGATTTTAACACTTTTGATTATTTTTATTAAATTAAATTAAAAAAAAAAGAATATTTAAAAAAACACCATCGCAAACGTACCGAAACAGGGTTTTTTTTTCTTTTTTGAAGGGGAGCTTGATAAATTTTACCCCACAAAATTGGGAATATTTTCTTGATTTGCTATTTTAATTTTTGTTTTTAATTTGGTTTTTTTTTTAACTGCAACTAAAGTTCCTTAAAAAAAGGAATTAATTATTTTTCCAATTTTTCTATTTTGAATTTTTTTGAATAATTTTTAAAAAAATCTTTAAAAAAATTTCCTGGGCATTGTTTTACTTTTTCGCACGATAAAAATATGATTTTTTTTTGCATTTCTTGTTTTATTTGGTTTTTTATTGTCAGTAATTGTTTTTTTGGACCTTAAAATGAAACCATTCAATAGACCCCTGAAAATTATCCTAATCAAGTCGAGACCCCTAAATTAAGATAAAAAGCCTTTTTGTGCTTTTATTTTTAATTGTGCTTTTATAAAAATTTTCATTTTTACATAAAATTTGGAAAATTTTTTTTTAGTTAATTTTGTAATCAGAAAAATTCTTAAAAAAATTATTTTATATCCAAAGAGGATCCTTTATTTTTAATGAATCAAAAACCAAAAAAGAAAAAAAATAATTTTTTAACTTTTACTTAAAATTTTGAATTTTTTTTTTATTTAATTATTAATGAGCAAAAATCTTCTAAAAGTCTTAAAAAAAATAATTTTTCATCAAAAAGGATCTTTTTTATAATGTTGAAACCAAAAAAAAGAAAAAAAGAAAAAGGGAAAATGGGAAATTTAGTAAATTTTATAGAATTTTTAATATTTTTTTTACTTAAAATGGAATTTTTCACTTTTATTTAAAATATTAAAAAAGGATCCTTTTTTTTTAACTTTTACTTAAAATTTTGAATTTTTTTTCTTAGTTAATTTTTAATGTGAAAAATTCTTCTAAAAGTCTTAAAAAAATTATTTTATATTAAAAAAGGATCCTTTATTTTTAATGAATCAAAAACTCAAAAAAGAAAACAAGTAATTTTTTAACTTTTACTTAAAATTTTGAATTTTTTTTCTTAGTTAATTTTTAATGTGAAAAATTCTTCTAAAAGTCTTAAAAAAATTATTTTATATTAAAAAAGGATCCTTTATTTTTAATGAATCAAAAACCAAAAAAGAAAAAAAGGTACTTTTTCACTTTTACTTAAAATTTTGAATATGTTTTCTTAGTTAATTTTTAATGACAAAAATTTCTTTGAAGATTTAAAAAAAAAAATTATTTTTCATCAAAAAACGATCCTTTATTTTTAATGAATCAAAAACCAAAAAAAAAGGAAAACGTGAAAATTCTTCTTTTAGTAAAATTTACAGAATTTTTAATATTTTTTTAAAAAGTTTTCATAAATTCCCGCTTTCAGTTTCGAAATTGAAAAAAAGTAATTTTTTCACTTAAATTTTAAGTTTTGAGTATTTTTTTTATAAAAAAAAAATTTCAAAAATCTTAAAAAACATAACTTTTTTTACATAAAATCATTCATTTTTTTAATGAATCTAAAACTGAAAAAAAAGGAAAAAGGAAAAATTTAATAAATTCCATTTCAACTTTAAAAACTTTGATTTGCTTTTCTAAGTTTTGGTAAAAATAAAAAAAATCTTTTCCGTAAAATTGTAGAAATTTTTATGATGATTTTTTGCAAATTTCCCTTAAAATTCATAAGAAAATTGTGGACAAGTTTTTTAAGAAAATTCTAATTTTCTTTTAAATGTGTGGATTTTGTTGTTTTTTTTTGTAAAAATCTAATAGCAAATGGACATTTTTATGAATTTTCTTTTATTTTGACATAATTTTTAATCATATTTTGACATATTGTAAACTTGTTGCGAATCGTTTTCTTTTTGTTGACCATGAAAAAGGAGAAATTTCCATTCGCCGTTTTTCACAAAAAATGTAAAATTTTCCGAAATTGTCCAACTTAATTTTGTAGTGTGAATTTTTTATTTTTTGTTGAATACCATCTTATAAAAAAAAGTCTAAATCCTTTTTTTTTTTGCACATAGTTTTTTCTCACTTCCGGTTAGAATAAACCGAATTACTTGGAATTTATTTAATTTTCTTTGAAAATTTCTTTTCGAAGCGATTTTTATTTTTTTGCTTTTTAAAAAGTATAAGTTTTTTAGATGTTTTTTTTTAAGGGATGTGGTAAGAGGGGATAAATGGGGGTCTAGATTTTTTGTTTTATGAATTGAAAATAAGAATATTAAAAAACTTTTTACTTTTCACTCACTTTAAGGTCTTGTTTTTAATGTAAAAAATAATTGCATTATAGAAAAAATCACATTTTCTAACAACTTTTCTAATAATTTTACTTTTTCCATTTTTCTCTTACAACACTTTTCACTGTTTTTCTTTCGGTTTTACCAAAAAAAAAAAGAAAAAAAAAGAGTCCTTGCTTCACATTTATTGAATTTTTGTTGTGTTGTAGTTTTTTATTTTTATTAATTAGTTTCTCTTATTTTGGTAATTTTTGTTGTTGTTATCATTTTCAAGAAGTCCTTTTCAACTTATACAAATGTCTGCAAATTAAAATCAACACAAAAAATAGTAATTGGTAAAAATGTTTAATCAATTTATTTTGGCAAATTATAAAAAAAAGAAATTTGTTCTGAAGAAAACTCCTTTTTTCCTTTTTATGACAAAGAAACATTTTTAATAAGAACTCATCATTTTTTAATAAGAATTTAATCGTTGGTGTTTTTATGGCAAAAGTCAGAGAAGAGGAAATTTTCTATGTTGAATTTAAATCGGAAAGAAAAAACACTACCAAAAAAGAAAAGAAAAATCTTTTCAAAAATTAATTGGTATAAAAATTAATCTCAAAAATTAATTGGTATAAAAATAATTTGTTCGATGGTCCAAAAGCAAAGCAAAACAAAAAACCCCGATTTAACTTCTACTAAAAATAATTCGAATTTATCCTTTTGAGTAAAATAATGAATCCTTCGAATTATAAAAATTTCTATTCACTTTTAGACCATTTCTTTTTAGACCATTTTTTTTTTGACGCGCTTTTTTATAATTAGTAAAATTTATTTTTATTTATTTTGCTTTTCTCTTATTTTATGTTGAGTTTTTATTAATTCTCGATTTGCAAAAGGGAATAAGAATTTGGAAAAAATCCCATAAACAATAGTAAATTTGATGGTTCTTTAACTACCCTTTAAATTGTGCAATCAGTCCTAAGATTATCTGTCCATCCCCAAAAACTGATTTAGGTAATTTTTACAATCGCGAATAAAATTGATTTTTGTTTGTCCTTTTTTTTCTAGCGAGAAATTTCCAAATTTTGTATCAGTTATCCTTATTGCTATCAATAAAAATATCCAAAATATACACAAAAAAAAAAAAAAAACACTAGAAAAATTTCGACTGATTTTAATTGGAAAGGTAAAAAACAAAAAAAAAACCCCAAATTTTTATTGACAGTTTGTTCATTTTTTGTGGAGAATTTTTAAAAGATTACATTTTCTTTGATTTAAGTCACTTAATTTTTTTTATCATCTGTAAAAAGGCAAATTATTTTTTTTCACTTTCGATGTAATTAATTCCGCCCCCCCCCCTCCGCCCGACCTTTTTCGTTTAATATGAAAATCTTCGATTAGTTATTGTACAAATCGTCGATTAGTTATTGCACCCCCCACCCCCCTCAGCAAATAGAAATCTTTTCTTTAAGAAGATTTTTGATTTTTTGTTAATTTTGTTTAGAAAAAAAAAACCATTTCAAAATTTTCACGAATGTGTTTTGATGCATTTTGAATTTATTTTGAATTTTCTTTTAAATGGAAAAATTTTCACACACACACACACACTTGCGAGAATTGTCCAAAAAAAACAAAAAAAAAAAAACGTTCATTTTCGTATTTTTGCGAAAATCATTTTGAAAAAATTTCTTTAATTTGTTACCGTTTTTCTTGGTGGGGTTTTTCTATTATTTTTGTTGTTGTTTTTTTTTTCCCTGTAATGTTGCACAAAATCTTAATTGATTTTTTTTTTTTGAGTTAATTAATAACGTTCGAAAATTAAGAAAGAAAAAAAAAGAGCGACAAAAAAAGAATATAAAGAAAATATTTCGATATAATTTGCTGAAACGACACAACAGGACGACGACTACGATACTAACTACACGCCGGTCGGTTTCCAACTGGTTAACATATACACGACAGCGCGACACAACCGCAACCGGAGATATTTTTTCCTCTTTCGTCTTATTTTGAGTTTCGTTGGTGTTCTTTTTCCCTTTTCGTTTTTGTTTTCGTTTTTCTTTTTCCGCTAATTTTTTGTGGTGTTGTTGTTGTTGGTTTTGGTTGGCTTTGTTGTGTTTATTGAACGCTTCTCGTATGCAACACGAGACACGGGACCAGCTCCAGCTCCATCGGCCGTATTCGCGCGCACACACCAGCGTCTATCGTCCGCACACACACCAGTGTACACTATCAGCCGAAGCTCGCGAATAGGCTCCACCACACTTTGTGGAGAAAAACAATCGCCACAGCACACACATTCGCCCATTGACTAGCTAGCTCTTCTGTGACGGCGACAATTTATTAATTTGCTCTTCTGGCTCCCGTTCCTAGCCATATGCAGTGCGGCTGCTCACTCGTTCCTAGTCATACGACAATGGTGCCTTCACACTAGGTGGTTTTGTTTCGCTCTCACAATTCTCGTTGTCACACAAAAGCACATGCGCTCTCGCCTGTACGCACACACATCCCGCCATCGAAAACATTTCCGACACCTTCCTTCCGAACAACACTTACGCACACAGTCGCAATCTTATCACATGGTGTGTCAACTCTGTCGCATTATAGGCCACTTTTTTTCCTTCCAACAAAAACACACAGCAACGAACAAAAGCAAAAGGAAAACAAAACCCACACACACACACTAACAACACTTTTTATCACATCCGCTCACACAGTGGCAGTTATTCGATGAGTTTTGTTTCGGGGGCTGTGTTCGTGAGTTCAGTGTTTGCGTGTGTTGGTGTTGTTTGTGTCGCCTCGTCAAAATGGCAAAAGCAAAACAAGAAATTCAACGGTTTTGAGTGCGCGCGGTTGAGTGTGTGTGGATGTGTGTGTGTGGTTATAGGCACGTGTACGGTTGGAAAAACTATTCAATCGCAAAGGGAAATGGTAGAAACGGGAGCGCACACACTCGCAACAAATCCGTTGGCGGAAGAATCTCTCACGTGGGTTGGTGTGTGTGTACAATTGGTGCGTTTGTGGGGTGCTACCAAATAGCGTGTGACATCTCACACACAGTATTGGTGACATTTCCCGTATGCTAGAACGAAAGAAACGAAGGCTGGATCGTGGTGTCTTGTTGATGGCCTAGAGTGACATTGAGCAAGCAGGAGGGAGTGACCTTTAACAAAGTGTAAAAACAGAATGGCAATCGTTTTGTTCACGCCATACCCGGTACAGACGAATCCGACCTTTCCGAAGGTAAGCAGACTGAGACAGCGATTGTGTGTCGGTTAGAATGGCGTCGGCCAGAGCGGAAGAGCCTTAGTGTGATCTGGGGTCATAAGCAGAAAGTAAAAAGAACCCAACCAAAATGAACAGGGCCGGCCGTGTTTACTGTGCAAAACCGAAACGGAAAATGAGGGAAAATTCCATTTGGACGAAAGGCAAAAAAAAAGAAAAAAACGCACAAAAAATTAAGAAACCCCAAAAACAAACACAAACAAACGAAACAGCAAATCGGCAGCATTTTCGTGTGTTGGTTTTTATTATTTGCTTCTCCTGTTGCCCATCGTTATCCTTTGGGAAGGAGTGTGCGTGCGCTGACTTTGGAACCGAGAAGAGTCGTACGGTATTTACTAGTTCCGCGCCTCAAGGATTCGAGCGTGTGACAAGTCGAAACGTTTCGTCTGATGCTGTCGCATCGTGTGGAATGCAAAGCCACCGTCTCAGCCCACCGCCTCGTCGGTACGAAAGCGACAAAAGATCTCCGCAGAGCAGTGGGATTTCGTTCGCATTCGTTTGCCGTCGGACGTGAAGGCAAGGCCTGCATGCGACAAACGAAAATGGTCAGGCTATGTGCGTCTTCGTGCGAAATTCTTAGGTGCTATCCGGACACCCGACCAGACGCACATGCACGCACACACACATGACAACTTGCCTATAGCCTCATTGGTCTAAACCCACTTTAAAAACGTTTCTTTTTCCGCCAATTTCAATCACCAGCATCGCAGCGATGTTGGGGGCACCTCTTTTCCCCATTTAATCATATCAAGGCGCCACTAATCGTCCCCAAAGCCACCCCAAAGAACATTTTTTTCTTTTCTTTTTTTTTTGTTTCTCAAGAAAGAACGAAAAAAAACCGACAAAAAACGAAAATGCACGAAAACACCATAAAAAAAATTCGTGAAATTTTTTTGAAAACTTTTCCGAATTAACCGCAAAAAAAGGAGGGGAAAAAAACGTTCAGCAATTTTCGTTGCCTGATCGGATTGCGTGCATGTGTGTGTGTGTGTGTGTGTGGATTTGTTTGTCGTATCCATTAAGTGCGGCGATAATTATTATTTGCGTTTTGCTCATACCACAAAATTGCACGTCAAATGATCGCAAGAACAAGATTATGATTGGCAGGCAGGCAGAGGCGGTCACGCACACGCATCCGCATGCATTGCCGAACTATTAACTCTTTTTGTTCGGACATGAAAAACTAAGAAAATTCGGTATTTTTTTAAATTTTGCTGCTCTTTTGCCTGGCAAAATTTCTCTTATTTTTCTGTTGTCAGAGTTTCCAATATTTTTTTTTATTGTGAGTGGTTTTTTTTCTTCAATTGACTGAATTCAAAGGCAATAACTATCAGGAAGAGGGCCTTCTTATTTTTGGCTACCAAATCCGCTAAATTTTCTGATTGGGTAACTTTTTGAATTTCTTCTCTGAAAAATTCATCTTTTTGCTCAAATGAAAATTCTTACTCAGATCATTTTTACAGTTTTTAAAAAAAAAAATTTGAGTTTTTTAAAAAATTTTATAATCAAGAAAAAAAAAATTTATTCCTTTTATGAAAAAATTCCAAAACTAATGAGAATTTGTCTAGTTTTTTTGCCACCACAAAAGGAGAGTTTATAAATAAATTTGAACTGAAACAATTTTCTTTTCCACAAAACCTAGGATCAGTTAAGAAGTGTCGCCAAGACCGAGAAAGACAACCTCAACTCGTTAAAATAAATAACAATTTTTGCGTTTGAACATTGAACAATTCAATTTGCCCTTTTGGGGAATAATATTCTTAAAAGTACTCATTTTCACCCTAAAAAAATGTTTGGTATTTTTTTTTTTTAAAATCATTTACCTTTTCACAAAATTTAAAGCAGCTTCGAAGGTTTAAGGAAAACTAAAAATCTACCAAAAATAAGTTTAAACCTTTTAATTAAGTTTGATAATAAAAATGGCGCTTCGAAATTTGATATTCAATACGAAAACTCCGTTCTGCAAAAATTAGAATCGAAATTTTTCTAAAAAAAAGCTTCGAAATTTCATTTTCAATTATGAAAATAGTTTCAAAAAAAAATTCAAAAACAAAAAATTATTTAGAATTTTCTCTTGTATTTAAGGTAAAAAAAAAAAAAAAATTTTTTTGTTTGTTTGTTTTTGCCAAAATTAGTGTGAAAATCCAATTGGAATTTGCCTTTTCTTTCTGGCGAATTCTGGCGAGACGAACAAGCAGAAAATGTGAACATTCTGAATAAGAAAATCTTAAAGAGAGAAAAGAAGCCGCCGCCGATCTTTTTGGACAAAGTAAACGATAAAAAGGGGGATGGTCATTAAGGCAGTGTCGCGATGGTGGTGGTGGTGGTGTTGGTGGTGGTCACAATAGCACAAATACGCAGCCGCATGCACAGCTAAATTTTCTGATAAGAAAACACATCTACAGGCCACAGCTACAGCCGCAGCCATCAGTTCCTGCCGTTGCCGTTGAACTGACGATCTCCGCCGCTGATACGCTGTTTACTTGGGTGAGTGTGATGAGTGAGTGCGAGCGAGAAGGTGGGATGTGCGTCGAATCCACGCACCATCGAAACATTCCCGAATCGAGCTCACTTGTTAACGCACACCGAATACCAAAAGCGGCCGACACTTTTGTGTGCTTTTCTCACGTAAGGTGTGATCTCCCATTCGACGAGCCAACGACACTCGGTAATCGGACGAGACAAGAATATGGGATCGAGGGCGAGCAACTGAGATAGCGTCAGAACAAATGCGAATTGTGACACCCTTGTAGTTTGGCTGTGCACAATGCGAGCGACTGAGATGGAAGATCCGAGCCAGAGCGGCAACGAAATAGCCGCATCCACTCGTAAGTCCACTTATCAAAATCTTCCATCGACCAAAAGCGTCATCGTAGCGTCGGGGTTAGCTTGAAACTGTGGGCTGCGAACCGAACACCGTCGTTGTCTGATTGTGAATCTGCCTTGCCGGGATAGAGTGCGGCGAAAGCCAAAGTGTGAGAACGAGGCGGACTGCAGCTCTCTGTCACTGGCGTCGGACTTTGTCGTTTTTCTCTTTTTCGCTTGCCAACCAGAATCGTGCACGAAAACGAGTAGGTTTACCAGCGAGTAGATGGGGATGTGTACATGCGTTTGCCGCTGTATGTGTGCGTTGAGTTTGCGACGCGACGACGGCTGCTATCACACCTCGAGTGTTGATCTGGTGTTTTGGTTGCGCCTCTTTCCCCCACCACAAGCTGTGGACTATTAATCGAGTGGTGAACTTAAGCACACTCATTCACTCGCTGGACTGTCGGCTCGATAGGAAGCGAGATGCGTACGCGAGTGCGAAAGGAAGGCACGCCGAATTGGGTACTTCTTCCACCCGATTCGTACACAACACTCGCTATTGTTTTCGCCATTGACGACCCCTCTTCGTCCTGCAGATTTTTCCTTTTTCACTACTAACACACGCTCATCAACAATACAATTTTTTCTCAGTCGAGCGTGTGAGGGCAGCTTGTGTGCGGATTCGCAGTGCGTACCAGGCGTAATTTTTTTTTGGTTTTTCTCGTTTTTAGTGCGTGCGGCTAAGAATTTACTCTCAATTTGGACTAAAATCGCCCAGTTAGGATTTTCCTCTCAGCACAGTTCGAGCAGAAAGTTTTTGTTCATTAACACCATTTCGCCCGTTTGGGGTTCTCATAAACATTGAAAATAATTCCAAATAGCAATTGACCCATTGTATGGGTGCCCCGACTGGGAGTTGAGGAGGGGACCAAGTTCGGGCAAATCGTGGAATTGATTTGGGCAAGTACGACCGATGACGGTTGGGGATGTTTGCGACGATGGCATCTTGCAGGAGATTTTCTTATTCTTCGTATATTAAGTCTGAATATTAGCAGATTGTCTAAATCAGACTCAGTAAAAAGTGAATTAATCCCGCGAGTTTTCGAAGCCTCGGGGGGGGGGGGGGGGGGGTGATTGGATGATACCTGAAAGTGTGCTGTTGATAAAACAGACTGCGAAGAGTCAGTCGATGTGGGAGCACGGGCGCATGACTTAGCTTCGAGTGTAATGCAAACCAAAGTGTAGCCTCCCTACTCGGACTGGATGTGTGTGTGTGTGTGTGTGTGTGTAGATGTACTTACATTTCAAGTTAAGTATGCCTCCCAGTAAGTGGGTACGAGTGGATTTTGGCGCTGACCAAACCGAGTACGTGAACAATGTGTGTGTGTGTGTGTCTACCTTTTTCCTTGGGTGATGAGTGGAAACTGCTATGCAGTGATAAGACGTCAAAGAGGTTCTTTGTTTTTTATTGAAATTTTTGGACACTGTACAAATGCTTTAGCGACATGGCGGCGGCGACTGAATCCCCCCAAACTGTGTTCACTGGAAGTTCTTTCTTATTTTTTTTTTTTTTTTGTTCTTTGTTTCTAGTAAATAAGTGGACAAATCTAATCGGACCATTTACGGAAATTTTCAAAATTGCACCTGAAAAATATTCTTTCTGAATAAAACCGCTCCCGCCCGCCCCTCTCTGCATAACGTATCATTTTTAAATTAGTTGAAAGCTTATTATTTTCCGTTCGGACCAACCAAAACCCCACCCCACAATTAATCGTAATAATAAGCTGACAGTAAATTCCAACCGAACACCAATTGTTGTTGGTTGCCCTTCTCAGCCCTTAAGTGCCATCTTTTGTGTTCGATTTACTTTGTCGTTGCTATAAATTATCTTTTTTTTTTTTTTTTTTTACAATATTTGCTTGTGTCCGTTTTTTTGAGAATGTGCTACTGTGGTTGTAACGAGCATTCAGTCAAGCAATCAAAGCCAACAAAGCTGACTGTCGTCTTCGTTTGTATTTTATTTTATTATACATTTTCTATTGTATTGCGTTTTTCAAGCCACACCTTCTTTTGTCTTCGATAATAATCACAGCGACCGATTGGCTTAGCTTAGCCAATCGTTTTATAAATATTTCGATAAATATCCAACAATAAAAAAGAACCAAAGACAAAAACAAAAAGAATTGAAAGCAAATAAAAATAATAACAAAAGCAAAAGAGGAGTGCGAGCAAAAGGAAAATGGCCAAAGTGAGAAGAACATTAAAGAGCCACACCACCAAAACCAGCAGCACTTGGGGCGATTACATTTGCGACAATAAAAAGATTTGTAAAAGTTTTGTAATAACAACACCACCATTACCACCACCACCACTTCTGCAAACAACAGCAACAAAGCTTAGGAAAAGAGGATCTTTTGTAGCAGTGCGAGAAGAAAATGAGATAAAATCCATATAAAAAAATTGGCAACAGTTTTTTGAGAGCTACGGCAAAAAAAAAAACAAATGATTTGGCAACGTACAAAATAACCAATCCTCTCCCAATCGAGGGTAGGACTCTCCCCTTCTTTACTTCTTTTCCTTTTCATTTATCAAAGTGGGCACTGTTCTTTTAAGAAACTTTCACAATTTTCTGGTAGGGATAGGGTGCGTACGTTTTCTTGGTTCTTTTTTATACCTTCTACCCAATGTCTCCACTGCTCCATACTACACGTACCCCGTCCCCTGCAAAATAAACTCCGTCCCTTTGGAAAATTTTGAGAAGAGTTATTTTCGAAAGTGTTCTTGCACAAATAAAATTTTAAGTTTTCTCTGAAATTGTTAGTTTGTGTTTGGACGATATTTTGTAAAAAAAAAAAAAAACTTTATATAAAAACAAAAGCCAATCAATAAAAAAAATTATTTCTCAATTGAAAAAAAGAAGAAAAAATGCAAATATTTTTTAAACATTTTTTTTAATTCTTAAAATTCAATTTATTTCTGATTTTAGTTCCTGATTAAATTTTAAAATTTTTTATTTATTTACCAAACAGAAATCTTTATTTTTTGTTGTATAAGGAAAAATTATTATTTAAGAAAATTTCCCATTTCAATTTTAATTCCAAAAGGAAACTTCAAATTTTATAGGGAATTTTTTTTGGCCCTTTCAAAAATTAACACATTTTGTTCTGAAAATGGACCTTTTTTTTGAGAAAATTCAATTTTTTTTTACTAAGTTTTGGTTTAGTTTCCTGTTTTTTTTTAAATTTTTGTTTTTGCTTATAATGTGATTTTAAAAATAAAAATCAATAAAATTAAATAGAAAAATTGCTGAAATTATTTGGAAAAAATCATTCATAATATCACAAAAATCTGTTTTTTGAAAAAAAAAAAACAAAAACTTAGAATTTTTGACAATAAAAGCACAAAAATTTTAAGGGTAAAAAATAATTTTTTTAACATCAAAATTAGAGAAAAATCCAACACTTTTAGTACAAATTACAAAAGAGAATATAAGTTCGTATTTAAAAAAAAAAAAAAACAATTTCTGAAAATTAAAAATTTATTTTGAGAAAAGGGAAAAAAAGGACTTTTAGTAAATTTTTATCGGAAACCAACAAAATTTATATCCAATCAAAGGTAGTATTTTTTTTATTTAGTCTTAAAATAATCACAATAATTTTTTGTGACGATTTTCTTAAATAAATTACCAAATTTCCCTCTAAAGTCTAAGTTTTTCTCTGAGATTTTTTTGGATTCAAAATAATAAATAAAAACAAAATATTTTTCCTTAAAATGGCAAGAGAATAGAGAAAATATAATGTTTTAGGCAATTCCGATGAGAAGAGAAGGAAAACAAACAGTGAAAGTGGAAAAGCGAAAAAACATAAAAGCGAATAAAGAATAGAGAAAAAGGAATAGTGAAAACCGATATACGAAAAAAGATGAGCAAAAAAAAAAACCAAAAAAAAGAAAAGCAAAAAAAGATGAGCAAAAATAGAAAAGCAGAAAGAAAAATGCGAAAAGAGGAAAACGATAAATGAAAACCAAAAAAATTAAACAAAAAAGGATAAACGAAAAAAAATAAGAAAAGAAAACAAAAAGCGAATAATCAAAACAAAAAAAAAACAAAAACGAGAAAAGATAAGTGAAAGAAAAATACAAAAAAACAGAAAACCAAACAAAGAAAAGTGAAAAAGGCGCAAAAAAATTTTGCCAAAAAAGATAGGAAAAAAAGAAAAGCAAAAAAAAACTGACAAAAATTGCGAAAAAAGAAAAGCAAATAAAACTAAAAGCGAAAAAAGAAAAGCGAGAAAAGACAAGTGAAAAAAATACCAAAAATATAAAACCAAACAAAGAAAAGTGATAAAAACCGAATAAAAATTGCGAAAAAGGAAAAGCGAAAGCAGAAAAGTGAAGCAAGAAAAACAAAGAAAGAAATCCGATAAAAATTGCGAAAAAGGAAAAGCGAAAACAGAAAAGCGAAGCAAGAAAAACCAAAAAAGATAAGAAAAAAAGAACTGCAAAAAAATAAAAGCAAAAAAAAATTGACCAAAAATTGCGAAAAAAAGAAACTGAAAAAATAGCAAACAAGAAGAGCGAGAAAAGATAAGCGAAAAAAATACTAAAAATGTAAAACTAAACAAAGAAAAGCGATAAAAACCGAACAAAAAATTGCGAAAAAGGAAAAGCGAAAACAGAAAAGCGAAGCAAGAAAAACGAAGAAATTAAACCCGAAAAAAATACCACAAAAGACGAGCGAGAAAAGATGAGCGAAGCGAGAAAAGCTAAGAAAGAAAGGCTAGAAAAAAATAAGCGGAAAAAGTAAAGTCAAAAAAGATGAGCGAAAAAAAAACTAAAAACAAGAAAACCAAAAAAGATGACCCAACAAAGATAAGCAAAAAAAAATATCTAAACGCAAAAAGGATGATTTTCTTTGAAAAAAACTGTCGAAACTCATACATTCGCCATCAAATGTAGTTCATCTCCCTCACTCGTTTTTTAACCCTTTATACGGCTTTTCAGTCGCATCAGTATTTTCAGTTTTTGCGTTTTTTTTTCACTTCTCAATCACTTTTCAAGTGCAACCATCCATCCACGCGTAATTCGTTTTTTTTCCCTTTTTTCCCCTTTGCTTTTACGCTGTTTTCCCTTTCCTTCAGCTGCCAACAATCAAAACGACTAAAACCGATAATGTACGACGATTGATTGTGTTCGTGTCGATCGTATTCGGTGGTGTTTTTTTTCTTTTTTTTTCTTAATTTTTTTACACTTGAATTTCGGGCACTTTTTAACTATTTTCATTCTCTCTCAGTCGCTCCTTCTCTCTTTCCAGCATATTTTCACTTTTTCCCGCTTATATGGAGAAGAATTTCCTAATAAAAATTAAAAACCAAAGAAAAAAAAAGAAAAAAAAAATGGATTTTGTTATCAGAAGAAAAGGTGTTACCCTCTTTTTTGCACTTCTCCGCCTTTTATCATTTTCCATCTTTAATCTTTTACCGGTTTTTTTTCCCTCTCTTTCGTTTTAACGCTCTCCCCCATCTCTTCTAGTTTGTTTTTTTATGATTTTTTGAAGTTTAATTTTTTAATATTTTATTTATTTGGTAAAAACTTTAACAAAATAAAAATTCTACCAAAATTGAACTAACTACCCTCCTCGACCCCCCCTCCCCTCTATGCCATCTAACACATTAAAATTTGCCAAAAAGAACCTTTAAAAGAGAACAAAAAACAAATTACCGCCAAATTTCGAATGCTTTTGTAAAAGTTTATTTCTTATCGAAAGCATATTGGCAGGAAAAATCATAGTTTTTGACGAATAAATTTTCTAAAAATTGATTTAATTTGTTTTTTTTTGTTCAAATTTTTTTTTTATTATTGTAAATAAATTTTTAAAGATCAATTTTGTTTTTGTTATTTTATCAGATTCGAAAAGTATGGGGCAACAAAAAAAAAAGCCCATTTAAAAATGGTCGAGAAATCAAATCAGAAAGACGAACAGAAAAATAAATCAGCAAAATTCTACAAACGTCCAATCAAAGTGGTAAGGGGTTGATGGTGAATGTTTTTTTGTTGGGGTGGGGGTGGGGAGTGTTGTGATAAATCTTACGCATCAGATTATCACTTGCTCCAATTATTTATGAAAATCGTAGATTATGGAAACTTTCCCTCCCAACCATCATGGCCCCATCATCAACTGCACCATCGCTCCCCCCTTTCTCAATCGCTCCTATACGATATCATTCTTGAATGCCACCCTACCACCAGTCAACTCGAAGGGATAGCAAATTTCTGCTCTGCCAAACATAAAACGAACGGGAATTTTCCAATCGAAAAGAATTTTCCGGCAAGTCGAACGCAGAGAAAATCGATGCGGTCGACTTTGCTATAGTCCTGACGGGACGATCCAGGAGGGATGACTTATTTCCGATTCGTGCGGTTACTTCACTTTTTTGAGACACTCAATTTCAAGAATGGTCCATCTGTCTTTGTTGTTATGGGGTTGGCTGGGTGGGAGAGGGGGTTTGCCATTTGATTTGCTCGAAAATTACACAGAAAACGTAGTCTTCTGGTTGTCAGCTTAAATTTCTTTAGGGACTTAAATGCTAAATGAATCTGTCCCCCATCCCCCCGTTTCTGACTTTTCTACTTCTTGTGCCTAAACTGAACACTTTTTTAAATTTTTTTCTTTTTTTTTGGTAATTCTTTGAATTTTCTCGATTTTTAATTGGTTTTTTTTTTGCTAGTTTTGAGCTCCCATAAATTTTCTTAAATGTTTTTTTAACTTTTCTCAAAATTTGTTTATCGTTTTTACTTTCTGAGGATCTTAATTTTTTGGGGTTTATCTTAATTTTTATCAATTTCCTTTTTGATTTGGCCAAATTTTTCCTAAAACTACTTTTTAATTTTCTTATTTTTTTTGAGTTTTGTTCTATTTTTTGAAATTTTTTTTTTTGAAGTTCTGATAAATTTGAGAATTTTCATAATTTTTTTACAGATTTTTTTGGATTTTTTCAAAATTACTTTCAATAATTTTGATATTTTCTAAATTTTATGAAGATTTTCTAATATTTTCCTTAATTTTTTGGAGATTTTATTATCTCTTTTTTATTTTTTATGAATGCGGTTAATTTTTTTTGATAATTTCTAATTTTTTTGGGTAAACATTTTTTTCTAATTTCTTTCGAATTGGACAAATTTTTATAATTTTCTTACTTATTTTTTCATATACAAATTTTCCTTAAATTTTTTTAGACATTTTTAAAAATTTTTCGCAGATTTTTTTTTGAATTTTTTTATTATTATTTTTATTATTTATGAAGTTTTCTAAATTTTATTATGATTTCCTGTTATTTTCCTTAATTTTTCTAAGAATTTCTAAATTTTTTTGGGATTGTTTTTTATTTTCTTGTAAATTTGGGCAATTTTTTACGAATTTCATGTGAATTTTAATGGTTTTTTCAGGATTTATCCTTTTTTATCTAACTTCTTGCGGATTTGGGAAGTTGTTCCTATTTTTTGGGGATTTTGTTAAATATTTTCTTAATATAATTTTTAAAATTTTTTTCACAGATTTTTTAGGAATTGGACAGTTTTTTTTTAAGGAAATTCTGATATTTTTCTTTATTTTTTACAAATTTGGTTAAATTGTTTTAAACTTTGTTATGATTTTCTAATTTTTTTTGATGTTTACCTAAATTTTTTCCTACTTTCTTGCATAATTTGGATAAAATTTTCTAATTTTTTAGGGATTTTTTAAATTATTTTTTCATGTACAATTTTTCTTTAATTTTCTTGGAGATTTTTTTAATTTTCACAATTTTTTCGCAGATTTTTTTAGATTTTTTCAAAATTATTTTCAATATTTTTGTTATTTTTTAATTTTTTTGGTATTTACCTGCAGTTTCTTCTAACTTCGAGCAAATTGGACAAATTTTTCTTAATTTTTTTGGAGATTTCCGCAGTTTTTTTTTGTTGAATTTTATAATATTTTCCCATTATTTTGAGATTTTGTAGTATTTCTGAAGATTTTCTAATATTTATCTTAATTTTTTCGGCAATTTTATTATCTTTTTCTTTAGTTTTTATGAAATTTGTGTTAATTTTTTTGAGATTTTCTAAATTTTTTAGGATTCATTTCATTATTTATCTGATATCTTGTAAATTTGGACAATTATTTATAAATTTCCTGGGAATTTTAATGAATTTTCAGGATTTATTCTTTTTTATAATTTCTTGCGGATTTTCCTATGTTTTTTTGGAGATTATCTTAATTTTTTATGAAATTTTTTTTAGGATTTTTGTAGTTTTTCTGAAGAAATTCTAATATTTTCTTTAATTTTTTGGAGATTTTATTATTTTTTTCTTCAGTTTTGGTTAAATTTTCTAAATGATTTTGTTATTTTCTAAATTTTTTTTTGGTGTACCTGCAGTTTTTTCTAATTTCTTGCAGAATGTACAATTTTTTATATATTTTTTATTTGCGGACAATCTCCGTTTTTTCAAATTTCTTGTAAGAGGATTGATTTTCTTAATTAATTTTCATATGCAAATTTTCATTAATTTTTTTTTAAAGATTTTCTTAACTTTTAAAATTTTTTTCACAATTCTTTTTTTTTGTTGATTTTTTAAAATTATTTTTAATATTTTTCATATTTTATAAATTTTATGAACATTTTCTCGGATTTTCCTTAATTGTTCGGAGAATTTTTTCTTTTTTTTCTCAATACTTTGG
Source organism: Atherix ibis (assembly GCA_958298945.1). Lineage (NCBI taxonomy): Eukaryota > Metazoa > Arthropoda > Insecta > Diptera > Athericidae > Atherix > Atherix ibis. Next base: position 24,150,269 of record OY282610.1, on the reverse strand, counting down.
ATTTGGACAAATTTTTGAGGTTTGCTTCAATTTTTTTTCTAATTTCTTGTGAATTTTGTAAAAAAAAAATTTCCCTGCATTTTTAAAGATTTCCTTAATTTTTAATGTATTTTACAAATTTTTTTTTTACATTTTGTAGTTTTTCGAAAAATTTTCCTTAATTTTTCCGTGGATTTTTTCACATTTTTCTAATTTTTTTTGCGGCTAATCTGAACTTTTTCAAAATTCTTATAAATTTTCTTAAATTTGTTGGGTGATTTTCTTCACTTTTTTTTCCATATCAAAAAATTCCCATTTTTTTAAATTATTTTTGAAATTTTGTAATTTTTTTCTGAAGATTTTACAATTTTTGTGTCGAAATCGAAATCGCCGTGAGTAAATGAGTGGCGCTGCTGACCGAATAGGATGCGTCCTGGATTGAGTGGGGATTTTTGGTGAGAAAATCTATACCAGCGAAAAGAGAAGATCAACACTGGCATAGCATAGTGCAGCAAGGATTTACAGCAACTAGCAATTTTCAAGCCAGACTAAATCATCCCCTATTAACTATTTACACGAAAACTTCCTTTATCTACCCCAACTGCCTGCCTAGTCTCCTCCACACTCCACACAGACTGAGCCACGAACACAATGCATGATGCCATCAGCATTAATTACAATCCAACATTTACAATCGTTTGCACTTGAATTCAATTCAAAAATTATGACAGACTCTGTACGCGAGCCCCATCGCCACAGTTTGCCAACTATTCATCGTCGGCCCAATTTCATCCCCATCCGCACACGTCCCAACGGAATCTGTACTCTCACAGGGCTTGAAAATTGCTAAAATTATTTTCGCGGAAAACTGTGCCGCAAATCATCTGCTCTCATCGCTGCAGAAATCCTGAAAACGAAAGTTTTTATCGTTTTACGCTTCCATTAATACCCGAGCATAGATAAGAGACGATAAAAGGCGAAATTACGTAGGCGGGACTGTTTAGTTTAGTTGAGTGGGTCAACGGCAAGGTTATGAGGTTAAATGGTTATAGGGGCTGTGGGCTGTGGGCTGTGGGCTGTGCACTATGGACTATTGGGGGTAAGTAGAAAAAGCGATTCAAGGTTGAACGGTTGGTATTTTGGTGGAAATGTAGTCGAATTGAAACCAAAATTTTATCTCGCGTTTTATTTACAAAAAAAAAAAAAAAATGAAGGGAAAAAGTTATTACTCTGATTACTACAAGGGTGTTGGTGATAGTAGCAGTAGTAATAGTAAACGTAATATTACTCGTTGCTTAGTATTTTTACTATTTTGCTCACTAAAGCTTTTTCGACTGCTGAACTGATCAGAATTTTCAACTTTTACTTTTACCATCGATTATTATCCTCAATTAAGGAATACGAAATTTCAAAAAATTTCTTACCATCCCTTAAATTTCACTGTTTTTTTTCATACGAAATGATTTTTTGTAATTTGTTGATTTCAAATCTTTTTCAGAAATCATTAAAGTCGCAAATTTGAAATAATTTTGAAAAACTTATTAACAGGACGAGTGGATAAAAATGAGAAATTCTTGATTTTAAGAGAAAATAGCATAATTTGGATCGGTTTTTGAGAGGAATTTCCTTCTTTTTTTTTGTTTCAATTTCCGTCAAATCTTCAGAAATACTTTCGCGATTGCATAATGCGAGGCTGCAGTAGAAAATAATGTCCTGGAAATTCCTTTTAACAGGCAGTGTGCAGAGAGTCTTGGTCCTGTCCCAGTTCTTGCGTGTTTTGAAAAGAAATCAACGAAAATTATTGCCTATTCGATAGGCGCTATGAAAAGACAAACCCGCGACGACGAAAACTAGCCGAAAAAATGAGCGAGAAAAACTGCCGGAAATTTTTTAAGACCAACTGACCCCGGCGAAGAGGCTATAACAAATTAAATAAAAAAAAAAGTGACATTGTGGGTGTTGGTGAGAACTAAATCGTTGAATTTTCCATTAAAAAATCCAATTTGCTATTTTTTTCCAATTTTTAGTGAATTTTTTAATTAATTTTTTTTGTGAATTTTTTAATTAATTTTTTAGTGAATTTTTTCGCTTTTTTGTGAGTATTTTGTGAATATTTTGTGAATTTCTTTCGAATTTCTTGTGGATTTTGAGTGAATTTATTGTGCCTTTTTTTATGAATTTTCGTAAATTTTTTGTGAATTTGCCATAACATTTTTTTTTTTTAAATAAATTGTTTAGTGATTTTTTCTTTCTTTAACGCTTTTTTTTTGAGAGTTTTGCTGAATTTTTCTTTACAGTTTACGCTTTCTTGTGAGTGCTTTTGGTGAATTTTTTTTCGAAATGTTTGTGAAATTTTAAAGAATTTTTTTTTGGACAATTTTTAATTTGGGAATTTTTGTGAATTTCTTTTAAAAAATTTTAGTGAATTTCTCAATGAATTTTTGGGAATTTGTTGTGAATTTGCTGTGAGCTATTTTTATATCTTGTGAAGTATTTTCTGATATTTTTTGTAAAATTTTCGGGAATTTTTTGAAATTGTTTTGAAGATTTTAAGTGAATTTTTGATAAAAATTTTCTTCTCTTTTTCAATAAATTTTGGTAAATATTTTGTGAATTGTTGTACAGTTTTTGCGCTTTCCGATGAGTTTTTGTAAATTTTGCGTAAAATTTTAGTACATTTTTTGTGCGAGTTTGATATATTTTTTTTCTTATAGGAATTTTTGTAAATTTGGCTTTTTTTAAAGTTTAGGTGAATTTTTCCTAATAATTTTCTACTATTTTTTGTGAATTTTTTTTTAATAATCTTTTTGTGTATTTTTTGAAAAATTGCACAGTTTTTGCATTTTCTTGTGAGTTTTTTTTTTTAAAATTTGTTGTAAATTCTGTTTAAATCTGTTATTTTTTTTAAAAAAATATTTCTGCAATTTTATTGTGAATTTTCGTAATGAATTTTTGTTGTGAATTTTTGTTGTGAATTTTTATTGTGAATTTTGGTGGTGCATTTTTGTTGTACATTTTTTTGCGTTTTCTAGTGTTTTTATGAATATTTGAAAAATATTTCTGAGATTTTGTGTAAATTTTTTTGTGAATTTTTCGGTATTTTTGTTGTAAATTTTGTTAACATTTTCAGCTCGTTTTTGCGAATTTTCGGTGAATTCTTACGAGTTGACTGTGAATATTTTGAATTTTTTGTACATTTTTCGTGAATCTTTTAATAAATTTGTCTTGTGAAGCTCTTGGCAATTTTTAACGAATTTGTTGTAAATTCTATTTAAATCTTGTGAAATATTTTCTGCAATTTTGTGTGAATTTTTGCTAAATCTTTCAAAGAAAATTTTTGTAAACTTTTTATAGATTTTTAGTACATTTTTTTGGGATGAATTATTCACTAATATTTTCTGATCTATTTTGAGAACTTTTGGTAAATATTTGTCATTCCTTTTAGAATATTGTGACTTTGCTTTGAATTTTTTGGTGCATTTTTTTGGTAAATTTTTCGTGAATTTTTTTAGAATATTTGCTATTTTTTATTGTCTATTTTTTATGAACTTTTAATGGACTCTTGTGAAGTTCTTGAACATTTTTTTAATTATTTATAAAAAAAAGATTTTATTTTTTTTAATTTAAATCCCCTCGTTTTGTATGATTTTCCTAAATTTTTCTGGATTTTCCGTAATTTTCTTAAAAAAAAAATTTATTTCGTGATTATTTTTGCTGTAAATTTTTGTATTTATTTTAAGAATTTTTTTTTTATTCTTTTTAAATTTAATGAAATTATTTGTTTGGTTAGTTTTTTGAATTTTTAGTGAATTTGCGGTGACTTTCTTGTGAATTCCTATTTGTGCAATTTTTTGTACAGAATTTTTTGATATTATTTTTTTGATGTTTTTTAGAAATTTATCGTAAACAATTTTTTGTATTTTTTTTATAAATATTATTGGAAGATTTTTATTTTTTAACGTATATTCTTGCGTTTTTCTATGATTTTCTTAAATGCATGTGCAATTTTTCTAATGTTTTTTTTTTGTAAAATTTATTGAACATTTTTCGAAAAATTTTATTCACAAGTTTTCTGTAAATTTTTATAAATTTTTGATGAATTTTATTTTGTATTTTTTGACTTTTGTGCGCATTTTTGGTGGTTTTTAAATTTTTTTTAAAAGTTTCTCTAAATTTCTATCAAATTATTTTAAAATGTTTCTTAAATTTTGTGTTTTTTATCTTTTAAATTTTTTGTTGTTTTTAAATTACTTTCTTGATTGGATTTTGAATTTTTTTCATTGGATTTTTCTAAAGAAATTTTCTAAATATTTTTATAATTTTTACACAGTCTTTTCCGAAAATTAAAAATCTAAATTTTAAAGAAAAATATTTAATAGATATTTTGATTTGCAGAATTTTTAAATTTTAAGTCCAGTTTTTTTTATAGATTTTTTTTTTCTTTTCTTTTTTAATTAACTTTAGAGCGTTTACCAAATTTTTGGTGGATTTTTTTTGTCTAAACTGATTATAAATTTTCTCTAAAATATATTTTTTTAGAAATGAATTTGTCAATATTTTGATAAAAAAAATTCTGATTTTCTTAAGAATTAATGATAGAAAAACGTTCATTTAATTTTTCTAGTTTTTGTTCAATTGGCAATAATTAGTTTTTTTTTATATAAAAATAAGGATTTTTTTTGGGTTGGAAAATAGTAATTCAAAATGGAAAATTATTTCTTGGGCCTAAAATGCACTCAAACTTTTCAAAGTGGTGTGTTTTGAGCCCAAAAAAAAAATAAAACAATAAATTAAGGTTAGCCTTTTCAAGACCTTATTTGTCAAGGAAAATAAGATTCCGTCCAGTTTAAGGTGAATAAATATTTTTTTGAACTTTTGCCAAAAACAAATTGATGAAAACCAACAAAAAAAGGAGTTTTCTCTTCGAAGTTAAATAATTTTTAAAAACTTACCTTTTTTGTTGATTGTTTAAAGTTGATTAAAGTCGATGGTAAGAGAAATCCCCTGTCCCTTTTTTTCCTTTGAATCGTTTGTTATTTTTCAAATTAAATTTTCTTTTCTAAATTAAATTAATTCAATTTTTCTATTCACACTTTAAAATTTTTCTTTTTAGTAAATATTCAATTTTGAATATTTTTAATTGATTTTTTTTCAATCCAAAGAAATTCTCACTCATTTTTTGAAAAATAACAAAAAAAAAACAATTTTCCACATTTTTCAAAATTCACCTTAATTTTTTTTCAACACAAACTTTTTATTTTTAACGAAGAAATTTTGTTTTTATGTTTTACTGTTTTATTTTTTTTAACTTTTTATTTTTAAAAAAGAAATTTTGTTTTTATGTTTTACTGTACATAAAATAGTTTAATAATATTTTTTTTATTCCACTTAATATATTGTATTTTTTTTATTGTCTTGTGATTTATTCAACAAAAGAAAAGAGAGAAACTTTTTAGGATTTTTTTTTTCAAAAAAAAAACAAAAACCCCTGCTTTTAAGTTGATTTTGGTTTTTTTTTTTGAATTTCTAATCAACTGTTTTTGGTTAATTTTAAATATGAAAGATTTTTTTTTAATTATCTTAGCTAACTGACAAGAATGGTCCAAAATGGTTTTTTAATTTACTTTTTCTTTAAATTCAAGGCGGTGAATTATTATGGCAATTAAATTAAAATTATTCCCACCATTTATAAACAGGAAAACGAAAAAGGCCTCTTCAAATACCTTAAGAGAAATAAAGTAGTAAAAATTTCTCTCAATTAAAAAGCCTAGACAAAAATTTTAGTTTTTCCTTTTATTGAGACAAGTCTGAAAATATTAAAATTATCTTAAAAAAACAGCTACTCAAATAGAGTTAGACTTTTAACAATTCATATTTGTTTGGAAACTATTGCAAAGATTATTTTTAACAATTCATATTTATTTTTTAATTATAAAATTTTATCAAACTTATTTTAAAAAGACTTTAAAATGTTAAATTTGATGGAAAAAAAACCAATTGTATTAAATAGAAAAAGTGAATAAAAAATAAGAATTCTTCTTAAAAAATCTAAAAAAATCAACTTTGAAATTCAAAAGGAAACCCTTTGAAAAGAATGATGATAAGATACCGTCAAATAGAGCCCAGAATGAAGTAATTTTTATGTCATTTAGGCAGTCATTTTTAGAAAGAAATTAATTCAAAATTGAACTTAAAAAAAAAAAAAAACTAAAAAGAAAATTTCTACAAAAAATTGGTAAAAAGAAAATATTCAAAAAATATTTACAAAATTAATCAAAGAAAATCAGTGAATTTATTGAAAAGCAACCAAACTTATTCAACAAATTAAAAATAAAAAAATAAAATTTTTAAATTTAAAAAAAAAATAAAACAAAAGAGAAAAATCCATAAAAATGTCGTATTTTTTCTCAATTTTCCGGTTTTTTTTTTGGTTTGAGGACATTGTCTTCAAGAAAACTGAGAGAATTCTAAGTGTTTATGCGTTTTTCTTATAAAAATAATGTTATTAATAAACTGATACAATTTTAACGGTTTCAAACAGTTGGAAGATTTTCAAGGGTAAAAATAATCCAAATTTGGGATTATTTATTTTGAGTGCTTATAACAGAAACAAAAAAAAATTTAAGGGAATAAATATTCCTCCCGGCCCCTTTTTCGGCTGCAACAGAAAATGTTCACAAAAAAAAAACCTTTTTCCATTTTCGAAAGAATTGCAGTTTTTTTGGTTTTATTTTGAAGCTCTTTCCATTCCCTAACGAAGATGAGAGCAGAAACGACAAAAAATGATTGATTTTTGGTGCTGGTTCAGTTTCCCCTCCTCTATCAACAATTCTCTCCTATCTTCTCTCTTCGCAAGCAGCTTTTTTCTTGTTGTTCTCATCTGTTATCAATGCCGCCTTATTGTCGTTTTGATTTGTTTTAGTTTTTCTTTTTTTTCCCCCTTTTCGTTTTAACCAAATTTAATACAATAAATTCTTTTCACACTTTTAAATATGAACGCCCATTTTTCTCTCTTCTACCGCAAGCCACACACCAGCCAATTAGCACTTTTGCTGGAAAACTTCTATTTTTCTGGTTTTTTTTTTTACTATATTTTTGTTCGATTTTATATTTTTACAATTTTTATAAAAACAGTCACCATTTTTTTTTTTTATAAACAATTTGCAATTTTCTTAAATATTTAAAACTTAGCAAATGATTTTTAAAAAGAAGGAAAATTTTCCAGAAAAATTAAAATAAAATAAAAAAAAATTTCTGCAAACTATCAAAAAAAAAAAAAAACAAATTTTGTTAACAGTAGCATTTTTTTGTTGTTTGTGCTATTTCTTACAAAACTGTCCAATTTGTGTGCACTTAATTTAGTTGAATACAAAAGAAAAACTTTAAAAACTTTTGTTATTTTTTAACTTAATTTATAAAAAAAAAAAAAAAACTACCCAAAGTAAAACTAAGATTTCGGTACTTTTGAATGGGTTTTGTTTATGGAAATTCTATAAAAATCTTCTGTTTTTTGTATTTCTTAAAAAATTTTCAACACTTTTTTTTAATACATTGTTTTTTTTTTTAAATTAACAAATTTTTAATGTTAGCCTTTTTCGACATTTATTTTCTTCAAATTTTTTATAATCAACCCCAAAAACACCAGGAAAATTTAAAAAAAAAAAAACAACAACAACAAAAAAACCATCTTCACAAAATTTAAATTGATTTTTTTTTTTGCTCTCCCTTAAATCAATTACAATATGACACACACACACACACACACACACAAACACATGCACAGGAATTTTTCTCTTATTTAAATTTCAATAAAATTATTAATAAATTTAAAAACAAAAACCTAAAAAAACACTAAAAAAAATAGAAAAACATTTTTTGATTTGTGGGAAATTTTAAACAATACTTAAAAAAATCAAAAAAAAAAAAAAACCACAAGAAAACCACTAACAATTTTTACCAAATTTATTAATATTTTCGTGACCGTTTTTCTTTTTGGTATTTTTTTGTTTGTTTTTAGAGTTTATTTTAGTGTTAATAATTTTTGATTGTTGTTTTTTTTTTTGTTTTTTGTTTTTATCCACAAAACACCTTTTCGTGAACCGAACCGAGCCCCGCGTGGTGTGTAAATATGCGATTCGATTCGATTCGAAGTCCGCTGAACAGAAAACGCGGAGCAAGAAAAGTCAGTGTAAAAGTAGTCAGTCAGTCACCAACAAACACACCTCGTCGTACACCTCGTCGAATCAACAAAGTCACACTGGGCCTGGCTAGAACGTTGGACATCGGCAAATCGCATCGTCGGATGTGAACAGGCAAAGTTCGGATGTGTGCGAGTGTGTGGCGTCGTCAACAATACTACCGGCTAACGTCCAAGTCGGATCATTCGAAAGGCGACGTCCGTCAGTGCAGTGAGCGTCGAGTAAATGCGCTCAAAGTCACGCAAATTCGCAGTAAAAATGAAGCTCCCGCCAACGGCGTCAACCAATCGAGTCGCATGCGTCAAAGCTGGCGGCAACCGAGTGCAGTGGTGCAGCGCTGATTGGCTGGAGTTCGCCTAAAGTCGTCGTTGTCGCCAAAATCGAGAAGACTCCGGCAACGTCACACCGTGCACCGTCAACCACGTTCATGCTCTTTTTCTCTTCGCTTCTCTTTTCAACCCTCATTAATGCCTTCTGGTATGTGCCACTACTCTAACTGAACTTGCACCGCACGCACGGTTTTCCTTCTTTGTTTTTTTTTTTTTTTGTTGTGAAAAAGGACATCGCCGACGTTGCAGAAAATATTTTCTCCACTTTTAATTTTCTTTCACCCTACCAGCCCACCCCCTTCCACACCTCCTTACAGAAATTGTTGCTATTTTTTTTCGTCTAATTTTAAAAAAAATTTTTTAACTGAAAAAAAAACAATTTTAAAAAAAATTTTTCCTATCAAAACAGAAAAAAAAGGAATTTTTTGTTTAAGTGGTCGATCGGTTGTTTAAGGACCACCCGATTAAAAACAATTAATTGGTTTTTTTTCTCTCCAAAAAACTTAAAAATTAGAAATCTGCACTGAAGATTAAGGAGCAGTCGGTGCGCTTAAGGGTCTCATTTGAAAATTTATATTTGGTGAATTTTTTTTTTGGGCGTTATTTTTCGAAAACTTCAAATTTCCGATTAATTTTTCTTTTGTTGGAGAGTTTTTTTTTTTTTTATAAATAATATAATTTTTTTGGTGCTTAAATTTTTAGGAAGGAAAAATTTTGTTTAATTTTAGAACAAAAAAATGAGAGTCTCTGTAAAAGTAGAAATTAATTAATTGCGATAAAATTTTGTTATGAAAACGTAGCCCCAATTATTTTTCTACATAATTTTAATAAAAGTTTTAGTTCATTTCCTAATAAATTTGTCCTAACAAAAGCTGCATTTTATTGGGTTTTTCTGTAATAATTTTATATCAAAAAAATCTACCCCCAAAAAATTCCAAATTTGAACACTTCCGAAAATGGATTTTTTGGAATTATTGGGAAAAAAATTTCAATAACATCCAAAAGTAAAAAAAATTTGAAAATTTTGTAAAAAGAATTTTCATAAAAATGTATTTGAAGAAATTTTCATAAAATCAAAGAAAACAATTTGTTGCTCGCAATTCCAATTGGATTCGAGTTGCAAAATTGCGTCGGAAAAGCAGATTCTAATCGGTTTTCGTCCTTTTCGGCAAGGCTTGTGCAAATGTGCACACGCACGTCCGACGGTAATTTGGAAACGTTCAACAACGGCGCGTGCTGCACAGAATGGCGCTGCGTTGTCAGACTGATGAGCACTGCCCCTTTTGCTGCTGCGTGAGAACGGGGCGAGATCATTTACGACAAACAAGCGGATGGCGATCTAAACAGAGCTGATGAGTAACTGAGTGAGAAAGAGAAAAGTGCCCATGGAAAAAGATGGACAGAGAGAAACCGAGTGTTGTGCTCGGTTGGAAAGAAAGACAGAAACCGAGTGCGGTGCTCGGATGGGAGTGGTTGCTGACAATTCTCTCTGCGTATTCAGCCATGAACTGACGTAAGACAGAGTACAGTTGTTTTGCGAAGGTGTGAGAAGACGAGTGGGTGGTGTCGAACAGTCAATTACACTGTTCCGAAGAGTGTTGGTGACGAACTCGGTTTCTTGTTGCGTTTATTCCTCACTCATCGTTGGCTTCTCAACAAAAACGAATCCTTTTTTCAGGGCAATTTTTTTTTTTTTTTTATATTATTGCTGAGATTTTTCTCTTACTTTCTTAGGCGAAACAAAAGACAACTTCCAATCGTGCCCGAATCTTGTAAGGAAAGTCAAAATTCGACTTTGAATATTTTCAAATGTGATTTCGCTCCAGAAAACGTTCACTGATATGATGATTTTCCCTGAGCGTGACGCAGCGATAGGGGGTGTCTGTTCGAAGGCGCCTATCGTTTTTCATCGGCACAGCAGCCCCGGCGCCATTATTGCGGTGCCGATGTAAACGCCGTTCTTAACGTGTCGCCCTGTCACTTTAGCGCTTGTGATTCCATCGAGCATGACGGAGGAGAGAGCGGAGATATTATTGCCGTCGGAACTGTTGCTGTTGGAAAATCGTTCGCTGTTTTCCCTGGCAATTTTGTCCTTATTCCTTGTAAGATTCCGAATTTACGAACACATCCGTCCGATGACACGGAGTGACAAAATCTCAAGATTATCCAAAGAAAAACCTCGACAGAGTGTCCCCAAGAACGACAAAAGGTGATGTGCCCTTTTACGAAAGGACAAAAAACAATCGCTTTGTTAGCGGGCGTGTCTAAGCCATTGGCCGGTAAAGACCGCCTTTTTAATTTCTCCGACCAACATTATTGGAGAGTAACGAATAAAGCCATCCCGTTTCGACTAAGCACCAATCTTTGAGATTCTCTCTCTTTTCTGATGATGGGATTTTGTCAACATTTTATGTGAGGAGGAGACGGTCCTTCTTTTAGTTCTTCGTTTCCGTATGTGTTTGTGCATGAGAAAAAAATCCAATCTCTCAAAAAAGACGAGAGAAAACCATGTAATTTCGCCACGATAAACTGAATTCGCCGCAAATTGAATTTTTCAACAAAACAAAAAAAAAACGTTTAGGATTTTCCGTTTGGTTTTTTTTAATAGTTTTTCAAAAAAAAAAAGAAATTTTATTCAAATTTTTTTTTTTCATATTAAAAGAAATTTTTTTTTTATGGGTTAGCGATTTTCTTTAATTGAAAAATACCGTTTATGGGGGATTTTTTGTTACCATTTTTTGAGCCAAAATATTTGTAGCTATTTTTTGTTGTTTTTTTTTCAACAATTTTTCTACATTTTGAGCTAATTTCGAAATTCATGAGGCGGAAATTAAAATTTTGTTAGCTTCAAAAAGAATTTGCCAACATCGCTAAATTATCTCAACTCATCAAAGAGGAGAAAGTATCGGAAACTTTTATGTAGCGTGTAAATTTTTCTGTTCTGAAGATTTGAAGCTTTCGCTGATGCTACTAAACCGACCGGATAACGTATGATTTTGCTGATTGCTTTCAAAAAGAATAACTAGCACTGCAGCTGCGAAGATATACCATCCCGTATGTGCTATTCACAATAACGATCTGGTCGATAACCTTCGACAAGGATAACAATCGGTTCCGGGGAATGGGAATACTGCTTGTTCAATGAAAATGAAAGGAAACTCGATAGCCGTCGGCCAGAAAAATTCTGTATTTCATGAAAGCCCATTCAAAACAATCAAGCCAGAAAAGAGAACACTTCATTTTTTTGGCATATGCCCCGGCATTGCGTTTGGGCGTCTCGAGGGTGTGACTGGAATAAAATTGACCTAAAATCAAATTCAGGCACTCTCAACCGCATGGGAAAAGTTTTTGACAATTGAAAATAGAAGTGATTTTAGGAATTTCGGGTTTTATCGAAACGTAAAAAACACTTTTCCTATTTTTGTTTTGTTTTTTCTTTTATACATAAAATTGTTCCACTAAAACGGCAACTAAAACTAAAAATTTCCAGAAATTTTGAATCAAGAAAATCAAAACTAAAACTTTTGTTTGAAAGTTTCTCACAATTTTTACCAAAAATTTCTTCTATTTTCGATTATACCAAAAAATTTCTACCAATAAATGCGCGGACATTTTTTTGCAAAAATTTACTTACTTTAATAATTTTTAAGAATAAACAATAAAAAAAAGAATTTTCCTACAAAAACTTGCCAATTTCATCCCTTCTCGAGGCTTACTATTAGTTATTATTAATTATTTAACAATTAAGAAATCGTTCAAAGAGAATTCATTAAAAATTCATCAAAAGAAAATAAGTTTGCCTTCTTATCAATAAAAAAAATGGAACATTTTTATTTATTTTAGTTAATTTTTCGTTAAAACAGAAACAAATAAAAAACTCCTTTTTAAAATTTTTAATCAATTTTCTAGCGTTTTTTATTCCTTGTGAATATAAAAACCAATAAAAAATTCAAATTATTTGCAAAAAAATAAATAAAAATTAAAAAAAAACATGAAAATTTTAATTTTTTTATGAAGAAAAAAACAACAACAATAACAAAAAAAAGGATTGAAACGTTTTTTTTTTTTTTAGTGTAAATTTTTTTTTTTAACAATGAAAAGTGGAATTTTTTTTTATTTTATGAAATTAACGCAAAATTCTATTAAATACCATTCCGTGGTGCGTTCGGTTTGAATACTGGTGAATAGGGGATGAATATTATACCCTAAAACCGATGAAAATGAGTTGTTTTTTTTTTTTTTTTGCTCGAGAAAAGAAATTTTGTGTGCCGTTTGCAAGCAGAAACGCAATGTAAAAACGCTGCCGGGCCCCACAAGGCACAAGGCGTCGTTGACGTTGACGTACGATGCTGGGCGCAACTTTGTATATACCACTACGCTACGGCATGAGAAGAAGAGTACGAACTGATTCAGGGTAGCCGTGGTATCTGAGCAGCAGAAAAAATATCTCACAAAAAACTCTCTTTCCTGGTTATGTTCGTTCGCTCTCACTCTCTCTCACACTAGTTGAAGGATGCAGCGATTCAACGCACCGTTACTGTACGACTGACGACGGAGGCTGAATGGTCGCTTGCTGCAATGGCGGATTGCCTTCCGTATTGCCGTGAAGGAGATAGCGAAATGTGCACTGTAGCTAGAGGCGTGTCCAGAATGTTTTTCTTGCCGCAAACTCGTACGCACACAGAGTAGTCGTGTGCTATTTATTCGCATAGAAGGGATTCGACATTTTCCATTTGGCTGTGTACGTGCATTCTCCATCCCTTCGGGTAACAGTTAACGACGAATTACATTGTGCGTATGTTACGTACACGAACGAAATGTTAAAAGGGACGACGGCCAACAAAAGTGCGTACGGATAATATAAGTGAGTATTTCGTTGGTGTGTCATATGCCGTTGCAAACTCACAATTGTGTACGTGAACACCAAATCAGATTACGCATAAAGCAAAGGACGACGACAATTGTTTGTGTTCGTTTGATTTCGTAGATAAAAACACGCACACCCATACACATACTCGGCCAACTTCTAAAATCACTTATTTCTTTTTATGTACCACCAAGAAGAAGATGAAAAAAAAAAACATTTTATAAAACTCCAAGGATTTTACGGTAGAAATGGCATCCTTCATTTGTATAAAATTTCAGTGCTCCTTTTGTCTTATCACTGGATTTTCACACTTTTCAACTGAGAAAAAGCCAAATTTCCACTCACACCTTTACAACCATTAAATTTTGATATTTTTTTTTGTGCTCAGTCTTTTTAGAAATGATCTGGAAAATTCAAGTTTTTTTTTGTCAACGCTGAAGGGGAGCTCTTTTCGCAAAGGGATAACTTACAATTTAATTCTATATTTATTTACTCACCAATTTGACATTAGAGCTTCTGTCAAACACCACATCCAAATGGAACGAGTCCGGACCATCCAGCCCTGTCTGTCTTCTGCCTCAACGGTTCCATTTCGCATTCACTTTTTTTGCACTTAATTTCGTTTCGGATTAAATAAAATAATTACAAGAGAAAAAACGTATTTCATCAGCAATTTTACTGTCTTATCAAAAGTAATATTATTAAATGTCCTTTATTTTTGTATGTGCATTTTTTCAAAAAAATTATTTTGTTGTTGTTGAAAAAGGTTTTTAAAAAATATTTTAAACATTTTCAATTGGTGGACGACATTTAGAAGAGGTTCATTGCTGTTTTCCGATTTCCATAAAAAATATTTCGTTGGGGATGGTTTTTGATGAGAAGGTTTTGTTTTTTTCACTATTTTTTTTTGGTTTGTTGGTGAGCTTTTTTCATAAAAAATGTTAATTTTCTTTTGTTTTCTTTGCTTTTCCTGGATTGTTGGTGAGGGTTTTGGCGAAGTTTTTAGTTTTTCTAGATTGTTGGTGAGATTTTTAATGTAATTTTTATTTTTCTGCATCGTTGGTGATATTTTAGAATAAAAACTGTTTTTCTTTTTCTTCTGGATCGTTGGTGATGGTTTTTGGTGAGAACATTTCGATTTTGTTGGGTTCGTTGGTGATGTTTTTGGTGAAAACTTTTCGAGTCATTGGTGAAAAGGTTTTGTTTTTTTTTTCTTTCTTTAGGATCGTTGGTAAGGTTTTTCGTACAAATTGTATTTTGTTTTTCTTTTCCTTGGTCGTTGGTGAGGTTTTTGGTGAAATTGTTTACTTTTTCTGGATTGTTGGTGAGATTTTAAAATAAAAACTGTTTGTTTTGTTATTCTCGATTGTTAGTAAGATTTTTTGGTGAAAGTTTTGTTTTTTTTTCCTCTTTTTTTTCGTTTGTTGGTGAGGTTTTTCGTAAAAAATTTAAATTTTATTTTGTTTTCTTTTCTTTTTCTGGATTGTTGCGTTAGGGTTTTGATAAAGTTTTTAGTTTTTCTAGATTGTTGGTAAGATTTTTTTAGTTTTCTGCATCGTTGGTGAAATTTTAAAATAAAAACTGTTTTTCATCTTCTTTTGGATTATTGGTGACGGTTTTTTTGGTGAAGATGCTTTCCTTTTTTTGGTTCGTTGGTGAGATTTTTGATGAAAAGGTTTTCTTTTTTTTTCTTTCTTTTGTATCGTTGGTGAGGTTTTTCGTAAAAACTATAAATTTTCTTTCGCTTTAATTTCTTTTCCTGGATTGTTGGTGAAGTTTTTGGTGAATTTTTTTTATTTTTCTGCATCGTTGGTGAGATTTTAAAATAAAAACTATTTTTCTTCTTCTTTTGAATCGTTGGTGATGGTTTTTGGCAAACAAAATTTATCTTTTTTTGGTTCGTTGGTGAGATTTTTAGTGAAAAGTTTTCGGGTCATTGGTGAGAAGATTTTGTTTTTTCCCTCATTTTTGGTTTATTGGTAAAATGTAATTTTTTTTGTTTTCTTCTTTTTTCCTGGTGAGGGTTTTGTTGAAGCTTTTTGTTGTTTTTTTTGGATCATTGGTGAGATTTTTGATGCCTTTTTGTTTTGTTTTTCTGGATTGTTCGTGAGATTTTAAAATAAAAACTGGTTTCCTTCATCTTCTGGATCTTTGGTGAGGTTTTTGGTAAAGTTTTTGGTTTTTCTGGATCGTTGGTGAGATTTTTGATGATTTTTTTTGTTTTTCTGGATCATTGGTGAGATTTTAAAATAAAAACTGTATTTTTTTCTTATTCTCGATTGTTGGTGAGGTTTTTTGGTGAAAAAACCTTTTATTTTTAATTTTTCTGGACCGTTGGTGAATATTTTTATTGTTTTTAGATCGTTAGTAACGGTTTTTTTGCAAGGAATTTTTTTTTCTGTATCGTTGGTGAGGTTTTTTTTATGAATAAAACTTCTTTTTTTAGTTCGGTGATAGAAACTTTTCGTTTATTTCTACATTTTCTGGATCGTTGGTGAGGTTTTTTGTAAGAAATATTAAATTTTTTTGTTTTCTTTTCTTTTCCTGGGTCGTTGGAGAGATTTTAAAATAAAAACTGTTTTTTTTGTCGTTTTTTGGTTCGGCAATGGACGGTTTTGGTGAAAATTTTTCATTTATTACCATTTCGGTGAGGTTTTGGGTGATTTTTGGTTGTTTTGTTCCTTTTTTTTGCATTTTTCTTGGTCGTTTCTTTTTCTTGAACGTTGGTTAAATTTTTCGGTTGCTTTTTATCTTTGCTTGTTTCGTTGGTGAGGTATTTTGTACAAAGTTTTTTTTTTTTAATTTTTCTGGACTTTTTTTTTTTATTTTTGATACATTCTTGTAAAATTAACTTTCCTCTTGTGCAGTATTATAAGAAAAATTATCTTTGTTTACTATATTTTAATGCATATTTATTATAGAAGTTTTCTTTAAGAGAAAAAAAACGTTTACTCTTTTTATGTTAACATTTTTGTTAATAAAGTAAATCTAAGATAATTTTAATGGAAAAAATTATGCACAAAAACCGAACTCAACAAAATTGTACAAATTTACAAATTTTCTCCTTGAAAAACTTTCCAAAATAAACCGAAAGTTTTTCTTAACATTTCCTCAAAAGAAAAAAATTTCCTCCCCATTTCATAATATTTCTGATTAATAATATTTACAAATTATCCTTTTAAATAGAAATTACCCTTTAAGATAAGATCGACTTGATTAAAATCATTACCTTTGACAGATACGTGAAAAAAACAACAAAAACGTGCAAAATTTCATGAATTTATGACGGACGTTCATCATAAAAATGGCGCTTTATTGCTCAATTTTTTTCTCGTATATTTTATAGTCAAAACGTCGACTCTACGTGTGGCAGGAGGTGCTCTCTCATTTACCACACCTGAGAAATGGTAAAAGTCACGATGACTTTTTTTTATTTAAATTAAAATGTTTTAGGTCAACGCCTAGCCGACTAACAGAAATTAATTTCGTCAATAATTTTGTTAATTAGAAAAGCAAATGCTCAGCTGACCAACTAAAAAAATGGAAAAACGGGCGTGGGTGAAACAGAAAAAAATGGTGCACTACAGGAGAATTAAATCCCGAAAATTATAATAAAAATCTTATTAAATATGGTTAACGTAAATAAATGTAAAAATATTCGTATTGCGTTTTTGCGTGTTAATTACTCAATTACGCTCCTTAACACGATCGCATTTGTTTTCCATTTCGTTTAACTTTGCCGTACGAGGAAAGGGGGTGTTAGATTATTTATTGTAGAATTGTTATATAATTTTTAAAAAAATCCTTCAATTTTTATAATGGTTTTTTTTTAAAATTTCCCTTAAAAACTACAATATTAAGCGTATAAGTTGATTAATGGAAACTGTTTTGAAATGTTCAGGAAACAATTTTTCTCAAATTTGAAACTTTTTATTTGGCTTTCATTTTATTTTTAAATTTCGAAAGCATTAATTTGGGTGAAAACTTTTGACTTCAGTAATAATTTTTACGAAAATCTTTTGAAAAAAATTCCATTTATGAAGAAACACTTCAGCAAAAATTGGAAAAGAATTAAAATTTTGCCTAAATATGGTTCAGTAGAAATTTTTTAGTAAAAATTCTTCATTAAAAGTTGTTGTGTAAAAATTATTCAGTAAAATTTCTTCAATAAAAATTGTTCAGTAAAAATTGTCCAGGAGAAATTGTTAAGAAATATTGTTGAGTAAAAACTTTTGATAAAAAATTCTTCAATAAAAATTTTTCAGTAAAAATTGTTCAGGAAAAATGGTTCTGTAAAATTTCTTCGTTAAATATTATTCAGTAAAAGTTGTTCAGTAATAATTCTTCATTAAAATTGTTGAGCAAAAATTGTTCAGTAAATATTTTTCAGTAAAAATGGTTCAGTAAAATTTCCTCGTTAGATATTATTCAGTAAAATTTCCTTGGTAAAAATTCATAAGTAAAAGGTATTCAGTTAAAATTATTAAGTAAAAATTCTTTAATAAAATTTGATGAGCAAAAATTGTTGAGTAAAATTTGTTCAGTAAAAATTGTTAAGAAATATTGTTGAGTAAAAATTGTTCAATTCAAATTATTGAGTAAAAATTCTACATTTAAAATTGTTGAGTAAAAATTCTTCAGTAAAATTTCTTCAATAAAATTTATTGAGTAAAAATTGTTGAGTAAAAATTCTGCAGTAAAAATTGTTGAAGAAAAATTTTTCAATAAAAATTGTTCAATTCAAATTGTTTAGTAAAAGTTGTTCAGTAAAAATTGTTCAGTAAAAATTGTTGAGTAAAAATTGTACAATAAAAATTCTTCAGTAAAATTTGTTCAGTAAAAATTCTTCAGTAAAATTTGTTTAGTAAAAATCTTTCAATAAAAATTTTTCAGTAAAATTTCTTCACTATAAATTTTTTAGTAAAAATTGTTCAATAAAATTTTTTGAGTAAAAATTTTTCAGTAAAATTTGTTCAGTAAAAATTGTTGAGTAAAAATTGTTCAGTAAAAATTCTTCAGTAAAAATTCTTCAATAAAATTTTTTGAGTAAAAATTGTGCAGTAAAATTTATTCAGTAAAAATTCTCCAATAAAATTAATTCAGTAAAAATGCTTTAGTAAAAACAGTTCAGTAAAAATTCTCAAGTAAAAATTATTCATTAAAAGTTGTTGAGTAAAAATTATTCAGTAAAAATTGTTACGTTAATACTTTTCACTAAAAATTCTTCAATAAAAATTGTTTAGTAAAAATTGTTGCGTAAAATTTCTCCTGTAAAAATTGTTAAGAAATATTGGTGAGTAAAAACTTTTGATGAAAAATTATTCAGTAAAATTTGTTCAGTAAAATTTCCTCAGTAAATATTCTTCGGTAAAAGTTGTCCAGTAAAAAAATTGTTCCGTTAAAACTGTTCAGTTAAATTTGTTTAGCAAAAATTCTGCAGTAAAAATTACTGAGCAAAAATGGTCGTGTTAAAATTGTAAAAAAATTATTCGGTTAAATTGTGAAATTTTTGGTCTGTTAAAAGTGCTGCTAGAAAAATTTTCGTATAAAATTTAAATTTAACAATAATTTCCAACTAGAATCATAGTTTTTTTCTTGATAGTTTTGAAGGATTAGTGCGATAGAAAAAACTTTTAAGTGTTAATAACGTGCACTTGGCTTAAGGGATGGTAATTTGATTGAGAAAAACAAAAACGTTTCGTTGTCTTCTTTATTTACTCCACTGTCAGTGTCGGTAAGTACATTGAGCAACTGTTATTCTGTCCTGTAAATACAAAAACACTTTTATTTAATATTTTTTCCATTTATCTTTCACAAAAGTCGACTTGAATTCATCACAAAACCTTCTCAAGTGTTCGGCTTTGCGTGCGTGCGTGCGGTTTCATAACTGCCAGTTTGCGGTTACGCTTCGTTTCAATCCTTTCCAAGCCGATGGGGAGGAATATTTCGGGGAGGCTATCTTTAGGAAAGGTGTCTTCGATTATTTGTCTTTTGGTTTCCATAGCAAATTATTTTCACGATAAGAAAACTTCATCAACAATGACAAACGCAATCGGAAATTACATTCGCAACGGTTCTCCGTCTTTACGAAAATTTTTCTACAAATGATATTTTTCGGGATATTTTTAGTTCAAGACTTTTTCGAAAAAATTTTATGTAATCAGTCGTTTAGAAATGGTCCAACGTATCCTTTGAAAGGATTTGAAAAACCTCTGACTACGTTAAAAATTATATTCCAAAGGAAAATACTCATAAAAAGAGAAGAAAAACTGATCCGACCGTCGGCATATTATTGGTTAAAACCGATCACATCAGAAAACTAAAGGACGACTGTTGGTGGAGTCTGGCGAATAATCATCTCCTTGCCGAACAGGATCGCCTCAGAGTATTACCCGCAAACTATTCGTAATCCACAAAAACTAAATTTGAAAATAGTCCCAAAGGCAATGGCGTCGGCAGATGCAATCCGATATCAAAGTTTTGTTCCGTCAGCGGATTTCCTTGCATGAATAAGTGCATTATTCCCATGCAGCTACCAATTTTCGGATTATTCGTTAGAAGTTTTTTCCTCATTTTACCTTCTCTGAATATTCTTCATATTCGCTGTTATTTTTATATAGTTTTTCTTCTTCGATTAATTTTACAGAAGATGCTGAATGATCGGGCGAAAAAAACATGTGCACTACCGTCCGCCAGTCGAGAAGACCATCCGATAGAAGATAATCATCCCTTCTAGAAATAGTCAATTTTTTTCTACACTTTCTAATACTACGAAATGCAAGGCTTTGAAATAAAAAAAAAAAATTTCTTGACTAAGAAAACGAAATTCTATTGTAACCGTTCAGTTTGACGTTTTGAAGCTGCACTAGGAATGCCGCGCTACTCGAAGAAGTCAAAATCAAGTCGAACTTTTACACCACATTAAATCGGTTGATAAAATTGCAATGTTTTTTGAATCATTTTGAAAATTTTCCAATATTTCAGGATGACCATTTTTTGTCCTTTCTACCAAATTAACTTAAGATTATTTCGCATTAATTATAACAAATGTGAGGCTGTCAAAAAATTATCATTGGAACATTGGAATTAGAACGGAAAACTATTCCCTTTAAAACTGCTTTCGTCTAAATATAAGCAAACTTTTCTATTTTTCGATAAAAATAAAAATAAATTCTTTTTGTCTCCTTTTTTTTTTGTCAGCTAAAAAATCCGTACAAACCTCGGGTGTTTGTAAGTATTTTTATTTTCTAATAAAATAATCCCATTTTCTCGATAGTAAGAATATTGTTCAGTTTCGTCCTTTTCCAGCGTTAAGGAACCATCTTCGGAGGAAAATGTTTTATAGTAAAAGAAAAAAAAAATTAGGAAACAATTCCAATGCATGCCTACAAATCGACAAATATGAATGCCCGAGTATGTGCACAATTACGAGGACATCCGAGTGCATTCTGAAGTGAAGACGGCCATTGTATTAATGGTAGAGTGTTCGCGTATATAAGCAAACTGGTTACCTTCTATGGGAGAGTTTATGAAAGAGAAGAAAAGGAGAAGGAAAAAACGAGCAAATCGAACTGTAACCGTAAATATTAAAACAATTTTACACATAGTTAAATGCAACAAAAAGGAAAGGATAAATTTATGAAAGGATTCGGATTGTGGACGAGGAGTTTTTTAAAGGGAAATGCAACAACAATAATTGGAATAGGAACCAAACAAAACAGCTCGAACAACACAAACAAACAAACAAGCAACTAACACCAACGAAGGGGGATGAAAACAAAAACAAAATAAAAGGACCAAATAAGAAGGACACAAACAAAGATGAGGTACAGGAATTGTTCTATATTAATCAACCCTCATCGATTTGGCTGAGTATCGTCCCCGACACTTCACCGATATTTGGCCATAAGGACTAACTATTCTGCACCCTGAAAATATATACACACACACACAAACGCACACATGACAAGGGTGACTATCTTCACAGTAAAAGAATTTGGATTTTCCGTTTTGGTATAGAAGGATAATGTGCTGTGGCTGTTTACAACCAAATAAAAAAGGGGTGAACAGATTTTAAAGGCACCCAAAATCTGAAAGTTGTATTCGTTTTGTTGTAATAGTTAAGAAGTTCTTTCAGTATTTTCGAAAAGTTTTGGTATATTAAGAAAAAAGTTAATTGGGAAAATATATGGAAAAGGTTTAATTGCCTAGTAGAAAATGAAGTAAAGATGCCAAAAGCAGACGACAACATCATTTGGGACCCAGAAAAAGATTTTTTCTGAAATGTCACCTTCAGACTTTAAGCAAAAACCGTTAGTGTCTTTGGTAAATTAAAAAAATGTCACACTTGAAAAGTAGTTGTTGAGGTCTTAAATTTTTTAAAAATTAGTTTTATTCTCCCTTCGATGAAAAATTCAACCCATTTAAGAAGATACTTTGAACAGAGGGCTCAACGGAAGACTGAAGGTCTATTTTTAGATTATAGTTTGATAAAAACATAATATTTGAGGTCATAAGACGACTTTTAAAGTACGTGTAAGAAGATCAACATCACAAAATTTTTATGAAAATATTTTTAAACAAAAAATTCGAATTTTGCTTACTTTTTCGTTAAATTTTATCTTTGAACGTTGTTAAATCTACTGATTCCGATGAGATCTATAAGGAAAAAACACACTCCCAAAGAAAAGCAATGAAAAGAAAACAGCCATTTTGAATTTTTCAAAAATTTTCACATTTATCAAAATGGCCTCCATGTCAGCAATTACATTTTGTCTTTTTCTTCTTCTTTTTCTTATTCTGCTTCTTCTTCTTCCTAAATTTTAAAACATTTCCTTTGCCAGGATTATTTTTTTTTTCAAATACAACCGCTTCCACTGACCATAACCTCACTTTTGATTCTTTTATCAAAATGGCTTCCTCGATAGTAACTACTTTTTGTCTTCTTCTTCTTCTTCTGATTATTCTGCTTCTATTTTTTTCAATTTAAAGGATTCTTCTTATTCAGGATTACTTTTTTTCAAATACAATCGCTTCTAATGACCATAACTTCACTTTAAAAAAAATTAAAGTGGCCTCCTCGTTAGCAACTACTTTTTGTCTTCTTCTGCTTAGTCTGCTTCTTCTTCCTCCTTAATTAAAAAAAATTCTTTTCCCAGGATTTTTTTTTCTAAATACAACCGCTTCCACTGACCATAACCTCACTTATGATTCTTTTATCAAAATGGCCTCCTCGATAGTAACTACTTTTTGTCTTCTTCTTCTTCTTCTGATTATTCTGCTTCTTCTTCCTTAATTTCGAAGGTTTTGCTTAGCCAGAATTACTTTTTTTCAAATGCAACCGCTTCCACTGACCATAACCTCACTTTTGATTCTTTTATTAAAATGGCCTCTTCGATAGTAACTCCTTTTTGTCTTCTTCTTCTTCTTCTGATTATTCTGCTTCCATTTTTTTTCAATTTAAAGGATTTTTCTTATTCAGGATTGCTTTTTTTCAAATACAATCGCTTCTAATGACCATAACCTCACTTTTTTTTATTAAAATGGCCTCCTTGTTACCAACTACTTTTTGTGTTCTTCTGCTTAGTCTGCTTCTTCTTCCTCCTTAATTAAAAAAAAATTCTTTTCCCAGGATTTTTTTTTCTAAATACAACCGCTTCCACTGACCATAACCTCACTTTTGATTCTTTTATTAAAATGGCCTCTTCGATAGTAACTCCTTTTTGTCTTCTTCTTCTTCTTCTGATTATTCTGCTTCCATTTTTTTTTCAATTTAAAGGATTTTTCTTAGCCAGGATTACTTTCTTTTCGAACACAATCGCTTCTAATGAGCATTACCTCACTTTTTGTTGGACAATTTAAACTTGAATTATCCAAATTTATCTGAAATATGAACTAAAATTGATTTTTATGATATTCCATCAAAACAAGAAGAGAATTACAAAAAAAGTAAATAAAATCGAAATAATTTGAAATTATGTGTGAAAATTTTCTTAAATAAAAATTTTGTTGTCTCATTTTCTGTCACTTTGTGGTCTCACAGAATAAAAAGTTCAGTTTTTTTATAGAAATTATTTTGTTGATATTTTAAAATATTTTGAATAAGAAAAAAATGTTCATGAACAAAATCGACTTCACCTCAAAAACAAAAACAAAAGTAAAAAACGAATCAACCCAGCCTACACACACACACATACACACACATGCATCCACTTCTTGTATAATTTTTGTCGCATGAATTCTTGGATGTCAGTTCATTTTAACTACGCTGTAGACCACCCCAGCTTCCCACCGGCCCCTTTCCGCAAACACATCGCTTTAACGTACCAATCGGATTGTTTATAATCGAGTACAATCAAATAAAATCGTTTCTATTGCTGGACAGAAAGCCAACCATTAATAATCATGACCACTCAGAGACAAAATGGAAATTATGAACGGGCCACATGGGCTTGAGTGCAGTAATTATTATTGGTGGACCTTTGGGACGGTTGATATTGTATTGTGTTTGGTGGTTTGTATTTATGTGGGTGACTATTCAAAACACGTCAATCATTTAATTAAATCCAATTATCTGTTCCCCAATGTGCAATTGGACAGTAACGGTCGGATAGTCGATGGTGGATGATAGACGGTTGATGGTGGACGGTTGATGGTGGATGGTTAACGGTGGCCGACAGTCAATGGGGCTACCGTTTGTATTGAGGACACGAACGCTAAGCAACGCAACGTATTACAACGTATCCCAATAGAGTGTATGGCATCGCAATATATGGCATTTTGGTCTTCACTGGGAGTAGAGGTCGCTGTTTTTGGACTGACGGCAAAAGAGTGAAGCAGGGCAGGGCGTTTCTGGTTCGATTTAATTCCGTCTGACTTTGCTTCAGAATATTTGAAAACAATTGATTTAGGTCATGTGCGGGTGGTGGGTGGAGGGACTTAATCAACAACACCAAATGTGGTTGGTGGCGTTTACAGTGTTAGCAATGGTCACACGGCTTATTGTTTGCGATGGTGACGCTAGAGGCGGCTAGAACCGATGATGATCTTAACGTTGGCTGGAACAATGAATTGTAGCAGTTTATAGACAAATACAAATGGACACCATCGCATTCTGTAAGCAGAGATTCTATTGCCTTATTTACCATCCCTCGTCTTTCCTAAAAATACCATCAGCAATAAAACGATTACTTCAACTTAATCCGAATCTAAATCATGCCAATTTAGCACGAATCACAGAAAAACATCTCCATTTAGCCTTTGACATGTGGATTTTATTGAAATTTTGACTTCTACGAAAATAATTACGATTAATCAAAAATTAAAAATATGACAAAAAAAGAAGAAGAAGACGAGTAAAAAGATGTACCGCCGTTGTTGTGGGAGTGAGAGTGGATTGATTATTCATTTTTTTTTTAATTTGATTGTGGGGAGTGTAATTTTTTCTGGTATTTTTTTTTTGTTTGAAAATATCGAAAGACTATTTTAAAAATATGACGTTGATTTTTTGATTAAATTTATGGCCTAGGAATAGGGACAAAAATTCCTTTTTTTTTTATTTGCATATATTTAATGAAACAGTTTTGATCCCTTAAGTAACGCCATTTTTTTCTGTTAATTTGAAAATAATTTTTCTATTGTATTTTTTACTGTTCTTATGTGATTAGAAATTTTTTTTCATTGACTTTGCATGAGGGTCCTAAAAAATTCCTTTGAAATAAGAGACCCTTATATGGGCTTTTGTAACCCAAATGAAATAACATGAATTTTTGTTAAACAACAAATCGACAGGTAAATTCCATAATAGGAAAATAGACAGTCACAACGTTCCCAAGTAGTTTATTTTGGGGCAAAATGAAAGGAAGACGGATTTTGAACAGACCCCAAACTATATGGAAGGACTCATAAAAAATACTGAGTAAAAGTTACAAAAAAGATGATCGTTAAAGCTTGACTTTTATTTAAGCTAAAATTAGCTGACTTACAGCAAGCCGAATAGCCGATTGAAATTAACAGTTTGACCCTAAAAGTAGACGCACATGATTAATAGGCTAAGATGCTTAGAAGAAGATGCTTTAAAGGAAGGGCTCAGCAATAATATCTGAGCTTGACTTATATACCATTTTTAGTATAAACTATTTACTATGCTCTAAAAATGGATCGTGCGGCCTTCACAAATTTGAGGTATCACAAGACCTTCTTCAAAGTTCGCAAATTCGAGGTATCACGAAGACCTCCTTCAAAGAAGGAGAAATTCAAGATATCACGACGACCTCGTTCAAAGAAGATGAAGTTTCCCAGATTTCTATAAAAATATTTTCAAATAAAACAATTCGAATTTTACTGCCTTTTCCGTTTTCGTGCCTGATCGGTTCTACTGGGGCCAAAAAGCTCTCGCAAATACCAATAAAAATCAAAGAAGCCATTTTGAATTTTCTAATATAACCTCACCTTTTGATCTCATTTTTGTCTTCGTCTTCTTCTACTACTTATTCTATTTCTGATTTTTTATCAATTTAAAAGCTTTGGTAAGTTTCCAAAATATCACAGTTAAGACAACAGTTTGAATAGGAGTTTTTGAGGTCTTAAATTTTTAAAAAATTAGTTTTATTCTCCTTTCGGTGAAAAATTCAACCCATTGAAGAAGGTGCTTTGAAGAGAGGGCTCAGCGAAAGACTCAAGATCCACTTTAAGAGTATAGATTTAAAAAAAAAATTGAGATTTTAAGATCTCGTTCAAAGTACGCATAAGAAGATCGATAAACTTCACAAAATTTTTATAAAAATATTTTTAAACAAAAATATTTAATTTTACTGACTTTTTCATAAAATTTTATCTTTGAACGTTGTTTAATCTACTGATTCCGATGAGATCTATAAGGAAAAAACACACTTCCAAATAGCAACGAAAAGAAAGCAGCCATTTTGAATTTTTCGAAAATTTTCACACAGCGAAACAAAATCACAGTTTTCATATATTTTCAAAATGGCCTCCACGTTAGTAACTACATTTTATCTTCTTCTTCTTTTTCCGCTTAGTCTGCTTCTTCTTCTTCTTTAATTTAAAAGGTTTTCCGTTGCCAGGATGACTTTTTCTTCAAACACAACCGTTTCTAATGAGCATAACCTCATATTTTATTGTTTTATCAAAATGGCCTCCACGTTAGTAACTACTTTTTCTCTTCTACTTATTTTTCTGCTTATTCTGCTTCTTCTTCTTCTTTAATTTAAAAGGTTTTCCTTAGCCAGGATTTTTTCTCTCCAAGTGAGTCGTATAACCACCAATGGTAAAATTAAAAGGATCTCTTGCAATGAGCGCTGATGGGATTCTTTCTTAATAGTGACGAGGAAGTTCTGTTACCGCTGGAAATCATCTTAGAATGAGCTGCCGCATATAAGAAAAAATCTCAAAAGTAAAACTTTCAGTTTAAATAATTTTGGAACTTGAAAAAAAAAATCAATTGAAGAAAAATGTCCACAAAAAATTTTAAGGCTTTGCAGTCGCAAAATGATGACGAGATCCCCAAATGCAAATTTCAATTTAATAAATTTCCCTTCTCTCTTTTCGAGAGTTAATGTTTTTAAGGTGTCATTTATGAATTTCGAAAACGAATTGAAAACAATAAAAATTTCCGATAACAAAA
The DNA here is from genome assembly GCA_958298945.1 of Atherix ibis. Lineage (NCBI taxonomy): Eukaryota > Metazoa > Arthropoda > Insecta > Diptera > Athericidae > Atherix > Atherix ibis. The sequence continues at coordinate 24,123,254 of OY282610.1, read as the reverse complement.
TCTTTAGCCACTTTGACCTCTTTCACTGTCTGACCTTGACTGAACGATTATTTTGATTATCGTTTCTGTTGCTATCCGCTTTCCTAATAGTGCGTACTCGATAGTAATGAATCTTATCCCCTATTTCGTCAGTTCTGTGTGCTGCAATAATCATCCCCGCCTGACACCCGTGCCGTTATTCAACTTGGTTTATTTCAGAAAAATTCTTGATTGCGTGGCATTGCGTTGCGTGTTACAGCAACGTCATCTGTTGTCCTCGAAATGAACAATTTGCTTTCTAAACGATGACAACAATAGTTGAGTACTCGCTGCGGTTCCATGTATACTATTGATGATTGGCTTTGTGTACAGTACATCGCCAACCTGTGTCATTGATTTGCAGTTCCTTCTTGGTTAGTTAAACTGTGACTAGTCACCCTGAACATATTCGTAATGCGTCGTAAAGTGAATTCGTTGCGTGATGCGTGCGTGGTTGGCGATCGTGCCACATGTTGCCTTCCTGTCTGGGCAACCGGCAGTTCAGTCCACTGTCGTCCAGTCCAGTCTGTCACGACTGTCGGCTCCTTTACCTGCGCTGGCTTTGGGTATGCTGAACTGCCAATGTGCACGGTGTGACCATTGCACTGTGGGTTCCACGTAATTTTCCACTATAATTGGTTCATCGCCTCTACAAATGGTGCAGGACACAGACTAGCTGAAAACCTCTGCGATCCTGAGACTATGCCGTGCATGTGATGCTGTCACGCCACTCACCGTATGACAAAACTATATGACGCCGTGTCATTATTGATAGCAATGAGAATCGGTTATCCGGGGTCAAAGGGGTACCAGTCAAACAGGTGACCATAATTCCCTGTTAGTTGACACGTTATAAAAATGTTAAGAAATCGTCAATTGCAATTCATTTATTCGCAATTTAGTTGAAAATGAAAATATCCAAAAAAAAAAAAACCTTTTCCCTCTCTTTACTAAAAATAATGAGAATAATCAAATTTTTAGGATAATTTTATCTTGAGGTCAGTTGATAAGCTTCCATTTGATGAATTTCCCATACCAGCCATTATCAGATAAATTAAACACAAAATTTCGAACACCAAAAATTTTGTAACGATTTTTTTTTCTGAATTTTCCTACCAAATAATCGGAAATATTTTTTCATATTCGCTGAAAAATTTGAAATTTACCAAAAAAAAAGAAGAAAAAAAACAAATTTCGTTGATTATTCTGGTCACGATACGATTTTGTACTTTAAAAGGTAACGAAAAATGTCCGCATCGCTCTTCGTATCTGACATCTCCGTTATGGGATAGAGTCATTCCCATCTGATGACACCTTTCTCTCTATCTCTCTCTCGTTTGGGCTGCTTCTATGCCAGCGAATCGCCCGAATTGGGTGCTTGTCTTCCCATCGAATGGAAATGTGCCCAAAACGAACTTACAGAAATCTGTAAAAATCGATTGATAAGCTACAAAGTGGCTGTCGACAAGTGAGCTGCTGCGTGTTGAATTGTTAATTTACGCCCTTTCGAGTGAACATGCTCAGTCTTTTGGGCTCCAGCAGTAAATGGAATCTTAAAATTAGTCTTGACTTTTGACAGATAACCGCCGAAGAGATGTGGAAGTGGGCTATCGGTTTCTCCGGGTAAACCCATCGACATCTCCTGTTAACAAATGGTCTTTCTGGGCAGTCGAATGATGCTCCGACGCCTTGCAATGATGTGCAGCACAGTATGATGGGGCTTTTTACTAATGGATCTTCCTGGACATGACATCCCCAGCAGCTATTGTCACAACTATTTCTAGAACTAATTAGGCTGCCTTCATTCGGCCACTGAAGTTGTACAGATTCAAAGCTATCGAGCAAAGGTGTGCAACGTGGAGGCACGGAACAGATTTAAGGTGCATCATCAATGCACTCTTCTCGGCTATCGTAACTATAAACACTGCACTTCTAGCACAGCCGACCGATTTAGGTGCGTCGCCAACAAGAAAGTATTCGCATTGTCTGAACAATAAGAAGAGTTCGGCTCTCCAGAAAAGGAGTGGAATAAACCCCTGCATACTCCTTGGCCAACATAACTTTTCTTATTTATTATTATTATTGCCATTGGGCTATCCAGAAGTTTATAATTTTCTCTCAGTTTTCTCCTTTTTTTTCTTCGTATTCCTTTTATTTTTTTTTAACCAGATTCTGGAATTTAGCGTAATTTTAAGACGCTAAGGTGATAATTACGAATGGAAGAGCGAACATTTTTGTCTTAACAAATGCCTTCAGGTCAGCTTTTCAATCATTCCTTTTATCCTTGTCCTCTTCTACTTTTTCAATTTGGAAAAAAAAACGTCCTTTCACAATTTTTCTTCTTCTTTTCAAATAAGATAATTTCCTCCTCCTCCAACCCCCCCCCCCCCCCCGCTAATGTCATTAAATATATTGTAAAAATTGTAGATAAAAAAAATATAAACACAATCGCACGTTTGACAAGTTACCATTTTGGAAAATTTCATAATTTTTTCTTTTTTCAGCGATTTTATTTAATTTTGATTGGTTTCTCTCTTATGTGGGTTCTAAAAATGACTTCATTAGGATGAGGTTTATTCTTATAAGGCGAAAGAAGAAGACAATGTGGAAAAGCAGGAAGATGGCATCAAAATCAAGACACGTTAAAATAGGAGAAAAAATTGATTGATCCTTTATGGTTGGCGTTTTTTTTGTTGTTGTCTTGTCAAAAGGGAGAGGAACGATATCTAAAAATGGCATAGTACAATTAATAAAAGATCGGGAAAGAAGGAGGCAATAATGTGCTAAGTGAGAGTATATAAAGCAATAAAGTCACTAATGTCAATTGTCCTCACGATGGCGACACTACAGACAACTTTGACGGAAGCCTGCTGTGCCTGTTGTATTGCTGAATTTTCCCCATAAAGTGCATATCCGCGATTATTTTTGATAGGTGATGTCAGCAATTATTGCAATTTAATCAGCATTGCAGTCATAATTATTTGGTGGTTTTGTTTTTTCCATTTTGCCGTTCCTCTTCGATTTTTTTTTCTATTTGAAAATGCGATTAAAATATTGTTAATAATTATGAGATGAAAAAGCGGATTTTTTGTACTCAACAAAAGAGTGCCTAATTGTAAGAGATCGGAAGGGGTAAGGGGGTTAGTTTGCAATTTTATAAATAAATGTAAAAGGAATATTTTTTATTTCCAGACCAGATCTGGTGTTTGTTAAAAAATTCTGCGAATATCCCGAATTTTTATAGTGAACGGAAAAGTTTTTTTTTTCAATTTCCCAAAAATGAGCAAATTGAGAAAAATAAATTTAGGAAAGGGGAAATTATTAGTTTAGATATTTTCTAAAAATTTAGAAGCTTTTATGGTTCGGAAATGTAAAAAAGGGAAATTTTTTTGTCTCCGGACCATTTCTGGTGGTCAGTGAAAACTTGTGCTCTATGGAAAAGGTTTTTTTAAAATTTTCCAAAAATAAGAATTTTAGGAAAATAAATTTAAAAAAGGAATAATAATGGTTTAGTTATTTTTCAAAAATTTTGAAGTTTTAATGGTCCAAAAATGTAAAAGGGGCTATTTCTCTTGGTCAGTGGAAAATTTTACGAATATTCCAAATATTTAGAGTTGGTGAAAAAGGTTTTTTTAAATTTTTCAAAAATAAGAATGTTAGAAAAACAGTTTAAGAAAAGGGGAAATTATTAGTTTAGTTTTTTTTTCTCCAAAAATTTAGAAGTTTTAATGGTCCATTTCTGGTGGTCGCTAGAAAATTCTGCGAATATCCCTAATTTTTAAAGTAGATGGAAAAGGTTTTTTGAATTTTCCAAAAATATGAATTTTTGTTAGGTTAACAAATTTGGAAAAGGGGAAATTATTAGTTTAGGAATTTTTGGAGTTAAATATAAAATAATTAACAGTAAATGAACGGGATTTTTTTTAAAGAAAATTTTTAGAAAATGCGTTATGTTTCGAAATGTAGAAAGGGAAATTTTCAGTTAATAATATCTTTCTTAAGGTCAATAAAATAAGAAAAATTCAAATTTTTTTAAAGAAAATTGACGGGTGATTTCCAGAGAGTTTTTTTTGTGGATGACAAAATTTGAAAAAACAAAAGTTTTTGTTTTGGCAACTATAATAAAAGTTGTAAATTTTACTATTTTATAAAAAAATTGATTGATTTCTCTTAATTTAATGGAAAAAGTGAGGATTTATTAGCGGTATTAAAATGTAAAGAGGGAAATTTTCAATTAACGGAATTTTTATGATGAAAAATGTAAAATGAGGGAAATTTTTGTTTGTTGACTATTTGTTGGGAGTTTTTTGTTTGTGGACTATTGTTGTGAGCTTTTTTTTTGAGTTAAAAAAATTTGAAAAGGGAAATTTTTAGCTTCGAAACCATTTTCGGGGATAAAAAAAGGGTAATTTCTCAATTATTTAAGAAAATGGACGTGATTTTTTTGTTAATTTCTCCACAAAATTGAGCATTTTTTTTTGAGTTAATAAAATTTTAAAAGGGAAATTTTTAGCGGAGAAACTATATTTGGATTTTTAAGGATAAAAAAAATACATTCCTGAATTACTGAAGAAAATTAACGGTTTTTCTAGAAATTTCTTTACAAATGTGAGAATTTTTTTTTGGGTTACGAAAAATTTGAAAACGGAAATTATTGGCTTTGAAATCATTTTTGGGTATAAAAAAAGGCAAATTTTCCAATTTTTGAAGAAAATGGACGGTTTTTTCAAAATTTCTCCGCAAATGTGAGTATTTTTTTTGAGTTAATTCTCTTTGAAAAGGAAATGTTTTTTTTGAGTTAATTCCCTTGAAATTTTTTTGGAATGTTTTTTAAATTTCTCCACAAAAGTGACCATTTATTTTGTTGAGTAAACAAAATTTGAAATGGGAAATTTGTAGCACAGAAACCATTTTTGGGTATAGAAAAAAGGCAAATTTCTCAATTCTTGACCAAAGTAGACTGTTTTTTATAAATTTCTCCAAAAATGTAAGAATTTTTTTTGAATTAACAAAACTTAAAAAGGGAAATTAATAGCGTAAAAACCATTTTTGCGTAAAAGAGCAATTGCACATTTCTCAATTATTGAAGAAAATGGACGGGCTTTTTTTTTAATTTCACCACAAATGTGAGAACTTTTTATTGGGTTAACAAAATTTGAAAAAGGAAATTATTGGTTTTGAAACCATTTTTGGATATAAAAATAAGGCAAATTTCTCAATTCTTGAAGAAAATGGACTGTTTTTTAAAAATTTCTCCACAAAAGTGAGCATTTATTTTGTTGAGTAAACAAAATTTGAAAAGGGAAATTTTTGGCGCAGAAACCATTTTTGGATATAAAAATAAGACAAATTTTTCAATTCTGGATGAAAATGGACTGTTTTTTTTAAATTTCTCCACAAATGTGAGCATTTTTTTTTTGAGTTAATAATTTTTAAAAAGGGAAATTTTTGGCGCAGAAACCCTTTCAGATTTTTCGGGATAAAAAAGCACATTTCTGAATTTTTGAAGAAAATTGACGGTTTTTTTTATAAATGTCTCCACAAATGTGAGACTTTTTTTTGTGTTAGCAAAATTCGAAAAGGGAAATTATTGGCTTTGAAATCATATTTGGAGATAAAAAAAAGGACAAATTTCTCAATTCTTGAAGAAAATGGAAGGTATTTTTTTTTTATTTTTCCACAAAAAGTAAAGATATATTTTGGTTAATAAAATTTAAAAAAAAAGAAAACAAGTCAAATTTCTTAATTAATAAAGAAAAATGAAAAGAATTTAAGCGGTTTCTTTTGGAACAGTTAATGAATAATTACAGAATTTGATTAGAAAAATGATTATTTAAAAATTTTTTTTCAGAGCTAATTAGTGAAAATTTAATGTTTGATAATTTTTCCCAGACTAGTTTTTTTATTGTGAAGCTGAACAAATATTAAAGAAAGCAAAAACTTACGTAAAAGCTTAAGAAATAAAATCTGGATGCTGGTAATTAATTTATTTAAATCTTTTTTGGTGATTATTTCGTCTTTAGTGTAAAGTTTTTCAGAAATCGAAATTTTTTGAAAAATTAAAAAGGATATTTTTTCCATTTGAAATTTGGGCAATATTCCGATGGTTCGAATTGGGGATTAAATTGAAGAAAGTTTCGACCATGATTCTCTGTAGGCTGGCAAGTATAACATTGTGTGTTAGAGTAACGTGCATGCATCAGTTTTGGGGAAGGATATGGATAGGCCCTTGGTAGTTGCAGTTATCTGGTACTTTGACAGTGCATATAATGATAAGGAATCGATGAATAATTAATTGATGCAAGAGATTACCCACATACACGCATGAGACTAATTCAATCCGCCTCAACGTTCTGATTTACATGAGGAGACCTGCTTTGGATTGCACAAGTTCGACTTTGACATGCCATCTCATCCATAATTCAGTTATCATCGAGTAGGCTTGAAAGAGCTGATGGGGTGAGTGGAGCCTGGAGACACCGGGTAAACGCACGGAAGCGTGGGTGGAATAGTGAGAGAAGAGGAGAAATGGCTGAAGCAGAAGATGGGTGATGGGATGTGCCGGACTTATTCAAATGTGCCAGCAGCAAGTACAGGTGGAATGGGCCCGATTTCATTAGGCCCCATTTTAGACATTCAGTGCGTCTTTGAAGCACAATCCTTGTTGGCATATATCATAGTAACAGGAATAGAAACAGAAAGCCTGCAACTTTTTGGATCCATTTGGAGGCACTAGTTTTTTCTTTATATGCAATGGCGTCGTGATAGTTCTGTGAATATTTGTTTCTTCAAAAAGTATCTTAGCCGATGAAAAAGAGAGGCGTTAACACATACTGTAATAATCACAAGTTACGTGTGCACACTGAATGCTCGCAGCCGAAAGTAAATTTTTTTGTTAATTTATTATTCCAATGAGTGTTCAGAATTTTTAGTCCACTTTTTATAAAAGAAATTATATACTTTTAGTTTCTGTTAATGTTATCCTAATTTCGTTCTATTGCAAAGGAACAAAACAGTTGGAAGAATCGATAAGTTCCTGGTCTGAAGCGATTGGCAATTACACCATTCCGGAGGTGATATAAAATATCCACCTGCAAGGATACAAACTGTGAACAATGAGTAACAATTCCCAGGATATTCGTCAATAGTTCCACTGTCGACACGAACTAAAAGGAATCGATTCAGCTTGGCATTACGAGTACTTTCTTTCGAACTAGTCGCACGTAATTAAATATTTAATTCATCGATTGGGGGTGCATATTGTTCGCAATGCAAAATCGATGTTTTCCAATTCTAGTTGCGACCAGGTACTTGTCGTGACCATCGAAGACAATAATTTCAAGACAATATAATTAGAAGAATGTGAACTATTATTAGTGGTTGTCGATTATAAAGGTATTCGCCAGTCTGGGTACTCGTGTGGATAGCTGCCCTCTTTAAGAATCCAACAACTATGAAAACCTTCTCAATTTGATTGGCAACTATTAAGTATCCTCCATTGCCACAGGACTTTTGAAGGTTTCGATGAATAAATTTCAACTATTTCATTAAGGATATAGGAGAAAGGAGCGGGGAGGGATAGAATATTATGGAAACGAAAATATTTGCTCCCCACTAAAATGGAATTTCCCTAAAATCGGATAATTTAGAGTCAAGAAACTCAATAAGAAAAATTGGCTTTTTTTCCTGTTTCGATGTTAAAATTTTTGGAAAATTTACTAGAATTTTCCAAAATTTTTTGGAAAAGGCTTTTTAGTCAAGAAATACCATCGGTTCAATGTTATCTTCTCTTTTTCGCTATAATTTCTATTTTTGAATATTTTTCTTACGTCGTTTACTGAACTTTTTACCATTATAGATACCGCCATCAGCACCGGACACAATTGATTATCAATTTAAAAAGAGATGCCGACACATTCGCATAATTTGTCTAATTAGTAAACTTCCTTACCGACACAATCGGATAGAGACGCCCTCATCCACCACTGCCTCCATAAATTTGCATGCACACACACTTCAACAATTCTGGCGTTATTCAATTTTTTAAATAATCGCAATTCGTTTTATGGGAAAATATTTTCTTCAAGACACTTTGTTGATTGCTAGTTTTTTTTTTTCGTCTGTAAAAACTAACGATTCAAATACGTTATCATGAATATTACTCAATAATTTAGTTGGAGTCAATGTGGGTGGGGGGAGGGGGAAGGGTGAAGTTATTATTTTTCTAATTGAAAACTATCGACGCTTTTAGTATTTAAAAGGACAAAACTGTCTGTTGGCGATTGGTTGATTAATTAATTGTCAATTGATTGATTGGTAAAAAAAAATTAAAATAAGACTTTGCCGACAAATGTGCCGCTATTGCTGGTAGTCTATGCCGATTTGATTAATTTAGATTTGTGCGTTAAACCAAGGCTTTGGACCTCAAGAAACGTATTTCCACCCTTAAAAAAAAATTCTACCACTAATTGAGGTCTTACTCATTTGAATGTGCCCGCGTAAAGATAATTAAAAAGTGCTGAGACCTTAAAATTTTTTTGAGAAATGCTGAGACCTTAGAAAAATTTGAGAAATGCTGGAACCTCAAAAAGAAAAGCAAAACACCAACTAGGATGCTTTCATTTTTGAGGTCGCAAATTGTTCTTCCCTAATACACCCGAACTGACATTTTTAAGGTCTGAACACTTTTCAAATATTTCGAAAGATCTCAACACACACCGTCAAGACTAATTGAAACATTTCAAAATTGCTGCGGTCCTAAAAATATCAGTTGGGAAATATCAATTGTTCCACAAAATTTTACAATTTTAAGTAAAGATCAAAAGAAACCATGAATAAATAGTTTTGATGAATTGCCAAAAATCCACTGAGACCCTCTCCTCTTCAATGAGACTTTTTCACTCCAATTAAGAAGTAAACAAATTTTTCTCTTTACAATACTTGAAAATTATCAAATGGAAATTAAAAGAAAAACAACGAAAATCTTTTAGAAAATTATACATTTCATCACAATTAATTCAATCTGCATCAGCGAATAATTGACGAAATTAAGCCTTTTCGATTAGTCATTATGCATAGAATCTGTAAGAAAACAAACTGCCAAAAAAATAAAATTCAGAAAGAAAACGAAAATTTGAAAAGAAAAAAGAAGAGAAAACAAATCAGGAGAAAAGAACACCGAAACGAATAAAAATACTTGGTTGGCATGCCAGAGTTACGCAACAAGTTTACGGAAAAATTCAAAGCCTAACTAAAATGTCAGATTTCGTGTAGATTAAGAAGTAAATTAGGCACATTAAGAGAATACTGAAATGTTGAATTAGCATCGGTTTTTGGAGTTAGGCTACACATCCAACAATGGTTGGCTACAGTTGGTATTGGTGGTTTGTTGTATTGTGCGCGGCAAGATTCTCTTCATCCGAAATTCTTTCCCAACCATTGGAATGTTGAGAATAAAAACGAACATTTCGTTGATGGCCACCGATGGTAAGCCACCGTCATAGTTGCCGCCATAGTCGCCTGTACCGGTGCCGCTGTCGAAGTGATCAGGGCGATCTTCATCCACCGAAATGACGATGCCAATTAGAGAGAATATCCATGGCTGAGATGCCGACAGTACAACAATGATGATCGGGACAGAATCACGATGATTCATGGCAGTGATCGTGATCCACATTGCGACATCGTTCAGGCTCCTATTCGTATTCTGTTGCACCGACCATCAGCAATCGGGCACTAGCCATCAGCCATCAACCATCAGGCTTTGGGCATCGTCCATCAGGCATCGTCCATCGGCCATTGAAAATGTCAGCGTTATCAATACAACGATCACTGTTGTCATTGTCACAGCCGCCCCATAGGCTCCACAATTATCGTGCCAACTTAACTGCGCCTGATCTGTGACCATCACCGCACATGAAACCCTCATTGCCACTATACGACAGTGTCCCGAGTGATCGGTAACAATTCGGGGGTAGCCCCACCAGCCAGCCGCCATCGATGGCCACAACCATTTAACGTGATCCACTAACCTTCGGCAAACTTTTAGAATTTCCCAATCGTATACTTTCGTCTGAATCCATCCGTGCTCGTCTTCGGTGTCTCTCAACGATCGTCCTGATCTAGTCGGCTATGCATAACAACAGCCGCGATTGTTCTTGACTGCAAACAAGATTCATGGTTCACGTCTCAAGAGCCTCAACTCATGGTCGACGGCTAACATGTCCAGGTATGCGGGAACCAACTTGAAACCCCATGGCGCTTCCCAGACGCATGGCTAACAGCAATGCTACCTTGGAATCCTCGAAGCCGGCAACAATAACATTTATCAACCATTTCGCGTAAAATGCCACACACTTAAGATATTCCTAATGAGACAGCTTTTGTCTCTCGGAACGCATGTTTCCCAGAATTCGGAGAACGTATTTGATTTGGAGGCTTCGTGCCTCCACCACCGAAGACGATCCCACAGTTTTTTCTTCAACAGTCCACACAGACAGAGAAACGCGAACGATCGTGTTCAGGTAGGTTGAGTCCCGTGCTCGTAAATATACACCCGCATGCCATTTAGTACTGTTATTGCCTCTGTCACTATCACTTCCAACATGGATCTTGTCATTCTTCGGCGTTATTTCGATCAAAGTCGAAAAAGCGTCCTCTTCACGATAGATCTGCAATGATTTTCCATTTGTTTCGTTAATTTTCAGATGCAAACCATTTCTACCATCTCGTATTAATTATTCTTAAAGATCTAGAAACTTCCTTAATAGTTTGAGTTAATTCCTGTCTTCATTATAGTTCCGAAGTCGGCACGATGTGTTTGGGAGGATGTGAATGAGTAAATTTCCATTCTTCGCGTTTGATCTCATAATACCACCACCAGCTCAACTGAAACTGCTCCACTTTCTATTCGAATCAATAATGTTGTCGAGACAGTTTCAGATTGTTGAGGTGGTTAAGTTATCAACAGCTCTGATTGGCATAAGAAAAAAGGATAAAAATATGCGAGATTAGAAAAATTCTAAAGAAGATGATGACGAAGCCAGGACAAAATTCTAGCCCAACCGATCTAGAAAAAAGCATTGGCAAGAGAATTAAATGCGCACCGATTAGTGGGGATCCAGGAGTGTGGTGAGTAAAAAGACAATGGAACACGACGTAGACAGCGCCAGCCGCCAAGAATTGGGAGCTGCTTGGAATTCCGCGAACGAAATTAATGCAATTCCGACGATATCTCTTTTCGGTAACACAATGTTGCTGTCGCAAACGTCTATTCATACCGGTGAGTCGCGTCGATCAATATCGTTTCGAAGTGATCCATTTTGTTATTAATGGTCGACAAACGGCGGCTACAACAGGACGACACCGCATACAAAAGCGTACAAGTGATCAGTGCAGATAGAAGGTAAACTTCGAAAATGAAAAAAAAACAACCGGAAAAAAACTAAAAACGAAAAACAAATAGTATAAATCGACAGAGAGAGAGAGAGATAAAAGAAGAGCTAATGAAAAAATAAGCTATTGTCGTCATTTGCAAGATTCCACCAATACACGGCTGTCCACAGTTATCTAGTCTTAGGCCGTCACTATACGTTTGGCCAGTGCCGAGAGCATCGCATTCATCGTTTCGGAGTCTGGATTTCGTGTGTCATGTCTCTTAATTTCGTGTTGTTAATTCATCAAAATCCCTTCGATGACAAGCCATCCATGTCATCGGTTCAGCTATGCCGCGCAGGCAACTCATTCACGGCGGTTGATAAGAATTGACTGGAAATGGTGCAAATCGAAGGCATAGCTGTGTTGGTGAGAGATTAAGTCGCCAAATGGTGCCATGCCGATTGGAGCGGGACTGGAATGGTTGGTAACCTGAGAAAAAAAATACGAAACGGAAAATTGCAAAATAAAACGACGCACGAATTCGATTGCTGCCAATTCGATTGGAGGTTTGAGACCCCCAGCTACCCGCACCACAACCCTTTTACTTCCTGCTAATTTTTCCTTCACTTAATAAAACCGCAATAATAACTGCTTGGCTATTAGAAATTTTTTCCATAATTTTATATGTTGTCTAATTGACATATTCCCACTGAACCCCGAAATTATTTTGCTTGTTTTTGGAGACCCCCAAAAAAAAAATTCTCTCTTTTTTTGTAAATTTTTTTTGTCGAAAATTGTCCACTAAAATTCAGCCGATCTGATGAGAATATCAAAAATTCCAAGAGGAGAATCTAAACAACAAAAAAATACGGCAGAAAAACTAAGAGGAATTTCGGCCGATGCCGAATCGAATAAAATTATTATAAATTGTGCAGAAATGATAGGCGCCCTTGTGGGCGGACGCAAAATAAACGCACAATTTCCCAGCAGCGACTCTTTCCTCGTACGACAGCGGCTCTGCCAATCGCATGAATTTGTTCAACATCAGGTGATATCCTGGCAGACGTTCCGCCACTGATACCATATGCAGTCTGGCGACAAGACTCAGATAGAGCCAGGAACCGTTGAGTTGGTTGGGTGACCCGTGGAGGTTGGGGGTCAGATGATGCATATGCAAAGTAATGTTGACGCCATCGTAAACTACCGAAGAGACTAAACACCGAACCAAAAACAACCCAAGCACGAGGGAAAATAACAAAAAAGAAACGTTGATGACAACTGCGAAAATTATCAGATTTGCGAAAATGGAGCCGACATAAAACGCGCCACAATTATCACTCTCTGCGCCGCCGCCAGATGATCTTATCGGTGCGTAAGCATAAAAACGTACGAAAATTAAATAATAAAATGTGATTAGACGCATTCGGATCAGTTTTTGTTTGGAAATTGGCGAGGAGGCTTGACGGAGTATCCGTATGCACTGCGTCCAGTTTTCGTATCGGGAATAGAAAAGTGCATTTGCCGCAATAGAATCGTGAAGCTATGGCGCTTTGGAATGAGTCCGGAGATAGTTTGAAAATTTCCTTCTAAAGAATGGGAGATCGATCGATCGCCTGAACTGCACGATCTGCCCAGATACGGTGCTGGAAACATTCTCGGCCGGCGTGCATTAATTACGAACATTATCGCGCACAGCATGTCGTACGGGTTCTGCATGAACGGACTCCTAATTACCCCGTAATGATGTGTTTACAAGTGCGGCGCGCGCAGACTATCTGGCGGATCGCAAATGGTCCACAGACAGTGTTGGGAATGGGCTCCGACCAATAAACGGAAAGTTTCGCTGTGATATGCCACATTCCCCGATTATCCCGCTCTTCCACCCGTCCTCTTCCCCAACTCACCTTGCTGTACGTGTACCACAATCAAGCTTACCATTTAACAACATTGCCCATACGAGCATTTACAAGTTCGTCTTGGGGCACGAACTGCAAAGACGCCTTATCCTGTTCGACGATCTCCAATCCGAAGCCTACAAAAATATTATTAAACGAAATCGTTATTGCCGCAATTGATTATCTGGCGTGTCCAATGAACGGCTGTGCCTGTATGTGGGATCAACGATTCTCAGATCCCCGCATCAACATCTTTCGCATTCCTAGCAAGATCCAACAGACTTACAAGTCGATGATCTATGAAGATTTCGACGAGAATAGAATGTGTGATAAAAATCCGATCGACACTCAATGCTGGCTGGTGATAGTACAGATCGGCGCTGGAGTTGTGGTTCGCTTTTGAAGATCGTTAAGTAATTATCCTAGGAAATTTGCAAAAATTGAGGTGAATTTCCTTTTCGAAAAAATTTCTAAAAGTTGAGCAGAAGCTCGTTGAAATTGCTTTGGATTAGGTTGGAAAAAAATATATTTATTCAGTTTACCTGTGCGACCTTTAAATGAAATGAAAGAAGATCTGTTATTTGAGGAGAATTTCTAGTTGAAGTCTTAATCCAGACCCACGAGTATCGGATCTGCAAAAGTCTCCAATATTTACTAAAGCGGCAGCTGGTTTTGCTTTGTCCGGAGAGGAGAGGTTTATTTAAATTTTTTTATTGGGGGCACAACTACGTATAGGCTACGATCTACTACATCACTCGCTGTTCGACACGACGAAATTAGGGGGGCAGTTTGACAGGGTTTCAATCTGTCCACCGAAATATTCTTAATAGTGTTGCTGATTGGAACCTCTTGCAACTACTCTACAATAACAGTTTTGTCTTTTGGGACCCCTGATAAGGTGGTGCTATGGCAGATATTTTTCTATCAATTCGGATTAAGCTTTTTATGTTGGTACAAAAACGTTTCCATTTGCGTTAGGATAGTTGCTGGTTGCTGTTATTTTTGGCAATGTGTCCCTAAGCTGATGAGGGGTTGTGGCTGCTCCATAATTAAGATTTAAAAACCTAACAATAATAATGACAATCTTATCTGTTCAGTTGTTATTGTTATCGTTGATTCTGAGCAGAGTTTTAAGCTGTCTTTGAAAACGTTTATTGCTTTGGGGATAATTTGTGCGTGTTCGTATCATGTGGGACCCGATTGCTCTAGACAGATAGTTAAAAAGTTATTATTCAAAGAGTTTGCCGATAGTGTATAAGGGATAAGGTTTCTATCGATCTGATCAAAGTCAGTACAACTAATTGAACCTAATTTTTAGGGTTCCTACGCCACTCAAGGTAAAACTTTCCATTTTTCGGCATACGTTAACCAAAAATACGATAACTTTGCACTCTCCCCTATAAACCATATCCCGTTTCCCCCCTTTTGTCTACACAATTAATGGCCTGCTTAGAATAGAAAAGTCTTGTTTGCCAAGCAACAAAGGATATGACTTTTCAAGTAAAAAAATTAAAAGAGAAAATACTCTTTGTGAGAATGAATAATTCACGAAAGAGATTGGACCCAATTTTATCGATGAGCAGAAGGTAACCTAGGTCTGCAACTATTTACGCTCCTGCACGGACCCTAAACAACAATGCCAACTGCCCCTCCAGCTAAGACCTTCCACTTTTTGGCATACGTTTAAATCTTTGTGGAAAAGAATATTTCACAAAAGAGATTGGACCCAATTTTATCGATGACGAAAAGGTAAACTAGATTCTGAAACTATTTACGCTCCTGTACGGACCCTAAACAACAATGCCAACTGCCCCTCCAGCTAAGACCTTCCACTTTTTGGCATACGTTTAAATCTATGTGGGAAAGAATATTTCACGAAAGAGATTAGACCCAATTTTATCGATGACCAAAAAGTAGACTAGGGTCTGAAACCATCTACGCTCCTGTAGGGACCCTAAACAAAAACGCCCACTGCCCCTCAAGCCAAAACCTTCCACTTCTTGGCATACGTTTAAATCTTTGTGGGAAAGAATATTTCACGAAAGAGATTGGGCCCAATTTGTTCGATGACGAGAAGGTAGACTTAGGGTCTTAAACCATTGATGCTGCTGTATAGACCATAAAACACAACGCCTACTGCCCTTCCAGCTAAGACCTTCCACTTCTCGGCATATGTTAACCAAAAACACAAAAACTTTTCACTCTACCCTCTAAACCATATCCCGTTTCCCCCCTTTCCCCAATCTATTAATAGCCTGCTTAAAATAGAAAAGTCTACTTTACCAAGCAACAAAGAAAAAACCTTTTCAGTTAAAAAAATGAGGAAAAACTCTTTGTGGGAAAGAATATTTCACGAAAGAGTTAGTAAGAAGTAAACATTTTCTATGCTAGACAGAAATGGGATGAGGGGTAGATTGGTTAGTACGCACAAACGTATTCATACACACACCGCACACACACACATACACACACACACACACATTGGATAGGATTCCGTTTGCATTTAGTTGAGAATAATATGCTGTCTTGGCGACAATTCTTCCACCATAAACACGATGTTAACTTGCATTGAGCTCCTTTGAACTTTTTACCCTTTGAAATAGTGAAAAGCTTTGAATTTTGTTGTTGTTGTTGTGGGTTTTTTACTCTATTTATGTATGTGTTTTGTCCTTCGTAACCTCCGTTTACATATTCTCGTTTGTCGCATACTAAATAGAAAATCGTATTAAGCCGCCCTTTTCACGTACACTCAGTCGGATCCTATTCAGAACTGATTTTCTTAAAGGAGAAGAAGAAAAAAACCGATTTTCATGTTGCTGAGCGACCTTTACCCTAATGTTGTTGTTTGCCTTTTCAGTATCGGCTCTCGAACCGTTTGATTTTGATTGCACTTTTCATACTATCATGTCAGTATTCGTACATTTACCAGCCGCCCATCCCCATCAAATTACCAACAACCATCCTAGATGTATACACATTGAGCTGACATAATCGGGCGGGTATTATAGTCTTTTTGTATTATCGCCTATTTTGCTACACTATGAAAGTGAGCGATACACAGAAGTTAAAGGACACTGAAATCACCCACAAAATTAAATTTGGTAAATGCAACAAAAAAAAACAAACAAACAAAACTCATCACTTTTGATCAGTCGGCGGTGTGGTTTTCAATTATCTTCTTTACCCCTTTTACTAGCGGAGTTCAATAATTGCCACCCGTTATTATTCCACTTGAAGGCAACCATCCCAATCACTCACTTACTTTGCTTTTGTGCATCGCTCATCGCCGACTCGGAATCCTTATCTTCGCATTGAAAAGTCACCACTTAGGCTGTGCCACCCCAACTCTCCGAACGGTATACTTCTCTCACGGCAATCAAACTCATCTAATTAAAGGACTCTGGATGTAAATCTCTTCCTCCTTTTAACTTTCGTCCTCAACTATGAGCCACGTTTCGACTGTACGTCGATAGATAATGCCAAGACGAAAACAGGCGACTCGAAGATAATTAAAAATCCATGGCATAAAATACTTCAAAAGTGCACACCCTTTCACGGGGTGGTAATGGGCATAAAAGCCTGCAAGAAAGTGAAAATGTTGTAGGCTTCCTTCGATTATATTTGACAGAAGCGAGTAGTTTCCTGGTCTAATGTCATTGCAGGTGTAAAATTCTACTGACTTGATTCGTTATTGGTGAGCGGATAGCGGTAAGCGAGTGGGATTAGGTGTCGAACGATGCTGTTCAAAGATAATCGAAATGAGAATAATCGGTAAAAAGGATTAACCGAACAACCCTTTCGGGTATGTTAAATGCTGACAAAAAAAAAACAAAATTAAGCAAAAATTTTAAGGAGTCACTTAAAAAAATTTGTCAAATCAGAGTTTCTCTATTGAATAGCAATGATCGCAACAGCTTACAGGGATGCAACAGTAGTAATAGTGGCTCAGCACATCTCCCCCCCCCTCCCAATTTTCTCAACTATTTGGAATTTTTGGTTTTTTCCTTTTTCCGTTTTGTAATGTAAAAGAAAAGTTTCTTGAGAGTTTTTGTATTTTTTGTTCTTTGGCACTTTTGACATTATGATCGGCAGTAAGGACGAAGGAAAATTTACAAAAAAAAAAAAATACCAGAAAGGGGCGTTATTTGAAAGACTTTGATGAGTCCTTCGAGGCTAACGCGATTATGGTAAAGAGAAAAGGGTGAAAAGCTGACAGTCATGCACATAATCAGTGGTAAAAAGTGGGTTGATTTATCGTTTGCTATTCGCATGAGTCCTGGCAACCTGTTCGCAATTGATGAGATAATCAAATTTACTACGGTCTACCCTAATGAATATGATTAAAGGCTGGAAACGATAAGGTACTCACCCACACTAGTGGACTGGATTTCAAGTCACTGTACAGTGCTAACGTTCCTCTGGAATATTTTGTTGTTGCTCTTTTTCAATTTGCACCTTTTTTCAATCAGTGCTCATCAGTCAACAGATAACTTTGGAAAATTATTTCGTATGCGTTACAAATGCGAGCAAATCGTCGTCATGATTTGTCATATTGCAAAAGTTAACAGGACCGAGTGTCGATTTTAGTTGTCATATTAAATCCTTTGGCCGCACTAACAGTCAGATTTCGTAATTAAAATTTTTCTACAAGAATTAATATTTTGCACATCTTTGCAGGAATTAAGAGCATTAATTTGATCTAATAAATAGGGTGGTAGGTCTCGGTGAACAAAGAAAATCCTATTCAGAAAATCCTAAGGAATCGGTTTTTTTGGTTGTAGATAAACGTACTGAGTTTGAGTTTGGAGATAATAATTTGGATGACCTCCATTGTAAAACGGAACATTGGCCACACGTTCAATTTGCTATTAAGGGTCCAAACATAGTCAAGACCTTAATCAGGCATTTAACAATTCCGCTCCTAATGGTACAAAATAGATAGATCCCTTCTACCCGAAGACTTGAATAGGGCATTTTAAAATTCTGCAATCGAAGGTCTTAAGTTAGGGGAAAAAATGTGCTCCACACTTCCTTGTGATGGGAAACTTTCATCATCCAATAATTCTGCTGTTAAGGCGCCAGTGCAGAGGTCCTAATTGGATAGAAAGTATGGCCAGACGAACTTTTTTATGAAAGACCTCCCCCGGACAATTAAAGATTCTGTAATCAAAGGTCTATACTGGAAAAGAAAAACACGATTTAGCAATCTTTTTTACGCAATCTATAATTCAATAATTCTTCTCTTAAGGGTCCGAAACAGATAGGAAACATGTTCAAAAATTTTCCCTTACAAAAAATCTTCCTGAAACATCAATAAAATTACCTTTAAGGGTCCAAAGTAGATAGAAAAATAAGGTGTAGACTTCGTTTCTATAGAAAACCTTCATTAGACGGTCAATAATTCTACTGTTGAGGATCCTAATCGAAAAAAATATGGTTAGAAATTTTTATTTATTAAAGATCTTCCTCAGTATTCAGAAAAATCTGCGTTCGAAGATCCAAACCGGAAAAGAAAAAAGTTATTTATTAAATATTTTTTGAGGGTAGATCTTAAATATCTTTTGAGGGTGGACCATAATAGGCCATATTAAAATTTTGTAATTGAAGGTCTAAATAAGAAAACCGATGTGGTCCAGTTTATATGAAAGAAATCTATCAGGTAGTTAATAATTATGCTCTTTAGGGTCCAAACTATTAATAGAAAGAAACATTATCTAGATATCTTTTCTATGAAAAGCAGTCTTAAGACTTCAAATAATTCTACGATTGGAGGTCCAAATAAGAAAAAAAAACTCATTTTATTATAACTTCCTTTCTGTGGAAGGGATTTATGAGACACAATAAATTTCTATTGTTTATGGTCCGAAAACGTGGTATTGATTTTTTTTCTATAAAAAATCTTCCTAGGACCCCAAATAATTCCAGGTTTAAATCCTAATCAGAAAAAAAAATCATTTAAACTTCCTTTCTATGCAAGGTCTTAATTAGTTACCATAAATTTATGTTGTTTATGGTCCACAAGAGAAATAAAAACGTCTTATAGACTTTTTTTCTACAAAAAACCTTTCTAGGACCCCAAATAATTCTAGGATTAAATTCAAATAAGAAAAAATATCATTTAAACTTCCTTTCTATGCAAGGTCTTTATTAGTTACCAGAAATTTCTGCTGTTTAGGGTCCAAAACAGACATAATAACGTGGTATAGACTTCCTTTCTACAAAAAACCTTCCTAGGACTCCAAATAATTCTTCAATTGAAGGTCCGAATCGGAAAAAATCCCATTTAAACTTCTTTCTATGTAAGGTCTTTAACAGTTACCATAAAGTTCTACTGTTTAAGATCCAAATCGAGAAAAAACATGGTCAAAAATTTTCTTTAACGAAAAACCTTCATCAGGAAATAAATAATTCTTCTTTTAAGCGTCCAAAGGTGCCTTAAAAATTTAGTGTAAATTTTCTTTCTACAAAAAAACCTTCCTTAGACCCCAAATAATTCTGCCATTCATAATCAAAATCAGATGAAGAAATCGCCTAAACTTTCTTTCTACGAAAGGTCTTCTTCAGACACCAAATAATTCCGCTGTTGATGATAATAACTGGGATCAGTTCTCATCGACTTATCCAATATAATTTCCGGTCAGATAATAGCATAAAATTAATTCATCAAAAAATATATTTTGCTATAAATTGAAAACTTCAGTTAAGGAAATATGCGTAAAAATATTTTTTAGTAGAAAACCTCGACAAACTTGAGCAACGAATCGAAAAAAAAACACGAGAAAATATCTTCAAAAATAAAAAGAGCACATCAGAAAAAAAACTCCTATCACTTAAAATGGTATCCAAACTGTTGTCGCCGTAATAGTTTGCAAGATTCGACCTGGATTTAAGATATAAACAAAAAAAACTGCATTTTAACGATGAATTTTGTCAAGCGTTGCGGCGCCTCTGATGCAAAGTGTCTGCACCGCCCACTAATATGGATGGCTGACATTGAAGACCCCTAAAATTGTTAGCGGAACATTATGGAATTCCATTGCCAGTAGAGGATTTCAGAGTCCGCCTAATTTGCGAAAGTTTTACTTGAGTTCATGTAAAACGTTATGCAACGATCGCGCCGAATGTAACTTGTTGTTCGGTGAAAGATCGCCGGACGAACGAGGCGAAACAAATAATCTCATAATTTCTAAATCTCCAAAGTAGCGTAATAAAATTTTCTGGAAAAATAGCTACTGCCAACCTGCACCTAAACGGTCGCTGTACTTACTAACTCTACGCGCTATGTCAAAGGTTAATACGATTAGGAAAGCGCCAGTGTACAACCAGCGCGGATGGCACGTAATTATGTTGTAAGGAGCGCGGACCCTTCAATTTTCTTTTCTTGGATTTATTTTAACTTTTTTTTTTACTTCGTTACTGTGTGCGGCTCTGTAGTAACATGCTTGTTAGGCTCTGCATATAAACGATTGGATAAATACACACACTGAAGGAGCATCAGGGAACGAAACGAGATCCGACAGTTTAGCCACGAATTAAAATTTTCGAAATGTACGATTATGGGACGAACATTGCGAAACGTGCACTCTACATTCGGACTAACTTGATCTCATTATGCGTTCTCACCCGGTGTCTACTGTCAAGAAAATGGAAACGGACTTTCAGAGTGAATATGCCAAGAAATGCTAAGAAATCTTCCCGCAAAAAGAGCAGAAAAGCTTAAGAAAGAATTCCGAAATGAAGTATGCTAAATTTACAAACGATGGGATTCCATAGAGTAGACGAGACGGCGGAGAGCTGGAGCCACAGATAAGCGGCATAATGAGACATCCCAGAAAAACAATAGAGCCAAACGATGGGGACGATATGGGGAAGGATTGGAATGGAACCGTGGCTAAGAAGTGCGCCGAAAACATCAAATTGGAGAACGCATATTCCTTAGAGTAGCCGTCGTCGCCGTCGGTGCCATCGTCTTCACTGTCCCTTCTTCCAACTATACCGTCTCCATCAGCAACATCGTCACAGCCACCATCCACGATCGTCGTCGCCATCTGCGAAAGCCACTACCATAGCCACCGCCGAACGAATCCCAAAAGATATTTTTTCCAGCAATTCAATGCAACGAGAATGCACTGAACTGAAGGCGAAGAGAGAATGGATCCAGGAATCGTGATGGGCCGTGATGCGAGTCCGCTAACGCGAAAGATGTCGCCCATGCATGAATTTTGCCGGCGATCAATGAAGGATGGTGTCTGGCGCCGGCGCTTTGCTGACGACAACGAAGATGACAATAACGACAACGTCGACTATGTTAAGAACAGCGTCTGTTTATCCCTTTTTGCTTGCGCCGAATGCACATGCAGATCCCCAACTGTACCCACGGCTTCCCGCCATCCGACAAAAACCTCGCCGTTCTTCCCATAAAATTATTCTCGACTCAATAAAGTAACGTGTGTGTATATGTGTGTGTATCTGCATCCCAAATCTTGTTCGGCGGTCCAAATCTGCACGTTTTCAAAAGGCTTCGACAGCACTTGCACCTCGCCCCAGACGCCTAGCTACACGTATTCCGTTCGGGCTCTTCCAGAACACCGACAGGAACTATTTGGTATTAATTCCCATTAAGAAAAGTTTACCGCTCGCAATACTCTTTCATCTTCGTTTTTTTTTTTGCACTTTTCCCCAATAAGATTACTTTTGCCAAGGAACAATTGTTGTTTGTGATAAAATGTTTATAAACAAATAAGAACTGGGACATTACCCACTATTAATGATGGGAAAAGAAATACCGCATCACAGTTATAATAATAATAATAATAATAATAATAAAAATAAGGCAAATTCTAATAAATATAACAATAGCGACAATAAAAATGGATGGAAAATAAATAAAATTTAAAATAACAAAACCGAAAAAGGACAGCAACAACGGCAAAACACAAAGCGGGAATCATAGTCGCGATCGCAATCTGCAAACTGTCGCCACTGCTCCAAAAATTTTCGACATTTGGAAGCCGCATTAACACTCTCATCGGTTGCGTCAGTTTTGTTCTCTTATTTTTTATCTATTTAATTTTTAAAAAAAATAAATTTCTTACTGCAAACCACACTTTGGTAAAAGAAAAAAAAAATTTTTTTGCTTGAACAAAACATAGAATTTAATTTTTTTTGGAAGGGTTTGAGAGAGGGAGCGTCGATGAAAGGATTGCTGGGTTTAGTTTTTAAAAAATAACCACTTTACACTTAATCTGTGAAATTTTTTTCTATTAAAAAAAATTCATTAAAAAAATATACAATATAAAAAAAAACAAAAATAATAATTTTTTGGGGCTGGCAAGGAGCGCTGAAATTTAAAAATTAAAAACTCCTTCACACTTAATCTGGGATAATTTTTAATCTGGAATAATTAAAAAAAATCAATAAAAATAAAAATTACAAAAAAAAATAAAAATGATTTTTTTTATAATACGAAATTTTCTATTGTAATATTTTTTTGGGACTGCCAAGAAGCGCTGAATTTTTTTTATGTAAAAAGTCCTTCACACTTAATCTGGGATGATTTTTTGAAGTAAATAAAAATTCAATAAAAATAAAAATTACAAAAAAAATGAAAATGATTTTTTTTATAATACGAAATTTTCTATTGTAATATTTTTTGGGACTGCCAAGAAGCGCTGAATTTTTTTATATAAAAAGTCCTTCACACTTAATCTGGGATAATTTTTTCTGTTCAAAAAAATATTAAAAAAAATAAAAATTACAAAAGAAAATAAAAATAATTTTTTTTTAATAACAAATTTTTTATTTTAATATTTTTTGGGGCTGCCACGAAGCACTGAATTTTTTTAATGTAAAAAGTTCTTCACACTTAATCTGGGATGATTTTTTTCAATTAAATAAAAATTCAATAAAAATAAAAATAAAAAAAATTAAATAGATTTTTTTTATAATGCGAAATTTTCTATTGTGTTATTTTTTGGGACTGCCAAGAAGCGCTGAATTTTTTATATAAAAAATCCTTCACACCTAATCTGGGATGATTTTTTCGATTAAATAAAACTTCAATAAAAATAAAAATTACAAAAAAAAATAAAAATTATTTTTTTTATAATACTCAATTTTCTATTTTAATACTTCTTGGGGCTGGCAAGGAGCGCTGAATTTTTTTATATAAAAAAGTCCTTCACACTTGATCTGTGATAATTTTTTCAATTAAAAAAAATTCAATAAAAATAAAAGATCCAAAAAAAAAAAATATTTTTTTTACAATACGAAATTTTTTATTTTAATATTTTTTGGGACTGCTAAGAAGCGCTGAATTTAAAAAAAAAAAATTCCCTCACACTTGATCTGGGATAATTTTTTCTATTAAAAAAATATAGGAAAAAAAGTAAAAAATGTCCAAACAATTCATCACACACACATAGATTCGCTCTATGGAAATCTACCCTAACGAAAATAATTTTTTTCGGATAAACTCCCAAAAACCTGAAGACTATCAGAAACAGAAAACCCCACAAAATTTCATCCCCCGCAACGTAATATGCCAGCGTATAAATCTCTCTTAAGAAATGGACTTGCTTTCACTTCCATGGTTCCGTGAAGAGAATACGTTTATGCGCGGCCAGCCGGCAATCCTCACACCGTACTTTAAACGTTCTCCTCAATCGAAAATTACTTTTGGACTTGTTCTCATGCACACTAAAAAGCGTTTGTTACGCCCAAACTCCTCCAACTTTCTCACTACTCTAGATAAAGTCTAAGACCGACAAGTATTTTCTTATTAACAAATAGAAAATAATGGCTGCGGGGGAGTTTGGGGGGTGTTAGTTGGAGTGTATTCTCACAGTCCCGAAATGAATGGCAATTTTCCCGTTCACAGCGCAAGAAAAAAAACAATTTT
Source organism: Atherix ibis (assembly GCA_958298945.1). Classification (NCBI taxonomy): domain Eukaryota; kingdom Metazoa; phylum Arthropoda; class Insecta; order Diptera; family Athericidae; genus Atherix; species Atherix ibis. The sequence goes on along the minus strand of OY282610.1, from coordinate 24,099,065 downwards.
CGTGCATATTATCCAGGCGACTTAGAGTGCAAAGGCCTTTCGTAGACCGTAAAAATTCGTTTCGAGTATTGTCTATGGCTGCCCGCATAAGAAGGAGCTGCGATGGTACATATTTCGCCACTTCAGATAGATATGGTGTAACCGGTGACAATGACTATGGCGACGACAAACGTTCCGGAAGGACAATAGCACTCAAGGAGCCGTCTAAACACCACAAAGGACTATAAAGAACGAAGGTACTTCCAGCATCCGTCTTGGGTAATTTTATGTTCTTGCCGTCAACTTTAACTTTTCCACTATTCACGGCTACAGAAATTGGCCCGTTGGAACTTTGCGAAGAAGCTTTTCGTCGAACCCCAAACCACCGCACACACTTATTCGTATCGTCAGAAGTTTACAGAAGCCCATAAGGATTCATTACATTTCGAGCTACCCCCAAGATTACGTTCATCTACGCGAAGGCCATTCAATTCCTTGATGTGAAGACACCTTGGTAGGTAGGTGCAGATGTGCCTGAGTAAGCATCTAACCTCCATAATGATTTTATATCACGCCCGCATCTTTCACGATTGCGTTACGATTATTGTGCGTACTGGAAATATCCTGATAGTATGATAAAGCGAGCCATAAAGCAGCTCCTTCTTAATCCCAGCTATTCACACCCATTCAAGCTAACAGTAGAGGCTGTTCGTGGCCAAATGGCACTCCAGTTAAGGAACGCGTTATGCTCGTACTTCTCGACACTTGAATCTTCAAGATACTCTCATCTTTCGAACAATACACGAACTTGTTTAAATCAGGCGTATTTCTCTAAAATACACAATAAAAAAAAGTACATTTTCCTCTATTCCGAATAATATCAGCATTTATCTATTACCGCGCGCCCCATCCCTTATTGTAGGAGTAAATATGATCTTTTATATTTTTTGCAATAACTTTTTTTCAATTATTCAACTTGGAACATTTTATTAAATCTTTAAGAGCTTCTTAAAAGGTTTTCTTTTAATAAAACGGGAATATTCAGCAATTCTACATTGGCAATACTACCCTTAATAGCTTAAGGGAAATTTCAGTATTTGGATAAGAACTTCCAAATTTTTCAATTAAAAATATTTTAAGAACAATAAAAAATATTGAAAAGAATTCAATTCTTCGAAAAATAACAATAAAAATTTGTCATCGAAAATTGGCTGTCATTAAAAAATTTTCTGCCTGTCATGTTTGGCTACGAACAAAATTTGTGTACTTTTGTAAAAATTATATGACATCGCAAGATTTTGAAAATCAAATATTCAAACAACAAAAATTCATTAAAAAAATCATAAAAATATTGAAAAAAATTGCAAAATATTTTGAAATAATCGAACAATAAAACAATATCGCAAATGGATTGAGAAAAAAAAAAATATTTTAAAAACATCGAAAAATATGTTACATAGAATATTGCAAAATATTTTTGTAGATATTTTAAAAAAGCATCAAACGGAAACATGACTAAAATACATTTTTATCGATAAAAATCTTACAATAAATAAATATTATTATTTTATAAAACATCGCAATATTTTATAAACATAGCAGTTACGTTGCAAAAATTGGAAAATAATTTTAAAACAAAACAAAATTGAAAAATATTTTGAAAACACCGAAAAATTTGAAAAGCTTTAAAAACATCGAATAATTTTAAAAGAATTTTGAAAATAGAGAAAAATTCTGGAAATATCGTAAACACGTTAACTGAAAATTAAAAAATATTTTTTTTAATTGAAAACTATTTGCTAAACATCGATTAATTTGAAAAATATTTTAAGAACATCGACAAATTCTTAAATAATTGTAAATACGTTGACTAAAAATTGTTTTAAAACTAAAGAAGTTGAAAAATATTTTGAAAATATCGAAAAAATTTAAAACAATTTTAGAAACATCGTAAAAATTTCAAAATACCGTAAACACGTTGTTTAAAAATTGAACAAATAATTTAAAAACCAAAAAAATTACAAAATATTTTGAAACCATCGAAAAATTTAAAAAATGCTTTAAGAACATGGAAAAATTCTTAAAAAATTATAAACACATTGACTAAAAATTGGTTTAAAACTAAAAAATTTAATTTTTTTTAAAAAACAACGAAAATTTGTAAAAATTGTTTAAAAATATCGAAGAATTCTTAAAACATCACAAACACGTTGATTAAAAAAAATAATTTTTAAACCAAAAAAAAATTGTAAAAAATTTTGAAAACATCGAAAAATTAAATAAATTTGTTAAAAACATCGATACTGTTTAAAAGAATTTGAAAAACATCGAAAAATTATTAAAACATCGCAAACATGTTGATTAAAAGTTGAAAAATAATTTTAAAACATCGAATAGTTTGAAAACAATTTTGAACAGATCGACAAATTTTGAAAAAAACATCTAAAAATACAAAGAACATCGCAAAATATTTTTGTTAATTTTTTTTTTAAAAGCATCAAACGAGGAACATAAGAAAAATACATGAAATATAGAAAAATCATACAAACAAATTTGTAACAAAGACATTAGCAAAAATTAATCAGAAAACATCGCATTTTAAGTTATACGAAATTTGCAACAAAGATTTGAGCGAAAATTAATAAAAAATCTTACAATAAATTGAAAAACATCGAAAAATTTAGAAAACATCGCAAGAATTTTAAAACGTTGAAAAATTTTATAAAATATTACACAAATCGGAAAAATTGAAAAAAAAACTTTCCAAAAAGTGTTGAGATAAAATAGAAAATAATTAAAAAAAAAATCCATCGCATAACTAATAAGAGCACATAATATATTTACGATTATGTAATATAGAAATTTATTACATTCAACGTAATAGAATAGTCATTTTATTAGTAGAATTTCATTGTTTTGATAATATTTAACTATTTAAAAATCATCCCTTAAAAAAATAGGCCGATTTTTTTAGAGTTAAAACGATTTTCAGTCTAATTTTTGTTTATAAAAAGCATTAATGCATAGATAATATGGTAAAAAACTGACCAAATCTCAACTCTTTCAAAATATTTTTTTGTCTCATAAAAGAAGCGGTTCATTATAAATTTTTACTGCCCTAGCAATACTATTCCGTAATAGAGCGATTACACTAAAAGAATAAAATGAATAAAAATCAAAACAAAATGGAGTCGTCTTGCAGAGTGACTTTTGACACTGTTGCAAATTTTCGCAAATCTTTAAAATTGATTTTTTTCTATACGTTCACTCTCCTCCCATCATTTGCCATAACAAATCTTTTATTTTTGTCCCCATATATTCAAATATGAACTACTATTGGATTTTTAAATTTTATTAAAGATGGCGTACTCTCTGTTTCGAATACAAAAACTGTGGCAATAAAAAAATAAAAATGCAAAGAAAAATAAAAGCAATTTTTTCAAGAATAGTTAATCAACGTAACTCTTGAATTTTAATCCATCGTTGAATATTTCCGGTGCAGTGTACTAGTTCCATTGTCGAATGTCCTTTCAACCCTTCAATCTACGGTTGTTCTGGCCTCTCACATCCTTAATACGATTAACAGCCAATACAAAACGTACGCGTATACCATGTGCCTAATTAGCACACTCAATTCGAAATAGTTGAAGAGGGTGTTCCGAGGGCTAATTTCTATAATGATACTCACCTCATAAAAACGTCCTTTTTTTCATTCTAACAATTTTTTTCTTCATATTGTAAGTTTTTTTTTGTGTACTTCTTTGAATGAAGGACTTTTACTCTATTTCGACTAATAAGATCAGTTATTTTGAAATGAATTTTTTTGCATGTGAATCCTTCCGAATTGAAAAATATCCTTTTCTTATTTGGTAGTATTTCGATTTTTTATTCTTGTTCCGAAATTTTTTTTTCATTCAAAATTGAAATTTATTAAAACAAACAAAAAAGAAAATCTTTTTTTTAAGAAAACGTAGACCAATAAGAAAAAAATAACGGATTAAAAAGAAATAAAGAACAACAACAGGAAGAACAGGAAGACGAACAAGTAAAAAGGACCAAAGTCGTAAAGGATCAAAAGTGCCGATACACTGAGAAGATTTCATGTCTACCGGCGAACTTGGTTCTTCGTTTGCTAGCAAAAGTAAAAAGCAAAAAGAGAAATCGTTTTTGTTTTTGGGTTTTTATTTTTTTATTGTTCGACTCCTTTTTGCTCTTGTATAGAATCAAACGGAAAACAAAACAGCCATTCTAACATGGTTGGCCGTATAGAATTTTGACAAAGTTTCTGAAATGATGCCGACCAATTTGCATAAGATTTGTGAGATCGTCTCAATTAGCTCATCAGACGTGACATGACATCTTAGATGATGACGATGATGACAAAAGGGCAAGGCAGCCCCAGTCTGAGTGTTATAAAAGAGTTCGAATCAAACGTACAGCGTGACAGGCTGGCTAATATGCTCAGCACACAACCGCACAAGCATACTATAAGCACACAATAGCATCGATCGGAAGGGACATCAACAAGAAGCAGAGGGCGTAAACATACTAAATAGAAACTGAAAAGTGAGCGCTATTATCGTCCACAATCGTATCGGGTTACTTTTCATCAAATTCGCTCCATGCCAACAGATTCGAGAACAGATCCTGGATTTGTGATCTTAATGGCATCCCGCGACAAGCTACGCGGAGAGTATGAATATCGTCGGTAATTGCAGAAATAGGGGACAGCTGCTGGACAGTGGAGGAGTTCATTTAATCATCATGCAGATGCCAAGTTCATCGAAGTTTTATTTTCATTGTTTTTTTTATGGCGCCCGATTATACGTATACGACAAACTTCGTCTGGGGATGCCGCGTACTCAGTCGATTGATCTGCAAAGGACGTCCCATTGACACTGGCGTCTCAACAATAATCGACTAACGGCTCCATTGCAGATCCGCCCTAAAATGCTGACGACTGTGACGGTGTTCTTAATGAGTTCCGAATGCGTCAAGCAAATCCTGTAAATAGCGGGAAATTCACGAAGATTCAAACGAAAAAAGTGCGATGGACTAGAAAAAAATTTTCTTTTCTTTTACGATCGTTTTTCCCCCTCTCTTCCATCGGAGAGGGTATCAACGCACTATCCAATACAGTATGTTAAGGAATAGTGGTACTCAGAGAGAATGCTCCACTTTCGAGACAATATCTTTTGAACGAGAACACACCTCGTAAAAGTGGATCTTCACCCATCCTCGCATAAAAGTGGATCTTATCCAAAGCAGTTGTCGATGTTTTTCTGCTCTTCAGTAGCTTATAATCCGCCGAAGAGCAATATTTTCAAAATATTTGCTTTTCCCCTTCGATGTTTTTAGCAATTATCAAAAAAATTAATAAATTTTATTCTTATTTGCGTTCAAAATTACCTTCATTCAAAAGAAAAAAAACCACAACCGTTCAAAAAAAACCACAACCGTTCAAAAAGACGCAAAATAAAGAAAACCTTTTTTCTTGGAGACAATATAATTTCCGATGAGGAAAACTACTTTTAATGACAGATTTGAGAGCAAACAAAACAAAATAGAAAATTAATAATAATTTTGGGTTTTGTTTTTCTCTTTGAATTTTTTTTATTGTTGCTTGAGTGCATTTTGTTTAGAAAAAAGTATGACAATCCAAAGCGGGTGGTATAAATGTCAGAATAATTACGTGTGGGAGGAGTTAGGTATCGTGTACCTAATATCTCCATTGTTGATAAGATTTGTAAATTTCTCTCCACTTTTCAATTAGGCTTGACATTTTGTTTGATTCGCTCTCTTCGCTTCTACCCTTGCTGAACGAAATGTGAAATTTTCACAAACAGTTTCTTCGAGAAAATTATTGTTTGTGTAATTGGATCCATAGGTTTTAGGTGGATAGCCGCCGAACCACAGCAGGAGATAGGAGGGTTCGAAAAATATTCAAAGCATGAAGGAATTAGTGGAAACTCTCTTGGTTGATTGTTTATTAATACTTGTGATCGTTCGTTAAATATTACGTTGGCATCCGCCGCCACCAACAATAGAGCAATACGCTTGGCCGATTGGAAAAATTATCAAACCGGTGAAAGTGGATAGCACGACATGATCACGTCATGTAATTCCGCACTCTGTGCCAGATCAATTCAATTCGCAACTGTTTCGTTGTTAGCTAATGTTTGGTTTTATAATTTATACGCTTTAAAAAAAAAATACCTACCAAGTTTTAGTTATAAGAATTTTTATTAGGAACAAATTCAGAATTGTGATAAGAGAATTGCTAGAAATTCGATGTTTTCCATTATTGGCGAGAGAAAAAGACTTTCCTGCAAGAAAAATTTAAGTAAATTTATATTTTTTATAAAAAATAAATGAAAAAAAATTACAAAACAATTGAGAATCGTATATTATGGCAGATAGTCTGATAACACTGAAAAAGATCACATCAAATCGAAGGAGTTCTTGTTAGAAAATCGAAAAATAATTTGAACTACGAAACAAAACAAAAAATATAAAAAATATTTATGAAAATATTGAAAAATATCGCATTTAATGTAAAACATCGCAAAAAGCATTAAATATTTTTTTTAAAACATTCAAAAGTTCATAAAACAATCAAACGTATTGGGGCAAAAATTAAAAAAATTACTTTAAAAAAAATCGTATTTTAAGTTATATGAAATTTATAAGAAAGATTTGAGCAAAAATTAATGAAGAACACATCAAATTTATTATAAAACATGGCAAAATTTCAAAAACATCGAAAAAATTATAAATATTGAAAATTTTATGAAACAATCAGATTAATTGTGGCAAAAATTGAAGAAATAATAAAAAAAATTGTATTTGAAGTTATATCAAATTTTTAAGACAGATTTGAGCAAAAATTTTTAAAATCAAACATCGCTTTTTAAGTTATACGAAATTTGTAATAACGATTTGAGCAAAAATTAATAAAAAATAAACACCGCATTTTCAATCATCCGAAATGTGTAAGAAAGATTATCCAAAAACTAATAAAAAAACGAATCTCATTTAAGTTATACTAAATTTGTAATAAAGATTTGATCAAAAATTAATAAAATTAAAGATCGTATTTTCAGTTATATGAAATTTGTAGGAAAAATAATCTAAAATCTAATAAAAAAAACATCGCATTTTAAGGTATACGAAATTTGTAAGAAAAATTATTGAAAAAAACATCGCAATTTAAATTATACTAAATTGGTAACATAGATTTGAGCAAAAATTAATTAAATCAAACATCGTATTTTCAGTTATATGAAATTTTTAAGGTAGATTTGAGCAGAAATTCATAAAAAATATCGCATTTTAAGTTATATGAAATTTGTATGAAAGATTATCCAAAAACTAATAAAAAACATTGTAATTTAAGCTATACGAAATTTGTGCAAAAGATTTGAGCAAAAATTGATTAAAAAAAAACGTATTTTAAGTTAATTAAAATAAAGATTATCCAAAAATATATTACATTTTGATAAAAAAAATAAGAGTGAAGTCTGCAAAAAAAAAATGATTCAAATGCAATTTACATTCAAACCAAAATAGTTTAGCATATGATATATTGTATGATAAAATCGTAAAATCTTATATAGATTCCTGCACCTTCTTAGCTTGTCCAAGAAGCGTGAGCATAAAACGAGAAAAATCTCATAAAAAAATAAAAAGCTTAAAAAATGTTTAAAATATTTTGAAAATATCGGAAAATTTACAAAAAAAAATGTGAAAGAGGTTGACCTAAAATAGATTATATTTTGAGCAACAAAATCCAAAATTATATCCAGAGAATTGCTAAAAACTTGAGCGAAAAAAGATAATTGGAAGTAAAATTTTACTTAGCAAAAAAATAAATTCCAAAGAAATAACTATGGCATTAATAAAAATTATGACACCACTCATACATTTAAGCACATAGTATAAAGTTTGATAACATCGCAAAATATTGTATAATATAAAATAAAGGGCCTTCTTAATTATGAAAAAAAAACTACAAAAAATATCCAAAAATCTTACAAACATATTGAAAATATTCGGAAAGATTATAAACATCGCAAGATTTTGAAAACATCGAAAAATTTGAATAATATTTACGAAAAAAACATCAAAAAATTAATAAAACATCGCAAATTTGTTGGAAACAAATGAAAAATATTTTCAAAACATCACAAACATTTACTGATATTTTGAAAATAATAAAAATTTTATAGAACATTGCAAACGCATTAAGAAAATAACATTTTATGACACATTGAAATGAATAGTTTTTATTTATTTTATTTATATTTTTTTAAATATGTCAAATAAGGAACATTAGACAAAACACATAAAATTTCGGTTATATAGGAAAGAAATTAAAACATCGAAAAAAATGAAAGATTTTTTTGAAACGTTGAAAAAATGAAAGACGTTTCGAAAACATTAAAAAATTTATAAAACATCGCAAGCGAATTCAAAATGGATTATTTGAAAATATCAAAACGAAATTTTTTGTCAAAAAATATTTTCAAAATACATTAAACGGAGAACAAAGGAAATCCAATTAAAATATCGAAAAATCGATCAAAAATGTTGGAAAAGATCGAAAAATTTATAAAACATCACAAAATTTTGTAAACATAAAAAAATTTAAAAATATTTTTTAAAAAATTGCACACATATTGACAGAAAATTGAAAAATATTTGAAAGATATAAAAAATAAAAAACCATCGCAAATGCATTGAGAAAAATATATTTTAAAAAACATTAAAAAAATATATTGAAAAAAATTTAATTTTTCGAAGAATAGCAAAAAAAATTATTGAACAAAATTATTTTTAGCGAAAAATAGAAAAAATCGCTAAGCCATCGAAAATTCTTTTACTAGTTTGGTTAAAAATTACCAAAATCGCAAAGACGTTGATCAAAATTGGAAAAATATATTAAAAGATTAAAATAATTCGTCAAAATATTTTGAAAATATCGAAAAAATATTGAGAAAAATTCAAAAAAATCGAAAAATTTGAAGAAACATTCCAAACACATCGTCAAATAAAAGTTCTTTGCAAATGAATTTAGAAAAAAACTGAACAAAATTTTAGAAACATCAAAAAAATTAAAAAAACATTTTGAAAACATCGAAAAATTGGAATAAAATTTGAAAAACATCGAAAAATTTAAAAGTTTTTTTGAAAATATCAAAAAGTTATCTTAGAAACATCGAAAAATAAAAGAACATCGTTAATTTAATAAGAGAGAAAAACATCGAAAAATAAAAAAAAATTTCGAATGCATTGAGAAAAAATTGAAAATTATTTTGAAAACATCGAAAATGCAAAGAATAACGAGGAATATAAAAAAAGCATATAAAAAATCGGCAGATAATACAAAAATATTAAAAAACATTTCAAAACTTATAAAACATCGCAAGAATTTTAAAACTTTGAAAAAAAATTATAAAACATTGTAAACATAGAAAACATTGAAAAAATATTCCAAGAGTATTAAGATAAAATAACAAATAATTGAAAAAAATACATCGCATACGTAATAAGAGCGCATAATTTAATTACGATTAAGTAATAGAGAAATTGATTCCATTCAACTTTATAGAATAATCATTTTATTGACAAAATTTCATATTTTTGATAATATTTACCAATTTAAAAATCATTCCTTAAAAAAATAGGGTGATTTTTTTGAGGTAAAATGATTTCTAGTCTGAGTTTTGTTTATAAAAAGCATTTATGCACAGTTAATAACTCTCTATAACCAAAAAAACAAGAAAAAAACAAGAAACTGGCCTAATATCCACTCTTAAATAGATCTATCTGCTTTATAGAAGATGCAATCCTTTGTGATAAATTTGTTGTTTCATTCAAATTTGCCATTTAAAAGAAATTCTCACATTTTTTACCATCTTTTTATGCTTTTTCAAAAATTTATTAAAATATTCATAAAGAGTTGACGGATGTAATTAACCCCAAACTATCCAAACAAATGAAAAAAAGGTCACTTAAAATAGTGAAAATATATTCCAATTAAAATGTGTCCTTTTTCAAAATTTTCTATTCATATAAAAAAAAATTAAAAATGAGAATTAAAAACAAAACGAAAATGATATGCTCCTTAACAAGACTATAAATATTTCGAAAGAATAAAAAAAAATATAAATAAAACCAAACGAAAATAGTCATAAAATCAACATAAAAAATGGAAACATGTGTAACCGTAGACTAATATGAGCATTTATCCTGTTTACATCGGTTATTATCATAATAATGGATCGTTGATAATAAAAAAAGAAAACAAAAACAAAAGCAAAGTCCTTAAATTCCTCATTTTGATCTTATCTACGAAGTGGAAGCAGAAAAAACAATCGAGAATTTCTAATATTTCCTTCTAAAGATATTCATCCTTTTCGAAATTGAAAAAAAAATGTTCGTTTTTCTTTTGAGGAATTTTGATAATTTGTCATAAAAAACTTGACCCACGTTGACAGACTGAAAGGAAGTAGAAAAAAAACCAGACCAAAGGTGGGATAATTAGTGAAACAAAACTATTTGCCTAGATAAGGAGCGCACCTTGCCCGGATAAGATGGAATGACTTGAATGGTTAGAAAGAGTCGCTTTCATCTTGTTTTACAGGTTATTTTTTTTTTCAAGCCGTTTTTCTTATTCGTATGATTAGTAATAAAGAAGAAAAAGAAAAAGAAAAAGGAAAAAAGGAAAAATTTATGATCACATAAAATTGTAGAATTTTAATAAAATTACGTGCACAGGACTATGAGTGAGGTCTAAAAATATACAAAAAAAAGAGAAAAACTAATAAAATAACATCGAATTTGGTGAGTTGCTTGTCTTTAATTAAGGAAAAGGTTTTTTTTCACAATCAAATTATTTCTTTGTGGTTCGACTTTGGTTTCCCATGACCATTTTTAAATACTGCCAAAATTTTATTTGAAATTTTAGGAAACTTTTATCAGCTTTACTCTTTTTCGAAGATACTCTATTTGTTTCACTTGCAATCACTTTTGTTTAAATTATTTATTTATTAAAAATAGAAAATACAGAAAAAAGTTTTTAAAACAATTAATAATTAGTTATTATTAATAAGGATTATGGTAAAAACTTGATCAGTAATTAATAGTCAAAATCAAAATAAATTGCATAAAAATTAATACTATCGAATAACATCGCATGGAAGGCTATGGACGCGTTACGCCATCTTTCCAAAACTAAATTCTATACGCATTTAAGGTGCTAGCATTTATTTCGATAATTCATGTTTTGACCTTCGAGTTTTTATCAAACTGGCGGGAAATTTCGCTTTAAAAAGAAAAACGATAAAAATTATTTGTTAATAAAACCACCCGAAGTGTTAGAATATTTTTGTCTCTCAAATTGAGAAAATAAATTATCATAAATCAAAACCAATACAAAAAATCAAGCAATATCCTATGTCGCTGCGTTAAATTGCATAAAAACTAATAACATCGCAAAACATCGCATTGGAGACTATGGACGCATTTCGCCATCTTCCCAAAACTAATTTCTATAATCGTTTAGAAAGTTTTCATTTGTTTCGATAGTTTAAGTTTTGACCTCCGAGTTTTTATCAAACTGGGTGGAAATTTCGCTCGAAAACGATAAAGATTGAAAATTATTTGGAAATTTTTGAAGGCTCGTACTTAAATTTTCTGAATTATTTTCGGTAAAATTCCAATACCACCAGAAGTATTAAAATATTTTGTCCCTCAAATTGACAAAATAAATTATCATATACCAAAATCAACGCAAAACATCACATAATATTCCATTTCGCTGCGTTAAATTGCATAAAAACTAATAACATTACAAAACATTGCATGGGAGACTATGGACGCTGTTCGCCAACGTTTAAATTTATTTCTATAATTCAAGTTTTGACGTTCGGTTTGTTATCAAACTAGAGAGAAATTTCGCTTTAAAAGCGAAACGGATAAAAATTATTTGAAATTTTTGAATGTACTAAAATTTTCTGAATTATTTTCGGTAAAGTTCCAATACCACCAGAAGTGTTGAAATATTTTTGTCTCTCAAATTGAGAAAATAAATCATCATAAATCAAAACCAATAGAAAAAATCATGCAATATCCTATGTCGCTACGTTTAATTGCATAAAAACTAATAACATCGCAAAACATCGCATTGGAGACTATGGACGCATTTCGCCATCTTCCCAAAACTAATTTCTATAATCGTTTAGAAAGTTTTCATTTGTTTCGATAGTTTAAGTTTTGACCTCCGAGTTTTTATCAAACTGGGTGGAAATTTCACTCTAAAGGGAAAAAGGATGAAAATTATTTGGAAATTTTTGAATGTACCCAAATTTTCTGAAATATTTTCGGTAAAGTTCCAATGCCACCAGAAGTGTTAGAATATATTTTTCTCCCTGATTAAGACAATAAATTATCATAAATCATGATGTGGACTTTGCGAATTTGTGGCATTTGGAAGAATAATTTTTTTTTGATTTATGAAAACATTTCCACGAGTCTGCTTTGGTTCATTTTATTAAGTAATTTTTATTTCCGTAGCTTAAATTTTTTTGTTCAATTTTTTTTTTTGGGAAAGAGAAGCGGATTGGAAGGGATGGGTACGGTATATTTTAATAATTTAACTGTTATAAATTGCTTAATATTTGTTTGCGCCTCGCCAAATAGGAAAATGTCTGCTGTTTAATTGTGTCCAGACATGAAATTTTGGATTTGAGGAAAATTATCCATTTTCATTTGCATCGAAAACGGCCACGTACAGTAAGTATTGAGTCGTCTGCTAATTTGAAATTCTGAATTCCTAAATAGAAGACGTGTGGCCAAAGAGTTTTGGTGTGGCCAAAGAGCCATCGGCCATCATCCGTGGAGTCGCATTAGCATTTTATTCGTTTCGGCAGCGCCATTTGCATACGCGACCGCCATTCTTCGCGCGATAATTATTCCCTCATTTCTAGCCACCATAACTGGCGGCGCCAATCCCTCGGTTCTTCCTACCTTACCAACTGTAGTTCTTCGTCTGTCGCTTGTGTTAACGTCCCCTCCCTCATCAGGATAATATCACATTTGGTCAGCGATAATATACACCGCCGTTTAGAAGAGAAACGAGCTCAGGCTTGTGAATGCCGTGCTGATGGTTAATATTCGCACTTAGTGACTGCGGGAGAATTTTAGCAGCAGTACTACTGACGACTGAACTCCAAATCGGACACTAAACACGACATTAGCTGTAGATTAGCAAGTCATGGCGGTAGGGACCAGAGATTCAACATTACGGATTATAGACTCAGCAGGGAGCTAGTGGCGCAGCAGGAGAGGGGCAGGCCTAACGATTTCAGATTATAAATGACGGCCGGTATATTTCGAACACTCTTGAACACGAAATGAAGTCATAAAGTTGTTGACGCGCGTTTACTTGGCACCCATTTACGATGGCGGTGACATACAAACTGAGAGTACCAACCACCACATGCCTTCCTTATCGGTCCGCACCAATGCAAAATCCTCCACAAATAGCCGCATGTGTTGAGGCTAGTAAAAGAATGTACAAATGAATGTAGGTACGTGCCAAGAGAAATTAGGAAAATAGATCAAAACATTGCCAACAAAATAGGCAGAATTTTTTTGCTCAAATGAGAACAAATAATCATGAAAATTGGGGTGAAAAGAAAATCCCCCACAACGGATCATATTGGAATAATAAGGAAATTATCACTAAAAAGAAAAATGGTGATGCAGATGGTGGTGGTGAAGTGTAGATGGTGTTCGGTAAATTTCAAATGGTGCATGGCCGCTAGGAGGCGCTCAAAAACCTTTAATGATGGCAAGTGGAAAAATAATTTTAAAAAAAATTTACTGGAAAAACTATAATTTTGATTGTAAAAGAATTTCATAATTTTAAAAAGAAAAACGAAGAAGAAAAAATGGAAGAAATTGAATCAAAGAAAACTGAACTATTACCGAAGGTTTTCATGATGTTCCTTGAGCACTTTTTTCGCTTTCAATTTTCCTTGAGCACTTTTTTCGCTTTCGGTTTGGAATTATTTTTTTTGTTAAATTGGGGGAAAAACCCCCCACAACGGATAGTTAGAAAAAATCCAAGAAATTGAATCAAAGAAAACTCAACTATTACCGAAGGTTTTTGTGATTTTTCTTGAGCACTTTTCGCTTTCAATTTTTCTTGAGCATTTTTTTCGCTTTCGGTTCGGAATTTTTTTTTTTGTTAAATTAGGGGAAAAAAACCCCCACAACGGATAATTAGAAAAAATCCAAGAAATTGAATCAAAGAAAACTGAACTATTACCGAAGGTTTTCATGATGTTCCTTGAGCACTTTTTTCGCTTTCAATTTTCCTTGAGCACTTTTTTCGCTTTCGGTTCGGAATTTTTTTTTTTGGTTAAATTGGGGGAAAAAAACCCCCACAACGGATAGTTAGAAAAAATCCAAGAAATTGAATCAAAGAAAACTCAACTATTACCGAAGGTTTTCATGATGTTCCTTGAGCACTTTCGCTTTCAATTTTTCTTGAGCACTTTTTTCGCTTTCGGTTCGGAATTTTTTTTTTTGGTTCAATTGGGGAAAAAAAAACCCCACAACGGATAGTTAGAAAAAATCCAAGAAATTGAATCAAAGAAAACTCAACTATTACCGAAGGTTTTCATGATATTCCTTGAGCACTTTTTTCGCTTTCAATTTTCCTTGAGCACTTTTTTCGCTTTCGGTTCGGAATTTTTTTTTTTTGTTAAATTGCGGGAAAAAAACCCCCAAAACGGATAGTGAGAAAAAACCCAAGAAATTGAATCAAAGAAAACTCAACTATTACCGAAGGTATTTATTTGGTTGAGCACTTTTTTCGCTTTCAATTTTCCTTGAGCACTTTTTTCGCTTTCGGTTTGGAATTTTTTTTTTTGGTTAAATTGGGGGAAAAAAACCCCCACAACGGATAGTAAGAAAAAATCCAAGAAATTGAATCAAAGAAAACTCAACTATTACCGAAGGTATTTATTTGGTTGAGCACTTTTTTCGCTTTCGATTTTCCTCGAGCTCTTATTTCGCTTGCATTTAATTCGACTTGGAATTTATTTTTTTTGTTAATTTGGGGAATAAAAACCCCACAACGGATTTTAATGGAATAATAAGGAAATTATCACTAAAAAGAAAAATGGTGTTACAGGTGGTGGTAGTGAAATATAGATGGTGAAGTTTAGATGGCGTTTGGTAAGTTGTAAATGGTTTATGGCCGCTAGGAGGCGCTCGAAACTCTTTCATGATAGGAAGTGAACAAATAATTTTTTATAAAAATATTACTTGAAAACTAATGATTTTGATTGTAAAAGAATTTAGTAATTTTAAAAATGTTTATTTTAAAAAGAAAAAATCCAAGAATTTGAATCAAAGAAAACTGAACTATTACCGAAGGTTTTTGTGATTTTCTTCGAGCACTTTTCGCTTTCAATTTTTCTTGAGCACTTTTTTCGCTTTCGGTTTGGAATTTTTTTTTTGTTAAATTGGGGGAAAAAAACCCCCACAACGGATAGTTAGAAAAAATCCAAGAAATTGAATCAAAGAAAACTGAACTATTACCGAAGGTTTTTGTGATTTTCCTTGAGCACTTTCGCTTTCAATTTTTCTTGAGCACTTTTTTCGCTTTCGGTTTGGAATTTTTTTTTTTGTTAAATTGGGGGAAAAAAAACCCGCAACGGATAGTTAGAAAAAATCCAAGAAATTGAATAAAAAAAAACTGAACTATTACCGAAGGTTTTTGTGATTTTCTTCGAGCACTTTTCGCTTTCAATTTTTCTTGAGCATTTTTTTCGCTTTCGGTTTGGAATTTTTTTTTTGTTAAATTGGGGGGAAAAAACCCCCACAACGGAAAGTTAGAAGAAATCCAAGAAATTGAATCAAAGAAAACTCAACTATTACCGAAGGTTTTCATGATGTTCCTTGAGCACTTTTTTCGCTTTCAATTTTCCTTGAGCACTTTTTCCGCTTTCGGTTTGGAATTTTTTTTTTTTGGTTAAATTGGGGGAAAAAAACCCCCACAACGGATAGTAAGAAAAAATCCAAGAAATTGAATCAAAGAAAACTCAACTATTACCGAAGGTATTTATTTGGTTGAGCACTTTTTTCGCTTTCGATTTTCCTCGAGCTCTTATTTCGCTTGCATTTAATTCGACTTGGAATTTTTTTTTTTTGTTAAATTGGGGAATAAAAACCCCACCACGGATTTTAATGGAATAATAAGGAAATTATCACTAAAAAGAAAAATGGTGTTACAGGTGGTGGTAGTGAAATATAGATGGTGAAGTTTAGATGGCGTTTGCTAAGTTGTAAATGGTTTATGGCCGCTAGGAGGCGCTCGAAACTCTTTCATGATAGGAAGTGAATAAATAATTTTTTTTAAAAATATTACTTGAAAACTAATGATTTTGATTGTAAAAGAATTTAGTAATTTTAAAAATGTTTATTTTAAAAAGAAAAAATCCAAGAATTTGAATCAAAGAAAACTTAACTATTACCGAAGGTTTTTGTGATTTTCCTTGAGCACGTTTTTTTTTGCTTTCATTTAATTTGATTCGGAATTATTTTTTTTTTAAATTTTCTTCCAATCCTATATAGTAATAATCTCAACTATAGAGTCTATTTGATATTGCATTTTTGGATAGTTAAATAATCGTTGTCACTCGAACAGAGAGTCGATAGAATTTCTGTTTATGGAATTGTCCAGTTTCAGGCGCAAAGAATTTCAACAAAAATGGTCAATTGTAGCCGGTACTGGCCTGTTCTGATGTTGTCCGATCACTTTTGACAGCTGTTATTTCAATGATGCCATGTGTGTAGATGCTGAAGATTGTGCAACAACGACTTTTCCATAGTCTCCCCATCTTCGAAGAGTTAATATTATCGCAAATTTGTAATCAGATCAAGTTTCTAGATTTTCTGCTATTCCTTCCACCGGATCCACCTTACCCACCTAATCTGCTTGATCGATCAGAGATTATGTCTACGAAAATATGATTCATTGAGACTCGACCAGATCAGATAGTTGACCTTATCTATTCGTTTTTACAATTGGTTACGGATGGAACAGTGCTTTTTAGGGCCGTATGATATTCGAAAGGGACAAGGAAGAAAAGGGAGAGTGATTCAATATGAAAACAAGGCAACAGAAAAACAACCCGCTTTTAGAGCTGTTGGAATTTGCAGACATAATTGGACTATATACCGCGTGTTCAATCGACTGTGGACTTGTAATAATTAATAATTGTTAACAACGAGGAATGCACTTTGATTGAATAGAAAGATTGCTCCAAAAATGTTTCATTATAAAAATACGAGAAAAATTGTACGGAATTAAATAATAGTTCCTAGCTACTAATGATCGGTGATATATTCGTGTGTGCTTTTAAAAGTAGAGACTGCCTTGGAAATTAATTATTAATAATCGGATTTGCTGTTAGTATACACATAGATAAGAAGAATAAAAATGCAAATAAATAAAAACTGGTCATGGACAAGAACAAGTACTAACTAATCGAGCGGGTAATTTGTAAATTTTTGTCTTTATTCAAAAACGAATAAAATATTAATGAGCTATTGAGATTTATGTTTATTGAGTAGTCGAGAGACTTCAAATAAAATCAAGTAAACACCCTAACAGATGGCCAATTTAGTTAAGTTCCAAAGAAGACTTCATAAATATTGAGCCAGTGACGTTTTTGTCTGTTAAGCCTCCTTATCGATTTATTCAATTGTATTTGGTTAATTTTTTTAAAAATAATTTTATTCAAGCAATTGATTTATTGACATTTATTGAGTCGAGAAATGCTAGCATATTTTTAGGACCCAAAATAATTATTTGGTTATCGGAAAAGTCGTGACAGATGACGTCTCTTCATTTTTGGAAGTACCTAAACTCATTCGCATCTGTACTAGAGTTATTATTATGTCATTTAACAGTTGATGGCTTAGGCTTTATTTTTTAAATAGAATTAATCCATTTTATTTATGATTATTAATGCCATATTTTAAGGGTTTCTTTCGTAGATGGAAGAAAGTGCATCTAGCTTGTGAAAAATTGCTTAAAGTTGACATCAGTACCAATGCGTGTAATTTTGATGTCAACGACGGTCCTTGATCAGTAAGGCTAACTGAGATTTGATGGCGATAAAACAAAGTCATCAATTGAGTCAAACCAGCGTTATACAACGCCAGGGATTACAGAAGCATTTAACGTCCTGACATACATAATCAAGCTCGATGCTTGGGTTCCTCATGTCCTCCAAGAAGTTCATTTGATGTCCTCCAAGAAGTTCAAATATCTGCGCAACATGCTCATTAAATGCGAGTAAAATGATCCTTATTCGAAGCGATTGATAACGGGTGATAAGAAGTGGATGTGGCATTATAATCCGTTGCACACGATATCGAAAGCGGACAGCCATCAGAGGAAGGTTGTGTGCTCTCAGTTTGGTAGGATTTTAAAGGTGTTGCCTTTTTCAGCTTCTACCGAGGATCCAAATAATCCGCCAGAAAATATTGAAACTTGGATGGGATGTGTTGCCACACCGACTATACTTGCCTGACCTTGCACCGTTAGACATCCAATTATCATACTTCGGTCTCTTCAAAGCTTCTTGCGTGGTATGACCTACAGTTCAAATGAGGCTATAAATCAGCACCGACTCAGATATCTTCTTCTGTGTACGAGAAACTATTAATGGACTTTTCCGAAAACACAAAATTTCGACATGCACAGTTCACTGATCTTGAGTTGAAAATATATTGAAGATATTGAGCTATGAAATTGTTACTGATCTGCTACGGATATTGATAAGTTGAATTTTCTACATTTGCTAAGAGACAATTTGAACTAATAAGCAATAATATCTCTAAAAATATTGAGTATTTAATCAAAATTTCAAAGTATTAAGAGAATTATTGAGCTGATGAGCATTTTTACTACCCTAAATTGCGTTCAAGGGTCCTTTGACTTCAAGTAGTCTCACAGGAAAAATGTCCGGCAGCGTCGAATCAGGCGAACGATGAAATATCCAGTTTTTTATGTCAAACGACCAGGGAAAATGGGGTGAGGAAAATAGTGTGGATCACTTTTGGGTGTATGGGGTGAGGCACCCCAAAAGTGATCCACACTATTTTACGTTGGTGCCAAAAATCGCTTATTATACCCCGAGAACGCCCCTGATTGACGGTTGCTGCTTGACCACGTTCATCTTCAAAAAATAATAGTTCAATGACCATATCGGCACAAACACCGCACAACACAGGAACTTTCTGATCGTGAAGGGGTACCTCTTCAATTATTTGAGGGCTGTCAGTCCCGTAGAAGCGGTTCTTCACTTAATTGTTTTCTTTAATAGCAAATATTGGCTTAGACTAAAGTTTCATAAACGTGCTGTATGGCAGCTGTCAGACAAAAGCTGTCAAAATTATAGTGTTGCCTGATGTGTCCACCAAATATGAATATCTATTCATTATTACAGATGCTCGTGGGTTGTCCTGTCATAAAGTTCAGTTTTTCGAGCAAATAATTTTATTTTATGAAATTAAGTAACTAAAACATCGAAAATATATCGTTTAGAAAAGATCCATTATAGGTAAAAGATCTGACATCTTTAAAACAAGCTACTTTAAATCATCATTCCCATAAATGTTGAGCCCCTATAAAAAATTTTCCAATAAATTTTTTCTATTTAATATAAATTTTTTCCTATATAAAAGTTAACATTTCAGTTTATTACCATTTTGAGCTTAAAAAATATTGATTTTTTTTTGAAAATTAAAAACAATTTCGACTTAAGAAATTTCCAAATAGCTCCTGAAATTTTTGAGCAATTTAAAACTGTCACTTAAAAAATAACTTTTTAGACGCAGTCTCCAGAGTGGTTATTTTATAATAAATTCTTAGTTTTCTTGATTTTTTGAGCTACTGAGATTATGAGTTGTGAACGTAATTACAATTTTCAGTACAATTTTTCCTACAAAAGCTAAATTTTTTGTAGATTAAAAAGGAATTTTTTTTAAAATTTTTAATTTTGAAGCTGTTTTGAGCTGCTAATACAATCTTGAGCTTATTCTGCTATTATTTTGAGCAAATAATACAATTTCGAAAATAACAGTTTTGAGTTACTAAATTTTTAAATTGTTTATTTTAATTCTAAAAGTGAGTAAAATAAAAATGTTCAAATAGTGAAAATTTTGAGCTTTTGAAATTTTGAGCAACTTAAAAAAGTCAAGAGGAAATTTTATAAGTTTTTTTGAGGTGCTATTATTTTGAGCACTTAATATAATCACAATTTGGAGCTATGTCGAAAATAACAATTATGAGTTAATAAATTTTTAATTTTAATGATTTGAATTCTAAAAATGAGTAAACTGAAAATTTTTCAAATTATGAAAATTTTGAGCAACTAAAATTTGTATTTATCACAATTTTGAGTTTTTGAAATTTTGAGCAACCTAAAAAAGTTATTTGAAAATTTCTTAATAGACGTACTCAATAGATTTGAGATTTTATGATGAATTTTTCATTTTCATTTCTTAGAAATTATTGAGTATATTATTATTTTGAGCAGCTGAGATTTTGAGCTTACTAGCCAAATAACAATTTAAAGTTGCCCAAAAATATATACTTTTCCATATAAAAGACGAAATTTCTTTAAATAAAAAGGAACAATTTCAAAACTGTCTTCAGCTGCTATTACTTTGATCAGCCAATACAATTACAATTTTGAAATATTCATTTCGAAAATAACAATTATGAGTTAGCAAATTTTTAAATTGTTTATTTTTATTCGGAGAAAGAATTGTAAATTTTTAAATTGAGAAATTTTGAGCTACTACAATTTGTACCTCTCAAAATTTTAGGATTCTGCAATTGTGAGAAATTTAAAATCAGTCCATTGAATATATTTTAGGAGACGCACTCAATCGATTTAAATATTTTATGATGAATTCTTAATATTCTTGGTATTTTCTGAGGAATTATTGAACTTATCAATATTTTGAGCTGCTGAGGTTTTGAATTTGAGTTACTCAAAATCTTCCACATAAAAGAGTAATCTTCCTTAAGTAAAAAGGAACAATATGAATTTTTATGTAATTTGAAATATATTTTGAGCTGTTATTATGTTGAGCTGCTGATGTAAATACAATTTTGAGCTATTCAGTTCGAAAAAAAACAATTTTTATTTAGTAAATTAATGTTGATTTTAAAAAGGAGTAAATTGAAAATTCTTAAAGAGTGAAATTTTGAGCTACTACAATTTGCACTTTTCAAAATTTTGAGCTTTTGTAATTTTCAGCAAATTAGAAATAATTAATTAAAAAATGCTTGACAAATGTACTTATAAGATTTGTTTTTTTTTTTCGGTGGTGATGAATTCTTAGCTTTTAACGAAATTATTGAAAATTACAAAATTTGTAGTTTTGAGTTTGTTAATTAAATTTACAATTTTGAGTCAATTAAAAATTTGTATTTTTCCTTATAAAAGATGAACTTTTTTTTAAACAAAATGAGTTGAGAGAAAATAAACTTTTTTGGAGCTACTGTAACACTTCAAATTTTGAGCTATTCAGTATCGTTTTTGTTCTTCATTTTCTTGGTAATGATTTAAATGCCAACAATTGAATTTTTATCCATTTGAACCTACCAAAAGCCTTCAGTTATTAATTTGAAGGGCAATTTTTTTGATTAAATAACAGATTTTTCTTGAATAATCTTTTTTCTCAATTTTATATTAAATCATTTCAACAAAAAAAAAATTCTGCTCCCTTTTCAATTGCAAAAAAAAAAATTCTATGAAAAAAATAAAATTAGAAAAAAATCTTACAAAAAAGATATTCCAATATTCCAATGGAAGAATGAAAAAAAGGATCAAACAACACCTTGTCTATAATCATATCTGAACTGTCTTAAAAACATACCGAGAGGATTTGGCTCGTACACGTTCAATTTTCAGGATCGGACAGAACCTTTTGTGTTGAACAGAAATTAAACACAGCAGGTGGCCTTATCTATTCTCAACATCAAATCAGATCAATTACACTAATTGGAAAGAGAAAGTAGAGAGGATCCTTGAAAAATAAAACATATTTCAAGAATAGAAACAAACCAAATAACGCACAGTAGCTGCACAATAAACTGTTCACATCATATGGGCTGGTTTTCGTTACGAAAATATTACAAAAGAAAACACCAAAAACCAATAAGTTTTGTTATATAAAATATTGGGAAAATTTTCGATATGAACAAATATATTTTGAACAGGATTCAATTTATTGATTTGGTGAAGTTTTAAGTCTCAAATTTACTTTTGTTTTGCGATTGTGACCTATTCTTGACTATTTTGAAATTTTCATTTTCAGGTAAAAAATAACAAGAAAATTATTTCGGTGTGCGAATGCCTATAGAGGCAGGTAGCTGAGAAATGATGATTTGCCTAAGAATCCTGTTGCAAACGATAATTCGATAATAAGGGATAAATGGGAATCTTGCAATTATTCAAATTCAGAGAAAATGTAAAAATAAAAAAAAACCTATTTCTTAAGGTCCTTCTTTTATAGGGTCTGAAATAGATGGTATGCTCCTCTATAAAAATACCGCCCCAAAAAAAGACCTATCGAATAACCGATATTTAAGTTTAAAGAAAATTTTAATAAAAAATTATACTAAAATAATTTTACAAAAAGGAATTTAATTTTATTTGAAGACCTCAACTTTTGATTTTATATGAAATTTTCTCATAACAAAAAATTTACCATAATTTTAAGACCTCAACCTATAAATGTTTTTTTTTTGTTTAAATAATTTTCCATTATTTAGTTGGTAAAAAAAAAAGGTAGAAGGTACTCCCCCCTCCCCCTCACCATAGTGGAAAACAGTCTCGAAATAACAGATAACAACTCGTAATAGAGAAAAAGGACGAACCGATTAAGTGCTATAAAATGATAATGGTCCGACCCATTTCAGAGTTAATATTTTATATTGAATTCAACCTTCTAGAAATTTATGATGACACTCAGAAGGGAATTCCAAACTTTAATTGAAAGTAGTTCAATGTTAGTCGAAGAAAATATTAAATTAGTCAAGTTTGCCGGTGCAATTATAGGGGTTTGTCTGATCCAAATAGTGATAATTAGCCGTTGTGAAAGCCTATTCGGGGTTACCCTTATTTTGATACAATTTAAGGGATGGTAATCAATCGTCTTTTTATCAGTATCCAAAAATGATGATAGTGCGGACGTGTTGGGATAATTTCTACCTTTCGAAAAATTACGGCCTAGAAATAAAACTGATAAGTTTACTGGGTATCGGAATAAAATCCAACAAATGCCGAACATTCTCTGAAGCATAAATGGTGGTCTGATGGTCACTATATTAGAGTGGCCTTGTAGGCCTTCTCTAGCGGACACTCTACCCTGAAAATTTGCACAAAAGCCGAAAGAAAATGCAAATAAAAAATCAGTAGTAAAATAAATAAAAAGGGACGAAAAAAACTGGAAAATCTTAACGAGAAAAACTGCTTCAGTAAAAAAAGAAAACGAAAAAAATGCGAACATATACGCTTAATGGTAAATACTGGATACGAAAACGATGCCAAACTACACTGAAAATCGTTCATTGCCGAAGTACCGTTTGGTCCGATGGTCGCCCAAGCATATAGTCACAGAGAGGGCAGAGACTGTGGCCCCAAAATTGGTAGCTGAGCGAAGGTCTGACCGCGAGTCGCCTGCAATCAAATGGCGCCACCGGTGAAAATGGTCCGGACCACCTGGAATGTGCACGACTTTTCGATCGGATCGAATTATTGTGATACACCAGAGCCGAAGATGGCGCACTCCATCCACCCTGGCTACTATCGACGCGATGCCGGCAAGTCCGAGGATTCATCTTCTGAGGAGCTCAGTCCAAAGTAGCTGCATTCTTACATTCTCGATACCCGAAAACTGTATTTCGAAGAAGGGGACCGATTCTGGAACCGTCAACTTTTCTGTCCCCAATGCAATTGTCTTCTTCTGAGGTCTCGGTGCAGTCTGAGGTAACGAAAATTCTCCATGCGAACACCAAGAAATTGTGATCAAGTCTGAGTAATTTTTTTTTTTTTGGCGCATTTGGATCTCAGCACCCTACACTGTGAAGGAAATACTTAAAGAGAGGGAGTAGCATGACATGCTCGGGGCCAGTCTAGCCAATAGGAAAAAATGGCGGAGTTATTTAGAAATTGTCGGGGAAAAAAGCCTCTTACACGGGGTCACTAAGAATAGTTGTACGAGTTAAAGTATCGTTTTTTTTGGGAGGTGTTATTTTCCGTTACCTTATCTGACGGATATTCCTGTACTTTTCATTAATTTAGTTTAAAAAAAAAAATAAAAGAAAAAATCCAACTCAAGTGACTTTTTGATCAAATTTGAATTGAGATAGAAAATTTAAAAAATCAACAAATAAAAATTAAAGAAATTGAATGATTCCCTCTCCCAATTTTGGGCGACGAAATCTGATCGGAAACAATTTTTTCTGTGCATTTGTAAACAGTTCCACCCCAAAAATAGTGTCGGAAATTCGATATGAAAAGCGCGTTGAAATTTATGAATTGTTCGACCATCAAAGATGCCGTCAATATGGCTGATTATTCGCTGGAAACAGACTCCTTAGACCAAAAGGTACCCCTCCCAGACACCCATTCTTTTCTACTCCCACCATCCCTCAAGAAGCATATTCCGAAAGAATTGAAAAATCGTCGTCTATTGTGAAGAGATTTCCACGATTCTCGATATTATTTAATGCGCTTCTTAAATGGGGAACTCGAGAGCTTATAGCCGGGATCTTCCCTCATTATTATTTTTTGTCCTGATACAAATTTAAGAACACTTTCGGGGCTAAATTATCCATAGAGTCCATTCAGGCCCAGACCTAGACCGACGGCATGACGAAATTCCAAACACCCCGAAACGAATCGGATTTTGATGGCAGACGACAAATTACATGTGATTACATATCGAAGCGGGACTCTTTTGAATATTTACGAATGTTAATCGGAATGCGGCAATCCATGGAATTTTCTAACAAATTTTCTTGTGTTACACCGCACCGTTATTTACATTGGCACGCGCAAAAACCCACCATCCCCAAAGCTGTTCCGAACAATAAAAATGGAATTCCATATTTTCGTGGGGTGGAGTAGTTGCATTTGAACGCATTTACTTTCGGTTATTGAATTCCGATTGCTCTGGGGTTTTTTTCCTTTTCTCTTTTTTTTGTTGATTATTAAAGAATTTTTTCTTATATATTTTCTTCCCTTTCAATTTTAAAATTTATCCATTTTGTAAGGTACATTCTTTGAGAGAAATGTTTACTGCTGAACGTCAGTATTTTTTCGACCAGTTTTAAGACTATATTTTGGGCTGATTTTTTTTTTGACAATATTTTATTTTCTCATAAAAAATAATATTTTCTAAAAGCTTCAGAATTATTAGAAAATAAATTTTTTATTGCTAACCGTCATCAATTTTTTATACTACTTTTTTTTTGTTGGAAAAATAACTTTGTGTTTTTAGTTATATTTTCTATTATTTAATAACAATTATTTTTATCAATTTCTAGACCAAAATTTTTTAGACTTATTTGTGGTTCGATTTTTAGACTTATTTTGAAACTAGAAGTTTATTTTTCAAATTTTTTTTGCAGAGATTTATTACTTTTACCTAATTTTTATTATTATTTTTAAGATTTTATTATAGAAAAACTTTACTTTTTTAGACCATTTTTTCGACTTTATTTTCAATTACAATAATTTTGTTTGCTAACATTTTCCTTGAGAAAATTATTTAAAGTTCATATTAAGTAGATTTTTTTTTGGTGATAAATATTTAAATGACCGTATTTTTTCGACTAATTTTTAGACCAAATTTTAGACTAATTTTGAATAAATAATTTATTTTTAATAATGCTGCTAAAATTTTTCCTCTATGATAACTATTTATTACTTACCAAAAACAATTGTTGTTAGAGCAATTATTACTTACCAAAAAAAGTTTGCTTTTTATACCACTTTTTTTTTGAATGGAAATATCTTATTTTATTAGAATTTTTTAAGCAGAGAAATTTTATTTTGTTTTGGAGGGAACATTTTACTGCTGCACGTAAATTTTTTTATCGACTAATATTTAGACCAAATTTTAAAATAATTATGAAAAATTAATTAACATAATTCCTTCTATTGTTGCTAATTTATTTTGTTACCAAGTTTTTATTACTTACCAATTATAACTAGTGTTAAATCATCGTAACCAGCGTAAAAAGATTTTGATTTTGTAGACCAATTTTTATACCACTTGTTTTTTAAATTAAAAAATGTTATTTCTTTGGAATTATTTTTAGCAGAGAAATTTCATTTTGTTTTGGAGAGAACATTTTACTGCTGAACATCAATTTTATTTCAACTAATATTGTTGTGGAAAAATAACTAATTTCTTATGAACTTCCGGAGTTATATTTTTTGCAGAAATTTCTGCGCAAAATGATACATATTTTTATGGCTATTTTCATAGACAATTGTTTACTGAATTTTTTACTGCTGACTGTCAACAATTTTTTATACGAATTTTTGTAAAACTTAATTTTCTCTGCTATAGAAAAGTTTCTATTCTTCAATACCAATTATTTCTATCGATTTCTTTACTCAAATTTCTAAGACTTATTATAGAGTGATTTTTTGGCTAATATTTCTAAATACGATTTTTTTTAAATATTTTAACCGAGATTTTTATTTTATGATAAAATTTTTGTGTATTCTATAATTTTTTTCAAACTATTAAAATCAGTATTGGGAGACATTGATTTTTTGGATTATTTTCAATTAAAATTTGAAATTGAAATATTTTAATTTTATACAATATTTTTGGATTTGGAGAGAGGATCATATTGTAGAATATCAACACATTTCGAACAAATTTTAGACCATATTTTAGACCAATTTGGGGAAAGAATATATTTTCATTTTATTCCGCTTAGATTTTTCTTTTATGAAAAAATTTTTTGTTGTGTATTAAGAATTTTATTTTTAGACCAGTTTTGTGTCTTAAGCTAACTAAATCAAGCATTTTTTATACCAGTGTTTACACTAATTTTCGGTAAGGGAATTTTTTTTTCAACTTTTGCGTAGAATTAAAAACTAGAAAACTTTTTTTTCTCAGTTATTCTTTGTATTGTCTACAAATTTTTTCAAGTCAGAAAAATAAAACTAAAATTCTTGTGTGCTGATCGATTTTTTGCTATTTTTGTAGTCCATATTTTGTACAGATTTTTATTTAAAAAAAAAAAAAAAAACGTAAAAATTTACGTTTCAAATTTATTCTAAAATTTAGTCTACACTTACTTACAATAGTATTTTTAGACTTATTTTGAAACGAGAGTTTTCGCTGTGATTTTTATTCTTTGATAAATTTTTGCACAATATTAACTAAAAAAAAATTCGTAAAGACTACTCGGAATCAGTTTAGGATGACTTTGGTTTTTAGAACAGTTTTAAAGCTATTTTTTAAAGGCGAAATTTTAAATCGATATTTTTTTAGTTCATATTATGTAAAAATTTGTTTATTTTATTTTGGAAAGAACATTTTACTGCTGAAAGTTAATTTTTTTTCGACTTATTTTTAAAGTAAATTTGATATTGCAAAATAATTTATTTCTTATATGTTGGTAAACTAAAAACAATTTTTTCAGACTCCAATAAACAGTGCAAAAAGGGTTTGATTTTTTAGACCACTTTTTAGACTACATGTATTTTGTCAATTAAAAAAAATTGTTTTATAAATATTTTGCTTGGAATTTTTTTAAGTTCATATTATAAAGAGAGTTTTTCTCCAAAGAAACTAATTTTAATTTTTAGACCAATTTTTAAACTATATTTTCTAATACTGACCATCAACAACTAATACTAACGTACCACTGCCTACACAAATTTTTGAACAAAAAACTTGGATTTTATTGAATACTTAAATTGTTCTTTTTTAACAACCGTTTATTATTTTTCAAAATTCCTTTTTGAAAGACTTTTATTTATTCGACCAATTTTTAAAGCATTTTTAAAAGAAGAAAAAATTTATTGTAAATATTTCCTATGGAATTGTGGTTTTAAAGGGTGATGAATGTTTTTAATACAATATTTTTAGAGAACTATTTAGTGATTCTTTTCTTTCTGATAGTCAACAAATTTTTACATTTATTTTTATACCAGTTTTTGAATAAAGAACTTGGATTTTATTTAACTTCATTTCTTTACTGCTAAATTTTTCTTTTTTGGCAACCGTTTATTATTTTCCATAATTTTATTTTGAAAGACTTTGATTTATTCGACCAATTTTTAGACCATTTTTAAAAAAAAGTTTTGTTTATAAATATTTGCTTTGAAATTATGGTTTTGGAGAGTAGTAATATTTTTAGAAGATCGTCTACTAAATTTTTTATTGCTGACAGTCAACAAATTTTTATACTTATTTTTATACCAGTTTTGGAAAAAAGGACTTTATTTTTCTTAAATTTTTTTACATAATTTTCTAGTATTTACAACCAACCGATATTTTCGATTTCTAGACGCGAACTCTTAGACATATTTGTAAGCATGTATTTAAATAAAAATTTTAATTTTTTAAGATCAATTTTTAGACTTCTTTTGATAAAATTATATGATTTTCGATAAATAATTTTGTATAAATCATTAGAATCAGTAAAGTTTGAAAATTTTTTGGACCAATTTTAGAAGTAGTTTTTTTTTTGGACCAATTTTAAATATTTTTTTTATTAATTTTAATTTCTTTTTTAAATACAAAAAGTTTTTAAATACAAAATTGAAAATATTTTCGTAGAAAATTTTGTCTGTTATCCTTCATAAAATTTTTATACAAAAATTTTTTACAGAAAGTTTCTTTTCAATATTCTTCTATTAATATGAAAAGAAGAAATTTTCACCGATTTTTTTTAGGGTAAGCTTCTAAGCTGATTTTTAAGAGTTAAAAAGAAAGTTTTTGCTGAGACTTTTTTAGAAAATTTCCAGGTTTCTTATTTTGGTCAAATCAAGTAAATTTTCCTCTCGTTTTGTTGATGTTCTTTTTAAAGAGTTTTTCTAGTTGACATAACCTAAACTTTTTTTTTGGGATACAATATTTTTTGAGTAAAATTTTACATGATTTTCTTAAATGATTTTTGGATTTTTTATTGCCAAAATTTTTAACTGGAGAATTTTTTCCGAATTGTTTTTAGTTTGTAGAACCCATCAAAATGCTTTTTGTGAGAACCAAATTTTTGGAGAGAGAGAAAAAAAACGTAAATAAGAAAAGGAACTGCAAAAAATTTATTTATTAATTTTGCTACCAATTAAAGTATGTCCTTGAGGAGTTAGTGAATTCGCAGGTATCACATTAACTGAATTAGAAATAATTCGTCAATTGTTGGAAAGTTATTTGCTTTTTCGCTGCAGATTCTTTTACGGCTCAATTATTGTCAGAGAATTTCTGAAATCGATCCTGCTAAGTCGTCGTCTCTTCAATTCTGTGACGACTATTTAACCAGTACGGATTATCCTCGTCTACAGAAGGATTATGGGAACGAGATATAGTCCATCCTCATTATTTCGATATTAGCGTGTCTGTCCACAGACACAACTGCCAGTAAGTATTATCGTTGTCAGTCTTGCAAATATTTATACTTAACTGATCCGGAGAACAGAAACGAGAATAGGGGATTTCTATCAGTAAATATAGGGTTTTAGTTTTAGATCAATAGAAGGGCCTGGCCGCAACGACTGAAGTTTCGTGATGATGCAGAGAGGACGCAGACGTTGGCAATTCGGTAGCAAAATCTGGGCGAACACCAAACATTGACGGTGCACTGAACCGATTTCTTTGGGTCAGAGTGCCGGCCGGCATCAGCATGTTTGTGTGGCTAATTGTCCGGCATATCCTTGTTGCCGAATGAGTGAGTGCACTCGCAGGTAAATCGGATTCACAATTGAGACGTTCGACTGGTCCAAGAATTCGAGTAAATTGGTTTAGTCGTTTCGAGTTCGGGTCAGGTAAACGGCAGCTCAAATTGACGTCCTTCAAAGGACAAGAGCGTCTCTATACTATCTTATTGAAGCGCAAATAGTAAGCTAATTGCACCAGAAAAGATCCTTTCATCAGATAAACATTTCTCATCACTACAATACTGTGCATGTGTATCAGGATTTTCTCTCAGTTCATCCTTTTATCCCTTCGTAGAACATTCTCTTTTCTGATCTTTTGCGGTCGAATCGTTCCAAATCTTATCTGGCAAATATTCTCTGCTCACACAAGAAAAAATTGTGTCTCTTATATCAGAATCAATTGATTGTGTGCACTTTTTTTGCAGCCATCTTAAAGGACATTCTATCTGGAAAAAAAAACTCTCGAAGAAAATGATTCGAAAAATAAACACATTTCGGATTTTTTCCACACACGTACATGTCCAATAATATGTATTGTCGATGTTATCCTATTGCATTTAAAGGATTTTTGCTCATCTTCATGAAGTATTTTCATTTTTCTTTTTTCATTTTTCCTTTTTCCTTTTTCGGTTGCAGGTAAGCATCTCCAATTTGAATAGAGCGAAAAACCTCATCGAGTTGACGTCCTTTAAAATGCCAAGAATTACCAAGAATGGTTTTTTTAATTTTTTTTTTATTTTTATTTATTTGATGATGATCCACTAGATTGGTTTATTATCAACAAAAGGACAAATACGCCAAAGCAAGGATATTCCGTTCGAGTACGTCTTTACCGAAGATTTTACGGTTAATTTAATATGAAAGTGCACCAAATTCACTCACAATTGTCACATGGGATATATTAGTTTGCTTGAGGAGACACAAATTTCAATTGAACATAATCTGAGGACTGTCAAGGACTCGGCAAACTATTTAAATACATATGAGGATATAGTTTATTTGGGCTCAACAATGTTTATCGTATTTCATTTTGTAAATATTTTATACATTGAAAAGTTTTGATTAACTAGAAATTTTTCAGGTTTATCGAAAAAGGATAAAGGATATTTTTACGAATTTTTTATGTTTAAAAATATCTACTGTAAGACGATATCCTTTGTTTTTAGATACCAGATTAAATCACAAGTAAAATGAAAGATGTATCAAGTATTTATCGTATCAGGGTCTCTCCAACTGTGAATAGTTGACTAACTTCTAAAATTGCCAATTGGAACACAATTTTTCACATAAAAATAATAGAAAGAATATCGGAAAAATTCTAAAAAAGAATTACTTTAAACAAGAAAGATTATCGCAAAAAATTATATAACAATCAATAAGGATAATCGGAGAAAACCTCAAAGAGAAAGGGAGATGCTTGGTGACGAATCTCGTAATGATTTCATCAACAAAGCAAAAGCATATTCCAAAACGATCTTCTATAATACAAGGAATTTTGAAGAAAATTACCAAAAGAACTGACAAAAATACATTAACAACTTTTGTTGTAGAAAAAAAGAATTGAAGAATTTTCTTCAGTAACGTGGGGGCGAAGCTGCCCCGAACTGGATGACTGTCATTAGAAATCCATTAAATTCGTATTACGTTTGCTAATGCCGAAAGCTTAATCATCACATTTTCGGAAATTTCTTTTGATTGAAATCAAAGAAATGAAACACGCAAAGCCGAGGACACAATAACAGGAAATCGCTTAACGGAACTGGACACTCTCCAAACTTGTACAAAGTGTTCTCTTTGAACATCTTCCTTCGTAATGCAGTGCTAATGTTCTTAAGGGAATTTAGTAAATTTAAAAAATTATAACTGCATCCTAATATACAAAAAACCTGAAACGTGTATGTGCGTTTTCAGAACTTAAAAATTTTACTCAAAGTGGACTCACAATAAAAAAAAACAGAAACTCAAAACTGTACAAGACCCGATACCGTGAAATAGGTTTTTTGGACTAAAAATAAGGTTGTGGGCTGAGAGACCCCCAAAACTCCCCTTCACTATTTGAATAATTTTTTGAGAAACCTTCAAAAGTAAAGATTTTTTGCATTAAAAGTTTGGTCGAAAATGAGGCTAGCTCAAAATTAATCTGCTGATAATTACTTCGATTTTTTTTCTTCAGATTCACAATCGGGCCCACATTGGAAGACACTCAAAACATTTTTTAGCTCGAAGTTGGAACGGCTTTGAGATTAAGTTATTCCCGAACACAAGAATTAATTTTTTTTATTGAAATTCAAATTGAAGCAACGTTGAGAGATTAAAAAAAAACTGCTAACCGCGCGGTTGAGATTTGTTAAAAAGTCAAAATTGGGTCGACGTTGAGAGAAGCTCAAAATTTGGTAACTCACGGCTAGGTGGAAGAACTTTTTCTGGACTTAAAAAAAAAAGGAATCAATATAGAACAATAAACAAACTCTCGACAACGTTCGTGAGATTGCGTTAGAATCGAAATTTGGTCAATAGTGGGTGACTCTGAAAAGTAAAAAGCACCTGAAAACGTGAGCGAGATTTATTCTGAGAGACTAAGTTGGTTTCAATCACGTTTATAAATTTTTTTGTCTTGAATTCAGATAGAGTAAATATTGGGAGACCTTTAAAATTACGCAATTTGATTTTTTTAGCTCCAAATGGGTCGGTATTGGGAAGGACTCAAAATTAGTTAGCATCCGGCTAGATGGATGAGAATTTTCGGGATTGAAACTTTGACTCAATGTCGACAGACCCTCAAAGCTAAACAACAACCGATAAGGTTGATGAGATTTTTTAGTTTCAAAAATCGGCAAATATTAAGAGACCCTCAAAATAAAGTTGCTTTGAATCAGGTCGATAATTTTTTTTATTTTGAATTCAGATTGACTAAACATTGGGAGACGCTTAAAATTACGCAATTACCGGCTATGTTAACTTGACTTTTTGGCCTCCAAAATTAGATTAACGTCAACAGAAGCTCAAAATTAGGTAACACCTGACCACGTGTATAAGAATTTTTGAACTCAAAATTGGCTTAATGTCGAGAGCCGCTTAAAATAAAGTTGCTTCGAATCAGGTTGATACATTTTTTGTTTTGAATTAAGATTGAGTAAACGTTGGGTGACGGCCAAAATTACGCAATTACCGTCAACGTTAATTTGATTATTGTAGCTCCAAATGGGTTGATATTGGAAAGGGCTTAAAATTAGGTAGCATTCAGCCAAGTGGATGCGATTTTTCCAGATTCAAAATTCACTCAATGTGGAGACACCCTCAAAACTAAACAACAACTGATAAGGTAGATGTTATTTTTTATATTAAAAAATGGGTCAATATTGAAAGACCCTTAAAATTAAGTTTTTTCGAATAACGTCGATGAATTTTTTTGTTTGGAATTGACCAAGAGAAGCTTAAGATTAAGAAACACCATACCACTTGTCTGGATCAATGCTGAGAGTCCCAAAAAATTAATTTACTCACGACCATGAGCAAGAGATTTTTTGTATTCGAAAATGAGATACACCCAAAATTGAGTTACTTTCAATCCTGTCGATAATTTTTTCCTTGATCCAACGTTGAGAGACTTTTAAAATTGAGTTACTCTCGACTATGGGATGAGATTTTTGTGGTTTCTGATTTTTTTGAACTCGAAAGTGGGTCTCTCAATGCTGTGAGACCCGAAAAACTAAGTTACTCCTGACTACGATGAGGAGATTTTTTTATATTCGAGAATGAGTCAAGCTTCAGGCACACTCAAAATTATTTTACTTCCAATTACGTCGATAATTTCTTCCTTGAGCCAACGTTGAGAGACCTTCAAAATTGAGTTACTTTCGACTACATAATGAATTTTTTTTGGAATTAAAATTGAGCCCAAGCCGAGGACTCGCAAAATTTAGCAATAACTCGAAAGTGGGTCTCTCAATGTTGAGTAACCCTTAAATTTGAGTTACTCCAGTTCACGAGGACATTTTTTTAAATTAAACAATGGGTCAACTATGAGGCACACCCAAAGCTATTTTACTTCCAAAGACGTCGAGAATTTTTTTCTTGACCCAACGTTGAGAGACCCTTCAAAATTGACTTTCTGCCAACTACAGAATGAGTTTTTCTTGGAATTAAAATTGAGCAAAAGCTGAGAGACCTGCTAAATTAAGAAATTCGGTACTGCGCGGTTAAGATTTTTTTTGGAATCAAAATTGTGCTCATAGTTAGAGACCTCCAAAATTACCGAAATCTTTTAATATTTTCTGATAAGTCAAATTTCGAATGTCCATGAAATTTTCCAAAAAAAAAAAAAATCTATAAATTTTATGAGTACGTAAATTTTTTCCCCTTTTCCTTCAACTTAAGATCTTAAAAAATAATAATTATTAATAATTGTTTCTACTTTGAGAGTCGCTAGTCGATTTGTTGGTCCCAAAAAACTAAATCTAAGAAATATTCACAATAAAATTTTTCCAAATACGTTAAACGTAAATGAGTGTGAGAGAAAAACAGTCGAAATAGTAAATTTTCTTTATGAAAAGTTGTGGCTTTCGTTTCGTTATCTTTTCTTTCTTGAATTTATTTTTATTTCGATTTATTTTATCCTGTTTTGCTGTTCCTGTTTTTGGCAAATGTGTTATGGGAGGAGAAGGAGGGCCAAAGGGTGTATAGCGTTTAAGCGTGAGCGGTGGTAAAAGTCCAGCCTGTGGTGCGAGAGTAAATAGTAAAAAGTGTCACGTCCATAAGCACTGACTCTGACACTCCGAAGAGCGGCCATCACATCAGATATCGTCGGTAATGTGAAGGCGGGTACGAGGGAGTCCACAGCATTGTGGAATGACGAAGAGAGTGAACTGTGAGAGTGTAGGCAGTAAAATCTGAGACAGCCAACGACTACAAATGAAATAGAATAAAATGAAAATGCACTCCGCTCCTCTTACTTACTTTCGTCGTCCTCATTTCGGCTCTGCCAACGCCATTTTGGCCGGGGTTAGGGGTTAGCTGGGAAAATTCGATTTGTAAAAGTGCTTATGTGTTGCTTAGCAACACCCTCAAACTTTCCTTTCTTAGACTCACATACGTACGTGGATTTCGCATTTTTTCCTGGGCACTTTCTTTTCTTTCCCTGTTACCGTCGCTGTTGGTATTTTTTTCCCTTTTGCTTCTTCTTCCACTCTTTTTTTTGCAGCTCACATAAAAATTTTTCCTTGAAAATTGCTGGTAGTTTTTTTTTTTTGTTGTTGAATTTTTTGGATTTTTTTTAGAGGTGACTGAAAAAAGTTTTTTTTTTCATCGAAAGTGATGGAGAGTTTTGTCGAGTCCTTATAAATTTTTCATCACTTTTGCCCTTTTCTAGGATCGTTTCAGCGAATTTACTAAAATTATTTTTCAAAAGTCTAAAATTTTTTTGCCATTTTCTTCCGTTACTAAAGGAAATTTTCTTAAAAGAATTTCTTTTAAAAACTATTTTAAAAACAAAAAGAAATAAATAAATCGTAAATACAGTAAAAGAAAAAAAGGTGCGTGCGTCCTGTCTGCAGAGGTTTTTTTCTATGGCTGCAATTTTTCTGACAATTTCTCCAAGATTGCAATTATTCCTTAACTGGAATGTTAGTCCTTTAATTTTTTGTATAGCAGTACTGAATAAAAACGCAATTGCTGAACGCAAAAACGAATTTAATTTTTTTTTTATAGATTGTCGAGATGGTATGCGCGGGGGGAGGGGGGATTGTTATGCTTGTTTTCATTTCAAAGTCAATAAATTTTCGGAAAATATTTTTGATTTTCTTTTAAATTTAAAAATACAAAAAAACTGATTTTTTTACAAGGATTCCAAAAGTGTTTTTTTTTTAATTTAATATCCTTACAACAACTAACGCCATCTAGTGAAATCAAAAAGTACTTTGAGAAAAAAAAATTTTTATAGCTAATTTCAAACTCAAGACGATGGATTCTTTTGGAAAATATGAGCCTATAAATTGGAATTTTTCTTGAAATATCTTGAATTTTTCAGTTTTTCTTTTAAGACAATAAAGGAAAGAAAAACACATTTTCTTATGCTGGTTGGACAAGACGAGTTTATTACTTTAAAAAATAATGAAAATTATAGGAAAATATCCAAATTTAATTGCAAAGAAATTATATTAATAAGAACAAGCGAGAAAAATGAAATTAAAATCGCTCTGGATGTATGGTGGCAGCAACAGCTTTAATAGTAACGACAACAAGAGCAGCAAATATTAATAAAGACAGAATTGAAGTGTGTGAAAACTTTACGTTCAGAAGCTAATATCAAAAGGGGGGGAAGTGGGTAAGGGTGCACACACCAAATAGCAGCGTTTGGATTTTTTTTCACTTGCACTGTGGTCATCGCCTTCCATTTACTATTTTCCACACAATTCATTCGACAATATCCTCTTGAGGATAGAAGAAATAAACGAAAATTTTTCTGACGGTTGGAAAATGTCCTCATGCAACCACCTTGCCCCATCCCACCAACACACTAACATTGCCAACGAAACGCTTCCACCACGATTTGTCCATTCATCACCAGCTCCTATGCCCAACAAGCACTTATCCTTATCCACTTGACTAGCTGCTGGCCCCAATCTAGTTGTACATGGCATCAGCGAATAACAGTTTTCCACAGTTGGTCCCCTTTTAGGAAATACGAAAACTGAAAATGGACGCTTAACATTCCTGTGCGTGATTGTTTAACTGTCCAGAATTTCAGTTATGTTTCGGCCCTTCATACCAATGCCATTGTACGTCCCCCAACCAACTCGGTACATGCCACCACAATTGTCCACGTTTTTGTATTGCTAAATGGCTCCGCAGAACCTTAAGTGTAGGCATTCATCAATCAAAGTAGAAAAACTCTCCACTTTCCACTTTTGTCGCCCACATTGAGACTAGCTTCTGCGAAGGAGAATTGCTACGAGCACATCATGGCCAGAAGTGTTTTGGGGATTCTCGTTCCGATATCAACCACCCTGAAGCTTACCTTTTAGCCTACGTCCTGCACTTGCAACGTCACCAACAGGACTGATATGCTCAGTGTCCATCGCTAGTGTCCATTCGAAATGCTCTACCATTCACAGCCACACACCAATACCATCGTTTATTCCCGAAGCCTTAAATATTTCTCGCCCATGTATTGGTTTGCCTCCTTTCGAACGCCGATGCTTAAGGTGTGGACAGGCGCGTTGCCTATCCACCACAATAAGGGCGTTATACTCGAATAGGCTCAGATTAGTGCCATCCGTTTTAGTTTGTGCCATCCAATATATGCACACACTCACTCATATACATGCAAAATGCCTATCAAAAAAATTATAAAAAAAAATTTTTTTTTTTAAGGAAAAACTCGTCCCTATTTTGTATGCTCACCAAGTTAACCACAGTCAGTTCGGCCATTAACAGGACTTTTTGCAACGCAACCGATTTTAAATGTTAACTAACTGCCAGCTAAATGTTAAATGCAATTAGTCCCGTTTTAAGGATTCTTTGAATATAATATAATTTTTTTCTACATCTCGAAGCTGTCAACTGACATAAATCATAGCCAAATAACTAAAAATGACCAAACTTTTATCCAGTTTATAAAAAATATTCTATACAGAACCTAAACGGCTTTAATAAACGACTTTTTTAAGTGGGTTTAAGAGAGGTGGGGGATGGGTTATAAGTTTAAAGATGAGACATTACAGTCAACTCATAAGTCTGAATGAGTCCCAGAAGTTCTGTATGGGATACGCACCTTGGGCTTGGCAATGGAGGATTGAAGAGAAAATTAAAAAGAAAATCTTTTCCACTAAAACGAAGGATACATTTTCCGACCCTATCATTAACTGATCTGCCATTCCTATCATTTTCGAAATTGATCAAAGAATGGGTAGGGACTATTCCTTCGCCCTCTCCCTTCAGTTCGTTCCCAATTTTAAATGGCATCATTTCCCATTATTTTCAATTGTAATTTTTTTGAATATGTTTTGTCTTTAATTTTTATTGACAATAATTTCCTTATTTTTTTTCTGTATTTCATAATTTCCTTAAAGACTTCGTTGCTGTTGCTCCCGATTTGTTTTGGGAGCTACCCACCAGCAGAAGTAAAAGAGCTGTTAGCCCTGCAGCTGATAAATGAAATTTTTTTTCTTTAAAATGTGAAACCGGAGCAAAAGTCCTTTTTGGGGAAAGGTTCCCATCATATGCTCACATCTACCATAGATGGTAGGAGAGACTTTTCAATATTTACTTAAGGATCTTAAGCAGCCTAATTTAAATGCAAAAAAAGTTCTTTCTTTCGAAATATATTTTTTTCTTCTTTTTTTTGTTATGTGGATAAACATTCCACATTTGTGGAAAAGGATATGCTCATATAATGGTGAACGCATTGTGTACATGCGAATTGTTGGTATCCCATTTTGGGGACAACCTGCATACTTAAAATTGTTCAAGGAGAATTCCCGGAAAATTCGTCTTTATCCTTTCTTTCATCATCACTTTCTATCGTGTGCGTCTTGATCAGCAGCATCACTTATTACCTACCCATTTTTACTACTACTTTTGGGGCTTGTTTTTTTTTTGTTTTCGTTTGGCAATTTAATCTTATACTTTTCCAACAACCTCTACAGTGATAAGTGCTTATTTTGATATGATGGGAAATATGTGAAGAGAGGCGGCTGGACGAGTGAAAGGATATGAAGGAAAAATTAAAATTCCTCTGGTCACAGTTTTGTCATTTTTCTTTGATAAAAGTCAACTTTGATGTCTAATCGCATATCACAAATCGATTGCATCCTTTTTGCTTCTCTCCTCCTTCGACCTTCTAACCCTTTCGTAGATCGTCCTTTGTTAACAAACGTCCTTTTGAATAGCATAAAATGCCAGACAAAAATCTTCTTCTCAAGTGGTGGACATCATCTTCAAAGGATGGCCTAACATACCTTTTGGGGGGGGGGGGGGGCGCTTCGTCGACACATTTACACAAATCACTTCCAGTTAATTGCTATTAAGGACTTTTGCATGAAATTCGATGGGCTGAGAATGACAAATTCCCATCATAACTTGACGATTGGCATTCGTTGCTGCCCTGAAATTATGTATTCTTGATCATGGGAATTTGTTGATTCAGTAATTAAGAAAACAAAAGGAAAAACTTCGAAAAGAAAAAACCTAAATGCCTAGAAGAGTTTTGGATTAAAGTGTTTCCCTGTCACTGCCTTAATCGATTTACATTCGATCCGAGAGTGTTCCTATGCGATTCACCTTAAATCGAATCAATTCTAGTCTGAATTTCGACGGCATTCGTTTATGGTAGTTTTTTTTCTTTACTTTAAATTTTTGTTTGCGTTCAAAGTTGGGCCTCACGTGATTAGGAAAAACATCATTCAGACATTGTCGGTTGGCGCCACGCTTTCGGAATTCATTTCAAGATTGACGGATGAAAAAGGGATTCGACTTGTCCAGATTGCGCTGGACTGTTACCAGCCATCAAAATAATAAAAATCAAAAAAGAAAATCAAATAAAACAGCAGATAAAAAGTTACATGCGATGATGAAAAAGTGAAAAATCGAGAAAAAAAATTAAACGAATTGGAAACAACATCGAAAAGGTTGTATTTTAGGAAAGAGGAGCTTCTCCAAAAAATTGCCAAGATTGTTGACGAGCATTCGAATCGAACGAACGGTTAGCATGGTCAAAAGTTAAGAAAAAATAAGAAATTATCTTTTGGGCTGTCATCGTTACAGTCATCGGTGTTGTCATCAGGCTCGCCGAAGTTGCAGTCGTCGACGTGATCGTCGTCTTGATCCCATCAAGATAAAAGTTAACCGAATTCCTAAATGTCTAAACAACTTACGATGCGCTTTGGTTAACTGACCAAAACAGAACCGAGCAATGGATCCACAAATCATTCCCATTCCCCAATAACGATGCAATCG
Source organism: Atherix ibis (assembly GCA_958298945.1). Classification (NCBI taxonomy): domain Eukaryota; kingdom Metazoa; phylum Arthropoda; class Insecta; order Diptera; family Athericidae; genus Atherix; species Atherix ibis. The sequence goes on along the minus strand of OY282610.1, from coordinate 24,059,118 downwards.
AACAGCAATAGAGACGACGCATAACCGATGGGAATGCGGATAGAGATGAACACCGTGAACCAGTTTATGGGCAGTGCGTCGATGACAAGCATGACAGCTACGATAGTAAAAATGATTGGTATTCGGGAATTTTTTTTTCATCCTTCATTCTTTCAGAATGTTTAATTTAAAAAAATGTCCTTAAAGTTTGCCTATACAAAATCAACGCTTATCTTTTCTCATATTAAAAAAAATCAATCATTTTCAGTTTGATTTTTAATAATAATTTCAATTGATAGAGTTAAGCATGAAAGCATCAAAACAAATTGTGTGCAAGAATAGCATTGCTCAGAAAAATATCGCACGGAAAAAATTCATACCATCAATTAAAATGCAGTTTCTTAAAAAATTATATATATTTTTTTAACTATTTTTAACAGTAAGAGGAAAATAACAAAAAAAAATTAATTCCTCGAAGTAATAAAAAAAAACATCGCAACTTAAATAAAAATTGAAAATTTCTTCTTCGCCCCAAAATACATCGATTTTCTTTGGAAATCTCTAATTTTGATTAATTTAATAAAGGTTAATTCACTACAAAAATAGTTTCCATCATTAAAAAATTATAAAACCACTATTTTCTTGCAAAAGGCATCAGTAAATGTCCATGCGATGTTTTTTGTTCAATTATTCCTTTAATTTTCTTATCGAAACTTATCAGGTTATTAGATCTAGGAATTTTTATTAGAAGAATTTAGTCTATAAATACTCCTAAGCCCATTCTATGTTTACGAAAATTTTATAATAATCGAATTGCAAGGGAAATAAAAACATCGCATAACATCCGATTAATTTGGTAATGCAATTATTGATAAGAAAATTTGTTAAGTGTCCAATCGCAACTTAAATTGCATTTGAAAATATCCTCAAAATACATCCATTGCGTTTCAAAAGCTGCAATTTTAACTAACGTTAATACAATGCAAAAAGAGTTTTCGTCATTGAAAAATTATAAAAGTCACTTTTTTGTTTCAAAAACATCAACAAATATTCATGCGATGTTTTTTGTAAAATTTTCCTTTGCATTTCTTGTTGGAACTAATCAGGTTATCATAACTAAGAATTTTTATTAGAAAAATTCAATCCATACACATTTTTGAGCCCTTCAACCAATTAAAAAAAGTTTGTCATAAAAGAATTGCAAAGGAAACGAAAACATCGCATAAGATCCGATTAATTTGGTAATGCAACTATCGATAAAAAAAATTGTTAAGAGTAAAATCGCGACTTAAATTGCATTTGAAAATATCTTTTTGCCTCAAAATATATCCATTTCGTTTGAAAAGCTCCAATTTGAATTAATTTTTCCAACTAACATTAATCCACTGAAAAAAAAAAGCTCCAACTAACGTTAATCCACTGAAAAAATAGATTCCGTCATTAGAAAATTATAAAACCAATTTTTTCATGCAAAAACATCAATAAATATTCATGCGATGTTTTTTGTGAAATTTTCCTTTGCGTTTCTTGTTGGAACTGATCAGGTTATCTTATATAAGAATTTTTACTAGTAGAATTTAATCCATAGATACTCCTGAGTCCTTCTCATAATTAGAAACATTTTATAATAATAGAATTGCAAGAGAAATAAAAACATCGCATAAAATCCGATTAATTTGGTAATACAACTATCGATAATAAAAAACAACCAAAGTATTTATCACAAAAATTTGATAAAACAAATGAGAAAACAGTCCCCAAAATTAATAAAAACAAGAACATACGTTACACAGGTAAAAAATAGGTAAAAAAATAACCGGCAACAACCTCTATTCGCATTCACAACTCATTTTTTCAATGTGCACTCAATAACAGAGAACAGAACACCCAAAACAAATAAGCCAGCTAACTATGCAATAAAAAGTATCGAAGAGGGGTGTGGGGAGGGGGTTGAATGGAAGTGAAGTTTGCTTTAGTATCTTTTTGGTCAGTGCAAATCAAACCGGCAAAACTTCCCAATTGCCAAAGGCGTCCGCCGCTCAATCTGAATGGCCTGGGCAATGGTGCAGGTACACATGGCACAGCACGGCTGCAGTCATCGTAATAGATCGATAAATCTCTTTTAATTATTTCTGGATGACCATCAAGATGACCAGTGTCTGTATTAATGGACTTTAAAATGGAACCTTCTCGGTGTAGACAGGATAGGCGCCCAGCGCTTAGCGTTCACCATTCAACGCCATAGTCAACATTCAAAATCCAGACTTCCGTGCTCGGAACTTATTGCCCACCGATCGGTGTCCAATATCCAATGAGCAGAGCCCACAATCTGCAACGTTCCACATACGATTGACCGAAACCAATGAATACATAATCGGCGACAGCATTCAATTGTGAGGAAAATATCCTCAACAACGATCGTCAGTAGCACAAAAAAGCAAGCATTACAACAATACCAACATAAGTGGTCCAAGCTAAAAATGAGCCTACCACCCTATTCCCCTCTTAAATACTAAAAGAAAATATTACGAAGAAGAAAAGAAGACACTATCCTTGAAGAAAGACAAAAAAAAACAAAATCGCCGAGTACAAATCGAAACGAATTAAAATTAAATAAACACAAGCCCAGATTGGTGGGTAGTCAGTCGTAGGTGAGCCTCTAAAAGGCAGAATATCAGAGAAAGATGAAAAAATCAATTGAAAAAATTACTGAAAACGGAAATAAATCTGTTCTGGGACAGGAGAAGACGTGCGCGCGCATAAATGAATCCCCAAAGATTATTATAAATAAGGCTAAGTTGCGGTATGGCGCTGGTCTCCGATGAAGGAGAATGCAAACGGCCGATCTCATAGAGGTTGTCCAGTTGGAGAGTAGGAAAGTGCTCCTCATTGTTGGTTGTGTGTATTGTCCAACGAATGGTCGGACGGGTACAACAACGTGGGATATCGCCGCTGATCAAGATCGTGCGCGTGTAGTTCTGAAATGACCATCCGCCTGCGATTCATTTTTCTTTCGGCTCGGAAGGAACCAATGGTCAGGCTGACGAAATTGCACTCAAATGGTCTGGGGGTCTATTGATGAACCGTTATCGACTCGTTACTGAGTCGAAATCCTGCACAATTGCACTGGCCATCGAGACGGTAGAGTCGGCGGGCGACTCCGACCGACGGCAATCGATTAACACAGACCGAAACTCTTATCTTGACTGATGATCACTTGTTGCAATCGATGTTTACTGATCGCCTTTATGTCGATCGTAATTCTTATCGTATGTGCGCGTGATACTCGCTGCTCCTAAGCACCATTGCTGAAAGCTTACAGAGGAAGGGGAGCAATGCATTAGCGACGAAGATACCTCCATCGAGACGCTCAGAACGAAAACGTACAATCTCATCGTGATCAGTGGCGATGGCGACAACGACGACAACGACTTCAAAGCGTTTGTAGACAGCACTCGATGGCGAACAACGCAGGAGAAAAAGTCGCCAAGGAGAAAACGAACTAAAAATCCATCGTAGATTCAACTGCATCAGGAGTCTTAGTCAAAGGAGAACATACAAACGATTGCGAACAGTTTTGCTCCATTTTTTGGGTGACAGATCCAGTTCTGCTCTCGTTTATTTCTTGTCGGTGCCAAAGAAAAAACAACCAATGCCCATTTTTGGAAGTCTACAAGTTTTCGGCTATTGTCCAAATCGATTTGCGGCTAAAGCATCGTTAGGGGCCGTTTTAATTTTTCTGCGATTTCTTCCAGCCATGAATGCCACCTGATGGCGATAAAATTCCCTAAAATAATGTGGCTATAACTGGGAGCTATTCTGGTATGCTAGTGTGAAGGGGGGTAGGGTGGGGGCACAGAATAGGACACGCTAATTAATATTGGACGTGAATTTAGCTTAGCAATTAAACAATTGGAAATATTTCCGTAATTCTAAGAGTGGTGAGAAGTGGTGAATTTTTTTACCAAAAGTGGTGAAAAAAAATTGTCCAACTTTTTCGAATTTAAAAATTATTTTTTTTCTGATTTTTCTTTGAAGTTTTTCCCTATTAAAATCGACTTTGTAAAAATTGTCATTCTCACCAAAACAAGAGGATTTTCACCACTCAAGGCAACGGCAGAAAAGCTTAGCAAACTACAACAATCAAAAATGAAAAAACCTCTCCACTTCCGGTAGAATTTAGATCGAGAAAACATTATTTATTTCGAAATTCTATAGCTATTCCCCATGAAAATGAGGAATTCGTCAAGTTCTGAAAGAAAAGATAAAATTGAAAGTTTTCCTACTGATAAGCAAACAGTTCCAGTCGGTGTGTGATTGCCTGGCAAAATGGATCCCACCGCTTCTGTGGACATATTTGAATAGGTCCGTGATAAATTGTTATAAATGATAAATGCCCTGACATTCAATGGAAATGGGCAGAAGAGCGGACATAATGCAAGTGACGTTAAATCTTGGTAGTCAGCCAGTGAATAGGAGGCTTGTCCTGTTGAAAATTTCCAGAAAAATCGAGAGTGTTTGTGGGAGGCGAGAGTCATCTTAACTGACGGCATCGGAAACATCATCGCAACGAGATATTCAACAATAAAAAAAAAATTGAATTTTTCTGTGTAGTCAAGAGAACTTTTTTTTCTTCTCGTTAACTTCAAGGATTTGCAATCCAAAAAGGGGTGTTGTGGGTCGATTTTGTGGCGACGATGGAGTTTTTGGTTGAAAAATAGTCACAGTGGCTGGTCGGATTGTGAATGGTGATGGCGGATGTTGTGCTAGTTAACGTGTGACATGTGTCGGCTTTAAGGGAAACAGCCCCAAAAATAATAGCTGAAAATCGCCAGCATGTGAAAAACAGCTCCATTCACTATCGCCCAACGTACACATATGCCAACGAGTGTGTATTCGAATTTCCAGACCATTTAACATTGCAGAGTCATATACGACCGAAAGGGCATGGCACGGAGATACGCGTATGTCCAGAAAGGATGCAAGCCGAAGGAGGAAAAACTGGTTGACAAACGTTAAGAAAAACTCTCCAGGCTATAAAAGTTAGAATACCGACAATGCGAAAGGGAGTGGAACAAAAAAGTCACATTATCAACTCTATGGGAGCAGTCGGGTCAGGATTCGGAATAGGAAATTTGTAGACGTCAAGGCAGCCCACAGAAAAACTGGCCAAGAAACTATCCGAGCGGCAAGAAAATGAACCGAAAATTGTGCAATCATCCATCACGGACACCACACACACCACACCTACACTTTCACTGCACCAACATATGAACATCATCACGGGGTCATACACAAACACAAAACGCCATATACGATATTTTCATGGCAGACAGTATTTATTTTATTGTAGTTAAACTAAGCCTGGACTCATGAGTATGTGACTCGCACTCATCCTTACAAATTGGAGGTAGGAAAAATGAGAATATTTTTTGCAAATTCTGTCACTTACGAGTATATTCACGTTTCTGGGCGTGTGTGGGTGAAGTCATTTTTACCCTCTCCATTGTAAGCTGAACTCAACATGGACAGTAGAGGAACGAAAAATTTCTCTTATCTAAAAGCGATCCTTTTTTAGTTCATAAAAAAAAAGCAGAAAAAAAAATTTAATTCTTTTCGCTCATTCTTTTTTTATTCTATTTTTGCGCCTCTTTTAATACCAACGCCATTACAGACCCCTAAAGTTAAACACTCTTTCTGAATGCAAAAGATGCTCAAACTCATAAGGGCCTAGGATGCGGAAGCTGAAGGCGAGCCCAACTTGAAGAAATTCTATACGTACTCCTCCTCTATTAAAATGACGAAAATACTATACGTTCTTGGACCCCCATACTTTGGAAGGTCTTAGAAAAATTTATCATATTCTCCACTGAAGCTAGATAAACGGAAAATTTCTCTTATCTAAAAGCGATCCTTTTTTAGTTCATAAAAAAAAATGCAGAAACAAAATTTAAATTATTTTCGCTCATTCTTTTTTTATTCTATTTTTTCCCCTCCTTTAATACCAACGCCATTACAGACCCCTAAAGTTGAACACTCTTTCTGAATGCAAAAGATGCTCAAACTCATAAGGGCCTAGGATGCGGAAGCTGAAGGCGAGCCCAACTTGAAGAAATTCTATACGTACTCCTCCTCTATTAAAATGACGAAAATACTATACGTTCTTGGACCCCCATACTTTGGAAGGTCTTAGAAAAATTTATCATATTCTCCACTGAAGCTAGATAAACGGAAAATTTCTCTTATCTAAAAGCGATCCTTTTATAGTTCATAAAAAAAAATGCAGAAACAAAATTTAAATTCTTTTCGCTCATTCTTTTTTTATTTTATTTTTGCTCCTCTTTTAATACCAACGCCATTACAGACCCCTAAAGTTGAACACTCTTACTGAATGCAAAAGATGCTCAAACTCATAAGGGCCTAGGATGCGGAAGCTGAAGGCGAGCCCAACTTGAAGAAATTCTATACGTACTCCTCCTCTATTAAAATGAAGAAAATACTATACGTTCTTGGACCCCCATTCTTTGGAAGGTCTTAGAAAAATTTATCATATTCTCCACTGAAGCTAGATAAACGGAAAATTTCTCTTATCTAAAAGCGATCCTTTTTTAGTTCATAAGAAAAAATGCAGAAAAAAAATTTTAATTCTTTTCGCTCATTCTTTTTTTATTCTATTTTTTCCCCTCCTTTAATACCAACGCCATTACAGACCCCTAAAGTTGAACACTCTTACTGAATGTAAAAGATGCTCAAACTCATAAGGGCCTAGGATGCGGAAGCTGAAGGCGAGCCCAACTTGAAGAAATTCTATACGTACTCCTCCTCTATTAAAATGAAGAAAATATTATACGTTCTTGGACCCCCATTCTTTGGAAGGTCTTAGAAAAATTTATCATATTCCCCACTGAAGCTAGATAAATGGAAAATTTCTCTTATCTAAAAGCAATCCTTTTTTAATTCATAAAAAATGCAGAATATACAAAAAAAATTAAACTTTGTTCGCTTGTAGTTCTTTCTTCTATTTTTCTCCTCTTTTAATACCAACGCCATTACAGACCGCTAAAGTTGATTACTCTTACTGACTGCAAAAAATACTTTAACTCATGAGGGGCTGGGATGCAAAAGCTGAAGGCGTGCCCAACTTGAAGAAATTCTATTCGTACTCATCCACTTTTTCAATGACGTAAATATCACCCGTTCTTGGAACCCCATTCTTTGGAAGGTCTTAGCAAAATTTATCATATTCCCCACTGAAGGTAAGTTTATTAATTTTTTCTGGGTTTTATAAGAGAACTTTCTTCTGTCTTCAATTATTTGATTAAAAAAAATTATCCTTTTTTTTCGTTTAGTATCTCAGACTACCCCACACATTAACCCTAAAACGCATGATTAAAACAACAACAAACAAACATAACCCCCCCCCCCCCCTCCCCAAGGCAGTACTGAAAACAAGAGATTTTTTAAGTAGTCTCTTGTTAAATTGAGGTTGAATTCGTTGCAATTATTAACAGTTAAACATATTCGGTTCAATGGCTAGTATCAGATGAAGAGACCTTGACATGTAGCATAGGCAGGCGTGTCAGATTGTGCCCAACATGCCTGAGCGAAACTTTATTGGTCAGACCCCAACAGTCAATATCTGAATTCATCCTAACGTAATTTTTCTAGTGAAGGCACTTGAAGCAATTTAAGCTAATGACGACGTAAGGTAGGAGTCTCTAACAAAATTCCATTAAACCGACTTGATACGCCTACTATGTAAATTGCAGTGAGGCATATTCCAGTATTGGCCACATTGAGCAATAGTGTCAGTGAGTCGAAAAATTCTCTCGACCATCGTTTTCCATAGCCCGAAATAAGCCTAACTTTTGGAGAAATGTAATGATTTGTTAATAGAAGTTTTTCATCAAGCTCCCAAATCCGTAACGAACTGAACAAGCGTCAAACAAATATACGCAGAGATAGGCCTCTGTAGTAATCCATCATATCCCCAATACAGGAAAACAGTTTCATTAGCATAGACGTTACAGAGTTTAATCACGACCGAAATATCATCAATGGCAAGAATAAACAATAGATGGCCAAGGTGACTACCTTGTGGTATACCAGATATTGCCATAATACCTTTAGAGTGCTAGTTTCAGAATGATACCTGATAAGATCTATCAGGGTAGGTCTTAATCAAGTTACATTACCGAAAATCCCATTTTGTGAAGTTAAGTTAAAACTTATTACGTGAGGGAGTTTATCAAAGGCTTTATTTGAAAGTTAAAAATTATTTAAGAAGTAAAATCTATCATGTTGGTTGTCATTGACCTACCGGGCATAAAGCCATGCCTTTCATAAGTAATCTCATTTTGGAAACCCTTTTTGTGACCAGGTATAATAAAAGAACTCTTCCAGGTTAAAGAAAATGCTATCATTATTATTCTTTCTTTTTATAGATTGTACACAAGATAATAGCCCGTCAAGTAATTTTTTTTTCGACAGTAACCTATCGATAGAGATGGTTGTACAATCGAATGAATGCTAAAAAAAATATCCTTTTGAGCTTTTAATAAAAAAGTCATTTTTTATATTAAAGGTAAATTTTGTCTTCCACGACTTCTCGGCCCTACAAAAATCCGTTTCACCATCGAAAAATTTATCCTCTTGACAAGGAATCCTGTCCTTTAATTTACCATTTGCTCATTGTAACTGGCGGATCTCGTCCTTTCATTTCCCATTTGCTCATTTTTTTTAAGTGAAACTGACGTATTCACCAAGTCTTAGACAATATATGATAGTACATCATTGATCCAAGTTTTGCATAGCTAAACTACCCGACAAGGATAAAAGTCACCACATGTCTAGCAGAGCCTTACCTACAAGTCATATAGAGGAAAGGTCCCCAGTATTGCCACGATCATTATTTTTCTACTGCATCTCCTTAATCAATTACTCTTCAGAGCGTCCCAAGCAGGCTTTTGAGATTATTAATACAAATTTGGAATTTTTGTGGGCCGCAATTTTTCTTCATGAGAATTAAAAAAAAACATTTTGTGGATTTCTTCATGAGAATTAAAAAAAAACATTTTGTGAATTTAGTTAATTTTCAATAATAGTTTCCGTAAGTCCAAATCGGCTTTTGTTAATTTTCAACAATGGTTTCCGTAAGTCCAAATGAGCTTTGGTTAATTTTTAACAATGATTTCCGTAAGTCCAAATGAGCTTTGGTTAATTTTTAACAATGATTTCCGTAAGTCCAAATTTTTGTGGGTCCCAATTTTTCTTCGTGAGAATTAATAGAAAAGACATTTTGTAGATTTTTAAAGAAAAAAAATTCCATTATTAAGCAAAAAAAATTGATCAACTTACTAAGTCCAAATTGGGCTTTAGTTAATGTTCGATAATGGTTTCCGTACGTCCAATTGGGCTAGGGTTAATTTTCAATAAAGGTTTTCGTAAGTCCAAATGGGTTTCAGTTTATTTTCATTAAAGGTTTCCGTACGACGAAATGGGCTTCAGTTAATTTTTAATAATGGTCTCCGTAATTCCTACTGGGCTTCAGTTAATTTTCAATAATTGTTTCCGTAAGTGCAAATCAGCTTTGGTTAATTTTTAACAATGATTTCCATAAGTCCAAATTTTTGTGGGTCGCAATTTTTTTTCATGAGAATTAATAAAAAAGACATTTTGTAGATTTTTAAAGAAAAAAAATTCCATTATTAAGCAAACAAAAAATTGTTCAACTAACTAAGTCCAAATTGGGCTTTAGTTAATTTTCAATAATGGTTTCCGTAAGTTCAAATGAGTTTTTGTTTATTATCAATAATGGTTTTCGTAAGTCCAAATCAACTTTTTTTATTGTCAATAATGGTTACCGTAAGTCCAAATGAGCTTTTATTAATTGTCAATAATGACTTTCGTAAGTCCAGATGGGCTTTGATTAATTTTGAATAGTCATTTTACCATCCAGATGGCATAAATTGTTTGCTAGCGTAAGGTCCAAACTAATACCATTAAGTCAAAGCATAGTGAGCAGTTTAACTTGGCAAGTTTAAGTAACATTGAAAAAAAATTCTTTTTTTTTTCTAAATTGACTTTGCATTTCGTAAACAAAAAATTTCAATGTAAAATTTCTGATTGAAGAATATAGAATAAGCAATTGCATTCGCTTATTAACATGATGAGCATAAACAGTATATAAAATAGGATCAAGAAAATTACCTTGTGGCACACCAGTGAATATTCTCTTTTGATGGCTTCTTGAATCAATATCACATGCTATTACTGAAAATTTTAGAGGATTGCTAAAAAATTTTCTGTAAACCAAAAATACATTCGAAAAGAAAAAAAAAGAGACGGACCAAAATCAACTCTACTGTAAGTGCAATATTTTTTCTTATTTTCCCGTAGTTAAAAAACAAAAACTCCTCCAAATTCTAGAAAATATCACCCCTTTTTTTAAAAAAATCGATTTCGAATGAATTTTTTAAATTTTTATTTTCATTTTAATTTTTTTCTTTTGAATTTTCAGTTTTTTTTAACAGAAGCAGTGAATGATTATGAAATGCCGGATGTAAATTGCTGAATCGTTTTTAATAGAATAATTTCGGACTTGTGGCATCGTATGGTGTATACAAGGATGTGTTGTCCTGATGGGTGCTCGGACAATTTGACAACCGCCGCTTTACCCTTAAATAAACCATAACAAACACGATTGTTACATAATTGTCGCTTAAGGCCACGTGAACAAATTTCACTACGTTATCCTTCCTTCCTTCCGGTTCCCTTTCAAGGACGATGACAACAGAAGAAAGCAAATGAAAATGGTCCCTTGCACAGGCTTCTAGCACTCCACTCCGTTACGATTATTGAAGTTCATTGGACCGTGGATTTTCGGTATATTTGTCACCCTAGAAAATTTCTGTCGTCTATTTTCCTTAGTATCCTTAATGGTATTTGGATTGATATCATTTGTTGAAAAGATTTTCTTCTTAATTTTCTATTTGAATTTTTCGATCGAACTTTTGAAGAATCCTTCAATGAAACGAAGCTATTTTGATAGTCCTGAATGAAATCCTTATAAAAAAAATTTTTTTTAAATAAAGAAATTAATACAAAAAAAAAACCCGAAAGGAAGAGCTATTCTCCATTAAGGATAATGATTGTGGTGTCATATAAGATTAGTTTTTCAAACTAATTTTGAATACTTTTAGATTTTCGATAGAACATTTTGTAATTGATTTTAAGCACACTCTACCAAATCCTACAAGAATAAAGCCCCAAATATTAATCAAACTCACAAATCGGCTTGGCTAAACTACAAATTACACCAAAAATTATCCTTTCAACCGGTTTCACTGATAGTGAAGTGCCAACCGTAGCTGTACCGGAGTAACAAAGGGGGGAGGAGTGGGGAATTTAAAATGATGATTTCGAAAAAGCAATGACAGCTAATAAATCCTTAGACCAATTATTCTGATGATTCTGCTCTTCTATGGCACACTTACTCCATCAGCAAGTCTTCTTTTCTTCTCGTCCTGCTTGGCTGTCGATTGTTTAGTCGAAAATATTCCCAAATAAGATTGCCAGCAATCATCAATGACAGCTTCCGATTAATGGAAATTTGCACCGGAAGTACCGATGGCAATGGAGCGATACCAGAATTAGGGGACACGTGCCTAGTATTAATATCAGCCGAAAGAGAAGCAAACAAGAAAAAAAATACACCAGAACCGAGGGTTAAGCGATTGCAGAATCAATAAAACCAAAAATAATTGACTGAATAAATGTGAAAATATTTTTGAAAAATTCAAATTGAAATTTTTTTATTGTTGTTGTCATAATTCCAGGTATACTCGTACGAGTAGCTAAAAAGTTTCGACGAAGACTCAAGTCTTCTTACTTGATCGAATTCGGCGAGAAACGAACGGCAGCGTTTTGCGAAAACGACAAATTTACTTTCCATACTGCCGTGATGGGAAATTGCTTTATCGACGCCAAATCGGAATTACTTTAAAGTGGCCACACACAATCAAAATATTTTCATAGCATTTAAGAGGGTAGAAAATTTATTACAGGCACTCTCCTCATTGTCAGAACGACGTCGTAAAAGTTGCTACATTGTCAGTCGGCGAAATAGTAAATGTTCTCCGAATGACTAGGTTCCCTTTGCGTATGCCAGGAGATATGAGAATCCAATCCTGGCCTATTAAAGACTCATACATTCGCAAATGAAATCAATAAGATCCGCCAGAGCAAGGCACGAAGGAATTTCATCTGAACTTTCGTTGACGAGGACAACGAGCCAGTCTGCAAGGGGTCAGGGTCAGCTTAGCAGCAGGCTACAATTTACATCCCATCTCGATTGTCCTCTTTTCCAAATAAAATTTATGGCCTGCAAATAATTTTTATCTAGCCACGATGAACGAGAGTACATTTCCCTTCTGCTTTCATTTTTCCAGCTGATAAGAGACAATTAAGAGATTGCAAGGAAAATTTGTGTTTCGCCAATGAAAATTGCTTCAACTCTTGCGGAGCGGAATAAATTTCAATGTCAAGTGAAAATTGTCGGCTATAAAAATACTCGAGGAACTAGTTTTAATAATGTTGATAGGGAAAATGGATAAACAAATTGAAAATATTTTAGAATAGGGTTAATTACGAAAGGGATGAAGTCTGTTCAATTAAACTCCGAACCCATCAACACGGCGAACTATTATTAAATTGGCGGGTCTAATAGAGATTAATCAGAGAAACAATTTTTTTTTATTTCCCTTTCAACAAAACTCATTTTTCTTTAATATTTCATCTCCTAAAACTCCATTAAAATAGAAAAAAATCTAAATCAAAATATTGAAAAATCCAAATTAATCGCTGATTGTGGACTTAACTTTCGATTGAATTGTAGGAAAAGCGTTTGACAAAATTTATGACGAAGCTAGAGTTCAACCGAATAAGCTTATTGATCAATCAGATTTTAATCAAATTACTTATTTGGTCAATTCGACTATAATAAAAGGTGTTAATTAGTTAGAGCTAAAACAAAATTATTTGATTGATCAATAAGAATTAAAAAAATTCGTTACTTGATCAACTTTCGGACATCAATTTTTTTTTGTTTATCAGTTCAAGTTCTACCAAAATTGTTGATTAACAGAAATACAACAAAATTAGTAAGTTGATCAAATAAAAGTTCAACCAAATTTGTAATTTGGTAAATGAGAGTTGATCAAAATTAGTAAGATGCTCAACGACAGTTCAACAAAATTGTTTAGTTGATCATATGACAGTTCAACAAAATTAGTAAGTTGATCAATGACAGCTCAACAAAATTAGTTAGTTGATCAATGACAGCTCAACAAAATTAGTAAGTTGATCAATAACAGTTCAACAAAATTATTTAGTTGGTCAATGACGTTTCAACAAAATGAGGAAATTGATCAATGACAGTTCAACAAAATTATTTAGTTGATCAATGACAGTTCAACAAAATTAGTTAGTTGATCAATGACAGCTCAACAAAATTATTCAGATGATCAATGATAGTTCAACAAAATCAGGAAGTTGATCAATGAGAGTTCAACAAAATCAGGAAGTTGATCAGTAAGAGTTCAACTAATTTAGTTAGTTGATCAATGATAGTTCAACAAAATTATTTACTTGATCAGTGACAGTTCAACAAAATTAGTAAGCTGGTCAATAATAACAAAATTATTAAATTGATCAATGGGAGTTCAACAAAATTTATAAGTTCATCAATGACAGTTCAATAAAATCAGGAAGTTGATCAATGACAGTTCAACAAAATTATTTAGATGATCAATGACAGTTCAAGAAAATCAGGAAATTGATCAATGACAGCTCAACAAAATTAGTTAGTTGATCAATGACAGCTCAACAAAATTAGTTAGTTGATCAATGACAGCTCAACAAAATTATTTATATGATCAATGATAGTTCAACAAAATCAGTTAGTTGATCAGTGACAGTTCAAAAAAATCAAGAAGCTGATCAATAACAGTTTAACAAAATCAGGAAGTTGATCAATGAGAGTTCAACAAAATCAGGAAGTTGATCAGTAAGAGTTCAACTAGTTTAGTTAGTTGATCAATGATAGTTCAACAAAATTATTTAGTTGATCAATGACAGTTCAACAAAATTAGTTAGTTGATCAATGACAGCTCAACAAAATTATTTAGATGATCAATGATAGTTCAACAAAATCAGGAAGCTGATCAGTGACAGTTCAAAAAAATCAAGAAGTTGATCAATGACAGTTCAACAAAATCAGGAAGTTGATCAATGACAGTTCAACAAAATTATTTAGTTGATCAGTGACAGTTCAACAAAATTAGTAAGCTGATCAATAACAACAAAATTATTAAATTGATCAATGGGAGTTCAACAAAATTATTTCGATGATCAATGATAGTTCAACAAAATTAGTTAGTTGATCAATGACAGTTCAACAAAATTATTTAGATGCTCAATGATAGTTCAACAAAATCAGGAAGTTGATCAGTGACAGTTCAAAAAAATCAAGAAGTTGATCAATGACAGTTCAACAAAATCAGGAAGTTGATCAGTGACAGTTCAAAAAAATCAAGAAGTTGATCAATGACAGTTCAACAAAATCAGGAAGTTGATCAATGACAGTTCAACAAAATTATTTAGATGATCAATGACAGTTCAAGAAAATCAGGAAATTGATCAATGACAGTTCAACAAAATTAGTTCGTTGATCAATAATAGTTCAACAAAATTAGTTTCCCCAAATTTTTTGATCAATAAAAATTCAGTAAAATGACTGTCCAACAAAACCAGTTAGTTAGACTATTAAAAAAAAATTAGTTTGTTGATCAAATAATGATTAATACGACTTCCCAACTAATAAAGGAGAAGAGAATTTAAATTTAATAAAATTAAATGAATTCACATAAAAATCTGTGCTAATGTTTTTTTGATGGCATAAACGAGAGAAGGGAAGAAAAAGTCCAACTTATTTTGTGTGCCAGAATTGAACGCCACCAGAGTGAACATCGTTCATAACACCATTTTGGATTCATACAAAAATGATGCCTGCAGCTAATTTTCTTAATATTGATGAAGATGATCGGATGGGAATGAGAAATACGATTTGAGAGGAGGGGATGACAGGAGCGAATTCGAAGAGAGACTACTTAAATAAGAGGAACGATTTGAAATGGGACTGATTTGAAAATGAGGCTGATGTGCTTCAACAAGGCCCCATCTTCCAACTCGGCTAAATTATCACTCAATTAGCACGTGAGGCAATCGAAGCTCGTTTGGGACCAGTGCATTAGCATTGCGGGTATTGAACAGTCGAAGAGTATTGAAGAAATGAGAAATCAAGGAGGCTGTGGCTATCGCGACGGACATCATAATCATGGAGGACGAGAGCACGTTCGACCGTTAAGGTTGCTTTTGCAAAGTAGTTGAAGTAAAATAAAAGTCAAGCATTCTCGCAGCGGGCGGGTAAACGCTTGTCCGGATGGTGGTGGGCCGCGGTGTTGATATGGCGACGCTCATCTTTAGTGGGAGGCGTAAGAATTGATGAAGCGAGACTTGGGACTATCCACGTGCATTCCCAGCCAACCTGAATTGGCAAGACACCCTACCGCAGTGCACTCGGAAGAGCTCCCCGAACAGAAGACATAAAGATTCGCAGCAGACACCATCAACGTAATACGTTACGAAGTCTCTTCTTCCTCATTTATCTTTGGTTGTTCTTATTATTTTTCCTCGTCTTCATCGTCTTCGATTCCCGACTCCTTCCTCAGGTCATCGATGAACTATACGCCCAAGCACGAGAAACATTTACCCTCAACGATCAAAAATTCATATTGCAGTTTGGCCAAATTTCCCATTGCTGGCTGCACCATCGCACGATCTCATCGTTAGGGCTCTCTTCTGATCGGCATAGCACTTAGCCAGCTCGAACGTGGGCACCGAAGGTGATTCGAACATCGTACGTTGTTTGCGTGGTCCATGCTCCGATGTGTGTCTTCACCCTTTTCTGCACAAAACATGTACATTCGTTCGGAATACGGAAATCATCTCATCGATGTCGATTCGGCTAACAATGCTTGAAACGTTGGCCACACTGCTGGCCATACCGAACCGTGCAAGTAAGCATCCGCCAAGTTAACAAGACCTCCCGTGGATAATTGCGCGCCATGTCTTCGGGGTCCCGCCCATATCGCCAACGAAGTGGGTATCCACTCTCGTTTCGTTGCGAGCCTTTCTTCGCGGACTCTTCTTTTCGATCATTCAATAATTCTTTCCGTTTAAGATTTTTGCTTTTTTCTGTTTTTAACTTTTCTCCGATCTCAGGAATTTCTCATACCAAATTTTTGATTGTGGCGGTCCACTCGAAATTTATATTCGCATCTGTATTCGAAAATTGATTGTTTTCCACTGTTTTGGGTGATCTGCCAATGAGCACAATTTTCACCCGCCAATAATAAATTTTTAAAAAAAATTAATCTTCGAGACATTTTTTTTGTAATTTTTCACTCATTCTTAACTGCATAAAAAAGAACACAACACGAAATATAATTTTAAAAAAAAACTCTACAAACTTCCAAAAAATTAAGAGAAATAAATCCTTTTCGAATATGAAATTTTCGTAATTGCTTTTTTTAGAAAGGATTTTTCTCATTTAAAATTATCAACAATTCTGAGTATTGCAGGTTTTACTCTTATAGTCAGGAGGTCCTGTGGGTATGCACACAGACAAAAATTGTTTGGAGAATATTTTGATTAGAAACGAAGGATTTCGAAAAAAAGAAAAACATTTCGCATCGATCCAATCAAGAAAAAAAAAGGATTTTTCTTAAGGACTTAAATTTCTAGAAGAAAAAAATTCCGCTCGATTGACGCAAAAAAAAGTTACGAATTTTAATTACTTGGAAAGAGATTTAATCAGCAACAACCTTGAACTGCAACTAAACGAAAATAAAAGGAGAAGTCAGAATTTTTGTTTTTCTTTTTTTTTGAATTAATTTTTCTGAACACCCTCGAACGTTGAAATTGTTCCAAATCCTTTGGGGAAAAAAACTTTGTAATAAAATCACTTAATTTGATCTTTTATTAAGTAAGAAAACGTCTAACCGCTGTTAAATAGAATAAATCTTAACACCCTATTTGCATACACGCTTTATGGGGATTACGTTCCGCGACAAGCAGCGACAACAAGCAGTACAAATTGGATTTGAGCGATTCGAATGGGAAAAGTGCAAACAGAACGAATGCATTTAAATGGAAACGAATCGAATCGAATCGAGTCAACGGATTCGGATGGATTGGGTGTCGTGCACTCGTAATGGGGATGGGTTAGCGGAAGTGAGGCTCGCATCCAAGGCAACGGATGACACCATCGCCAGGGGTTTGTTGTAGAAATTACAGAATGGGTAGAACAAGTCGACAGCACCCCATTTCGACTAACTTGAACCGGCTATCGCGACAATTGCGACAATTGTAACTGTGACAGCGGCAATAAAAATGGCAACACCATCACCGCAAAGCGCGTCAGCCGACAACACATCGGCAAGACTGAGCGACGCATCCATCCTTTTATCGGCAGAACTGTTTCCGTTTCGATGTGGCCTCCCTTCCTGCTGGCCGTAGCTACTTTTGCCGTTTATTTATTTATTTGGTGTTGATTCCTTGTTTCTGCATGTTTATTTTTTGGGCAAGGAAATTGATTCAATTTAATCTGTGTACACAGTGAGAGTATCGGTTATCAGTTGGGGTGCTGCTATAAGCAGGATGACAACAAACAGTCAACCGGATCAGATTTGTAATATTTTGTCGAGGAACGATGCGACGTGAACATTACCGCACAGAGATTAGGAATTAGGGAAGCGAGCGACTGCAAATAATGTAGAAGCTGAAAATCCACACACACACGTAAAAAAAAAGAAAACGACTGACAACGATTGAGGAAAAAAGGATGCAAGGATGTGCGCTGAAGAGTAAAACGATAAAACGATAAAAGGGTGGGTAGTGCAAGAAAGCTTACTGATTGCAAGGAGTCTGAGAGGAGACGGGATCATGGGATTTGTCGGGTAGACCAGTGAACGCGGCGGCGGCAGGGACACACTTTGTCGGCTAATAGGGTGCAGAAAGGGGATGTGGCGGATAACCCATTCAATTTGTATACTCGTACTTGATGGCTTAATTCCATTGATTTAGGGTTTCATGCAATGATTTAGCATAATTTATGTTCTGCACTATGGAAATGAGCAACAATCAGACACACAAGACGAGTACTAGTACCACAAAATTAGTGTCTATCAAAATAGGATGAGTCAGTAACAATCCCTGCCCTAGATGGGATGGGGATGCTTCATAATTTCCTGGCTACCAAAGTGCCTGCTTGTGGGTGGATGATACCGACAACATCGAATCGAGTAAATACAAAATTTAAATCCAATTGTGCCATGTGTTCCTTGACGAAGTTAACCTTTCGGGCTTATGTAGATGCGGGTATGTTTGGCTAACACTGATTTGGAACGATTCCCAAAAACAGACTGCAACTAATACGAATCAATTGATATTGACACTAATACTCACTATTAATATTAATACTGTTACTGATACTGACACAAATACTGACACTAATTCAGATTACTCCAGATTATATGCTTGTTCGATCAGCAAACAGGACGAATTCTTATATCGAAGGTGAATACAATTTTTAAATAGTTTCTCTTTTGTTACTGACCGATTTTTGTTTTTTGAATTACAAAATTAATTGCCAATTTTTCTCTGAAATATTATAATTTCAAATGGGTATGGTTGAAAAATTTGCTAAAGTTGAAGGTAAATTTTTAATGAAAATATCAAAAGCTTGAAAAAAAATATTGTTTCACTAAGACTGATATCTTAATTTGAGGTCGTAATCACCTTAAAGCTTAAATGTAAACCCAAACTTAGATCTTATACTCGTCTAGGTAGCAAAATTATAGTCAACGAAAATTTTTCGAACAGAAAACCTGAGATCTGGAAAGATAAACTAGAGGTATTAGGTAATAGCTTATATCTTTGGGACCATATGCGTCCGAGTATATAAGTAAAAATTAATATTTTCTGATGACTAAAATTAAAGAAATACTAAAACTACTTAAGCCGGGGTTGTTTATTGGAAACTTAGGAAAAAGTTTTAGATACAATTTTTGAATGAAAAGTTGAGTTGGATACCCCAAGCTATAGTCAAGATCAGTTTAACTAAACAGAAAATGATATTAACTATATAAATAGATCCTCGATCTTTAATAATGTGATAAAATCCTTTTAAATGCAAGAAAAATGCTGGATTTCCGAACGCACAAGTCAGAGACCTCAACCGAAATTTTGACTTTTATATATAGGCTCATATTTCTAGGGTCTTATATATACTCATAAGTAAAAATTAAATTTTATTTCATTAAATGTGAAAAAATTGGTGGGGTCCCGAATGCATATGTCAGAGACCTCATTTGAAATCTAGATTCAAGTTCATATTCTCGGAATCTTGCATGCAAAAATCTGTTATGAGCAAAAATCTGTAGGGTCCAGAATGTATAAGTTGAAGTACAAAAAAATTCTGTAGGGTCTCGAATGCATAAGTTAGCAATCTCATACAAAATGAGGAATTAAGCTCATATTTTGGGGACATTATGTATATTCTTAAAATTTATTTTAGAACATTTGCATTAGCCTAAAATGTTTCTAGGGTCCTTAGTGAATAAATGAGAGGTCTCGAATGCATGGATACCTCAGTTGCAAATAGGCTTATTGTTCATATTTTCGTAAATTTATTTACACTTCTAAGGAAAACTTAAGTTTTATTTTGAACATTTTTGTTTTTAACGTGAAAAAAGTATCTGTGGTCCAAAGTAAATAAGTCAGAGACCCTAATCGAAATTAGAATTTAGCCTTATAATTTTCCGATATTATTCATGCTCATTTACAAAAAATATATTTGAATTTAACTTTTTTTAACACAAAAAAAAAACTGAGGTCCTGAGTGAATGTGTCAGAGTGCCTATCCAAATTTGAGATGTCCGCTCATACTCTCGAGATTTTATTTATGCTTATAAGCAAATACCAAATTTTGATTTTTCAAGAAATTTTGAATATAAAAAATTACTGGAGTCCAAAATTTACAAGTCAGAGACCCGACCAGAAACTAGTATTTCAGTTAATATTTTCGGGATCTTTTAAATATTTAGAAGCAAATATTAAGTTTAATTTTAAAATAATTTTGAATATAAAAAATTACTGGGGTCCAAAGTAAATAACTCAGAGACCCCATAAGAAATTAGTATTTTAGTTAATATTTTCGGGATCTTTTATATATTTAGAAGCAAATATTAAATTTAATTTTAAATAAAATTTAAATATAAAAAATTACTGGGGTCCAAATTAAATAACTCAGAGACCCCATAAGAAATTAGTATTTCAGTTAATATTTTCCAGATCTTTTAACTATTTAGAAGCAAATATTAAATATAATTTTACAAAATTTTGAATATAAAAAGTTACCGGAGTCCAAAGTATATAAGGCAGAGACCCGACCAGAAACTAGTATTTCAGTTAATATTTTCGGGATCTTTTAAATATTTAGAAGCAAATATTAAATTTAATTTAAAAAAAAATTTGAATATAAAAAATTACTGGGGTCCAAAGTAAATAACTCAGAGACCCCATAAGAAATTAGTATTTTAGTTAATAATTTCGAGATCTTTTATTTATTTAGAAGCAAATATTAAAATTAATTTAAAAAAAAATTTGAATATAAAAAATTACTGCGGTCCAAAGTAAATAACTCAGAGACCCCATAAGAAATTAGTATTTCAGTTAATGTTTTCGGGATCTTTTAAATATTTAGAAGCAAATATTAAGTTTAATTTTAAAATAATTTTGAATATAAAAAATTACTTGGCTCCAAAGTAAATAACTTAAAGACCCCATAAGAAATTAGTATGTTAGTTAATATTTTCAAGACCTTTTATTTATTTAGAAGCAAATATTAAAATTAATTTTTAAAAAAATTTGAATATAAAAAATTACTGCGGTCCAAAGTAAATAACTCAGAGACCCCATAAGAAATTAGTATTTCAGTTAATATTTTCGGGATCTTTTAAATATTTAGAAGCAAATATTAAGTTTAATTTTAAAATAATTTTGAATATAAAAAATTACTTGGCTCCAAAGTAAATAACTTAAAGACCCCATAAGAAATTAGTATGTTAGTTAATATTTTCGAGACCTTTTATTTATTTAGAAGCAAATATTAAATATAATTTTACAAAATTTTGAATATAAAAAGTTACTGGAGTCCAAAGTATATAAGGCAGAGACCCGACCAGAAACTAGTATTTCAGTTAATATTTTCGGGATCTTTTAAATATTTAGAAGCAAATATTAAATTTAATTTTAAAAAAAATTTGAATATAAAAAATTACTGGGGTCCAAAGTAAATAACTCATAGACCCCATAAGAAATTAGTATTTCAGTTAATATTTTCGAGATCTTAATATACACTCAAAGCAAATATTAAATTTAATTTAAAAAAAAATACTGGGGTCCAAAGTGTATAACTCAGAGATCCCATCTTTGATTTATATATACTCATGAGCAAGATTTTATATACGCTCAAGAGCAAAATTTCAAATTGAATACAATTTTTTTCAATGAAAAAAGTTTATTCGTCCAAAATTAGAGGTCCCAGTTGGGACTTGGATTCCTATTGGAACACTCTTGAAACATTCCTAAATGTCCTTTTTTATGATTTTTAATTTATATGTCCTTTTTTTTAATTTATATTATTAAAAAGAATTTCTGTGTTGAATTTCTTCTAAGCGAATAGTAAAAATCCATTTACAACAACATTTATCGGACAACAACGCGATCACGCTGGCCAATAATCATAAACTCAATTTCGCTCAAACTTAGATGCTGAAAAAGTTATTTTATCTTAAATTGAAAAGCTTAATTTTTTTCGATTTATCTATTTTTATTTAGTGTTTTTTTTTTAATATTCCAACTTCACACTGCAGCTGTAACGATGGTTACTGTTCTCGTCGTGTGATCACTGAGAGTTCATTAATAATCTGCCATCATTTGTAATATTTCCCACGATCAGTAGTGCTACTAAAACGAGATTTTATGGCTGACCCTTTTTTTTTTTACAGTCACCTCTCGATTATTTTGAAATTTAATTTATTAAACAATCTTGCAATATTCGCGATTGGTTTTGATTGATTCTGTCCGCTGTGGATGTCACTTTCACCGTCTTGTCTAGAGCCAGATGTTAGGTGGGTTTTTCGAGAAGCTTTGCTAGGTTTTTGGAAATTCCCAGACTCGGTACATTTCAACTTGGACCTCCTTCGTGCAGTCAGATCTTCAAAGATGTTTAAATTGCCACAGCAACCGTGTATGCTAATTTTTCCGGAGGTTTAGTAAAAAATATCATGTCCCCGCAAGACATCGGATATCATTTAATGTTTTTATATTCTGGTTGCTTCTGGAATACCTCGCATAGCCTCCGGCTATGAAATATCAGTGCCATCATCAGCGTCACCGCCATTTTCATCATCATCGTCCATATTCCCATTGTCATCGCCATCATCAACGCCATCATCAGCACCATCAACGGCGTCACTATTCTTCAAAGGAGCAAAGTCTCCTCTCAAACAGAACACACAGTCCATACGCATATTCAAAACCAATCGAAGTATATTCATTCGTAAGCAAAAAAAAAAAAGACGTTCATCGAAAACAAAATTTATCTTCGGCTAAGATTGACTTTCCCTTCTTTTTCATGGGGACGCCTGAAAAACATTTCAGCACATCTTCAAGACATCAACAATCCAGACTCACAGTCATCGGCAATAATGGAAATCATCGAAAATCTGAAAATTTAACTGTCGATAAAACTCCAGGTGGGCTTTCGATGAATAATTGCTGATTAAATTTTTCGATATTTTCCAATTTTTATATCGGCGATTTTTTTGTTGTTTTTTTTCATCTTATTTTTTTTTTTTTTTAAATCTTTTTCCCATTTAAACATTTTAAATTTGATGTCATGAATGTTTTTTTTTATTAACTTTTACTTTCATACTTTTATGGAATTTTTTTTCTTTACTTCAAACCATAAAAAATTAAAGGTCAATGACTTGTGACAAAAAAAAACAGTCTAATAATGGCGATTTAAAAAATTCATAAGTTCAATTATGACAAGTAAATGCCAACTTACAAAAAAAAAATAGATTCTATGACTAAGAAGTACAAATCCAGTTGGATTTAAAAAAAATAAGCAGTCTCCATTTTACTAATTTTGTTATGAATAAAAATTAGCAACATCTAATAGAAAAACTGATTTTGAATAAAATGGCAACGATCAATGAGTAAATGTCATAATGACAGCTGTCAAAAATGGTAAATAAACATGGCGGCTGCCACCAATTTTTACTTAAGAGTTTTTTCTTGTCTTTTCATTTCAATATTTTTACTATAAAAAAAAATTATTCATTTTTTCTAAAAATATCACAAATTGACAATAAATTAAATATTTCTAATATTTCGACAGTGACATTGTGCGCTTCTGACAATGCTGCGCGCTTTTCTGATAATTTAAACTGCAGCCAACTTAAGAGAATTTAAATTTTACCAATTATTCATTAATATTTTAGCTTTAATTTTTTTCACTTTTCTCTTAGTTATTTTAAACACCTATTTTTTCTTTTTCAAAATGGCGAAAATTATATTTTCAATTTGATTTCGTTCAAATTAAAGTTATTAGGATAAAAATTATGTACACTTTTCAGTTACAAAATCTTAATTAAAAAAAATAAAACCTAAACAGTATAAGGAATATGAATTTGGTGAAAATTTTGTGTCGACAATAAACCAAAACGAAAATAATTGAATGGAATTTACTTAATTGAATTTGAGCAAAATGAAAAATAAAAACGAACATAAATACTTAAAGGCAATAAAAATGAATCAATAGAAAATATTGATGAATAAATAACAAGAAATTGAGGGAAAAATTAAATGAGACCAATAATGGCCAGCCGTTAGACCACCCACAAAAAATTCAACCTCTGGCAAGGGAATAACTCAGTATCGATCGGAGGGACACCGCAGTACCTACCATTGGAGGGGTTTTAACATTTTGCTAACCATTCGATTCAAAACATCATAACTGCTGGTAGAGGCATCAGTTTTTTTTTCCATTTTGTTTTTTTGATTTGATTTTTTCCTTGCTTTTTCTGTTTTGGGACGATGATGGTGGAAGCGTCATTAAGTGATCAGATTTTCAGTTAAGAGTGAATTCAATTTTTTCTGCTTTCGTGGGTGATTTACGATCATCATTATTGTTGGTACGAAATTTGTAATTCCATGACTCCATGGAAGATTGTGTAATCTTGGCAAAGAGCATTCACGAGAACTTTCTACCCTCAGATTAGGTCCCACTTTATCATTGGTAATCATAAATGGGAGTACACTTCCCACTTATTATCTTCTCACTTGTCACATCATTTATTAACATTAATCAATAAGGAATTGCCAAATTAAATAATTTTCATTCCATAAAATATAGTCGTCTTCAAATTATAACAAATTAAAAATAGTTTTCATTTAAAAAAAAAAATACTGAATAAATTTTATGATAAACAAATGCTTTTGACAGAGTTTCAGTTTGAATATCGTACGTGAGATAATTTTAATGAAATTGTTTTGTTATTATTCTTTTGGATAAATTCTCTTTAAAAGTCGAGCAGTATTTATGCTCTTAAGTTTTCAGATTAGTCGTATGGCAGTACTGCTTTTACTCCAGAGAGGACATAATGTAATCAACTGCGTGCATATCACCTATTATAAGAATAGTTCAATTGACACCGCAAATGTCATATTTTGTAAAAAGAGGTCAAATAACTACAACTGAGGATATCCCTAGTAGAACCTCAACAAAACTGCTTAGGTCCTATTAAATATGAAAAACAAAGAAGTGTTCATTTTATAACATAATAATTAAGTCTAAAAATAAGTCCACCTTAAAGTCCTTATTTTATAATTGCTATACAAATTAAGCCGGTCATAATCAATTTCTTTTGTAAATGCTCGCTTCCTAATCAGAAATGCCACAAATAATTCTCAACAAAAATTATGATATTTTTTTGACCTTTCTAGAAAAATTTTACTGAATTTTTGTGTAGAAAATTTTTACTGCAAATTTATACTGAAAATTCTTGTAGAAAATTTTTGCTGAAAATTCTTCTAGAAAATTATAACTGAAAGTTTGTCTAGAAAATTTTTACTGAAAATTCTTCTAGAAAACTTTTACTGAAATTTCTTCTAGAAAATTATTACTGAAAATTTGTCTAGAAAATTTTTACTGAAAATTTGTCTAGAATATTTTTACTGAAAATTCTTCTAGATTATTTTTACTAAAAATTCTTCTAGAAAATTTTTACTGACAATTCGTTAAGAAAATTTTTACTGAAAATTCTTCTAGAAAATTTTTACTGGAAATTTGTTTAGAAATTTTGACTGAAAATTTTTCTAGCAAATTTTACTGAAATTTTTCTACTAAATTTTTACTGAAATTTCTTCTAAAAAATGTTTACTGAAAATTTGTCTAGAAAATTTTTACTGAAAATTCTTCTAGAAAACATATACTAAAAATTTTTCTAGAAAATTATTACCGAAAATTCTTCTATAAAATTTTTAATGAAAATTTGTTTAAAAATTTTGACTGAAAATTCTTCTAGCAAATTTTTACTGAAATTTTTCTAGAAAATTATAACTGAAATTTCTTCAAGAAAATTTTTACTGAAAATTTTTCAAGAATAGTTTTACCGGAAATTTGTTTAGAAAATTTTGACTGAAAATTCTTCTAGATTATTTTTACTGAAAATTCTTCTAAAAAATTTTTACTGAAAATTTGTCTAGAATATTTTTACTGAAAATTCTTCTAGAAAATTTTTACTGAAATTTCTTCTAGAAAATTTTTACTGGAAATTCTTCTTGAAAATTTTTACTGGAAATTTGTTTAGAAAATTTTGACTGAAAATTCTTCTAGCAAATTTTTACTGAAATTTTTTCTGGAAAATGTTTACTGAAATTTATTCTAGAAAATTTTTACTGGAAATTTGTTTAGAAAATTTTGACTGAAAATTCTTCTAGAATATTTTTACTGAAAATTCTTCTAAAAAATTTTTACTGAAATTTTGTCTAGAAAATTCTTCTAGAAAATTTTTACTGAAAATTCTAGAAATTTTTTAATGAAAATTCTTCTAGAAAATTTTTATTGAAAATTTTGTCTTGAAAATTATTACTGAAAGTTTGTCTAGAAAATTTTTACTGAAAATTCTTCCAGACAATTTTTACTGGAAATTCTACTAGAAAATTTTTAATGAAAATTTTTACTGAAAATTTTTATTGAAAATTTTTACTGCAAAAAGTAAATTTGGTTGCTGAGACTATATTTTTTCAGCAAAAATTGGTACTTAAATCCGCACAATATAACAAATTTTGTCTTTATTGCGTGAAAAGCTCCCAGAACGCGTAATTACAAGATTTGGTAATGTTAGTTAGGCTGAAAGATCGTTCAATTTGATACCGTTTAATTTTTTTATATAAATTTTTATAAAAATTATACTCAAATAGATAATCTTTAAACTGTAGAGCCCTTAAAAAGTAGCATCCTTCAAGTAATTGCCGAATCAAAGCCCGAAAATATGAAAAATAGTCATCAAGAATTAACTCGAAAGGATTGTGAGTCTTCCAATTGGGAACATTGGTTTATAATAATTAATTTAAATTTATATTTAAATCTAAATTTTAAATATAAGTTTTACAGTTTTTCTCTCCAAACATGACCTGAGATTTGCGGTTATGTTTATTTTGAGCAAAACCTCTCCATTTGCTAACGAATTCCTAAATCAACTTGCTTACGATTATTATTGTTATTATTTTTTTCTAACCAAAGCCTCCATGCTCCACGTCCTGGTCTCGGTTATATCTGAAAATTTTTAACGCTCATCCTAAAAGTTCAGATGGGATGGGACATTGTACGTTTAGACATCGGATCCATGAAGACATTGAGAGAATTCCACTTAAGAACACTTTGAATAATAAGTCGAAGAATAAAATCTCAAACCACAAGCGAAAATAAATTGTGTTTTTTATTTCAATTCTATTGAATCTCATTTTCATGTCCTTTATAGTGTTTTCTGACGAGCTCAGTTGTCTGTAGTCGTAACCGTTATCGTTGCTGGTGGCAGAGCTTATTTAGGTAGGATTTTTTTTCGTCCTTCTGTTATAAACTTTTCATGCTTTCACCGCTAAGATTTTCATCGCATTCAAGGACCACATCACCTCCCTTTTCTTATTCAATATTGCAGACCTTTTCCCCCAAGCATTTGTGTTCTGAGGTTCTTTCGTAAATTCTTGGTTTACTTTCAATCGACTGAGAGGTATCGCTTCATTTTTCACCAATACATATAGGAAATATTCACTGTAACAATAATGTGGATTGATTTTATCCAAACCAGGTACAATAAAAAACCAATAATATTGTAGCATGAGCTCCGTCGGAGGGTGTAAAAAATATCATGTAAAAAATCAAAGGATACCAAAAAGTAAATGAGAGAACTTGGAGGATTTGTTCATGGCACAAAAAATATATTCAGTTTTATTGATGTTTCTACTTTTATTTTGATTAAAAGTGTAAATACAGAAAATTTTAATGGGAGGCAGGGGTGGAGCAGAGACGGATACTATAGAAAAAAGGGAGGCTTTTAAGCAAACAAAAAATACAAACAATTTTATTTCCCTTGTAAGAATAGGGAGTAAATTCAGTGGATGCTATTCCCAGAAAGGATGTGAAAATTTCAGTGGGAAGCTCTGAACGTGAATAGGATTAGGAAGGGGGTATGAGGGAAATGAAACAGCCTCAACTAGCCTTAAAAGGCTTTCTCGGCCCAGTCGACACAATCGACAAGCGGACACATTGAAGAGGATTGCGTCGCGGCTATTCAACGACGTAATAGAATTGCAGACAATAATGGCATCTTGGCGGCAACAATACCGACTTCGATTAAGACGATTGGACTACTGCCATTATTATTATTTTTATTTGGTATCGACAGTTTTGTCCTTTCACACGTGACATCCCTTTCGATTATCTCTTCACGAAACAAACGCGTCCCTACCAAATTTAGGCGGGTTTACCTGCACCTCAATCGCATCGTTGATTTTCGCCATTTAGTAGAAAGGTTTTTACCCCCTTTGAAATTCTTGGGGTAGAATCACAGTTACTTTTCCATTCTAACTGATTCAAAATTGTTATTTTTCGCATCTACATTGTCTGTAATCGTCCGATTTTCTTATCCACATCGACTCAGACATCTCCTTTTATTTATTTTCGTTTGAATTTTCCAAGATTCAAGTTTTCTTATTACTTTGTGAAGATTCAATAATTCTCGAGCTTTCCAATGGTAATTGGCGAAATCATTAAATTTTTATTCAATTCAAATTTGAAGATTCTTCAAAATTCCAAATAATCACGTTCTGTTCACGTTTTCCTTTTGTTTTCTCAACAAACCAATTTAAATATTTACTTAAAAATAATTTCATATCAAAAAAATATTCATCAATAAATAAACAGGGAATTTCTACTTTATTAAAAAAATATTTAAAAAATAGAAGCCAAATAAAAACAAAAGTATTCGAAAATTAACAATCAACATTTTCCGTTACAAACTCAATAAGCTCTGAGTTTAGTACAAATTACACCGGAATCAATACCAGTTTTGGTATTGGTTTTGGTTATTTTTTTTTTTTTATATTAGAAACTAATTATCCATTGAAGGGTAAGGTCATATATCAGCAAATAATGGTGTCGACAGTGCAGTTCGTACGAACTGAAAAATTAACCGACCATAATAGGCAGATAGCAACCAGTACGATGACTGTTGAAATTTTCGTCCGTCTGATTGGAATTATTCGTTAAGGATCTTCCCCTAAATTTGCATAAAACACTAAAATGTCGCGCATTTACAAATCAAAACACGATAAGGGTGTAACTGGCTCTGCCACAAATCCTAATTTAGGACCATTTACGTAAAGACAGTGACGGTTTCATTGTGCTCTCAACAGATTCATTTTGATAGCGTTCAGCACATTTTACGACACTGGTATGCATTAAAGTCCTAACTAACAAGTCAGCCTTTATTTTATTAAAAAAAAACAAATTCCCTTTTTTATTTGAATTGGCCTTTAAAATAAGAGCAATCGTTTCCTGCCTCTGAATGCTTGATAGTCAAATTTAAACAGGTTGACTGATTAAATATTTTTCAATGATTGAACAAATTTTCCTGATTTGTTTTTTTTTCTTAATTTATAGTTTCTTTTATCGAAAAAATTAAAATTCATATTCGGCTTCGGAAGTTTTGTATAAAATTTTGTTTATAAAAAAAGAAAATGTCCATTTAAAAAAAAAACATCGCATGCCCAAAAATAAATGGTAAAATTTAAAATGAGGGCTAGAAAATTATTAGGTTTTGTATCGAAATATGATAAAAATGCAAAAAGAAATAAAAACTAACAAAAAGTGTTTGATTTTCATTTAAAAAAATTTACAAAACAATAAATATCAAAAATATTGAATAAATTGGAAATATGGCAATACTAAAAATATTGCATATAATAAAAGCATGAAGAACACCAAACACAACGCATTTAAAAATAATCAAATTTAAAGTTTTTAACATAGAAATTATTAAAAACATTGATAATATCGAAAACATTGAAAACATCGCAAAAAATCGAAAACATCCAAACCATTGAATATATGAAAATATTAAAATCGTAAAGAATATTAATAATATTGAAAACAGTAAAAACAGTGAAAACAGTGAGAACAACGAAAATATTAAAAGCATAGCAAATATTGAAAATATCGAAAATATTACAATCATTGAAAATATCAAACAGAAATAGTAAATATCGAAATCATCAAAAACATCGAACACATCGAAAACATCGAAAATATATTGTAGAAAATATCGAATATTCGAAAATATTAAAATCGTAAAGAATATTAATAATATTGAAAACAGTAAAAACAGTGAAAACAGTGAAAACAGTGAGAACAGTGAAAACAGCGAAAACATTTGGAAGGTGAAAACATCGAAAATATCGAAAACATCACAAATATCGAAAACATCGAAAACATCGAATATATAAAAATATCAAAGGCGTAGAAAATATTGAAAATATCGAAAACTTTGAAAACATCGCAGACATCGAGTATATTAAAAACATCGAAAACATTGAAACCATCCAAAATATTAAATATTCGAAAATATTACAATCATTGAAAATATCGAAAAAATAACAAATATCGAAAACATCCAAAATATCCAAAACATTGTAAATATCGAATATATCGAATATTACAAAAATTTTAAAATCATAAAAAATGTTGAAAATATCATTTTAGATATAAAAGAATATTTTTATTGATCTCAGTGAAAATATCGAAAATATCAAAAACATCGAATATTCGAAAATATTTAAAGTGAAAACATTAAGACAGTAAAAACATCGAAAACCTTCAAAGAATCGAATATATGAAATTATTAAAAGCGTAGAAAATATTCAAAATATCGATTATATAGAAACCCGTAAAAACCTAGAAAATATCGAAAACATCGAGAATATTCAAAAAAAAAAACATCAAAAATAACGAATATATTGAAGACTGCAAATATGGAAAAGATATCTCGAGATATAACGTCGAGAAAATAATTTTAATAATTCGGAACAAAATTTTGTTCCGAACGAGAGAAAACATCGCAAAATGTGAGTGTTTCCCAAACGAAGGCACTTGCAAACCGATTACTTGGTAGGACAGATACACAACAATCAGGAAATATTCATGTCCTTATAACATAATCGGTTCAGATTTAATAAAATAGAAAATCTGCTGAAAAGGACTCACAATTGAATAAGATCCATTCCGATTGGAATTTTATTTACACTTCAATATGGCATCGGATTACTGGGACTGCATAGCGAATGGCAAATCCAAATAAAATCGACTCAATTCGTTACTCGAAATTAATTTACACCAACCGCGACGAATACGATTTTAAATGGTTGCACAATTGACAACCAAACGAAAGCCTCTCAAATGAAATTGCCTACCAATTGGGAGGATTTATTTGCAGTACGGACAATGTCATGTCATAATAACGAAATAAGAAGCAAATAACAATAAAAAGAAAACAGAATAAATAATTTTTGTTAGTGAAATAGCGATGTAAGGATTTGAAAGCAGCCCTTAAATAAATACAGACAGCAGAACAGGAGGAGGGTAGATGGGATTAGATATTTGGCTGAGCGAGGAGCAAAAACGGATAAAGTCGATTGGTTATGGCTTTGACCGTGTCCAATTCGCATCGTCATCATACCATGGATTGGTAGGCAATAAGACAACTTGTATTCGGGGGGATGACATTATGATTAGAATTTACTGAAGACGAAGGACATGTTCTTATTGAACGGCACAAAGTTATTGGTTTGGCATAATTTATTTTTTGAAATCGACAAGCAAAAGCCGATGAAAAAATGAGAACCATTTAAATTTTTATTGATTGCTTTTCGTAGCCTTCCAGATGCTTAGCATTCGACCGAGATAAGTAAGGATCTGCGGTTTGGCCAACTCAGTCCATTATTGGCTATATGATGGCTATCATCAAATATTCTACGATTCCCAGTTATTTTGATTTTGATAGCTTCTGCTCCTCTAATCGGCGAAGGTATCTCTCAGCAATTCCACTTCCATGATTACGCATCTGATTCGAAATTTCTGATACGAATTCCTCTGAGTTTTTCCGAAAACCGAAAAAAATTTAGAAATTATTCTGAAAGCAAGTTTTGTGCGCACACATTCGAACGGAATCGAGTTCAAAGGCCAGAAATAAAGATGCATGACTGGCCACAGAGTTTGGAGTATAAATAAAAGTTGGCTTTCGATTTTCATAATTCAAATCCATTCGTGTCCTTGGGGAGGAATTTATTTCGAAAATGACCGATATTGGACGTGTCGAACAGCCACAGCCACAGTCATGCGAATATGTCGCCCTCGGTGGCGTTTTGACATCACCCCATCACCCGCCGACACCGTTTCCCTTTCGGTTCGAATCTTGATTCTTTCGTTCAAGCTTCGTGGTACTTTCTGCCGAGGGATGCGACCAAGGGTTGAATTATGACGATAACAATCGTGATATCACTGCCAGTCGACCAACGTAATCGACATCGATTTTATTGGCTTTTGATTCATGGCTTAATGTCGGACTAGATGCGTGCATCGATGGGGATGACAATGAGGTCGAGATAAGTAATTGTCGTAAGCTGGTCAAATGGTCATAATTCCTTCCGTTTTCTAATTCTATAGCTTCTTCGCGTCTCTATCTCTAATATTTGTCCCCAGGACAAAAGGCAAACTGTGCCATACACTCTGCACTCGACTCAGAAACTGACCCTCCACTTTGTCATTCTGTCTAATCGTATTCTTCTCTTAAGATATGAAAATATAGAACACAATCGGCCGAACGGCATTCGCATCACAACGAATAGCCCCTTTACAACGCACCCCATCACTTCGATATTGGAACTCTCCTATTCGATTCGAGATTCTCGAAAGCCATTTCAAAAATTACAATCGCTAATAAAATAAGGGTACAATGCTTAGACCAGTACGGTCGTTTCTCGAAAAGTGAAAGCAAAGTCCTTGAATGGCCATCAATTAATGAAAAATCTGTAAATATGCTCGCATTTGGGGACAAAAATAACACACTTTTACGAGTCAAACCCATAAAGTGAGTTGTTGTTTTGTTGCTGGTGCTGTTATTGTTGTCGTTTTTGTGAATCGAATATTATTTTTACTGCACGATTATTTTTATACAACAATAAATGTAAAATATCCTTTTTTTTTTCTTGGTCGGAAAATATATTATTTCGTTTTAAGAGTATTTGCCCTAAAATTGTTGGTGTCCTTTTTGATTTCGTTTTTGTTGCATTTCGATACTGACTATAGGCAAAAAAATTTTTATTATTTGAAAATTTTTCTTTTTTAAAATAATCCAAAAAAGGATAGTAAAAAATTGTCATATATTTTTTTTATCCTTTTTTGGATTGTTGGAAAGATTCGGGGATATGCCAGATGGCGTCCTGTGAACTTTACTTGGTTGTCGTCAGATGCTCAACTAAAAATGGCTTTTCCATTGTCAGCGGGTAAGTATCTTCCATTACCACCAGATGTCCTAAGTTGTTGTTGTTTTCATAAAAATGTATCCTTGAAAGCGCGATTTCCAGTTTTCCATTTTACTTTTGACACCGACGGTAAAGAATAACTTTTTAATAATTATTCACAAAAAAATCAGTTTTCGACCATTTTCAGAAAAAATAATTAATTTCTAGTTTCAAAAGCAATTTTGCTTTTTTTTATTTATTTCGAAAAGGCAATTAAAAAAAATCGTGCAATTATTTCGAAAGGCAAGAACAATCAAAAAGGATTTTTTTTGGGGCTGCATTTTTATGAGTACTACTTTTTTCTAAACCATTTTTGGACAATTTTCAGAAGCAATTTTTTGTTTATTTTTTTATTTTTTCGAAAATGAAGAAAAATTAACTCATAAACTATTTCGAAAAGTAAAAAAAATCAAAAAAGAATTTTGTTAGGCTGTATTTTTTAAACCAGATTTTGACAATTTTTGGAAAAAAAAAATTCAAGTTTCAGAAGTAATTTTGCAATTTCGAAAAGCAAAATCAACCCTGGAATTATTTCGTAAAGCAAGCAATATCGAAATGAAATTTTTTTGGGCTGCATTTTTGTTTGAGTAATTCTTTATTAAACCGGTTTTGGAAAAACTTCAGAAAAAAATAAAATTCTAGTTTCAGAAGCAATTTTGGGTTCTTTCTTATTATTTCGAAAAAACAGTCAAAAAAATCCTGTAATTATTTCGAAAAGTACGAAAAAATCAAAACGGATTTTTTTAATAATTAGTTTTTTAGACCAGTTTTGGCCAAATTTCAGAAAAAAATAAAATTTTAGTTTCAGAAGCAATTTTGGGTTTTTTTTTTTATTATTTCGAAAATAAAGAAAAATATTCCGTGGAATTATTTCGAAAAGCACGAAAAATTAAAAAGGATTTTTTTGCGTCGCAGTTTTTTTATATGATTTTTTTAAAACCAGTTTTGGACAAATTTTAGAAAAAAAAATAAATTTCGAGGTTTTTACTGTTTCGAAATTCAACCCAGTAATTATTTCGAAATGCACGAAAAATCAAAAAGATTGTTTTTATGCTGTATTTTTTTAAGTAATAATTTTCAGAAAAATTAAAATAAAAAATTCGAGTGTCAGAAGCCATTTTTCCGCTTTTTATTATTTCGAAAAGGCAGCCAAATTAACCCTGAAATTATTTCGAAAAGCAAGAATATCGAAAAGTAATTTTTTTTAGGCTGCAATTTTCTTTGAATAGTTCTTTTTTTAACAGGTTTTTGAAAACTTTCAGAAAATAAAAGTCGAATTTTCGAAGCAATTCTGAGTTTTTTTATTATTTCGAAAAGGCAGCCAAACAAACCATGTAATTATTTCGAAAAAAAATATTTTTTTTGGGCTGCATTTTTTTAATTAATACTTTTTTTTAAATCGGTTGTGGACAATTTGCAAGAAAAAAATGAAATTCTTGTTTCAGAAGGTATTTTTTTTTTGTTTATTTCGAAAAGTAAAAAAAATCAAAAAGAAATTTTTTTGGGCTGCATTTTTCTTTGAGAAATCCTCTTTTTAAAATGGAAAACTTTCAGGAAAAAAAAATTCGAGTTTCAGAAGCAATTTTGGGTTTTTATTATTTCGAAAAGGCAGCCAAATAAACTCAGTAATTATTTCGAAAAGCAAGTAATATCAAAAAGGGAGTGTGTTTCCGGTTTTGTTGAATGTATTTTTTTTTCCATACTTTTTTAAGATCGGTTTTGGAAAATTTTCAGGAAAAAAATTAAATTCAAGTTTCAGAAGCAATTTTGGGTTTTTATTATTTCGAAAATGAAGCAAAATTTTCCGCACAATAATTTCGAAAGGCAAGTAATATCAAAAGGAATTTTTTTGGCCTGCATTTTTATTTTGAAAACTTTCAGAAAAAACAAAATTCTAGTTTCAGAATCAATTTTGCGTTTTTCTATTATTTCGAATATAAAGAAAAATCAACCCTGAAATTATTTCGAAAGGCAAGTAATATCAAAAATGAACTTTTTTTTTCTGGTCTTTTGAGCTACATTTTTTTTTATTTTTGTGAAAGACTCTTTTTGAGAAAAACCTTGCCAACACACTTAATTAGGGAATATTAAAAACTCAAGAAACCCAACAAGTACTCACGTGCTATTGTCATATTTATCCTGATTAATAAAGATTATCTTAATATGGATTCGAAGCTTATCTTTTTGAGGAAAAAATTGCATATTTTGAGAATTCAATTAACATTCAAGTGTATTTACTGCTCCACTGATGAATGCATTTTATATAATAGCAAAAAATTGAAGAAGCAAAACAAGAAATCAATCCTTAGCGGATGGGAAGGACTTCTCTGGTAGGACCAGAACGGATATCATTGCTTGACATAATAATTATTTGAATAAACTGAAGTAGTAACTGCCCAGAATGGGAACTCAAAACAAAAATGTAATCCTTGAACTTTTATTGGCCAATTAGAATGACTGATATAGTCGGTATCGAAAAATCGGACGATGCTATCGAAAATCTCAAATTAATTATGATATCCTCATTGTTTTGGCAGCCGCAACCAATACTCTGCGTCCTGTTTCCTTATTGGATGATTATTAGAACAAAATACCTTTTCGTCCATTTTAGTTACTTTCTTTTATTTTTATATTGACTTTAAAATTTTCAATCCTTTCAGAAATGGTCATCGTCGCCAGTCACGCAGTCGGCTCCTTTTTAACCAGGTTATTTACCAAAAAAAAATTTAATTAAATATTTTTTTTAATAATTGCTTTTTAACGTATTTACACTCTCATGCAAGTCCTTCTGATTTCCTTTAGTTTCCTTCCTCTTTGAGAATAATTTAATTAAGTACACAAGAAGTTCTTTGCATTGCGGTTCTTTTTATGGGGTTTTTTTTTTTACAAAATTCTGAATAGATTTTTTGGCTTCGCTTATATACAAACTGTGCCAATTTCTGTTTTCCTTACCTCCGCCCTCACCAAATTTTTTTTTAAACATAATTTTTAATCTTATTGTAGTTTCAGCTGGTGTTGTACTCTTAATTTAACTCTGAAGGATTTCAGCAAAGAGCGCATATTACCACCGATGAAAAAACTGATGAAAAATTTCCGTTTTTTTTGCTCATGCACACTTATTTCAATTAGATTTAATTTATCACCGGATATAAGAATACTCCGATTTTATTAGATAAAATCCTTAAACAGGAAAAAAAATTGTTTTCTTTAATTTTGAGTGCTCTTCCATGTGCGGTAATTTGCATATGAGTCGAAAGGCTAAGCAGACATTGTACAGGGAAGAAAGAAAAATGTTCATTGATACTCGTTATGAAATTGGCGATATTGTTGGGGTTTTTTGTGCAGCACTTTGAGGCCTAATAAGAGAACGGAAATTGTGAGTTGTTTTTTTTTGCCTTTTGCATCGGTTTTTTATTCTTTGAACATACAACATTGTCTCTGAGGGCAAGAAAAGAAGAAGCATAATTTTTTTTTCCATTTGTAAATCTTTCTGAAAATGTTTTTCTTTCTTTTTTTATTATTGAATCTTTTTGATTACACTTTTTTTTATTCATATTTCATAATTTTTAAGCAAAAATCATAAATGTTAAATTTTTCCATATCAGCGCCATCTATTATCGATAAGTAGACTTTCAAGATAAATAAAGTTTTTTCCTTATTTTCTTCTGTGGTTTAAGTCTATCAGGTTTTTTTGTTGAAACGATACATTCTAAAGTGTCCTGATTTTGATATATTTTTATTATTATTATCGATTTACGATTTTATATGGTGTTATATTAGTATTCATATCTTTTACTTATGCCGATTAGTTCGGCCATTTTGAATGATCAGTTAATTTTTGACAGCAGCTTTGCTTGCACGTGTTTTGGCTCGTCTTCGATTTTTGCTCAATTTCGACCAAAAATAGCATCGCATTAACATTGCTAAGAAGCTGGTGGACTCTGTCCGCGACGACTCAAATTTGCTCCAGAGGATCATAACTGGTGACGAATTATGAATTTATGGTTATGACGTGGAAACCAAAGCTCAATCATCCCAATGGAAGCTGCCGCACGAGACTAAAAAAAGAGCGCCAAGTTCGTTCGAATGTGAAGGTTTTGCTTGCAGTTTTCTTCGATTGTAAGGGCGTGATGCATCATGAGTTCTTGCCACAGGATAAGGAAGTTGCGCTAAATAAGGAATATTACCTGCAAGTAAAGCGCAAGTTGCGCTAAGCAATCCGCCAGAAACGCCCGGATTTGTGGAAGAACAAAAATTGGCTTTTGCACCATCATAACGCCCCTGCTCACGCATCGTTGCTTGTGCGCAAATTTTTGGCCCAAAACAACACACTAATAATGCCGCAGCCACGGTATTCCACAGATCTGGCCCCCTGTAATTTTTTCTTGTTCCTGAAACTGAAGAGCCCCATGAAAGGATGACGTTACGCTACGATTGAGGAGATAAATACGGCATCGAAGAAGTAGCTGAACAAGATTACAAAAAATGATTTTTTGAAGTGCTTCGAGGATTGGGAAAAACGGTGGCACAAGTGTATAATATCTGGTGGGGATTACTTTGAAGGGGACAAAATAGATATTCATGAATAAATAAATAATTTTTGAAAAAATACAAAATTCGCGATACTTTTTGAACAGATCTCGTATATGTGATGCGAACTGGTGACACCTTTTGATACACATAGAACTCATTCTAGTTCCATTCACTAAGAAGCATAAGTTAAACCTCATCAAAGTCAAGATGAATAGCGCTGAACTTGAGTTCAGTACTGAGATCACATATCTAGGGGTCATTCTGGACTGAAAGTTGACCTTAGAACTCACACCTTATCAGTGTTACTCATAGAGTAACTAGAGCCATTTAGGCTCTTCAGTGAAACCGGGAGTCTGCAACCAAAAATGATACTGCGGTCATCATCACCTATGTCGCTCTCGCGCACTGCCTAAGCAACCTATCGCTCAAGGGTTCAAAGCCCGGTAAGCTTGGGTTTCACATATGCCCTAAGAATATGCCGAAACCACCCCCCCCCCCCGAAAGCTGTTGAACCATTACATTTGCATATTAAAAAGGAAGCGGCTTTAAGTGGGTTCTTAGGTTAGAACATTGCAAACCTTTTAAACCAGGCGACACTTTGTGGACATCTTAAGGTCGTGTTGGACCTAAATCCAACTATCTCTCGGACGAAATGCCGAGGAAACCTAACTTATAGAAGTCCTTCAAAGTAGTTATCACTGAGCGCTTTACTTGATGGGAGGGGGGGGGGGGGAGAGCGTCACTCGAAGAGGGAGTCATCGTATTTTGCACGGATGGTTCCAAAACGGATGTGGGTATTGTCGAATCTTATCACTGTCTATCTAAGGCCCTTGATAAATACCCATTCACGTTTCAGGGGATTTACCAAGGACCCTATGTAGACAGCAAATAGAGTCCGACTACCGATAGAACTTTTTGCTTGAAAAGGTTCCTAGGATCCTCATGGTCCTAAATCAACTGATAAGACACAGGAATATAACTTTGTTGTGGGAATCAGACCTCATGGGTATTGGGAGCAATGAAATAGGCAGGCAAACTTGCCAAAAAGGAAGCAAATACTACGGTCATGGGACCAGAACCCTTCTGAGGCTATCCAAAGGGCTACTTGGGGTGCGTTATAGAGTTTTGGGAACGAGGGATTTAAACCTCACTATTTTGGGTAATTTCCCGGCTATTAATCACTCTAAAAGAAATTCATCACATTTTCTAAAAAGAAAATGGCGTCAGAGGTCCTTAAACTCAACAAACCAGTGGTTACTGGCCATTAAGAGATCATCTCAATAGGATGGGCAAATTCTGAGCAACAACCTTTTCTTTTTTGCTCCGAAGAGGATGAAACATCGAAAATGCCCGCCAGATACGTCGCCATCTTGGTTTGGGATTTCCCGATACCTACGATATTTTCCGGGTAACTGCCAATAAGATATTAAGGTTCACTAAAGGCCTCAATATTATTATTTTCCGAGTTAAGGTTACTCACCACAGCAGAACTTATCGGTGCCTTTGGCTATCCTCGCTTTATTATTATTATTATTCATATTACCAATCGGTGATAGACGAAATAAAGTTTTCCCAATCCGATTCTTTCATAATTCCATGTACACGAGAGTGTTCTAAATGAAAATGAAAATAAAAAACCAAATGATTAATAAACACTGCAAACAAAAATCAGAATTCCTTAACAATGGTGAACTTTGAAAGTTGAAAACGTTGAATAAAACGCTTGGCGAACGGAATGATTTAATAACTGGCGATGCATAGAGAATAACGGCGACAGGTTGGGATTAGTTGAACTTAATTACCGGAATCGGACCTAAACGGCTATAATAGCTAGCAGCAAGTCCAAGTTAGAAAATACGCAAAAAAGAGCAGTGAACTAATTGCATTTGAGTGCAAATGCTTCCTTGCAGAGTAGTGCGAAGCCATGGCAGATGGGTGGATGGTCGTGTGGGCTGATAGGACTTGTGGGTCTGGTCTGATGGTGAATTTGTTTTCATAAAATGGTGCCGACACCAGACCATACCTATTCCCAATCTTTTTTCACCATTGCATCACGACTACCCTTCGTAGGTACGCAGTTTTTTTTTTAACAACAGCTACGGAATCATGACTCTGAACGTACGAGAATTTACTGCGTGGCAATTGCATTTATTTTCGAGTGCAAATAGCAAATGGCTTACAGAAAGATGTGAATTAACTGAACCGGCTGAATTCTTTGGCAAATCATTTTAAATCAAATCAAACGATTTAAAAATATTCGTTTTGTGAGACTCGATTGAATGGCATTGTGAGCTTTTAAGTTCATCTCTTTTGAATCTCTATACTATCACACATGATTACTATTTGTAGTCTTTCTTTTTAGCGCAATAATATTTTCCTTTTTCGATCATGAATTTACATATTCAAATTTAAGCTTACGTAAAATTCACATTATTTTTTTGCCATTTGGTTTTTCATGTTTTCATTTTTGACAGCAAAAGTACTCAGTTGGTTTTGCCATTTAATCATAGAAG
This sequence comes from Atherix ibis, assembly GCA_958298945.1. NCBI lineage: Eukaryota > Metazoa > Arthropoda > Insecta > Diptera > Athericidae > Atherix > Atherix ibis. The sequence goes on along the minus strand of OY282610.1, from coordinate 24,018,766 downwards.
AAAGACTTGCATCCGAACAACGATTACGAATTATTGAATTTGAATCTGAATTTTTCGTGCTCTTTGAAAAAAGTGTTTTTGGCGCACTTTGACCATTTTATGGCCGTCATAATCGACCTTCTGAGCATATTAATGACAAAATTTCGCAGCAATTTGACGCTATTGGACATCAAACCAGCAACCTGTGTGCGTAGAGTGCGCTCAGAGGAGCGCGATTTGTCCATTCGTTTCCTTTCACAGTGATTGGGATTGTGTTCCTCGACTATGTGGAAAATTTTACGCAAGGATCAAGTGGGCCTTAGAACAACTTACCAAAATATTGCGTTCATCGACGAAGATCATTTCTGGTTGAATGGATGAGCAAAATTATCGCATTTGGTCTGATGAACAACTACAGGCACAACAAAAACTGCCATTGCACCAAGAAAAATATACTGTTCGGTGGAATCACCTATGTCGTCAACATGTAGTTTCAACAAAATGGCGCTGCAAGCGAAACAATGGACATATTGTAAGATGAGTTTGGTGAGTTGGCCGCCTAGATCGTGCGATTTGACGGATCTTGACTATTTTACATGGGCCTACCCAAAGTCATCACCCGTCTATGCCGATAAACCAGTGTCACTTGCAGCCTTGGAAGATAACATTACACGTGTTATTAAAAGCTCGAAAAAATGGTTCAAAATGGTCAACATTTTCATCAAATAATCTTCAAAAACTAAATGGCAATTATTGGTGAATTTTTTTTTAATATGCATTTTTCAAATTTTTCTGTATTTTTTTTTGTAAATTTAAAAATTAAACATTTTTAAAAAAATCACCCGTTATAAGTGAAAATGAAAAAGTCAAAAATTATTGCGATTTTTCCAAGTTTTCTTCCTTGTTTAAAAAATCAAAAAAATTCTATAGTTAAAAAGTGAAATTACTATTTTACAGAACAGTAAATGCTGATCCACAATATCGGATCTGAAATGTCAAATTGTAAGCGTAGGCATCTGTCAACAAGTCCTTGTGACTTTTTATTGACATTATATATTTTTTGGTGCGTGAAACTATATAAATTTGAGTCAAATAAGCGTCATTTGCGGAAAGTTTTGCTTTTTGCCTTCAATTAAAAAAAAATCTGCGGCAGAGGTGCATCGAATGATTGTAGAAACTTATGGTGAGGCTTGTATTAGTAAGAGCACGTGCAGTGAATGATCCAAAATCAAAAAAATTGGGTGATATATGAGTTGAAGCCGAGAAACGTCGGATGGTGTTTTTTCACGTGAAAACATCTACTCCAACAGCAAAAAACGCAGAGTTTTTTGTATCGTATTAAGACTGACAATGAAAAGTCGATCTTTTACGATAATCGAAAGCGTGGGGGTTTCGCTGCCATGCATCAACATCGACGGCCAAGCCAGACATCCATGGCTTGAAGCTCCTGCTATGTATTTGGCGAGATCAGTTCGGCTGTAAAACCATCGCAGGAGCTCACTACCGAATACAACTGATGCGTTTGAGCCGAGCATTCAACGAAAAACCTTGAGCACGACAACGCTCGGCTACATATTTCAGAGGTTGTTAAAACCTACCTGGAAACGCTGAAATGGGACGTCCTGCCCCATCCGCCGTATTCTCCAGACATCACCCCTTCCGACTCTTACCTCTTCCGATCGATGACGCGTAGCCTGGCTGAGCCGCACTTCCAATCCAAAAATTTGGGTCGATTTGTGGATCATCTCAAAAGGTGAGCAGTTTTTTCGGCAGAAAATCTGTATGCTACCAGAAAGATAGGAAAAAGTTGTGGCTACTTTGAAGCATGACGATGTGAACATTTTTCCACAATAAAGCCTCAAATTTTGAACAAAAACGACTATTTTCCACTTGTACTACCATTAAAACAAGTTTTCTTTTGGTTTCTGTAAATTTTTTTCAAGTTTTTTTTCACTGAAAGAAGAGAGCTGCAAATAACCACCCTCCAACCAGAAAAAAATTAATTTTTTTTTCAAATAAAAATAAAAAAAATTTGGGAAAATCCGTTCTTTTCAAAAATAAAATTGTACTGGATTTAAAAATGTGGTTATTAGAAAGAAAAGCTTTTTATTGTAATATATATTAAAAAAGAAAACAAGAAATCGAATAGGAAATTTTTTTGATGATTAATTAAAATTAATTAAATTTTTTTTTTTACAGCAAAAATGGATAAAAAAAACTTATTGAAATCAATTGAAAAAACGAGAAGGAATTTTTTTTATGGATAACCCATGAAATTAGTAAAAATTTGTTTCAAAAATAAAACAAAAACTCACACTCAATTGCATGGAAAATAGTTAAAATTATAATATTTAAAAAAATGCACATGAAAACTTTTTTTTACCCATAATTCAGCAGGAAAAATCTAAAAAGACACAAAAATTCCAGAAACGCATCCATGGAAATTGATTGTAAACAAGATGACAAATGTATAAAAAAGCCACAAGAAAGTGCGGGACAAAAAACCTGTCAAAATTCTTGAAAATTGCAATAAAACAACGCAAAAAGGTACGGAAATAAATTAAAATTGTGTGGAAAAACGCTATAAAGAATTTTGCATCAGAAATCGCCATAAAAACGCATTAAAAACGCATGAAATTCGATGGGGAAAAGCATCAAAACCGTTTGAGGATAAAATTAAAAAAAATAATTAAAAAGCACGACAAAAAAAGGAGTTTTCTTCGAAAAAAAAAGAGTTTCCTTAGAAAAAGAAAAAAAAAACCCTCAAAAGAAAAGTTTCGCAAAAAAGCGTTTAAAAAAATTTTGTGAAAAAAACGCTGTAAAAAATTAAATGAGACAAAAACAATGGAAAATGTGAGAGGAAAGAAATCAGTTGAGAACAAGCTAAGAAAGAAGACAGAAAATATTAACTGTTGTGACTGAAAATACTAAAACGGGAGAGTAAGGGAGATGATAAGCGTTGGAGGATAGAATCCAACGAAGAGAGAAGTATGTGACGAAAGAGCAGAAGTGCGAGAAGAAAAAATACCGCGAATGAGCTGTGAGTGCGAACGCGAATACGAATACATGCGAACTGAATAAATACCTCCCCCTTTGAGCGATGGTATGTAAATTGCTTGCTGACCAAGAGCAAGCCGGTAGGTGTGAGTAGGAAAGCACATGTGCACGTACGTACATACAGTCGCCTCGTAAGTGTAGTGTGCTTTGGACGAAACGGACGACTCTCGAAGGAAGCGCCGTTCGTTCATGGGTACAGGTAGGCGAACAGGAGGCTCAGAACAAGGGACGTCGGTAGTGGTAGGTAGGCACAAAGGTAGGCGCGTAGTTAGGTACGACGGTTTGTCGCCGCTGCGGTGCTTCAGGAAAATGGGTAGACACACGTTGAAGTGCATTTTTGCCCTTTTCTTCTTATTCCCCCCCTCAACAACTTCTTCAGCGATATTTCATAATCCTTCGTTTTCTCTTTTAACCAAGTTTTGATGATTTCTCATCGAAGCTCATAGCACAGACTGCTTCTCGTACAGTCAGAATGAAAAGTTTCTTCACTTAAAATGTTTTCATTGAAAAAATTCAAATTTTTCTTAGTAAATTTTTTTTTGTTTTTTTTATAACAAAAATTTTTCCTACAATAATTAACAGGAAAAATCCCATTTTGTGGTGATAGGAAAGTTTACGATGAAAATAGATTTTCCCGAGTTCCATGTATATCAATATTACTCATTGAGACATATTTCCGTACAATGGCAATTTAACACCATTAAAAGCATGAAAAATCACTACTACAAAATCACCACTTTTTCAAAATGCTTTAACGGTTTTAACATTTTTCTTAATATCTAACTTAATAAATATTGTATATACCAGAAGTATAAGCTTAAATCCGCTGTTTGGTTATAGATGGCGTATTAAGCTACCATGGGCACGCCATACTTTTTTGATGAGTTTGACATCTGTCAACATTAATCAGTACACATTGTCAGCAATTTCGTACAGCAACATACATTTTTCCTTTGGTAATCATGTCTAGTTTTGTGCCAGAAAAAGAGCATATACGGGAACCTCTGCTTTTCTGCTTCAATTTGAAGAAATCGCCTACCCAATCGCATCGAATGTTTATGGAGGCCTATAGTGACGGAAACAACGTGACGAGATTGGTTTCGTCGGTTCAAAGACGGAAATTTTGACTTGTTCTTTGAACCGACGAAACCAATCTCATTGGACAAGAATCGTGAAAATCGGCCTAGGAAGGTTGAGGACCATCCATTGCAGGCTCTTTTGGACGAAGACGATACCCAATCGCAAAAAATGCTCGCGGAGTAAATTGGGTATTACTCAACCAGCCATTTCCATGATTCTGCGTGCCATGGGGAAGATTGAAAAGATCGGAAAATGGGTGCCGCATGAATTGAACGATAGGCAGATGGAGCGACGCCAAAACACATGTGAAATCTTGCTCACCATGGGTGGATCCCGGCCAACCATCAACATCTTCCCCAAGACAAAATTGCTTCGGACGGAAGACAATGCTGTGCGTTTGGTGGGATCAGCAGGGTATGAGATGTTGAAACCTGGTGAAACTGTCAATGCCCACCGCTACCACCAACAACTGATCAAATTGCACCGTGCTCTACGTGAAAAAAGGACGGATTATCAACAAAGAAATGACAAGCTGATTTTTCTACACGACAACGCACCATCGCACACGTCACAAATGATCCCAAACTACTTGGAGACACTCAACTGGGAGGTGCTACCCCATCCCGCTTATTCACCATATCTGGCCCCTTCCGACTACCACATGTTTTCGTCGATGGGCCACGCGCTCGCTGAGCAGCACTTCGATTCTTGCGAAGACGTCCGATAATGGCTTGATAAAGGGGTTGCCTCGAAAGAAAAGGAATTTTTTTTCCATACCATAAAATGAATAATCTTATTTTTTTACGTGTTTTTTTTATGGAATTTAATGATCTTTCTGCGTTATTTTTTTTTTTATCTACAACTACAATTATGTTATAAAAAGCAGATTCACATAACATTTTAATTTATAATCTTATGCATGATGAAATGGAAGTAAACAGCCATTAAAAGTTAGATTCCGATAGAAAATCTCTAGGCCATTGTCTCTTAAATCTCCGATGAATGTTTCAGGAATAATACCCTCACAAGTGGATAATGATGATAGCATAAACGGAAGTAAAATTTTTGATTGCGGGAAATGCATAAGTCCTGAACAAAGGGAACATAAAAGGGGGCATCAAAAATTTTACAGATGATCTTGAATTGTAAGGACTGGGGACGCGATAGGAACTGGAACGTTTCGCTGAATCCCAAAGTTCAATTTCATATGTCCAAAAAGGTTTTATAATTTATTGTATATTAAAAGTTTACTTTTGATTGTTTTAGTTTCGAGCGTTTTCCCAGTAGTCTATAAAGTTGTAGGTAACGTCTAGTGGCTTAGAGTTTGTTGTTATGTGTAAGGTCCCTTAAACATGTGCCAGGGGCCAGTTCATAGCCCCATTTGGCGACTTCATAGTACGTGTGGAACGTACTCAATATATAGAATATTGAGAATTTTTTTATATTTCTTAAGACGGTGGCACGTCACCCGCAACTCGTGCTACGATACAAATTTTAAAGTGATAGACCACCGTTTTTTTGAAACCACATGTTCTCTAGGCCTAATTGATCCCATTTGGGCAGAAAAAAGTCTTACAACTTGTCCGGATAGCGATCACCAGTAACTGTTACAGCATCCCCTAAGAAATATGGTCGCCGAACTAAATGCCGCATCATACAGTTACTCTGCGAGGTTGCAGTGGTGTTTGGTATATCAGTTGAAGGGTTTCAGCGCCCCAATAGCGGCTATTCTATTTATTAACAAATCCAGCCTTTGTCGCACATAATGATTGTTTACCAAAAATAATAGTCGTCTATGCTGAGCTGTAAAACTCGAGCACTCCAGTCTCGGCGCCATTCATCGGCATTTGCCTGCAGCTGTTGTGTCAGTTAAACTTTTTTAAGAATTTTTAACAAACATGATGGACACTTAAATTAAAGAATACCTGGATAAGCCCGAACGTTAGATTTTCATATATGGATACGAAATTTTCTGTTTAAATTATTGCAAAAGCGGCGATAAATCGTAAAGCTTACATACTTTTGTGTAGATTTTTTTCTCTACATATGAGACCCACTGACATCTAGTTTTCGTAATAGAAATTAATTAAATTCTAAAAGCATAATTAATATTCATTTTAACTCACTTATTCCAAGTATAATATTATTTAAACACGACAGAAGAGAACATTTATTTTTTTCCAATCTTCTGGTATTAAATGCAATTCTATTTTAGATTTATTATTTATCAAACGTCTTAATTTTGTATATGTTTGGAGAATTTTTTTATTAACAGTTAGATACTTATAGCAAAGTGAAAGTTTAAGTGCGTTTTTATTAAATTTCAAATAATTTACGAACAAGTCACTATAAATTAATAAATTTTGCAAAAAAAAATTTGGACAGAATTTTTGTATAGTGGGCTGTCATCCAGTTCTTCTATAATCTAAGAATTTAGATATTCCCATTTCTTGAGCACAGCATCGAAGAGAGCTACCCGGACATTCAACAACACTCTGCCTCACTGCATAAATATTTTTAGGTGCACGTTGGCTTAATTGTCACCCAGTCGTCGCTTTATCTTCTACTGTATGCATATTTTTAAAATTATTTATTACACGCTGAATGGCTGAATTGCCCGGCATATGATGAACACCAAAAAAGGTTACGTAATTTTCTCAGTTTATTCACAATTGAACAATTATTTAAATAAAATGTTTTAATAATTTCAATATATTGTTGTCACATTAGATATTTCAAAATAGATTGTTATCGACCACTCTCTATGACTGTCAAATTCCAACAGACAAATGTCATCCGAACTAAAATGGCGGGCAAACAAAATCAACCTTGAACATAAAAAGGTTGTTGATAAAAATCCAAATAAAACTGTTTACACAGACTGTACTCGGTTAAGTGCAATTTGCTTGAACCAAAAAAAACTTGCAGGACAATGTGTTCTTTTTTCTTTCTCAGATACTCTCTTCACTTTGTTAAATTTATATTTAGATTTTTTTTTTTAGCTGCCCCATTTTTAAGGGAGGGATTTTGCATGGGATTCGAGAAAATTAAAGGCAAAAAAAATAAATTGCTGAACTCCGAGAACACGAAACGGGAAAACATAATCAGTGACAGAAAGCAACCCTGGACGGGTATATGGTCGCTTTCCATCAATGGCGCTTCATATTGCATATGCGGTGTTACTGCAATGTACTCGCTAAATCCAATCCGATACATCTAAGAATGGCGACAAAAATGATTGTCGAACAAGGGATAAGGGACAAGGCCGAGGCGAAGGAGAGGAAAAACAAGAAAACAAAAAAAATAATGCATAACAGTCTTAGAAGTGCATTTATTTTTGGTTTTTTGCTATGCGATTCAATGTGAAATAAAAACTGCTGACAAGAGACCAACTCCATGGAATTGTAAACGCCAAAGAAACATCCAAATTGACTGCACATGTTGACCAAGTACGTACGAATAAGGGAATATGAAGCGGCTACAAACTGGCAAACTGGCAACTATTTACTAATGTGCCAGATGAGGTACTACTATCCGCCCAAATATGGCTGTGGAATTGCGTACACGTGTAGGTGTAAAAGGTTCTGCAAAGTGTTCGGATTGTTTGGGGCTCGGCGAAGTGAAAAAATGGGCTGTTGCGGTCACTGGTTTGTGGATGTGTGAGCATGTTGATTTTGGTAAAAAATGGAGTGGGGCCAATAATGGTGATAGAAAGGGAAACGAACGCTACAGCGAAATCGCAACAAAAGAAAGAATGACGGACGCCTTGAAGACGTTTAGCCGTTTCGTTCCACGAAACGCGAGGAACTGGGCTGGGCCGGCCCGTATCCATGTATGTGGATGTACAGGCAGAATACTATCTGAGCCCACCTGTAAGAGTGGACTTACACAGAAAAGAGAGTCAGTCGACGATGGGAAAAAGACAAAAAATATGTGCCATCGAAAAATGGCGCCGTTTTAGTCGCCTTACAGTGTGAACGGGCGAACTGCGACTGCATACAAAGATGAGAATGAGTTACCAATGATGTCGTCAATCTGCTATAGGCTCTTGTACGGGCAATAATCTTGGTAGGATTCGATTATGGGCTCTTCCCATTGGACTGACGATTTGATGTTCAAGTACATAAAATCTTTTGCCCAACTCGGCCCTTTAATCAGAACGCTTCCAAGCAATCTTCCGATGCGCCAAAAGTTTTGGTTGTCTCCATCAGCGACGATAGTTTTTAGAAAATTAATTCGGTAGCTCGGATACCATTTCGCAATGAACCGGGCAGGAATTTTTTCCGTTTATTCAAAGAACGACTGGGGAATTTAGCCAAATGTCATCTGCAACTGTCAGTAGATCATCAAAGTACAAGTGCTTCACTTGTATTAATTATTATTAATAATCAAATCCAAGAGCTGACATAGAATTTCGAAATTAGAACGAGTTTGGTGGCAATGCATCGAAATTGCACCTTTCGATTCTGAAGCGTCAACAATTCCGCATTTTCATTTGGTCTAAGAAGCCACCAAAACAGAAAAGATAAAATTATTTAAAAAAAAAATTTAAAAAAAAGAACAGAAAAAAATGCAACTAAAATTAACTGAACATCGCCTCAATGTACAATAAGACTTGAATGATGCTTGTACGGGGCTGTGTCACGATTCAGTGGTCGGGTTTCGCTCCTCTTGTGTCGAAAGTCATGCTTTTCATACCCGCTAAATCGAGATCTTGCTCGATAGAGGCAGAAGTCAAGTTCAAGTGAAGCTAGACTACATGAGGTTAAACAAGCAACCAGGCATGCAACTACTTCCGAACTAGCAATTGGAATGCTTCGGAAGCTGGAGATTCAGCCCAACAGTGCGGCCAACAACAACTCCAACAACTAACCACAGTTGCCTTAGGTGCACTCGACATCGAACAATTATGCTTAGACCTAGCCAGAGTCGAATAGAACTGCCAGTTGCTACTGGATCCTCCGGCAGCTAGCAAATAAAACAATCGGCATTCATCGTGGCGGCACTGAAGCGCTTCTTATCTGGTTTGGTATGATCGGATTCATAGCATCAGCCATTGTCCTAACCTGTACTACCATCCGAACTTTGCCTTATGCAAAGAGACTTTTTCGCTTATCAAAAACAATGTTTTCCGATGGTCCGAAAAACTGTTGTTCTCACAGCCTAATCAATCCAAAAGAAAAGCAATTGTGATTTTAATGCAACAAAAGAAATTTCATTACTCCTACCCCTCCCCCACTCCAAAATTTATAAAATATATTTGGAGAAAAAAACTAAAGCTAAAAAGTTATTTAAAAGTTGTGACCTTCGAAAATCAGAAAGCAAACAACGGAGCAGATTTCACTGTTGCCATTTGATTTTATCATAAAAATTTCTTTTAAATATTAAAAAAAAAACTCCTGTTCAATCACCAAAGTGTTAAGCAGTACTGCTTGTGGGGGGATTGGGTGACCGTTTTTGTAGTTTAAGTGCCGTGACATTTCAGTACTAATTTTAACTGAAATAAAAACAACAACAAAAATTATTCAAAAAAACAGCATAATTCCAAGTTTTCCCTTACCACCCCTATTCGAAAAATAAACGTAAATTGCCATTTTGCAAATTTTATTCTATTCACAAACAATCAGAATCAAAAATAACATTTCAAAAATTATTTCAATTATTGTGAATGTACCAAAAACGCCAAAAAAATAGGAAAAACAAAAACTGAAAAATTGAAAAACAAAATGGCCACCGCTGTCACATTGAAAAATTATTCAATAAAAATGGCCATTAGAACAACGAAAATTTTCTATTACAACAATTTGGCGACACAGAAAAATACCCTAAACAGAAATTGTTATGGAGCTCTGACAGGGAGGAATGAGAGGTCGAAGACAGTAAAAAAAAAAAAATCCGTTCGAGTGTGCATGAACAACAGTAAGCATATGTCAATGTGTTAGTATTAATGGGTATCTGAGTGCGCTGTGATTTTTAAAGTTGAGTGCAGGCTATAATGACACCAATTACTAAAGAGGGCAACTCAGTCGATTCCGGTAAACTCCAAGCAATTCGACGAGAGTGCACAACATCTCAAGTGAGTGATTTTTCAAAATTGCCCACTAAATCCATTGTTTCAAGCGTAATTGTCTCAAATGTTATTATTTGGCTTTGGTTTTTTTTTCTTTTTCTCTTTTGCTGCTGTTGTTGCCTTTCCTTCTGTTCACCAAGTATTTTTCTCCCAAGTATTTTCAGCTTTTTTCTTCTTCTTATTATTATTTTTTTTTTCTAATCGTTTATTATTTTTTAAATGCAGTGTTTTGTTGTTGTTTTTTTGTTTTTTTTTTGTAATTTTCTTTTTTAAATTTGTTATTGTAGTATTTGTTTGTGACCTTTAAGCGTTTAGTTCAAATTTTTACCGCCCGTCATTACAGAATATGTCATGGTTTTCTCTTTCATTTATGGTAATTTTTTTATTTTTCATTTTTTTATTTCTTTATGCAAAAAGAAGCAGTTTAATTTTGGGTATACGGAAATTTTTTTTTTTATTAGAACATTTTTCATTTTATGACAGTAGTTTTCGAATTTTCGACAATTTTTACTTATTAACTTCTATTTAATGCGATTTGTTGTGCAAGAAAAATGAGAATAAAAAAATTTTTTTTTGACATAAGAAAACATAATTTTTGACAGTTTGCTATAAATTTTTATTTAGTTTATAATTCGCCCACTACTAAATGGCGCTGCGGGGATGTCACCAGGTAGTACCATACGCTAACGGCCCAGTGTCGCAAAATTGAAAAAAAAATATTTCAAAATGAGAAACAGTTTTAATACCAATTTGAGGAGTTATTATGGTAAAGCTTAAAAAGCTAGGATGTCCGCTACTTATACTTGATTGGATTATGTTTTACCTATCCTGGTTGTTAAAACTTCATTCGGGGTATCGCAAGGTAGCAATCTCGGTCCGTTGTTGTTTATTTTTACTAAGTATTTTCAGATTTTTTCTTCTTAACATTACATTTTCTACTTTTTATTATTATTTTTTTCGAATTGTTTTTATTATTCGAAAAAAAAACATAAGAAAACATAATTTTTGCCAGTTTGCTATAAATTTTTCTTTAGTTTGCAATTTGGCCACTACTAAATGGCATTGCGGGGATGTCACCAGGTAGATACGAATTCAGGGCCGCACTATACTATACACTAACTGCTAAAATTTCTGCTACTTATACTCATTCGGGGTACCGCAAGGTAACCATCTCGGTCCGTTGTTATTTATTTTTGCCATTAACGTCATTTTTCAGCTTAAATGAGGCGCCATAAAATTTTGTTCTGTGTCTAAGATAGAAATCAGAAGTGCCAGATCATGACACAGTCTACTTACTTTTGATAATGATTTTCCAGGAACTTATACACCTTATCGCCAACTTTTGGGAGCTGAACCGGATTTTCCAGGAACTTATACACCTTATCGCCAACTTTTAGGAGCTGAACCGGATAGAAAACTATATTTTATATTCTAGATTATTTATATTATATCCAAGAGTAGCATAGAAGTCTGATGCTGATAGTTCAAAAGTGTCTATAAAAGAAATGATATAAATTTGCTTATTACCAACTTTTAAATCTAAAAAAAAAAATATCTTCTATTAAATGTTGGTGAGACTGTTCCAAATAAAGTATTTGTTAAGGCGTCATCAATGCAATATAAAAAAAAATTATCCTCACTACAAGTTGAACGTTCTACGTCTAATATTGAATGCATAAGCCTACTAACCGCATATGTGTAAGGTTGCAAATTCTCGTCATCATCCGAAGTCCGGTCTAGCCTGGATGCATCGAAAATCAGTACTTTGCACCCGAACTTATAGTATTATGCAAAGAGACTTTCGGATGGTCCGAAAAAATTGTTGTCCGATTGTTTTCGAGGCCTAATCAACACAAAAGAAAACTACTCAAACACGATAGGAAAAATAGTAAAAAAAACTGCCAATCAAAAAAGACAACACCAAATTTTTTTTACAAAAATTCGCAGTTGTCCAGTTTGACACTCTTAGAATATTTTTGGTATCCAAGCCTTATGCTGTGGCGCAACCGAAGGCAGAGCCTACCTTGTCTTCTAGGACAATAAATGGAACTATTGTATTGTAGATTATAAATACAGTCACATTTTGAGTAGGGTCTTGCTCATCCATACAGATTAAGTGGCTTGACACCGCAGCTTGTGGAGTTTAATATTATCGTTGATCGTTAAATAGACTTCAGAATCTTACATGCTCAGTTAAGGGCCCAAAAATTCTTCGGAGGCTCCTTCTCTCGAACGGGGATGAGAGTTTGCAATGTTTTCGGCTGAGAACCAAAGTTTAGGAAGTATACAGGAGGTCTGGCCAGACTAGTACCTTGTATGGCAGCAGCTTCGATATTCTGAGCGGAATTTTTGAGCGAAGCAATTTAGACTGACTGAAGTAGGCTCTGTTCCTACATGTTATTATCGGCCACGATCTTTGACTGCAAATTGGAAAATGATCGAAGGTTTCTTTTTATGTTAGAATAAGATGGAAATAGTCGAGAGACAAAGATTGTGTTAATAACCTACTATAATCACCTTTCTTGGTCATATTTGTACATGTTCTTACGGGACTGCCGTGAGGCATTGCTTCGTTGGGATGGGATTGATTGAAATCACTGCTCGGGTGAATTATTTCTACCATTTTATTTCATGCTTGTCCGGACATAGTCTTTTTAGGACAGTTGAATTCGGCAAGAAATTCGACAGCCTGCCAAGCCGTCCTCGAGTCAAATGTCGGGGCCGTGATATTCTCCGGCGTCAGAGGCCCGCCATAGCACTACTGTGCCGCTTTCCTTTTTGAATCGGTTGCAGTAAAAAAACACGTGCTCCGCGCTCTCCACCATCCCCTCACAAGAACGGTGCATTTGCCTAAAGTTCAATTTAAAGTAGTATTGGTAGGCCCATCAAAAATTGGGATAAGTTGTAGCCAACATTACCATATGTCGTCGATCTATCCACGGATCCACCGCCGAGATGAGACGGTGTGTCCATCCACCTACTTTTGGAATCAGTTCTTTTCTCCGTATGAGCCTCCGATCGCATTATAGTGTCATACCGACCTCTTCGGCGGTATAGCTTCTGCCGCTCATCTCCCAGTATTTCGATTGGTTTTATTCCGGTGGTTAGTCTGAAAAAGCCCTGATCGAATCGTAGCTAAGTCCTTATCGCAGACAAGTATGAATTTTACAATTCATACCATCGAAGCCCGACAAGTGCGAGATGAAAATTTTTTCGGACAGCTTTCCATTGAAAAAAATCGCACACCTTAACAGGAGGGCCCCAATCGTGAAAAAAACCTCCGACACAAATACTTTAAGGAACTGTGCATACCATTTGAGTGCAAAAACCATAGTAATTTTACTGATGAAGTGAAGAAAATAGTATTGGCCAATCGTCGAATCAACTGACAATATTGATGAAGTGAAGAAAATATTATTGGCCAATCGTCGAATCAACATTGCAGAAGTTGCTGAGGACTTAAACATATTGATTGGCTCGTGCCAAGTTCGGTCAAATGAGGACTTAAACATATCGAAAAAAGCGTGCCAAGTTCGTTCGAATGTGAAGGTTTTGCTTACAGTTTTCTTCGATTGCAGGGGCGTGGTGCATAGGATAGAACGGTCAATAAGGAATATTATCTACAAATTATGTGCAAGTTGCGCGAAGCAATCCGCCAGAAACGCTCGAGTTTGTGGAAGAATAAAAATTGGCTTGGCCAAAAATAACCAAAAATTTTTGGCCAAGAACAAAAAATTTTTGGCCAAAAATAACGCACTAATAATGCCGCAGCCACCGTATTACCCAGATTTGGCCCCCTGTGACTTTTTCTTGTTCCCGAAACTGAAGAGCCCCATGAAAGGATGATGTTACGCTACGATTGAGGAGATAAAAACGGCATCGAAAAAGGAGCTTGACAAGATCACTTTTGAAGTGCTTCGAGGATTGGAAAAAACGTTGGCACAAGTGTATAATATCTGGTGGGGATTATTTTGAAGGATACAAAATAGATATTCATGATTAAAGAAATAATTTTTGAAAAAACACAAAATTCGAGATACTTTTTGAAAAAAATAGTCAAGATTCGTCAAATCGCACGATCTCGGCGGCCAACTCACTTGCCCATTGAACTCATCTCACAATATGTCCATTATTTCATGTGCTGTGTGGCATGTAGTGCCGTTTTATTGAAACCACATGTCGACCAGATTCATTTTGGACATAAAAAAGTTCAAAATTATCGAGCGATAGGTGGCGCCATTGACGGTAACGAATAAACCGCAACAAAGACTGAATTTTTTTTGGTGTGCAATGGCAGTTCTTGTTGTGCCTGTAGTTGTCCATCAGATCAAATGCGACAATTTTACTTACCCATTCAACAAGTAATGAGCTTCGTCGCTAAATGCATTTTTTGCGAAAAAGAAACGGATTTGAAGCAAGTTGTTCTAAGGCCCCACTCACCGAAAATTCGACACTTTACTAGGTTGTTCGACTTCAGGTCTTACACGAGCTTTATTTTTTTTATATAATTACCTCTCTAAAATATGTATTTTTGGATAAACATTTTAGTAAGTCGCATGACTGAGAGTCAAAAAAAGCAACGTGGTACGATTAGGACTAAATTGAAAATAACATAAAAATCTGAGTTCTTGACGACTTTGATTAGATTTTTTCTTCTATCAAATATAAAGTTTTATGCACAACGAGAAGTCTTCGAACTGAAGATCTCATATTGAATACCGAACTTCGATGATACCTTCAAATTGCCTAACATTAATTTTTAAGTGGAAAAAATCAATTTTCTATTGGCGCATTTCACAGTTAACACTCCGTCACATTCGAGTACGCTAATTTTGCAGTCTTTAAGGGTTGTTTGGTTTTTTTTTTGTTTATTGAAATTGAAAAGTACCCTAATCCAGTACGACTGTATATTTTGGTTATTTTGGAAGAGGACTGTGATATGGGATAAGAAGTGCTGTGCCATCAAAATATCGACTTGAAATATCGGAAATGGAAATGGCAAATGCACTCAAATGCAAGTGTACAGTCCCAGGTACTTATTGCTTCTTGCTAGAACAAAATCATTTGTAAATTGTCCATCGATCCTTACCAGCATCAATCAATACGACGGTTAGGTGGATGGTCCTACTAGTATTTTAGTCGCAACTAGGGGGCTAGTAAGAAGTGTGAGTATTTGTTAGTGAGTGCCATCAAAGCCAACATTGAAAATACATGGTTCAGATTCGTTCGTTTTCTAGTCACTTCAAACGGATTTCGATCTAGAAATACAGACCGATTAAAGTCAGCCAGAAAACACGGATGATTTGCTGCCAATGCGAAATATCAACCGAAAAGGAATATACTTTGGAGAAATTCCACCTCATATCATAACGCTGGCAAGTAATGCACCAACGAAATCCTATCAAATTCAGACGCAATCGACATAAATTTTCCACTTTGGATAATTTCACTTCATTGCAATCGAAAACGACTAAAAATACGAAATAATCATAAATAATCTCACAACAAAGGATGTGTAAATATTGTCAGTTTTGTTGATAATGACACGCGATGCACGACGGCTCATAGACTCTCTTTTTGCTAAACGAACTAAACGAACGTAGACAGTGCCGCGAGTCCTTTTATGCAAATTATCCGTTCAGATTGAAAAGGTTAAATTTTACTTATAATCAAAATATGCTAGACGCACCAGCGAACGCATCTAAAAACGAACAGAACGAGTCCATTCCAAATATGGATCACCTCGCAAAAATCTAAAAGGGGCCACGCATTTTCATATTTCGCATTCGATTCAACGAATATTTCTACAGAAACATTTGTGTCCATGTGCGAGTGCCATGCCAGTAGAGACACGCATGTACGCACGGTTGATTCTGTGATGTAGTCATTCATGCATCCTTTAACATTGCATCATCGCCCCATCCATCGACCAGACACAAATTCACTAAATAAGATATTCTTTGGCAGGCCAACCATGCCGAGCAAAAGTGATGAAATGGACGGACGTACTGCCAAACGGACAAATTGAGGAGCACACATGATAGCCGATATTCTAGTGGCAATTCCGAAAACGTCTGCCTAGGCCCCTTCCTTTCTCTAGAATTTCACAAATCTCTGAAAACCCTCCCACCTGAACCGTTTCGAAAATAATTAACAATTTCTGTATTCCGATTTTGGCCTAAAGATCTCCAATCATTATTGGAATAATCCGATTGGAAATTATCATCGAATTTGCATTCCAAAATGCAAATTTCCCAAAATGACTTTGGGAAATAATTCCACCATTATTGAATGTACGACGGCACATGGTACACAGTCAAAGACAAACCAACTCCACTTTTCGGTCCAACGAAAACATCGCTTTTTGGTTTAAAGGACACTCCACTCTTTGATCAAAGGACTCTTTGGTGAAAGGACACTCTACTTTTTGCTCCAAAGAACACTCCATTTTTGGGTCCAAAGAACACTCCCCATTTTCGTAGAAAGGACACTCTACTTTTTGGTCCAAAAGACACTGTACTCTTTGGTCAAAGGCCTATCCACTCTTTGGTTCAAAAGGCACACCACTTTTTGGTCGAAGGATTCTTTTCACTCTTTGGTCAAAGGACACTCCAATGTTTGGTCAATACCCTACACTAATTGCTCGAAGGGCACACAAATTTTTGCTAAAAGGGCACTCCCCTCTTTGGTCAAAGGATACACCACTTTACGGTCAAAATGACTCTCCATTTATCGTTCTAAAAGTCCTGCACTTTTTGTTTAATGGACACTCCACTTTTTGGTTCAAAGGACACATCAATTTTTGGTCCAAAGGCCACCCCCTTTTTGGGTCCAAAGAAACTCCTCTTTTAGATCCAAAGGACGATTCACTCTTTGGTGAAAGGACATTCAACGCTTTGATGTAAGGACACACAAATTTTTGGTCAAAGAACATTCTTCGATCAAAAGATACTCCACTGTTCGGTCAAAGGACACACCTCGTTTTGGTCAAAGAATTCTCCACTTTTTGGTGAAAGGACACTGTACTTTCCAATCAAAAGAACTCAATTTTTCAGCCCAAAAAAATCACACTTTTCGACCGAAAGGACGATTCACTCTTTGGTGAAAGGACACTCAACGCTTTGATGTAAAGACACATAAATTTTCGGTTAAGGACACTCTTCGATCAAAAGATACTCCACTCTTCGGTCAAACGAACGCTCAACTATTTGGTCAAAGGACACACCACTTTCCGAGCAAAAGGATTCTCTAATCTTTTATACAAAGAATCGCAACTTTTCGGTCCGGAGGACACTCCCCTTATTGCTCGAAGGACTCTTTTCACTCTTTGATCAAAGGACAGTCCACTCTTAAGCCAAGATCCTCCACTATTTCTTCGAAGGGCACGCAAATTTTTACTGAAAGGGCACTCCACTCTTTGGTGAAAGGACATACAAATTTTTGGTCAAAGGGCACTTCACTTTTTCGTAAAAAGATACTCCACTTTTTGGTCGAAGGACACTCAAATTTACGATCAAAAGGACTCAATTTTACGGTCCCAAGAAATACTACTTTTTTCGGTCCCAAGAAATGCTAAAGGACGATTCACTCTTTGATAAAAGGATACTCAACTCTTTAATGAAAGGACACAGGACCCCACTTTTCGATCAAAAGGACTCTCTATTTTTTGATCGAAAGAAACGCCACTTTTCAGTCCAAAGGACGATTCACTTTTTAGTGAAAGGACACTCCACTAAAAATTGGCTTGCCTCACATTTACTCACCAAAAAAAATTTTTTTTTCCTGTAATATCCTCGGAATTGGATAATTTAAAAAAGGACCTTCTTTTACCGCTAATTCCGGGCGAGCCGAGATTTTTTTGACGGGTCTACAAGCTTTGGCGAAGACAAAGCTCCTTTACACCTTTTGTCTGATCATCAAATAACGTCAACAGTTTCCAGTCCTTTATTAGCCTTAATCAGCCTTAATTTTGTACAGTTACAAATATTGGGCACCTAAATTGGGCAAAAGGTTAGTTTAAGTGCAAAATTTTGAGTAATTTTAAGACCTTAATTATAATATGAACAGAAGGCCAAGGACCACTTTTATTTGGGTCTTAAAATAAAATTTGGTTTTTTTTCGGTCTAAAATTTGAAAGGAAATTTTTTTTGTAGGTCCAAAAATTAAAATTTCTGATTGTGAGCAGATTGATTTTTTGTTTTTTTTGCGATTTGTTTTTTTTTCCAGTTTCCAAATGGCAAGATTTTGAAATACGAATAAAACCTGGTGCATCGATACTACCAAAAAATTTAGTCCCAAGGATCAGAGCTGAATTTGGATTTTTGGAAAGACGACAGGCAAATTCACATTTCAAATGATTTTTGATTGAAATTGAGACTTTGTTCGTAGGCGATTGAAATTGGTTTGCACGAAAGAGTTCACATCCTTTTCGGAGGAATTTTTATATTTAATAGCGTCGATGCTATAGACTTTTCAGAAGCCAAGCTGGAATTCTTCAACTTCACTCGTTTATTGGCAAGGAATTTTCCGACCGGTCGATGGTAAGAAGATAATCCCAATTTGGTAGTAAAGGAATTGGCTTTTCGGCTAGAATGACAAGCATCTCTAGAAGGTGGAGGCCGTTTTGTGTCGGAAAATACTTGCAATTGACGTGCCCAAAAAGAGAGCACGCACTAATCAAATTACAATCAAACGTAATTGAATCAGTGTTTTTGTTTTGAATTCAGAATTCTAGCAATGGCTCGATGCGATTGTCTATCAGCTTCCAGTTCGCCCACGTGAATACACCATCCTCCCGATATTGGAGTATCTTATGATTGTTTTTCCTGTTAGAGTTCATTAGGAATCGTTATCATGTCATGATAGCATCATTTCTCCATTGGTTGTACTGTACATCGAGCAGCAACTGCTTTCACTCCAGCGAGTTCGAAGCCGCCATCCCCCGTCAGCTCGTTATTCAGTTCATCAGCGATACAGGCTATCTCTGGCATTTAGCATTCAACAAATCGGTCATGTCATATGAAGACATCGAGAGGAGGGTCGACCGTGGTCTGGTGTGAGTGTGCCATCCTTGAGGCCATCTACCACACAATCTCGGCTTCGTTCTCAATCGATAAGACCATCAGCTCCCCTCACCAAACAGCACATTGGGAGACCATGTCCGAGAGGCTAGTATGTCTAATTGCGGTTCCTCGAACTTTTGTTAGGATTACGAATGTCAGCTCATCTGTACAGTGTGAGAGGCTGGTAGGATGAATTTCACTGGAGCGATATCAGCTACAACTTGAAAATCATTCTTGGCAGCATTGCAAAACGGAACAAATCAAAAACAGCCACTACCGAGTACTATGTTCTTGTTATTCTTGGGATGCTAGTCATTGTAGCTTAATCATCGTCGTCGTTAGCAATATCCTTGTTTCTGTCTGGCAGTCCCGGTCTCGTCTCTTCCACATAATTCGCGTGAGCGTCGTTACTCAACTTCCACCCACAATAATCCAAATCATCTTAATCGCCAGGAATAGCCATCGGCATCAATATCACCATTCGTGGTTTCGGAAGCTATAACGAGCATGGATGAAATGTAGGCCATTCCCAGATTGTGAATATTTATCAGCATCGATAGAAGCCATAGCAAAGGATCAGAAGCATGCCGGGAAAGCAACATGACCTCCGATGAATAGATGAACGCCCCAGAGGAGACCGAACAATGAATTCATGTTTGTCTTTTGCTTTTGAGTTAACTTCTTAAGTCAATTTTGTGGCTATGATAGTGACAGAGACCATGGCTGAGTTGGTGGTGATAGTAGTCAGTTCTATTCTGGAATATCGCCTGTGGCTAGTCCTTATAAAGAAAATCAATTTTCCTATTTTCCTCTTACAAAAGATTATAAGGACGATGATTATGATGATGACGATGGTAACGATGATGCTGATGATGATGACGGACGAATACTGCTAGTCATGCTGAGGCCGAAGCTTCTAATAATAACTAGGAAATCGATGACTATGAGAAGCAGGACATATGCACATCCCATGAGAAGCTTTGTGATTTGTCCTTTTGCGTATAGTTCATTACTGGACAGGGATAATGTTGTAAACGAAAACTGACCATCCGAGTGTCCAGAGATTCCCGGCTATCTATACCCAAAATTGTCATTTCAAATCGAATTAGGACAGTCGATAGATTGAGGACGACAGGACAAGGAACCATCAGCATAATAAGGTTCAGTTTTTGGTTGGCTGAAATTCTCTTATTTGGGCGACTTGGTGTTTTGGTCTCCAGCTCCCTGCGGACATAACCCGTCCTTTGACACAGCCACCATTCCTAAAAGTGTAGTTTGCAAATGGCAAAAATCGAACTCATCCGTGAGATTAATAGAGTTAGTAAAGGCTACTAGTATAGCATCCAGCAGATGGCGTTGGTGATTCCAGAAGGACAGGTCACTGATTTCGATGATGATGAATCTTGCTAATTAAATTGAAATCGAAGAGAAAACAATTGCGCTTAGTTTCATTACATTCAGAATAATCGGATTTCGGCTTTCGGCTTTCGGCTTTCGACTTTTGCCCTTTTAGCTTTTGCCTTTTGCCTTTTGCCTTTTGGCTTTCGAATCTAATGAGCGGCAAGTTTTTTGCCTTTTCTTAACAAGACCAGAGATATTGACTTTTTATATAAATCATCAACCAAAACTTGGTGTGCTCATCCTAGTTCGCCCGAAAAGTAAGACAACAAATTCACGAACAATCAACAAATTTCTCTGATTTACTATTTCAGTCGTTGTCTCTTATTTTTGTCTTTAGTTTTTGCTTATTTTTGTATTTTCATCATCGATAACTAACTAACTAACTGACTGACTGACTGCCTTTTAAAAGTATACAAAATCAATTTGGACGCAAAATAACAACTAAAAACAAACCAACCGCAACACCAACAAAATAACCAAAAAGGAAACAAAATCCATCCTAGTTAGCCGTAATTCAAAGTTTTTATTCAATTTCATTGATTAACATTTGATTTGGCATTGTTTGAGGTTAAGTATTTTTGAGAATAAATTATTTAAAATAAAAAAATAAAAAAAAAATAAAAACGAAAATTCCGGTTTTTCGTGTTGGAGTACTTAAAATTGCCGTAAGGTGGCCTTAATGTATGATGCGCATATATATAAACAGCTTAGCAGCGATGACACAAATGAATTTTTTATCTTAGTGAATATATTCATACTAAAAATTGTGTGCCATGTACTCAGCGCCATTTTTAACCCAAACAAAATTAGCATTTTTCCTTCTTTTTTTTTTTGGTAAGATCAATTTTTCTGTTATTGTTAAGTTGGTATATTCTTAGTGTTAGTTATTGCTCAAGTTTTTAAATTGATTTCTAAAAATATTTAAACGGATGAATTTTCCAAATGCTCATAGCAGAGCACATTTTGTTCATTCTCAGGGTTTTTCGTGTTGGAGTACTTACAATTACCATAAGATGGCCTTAGTATATGATAGGTGAATCTATAATCAGCTTAGCAGCGATGACACAAATGAATTTGTTGTCTTATTAAGTAGATTCATACTAAAAATTGTGTGCCATGTGCTCAGCGCCATTTTTAACCCATACAAAATTAGCATATTTCCTTCTTTTTTTTGGTAAGACCAATTTTTCTGTTATTGTTAAGTTGGTATATTCTTAGTGTTAGTCATTGCTCAAGTTTTTAAATTGATTTCTAAAAATATTTAGACGGATGAATTTTCCAAATGCTCATAGCAGAACACATTTTGTTCATTCTCAGGGTTTTTCGTTTTGAAGTACTTACAATTACCGTAAGATGGCCTTAGTATATGATAAGTGAATCTATAATCAGGTTAGCAGCGATGACACAAATGAATTTGTTGTCTTATTATGTAGATTCATACTAAAAATTGTGTGCCATGTGCTCAGCGCCATTTTTAACCCAAACAAAATTAGCATTTTTCCTTCTTTTTTTTGGTAAGACCAATTTTTCTGTTATTGTTAAGTTGGTATATTCTTAGTGTTAGTTATTGCTCAAGTTTTTAAATTGATTTCTAAAAATATTTAGACGGATGAATTTTCCAAATGCTCATAGCAGAGCACATTTTGTTCATTCTCAGGGTTTTTCGTGTTGGAGTACTTACAATTACCGTAAGATGGCCTTAGTATATGATAGGTGAATCTATAATTAGTTTAGCAGCGATGACACAAATGAATTTATTGTCTTATTAAGTAGATTCATACTAAAAATTGTGTGCCATGTGCTCAGCGCCATTTTTAACCCAAACAATATTAGAATTTTTCCTTCTTTTTTTTTGGTAAGACCAATTTTTCTGTTATTGTTAAGTTGGTATATTCTTAGTGTTAGTTATTGTTCAAGTTTTTAAATTGATTTCTAAAAATATTTAGACGGATGAATTTTCCAAATGCTCATAGCAGAACACATTTTGTTCATTCTCAGGGTTTTTAGTGTTGGAGTACTTACAATTACCGTAAGATGGCCTTAGTATATGATAGGTGAATCTATAATCAGTTTAGCAGCGATGACACAAATGAATTTGTTGTCTTATTAAGTAGATTCATCCTAAAAATTGTGTGCCATGTGCTCAGCGCCATTTTTAACCCAAACAAAATTAGCATTTTTCCTTCTTTTTTTTGATAAGACCAATTTTTCTGTTATTGTTAAGTTGGTATATTCTTAGTGTTAGTTATTGCTCAAGTTTTTAAATTGATTTCTAAAAATATTTAAACGGATGAATTTTCCAAATGCTCATAGCAGAGCACATTTTGTTCATTCTCAGGGTTTTTCGTGTTGGAGTACTTACAATTACCATAAGATGGCCTTAGTATATGATAGGTGAATCTATAATCAGCTTAGCAGCGATGACACAAATGAATTTGTTGTCTTATTAAGTAGATTCATACTAAAAATTGTGTGCCATGTGCTCAGCGCCATTTTTAACCCAAACAAAATTAGCATATTTCCTTCTTTTTTTTGATAAGACCAATTTTTCTGTTATTGTTAAGTTGGTATATTCTTAGTGTTAGTTATTGCTCAAGTTTTTAAATTGATTTCTAAAAATATTTAAACGGATGAATTTTCCAAATGCTCATAGCAGAGCACATTTTGTTCATTCTCAGGGTTTTTCGTGTTGGAGTACTTACAATTACCATAAGATGGCCTTAGTATATGATAGGTGAATCTATAATCAGCTTAGCAGCGATGACACAAATGAATTTGTTGTCTTATTAAGTAGATTCATACTAAAAATTGTGTGCCATGTGCTCAGCGCCATTTTTAACCCAAACAAAATTAGCATATTTCCTTCTTTTTTTGTTGGTAAGACCAATTTTTCTGTTATTGTTAAGTTGGTATATTCTTAGTGTTAGTTATTGCTCAAGTTTTTAAATTGATTTCTAAAAATATTTAGACTGATAAATTTTCCAAATGCTAAGAGCAGAGCACATGTTATAGTTCATTCCCAGTTTATAAGTTACAAAATCTAGGACCTCATTTCAAATAATAGCAAAACCTGACCTAAAAGGTCTTCTCGACAATTATATACCAACATTTTGGAGACAGAAATTGTTGAGAATTTTTGGTACTCTTTGGAAACCACCCTCCTTTCATCTGTCCATCTTTTGCCCACCAACTCTCTATCGCCCTTAGGTCTCCAACTAACCAAAGACCAATTTCACCTTGACCCACACACAATAAGGGTGGCCAAATAGCTTAATAGAAGTACAGCTGTACCATGGCCCTCTGCACTTTACATATATGTAAATCAACGCAGAAAACCTTACTCGGTATTAGCACTCAGCTATTTTTTGATCGCGACGCTAAAATACTTCCAGCTCTTAAAGAAAAATTAAGCTTTTTAGCGCCAAAGCATTTCAGTTAATAATCTTCGGAAAAAATTCCTTAAAACTGACCCACTTATGCAGGATTAATTGATTTTCGTGATTTGCCAGTACCTGCAAAATTCACTGCAGCCTGAAGGTCTTCGATTTAAATCGTTGAAAATTTTATCAAAACATTACGAAAAATACTAAAAAAAATCTCACAAAATTCTCACATGGCCTGTCAAGGAAATCTGATAAAAAAATGTCCTTTTTCCTAAATTCAAATAATATTCGCTGATTCGAAAACAATCCCAACTCAAATCGAAATATTACTTCAAGATTCTGATTTAATTGAAAAACCGCTTACAAGCTAATCATAATGAGTCCAACAAAATTTTTTGGATTTTATTAATTCGTCTAAGCCCGCCGGTGACACCACCTTCCATGCACAGACAGCTCGAAGTCTTTGTATCCATATTGTCAGCATGTTCCATCATCATCGCCACTACGCATCTAGAAAGGGGGCGTCAGCCATTTTGTAAGGCTTATGACCCAATCTTTAGCACAGTGTATATGTACTCTGTCGAGCAAACAGAAGCGCTCGTAAGCAAATCGACAAACAAATAGACAGACAAACAGAAACCTTTTCCCCCATTTGACTTTAATATGAATACGGATAAGAAATTGGTGCGGGTCGGAGTGTCAACGAGAGAGGATATCGCATCCTGCCCGAGTGGCATAATAATTATTTATAAGGTCAAGATGGGACACTGATTGCCTACGGATAAATATGCCCTTTGCATTAGCATCAAATATTGCTTGTTTGGCTTTTATTTGAAATATCCTATTATGTTCACTGTTCGAATATGCTTTGAAATGGGCAAGTGTGAAATAGGAGCACGACAGAATCAAGTTTGCTATGAACCGAAATATCCTTATTCCGCGTAGTCGATTGTTAGTTTGGTTGAAGCAATTTTAAGACCGTTTATTCGAATGTATTCCTTTTATTAACTGAAGTGGGCTTTATTTTTCCATTATCCTTGCATGTATACCAAAGCATTTTTTTCAGTTTATTTTCATTTTTTTTCGCAATTTAGTATTTTTAAGGATAACTCATGTTTTTGGAATTTAGTTTGTCAAATAAATTCGAAAATTGATTGTAAATAAAAATATTTGATATTTTTAACATGTTTTTTTTTTTAAAAAAACACGAATTTTTATAAAATACTAAAAAAAAATTTTATTCTTTTGTCTTGAGCAAAACTTTTTTCGTAAAAAAAAACAACAAAAATATCCAAAAAAACAGACAGAAGACACATCTAAAAGGATTATGTTGATATCAATGAAATTAAATTACAAATGTTTGTTACACATTCAGCTTTCACGATCTGCTCACCATTGAGTAAAATAATTTTTTTTTAAAAGAACTTATTTATGTTAATTTTTTATGTTTTTTGAAGCATTTTTTTTTTAAATTTATAATTTTTTTGCTGAAATAAATAATATTGAGAAAAAAATACAACAATCAAAGAAGAAATTTTTTGTTTAGAAAAACTGCTTTTACAGAACCAAAACTACGTTTGCTGAAAGCACAAATAATTGAAACAATAAACTTCGAAAATTCATTATGAATAAAAATATTTCATGCTGTTTTCACATTGCTTTTTTTGTAAAAATCTACGAATTTGATTAAAAACTAAACTTTTTTACCAAAAATAAAATTGTGTTTTGCCTTGAGCAAAAATTTTATTATTAAAAAAAGTAGAATAAAAGTATGCAAAACAAAGAATGTAGTCAGATCTAAAAATATGATGTGGAAATTTCTAATTAATAAAATTAAATTACAATTTTTTGCTAACGCATTGAGGTATCATGATCTGCTCAGCATTAAGCAAAATCCATTTTTTAATAAAGAATTTCTTTAAATACATTTTTAAATTTTATAATTTTTTTCAGTGCAAAATAATATTCAAAAAAACGCCAATTTTTTTGTTTAGCAAAACTGCTTTTACAGAACCAAAACAGTGACTGCTGAAAGCACAAATTTATAAAATTAGACAAATAAAATTCGAAAATTCATAGTAAATCAAAATAATTGATACAAAAAAAAAAAAAAAAACTACAAATTTCAATAAAAAAGTAAATATTTTTTAAAAAAATTAGATTTTGTCTTGAGCAAGAAAATTTTACTCTTAAAAACGCAGAACAAAAATATGCAAAGAACTGATAATAGTCACACCTAAAGGAATTATGTAGAAATTTCTAATACATGAATTTAAGTAAAAAATGTTTCCTAACGAATTGAGCTATCACAAGCTGCTCAGCCTTGAGCAAGATCTATTATTTTATAAAGAATTTTGTTTAAGTACATTTTTTTTTGAAATTTCTAATTTTTTTCTGTGCAAAATAATATTGAAAAAACGCCAATTTTTTTGTTTAACAAAATTGCTTTTAATATTAATTTAGCAAAACTGCTTTTATAGAATCAAAACAGCATTTGCCAAAGCCACAAATGTATGAAATTGTAAGAATAAAATATATTATCTTAAATAATGCAAATTATAGAATTATAATTTTTAGATTCGATAAAAAAAAATACGAATAAAATAAAAAACTTTTTTTTTCTGCTCACTGTTCAGCAACTGCAATTATCAATTTTGTTTGGTATTCTAATATGAATAAAAATATTTTTCTTTTTATATTTATGACTTTTCATCTATTTTGGGACTTTTTTGCTAACCTAAACTGAAGAGAAATGCTCAAAAGCACTGATCCCTAAAAGATGTGTGAACATTTTTGAATTGATTTTAAGCAATTTTTTATAATAAATTAAAGTTATTATATCAGAAAATATACTTAATGTAATTTTTGTTTTGATCTATTAGAGAAAGTGAGACTAGAATACGAATTCAAGGATCTGTAGTATAAATAATGTACCGCTTCCACAGAATCTATTGAATTTTTTGCATTTTCTGTTGGTTTACATTCTGATGACATCCCACCATTTTTTATATATTGTGACGATTGAAAAAAAAACTTTCTATTACGAATATGGCAGAAAATTTGGTTTTTAAACTGTATATAAGTAGAGACGAAACTAGGAAGATAAAAGCAGTCTAAGGACCTTTAAACGAAAACTGAATAGTCTAAGGTCATAAGACACCTCTGCTGAAGGCCTTAATTTGTTTAATAGTGAGGATAAGAAGGGCGTTCTGGAAAGCACAAATCGTCAAAAAATTAAGCAATGTCTGATTTTAGATTTTCAAAAAAAGTTTTCGACCTCAAAAAAGGTGAACGATTTCGAAGTAAGATATCCTTGTGATTGTCCGGGAAAATGAAGTATCATCGATTTAGATAGGCACGTGACGGAAGGACAGATAGTCAAGATACTGGGACCCTATCCGCAAAAAAAAATCCAGGTGTCACAGGTCTTTTTTTTTGCGGATTAATATTTTTGTGAATTCATGTATGGGAAGTTTTGATCAATTTTCTTTAAGCGTTCAACTAATAAGTCTAAGGTCTTAATGCATAGGTCGTTGCAGTTCAGTATGCTAAAGACTCACATTATTTTCATAAAGCAAAATAGAAGGACGTTCTGAGAAAGCATTAATCTTTAAACAAAATTATGATTTACCTGCTGTTAAAACTGCAAAAAAAAATTTTAGACTTCATAGACGATTTTAAAGCCTATCTAAGGACGAAATACGATAATACACATGCATGCTAAGAAATCCACATGGTTGTCAAGAAAAGTGAAGTACTGTCAATTGGGGTAGAGACGCAACCAGGTGTGAAATAGACCCTGACCGTAAAATATGCTTAGTCAGTTGTTATGAACAAAGGCTTATAATAACCTGGGATACCTTAATTTCTCTTCAAGGTAGAGTCAGAACAATATCCCAGTTACGTTAGGCCTCCCGAAACGGATCAAAAATTAAACAAACACAAAATAAAGACTTTTTAAATTCGCATAAAAACTGTAAAATTTACTTGCATATTTTAAGACAAAAGTTTGACGGAAGAAAACTTTCATAGTAATCCAAACTGGGTGGAAAAAGTTTCCGTCTGCTGACAGAAAGTGTATTTTTTTTTTGCTTCCCTCCCCCTTTAGAATCATCCGTTTTATTTGTAAAGCTTTTCTTTTCTAAACATCTTATCCTAACGAGACTATAGTGTCGGTGTTTTCCTGTTTTTCTTTCCACTTTTTTCCATGTTCTTTTCATTATACTCAACACCAACTTAATACGGTATCTGTTTGCCAACCCATATTTGCTCAACAATACAATCTATGCTACTGTATCCTTTTTCGAAAGTACGAATACATTTCCCTTGTTTGCCATGCTCTTTTTAAGACCCCCCCTCCCAATCCCCCATCAAGAAAAAGACAAAACCCACAGTTCCCATTAGAGATTGTATCCGCTCGCGTCCCTAGTCTCTATAATCATGGGTTAGATTGACAGAAGCTAACTTCTGTCCTGCTCCTTGTTGCAAGTGTCTTACGGTTTTTTTCCTCTCCCAGTGGCTTTTATTGCGATTATTATCGTTTGTATGAATTGTGTTAGTTTTGTTTTCTGTTTATTCATTTCCTTTCTTTTGGTCTATTTGCTAGATAAATTTGCCTATCAGATACGTTCGTATTCGCATATTTTGTACAGTCTCCAATTAGAAAAGGATATTTTCCCAGATGAACACCATCAACACAACAAGCACAACACCATATCAAGTCGTTCGAATAACAGTTCTGCCACGATTAGAACACAGTTCCAAGTAGATGGCAAATACTCGTAAAAAGGGTACTCGTCCTTATAGAATAATAATGGCCCCCCTCGACTGATTTGTATATTTACCACCTATTGGGCTGGTAACAAGAAAACAGCCATCACTATTTCTTTCTTTTTGCCTTTAATATACTCAGCACTGGAAATGTGGATCGGATAAGCCTTCACAGAATATGACAACGAAAAAATATGAGTAGAAAATGGGAAAAAGTATAAAAAACTTGAAACTGAAATAATTAACATTGAGCGGCATATGCGGGGGGATTCATTTTCTTCAATGGGGTGTCTATTAACGATTCACTTTCTAGAATGACAAGTGTTCCTTAAAACTTTTATTTCACTTCATTTCGTTCGTCCACTTGTGCCTATTATTTTTCATATTGCGCTCCTTGTTGAAGTCTTTTCCCCATAACTGAATGAGTTTCTTCATCCTCCGACGAC
The DNA here is from genome assembly GCA_958298945.1 of Atherix ibis. Taxonomy (NCBI): domain Eukaryota; kingdom Metazoa; phylum Arthropoda; class Insecta; order Diptera; family Athericidae; genus Atherix; species Atherix ibis. The sequence continues at coordinate 23,989,518 of OY282610.1, read as the reverse complement.
TACTTTTATTTTCTTAGAAAATTTTTTCTTATTTTCTCTTTTTTGATCGTTTTTCTATTGAAGGAAATTTTTTCTATTATCGATATTTTTATAATAATTTCTTTCAACTATTTTTAATGTTCGTTAATAATTAACTAAAAGGATCACCCTCTTCGATAAGTTTTTCTCTATTATATAAGCTATGAAAAAATCCTAAATATTTTATATACTTTTTTTTCCAATATTATCACTTTTTTGCACAAAAAAAATTTTATTAATAGTTTTTTTTTTCTGCCAATAGTCGCATTTTTAGGAGTCTAAATATCTTCGAATAAAGGATGCTTCTATGCTGCGAAGAAAATTAAAAGGAAAAAAGCTTATAAAAATTAATTCCGAGCACATTTGGCACGGTTGACATGGTCGAAATTGCTCTTCGAAAGAGTATCGCTGTGAGATCAGCTTAACTAGAATATTTAGAAGTCTTGAAGAGTCCTTTTGATGTTGCCCTTTTATCAAGTTGATTGCAAATATCTCACTCGAAAATGAGGGCGAACAAACAAACAGTCAAAGGGAAAACGTCTCTTTTCGATTTTCATTTTAAAAATATTTATCACAAATGTATCTTACCCACAAACGTAGAAGAATATATACTATAGGGTCAGTACTCGTATTAGGCACACCTTTAAGGTATGAATATTTTCATATTACAAACGGCTGTTCGGGAGAACAAATCGTGTTTGGCTATGAATAAATTTTTAATATTTCTTTGTAACTGAATCAGCGCCATCTGTTGTCCGCCTACAAAATTTACACCAAAAATAAGTTGCGTTTAGCGTAGAGGAAAATAACTCAAGACATAATACTCGTTTCGTGTGTAAGGGAATTTTGAATATTTTTTCTTAACTAAATCAACGCCATCTGAATTTTGAATATTTCTCCTTAACTGAATCAGGGCCACCTGAATTTTTAATAATTCTCCTTAACTGAATTAGCGCCACATGAATTTCCATTAGTTTCAAGACGAAAATAATTGAATTTTGAATATATCTCCTTAAATACATCAGCGCCACTTGAATTTTGAATATATTCTCCTTAACTGAGTCAGTGCCACTTAAATTTTTAATATTTCACCTTAACTGAATCAGCGCCACTAGAATTTCCCATAGTTTCAATAAGAAAATAATTGAATTTTTAATATATATATCCTTAACTACATCAGCGCCACTTGAATTTTGAATATATTCTCCTTAACTGAATCAGGGCCACCTGAATTTTTAATAATTCTCCTTAACTGAATTAGCGCCACATGAATTTCCATTAGTTTCAAGACGAAAATAATTGAATTTTGAATATATCTCCTTAACTACATCAGCGCCACTTGAATTTTAAATATATTCTCCTTAACTGAATCAGGGCCACCTGAATTTTTAATAATTCTCCTTAACTGAATTAGCGCCACATGAATTTCCATTAGTTTCAAGACGAAAATAATTGAATTTTGAATATATCTCCTTAACTACATTAGCGCCATCTCTTGTCGGATTAAAAATTTACACCAAAAATAAGTTGGCATTTAGCGTAGAAGAAAATAACTGAAGACATAATACTCGTTTCGTGTATAAGCAAATTTTGAATATTTCTCCTTAACTGAATCAGCGCCACTTGAATTTTGAATATTTCTCCTTAACTGAATCAGCGCCACTTAAATTTTTAATATTTTATTAAAATCAGCGCCACTAGAATTTCCCATAGTTTCAACAAGAAAATAATTGAATTTTGAATATTTCTCCTTAACTGAATCAGCGCCATCTGAATTTTTAATATTTCTCCTTAACTGAATCAGCGCCAACTGTTGTCTGCCTACGAAATTTACACGCAAAATAAGTTTGCATTTAGCGTAGAGGAAAATAACTCAAGACATAATACTCGTTTCGTGTGTAATTAGATAATTGTGCCATATTGAGGGTCTTTGCATGTGGTATGTCAAAACTAGGACCATAGATTCTAAATGCCTGCATTCATAATCAAATGTCAAAACTGAACTTCCAAACATAAATTTGATCAAAAAAACTATCCAAAATTCATTCAAAATAATTTTCTAATTTTTGAGTTATCGAAACGTTCTTGAAATTCAAAAAAAAAAATGCAGACCTCCCCAACAACTTACTTAAAACTTAAAATAAAAACTGTGGCTTGTTTTTAAAAAAAGAAAACGATTGAAAATTGATTTTTATTAATGGCAATATTAAAATGCAAATAAATTTTTTATTCAAAATGAAATTGTCAACAAGATAGATGGAAAAAAGTTTATACAAAACAAATAAGACGATTCGTCAACACTCTCACATTGTAACAGTCCAAAAAAGTTCAACTTGCCAATGAAACCATCTGCAGTGTACGTCTTGCTCTTATTTTTTGATTTAAGGATAACAGAATGAGCTATTCAAAGAGTAGATACATCCCATTTCAATTTTGATATTCATTTATTCATAATTTTACATCCGTCCACCTCCGGGAATTGATCGATGTTCGCATAAAGGCAGAAGCCAAAAGTCAGAAACCAGAAGAAAAAAAAACGATGATGCCGTCTGATTGCATATGCCCTGTACGGAGATCTGCATTTTTATTGTTGGCTATCAAACTCCAAAGTAGACTATTGTGACCTCTGATGGTCTTTGTCTAGTCGTCAAATTCGTCAAGATCCTCAGTTGTGAGTTGTTCATTTGTATAAAGTGAAGAAGAAGTTTCTGTTCGGCCTTGCATTGAAATCAAGAACAAACCCAAAAGAGTAAACTTGAGTTTGTGCCTGGGCCTACCTATGCCTCGGATGTGGGCCTACCGCAGAGGTGATTCGAAACGAAGAGATTCGGATAAGAATTATGGGTCCTTTTGGAATTTTTATCATTTCAATAATTCTGGCGGATTCACGGTAGAATTGATGATGACAGACATCGTTTTTTTCACATCGTTCTGGTCTTTTGGCCACTCCAAATAATGCCATTCAATTTTGTACCGATTGATGGTACTTCCTTGGTAGGATATGCTAGACTACGAGCAGAGCATGTCCATTTAAGATAAGAAAAATGAACGTTCGAATGAAGATAGTCGCTTCAGCTCAATAAAGAGATTCAATTGGTTTGCGGCTCTAGCTTATTCCAGGTCTGTTTCGTCTATTGTGATTGACTTTTGTTTCGAAAACGCTTGCAACATCATACAAATTCAGTTAAGCTCCACTCTAGAAAGTGCATCCTAATAATAAGCTCCAGAAATGGCATCCCACACTCCAACTTGTTGCCTCGGTAACTCAAAAACGTTTCCACCAAAACGTTACTCATATTCCCTGCCTATTGGATTATAATCTTTCTTATTGAGTAAAAATATTATTGTAAATATTTATGTCGATAGGTTGGGGCAAGAGGGGTTATTAAACAATGAGCGCCAATTTGCAATTTTTCAACAAAAATTATTATTCATTTTTTTTTGCTGGTTTATTCTGTATTTGTTCAGCGATGCGCCAAATATTGAAACAAGTCAATAAGTTAAGAGTGGGTGCGACGACAGTGGTGTGTGCAGAGACTAACGGTGACTTCGACCTGGGAAGAGCGATCGTAGGCACTTTGATGGGGAACAGATTGTCTTTTTCGAATATGATAGGAACTGGGGCCACACCAATGATGACCGCAACAGTGACGGGCACAACGGCTATGATTGCAGAAGACGAAGATGACAGCGATCCCGACAAGAATGACGAGCATGATATCGACGACGACGACGTTTACGGCATTATTGACGAGACTGACCCCTACTCCCCGTTGCGTTGTTGGGATTTTTCTTAAATTTTTCAATTTTTCTTCTCGTCCATTACAATTTGCCGATGAAAATGTGGGTGGTTCTGTTCTCTTTCTACTTTGAATATTCGCGTATTTATAATTTTTTTCCCATTCTACTAAATTCAGACCCTCACAATTTGCTAACAGCACAGCGCCATTTTTTTTACCCAACAACTGCTAGCACTAACCTTAATCAATCATGCAAAATTTTTTCCACCTTTTACCATTTGCCGTTTGTTTGTTTCTTACTTTGACATTTTCGAATTTGGCAATTTTTGATCAATTCATTTTTGCAATTTGAAATTTCATGCATTTGCATTTTCTTTTTTGACTCCAATTTCTTTAAAAAATTACAGTTTTATGTAAATGCAAAGCAAAGCGAATATGATGAGTTGACAGAAAAATAATCGTCATCGGTTTTTTTTTGTAGAGCTTTTTTCTATTCTAAAAAAAGTTCATCTTAGGAGTAATTTAAATCAATAATCTTATTATTATAAGTAGATTAGATAAAATAACTTTAGCGGTAATAAAAATGAGAGAATCCAAACACTGTATTTCGTGAAGCCAAAAATACTATGCAACAGAAGCTGTTTTTACACAGCAATCAGGCAATATATATTGTAACCAGCAAAAAATTAATTGCAAATTTAGAAACACTTCTCATTTGAAAATATAATCTAAAAAAAAAATTGAAAAAACTGATCAAAATGACAGTGAAATTTAAATTGCGATGTTTTTGGTCAAAAAAACATTGCATTTTCAAATAATCTAAGAATTTGGCTAAAAAATTAGTAAAAAATTATAAATAATTTAATTCTCCTTCTCCATCATTTATGCACAATGGAAGTAATTAGCTTTAAAGTTTTTTTGCGTTATGGAAAATTTATATGAAGGATAAGACGAAAAACATCGCATCTTCAAATAATCTGACCACTTAACTAGAAAATTACGAAAAAATTATAAAATATTCCATCCTTCTTCCCCTCCATTTATACATACCATAAATGACTAGCTTTTCGGGTTTTTGGGTTATGGAAAATTTACATGAAGGATAAGACCAAAACATCGCATCTTCAAATACGCTACGAATTTAGAACTAACAAATTAGGAAAAAATTATAAAATTATTTATTTTCCTTTGATACCATTTATTGATACTGGGAGGAACTAGCTTTAAAGATTTTTATATAATGGAAAATTTATATAAAGGATAAGACAGAAAACATCGCATCTTCAATTAATCTAAGAATTTGACTAGAAAATTAGTAAAAATTATAAAATAATCCGTCCCCCTTCCCCACCATTTATCCATACTAGATGCATTTTGCTTTAAAGATTTTTATGTTATGGAAAATTTATGTGAAGGATAAGAGAAAAACATCGCATCTTCAAATAATCCAAGAATTTGACTAGAAAATTAGGAAAAAATTATAAAATATTCCATCTTCCTTCCCAACCATTTATGCAACTAGCTTAAAAGATTTTTAAGTTACGGAAAATTTATATGAAAGATAAGACAAAAAACATCGCATTTTCAAATAATCTGAGCACTTTACTAGAAAATTATGAAACAAATATACAATCTTCCATCCGTCTTCCCTACAATTTATGCATGCAATAACCAACTAGCTTTACAGATTTTTGTATTATAGAAAATTTATATAAAGCATAAGAAAAAACATCGCATCTTCAAAAAATTTAAGAAATTGACTAGAAAATTATGAAAAATTTATAAAATATTTCAATTTAAATAAGATTTTTTTTTCAAAACTAGTATAATTCTTCTAAATAAGTTAATACTTTTATATTTTTCATTTAAAAATAAAATTACTTTTAAAAAAATAAACACAACAAAAATTATTTTTTGCTATGCACAGTAAAAAATGATTTTGCTTTTCCAAATATTTTCAATATTTTAAATGTTAGAATTTAGTGAAATTTTTTTTTAATATAAAAACCAATTTTTAAGCTTATTCACCAAAAAAAAATAAACTAAATAAGAAGAACACACATCAAAACATCGCAAAACATTTTTTTTTTATAAAATTCTATCAAGCACAAATTTCTTTGAAAATTCCATTTCATTTATTTAATAGTATTTAGCTTTATTAATACATATTTCGAATGATTTGTAAAAAGATTTCAAAATAAAAAACAAGAAAAAACAAAAGATCTAAAAAGCGTAGTTAATAAAAGTGAGAGAAAAATCGTTGGAAGTTTGAGGAAATGGCATGAAAAAAATTCTAAATGTGATAAAAAAGGAGCAAAACATGGTAGAAGGTAAAAGGATTCCATTACTGATGGTGAAGTGAATCATTCCAACATACTAACCGGACGATTATCCTTTTCGAATGCTAATAGACCACTTCACCTCGATCGCGTCATATCCGCGAATAGTACTGTTACCGGCCAAATTGGTATAAATGAAAACCTTCGTAAAAAATGGGCAATCTTTTCCATTATATACAATCGGGGTCGGTTAAGGATTATTCAAGGAATGTGTACATGTCCGAGGAAATTATTTCCAACGATATGTGCCTATTTGGTGTGGTTTCGATTGCATGGCGAAAAGGGTTGGTTTTCGAGAAGTTGCTCGCATACATGATTTTTACGTGAAAATTCGCAATTAAAACTCTCGAAAATATGGATAAGTATATCCTGCCCACAAGAGTTTTCGTCATTTTTGCACTCGTCAGCGAACTACATTAGCTACTCCACCCACCAAAAATCTCAATATTAGCTACACTTAACCATAACAGCTACGCAACCTCTTATATTGGCTATACCATATCACAAGTTAATATCGTCGTCCTTTGTCCTTTATCGCTTCCCTCGCCGCTGTCAATATGCAAAATATATTCGGAGAAAAATGAAAATGCACCAAAAAAAAAAGGGACACCTTCTCCTTTCTGTCATGTAATCAACACAAGCGCCTCAACCGGACCGAAAACCCAGCCCGACAACAATCACAGCCATAAATACTTAACATTCCAGAGTGCCACAATTAGCCATTACGTTCCATTATTCCCATTTTCAATTCTATGCACACGCTTTTCCATACTAAAACCACTTTTTTCAACGTACAATATTAATTCAGTTATTATTAATGGTTTTTTTTTCATTTCAAAATTCCATCCTTGTTATTACTGTAATTTTTTTTTCCCCCGCAAATTTTTTCCTGTTCTTTAACTCAATTTGGACTCCGTTTTAATACGAGTGATTTCTTCATTGATTTTTTGTTTTATTTTAGACCCTGCTACACTCACTCACCGAGTATAAATATTTACAAAATGTGAACTTTTTTCCAAGTAATCTTTCAGATATTGTTAAACACTTCCGTTGGCAAGCAAACAGTTTCGGGTGGTGGGGAGCGAGGGACTGTGAATTTTTAAACAGCACCGGAAACTTTGGAAAACGACGGTAAATGGATTTGAACGTTGCCAGCAATGGCGCCAACCGAAGACAGTAAAGTCGCCGGCATCATTCTACCATCGGCGGGAATCAGTACAGACACCAACCCAAGGCGGATGATTGGTTGACGTGAAATTCTTGCAGTTTTTAGGAAAAAAACTGCTCTCAGATGCGTTTTGATTTTTTTTTTTTGGTACAATTTTTAGTAACATTTCATGGTTTTTGAAAGGACATTCCCTATTATTTGACAAAAGCTACTAATCCAAGATGGCAGCTGTTTAGTTTCAGATTTGCAAATTTTATATTTGTTATGTTGAGTTATGGCGAAAAAGTTCGTGGCGTTTTTTTCTGTTGAGTAAAATAAAGACGCTTAAATTAGAGTGTTCAAAATCAATTTATTCAAACCAAATATTCTCCATTTTTATGGGCAAAGTATTGTCATTTTTCGTGCACAGATAGAACTTTGATAGTTTCTGGTTGAAAAACTTAGTTAAGTGATTTTCGCAGCTTGGACAATACGCTGGATGCATCGAAACTTCTCAGGCAAACTATTTTCGCTCAATCGCTTGGCCTTATCTTGCGAAATGCTTACAGTACAATACCAAGTTAATAGTTTAATCGGACGATAGCAGTTTATAATGAACGATTCCCTTCTAGGCCTACTATACACCCAGCATAATCTTATTGGTCATCAATCTGGAATCGTTTTACTCTCCCTTTTTCTATGATCTCTTTCGAATTATATTCTCGTATTTTGCACATTTTTCATCACCATGATTTGCTTCAGAAATAGCACGATTTCATTGCGCTTCAGCATTTATACAATGGATACAGTGGTCACTGAGTTATATACTTTTAACTCTTTTTATTCCAAAACAGCACAAACTTTTTCGATTAACTAATATTTTCCGAAGAGAATTTTTTTTGCTTTCCGGTTGGGGTGGCGGTCTAGAGGGATGAATCTGGTATAGAAAACAATTTATCCAGAAGACTAACGAGTAGTCAGGACATGCTTTGAGACCAACATTATGTAATTTTGGATATACCAAAGGTGTGAATTTTTCCATGCCGCATGATAAGGGGTAAGGAGGGGGAATTTGAAATAAGAAAATAGAAAGAAAAAATAGGAAATGGTTAAATTTCGACTAAGCAGGTCGTTAACTCGATTCCATCTCGGACCTTACCCTACACTATCATTGGCACTTAAATAGTCCAACTGATGTTCTTAAGAACCACACCCCCCCCCCTCCACCCCACATTACTCAATTGATAAGAAAAAAATTATATTAAATAGAACAAGAATAAGGATAAACATTGTCTATAGGAATAATGAAAGAAAAACAACAATGTCAGAGTCGTAAGCACTCATCAACCGAGCCGAGTAGCTGGCGGGAGCCAACAAACTTATTCTTGAGGTAAAAATTTTTTAGACAAATTTTTAATAAAATTTTGTAGGAAAATTTTCAGTAAAAATTTTCTAGAAGAATTTTCATTAAAAATTTTCTATAAGAATTTTCAGTAAATATTTTCTAGAGAAATTTTCAGTAAAAATTTTCTAGAGAAATTTTCAGTAAAAATTTTCTAGAGAAATTTTCAGTAAAAATTTTCTAGAGAAATTTTCAGTAAAAATTTTCTAGAGAAATTTTCAGTAAAAATTTTCTAGAGAAATTTTCAGTGAAATATTTTCACAATAATTTTCGGTAAAATTTTTCCAGAATAATTTTCAGTAAAATATTTCCGGAAGAAGTTTCAGTAAAACTTTTCTACAGAAATTTCCATTAAAAATTTAGTAGACAAATTTCCAGTAAAAAATTTCTAGACAAATTTCCAGTAAAAATTTTCTAGATAAATTTCCAATACAAATTTTCTAGACAAATTTCCAGTACAAATTTTCTATAAGAATTTATGGTAAACATTTTCTAGACAAATTTTCAGTAGAAATTTTGTAGACAAATTTCCAGTAAAAATTTTGTAGAAAATTTTTCAGTAGAAATTTTCTAGCAGAATTTTGAGTAAACATTTTCTAGAGAAATTTCTATTAAAATTTTTCTAGAAGAATTTTTTAGTAAAATTTTACTAGAAGAATTTTCAGTAAAATTTTTCTAGAAGAATTTTCAGTAAAATTTTTCTAGAAGAATTTTCAGTAAAAATTGTCTGCAGAAATTTCCATTAAAAATTTTCTAGAAGAATTGTCAATAAAATTTTTGTAGAAGAATTTTCAGTAAACATTTTCTATAAGAATTTTCAGTAAATATTTTCTAGAGAAATTTTCAGTAAAAATTTTCTAGAGAAATTTTCAGTAAAAATTTTCTAGAGAAATTTTCAGTAAAAATTTTCTAGAGAAATTTTCAGTAAAAATTTTCTAGAGAAATTTTCAGTGAAATATTTTCACAATAATTTTCGGTAAAATTTTTCCAGAATAATTTTCAGTAAAATATTTCCGGAAGAAGTTTCAGTAAAACTTTTCTACAGAAATTTCCATTAAAAATTTAGTAGACAAATTTCCAGTAAAAAATTTCTAGACAAATTTCCAGTAAAAATTTTCTAGATAAATTTCCAATACAAATTTTCTAGACAAATTTCCAGTACAAATGTTCTAGAAGAATTTATGGTAAACATTTTCTAGACAAATTTTCAGTAGAAATTTTGTAGACAAATTTCCAGTAAAAATTTTGTAGAAAATTTTTCAGTAGAAATTTTCTAGCAGAATTTTGAGTAAACATTTTCTAGAGAAATTTCTATTAAAAATTTTCTAGAAGAATTTTCAGTAAAATTTTTCTAGAAGAATTTTTAGTAAAACTTTTCTAGAAGAATTTTTAGTAAAACTTTTCTAGAAGAATTTTCAGTAAAAATTGTCTGCAGAAATTTTCATTTAAAATTTTCTATAAGAATTTTCAGTAAAATTTTTCTAGAAGAATTTTCAGTAAAATTTTTCTAGAAGAATTTTCAGTAAAATTGTCTGCAGAAATTTCCATTAAAAATTTTCTAGAAGAATTGTCAGTAAAATTTTTGTAGAAGAATTTTCAGTAAAAATTTTCTAGAGAAATTTTCAGTAAAAATTTTCTAGACAAATTTTCAATGAAATTTTTCCACAAGAATTTTCAGTAAAATTTTTCCAGAAAAATTTTCAGTAAAAATTGTCTACCTAAATTTCCATTAAAAATTTACTAGACAAATTTCCAGTAAAAAATTTCTAGACAAATTTTCAGTAAAAATTTTCTAGATAAATTTCCAGTACAAATTTTCTAGACAAATTTCCAGTACAAATTTTCTAGAAGAATTTATAGTAAACATTTTCTAGACAAATTTTCAGTAGAAATTTTGTAGACAAATATCCAGTAAAAATTTTGTAGAAAGTTTTTCAGTAGAAATTTTCTAGCAGAATTTTGAGTAAACATTTTCTAGAGAAATTTCTATTAAAAATTTTCTAGAAGAATTTTCAGTAAAAATTTTCTAGAGAAATTTTCAGTAAAAATTGTCTGCAGAAATTTCCATTAAAAATTTTCTAGAAGAATTTTCAGTAAAATGTTTCTAGAAGAATTTTCAGTAAAATTTTTCTAGAAGAATTTTCAGTAAAATTTTTCTAGAAGAATTTTCAGTAAAAATTGTCTGCAGAAATTTCCATTAAAAATTTTCTAGAAGAATTGTCAATAAAATTTTTGTAGAAGAATTTTCAGTAAACATTTTCTATAAGAATTTTCAGTAAATATTTTCTAGAGAAATTTTCAGTAAAAATTTTCTAGAGAAATTTTCAGTAAAAATTTTCTAGAGAAATTTTCAGTAAAAATTTTCTAGAAAACTTTTCAGTAAAAATTTTCTAGAGAAATTTTCAGTAAAATTTTCTAGAGAAATTTTCAGTGAAATATTTCCACAATAATTTTCAGTAAAATTTTTCCAGAATAATTTTCAGTAAAATGTTTTCAGAAGAAGTTTCAGTAAAACTTTTCTACAGAAATTTGCATTAAAAATTTAGTAGACAAATTTCCAGTAAAAATTTTCCAGACAAATTTTCAGTAAAAATTGTTTGTAACGGTATCTGCTTCTGCATTTCCAATGACATCTGCTGACCAAAATGCATATCAGAAAGCCAGCCAGGTTTTATTAATATTATGGCTATTTTGCAATTATATATAAATTTTCAGAACCTCATATATGGTAATTTTGCGTATTAACGTATTCACCGAACGTGAACAGAGCCTCATTATGGCGACCATGATCTGCTTTATAATTTTGGTTTAAAAATTTTCATATATTATTAATTTTAAATATTAAATGCCATGTTTTTATCTAAATAAATTTTATTTTATAAGATTAATTTGGTAGACATTTGTGATATGACAGGTTTGTACTTTCCAAATTGCAAAATGAATAATACGTTATTTATTAAAAAGAATATCGAAATTAACACGAAAAATTCTTTTATTTTTAAAATTTCAAAACTATTTGTTTAAAAGAAAAAAAAATCTAATTAAAAATAAAATTGAAAAAGTTCGCATAGTAAAAATATTTAAATAAGAAATTATCGTAATTTCCAAATTGAAATAGTAAATTTTGAGAAAACTTAATTGGTTTTGCAAAAATTTTAAAGGATTTCCAAATCGACAATAGGAAATTTTCTTATTATTATTATTATCACAGATGCAATTGCCATTTAAGATAACGCTTTATCGTCATCATGATGGATACCGCTTATGGTGTCAGAGTAATGGGTTGGTTCGCGTCAATCTGAAGGTGATGTCAATCACTATCGTTCCAATCTGGCGGTCATACTAGTGGCACCTGATGTGCAAAGATGCCAGATTGGAGGTTTTTGGCCGACTGACAGTGGCACGATAGTCCAATCCGACCGAAGAATATGTTCGATTCCTCTTTGGTCAGTACTGGACACCCTTCTTGTAGTTTATCCCAATAAAAACAGGCTCCACTTATGGAGCTGTGCATTTTCCTATTTTTGTAAGACTTGCGGATGCGTATCAGCACACCATCGGACACCCGTTGGATGATTGGCGCGATAATGCCCATCATTGAAAGCCACTCGCATTTGGCGGGCGCAAGTGGCTTTTTATGTGCAGCGATTCCCCAGCGATTTCCCTGTAAGGGCCGAGTTTGTTCTGTCGGCATCGGCGCAGTCAATCGATCAGCACGATCCAAATTCCAATCGCCACATTCGACATCATTTGTGGTCTCAAAAGCCAAATAGCCTGTAAGCTGCGAACGCAAACAATAAAACGCTCGCTCCAATTACGCCGATCAGGCCCTGTCCCCATTAAAGCTGTCCCTGATTGCATCGAAAATAGACTCCATAGTCCAATGCTATCTGCTGCCAGTGGAGTATGCCAAAACCATCGCGCCTAGCTGAGATTGACTTCTTATCCTAGCCCTCATCTCTGCTGAAAGCCGTGTCGAACGTGAGACGCTTTTTTCCTTCTTGGTTTACGCGCCCGGTCATGGGCGTGTATCTACAAGAGCAGATCATGTTACGATAGCATCTTATTTATGAGATTTTTCTTATCGTTTTCCTTTTATTGTTTAGCAAAATGCCATGATCATTATTCGTTGTTCTTCGTTTTGTTGTTCGTGCTGATTTCTGCCTCTTCTGCAATTTTCTCTGCTGCACTTCGTCTGCACTCGAGTACGTACTGCGATACGTAATGTGGTAAATTTCATGTTTGCCGATCGTTTGTAGCAGTGTTGACGCTTGCAGTTTTTGTTCACTTCTGAGAAACTTGATGATTACAAAAAGGTGGGAGTGTCATCTTGGATAGTTTATATGGTGGATAGTCGATGGGGCCGTAGTTTCGCGAGTCGGAAGAGAGCTGGTACTTTTGGTGGCGATTTATTTCAACTGATGGGATTCCTTATGGCTGGGATGAATGTCAGATGCAAACTGAACCCGCTCTACTACCTCGAAGCAGTCTACTGCCTGGATAGGCCGCATCGCTATTGGCAGACAATTCACATAGACGAGACTATTGTGATGGTACGTTTCGTACGCTGCTACTCGCGTTAATATCCTCCTACGGTTACCTGACGTCAAATTTGTACTTTGTGCACATTAATTACCAGTTCGAATTTAGTAATTTTCCTGTGCACCTCGAAATTTCGCATTTTTCTCAGTGTTTCGACTATTTCCGCCTCATAACATCGAACATTGTATTCATCTCTGAGAAATTAGCTCTAATCAGTCGAAGTAATTGAAATAATACGTCTTTCGAGCTAACTACACAGGGTCAAGTGGGTTAGAGTCCAGTGGATTCGAACACGGCCGTATAGGGGATATGCTTCGATAAAGGAGGGCTGGCTTCGGCCAACCAACAAACAAACTGACAAACATGAAAGTAAACAACGCCAAAGTACGGACGAACTTGAGTTGAGGTAATTCATATTACGGCAAGGAGGATTCTAGGGCTTAACAATCACCAAACCACTCATTATGTACAACCGGCATAGGTTATTGTATTGCAGTGACTGCCAATCAACATGCATGTGCACAGGCCGAACGCAAACTACCGAAATTATTAAACAAAAATGAACTCAACAACCGCGACCAAAATAGGTAAAAATATTCACTTGAACGCTTGTTGTTACTCTTCGACCACCGTTGAAACAGTTAACGACCACGTACCGGACCAGTTAACTGCTATGCGGCCAACCAAGCCCTCGGAAACGCTCATCTTACTCGATTGTGTCGCATGCAAGCTCGTCTCGGTTCTACGCTTCGGTTCCACGGTGCCAGATTGCATGTTTGACAAGCAATTCTTGCCAGCTCGGGACATCTTCGCTGCGAAACTAGCGAGTCTGTTTAACACTTAATCTGCCACGTGCACTACTAGCAGTACAAATGGCACTAGTTTTTCCTTAATATTATCTGGCGGTGTTAGGATAAGTTTGGATGCGAAATCTTTTATTTTCTTGTGCCAATTTCCCATGGAATTCCTGTCGACTTTTTCTCATTACGATGTGCATGGTCACAAATTGGTTTTTGTTTTTCTCAAAAGGAAGACGACTTTTCCCAGTTTCGGTTTGATTTTCTCTCGGAAAAAATTATTTTCTTTCAATACTTCTCTCGAGGATCTTTTCCTATCTTAAAAAGGGTGAAGAAGCTTCAGTTATGAAGTTAGTTGAGTTTACCTAATCGGAGGGTATAGGATAATTTCTGCGACCCAGGATCAAATTTGTAAGAACTTTTAAAATAAAATTTGAAAAAAAACTAGTTGCGTTCAGCGTGCATCAATGGCGAGGATAGGAGATAATTTCTGCGAATCAAGACCAACTCTTTAAGGACTTCTGTCTTATCCTTCATGAAAATTTTCAGAAAAAACCAAAACTTTAAAATGCTATGTGCATTTATGTTAGTGTGCATCAGTGGCGGGAAAAAAGGGTAATCAGGACCAAATTTTGCAGGACTTTTGTCTTATCCTTTATAAAAAATTTCAGAAAAACAAAAATCTGAAAAAGCTAATTGCATTCAGTTTGTATCAATAGCGTTGGCAGGGGATAATTTTTTCGAATCAGGATCAAATTTGTAAGGACTTTTTTCTAATCGAAAAAAAAACTTTCCACAAAAAGGATCTCAAAAAGCTATTTGCGTTTAGCGTGCATCAATTACGAGGAAAGTGGATAATTGCCGCCGCTCTGGCCAGATTTTCAAAGGACATTTGTCGTATCCTTTATAAAAAAATTTAAAGAAAAAACTAAAACCTGAAGGAAAAGGGGACAATTGGCGCAAATCAGGACCAATTTTTCGAGGATTTTTATTATCAACCGAGAAAAACTTTCCAAAAAACTAAAGCTCAAGAAAATAATCGCGTCTAGTGGATATTAATTGAGGAATAAGGACTATTGCCCCGATTGAGGACGCAATTTTTAAGGACTTTTTTCTAATCGAAAAATAACAACTTTCCAAAAAATAAAATCCTCAAAAGGCTAGTTCCTTTTAGTGCGTATCCAAACCGGTGAATAAGGACTATTCAAAACCAATTTTTCAAGGAATCAGGACAAATTTATTAAGGATATTTTTTTGAAGGATGGCAACAATTTAGAGAAACGAAAATCCTTAAAAAGCTAGATGCATCGAGTGTGTATCAATATCGCTGAATAAGAACTATTTAAGACCAGTTTTTCAAGGAACCATGACCAATTTATTAAGGATATTTTTTTAAGGATGGGAATGATTTCCAGAAAAGGAAATCCTCAAAAAACTAGTTTCGTCGAGTGCGTATCAACATCGGTAAATAAGGACTATTCAAAACCAATTTTTCAAGGAATTAGGACCAATTTATTAAGGATATCTTTTGAAGGATGGGAACAATTTCCAGAAAAGAAAATCCTCAAAAACTAATTGCGTCGAGTTTATGTCAACACCGGTAAGTAAGAACTATTGAGGACCAATTTTTGAAGAAACCAGGACCATTTTATTAAGGATATTTTTTTGAAGGATGGCAACAATTTCCTTTCTAGAAAATAAAACCCTAAAAAAGCTAGTTGCATCGAGTGTGTATCAACGCCGGTGAATAAAGACTATTCCGGACTAATTTTTACAGGAACAATTTCCAAAAAAGGGAAAACCTCAAAAACTAATTACGTTCAACCTGCACTAGCAAAGGTGAACGAGGACAATTGCAGATAGCCTAGACCAAATGTCTTAGGACTTTTGTCCTTTTTCAAGACTTTTTTTTATCCTGCATAAAATTACATTCCAAAACAACACAAAAACTTACACCAAAAATATTACAAAAAATAATTTTTTTTTACATTAACAAATTGAAAATATGTGCGCAAAAATGTTCTCCTTTTTCCCAGCATTTTAGCAAAATTTGCAGTTGAGATTTTACCATTTAAGATCGAATAATAATTTAAATATTTTGTTCTTAAAAGTAGTTTAAGGATTCAAAATGGAAGGCTTTAAAAAAAACTATCAAATCTGAACCTTAAGAATAGGAAATTATCAAGAGGTAAGAAAATAATTAGAAAAATTTCAGTTTTGAAAACTTAAGAAAATTGCCGAAACTTTTTTAAATAAACCATTTTTTTGGGGAATAATTTTCCCAAAAATTATTAAATTTTTATCTAAAAAAAATTGTCTTAGCAAAAAAGAAAGTTTTTATCGAAAATAAAAATTTTAAAAACAATATTAACAAAAAATAATTCATGCTCTTTTCTTCTTATCTCACATAAAAAAAAAATCCAATAAAATTTGTATCAATTTTAAATGCCATTTAAACTAGGAAAGAAAAACAAAGAAAAAAGGACAAGAAAATTCTCACAATCGTTCGTATCCTTTAGACAAGGAAATTGCAATTCAAATTCCGGTTCATATCTCCATTCCGATAGAAATTCCCAAGCAATTGGGGCATAACATTTTCCGCTGAAACCACAAAATAACAATAAAAAAGGAGGAGCAAAAACCACTTCATACAATAACGATGACGTCCACTATTAGGATATCCTTGACGGTTTCTGAATAGTTTTTTTAAGATAAAAACAATTGCAACAGTAATGATTGTAAAGCTTCCTTTCTACCAGCATTAGCGATAGCAATTTCTGTCCCTGTTATCCCATCTGAATGCATTTTAAGGTTTTTCCCGGTCGTCCATTGCAATAACAATTCTACAATAATAGAAAATAAAACAATTTAAAAAAAAATACAGAATATTTAATAAAAAGAAAAAAATAAAGAAAATACATTGCTAATTTCTAGTCCTTTTTGAATCCTTCTACACGTTTTGATCAAAAAGAAAAAAAATAATAACTTCCCAAAAACCAGCCCCCGTTCTCGGCCATCTTCAGGATCGCTTGTGCAAATATTTACAAAAAATGTCTTTAAATTCTAAGAAAACGTGTACACATCCTGTTTCAGTCTATTTTTCCTTCCATCTAGAAACGCATACATGCCTCTCTGCCAATCGTTATCTATATCAACTTCCTTTAGGCTCCTTGGAACCACCTATCTGTCCATAATAAGACAAATGCACACCGAAGGTACATAAAAATTATCATGTATAAAGGAAAATGTTGTATACGAAATGTAAAAATGTTCGAAGAAATTTTCTGGAAATTCTCGATTCAAGGATATGCGAAAGGAAAAATATTATAAATAAATGAAAAGGTTTGAAAAAGGCGGTTAAGCTAACGACAGTACTGGGATGGGGTTCGGTAATATGCGAAATATGATACGCAGTCGGAAAATTTCTCAAGAAATTTCACTAGAAAAATAGAGAATACGAAAATCAGGACAACGTCGACAATGTTTACCAGTAAAAGTTGCATCCTTTTTTTCTGTATTTATTTATCCTTTATTTTTATCTTGTTGTGCGCTCCTGTTCGTTTCCTTTTCATGTAATTATAATAATTCTCTTTTCATATACATTTAAATCATGTACTATTAAGATCAGCTATTTTAGTTAGATTTGCTTAAAACACAAAGATGAAAATATACCACGACCTAAAAAAGGATTAAGAGAATCAAAAATAAAATAATTGAAAAGAAATTTAACTAACTCTGAGAAATTTGTTGTAGAATTTCCTTAATGACCCACTTTCAAAAATTGATATTTATAAGATTTCGGAGAGTGTTGGCTTTGCCTGCATGCAGGAAGGATGAAGCAGAATTTGCTTGCTTTTTTTGTTCGAAGACCTAAAAACAAAATCTCAAAGGATGTAGAGTTGCATATTGTCGACGATCTGAGCATATCCTT
Source organism: Atherix ibis (assembly GCA_958298945.1). Lineage (NCBI taxonomy): Eukaryota > Metazoa > Arthropoda > Insecta > Diptera > Athericidae > Atherix > Atherix ibis. The sequence continues at coordinate 23,971,602 of OY282610.1, read as the reverse complement.
TTTGGATGTGCTCAAAATGCAGCACAGCAAATTTATCTTATTATTGTAGATTAATTTAAGGGTCTTAATCTAAAATCGCTAAACATTCATTTACAGACCTCACTTTTATAGTTCTTTTTCAGGATTTAATCTGAAATTTTAATTTTAGACCAAAAGTTTTGTTCTATTTTTGAGGTTTTTTTAAGTTGTAATTTAAATTTTAATTTTAGACCAAAACTGTTAGTCACGATTTTTGAAAAAAATGTTCAGAATAAAATGTGAAATTCTAATTTTAGACCAAAATATTTTGAGTTTTTTTCGGAATTCAATCTGAAATTCTAATTTTAGACCAATATTTTTTGCTACAATTTTTTAAGTTTATTTTCAGAATTCAATTTTAAATTCTAATTTAGGACCGACATTTTGTCTATCATTTTAAAAGTTTTTTTCAGGACTCAATATGCAATTTTAATTTTAGACCAAAATATTTTAAGTTTATTTACAGGATTCAATTTGAATTTCTTATTTTAGACCAAAAATGTTGCTACAATTTTTGAGGGTTTTTTCAGATTTCAATTTTAAATTATAATTTTAGACCAAAACTGTGAGTCACGATTTTTGAAAATTTTTTTCAGAATAAAATTTGAAATTCTAATTTTAGACCAAAATATTTTAAGTTTATTTACAGGATTCAATCTGAAATTCTAATTTTAGACCAATATTTTTTGCTACAATTTTTTAAGTTTATTTTCAGAATTCAATTTGAAATTCTAATTTAGGACCGAAATTGTTTCTATCATTTTAAAAGTTTTTTTCAGGACTAAATATGCAATTTTAATTTTAGACCAAAATATTTTAAGTTTATTTACAGGATTCAATTTGAATTTCGTATTTTAGACCAAAATTTTCTGCTACGATTTTGCAAATTTATTTTCAGGAGTCAATATTAATTTTATAAATTTAGACCAAAATTTCTAAAAATTCAATATGAAATTTAAATTTAAAACCAAAAGTTTTTTCTATAATTTTTGAGTGTTTTTCAGGATTAAATTTGAAATTTTAATTTTAGACCAAAACAGTTAATCACGATTTTTGAAGTTTATTTTCAAAATTAAATTTGAAATTCTAATTTTAAACCAAAATATTTTGAGTTTTTTTCCGAATTCAATCTGAAATTCTAATTTTAGACCAAAATTTTTTAAGTTTATTTTCAGGATACAATTTGAAATTTTTTACTACCATTTTTATAGTTTTTTTTTCAGGATTCTATTTGTAATATTAATTTTAGACCAAAATATTTTAGGTTTTTTTTCAGGATTTAATTTGAAAATATAATTTTCGACGAACAATTTTTTCTTTAATGTTTTAAGCTTTTCTTCAACATACAATTTGAAATTCCAATTTTAGACCAAAGTTTTTTGCTACAATTTTCAAAGTTTATTCTATTTGAGATTACAATAGAAAATGTTAAAAAACAAAATGTCTTTTAGCAGTTTTATAATACAAAATTTTTAAGAACGAATGATTTAAAATTCTTGAAAAAGTCTGAATTTAATTTAGAAAAAATGTCCACAAATTATTAAAAAGTCTTCCGTATACTTAGTCCTTTGGCAAGGAGAATTTCTTTCTAAAAAAGCATAAATTTCATAATAGAAAATATTACCGACTTCTAACTACAGTATTTATTCGCAAATAATTGAAAAGAAATTAATCAAAATCTGCAACGCAGCTAATTCCGTTAAATTAAATAAATAAAAATATTTAATAAACTTTGTAATGAGATGAAAATTAATTAAAGAAAGGAAAATTTCAATTACAATAAACAAAAAAATCAACTTTCACATAGACTATCACTACTAAGAACGTATAAGGACGAAGGTATGCTCTATAAGATCAAGGACTTTTTTTTTGTAAAATGCCTCGAGGAAAAGTGAATGCGAAATTGGAAAAAAAATAATCAAATAAATAAAACGTAATAAAAGTGATGATATTCCCTTTTAAGAGGATACACACGTCCTTAAAATGCGCCCATAAATATGCCAGCTCGTTTGTGAACAATAAACGCTGATGTCCTTGTTTGGACTGACGAACATAATAAATGCTATCCAGAAGAGTGTATCTGGCCTACACAATAATTCATTTTGGGTTAAAAATCAAATCGTATGTTGATTGTCAGATGTCACAAGATTCGGGGCCCATTGAGTGCTATTATCACCAGTACGACGCCACGCCGCCTATTCTTGTTTAAATGACGCCAATTCTGGAATTCGTATAAATTACGAGTACAACATTAATCAATGCAATAACAGCAATAATGGCATAGCTTGTACCAAAGACGTCCAGAGGACAATGGCAATTTAGTGTGTGGGTTCATTGGAGGGACATACACAGTCCGATAGGGTAAAGGATATAGAGAACATATAGAATTTTTGGACTCTGTGCGAGTGTGTGATGCGATGCTGCTGAGAAATGGACCGAACGGAACTCTTGTTCAGCTGCCGATGCCATTGTTTTCAACCGGAATCTTTTTCCATCATTGTCGAATAGCGAAATTGATATCAAAACACAATCCCTCGAAACAAGAACTGGACAATTGTCAATGAGAACTTAACAGTCCGTAACGTTAGATGAAATTTTTCTCAATAAAACACGGCCATGAAATGGGTTTTAGGTGATGGACGCCCACAATAAACCATAATAACACCATTAAAGGACACAAAAGTCGCAAATAGGACCAAAATAGAGTGTGGGTAATTTGGAAATTATTCGTCTTGAAAGGATTAGAAAATTATTTGAGATGAATTAGAATTTTCAAAATAAAAATAAAAAAACAAAAAAATACAGAAGGTCCTTAAACAAAACAAAATTCAATCAAAAATGAGTCCTTTTTTGGGAATTTGACATAAACATTTTTACAAATAATCAATTTAAAAAAAGAGGAAAAAATAGAAAAGGTCCTTAAATTAAAAGAATTCAATCAAAAATGAGTCCTTTTTTGGGAATTTGACATGAAAATTTTTACAAATAATCATTTTGATTGGTTTTGGAAGAGAGGAGAGTTTTTTGTTTGTTTTTTTTTTTTGTTGAGAAAAGGACCATTTCTGACTAGGAAGGACTATGCCAAAGGCTGAGAATAAAAAAAAACGCATTGTCTTTGTCCAATTGAACAGTATTAAAAATGTCCTCGTACTCTATCGTCCTTCCACCCACGCATGCGAATCTATTGTAATGTTGCAGAGGAGGAATCTCTGCAAAGGACGATCATTTTCGTTACCAACAATGATCGTTTCTATTGAGTAGCTGAGCAGCGTAATTATCCGAAAATTTTAATCGGCCGTAACGGACTCTTGAGTAAGTTTGCCAACAATTGCTGTAATTCGATTGTCGGCATCTGATTGACATCGGACCACATCTGGCATTAATCTCGGTATACGATTGGTAGCAGTTCCAATTGAATCTTTCCGATAATAATGGTTAATCGTGCCTGATTGAAGTCGTTTTGAATAGCAGCCCGATCACCTGTGACCAAGACTGTTCTCCATTTGGTTGCACAACCACCGACGATGACGACCTTCTCACACGCATGTCTTTGGGATGCAATTGCTTTTGATCCTCGAGAGTGTAGACTTCTGTGAACGGAATAACCCTTCCTTCTGTTGTTAGCATTTCTGTCATCCTGCCACTACCATCGACACGACACCATCATTACCAAATTGAAGTTCATCAGCCAGAAGACAATCCAATTCTCGAAGGGTCTCGTTTCGCCACTAAAGAAGGTCTATCCAAGACCTACTGAACCACTAATCAATGGTTTACGCTTGTTTGACTAAGAATTCCGTGATCAGAACATGAACAGGTGCTGGTGGTGGTGGTGATCATGTCGGTTGTGGTTGGTATTCGTCTCTTCGGATGCTTCTCGTTCCCATTACGATCAAACGGATCTAGATTCATCAGAGTGTCCTTAATATTATTAGTCCTTTTCCATTTTATATTTCTTGTTACTTTTTCTCTTGACAATATTTCTCGAGAACATGTTGTCAGTTGTTAACTCTTTCTGACCATTAATTAAAAATCGTTTTAACGTCATTTTATGATTTATTCGATTTTTATTATATCAAGAAGATTCTAGAAAAACGTTCTCTCTCGATAATTGGAATCACCTGTTCTGAAATTTTTTTATTCATAATTCTACTTTATAAAAAATTCCCTTTCGATCAGATGAATTTTTTTAATTGTGTGCTCACTACAAGTGAACATTTTCAGTTAATTTTATAAAAATAAATACCACAAATTTCAAAATTATATGAATAAATTTTCAATAAAGTTTTTATAGAGATAACGCTTTGTACTTAGGTTCACATAAGCGTAGGTGTGAAGAAACCATAATTATTGGCCGCTAGTATACCATCCTAGGTAGTCTGCTGGTTATAGCTAAGGTGTTTTGAAATGCAGAAAGAAAAGTCTTAGTTGGTTATCTTAACGAAACGAGAGTCATCACAGAAAAATGTTTTACTTCATTATTGGGCCAGTTAAATAACTCAATTCAATATAAAAGTTCTACCCCATCTGCGTAAGAAGAGAGTTCTTTTATTCCATTACAAAAGCTCACCATCTCATTCAGCGGCGATTGTTCCAGCAAAATTGATAGAATTGCAACAGGCCGCCATTTAAAACTTTTACAAGGCGCAATTTACAATTTTGACAGCCCGCCATTTAAAACTTTGACAAGCCGTCATTTAAAATTTTTACAGGGAGGAATTTTAAACTTTGACAGGATGTCATTAAATATATTTAATAGGTGCCATTTAAGAATTTGACTGGGCGGCATTTAAAACTTCGACTAGGCACCATTTACAATTTTTTCTGGCAGCCATTTTAAATTTTGACAGGCCGCGGTTTACAATTTTGTCTGCCGGCCATTTTAAATTTGACAGATGCCATTTACAATTTTGACAAACCGCCATTTTAAACTTTGACAAGCCGTCATTTAAAATTTTGATTGGGCGCCATTTACAATTTCGATAGGCCGCGGTTTTCAATTTTATCTGGCAGTCATTTTAAATTTTGCCAGGCGGTAATTACAATATTGATGAACCGCCATTTTAAACTTTTACAGGACGCCATTTAAAATTTTGACAGGACGCCATTTTAAACTTTGACTGGGCGGCATTTACAATTTTTTCTGGCCGCCATTGTAAATTTTCACAGGCTGCCATTTGAAACTTTGACAGCGTGCCATTTAAAATTTTGACTGGGCGGCATTAACAATATTTTCTGGCAGCCATTTGCAATTTTGACAGGGCGCGGTTTATAATTTGCTCTGGTAGCTATGTAAAACATTTACAGGGCGCCATTTTCAATTCTCACAGGCCGCCATTTAAAACTATGACAGACCGCCATTAAAAATTTTGACAGGGCGCCATTTACAATTATAACAGGTGGCATTTAAAACTTTTTCAGGCGGCCAACTAAAACTTTGACAGACCTCTATTAAAAATGTTGACAGGCAGCAATTTAAAATTTTGACAGACCGCCATTTAGAACTTTTACAAACCGCCATTTAAAACTATGCGAGATCGGCTTATAAAATTTTTAACGTATTTTCTGATATTTTTCAATGGAATTTTCATCATTAACACTTTTTGAATTTTTAACACTTTTTGAACGAGCATCTCAGTAAAAAGTTGCAATTTTCCTTTTTACTATTTAAGGACATTTTCTTTGTAGGGTCTTTTAAATAGTAACTTTTAAAAATAGTACAAAACAAATTAATTTTTAAGGCATGTTAGAGCTAAAGATCGCCCACAAAATAGTTTTAAGCCTTTTTAATAAAGCTGGATTCAAAAAGATGCTCGATAGTTGGGTGCTACATGAATTAACGCAAAAAAAAGTGGTGGGTCGAATTTCCATCTGCGAAGACTTGCCCAAACGGAACGAAATCGACTCATTTCTTAAGTGGATGGTGACTGGAGATAAATGGGTTACATACGAGAATATTGTGTGAAAAACGGTGGCCAAACCAGGACTAACGGGCAAGAAAGTTTTGATGTACATTTAGTGAGACTGGAACGGGATCCTCTACTATGAGCTGCTTCCATATGGCCAAACACTAAATTCGGACCTCTACTATCAATAATTGAACTGTTTGAAGGTAACAATTAACAAAAAGCGGCCAAAATTGGCTTACAGAAGAGGTTTTGTGTTCCATGAAACTTTACAGAAAGATGGATTTTCGACCAGCTTCGATTGGGATTGAGTGCACCAGGGAAATCTGATGTGCTCCACTCGCTAGTTTGATATAACGGTTAACAGCTGATATTGGCATTCTGATACGTAAAGTGAGGGAATAGAGCAACGTTCCATCCAGGAGAGCGTTAGTTACACTAATAACGGCACCCTGTCGGCCTTACACTTAAGGTGTGAATGCCATCTTCCTCCACCGGTAATGGAAATGCCCACGACTGGCTTGGAATCTACGAGGTGAAGGAAGGCAGGTTTTTTTGCATTTACATTTCTTGCTGACGGGAAAATATGGTGGATTTGTCATAGAGAAGCCTTCACTTTGGCAATGGTTCCGTCGATCTTGGAAGCGTTTGGGATATTTATAAAGAAAATCAATTCTATAAGGATTTATGGAACGTTGAAATTTTTTTTTAATGAAGTGCAAATGACACAAGGATAATCAACCATTGTCCTGTTAGAATACGATCTATTTAGTTTTGTTGATGTGATGAGAAAGCCTCTAAGCAAAGTCGAGAAAATCAGTTTTATTCCAGTTTAAAGACTTTATTCCTTTTTTCCTCATTCAATAAGGTCTTAAAACATGTAGGCATGCTCTAAAGTTTAAGTGCTTATTCACTTAGTTGTGTACTTGGCCGGAAAACCATCAAAATAAAACATCAAACAATGGGCATGCATGTGAGTATGTACGGCACACTGGAGCCAGGAATTCCCGAACAATTTTAATTATGGCACAATTCTCAAGGCGGCCAGATCAAAGGTATCACGCTCCTATGGACCACTGTCGATGGTATAGCCTTTACTGTGGCCAAGATCTGGACCACTCCATTACCAACTCAGATTTTAGCACGATCTCACGAGCCCATTGCCTCTCATTTTAATAAATTCAATGATAGCGCCAATCTCAAAGCGGAAAAGTTCTGACGACGCAATAAAAGACGCCATAAAAATTTGAATAAAATGACGAATATTAAAAGATGAGTGGCCTCTTCCTGAAAATTATACCCAATTACACCGAAGCTCAATCGATTGCCGGCTAAACTCATACCGGATGGCACGTGGTAATTGGGACAGTTCTCTTCGTAAACACCTTTTTCACTTAGCATATTTTCATAAATGGCAATTTCCAATGGCAACCAAACGAATTAAATACGGATTCTCTTTTCAATTGATTAGTTTTACAATCGATTTCGTATTGAAAACTAAATTTGGATCTTCCACGGGCTGGCTTGTTTCGAAAATTTGGAATTTATCTCTAATCGAAGGAAAAAATTATAAATTCTATCAACCCAATAAGACCTACACCACCCCCCACCCCCCCTAAATCGAGTTGATAACAATCATTTCAAAGATGTGAACAAAAAAATCTTCAACTTTTATCCCTCGTGATCTAAGAAGAATATCAGAATTTCGCCATTCAACTTTGGAGAGTCGGTACAGGACAATACTTCTTAATTATCAAATGAAAAATGGTCATATCCCTACAAAAGGATATTCATCCAGTAAAGATACCTTCTGCATCGACAATAAAAAAAATTTTGCTTTTGTTAAACCGAAAAATATCTCATTTCGTAGCAGCTCTGCTCTGGTGGTATCCTGATGCCTTTTGTATTCTTCCCTATTATTTACACGAAGCATATGTGTGGGTAATTCCCTGTTCTAGGCTAGCCGAATATTAAGGGAAAATATTTATGGAACACACTGTGGTCATGGACTGTTTAAGGTGTGCAATTATGTAATGGTCAGGTGGCTAGACCGGAATGGACGAGCATCGTTGTCGTTGCCGGTTTACATTCTTATGCCATTGTGTCCTACCGTATCGAATTGCCGTCTCAATTGCTTTAGAACATCTCACCTTACCCGATTCTAAGCATTCACCAATATTGGCCTTCAGTGGAGGATTGCTTGGGATCTGAACTAGGAATATTGTCCGATTCAAGGAGAAGCCTTAAGATTATGGATCCATAACAGACGGAATATCCTGAAGCCGACTGAGACAAGAGCTACTATTCAATGGCTCGCCTCTAAATCAAAATAAACTCTATTGTTCTAGAGCATATCTACTCTGAACAGTCTATCAATAGTCCTTGGGCAAAAGTACTGAACAAAACCAATTAACACCGAATAAGCGGATAGTCAGAAAAAGGTTTTTGCCAAAAATGTAACTCCTTTTCGCTAAGACCGATTCTGAATACATAAACAGACAATAAAGGACCTCTGCTATTAGGGCAGTTTTAACTATGCAATAAGACTTAATTGGTCAGGATTCCGGTGGTGTTGTTATTGTTGTTGTTTTTTTCTCTCTGAACAAAAAGTGCTTAACATATTGAAGTGATTATGTGAAAAGGAAATTTCGATTAAAACTTTTCTTACAATTGACTTAGAAAACATAAGCTCTGCACGTTTTAGGATTTCTCTTATTATGTTGATGGTATTTTTTCCTTCATAAAAATTCGATACTTTCCACAAGAGGGCCTGAATTTCTAAATTATTTTTAATATACTTCAAAATAATCGAACGAAATTATTCTCTTCAAAAAAATTCACAAACCGAAAAGGGATATTTTTTTTTCAACAGTAAAAACAGTCATCAACTTATAAGATTATGCCAGAAAAGTACTCCGTATGCAACCGTTTGTGGACAGTGAATCGTTATTAAATTAACTATTAGACATTTTTCCAATTAAAATTCTGCATTTGCCCGATAATCCTCTTCGGCTGCCTTGTAGATAATAAACACAAGAGCTAATCCTAAACTGTATCCATAAAAATATCGTTAATAAGCGCAGTCAATATTATTTTTTGTATCCTTAATTTTTTTCTAGTCTTTTTTCTTTTTATTATTTTTGTTGGTGAATATTTTAACGACTCATAAAAATATTTACTTTTTCTCATATTCTCATATCGAAATCGAATGTTTTGTAAAAATTTAATAATGTGCAATCAAAAAAAAGAAAAGAAAAAAAGAAGAAAACCAAAAAAATATCATCTTAAAGTCAAACATTAAATATAAAAGATAAAAGTGCCATCGATGGTGGGTTCCTTTTGATCGTTGCCGACAAAAAAATTACTGAACATTTTATTAAATGTTGACCCTTGTGCGGTCGATCGTATTCGCTAATGCGAACTTTTTAAGTGACCGATCATCAGTTCCCCCTTTCCGTTATCATCTTCACCATTTTTCGAGTTCATTCCATCGGTGTGATATCGTAAAATTCATTGCTGTCGCCCTAGACCCCCTTCAGGTTGGATGAGACACAACCAAATGGAAAATGTCCAAACCATGATCGGTGATCATTAATGATTGCGATCGGTAATCATTAATCGATTCGATGAGGGGAAAGGACCGATAAAAATTATCATCGTTGAAGTTTTGCCTAAAGATCGATGAACGAATTATAATCAAGCGAGTGTCACTTAAAATTAAGATATTTTTTTAGAAAAAACTGGAAGTTTCGACATGACATGCAGTTTTGTGACTTTGTATTCAGTCGAAAGGTTACATAGCCTTAAAGGGTACTTTAGCTTGAGACCACTATGACCAAAGGTTATTTTGTCGTGATGCTATCATTCTCAAAGGTTACCTTAGCTTGAGACCATTATACCTAAAGGCTACCTTATCTTAAAGTTTACCTTAGCTTTAGACTATAAGGTTACATTTAAGCTTGAGGTCATAAGGTAACTTTTGCTTGTTTTTTCAAAATTACTCCGTCTTAAGACCATTAAAACCATAAATGTTACTTGGTCTTAAGAAAAGTATTATAAAAAATTACCTAAGCCTGAGGTCATAAGGTTACAGCTAAGCTTGAGGTCATAAGGTACCTTTTGCTTGTACTTAAAAGCTACTCTGTCTTAAGACCATTAAAACCATAAATGTTACGCGGTTTTAAAAAAAAGTGTGCTAAAAAATTACCTAAGTTTGAGACCATCGTGCTTTGAGGCTATTTTGTCGTCAGACCATCATGTCGAAAGGTTACCTAGCCTTAAAGGATAATTTAGCTCGAGACCATTGTATTTTACGGTTACTTTAGCTTGAAACAATTTTGCCAAAAAGTTGCTGTAGCTTGAGACTATCGTGCCCTAAGGTTAACTTAGCTTAAGGCTATTAGGCCCCAAAGTTACCCCAGCTTGCGACCATTGTGTCCTAATATTTTATTAGCTTAAAGTCACTAGGCTCCAAAATTGCCCTAGCTTGTACCCATCGTGCCATAAGAAAACCTTAGCTTGAGGTCATAAAGTCCTAAAGTTATACTTGCTTGAGACCATCTTGCCTTAAGGAAAAGTTAGCTTCAAGTCTTTAGGCCCTAAAGTTACCCTAGCTTGAACGATTTAAAAAAATTACCCACTTATTCATCAAAAAAGTATTACTTGCCACACCCGAGACCACAGTATTGGGACCATAAAATGTCGACATTTACTTGAAGATACCGTTAAGTCTAGCTCAGTAAACTTAAAAATATTAAGTTTTGGAAAGAGGAAAAAAATTCTGCGCTCTGACATCGAAATTGCATGTGAAATTGGGAAAAAAACCCCTTCAATAAATTTAAAAACTTAAAACATGAGCAAAATAAGAAGAAAAAAGAATTCATACGAAAAGAGATGCAAAATGCCAATGACAAGGAAACGAGAATCACTTAAAAAAGAACATCAAAAATCCGATTCGATTTGGAAATGCCATAAATCATTTTGGAGGTAGTGGGGAAAAAATCTGGCCGATACGCTGGCAGTGGTGCACAAAAGGTACGATCGCCTTTAATTCGGTCATTAACTAAGAGCATGTTAATGTCAGAACAAGACACCATCGAATGTAATCGAACAAATCGGACACCTCCAGTCCGGCCATCGCAGTTGAATCCTCATTTGTTTACCTGTCAGCTTTGAATACCTTCGACGGATGTCAACGTGCTTGACTGTATCCACCATCGCCCGCGTGACTATGACTGGATTGGTGCTATGGTGCCTTGGTGAGACCTTGGTGGGGGGAGTAGCGCGCACTAAATGAGCTGTGCGGGCAGTCGCAATGAAACTATAAATCGGGTAAGTTATTTATTCAGTGACGGCGACTAATGAATGGCTGATCGCTGGTGTCTAACGATTAGCTAAACGGCATAGCGACGCAACGTATGATGGAGCAGCCTGGTGGGTATGGGGATATTGATAGAGTGGCAATGCATAACATTTAATATTTGTAGTGGAGAAACCAAGTTCATGCGAAATCCGAATTTCAGGTCAGAAGTCTGTTTTTAAAACCATCTTAAAACCCAGACAACCTCCTAACCCCCTTTCCCCTCCCAAAAAAAATTCTTAGCAGCAGTTTTGAAAAATCGGCTTGCAGGCTTAGGCTGATATCATAAGCCAAAAGTCATAATAGTCAAAATTATCCCGATCGATGCTAATCGAAATTTAGAGTCTTACAACAACAAAAAAACTCCTCTTTTTTGGGGAAGTAAAAAATTCATCAACTCACAAATGGATATTCTCAAATAATTGTCGGTATTTTTTGCACGTTCTTTGATATTTTGACGACGACGTGTGCGGTTGCTCTCGTGCAGGTGAGTGTGTAAACGTAATGAACCTGAAGGAGCCCAGAGCCTCTCCGAAGATTGTAGGACCAAAGTCTAAACTAGATTCTTTGGTGCCAAGGGTCTGAAGATACGGCTAAGCCACATTCCATCATTCAGTGACATTACATTTTTTGTTTCGCAACGTTTTTCGATAGACGACTCTGCTTGTCGCTATTTCAACATCTCCTAAGGTTGTTATTGTTGATTTTTGGAATTTGTCCGCTTTTGTTGAATTGTTCCTTCCGTTCAGTCCTGACTTCTGTGAAAGAAGTTAAATGAAAGGATTTCAAATTAAATACATCTATCCGTGAGCGTTCGGATATCAGATGCGACTGCTGCGGAAACGAAATGAAATCCTGTCGCCAGACCAACCGGCAAATGTCCAGCCCATCAGGCAAGAGACAACCGACAACTACAATTTAATAACGGACTACAACAAGTTGACAAGGACAAGGCTAATATAGCCTAAAATATTTGATTCCATTCGAAAATATTCCACACGAGATCTAGTGAAGTCCGAAAGTCACTTCGGACCTCTCCGCAAAAGACTGACGGTACAAAAGGAAGCGGTCGGGCTGGAAGCGGTCAAGCTAAGCTACGTCGATAAATGTCACAGTCGCCGCCTAAAATAGTCGTATTTCGATTGTCTGTCGGAAGAGAGACATATCGCTGACATGGTGTGACATCCATGGTATGCATTCAAAGATTCCAGCACAAAACCGATGGGGCAGATGGTGATGGGGACTGGGCTAGTTAGTCAAAACGGCAGACGCACTCAGATATGGCTGCCGATCGCGATGCTGATTGGGAATACAATTCCGATAGACATGTTGTCACTAAATGAACTGTTCAAGACAATTCAAAAGGATTTTTTCCCATCAACAAATAACAACAACAACAACAACAACAACAAAAACTCTGCAATAAAAAATCAACTTCAAAGGCAAAATATGAAAATTTAACGCAAATTCGTCAAGAAAAATTCCAAATTTTTGAATAAACGCAGAAATTTATCGTTGTTTTTTTTTGTCGAAGTAATAAAATTTTGAGGATAAAATTTTGTTTTCAAAAAAAAAAGAGAAAAATGGCGAAAAAAGTTCCATCCGAATTTTGTTGGGATAACAATTTCGAATATGAAGTCTTGTGTGTGACCAGAAAATTCCAATGATCGATTTGGGTTGCCAGTCACTTCTCGGTATCGTTTCTGTAAAAATCTATCCGAACGACGGTCAGTGATGATGAAAACGTAAGCAACAAAAAAAAAAAATTAGCGGAAATAGCAATAATGGCAATGAAAAACCAATGCGAGTCAGTCGTAAATTTGAGTGACAATGCTTTGATATCAGAAGGCATATGCCCATCGCGGAAGGGACAAGTTGACCATAACGCCACCAGTCGAGACATTCGAGTTGTGTGGTCAGGAAGGCGGTGCCGGAATCATACAGAAGCAACTCGTCCCGGTGTCCAGGTTGGTGGCATTAATTAGCATTGCAGGTGGGCGAATGCAGCAAATCGTTCTCGTCCTGCCATCCCACACGACGAGCTTATTAAAATATCTCTAACTTCACATGTCATCCGCTCCATGCTGGGCCATAAATTTCACTCATGCATCAGTTTTTCGGTCAGCTTTTCGGAGCTCCATCCAATCGTAAGGCTGAATGTTCAGCTGTCAGCGTTATGATAAGTGTTCCAGACATGAAATTTCATTTTCAGTTTTATTCAAATAAGCAATTTCATCAAACTGAAAACGAAAATGCCAACTTCGTAGCGTCCAGTCATCTTGGTACCATATTCGAGGTAATCTATGCCAATGCGCGATAATACAAAAAGTAAAAAATGCCGGAAAAATGTTATTTGCTGCATTGCAAAAAGGATTCGGGCTTTAAGCAAAACTCGGCGAAAGGAAATGGCTGAACTGATTCAGGCTTCAAGGGAAGCTAGCTGAGAAAAAACGAGCATATGTGTATGTCCACCCTTTATGAATTGTCATTTGAGTCACTCTCCTTTCCATGGCCGCCTATCAAAAAAGCTAAGCCACTGAGGGGCTTTGTCCCATTCTTAGTCTGCTTTCGCCTAATTAGGAGTATAGCTCCACCATGCTTCTATGTGCATAATTCATACCGCACTGAACAAATACGTTATTCAGTCCCATTTCCATCACCAAGCCACCTCAAAGTACCAGCGAAAATCGGAAACTGCCACGCAAAAACGGAAGCAAACGACGTATAGGCGTGCAAGTATGCACGGTATTTGGCTGGTAATTTCCGCTCTGCCAGGTAACAGCTTTCCGGTTTGTTGTATGTGCACAATTTCATCACTGCTTTCACTGCAGAAGGGCGAAGGCCACTAGCAAATCGGCTTAATAGAAATTGCGGCACTCCCACTTGCCATCTTATATGCCACCACCGTGGGTGTTTATTCCGTTAATCCTTCCTTACTCAATAAACTGCAGTGGATTCAGTTTTTTTTCTGCCATTAAGCATCCCGACTTGCACGACTATGCGCTTGTAAATGACACGTCACCTATTTACTAGTCGTGGGTGCCGTCGAATATCCGCCATCGTCTCTCTTCACTTTAGATCCTATCCAATCTGTTGGCATGGCTAGAAAAAGCTCACTCCTCCTTCACAAAGTTCCCATTCGATTGATATGGAGTACAGGAGGTGTTCTGCATTTGTGCATAAATAATTTGCATATCAAATGGAAATGCAAGTCAATCAACTACAATGACTAAACAACTCTTTGACTGGTGAGCTAAGATCTTCCAGGATCAGGGGTAAATATTAAAAGCGATTCAATTTGTTCTTGGCAAGTTCACGATTGCCACCATTTCTTCCCCTCCATACTTACCTTTTCACCTTATCACCATTCTTTCCATTCAATTTAGCTATTGTCATCCACTTTTCGGCCCATCCCATCCGCAAAGTCCATGCACATAGTACGTACTCAAGTTTCTTGCGATATTCAGGAAAAAACCCCACCAAAGATTCAACCACCGGCAAGAGACCAAAAGCAAACTGATACTCCCTTGTTGACAGAATGCACCGTTACCTTGTTGCCGCAACCATTCTTATTCCGACGATTATAATGGCAGCAACCATAACTGAAAAGTCCATAACTGACTGACTACCTCGGCTCTTGCGTATTTACCATCAATACACACGCATACGTAAAGTACCCTTCACACCGACTCACACCAAACTGAAAGGCTTCGGCTTTATTCCGACCATCCGTAGCCATTCAGTTGCCTGCAGGTAAATTACCTTATTTCTCTTCTTTAATTTTTTTGTGTACTCGTACTTTTAAGGAACTCGAAAAATTACCCTTAAGGGAAAAAAAACTATATGCAAAACGAAATGAGAAAATGTTAAAAACGTCATCAACACCAAAAACGATGAACAAGAAATACCAGAACGAAAAAGCCCATACCACCGGACTGCATTACGGTTGAAACAACCCTCATCCTTCGACCGAGAACGTACGGCTTTTCGAATGAAAACTCAAACGAAGGCCGCCGTGAATTTTTGTTCTCAGCCGCTTTATATCAGAATTATGCAAGTTTCATTTAAGTTACCCCATCCAATTCTGAATGTACCCTTTCACCTGGATGATCCCTCCTCCTGTGTGTTATATGCACAGTTCCTTTCCTCCTCAAAAAAAATTATTGAAAGAACTCGCGCGGAGTCTGACTGTGGGCTGCAAATAATGCTCGCCATCATCGCCATTTGTACGAAAAGCCAAACTGATTGTCGCCGTCCATTTTAGAAAAAGCGCTGCTTTGACAAACATTCGTAGTACTTACTTTTTTAAGTAGATCATCTTAAAATGTGTTTGAGAACATATTTCTAACACCTGTGCTTTTAAGTGAACAGTCCTGAAAATATTACGGAGCACACACGACGGCGAAAAACATTTCCAAAAAGTCACAGTTTTGAACAAAGCCACATCAGCCTTTGTAAACGTATTTTTACTTTGAGTTATTTTCAAATTTTACACATTTCTGATTGTGTATTTTTAGTTATTGTCTCAAAAATTTCAAAGCTCGTAAATAGAAATTTTTCAATAAAAACCATCGAAGAGAAAAGAAATTAAACATTTTGCAGAATAAAACGTTTTTGGTGTAATTTTTTTTCTTCTAAATTTAAATTTCTGTGTAAAAATCAACAAAAACAAACGTTATAGAAAATAT
This sequence comes from Atherix ibis, assembly GCA_958298945.1. NCBI lineage: Eukaryota > Metazoa > Arthropoda > Insecta > Diptera > Athericidae > Atherix > Atherix ibis. The sequence goes on along the minus strand of OY282610.1, from coordinate 23,955,631 downwards.
CATCTTCGATGGGGAAATATTTTCAACGCCTGTAAAAAGGAGAGAAAAAAACACCGCGAAGTAAGCTTATTGGTGGTTGTGGTACTGAAGATCGTAAATAAGCAACTGCCCACTGGATAGTATGAGCACCAATGCCGAGTGTTTTGTAAACATCAGTCCAGCCACCCACACGTGAGCCTCCGCCCGATAATATACAAACTCGACGGTTAGCAACACCAAAAATCGTGAATTGCCCGTAGTAAGCGGTGAATATACGGAAGAACAGGCATTGAGGTCCGATGGACAAACCGATAATGTGGAGGTGGAGACCAGGGACACGGTGGCAAACTTATAGAATTCATGGAAGATGCAAACTGTCTTTGGTTGGAAATCCAAAGATGCGAACATTTTTGTCAGTATAATTATCCATCATGGACGGAGGTCTACGAAAACACAGCTTAATCATCGAGCTCGTAAGGTTAAGGAAAAATACACTCGTACGGGTTGGCTCTGTCGTGATCGATCGTTTGGTGATCTTCATGATCGGTTTTCATAAATTCCATAGTGCTCACAAGACGAGAATGCTTGTCAAACACCGGTCATTCGATTGCATTGACGATTTCGAATCGAACAAAAACTATTTTGAAATAATCCATTTTCTTCGCTAGAAGTGCATTTATCAGAAATTACAATAAAAAAATTTCAGCAGAAAAGATAATTTTTTTTCAGTTCTGTTCGAAAATGCAGTAATTATTTTTGAAAAGTGAGGGTCCCAAATATGTATTCGGTAATAAGAATCGTAATAATGGACTTAGGAGTAAGAATGTGAAATATAGATTCGTAACTAATGGTCTGAAATATGAACTTGTATTCAAGCAATGATATTCAGAAGCAAGGGTCATAAATATGGACTTGAAAGCAAGATAAACTCATTACCAAGGGTCCTAAATATGAATTTTGAAATAATATTTGCAGATGTTGACTGAGAGTCGGGGTTCTAAATATTGACTCAGGAGGAAAGATGGTAAATATTTGTATTTTAGTAAGGGTCCCAAATATGGATTTATTAGTTAGGGTCATAAATATAGGCTTAAAAGTAAGAATTTTAAATATAAACTTATAGTAAGGGTCCAAAATATTTGCTCGGGATCAAAAATGATAAATAATCGAATGTTAGTAAAGGTCAAAAATATGGATTCGTTAGGGTCGTAAATATGACTTAAAAGTAAGAATTTTTTATATGAACTTAGAGTAAGGGTCCTAAATATTGGCTCGGGAGCAAAAATGATAAATATTCGAATGTTAGTAAGGGTTCCAAATATGGATTCGTTAGTTACGATCGTAAATATAAACTTAAAAGTAAAAATTTTAAATATGAAGTTAGATTAAGGGTCCTAAATATTGACTCGAGAGGAAAGATGCTAAATATTTGATTGTTAGTAAGGGTCCCAAATATGGATTCGTTAGTTAGGGTCATAAATATAGACTTAAAAGTAAGAATTTTAAATATGAACTTAGAGGAAGGGTCTTTATTATTGACCCGATAGGAAAAATGCTAAATATTGAAACGTTATTAAGGGTCCAAAATATATATTCGTTAGTTAGGATCATAAATATAGACTTAAAATTAAGAATTTTAAATATGATCCCGTAATTAAGTAGCAATGGTTCTTAGTATTGAGGCAAAAGTAAAGAAATTGTTAGTAAGAGTTAAATATGTAATATTTAAGGTCCTAAATATGAAATTGGTAGTAAGAGTTCTACATACCGACTTGAATCCAAGAATTATATATACGAACTCGTAACGAAGAGTTCTCAGAGAATATGTGGACTCAAAGTAATTGTGGATTTAGAACAAGGGTCCTAATAATTGACTCAAGAAGAAAGATGTTAAATATGAACTTGTTAGTAAGGGTCTCTAATATAAATTCGAAAAAAGGACCATAAATATGAACTCGTAATTAAGAAGCAGGGATTCTAAGTATTGTGGCAGAAGTAAAGATTCCACATATGAACTTGTTTCGAAAGGTGTTAAATTTGGAATTGACATTGAGGGTCCTAAATATCGACTTTAAAATAGGCGTATTTAATAAGAACTCATGACCGGGGCTCATAAATATGGTTCAAGACACGATTGCGAAATTAAATACTGACTTGTGAGTAAAGGTTCCAAGTATGGACTTGTAAGTAAGGGTCCTAAATATGAATTCAAAAATAAGGTTCATTAAGCATTTAATATAGACTCTAAAGCAAGGATGCTTACAATACATAGTGTCTTAAATATCGACTCATAATTAGGGATTTTAAACATTGACAGAGGTCTTAAATATTAAAACAAAGCAGAGGTCTTAAATATTGGTACAAAAAAGCAATCCTAAATATGCGCTCAGTAGTAAAGATAATAGAAAACCGTAAAAAATATCTCCAAATTGAAACTCGTCCCTAAGGGTCCTAAATATAAACTCCTCACTAAGGGTCTTAAATATGACCCATAAAAGTGTATATATTAAAATTTTAAGGTCCTAACTAACAGCACAACAGACAAAAATCGCACCGACGCATTCTTTTTTATTATAAAAAAATATTCTTTTTCTGACAATTGTTCCTATAAAAATAATTTCCTTCACTAATGTTGAATTATAAAAGTCTAAGTAAAGGACTAAGATTATATATGGTATCATGCGTGAGAATCCTAATATGTGACAAAGTCTAAATAATATTCCTAGTAAAAAAATCCTTAACAATGGCTTAGAATAATAATTAGCACCTCAATGTAGACCTTAATTTCAGGCAATTTTAGTAAAGGTCCTAACAACAGATACAAACCACAGACGCCTTTTTATTATCGTATTTTCTATGATAAACTATAAATTTTTACATGTTTTTTTTGCATAAGTTGCTCCACGAAATTTACAAATAATTTTCATATTTTATGTTTTCTAAAACGTTAATATTACTCCCAGTTCTTATTGTGAACTGTACGCTCAGTTCATATTCCTTTTATCTGTTCACAATAGTAATAATAACGCCAGTCGTAATTAGTAAACGAACTGATTTGTTGTCATTCACAATCACGTTAAAATGAAAATTTGTTATTTTGAATCTTGAATAGAAGCTATTGTCACGCAATCTACTTTTAAAAAAAAAATATATTTTAATGGCCACACATGTTAAAAATGGGAAGCATATTTTAATGGCCACCAATTGGGAAGCATCTTTTTTTGAACGATCAAAATTTAGAGGCCCACAAACAATAACAATTAATACGTACAGAATGTGAACTGATTTTTTTTGTCTAGAAAATTTCCCAATATTAAAACAGGTGGGGTAGTAAGTATACTTGCTCGTAGATAGATTCAAAAATAATCGTAGTTTTTTATATGAAAACTTTTGAAATTTCCAAACTGTCAATGCTTAAATTAAAAAATAGAGCAGAAAATGCCAGAAAAAAATTCACAATCAACTAAATTACAATCCGTTAAATTATATCATTTTCATTTTTTGTCGACGCATTTTTACTATATTGTCGTTTTGGTTGTCTTGTTAGAAAAATTGTAATTATTATTTTTTTTACTGAATACTTTTTTAAGGGAACACTTGAAAACCGAACAATAATAGAATCATTTTTTTTTCTTTTGAACGTTGTTTATTTACAAAAATAATTTTTAATACTCGTAAATGGCTGCTAACCATTTCGTGTCCGATGTTAGAACAATTTTTGAGGTCATTGTTCGGGAATTTCTTTTCAATTTTTTTTTCATTATTATTGTCGATTATTAAAGTTTCCAAAAATAATTAGCGAATATTTAACATGTCAAAAATGTCAAAATTTACAATAAAAAAAAATTTCAATTCACAATAATAAGTGTTGAGGAATGTCATCAAAATTTTATACCAACAAAAGAAAATGTTGTTTTTGAACTGTCATATTTTTAATGAGACTTTTTTTCTTCAAAAAGAAATATCTTAAATCGATATTGATAATAATTATATTTATTATATCGATGGTCTTAAGAATAAATTGTGTCATTTTGTGTGTTATTGAAGAAAAAATGCCGTCATTTAGTTTCTAATACGAGAACAAACAAAAAACGGTATAATTTCGTGTGTAATGAAAGAAAAAAATGGCGCCTCTTCTTGTATTATTGAAGAAGAAAATTATGTTACCTCGTGTGTAACAGGAGAAAAAAACGGCATTATTTCATATGCAACAAATGCCAAAAATCACATTATTTCGTGCGCAAATAAATAATAAAATGGCGCCTCTTCGTGTATTATTAAAGAAAACAATGACGTTACCTCGTGTGTAATAGAAGAAGAAAAAATGGTGTAATTTCGTGTGTAATGGAAGAAAATATTGACATTACCTCGTGTGTAATAGAAGAAGAAAAATTACGTTACATCGTGTGTAAAATAAGAAGAAAAAATGCGGTCCTTTCACAGAAGAAAAAAAACGGTTTCATTTCGTATGCAAATAAATAATAAAATGGCACCTCTTCTTGTATTATTGAAAAAAATGGCGCCTCTTCGTGTATTATGAAAGAAAAAAATAATACTACGTCATGTGTAATAGAAGAAAAAAAATGGTGTCATTTCGTGTGTAATAGAAGAAAATATTGACATTGCCTCATGTGTAATGAAAGAAAAAAATGGCGTTATTTTATGCATAATGGAAAAATCTATAAAAAGGAAATGAATGAATCTATAGTAACTAGCAAAAAAACAAATATTCGAAAGCACACGTTTTTTTCAGGTTCAATTAAGGTCTTAAAATCAATCGAATACACTGTGAACAATGGTGGCAGGATTGAATCTGTTATAATCTCTGTCTCGAAAATATCGTGCGGCAGACCGGAGCCAATATAGAAGATATTATTTTTATTAAATTCCTCCAACAAGTTGGCCTTACTGTTATGATATTAATATCAGTTAAGGTCTTATACCTTTGGAGGCAGTAATCAATTCTCATTGGTCTAAAAATAAGCGAGGACAAAACCAAATAAGAGATCATCTCAAATTTATGAGGCATACCTACAGTAGATAAGATTAAAGGTTACAATGGATAAATATATCTTTGAGGTTGCTAAGCACTCCAGATTGTTTAGGGTCTAAAATAGACTCCCTTAATAAAATCATTATTACTTATCAAGCCAAATTAAGCTTAGAGTACGAAAACTGTAAAATTCAATTAATGAGAAACTACTAAGGATAACGGTCTAATTATAAAAAAGCCATTGTATCTGGTGTGCATTGTGTTCTAACCGTGTCATTGGGTCGGAATTCTTTGAAAATGTAGAAAGAGAGATCATTACCCTCACTTCCGAGTGCTATGACCGTATGATAACTAACTTTTCTTATACTAAACTTAATGACTTTATTGTGGATAACATGTGGTATCGCAAGCCACACAACACCAAAAAATTTGGTTTTATTGCGCGTAAATTTCCACGAATATGTAATTTGGAGATTTTTGGATTAACCGTTTTGATGAATCGTCAAACTTTGAAGAATTTCATAAACTAAAATCTATTAAATAATTATAAAATGGCACACCAAAAATTACCTCAATAGGATAAATCCGAATTTCTGATCACAAATTGAATAATCCCATATAAGATAATATAGTAAACCTTATCCACCGTCTAAAGGACACAATTCTTGTCAACAACAACAAAAAATAATAATTTGCCAGCATTTTTACTTAAATCTTCTGACTTTAAATAATTCAAAAATCTATACTATTAGAAAGAAATTTTCACAAAATGGCCGACCAGTTTTTGATTAATTCATTATATCACCACTAATGTCAGCACAAACAATTTAAAAATAAAAATTTTACCGAAAAATTCTGCTTTTTCTTTTTTTTCTTTTATATTTTCCTATTGCCAATGCGACAGAGAACATTTAAATTTTTGAACATTTTTATTATAATAAACTAACTCATTCCCCCCCCTCCACAACTTCTCCCCCTTATTTTAAAAAAATTGAAATTTTTTTATAAAAATCTAAAATTATTTTTAAATAAACAAATCGAATGAGTAACAATTTATAAACGTTAACTAAAGGCATTTTTATACATTGTCAATTTATGGAATATGAAAGGGCTTGTATAGGGCGAGGAGGGTGGCGAGTAGATGAAGGGGCTAGAAACTATAGTATAAGAACAATAGATTAAACGGAAAAAATACTGACCCATTACCACAAGTACATACGAATGGTATAGAATATAATAATTATAACTTAGCCATAAGGGGTATTATTAAGGAATACCCCTCGACCGGAACATGAATAGAAAATTAGGAATTCCTATGCAATATAATTGATATGTTCACCTTTCGATATAGTGGCTCATAAAAAGGTAATCACCATTATTGGAATTCTCTTCTCCAGTGGCGGCCGATACGTTATTTCTCGCCTGTAGCTGTGCAGTAGCATAAATCGTCAGTTATTGGCTGCTGACCGTTGATCTCACATTTCAAAGCGGCCATTTTCTATTTACCACTCGACCTCTGCCACTACAATCCATAATAGTAATAACTGCCAGCATTATTATAAAAATATTTAAGTGGCCATTTTGTTTGTTAAACAATTAACTAAATGTGATTTCCTGTGTTATTTAATTAGCAATAACTTCTGCATTCGATAATTTTTTGTCGAATTTTCTTTGGGGTCTCAGTTTTAAAGAGTCTTCTGGCAAAATTCATATCGTTTATCTAATATTATTCGTATCCGATTTGTTTTCTACTTATTTCGATACAATCCATAAGCCATGAATAAATAAATTTCGACTATTCAAAAGCTACAAGAACAATTATCATAATTACTTTATCGTTAACAGTGCTCGTAGTCAGAGTTCATTTTAACTTTTAGACTATTTAAAATCCATTCGATTTGATTGCGTTTTAATTTTGATCGTTTGCTATTCAATTTTCTTACTTGACGCTAGTAAAATCCGTTATGACTAATAGAAAATGATCATTTTTTATTGGACGGGAACTTAGGGGAATTGTTTAATTGTTTTCTTTAACGATGATCTGTATGGGAAAATTACTAACAAAATATGTAATTTTTGTAAGGAAATTGTGAAATTTGCAATCACTTTAATAACCGCATTTAACTTATGACTGATCTGATTATTTGTTGTTAATTGAAAAACTAATCAAAAATTATAAAATATTATTGTTTTACTAGGAGGAGAAGAAGATTTCTGAGTGGTTATTCCATCAGCCTATTACCATTTTGAATGTACTTCTATGAAGCGAAGTTTTTATTTATATTAAAATCCGAATATTACGAGGCAGATCCTGCAGGAACGAAACATATTTTTGAATCTCGAAGACGGACATTTTTTAGTATATTAAAAAGAGCAATAATAACTTCAGAAATATTTTTGGATAAATATGATTAGATGCTGAATAAGTCCTTGCCTCAAAGTTCTAGTCCGTAAGCCCAAATGGGTTTCAGTGTTTGTTTTTATGCCGATTTTCAAATTTAATATTTCATTCAATAAACGTTGCGGATGGTAATTGAAGTTTTCCTATCTGCTTTAGAAAAATAGAAACTTGTGCAATTAAAATTATTTATTACCGAATATTTTCAATTACAAATTTTGATCTACTAAAATTTTTGTCCTTAATGATCAAAATTTTCATTAAGGACAAAAATTTTAGTAGATCAAAATTTGCTTTTACGACTACAATTTTTATTAATCAAAATTTTCATTAACGCCTACAATTTTTTGTTGATCAAAATTTCGATTTACGACTAAAATTTTTTGATGATCTAAATTTCCATTAACGACTAAAATTATTATTTATCAAAATTTCCATTAACGACTAAAATATTTATTGATAAAAATATTCATTTGAAATTTCCAAACTGTCAATGCTTAAATTAAAAAATAGAGCAGAAAATGCCAGAAAAAAATTCACAATCAACTAAATTACAATCCGTTAAATTATATCGTTTTCATTTTTTGTCGACGCATTTTTACTATATTGTCGTTTTGTTTGTTTTCCATTAACGACTAAAATATTTATTGATAAAAATATTCATTTATGACTAAAATTATTCTTGATTCAAATTTCCATTTACGACTAAAAATTTTGTTGATCAAAACTTCGATTAACGACTAAAATTTTTTGATGACTTAAATTTCCACTAACAATTAAAATTTTTATTTATTAAAATTTCCATTAACGACTAAAATATTTATTTATCAAAATTTCCATTACCGACTAAAATGTTTTGTTGATCAAAATTTCGACTAACGATTAAAATTTTTCTTGATAAAAATGGTCATTTATGACTAAAACTTTTGTTGTTAAATTTTCATTTACGACTAAAATTTTTCTTGATTCAAATTTCCATTTACCACTAAAATTTTTTATTGATCATAATTTTTATTTAAAATAAAAATTTTTTGGTGACCAAAATTTCCATTAACGACTAACATTTTTATTGATCAGAATTTTCATTAACGCCTTAAATTTTTTGTTGATCAAAATTTCGATTACCGACTAAAATTTTTTGATGATCTAAATTTCCATTAACGACTAAAATTTTTATTGATCAAAATTTCGATTAACTACTAAAATTTTTTGTTGATCAAAATTTCGATTAACGACTAAAATATTTAATGATGAAAATTTTCATTTATGACTAACAATTTTTGTTGATCAAAATTTCCATTTATGACTAAACTTTTTGTTTCATCTTTAATTTGTCTGTCATTTTTAAACTTTAATATTTTGTACAACAAATGCAGTAGGTAGTGGTAATCTGTGTACCCTTTGGAATAGATTCTTGAAATTTTTCCTCTCTGCTATAAAAAAAATAGAATATTTAATAAAAAAAACTCACAAATTAGTCAGGTTTTCATATAAAAATCGAAATAAAAAGAAAAAAAAACGTATTTTAGAGTTTTCACAAATATGCTATTAATTGCACCCTTAAAACTTGATGAAAAACGAAAAAAAAATATTCGTATTTTTGGAACAAAATCACGTCCCATGCAGATCCCAAAATAGTTTGAAAAAAAAAGAAATTTCAAAAAGCTTTTTCTTTATTGAAAATCCTGAAAAGCCAAACATCATTCAATAAAATAAATGAAAACAGGTGAAACTGAAATATTTGTCAACAAATCAATAAAAATATTGAAAAGAAAAATTGACAAGGACGAAAATATTACAGGTAATTTTATTCGGTTTCGCATTCATTTCGTATTTTGTAACGCAATATTATGGTATACGCTTGAATTATCACCAATTTCAGTAATATTTTATTAAAATCATCAACTGGATGTGATTCATTTACTAAATAGGAAAATATTATGTTGTAGTCCCATTGAAAATGTCCATTTTCAGGCTGAACACCGCAAATGGCAGCAAAGACCTCCCATTCTCTGTATGCGGTTGACGTAGTAATCGTTCACGACTAAATATTTCGTTTTGAATTTATGCGAAAATCCTAGTTGAACGAAACATAATCTAATAATGTGTAGAGCCTAACTAGTAAGCCATGCCCCTTGTAGGATCAACGAATTGGCAATTCATTATGGAAAATGGTCGGTACCCAGAAATTACGGAATTGTGTGCCTCCGAAGTGTACGGTTTTTGTGACGCGACCACCAGTCCGTGCATCGATTTGCAATTATGCACTTCCGGACAGAGCCATCATCGTTGGCGTTACAAAATTTTCCATTTTGCAAATAGTCTGGCTTGATACGAATAAAGGATGGTGGTGGACAAAGCTTTCGAATGGCATTCACCAAAATCATAACCAAACCGATACTCCCTGACCTCATCCGCTCTGCTTGATCCCAAATCAAAGGACTTTAATCGCTGGTAAATAGACTGAAATCATACCAACCACACTAGAAAGGCCTACAGACAATTGCTGAATCCCATTGCAAAGTTACGCTAATTCCGAATTTATAACAATACACCTTTCTACCTACCTACTAGTTACTATTATTACTATTATTATTATTTCTGTTTCTATTACAGCCATTAACAAAATAATTTGACTTACTATAAATTAAAAGACCCTCAAATAATCTTTGATAAGGACCTCATTGCCATTAGTGAAGATAAAGTTTTAAATAATTCAAAATAAAAAATTATACGAGTATAAGTGACAAAAAAAACACTGAAAGATTTACAAGATCTTGAATTTCACTTTAACACGATTGAATCAGACAAACACAAAAATTCTATTTTTTTATTATTGCAATATTACAACCAACAAAATAAGTATTATAATGACTAAAAATTTCTACTATTGATCAGTGGTGGCGAACCTTTTTAGATGCGCGTGCCAAAAATTCTCAAATTAATAAACCAAAAATCCTCAAATAACTACAATTATCAATTACTAAGAATTTTGTTGATAACAATTTCCGTTAACGACTAAAAATTTCCATTAATCTAAATTGCCATTTTGACTAAAATTTTTGCCGATCGAAACTGGTATTTGCGACTAAAATTCATTTCCTATAAAAATTTGCAGTTACAACTAAAGTATTTTATTGACCAAAAATTCCTTTAACGACTAAATTTTTGTTCATCGAAATTTCCATTCTCGACTAATGTTGCTGCTGGTTAAAATTTGCATTAACGACTAAAAACTTTTTTAGTTAAAAATTTCCATTAACGACTAAAATTTGGTTCATCAAAATTTCCATTAACGACTAAACTTTTCGTGGATAAAAATTTTCATTACCAACTAAAATTTTTATTATTAACGACTAAATTTTTGGTTCATCAAAATTTCCATTGACAACTAAAATTTTTATTGATCAAAATTTCCATTTATGACAAAAAATTTTATTGATCAAAATTTCCATTAACGACAAAAAAATTTCATTAACGACCAAAGTGTTTGTGGATCAAAATATGGATTTACAACTAAATTTTTTGTTGACCAAAGATTCCATTACCGAATAAAAATTTGGTTGATCAAATTTCCATTGACAACACTAAAAGTTTTGTTGATCAAAAATGCAATTTACGACTAAAACTCATTTCTGTTGAAAATTTGTATTTACGACCAAAATTTTTTGTTTTCCAAAAATTCCATTAACGACTAAATTTTTTGTTCATCGAAATTTCCATTAACAACTCAAACTTTTTTTGTTAAAAATTTCCATTACCGACTAAATCTTTTGTTCATCGAAATTTCCATTAATGACTAAACATTTTCTTGCTCAAAGAAAAATTTCCATTAACGAGTAAAATTTATGTGGATCAAAATATGGATTAATGATAAAAAAAATTGTTGAGGAAAGATTCCATTAACGACTAAAATTTTTATTGATCAAAACTGTCATTAACGACTAAAATTCTTGTTGATCAGCTCTTTCAGTCGTTAATGGACTAAAATTCCTGTTGGTCAAAATTTGTATTAACGACCAAAATTTTTATCGATCAAAATTTACATTAACGACTAATATTTTTAATGACCAAAACAACTAAACTATTGACCAGTTGATCAAAATTTACGTTAACGACTAAACTATTGACCAGTTTCATTAGGTAAACTGGCAATGCCAACTTATACATAGGATAACGTCGCTAAATGGCCTCATAATCAAGGCGCTACAAAAAGCTCTCCAGCTTTCTTTTCAAAATTCTAACATACAAAAAAAAAACAATATTTTCAAAATGATTTCCAATTAATATAATTAATCAATTATTAAGTTCAGAAGTAATAGAACATCGCCAAAATAACCGTAAATAATTATAACAGTACCAACTTGGGAACCGAAAAAAAAATCAAATTGATCCCAAAAATTAATAAGAAAAAACATCTCAAAACACCTTAAATTTTGGTTGAGAGTAACGTGGTCCCAAATAGAGCAATTGAACTCCCTGACCAAAAAAAAACTCAGAAACTCACCAAAAATCCGAACGAAGTATTCACTCACATTGAGTCATATCTGGTTGGGCTCGGCAATCTTCGTTAATTGGCTAGACGGAAATATTTCCCACACCAACAGGTCTTCTCAAATCGATGTACGGTACGACATTACATGAAGCCGAGTCTGATCAATTGGTTGAGTGGATGAAGTGGGCTCCAACGTGAATCGTCATAATTGTCTCCATCAATTCTACCATCACCAGCACCATCCCCATCATCATGCCCGTCTTCATGATCGTTATTATCATATCCACCATCAATTATAATTCATAGGCCCTAATCATATGGTTCACATTTTGTCTGGATCACACCACCAATAAAAATCAATTTCGTATAAAAACTGTAATCACTCAGAGCGATCCAATTATAAGCCAATGAAAGTCTAAAGGCCCCACACTCATCGTGCACGTTGAATCTTCATCGGCAACGCTGCGTGCCACCCATTCAGTGTGAGAGAAACTGTGTTGTCGCTTCACAATCTTGTTCTTGGTTGCTGCTCATTGGTCTTATGGTCGTTGGTCTTAGATCGCTGGTCGATGATGGACGAGAACCAGCATCAGACGGTTTCGTTCTGCCATTATTATGGTCTCTGCTAACAAAGTCATTTCGAAAGAGGTCAACCAGACACGCTCAACCTGTGCTGAGTATCGCGTCGTCTTATCCGAATGGTTAGCTGAATTTGCCAGCACCGATAGTAAATTTTATGCCAATAATTTCGTTCTTACACAACCTGAGTGATGGTGTCCTAATATCCTCTGAAACGGCAACAATAACAGACTCAAATTAGATTTGGAAAATATATAAAAAGTTAACAAAATTAAGATTATTTTGCAAACTAGTTTATTCTGATTTTTAAAGAATCCCAAATTCTTCTATCCCAAAAAGACAAAATTTTAAGACAACCGTTCTACTGGTCCTCGCGTGACAGACTTTAGATTGTATTGATAAGACCTAACCCAAACTGATAAGATTGAGCCTGTTTGTTGTAGTAGAGAAAAGAAATGGCCAAATGCCAGACGGATTTACTCCTGCACCAAAGCTGATCTCGCGAAAGATGCAAATTAATGTGACTTACAAAAACAGGTAATCAAGTTGCCCAAGAATGGCACCGATCGTACTGCAGTTTTTCGATGCTGCGATAAAGATTGTCGATGGTAAACATCTTCCCAATCTGTTGAAGGTAAATGGTATATTTCCCGCTCCTTTCTACCGGCCATTCACATGTTGTGTCTGACCTCCTGTAAACATGAGAACCGAAGCGCCATCCAGTCAGCACCTATATACCTTCTCGAAGCTGAGGCTTTGCTTGAGTCATTGCTGATGCTGCTCCCGATAATGCTCGTCTTCTGTCCCGTCGCTGTTGGTCTTTTGCTGCATCCCTCAGTATCGTCATCCCCATCGCTATCAACCTTGTCGCTCTCGTCATTAGTATCGTAATCGACTATCATCCATCTCCCTAAGCGCCCTCACCTCTTGCACGTGCCACCGGATTCAAATCGTCCGACCCCTTCGCTCATACATACACAGAACAAAAGTCCAGTTCAACCTCCGTGATGGGCACTGATTACCATTTAAAGTCGATATTATGTGTTTTTCTGAAAAGCCTTTCCCGTTGCGTTATCATCTCTGCACTCGTACTTCGGCTATCGTCGAGCAGAAAATATCCCAGACAATTTCGCAAAGCACTAAAAACGTGCACGCTTCCAAATTGCCATCCGAGATTATGTCAAATTGGAAAATCGTTAGACTTGATTGACTTTTAGTTTTGTTACCTTATCCAGTCAACCTGGCTACGTATTCGAGACTATCCATCATCGCTATTATTGGTATTTTAGCGAGTATCTTAAGGTAATTTTCATAATCCATTTTTCGATATTTGAAAAGTCAATAGTTACCAGAGAATCAAATTCGGTGTTCAGAAATTTCTGCGATGAGGAAAAATTTTAATTAGTTGCACTCAGCCAGTCAGCTGTTATTCAGTCTAAACCCGTTCACCACGACTAGACTAATTAAGACGCTGAAAATATTTCAAAGGTAAATTTTTCCGAACAAGAACTAAAAAGTACATTTTCTTCACCTCAGGTCCATATTTGTTTACATTGTTACGATTCGAAACTCTTGTCTATAGTCGAAGCATAACAAAAAGTTCAGTAGCAAAATTATGATAGCGGAGAGTGAATAAAGCTTGGCAACAACAGAGGTTAATATACTACCAAATGGCTAGAAACTTCTAAGAGTAGTCGCGTGGGAATATCCGTTGAAAATCTACCTCGTTGGAAGGATATGCACTGGAAAAGTTCCTAGTTTGAGAATTACTAAAGTTGGCCGAAGGCTGAAAGAGTTTGGAGAGAAAACCTGTTGCATTGGTTCGGAATGTTGTGTAGAAAATACTACCAACGATTTAGCGGATAAGAGTATACGAACAGCATTTCTTCCAGCTTTAGCAAATAACAACACCTACAACTGAAGCTGAGTATGCACATTTCCTCCTGTTCTATTGGCCAGGACACCTTCTACGCCGAGTAAGCCGCCATCCTGATGATATAGCAATCTGGGCGAAGTCTTGCCCAACTTTCTTTCTGCCAAACAACTAATTACGACGACATACATCCGCCCACGTTCTCACACAATTGCAATTTTTTCAATGTTGCAAATATTATTTAACCAAAATGGTTTCATTTTTGGATTGTTGAATTTTTACCTTTTTAACTGCTATTCGCACTTGCAATTGTTTACCATCTGAAAAATTTACAATTTCAAAATTTCTTCAGCAATTTTGTCATCAACTCATTCAAATTTGTGCATTAAAAACTAAAATTTTTATTAACGACTAAAATTTTTGCTGATACAAAATTTTAAATCAACAGTAAAATTTTTATTCATTTCATCATTTTTTGGGTCCAAAATTTGGATTTACGACTAAATTTTTTGTTGACCAAAGATTTGATCAACAAAAAATTTAGTTGTTAATTGTTTTTAACGACTACAATTTTCATTAACGACTAAATTTAATCTTGATTTAAAAAAATTTTTGATCATAATTTCATTTACGACTAAATTTTTTTGATCAAAATTTCCATTAACGACTAAATTTTTTATAGATCAAAATTTTCATAAACGACTAAATTTAATAGTGATAGAAAAATTTGTTGATCATAATTTGCATATACGACAAAATTTTTTGTTAATGCAAGTTTCCATTAACGACTAAAATTTTTATTGATCAAAATTTTCATTAGCAACTAAAATTTTGTTGATTTTAATTTTCATTAACGACTTAAAGTTTTGTTGATTGTAATTTCCATTTACGACTAAACTTTTTGCTACCCAAAATTTACATTAACGACTAAAAATATCTGTTTATAAAAATTTTAAATCAGGACTCAAACTTTTATTGATCCAAATTTGCAATAACGACTAAAACTGTTCGGATTTTTTCCCAAAAAGTTGGGAAAAATTTTATTGATGAATAAATAATTAATCATTAATGACCAACATTTTTTGATCAAAATTTTCATTAACGACTAAAATTTTCATTCATCAAAACTTCCATTAACGACTAAAATTTTTGTTGATCGAAACTTATTTTTACGACTAAAATCATTTTCTTAAAAAAAATTTTGCTAACAACTAACATTTTTTACCAAAAGTTCCATTAACAACTAAAATTTTTTTGATATAAATTTTCTATAAAAACAAACATTTTTTAATCAAAATTTCCAATTACGAGTAAAAATTTTTTTTATAAGAATTTTAAATCAGGACTAAAGTATTTTATTGACCAAAGATTCCTTTAACGACTAAATTTTTGTTTATCGAAATTTCAATTCTCGACTAATATTGCTGCTGGTCAAAATTTGCATTACCGACTAAAATTTTTTTTTAGTTAAAAATTTCCATTAACGACTAAAATTTGGTTCATCAAAATTTCCATTAACGACTAAAGTTTTCGTGGAAAAAATTTTCATTACCAACTAAAATTTAAAGTTTTGTAGATTGTAATTTCCATTTACGACTAAACTTTTTGCTGCCCAAAAATAAAAAATTAATCATTAATGACCAACATTTTTTGATCAAAATTTTCATTAACGACTAAAACTTTTATTCATCAAAACTTCCATTAACGACTAAAATTTTTTATAGATAAAAATTTTCATTGACGACTTAAATTTTTGTTGATCGAAACTTATTTTTACGACTAAAATCATTTTCTTAAAAAAAATTTTGCTAACGACTAACATTTTTTAACCAAAAGTTCCATTAACAACTAAAATTTTTTTGATCTAAATTTTCTATAAAAACGAACATTTTTTAATCAAAATTTCCAATTACGAGTAAAAATTTTAAATCAGGACTAAAATTTTTATTGATCAAAATTTGTATTAACGAATAAAATTATTTTCTTATACAAAATTTCATTAACGACTAAAATTGTACCCGAACAAAATTTGAATTTTGGACTAAACTTTTTTGATTTGATTTTTTATTTTTGTTGATAATTTATTCAAGATTACAGCTTTAATGACTAAAAATTCTATCAAAACTCTACTAAAATTATTATCGTTCTTATAACAAAAATTTCTTGTAAAATTCTAAAGCATCGCTTATGATCGTACAACCAGACCAAAAAATTTTGTTTATAATTGTAAAATTATTCAAAGTTTCTGTATATTTTAACAATTTTTATATTTTATAAATATTTTCTTAGTCACGCCACATAGTCCAGCCCAAATTAATTTCCACCTATTTCAAAGTGAAAGAAAATTTTCCACCGATTTCAAAGTGAAAGAAGAAAATTACAAGCAAAAATAGTTCAACATAAGGACTTATTCCTATTTACATGCAACTTTGTTGCCAAATTGAAGATAGTTGGAATGATAATACCTCATCAATTTCCAGAGCGATGAATACAATAAAAATTTCACCATCACCAATGACGACGGTGAATTTTTATTTCTAAACGGTCCTGTGGGCCTAATCAAACGTTTCGAGGTCTTTAGTAGAAAACAACTGACGAAAAATCCACAAACGCTGCCATCCGCCCCTCCTGCTGTACTGATCACAATTTATGATATATGATGATATGATGATTGACAAGTGACGGAGACGTCCGTCACCATGGAGGAAGAGCCAACTGGACCATCGGGAAGGTAGCTGAATTTTAGTTTGAACCCCTCCAGAGAGCAGAGGAAGCTCGCTTAGTTTTGTAGACACTAACAGATTGAAGAAGCTATCAACAATTGGGTGGTCAAAGAAGACCAGAAAAAAGAAGAGCGAAGCATTTAATATTTTCCCTGCACTTGTTGACATCCTCTCCATCTTCAACTATCGGATCAAGCTGCAAAATTTTAAGAAAACATTCCGACAGCGAGTGTGTTATTGGACAACATTTAAGACTAACCGCAAAATTAAAGCTCTCCCGAACCATGTTCCTGATCTCCTCTAACCGGCAACTTATTTAACAAACAGAAATTTAGTTTAGACTTCAGCGACTTCAGAAGTTATGCATATCGACTGAGAGTAATAATTTGATAATCGTTGAATGATTTGAAAACGGCTGCTAGTCTGATACGTAATGTGGGCAATCGTCAGTAGCCGATGGCCAGCTGAATTTTAATTTACTAAATTATGGACCTCCCAATGGAATGGATTATGAGTCATTTCAGTGCTACAGCATATTGCATACCAAAATGAAAGTTTTCCTAAAACTCTTTACGAACTTGCATAAACGGTCACAATGGTACAAATACTTAAGAGCCCACCTAGTTAACCCTGAGGACCCCATATGATCTCCTCTAAATTAAGTACCATTATTGATAGTAAATTGCCCGATATCTATTGCCACCCACGAGAATGTCTTATGATTCCATGCTCCACGACGAGTATGCCCCATTACCATACAAGGCCGTTCCCGGACATTAGTCTGATAACAATCCTATCAGGGCGTTATTGTGATTAAGGCTCTCGCTGATAATTCAGTTAAGAGTTTGACTGACAGTCGACTAAATCAAGTGTCCTAAACGTTAATTGGATCCCATTCCATCAGCATTTGTTTGTCCAAATTAAAAGACTCGTTTTCATCAGAAACAATTTGACTAATCGTGTGTGGAAGCATATTTAATATTCTTAATCGGGCAACGGGGCCACGTCACAAAATCTACCATCCACCGTAAGCTTATCATCGATTGGACGATTGGGTTTTTCGGAAGCAGAGCAGGAGGTCAAATATGTATATTCGTACTTAACTAGCTTCACTAATTGAGTACCATGACCACAAGCGACATATGTATATCCACTTCACTGCTGCGGATGATCATGCGATGCGGTAGATCCCCTTCAGACTACCACCAAAAAAAATTCCGAACATTAAAACTCAGATCCATCCTGGTACGGCTAATAGAACGCATGCAGTGAGGCAGACGTTCCATTGACTCGAACCGGAGAGAAAGAAAAGGAATTAAATTCGTATAAAAATCCCATTAGATTGGCCCATTAATTCCAGAATTTATTACAAGTCAATTGGAGAAAGACTGTGCAGCTCCTGAAGTTTAAAAATCGAACATGAAAATTTCATCAGTCGTTCGCTGAGGTGCAAACGACATGCACAGGTAGAAGAGTCACAGCATCGCAGCTTTCTCAATCGAACAGTTTATTTTCAGGGTTTTTTTTAAACACATCTGCTAGTCGTCTTTAGGGCAATTTCAGCCCAGGTAAATTCAACTGTAATTTTTTAATTGCAATCCAAAATAGTTATTTTTTTTTTTGACTCAATAAAGTAAAATTACTACCTTGATTTGTGCGACATATTTTTAGGGTTGTGATTACAAATTCGAAGGACTTTTGACCAAAAAAAATTATTGCTATCAAAATTAATGGAGAACCAAAGCTATGCAGAAAAATAATTTCACTTGAGATGGAATTTAACTCTGCATCCTAGACCTTGATTAGGTGTTTTAGACCTCAACTTAGTAGGGATGGGCAAAACCAAATAACCAAATCCTTTGCCATGCTTTCTAGACTTTGATTACATGACCAAGACTTCAAATGTATGTCCACGGCTGTAACCACATGACCTAGTTCGTGCCCATCCGATCTAGACTTTGATTACATGACCATGACCTCAACTGCATGTCCAAGGCTGTAACCACATGACTAAGTTCGTGCCCATCCGTTCTAGACTTTGATTATGTGACTGAGACTGCAAACACGTAACCTAGACCTTAATCACAAAAGCCAGACCTTGACCACGTGATCTTTACCTTAACCATATAACCGACACTTTGACCATGAGACCTAAACATTAACCACAAAATCTAGACATTTACCACCTAACCTAGACTTTAACCATAAAACCCAGACCTTTACCACATGACCTAGTCCTTGACTATGTAACATAGACTCTGACCATGTGACCTTTATCTTAACCGTATGATCTGCACTTTGAAAATATGACCTAGTCCTTGACCACACGTTCTTAACCTTTACCACATGGCCTAGATCTTAACCATAAAAAATAGATCTTTACCACCTGACCTAGTCCTTGATCATGTATCTTTAATTAAGTGACATAAACCTTAACCACGTAACCAAAACTCCAAATACATGACCGAGACCTCAATCACGTAACCTAGACCCTGACCACGTGACCTTTATCTTAACCATATGACCTACACTTTTACCAGGTGACCTACAGTTTAACCACGTAACCTTAATATTAACCACATGACCTAGACTTTTACCACGCGTTCTCGACCTTAACCACATGGCGTTCCTCTTAAAACCATGTGGCAGACCTTGACCACATGACACAGTCTTCTGTAATTTCAAATATAAAAAGAATCCTTACAAAAAAAAACCATCAATTTCTCCACAAAATATTTATTTTGATTTTTATTCTTTAACTTCTGGAAAATGTATGCCTCGAAAAATTGACTTTCACATTTGCCTCACTATTACACGGTACACTCCAATTTGCATCCCCTTCTCTATTCTCCCCTCCAACCCTTTTTAGGTACTTCATTCCGTGCAGCCAATTTGCAGTTTCGCAAAAATAAGATTTTCTCGAAAAAATACCAAATCAACACCTGACAATCCATCAGCATTTAACGCACGTTTCTCTTCGCTTCCTCTTCAATCTGGAGTAAAAGTTTCTTTTTGTTTCATTTTTTATTCGTAGCCAATCACTTAAAGATAGTAATTATTTCTATGTTCAGTGGTGGCTTCTTTTTTACAGTATCACATCTATTTCGACATAATAATCACAGTGCAATTTCCATTCTTTCACCACAGTTTATGAAATTTATGCACGTCCAGGTAAACTCGGAAATGTATAAACGTGAAAAATACCAACCGGACACACGTACTCTTTGGTATCCAATCAGCCTACCTTTAGCATCTCCATTATGTACTGCCAACTAAGCATAGACCAATTCCTTGGGCGCCATGCCCCAATCGCTCACAGCTATCAGGAGACACTGTTGCATAACTTTCAGCAAAGTTGCACACCTTTCATACAAAACCAAAACAAACAACAAATGGAAACGAAATTTTGGCACAACTAAATCTTGGATAAACGAAAAAATTAAAAGATCAGAAAATTATGGTCGCGAAGAAAATAACGCCGAGAAGCAAGCAGACTATTCGGGATAATAGAAAATCCGTTCAGCAAACCGAGAAAGAAAGAATAATAATGAGGGAAAAAAAACCGAAAATAAAATAAATGAAAAAGTCCATAGATGAGAGGAGGAAAAAAAAGAGGGCCAAAGTTGTGCGAAAACGCGAGCCACACCAATTCCCGTCGACATTCCACCCCGCAGGCTCTACGGCTTCGATTAGGAAATTATATTCGTTTCACACGTCAAAAACAAACAAACCATCAGTTATTTGGCGATAGCTGTGGTGATGATGACGATAATAATAATGATGGGGCAGTCGTCTCATGGGCTCGGCTAGCCCCATCATCAACCTGATCCATTGAGAGTCGCTTCCCTTCAACTGATACATACTACGCCCGATAATTGAGCTTCGATACTTGTTCGTATATTGAGTTTGGTTTATGCCAAGCAGTTGACCAGTTCGAAGGGGAGAGGATCTAAGGGGAAAGGAGTAAAACCATCGTGCATTGCCCCACCGCCAACCAAAGGCCCATCACCAAAGTCCGAACACAACTCTTTGCCATGAAACTTATGGAGATAATACAAACAATTCTTAGATCCGTTCCTCTTCTGAGATGATCTTTTCAATTTCGGATGCTCTAGACCTGCTGGAGAGCTGGAACTGAGAACAACGATTTCGTTAATTGCCAGGCTTTATGCTCGTAAGTGTAGAATAGTTGCCCGGAGCCAATTTTCAAGATTGCCACGAAGTTAAGGAATCCACCTAATCTTAAATGTTCTGACGTTCCACTCTTCACAATCCTTTCTCCCAATGTTATGGCAATGGCACTGACAGGCTACGATCGCCATGGCAGCGCTAACGATGCTGATGATGATGTTCGTTTTGGTTATTCACCATCTATACAGTCTCGTTACTCCCCGGCCATTGTGCTGTTTGTAATTTGCATTTTTTTCACATCGCCCTACACTATTGACCCCACGCACCTTTAATTGACCAGTTAAGTGGTCGAGCACGCAAACCAAATAACAAACGACCATGGCCGAAATTGTTCAAT
This sequence comes from Atherix ibis, assembly GCA_958298945.1. Lineage (NCBI taxonomy): Eukaryota > Metazoa > Arthropoda > Insecta > Diptera > Athericidae > Atherix > Atherix ibis. The sequence goes on along the minus strand of OY282610.1, from coordinate 23,934,063 downwards.
AAAATATTTCAAATTCCTCATTCCTACCTATCCGACATGTATGATCGATCGATCGATCGGCTTTTCGATTTCACTTTCTTCGATCGATCTAAATTTTAATCGACTTATTAGGAATCTCTGAAAGTATCTGGACAATTGAAGAAAAAAGTTTATATAATAAATTTTTGTTATGAAAACAAAGGACAAAAAAAAACGAAATCCTACAACAGCGCAGAGAATCCTTAAAGCAATCGTAAAAAATGTCAATTATTTTTTTTTTAAATAACGCACTTCGACAACAAAAATAATCTTTATTAGGAGCAGTCTCGATGGAATTGGTTCAAGTCCTTTTCGATGGGAGAATTTTCAAAAATCTGTGATTCTAGGGGGAGTCGAATTACTTTTCGGAAAGTCACGTAGAGAAGGAAGGAGTCCAATCGGAATAATAGAATATTAAATTCAGCAAAGACGCGAAATTCAAAAATCTGAGACCCTAACGACTCTATAACCTTCTTTGGAAATAAAATAGAAAAAAAGATAATGACAAAAAAATTTCCAATTTCAGAGCAAAGAGGGCGCCACCCAAAGGACACTGTACACTGTAGACCAAAAAAAAACCGATTTCAGTTAAGATGGCTTCTATTAAAAATAAAATATTAAAAGTTTTCTCCCCTTTCAATACTTTTGTAGGAATAATTTTAACATCTTAAAATTCACAACCCAATAAAATATGCCTCCTTACATCTTCCCCCTCGAACCTAGGCTCCTTCTAAAAATAGTAAAATCACTAAGAAAAACTGAGAAAAATTTATTTGGAACTTGGAAAAATGTGTGACGAAAAATTCAAATTTGCAAAAAAAACTCTCATCAAATTTCGAAAATAAAAAAACTAATTTCGAAAAATTAAAAAGCAAATGATAAAATGATAAAATATTGTACAAAAAGGATGGAAAATCTAGTCAATCAAAAAGTCAAAACTTATTCAGTAAATTTTCAACGATTAGCACATAATTAGGCGTTGGTAAAGTGTCATCGTCTGAACGGCGCAGAAGGATGGGTGTGGCAATGACAAACGCCCCAACCACCCTTCCTCCTTGGACCTTAGGCGCCTTCAAAAAATAGTAAAATCACTTTAAAAAACTGAGAAGAATTTAGTCGGAACTTGAGAAATTGCGTGGCGAAAAATTCAAATTTACAAATAAAAACTCATAAAATTTCGAAAATAAAAAAACAAATTTCGAAAATAAAAAAACTAATTTCGAAAAATTAAAAAGAAAATTGCCTAAAGAAAAATTTTATACAAAAAGGATGGAAAATCTAGTCAATCAAAAAGTCAAAACTTCTCCAGTAAATTTTCAACGATTAGCACATAATTAGGCGCTGGTAAAGTGTCATCGTCCGAATGGCACCGAAGGCTGGGTGTGGCAATGACAAACGCCATTTTTTTATTTTAATTTCTTTCATTGAATCTCTTCTAATCGACTAAGGACTAAAAATTGTGGTTGTTTTTTTTGTTCTCCTATTCACACACCTTCTTATCATTTAGACATTTTCATTCTGTTATTATTATTTGGGGTCCCAAATGGTAGCATTTTATATTTTTCAATTAGCCAGATCAGTCTCATCATTATGGATATTTATATAGAAATTTTCTTGTTTGTTTTTTTTTTTCTTGTTTTTGGGAACAGTTGATCTTTGACGATTGACTCCTGCTAATTTTGACCATTTTAACCACTGAATTATCGCCGCATGTATTCGTAATATTGTGAAGGTAGAATTTCTGTAGAAGGGAAAAAAATTTACAGACAAAAAACAAATTGACAGACCGTACCGATCGTAAACGGTGAAGAGTTGGTAAGCGAAGCGAACGGACAAATTTAAACTCAGGTAAACTGAAAAGAACTGGAAGCACTTCTTACCTGGGCCATCTAGCCAGACTTGATTAACGAGATGATGATAAACTGCGGAGGGTTAAGCTATATTACCTTTCATAAACAAACAAAGAACAACATTATAGCCGATGATCTGGGCCCAGCTATCCAGCCATCCAGTCATCGAGTTTTTTTTTTCATTCAATCCAACCATAATAAGATCCAGTCGCGAGGAGTACGAATAGAACGGCCCCACACCGAACAGGGGCAAAGGCGGCGGCATACACTCGTTGATCACCGTTGAAGACGAAGGTACCGGGCAGGTCGAAAATTATGCGGACAACTGCCAGCCAACGTGATACGGACAACATAAAAAAAACGACATTGTTATGATTTCATCACGAAAAATATTTTGTATGGAGCTATAATTTTGGGATATTATTTATGGCGTCCGTGGCTAACCAGCTATTCAAAAGCAGTTATATCGGCAGTTATGACCGCGGAGAGCGACTCTTAAGTGCTGCGGATACTGACAATATGAGTACGGCGACCCATGAGCACGCCAGACGATCATCCGTGCAAGGTGGTTTTGGTCGCTGTTATACGGTGCGATTTTGAACGAACGGTTCTCATACCATTCTCTCAGCCTCAACCATTGATCTTGTTGGTGGATCTTTTTCCGTCTGTACCACTAGCACAAGATCGATTGTTTGATTCTATCGGGAATCAGTCTGCATATCCTTGGAAGTTTTGTTCTTGTTTTCAATTTGCTTGTGCGATGATCGCCAATCGGTGTTTCTCCGTCGCCAGTCTTCAGTCGCCAGTCCCCAGTCGCCAATGAATTGTTTCGCCTGCAACAGCACTAATATACCGTCACGCTGACAGGTAGGTAGGTTCCCCGTTGTTGTACAAGCTCGTAAAATATGAAACGAGTCGGTGACGATGATAGGAGGTGGTGGTAGAATGACGAGGCGCCACCGTCCATTCCAGCTACACCAACTGGTTCATCTTGAGTCAATTTTGGGCTAACTTTTGCGAGAGTTACTAATTCATAATTAAATCTGGCGAGAACATTCTTTCGAGGATTTCTTTCCATTTTTTTAGCCAAGTAACATTTCCTTAATCCAGTTCGTTTTAGGGCTTTGGTGATTCCCCTATTCACAATTGATTCTTCTGACTGTTTGTCTCAAATCCCTTCTCAACGGAACTTACAGGAATTGTACGCTATTATTAGCATGGTGGAAAAGTTCAAAAGGCTAAGAGTTAGTGAGGTACTCACGATGCTAGGTGCCTCGACTTTAATTCGAAAACCGATCATCGGGAATGCAAGATGCTAGGTGCCTCGGCTTTAATTCTAAAACTGATTCGCGGCTGACCTAGCACTGTGCTGATTGAATGGATCGCAAACAGCTAAATATCGGCCAGTACTTGAACTTTAAGCATTCGAACCTGAATGTCTCCCGAAGCTCCAGTCCCTAATCACACAACATTGCAGCAACATTATTCTGGCCACACCTTCTCTCAACCATTCAAATTGCGTATCGCGCGCATCGTAATCGCATTCGGGCGCCAATATAATTACCAAGTCCAGAGAGAGTTATCATTTATTTGTTCTCAAGCTTGAGACCCTGCTAAACTCTACCGCACTGAAAAACCCCTTCCCCTCCTCCCCTAACCACAGATATTTTCGCTTAATCTCAACCTTTTATTGTTGGCAACTTGACTGATTTTTCTAGACTTTGTTTTTCTGCAATTTAACCAGACATCTTCTCGGCCACATGAATTTATTTGATTGTCCATTTTTTTTCAGTTATGTGGTTTTCTTCTTCTTCTTCTTTTCTTTTGAAAATGAAAACTTTTCTTTCTTCAGCCAGCAATCATCTTATTAAATCTTGTTCATATACTACACTTTTCGGTGTTTGATGTTCTTTTTTCAACCAAAAACAATTTATACGGTTTTTGATTGCAGCTAAACTAAACGATATTATTTTGTAGTTTGATGTTAAGCAAATATTATTAAAGTTGTATTTTTTTTTTCAATATCTTAAAAATAATAACTTTATTCCCATTTTAATCGGCAAAAAAGTCAACGTTTAAGTGATTAAGTGCGTTGAAGAAAATATGTCCACATTAAACCAGCAAATTTTCTATAATAAAATAAATCGTTTAATATAATCGGAAAATTATTAATAAAAACTACAAAATTTAATAACACTAAAAATAGAAATTCGAAACTAAAAAGAAGTAAATTTAAAGTGATTTAATATCTTACCTCTTATTGTAGTATTTAGAAAAAGAAAACTCCCATTTTAATAATAACAAAAACATAACTTAATCTCAAAGACAAATATTTTTTTTAACAAACAAAAATTAACTCAACCAAAATCGGTTTCGAAAAAAAAAACGTAAAGTCAAAAATTCATTACCGCACAAAGGCGCTCAAAAAAATTATTTAATCAATAAAAAATTATAAAATAAATAATTTTTACAGCAAATAAATTAAAGAAATTATTTGAATAGTGGTAGAAAAAATAGCTTCCGTAAGGAAAGTCCAGTAAGCAATCATCAAAACAATTGATTTTCGAAAAAAATTAGTTTAAAAAAATTATTCCCTCAAAAAAAAAAAATATATAAAATTTAAAAAAACCTCTCAAAAAAATTTATTTCCGAAAAAAATTGGTTTCGTTTTTGAGACAACCATTTGAGAAAAAAAACTATTGCTGATATAGGAAAGTTGAAAATATCATTTCAGAAGGGGAACCTAAATAATATACATTCGAAAACGATAAAACAAAAAGATTGCCTTCAAAAGAAAGAACTGAAGAAAAAAACAATTCTAAAAATAAAAATCAATGAAAAACAATTTAAAAAAAAAAAAAAATTTGTTTGTCCAAACATTTACTTTCAAGACAAAATTGTATAAAACATTTTGAGAAAACAAATATCTAATATTTAAAAATTTAAAAAAAATGGCTTAAAAAACTGAATTTTAAAAGGAAAAATCCAAAAATTCACTTTCGAATTAAAAAATCTACAATATTTTTCAGAAAGAAACAAATTCAAGAAGTAATATTCGAGAAAAAAAACCTTTTTTGTGACAACCTGTCAAAAAAATGTTGTAAACGAGGTAAAAAATTTGCTCCACGAAAAGAATGCAAATTTTTTATTTTCGAAAAAAACCAAAAAATTCTAAAGCAAAATTCAGAAAATTTTCACCTAAAAAAATACTATTTTCGAAAAAAAATTATACCAACAAAAAAAATTAAGAAACTCAAAAAAGCATTTCCGAAAAAATGGGCACAATAAAATTTTGAAGCGAAAAAGGAGTTTTACTAGGAAAAGGGCGCACATAATTTATGTTCGAAAGAAACTAAAAAAGTCATTTTCGAAATAAAAAATTTACAAAAAATTACTTTTGAAAGAAAGAATTAGCAAATATATTTCCTAAAGCAAATATCAGCCACAAATCTCAGAAAACCGCAACACAAATTACTATTTTCGAAAAAATTATTTCAAGAAAATAAATCGGCAAAAATGTTTGCTTTAGCAATCGAGCACAAATAATTTATGTTCGAAATAAACTAAAAAAGTCGTTTTCGAAAAAAAAAATTTACAAAAAATTACCTTCGAAAGAAATGATTACCAAATGAATTTCCTAAAGTAAATATCAACAAAAATTTCAGAAAACCGAAACACAAAATACTATTTTCAAAATATAAAATTTTTCGAAAATAAATCGGAAGAAATGTTATAAAAAAACTCAATATTGGCAAAATTTCTTTTGAAATATAAAAATACAACCAACCGTTTTCAAGAAAAACGCAATTCAAAATGTAATTTTCGAAAAAAAAACTGTAAAAAAAAAGTGGTGCAGAGAAAAATTGATAAAAAATGTTTCTTAGAAAAACAGTACAAAAAAATATTTTCGAAAAATAAAACGAAAAAATTTGTTTTCGACAAAAAGAGTGACCAAAAATTAACCCCCGAAAGGTGAAAATAAAATAATTAATTCTACATGGAAAAATCAATAAAAATAAGTTGCAAAAAAATGTAATTATCTACAAAAAAATGTGGCAGTAAAATAATAATTTAAAGAAAATTCCCAACAAATTCGTTTTCGAAAGGAAAAACTAAAAAATTCTCTTTCGAAGTGAAAAGTATACAAAAAATTAATTCTAAAAGAACAAATATCGACCGATAAATTTCGTTTCGATAAAATAAATTGAAAAAAATGGTTGCAGATAAAATCGTTTTGAAAAAATAAATTGAAAAAAATGGTTGCAGAAAATAAAAGTGAAAACATTCATTTTCGAAAATAAACGATATATGAAAACAGAAATTCAACAATTGCTTTTCGAAACAAAATCATGTACAAAATGTGATTTTCGAAGAAACAAATCGAGAAAAAATGTGCAAAAAACTGTTGAAGGAAAAAATGAGTTCAAAAATGTCTTTTCGAAATAGACCGCAAAAAATTTATTTTCGAAAAATAAATCAGAAAAAACCATTTTCGAAATGAAGAGTTATCAAAAAGAGTCCCTTCCGAGGAATTGAAGTAAAATAACTATTTCTGAATACAAAAATTAAAAAAACGGTTTGAAAAATTATTATTTCCGAAAAAAGTGTTTTCGAAAAAAAAATTACAAAAAAAAATTTTTTTTAGTCAACAAAATAATTGCACAAAAACCTCAACTAAAAAATTCTCTTTCGAAGTAAAAAGTACACAAAAAATTACTTCTTAAACAACAAATTAGGGGAACTTATTTCCGAAAGCAAATATTGAGAAAATAATTTCAGAAAAACTTAGTCCAGAAGTTGTTTATAACAAAAAAAAATGTTACGAACAAATTTATCGGAAAAATATTGTTTTCGAAATAAAAATTGCACGAAATCCTATTTTCGAAAATTAGCTTTTCAGAAAAACCGTCTAAAAATATTTTTAACAAAAGAGTACAATAAAAAACTCTTCGGGAACGTAAACCTTACAAGTTCATTTGCGAAAGAGTCAAAAAAAATTTTCGAAGAAAAAAAGCCAGTGACATTTTTGTGTTGCTAAACATCAGTCAACAAACACTTTCTATTTTAATTTACATACTCGGAAAGAGTAAATAAAACAGAAAAACAATTTTTAAAAAAATTTCCAATTAATAATAATAATTAAATGGCTTTTATTTGATTATAAATAAATTAAATAAAAAATAAAAATGAATTCTAAAAAATTCGAAATGGATAGAAATTTGTTGATAGACAAAAAAAAACATCAATGTTGCTAAGGAAATTTTTGTTTTTGCTAGCAACATTCACAGTTTATAGGCGAATTGATTTTTGATCAATAAAAATAGCTTGATTGGATTTTATTCAAAATAAATTTTAATACAGGTGTTACCTTTGAGCAAAACGGAAATTACCTTTGAGCAAAACGGAAAGCTTTAACTTTAATTAACTTGGACATTAAATAAAATTGATTTTATTTAATTTATGTTCACATTGAAAGTCTACTCATTCTTTGCCAAAAACTACCCATAATATTCTCACAGTAGAAAGGAGAGTGGGGAATATTTAAATAGCAGAGAAAGGAGGGTGAGTATTTTTTTTTTAAACGAAGATTGTTATTTACTTGTAATTGTTAGCTAAAGTGTGGAGGGTGTAAGACATCAAATATTTGTCGTTTGTCTTCAATTAGAAGCACAACTCGAAGCGGAAGAACATTCGAACGGCGACAGGCACAAATATTAGCACAACTGCTCATCTTTCCAAGACGTTGCCAAAAAGTGTACGAGTTACAATCTAAAAGTGGAAGAGTAACTTTCGAAAATGTAAAAATGCCCATTTGTAGCGAGGGTTGCTCCGACTCATCATGGGGAAATTGTGTGGTCATTTGGAATTTTACACGCAAAAATAAAAACGGAAATGGAAAAAAATCTATTTCACCCGCATTGGTTTTGATTGAATTGCAAAGTAGACCGTCTCGGAATTTGTCTGTCATTTACACACAGATGCGGTCAGATTTGAAGGAAATTACATTTTCAGTACCCACTCTCCATTGCTAGATTTTTCCCTTTTAGTGACTAGAAAATTCTATCTGAAATAAAATTGCTTGGATAACCGATCGATCTGAGTTCATGCTGATGAAATGGGAAAAACAATTGCACTGATTATCGTCAAATAGCCAGGAAACATGCCGAGCTTGCTCATCGTCCGCTCTTTGTTTTTATTGATTCGTTTGTCGAAAACCATATCGAACGGAAGGATTTCGCAAACATATCCCGCTGTTCTGTCAATCAATCATCGAATCGATTCCAAACGAATCTATTGATCTATAGAATAACAATAAAATTTAAATTCTGTTCGTTTGCTCGGCACGGAGCCGTTATGGGGCGGGCTACTTGGGAAAATATTTTCGAACAAAGTTAACTGGAGAGGATCAACATGAACCAAAAGGACCAAAGAGAGAAGAAAAAATTGGAGAAAAAAAAACAGAACAGGACGAGGTATAGAATACGAGAGCATAGAAGGACGTGGAGCGGTTGAGTTTGCTTTTGACCAAGAACGAACGCCCAGGCACCTCGGGTCAAATTTACTTCATCTCGCCACGGTTAATTTGCCCAGCAAACAACAAACAAATCCCTCGGTGCTCACTAACAACAATATGCGCATTGCCAGATAGAACGATAGTGGTTCGCAACAGCAAACGATGGCCACCCCCATCGGGCAGCAGCTTCCATGGCCCAGGATTCGATGTGATGTGTACTTGTACAGGACTCACGGAGTGTGAACGTTATTGTTGCTTTGCATTTTCTAAGAACAGGGACTGAATAAGTGGCAGCGAAGGCTCTAACTAATAGCTTCAGACACCTTCGTTACGCTACTCACCCATCCAAAGGAACTCCTGCACACCCCCAACACACGTTCAATTATCAGAATTATTTGTTTGCACAGTTTAACGAGTCGTAATGCATGTGAGAGTGTTTGGTGTACGATAGACGATAGCACAGCTCCATCGGATCAATGGCCTCAACGAGTATACCAGCCGGCACTGAGATCCTTCTCGCTGCTGTAGTATAGCCTGCTGATAAGGATAGTTACCGTCAGATTACATCGGAAAAGTCCAATACAAAACGACTCGGAATACACTTTGGCAGGACGAAAAAATATCGCAAAAAACTTTTCAAGAAAAATACACAAAAATCGAACAAATCAAAAGTCAGAAGTGCGACTCTTTAAAAAGTTTCCCTTATATTCCTGTTCGTCCTTAGATCGGTCTAAATAAAAGTTTATCAAAAAGATTTTTTTCCCATAATTTTGTTTCCTTTCTTTTCCATGTTTATACATAATAAAAAGACTGCATTTCCTTTGTATAAGAACGCAAAGTCCTTTAGAAATTGTATAATCGCCTTTTGGCTAAATTCAATTGAATTTTTTCAAAAACTGCGTATTCAACTATCAAAAAAAATATATTTACTATAAAAGAAAATTTTCACCATAAATTTTAATACCAGGAAAGTATTAATAAAAATTCCAAAAATTCATCAAGAAAGCTTTTGAGAAAAAACTATTTTTCACTTATTAAAAATGGTTTTATTTAACAAAATTTTAAAAAATTTCAAATTAGTAGAAAATTCAAAAAACCAAATAATTTTTATAGACAATTTATGGGAAACTAATTTTGCCAAAATTTTTTAAAAAATTCGGAGAAAATTCAGAAAACGAAATATTTTTTCAGGGACAATTTATAGGAAACTATTTTTAGCAAATTTTAAAAAATTTGGAGAAAATTCAAGAAACAAAATATTTTTTATGGAAAATTTATGGGAAACTAATTTTGCCAAATTTTATTAAAAATTTGGAGAAAATTCAGAAAATGAAATATTTTTTAGGGAAAATTTATAGGAAACTATTTTTACCGATTTTCATTAAAAATTTGGAGAAAATTCAAAAACAAAATATTTTTTATGGACAATTTATAGGAAACTATTATTACCGATTTTCATTAACAATTTGGAGGAAATTCAGAAAACGAAATATTTTTTAGGGACAATTTATAGGAAACAATTATTACCGATTTTCATTAACAATTGGGAGGAAATTCAGAAAACGAAATATTTTTTAGGGACAATTTATAGGAAACTATTTTTACCAATTTTTATTAAAAATTTGGAGAAAATTAAAATCAAAATATTTTTATTGAAAATTTATAGGAAACAATTTTTACCGATTTTCATTAAAAATTTGGAGAAAATTCAGAAAATGAAATATTTTTTAGAGAAATTATTTTTACCGATTTTCATTAACAATTTGGAGAAAATTCAGAAAACCAAATATTTTTTATGGACAATTTACAGGAAACTATTTTTGCAAAATTTTTTTTAAAATTTTGAGAAAATTCAAGAAACAAAATATTTTTTATGGAAAATTTATGGGAAACTAATTTTACCAAATTTTATGAAAAATGTTGAGAAAATTCAAAAAACAAAATAATTTTTATGGAAAATTTATGGGAAACTATTTTTACCGATTTTTATTAAGCATATAAAAATTCCTAATTCCATAATTTAGGAAAATTAAATTTTTTATGTCTTCTTATTGTTTGGGATAACAATTCAAAACCTTTAATTTTTTGGTGGAAAATAAGGAATTTTGAGTAAAACCAACAAAAAAAAATGAATTTCACTGAAAATAAAACATTCGAAAATTATCGAAAAAGGCTAAATTTTTCTACTACGAAAAAAATATCGTAATTTTTAGATTATTTTCAAGAACAAAAAAAAAAATAGAAAACTTAGGAAAAAAAGAAAAAAAAATGAAAGAAATTTAAAGTTTCCAGCGCTTAAAAAATTTTCAGAAAAAGATTGACCTTGAAAAGAAATCGAAAAAATCTTTCGTAGACCAAAAACTTTTATTCGAAAAATTTTCAATTTAATTAAAAAAAAAACAAAATTTCCTAAAAAAAAGGAAGAAAAATCCAACAACAAAAATTACCTGAAATGTCACATCTGCTCTATAGTTTCAATAAAAAAAAAACATTTTAGACCCATTGACAAAAAAAAACTACCAAAAATGTTCTTATAATCTTTGCAAAATTGTAAGTAAATTTTTTTTTTTTTTTAAAAAACTTACTTAATTTAATGGTCAGAAAAAATTATCCTTAAGTGGAAAACGCGCTTCGCAATTTTTCCACAATTTCAGCAAAAAAAACTTAAGACCTCAAAAAAATATTTTTTTTGCAACAAAATTTACACCATTAAAAAAATTTTTTTTTTTTAAATATTTTTTTTCGGTTTATTTTTGGTCAGCACAAAAAATGGTCTAAAAGCTTCATGAATTTTTATAATTATTTTAAAAAAATATTTGACTTCGAAAAAAAACATTTTTGCACATTTTACCTTTTTTTTAAGTTTTTTTTTTGAACATTTTCCAGAATTTTTCTCATATTATTTTTGTGATAAAAATTTCTCGAGTTTATATTGACTTTTTGTATAACTTTTCTTCTATTAATTTTTTTCTTTTGCAAAATAATTATAATTTTATGGAATTTAGTTAAAATAAATTGTTTCTCCTTTTCTGGAACACATAGGCAGGAATAGACGGCAAGAAGAGCTTAAACTTTATCCGAAACTGTGTCCAGGGAATTTTCTTTCTTTTATCCGAACTTTCTTCCATAATGAACTTATTTATTTTTAATACGATTTTTCACATAATAAATCGTATTATTATTTAGCGAAAAAATTCATTTTTTTTAAGGAAAGAAAAAATAATAATTTGCAAAAATTATTTATGCAATTTAATAACTTTAGTTTGAAAATATGAAACTTGTATGATTTGTCAAAAAATTCAAAGGTTCTTGCCTGAAATTGAAAGCTTTTATCCAAAAATGAAAGCACAATGGAAAAATGACCAAATAAAAGAGGTTTTTTTTGGCATTGGCATTAATCAATCGCAATTAAATAAAATCTGAATCTTTGGATTATTTTAATTAAATAAAATCTGAATCTTTGAAAATTGTTTAAAACTTCATTCAATTACCATCCCGTAGTGCGGCGGAAGAAGTTATATAATTTTTACCGATTACGTAGTTACTATCATTTTTATTTAGCAGACATAAATTAATTTAAAAACAACCAAATTGGTTTTTCGAAATTACCAACAAAATGTTTCGAAAAGTTTTTTCTGTGCTTTTTCTAATACACGGCCACAACAGGCCACAGCCGCCTTAACAAGAATCAGTTTGCATATAACCCAAAAGCTCTGATAGGCGCCATCTATGTGTATCGGCTGTTATCGAAAGTCATAGAGCACAAAATGGATAGTGGCGTTTTTTTTTTTATTGCATTTTATTTGCAGAAGATTACAATGTATTTGCCTGTCCGTTAGACAACTGAGAAATTATTTAAAATAAAATTGAAATTTGATTTTGGCCGTGCATTATTATTAGATTTAAATTACACATTAAGCTTATTGTCAAATAAATACATTGAAAATATCATCCCGGAAGTTAAATTATTTTATAAGGCTGTCCCTGAAAGTCATTTCTGTGACTATATAAACGAAGCAATGAATTTTGATATGCCTACGCGCTTAGATTAAAGAATACCTGAGGATAGGCCATATTTTCGTAAATGTATACGCAATTTCCTGGCCTAATTATTGCAGAAGCGGCGAGAAATCGTAACGTTTGCATACTTTTGTGTGGATTTCTTTATGTAGACATGACACCCACTGACATCTAGTTTTCCTAATAGGAATTTTAAAGTATTGTATAATTTATATTCATTTTAATTCACAATATTGCCAACAAAATTACAATTTAAATACAACAACACGCAATTTTTTTTTTCTACAATATTTTGATATTTTAGGTTTTTTTTTACTAAGCGCCTCAATTTTGTAGACTTTCGAAGGTTTTAAAAAACGCCATTTCCCATGAAAGTGGTAGCATACCGAAATAATTGCATACTTTTTGTTATTTTTGAAGTTATTATTTTGGCACTTATCTTTTTTGAGTGTATTTACGAAAAAATAAGTATTTATATAAATAGTTATATTATTGATAACATTTAATAGAAAGTTTTTATTTCAGAAAATGAAGTGTTTTATAAAGGGTTCCTGGAAGCTGGGAATTTATTTCTTTCGTTAAGCTGACATCTTTAGTTTTATTAGCGAAATTAATAAAAATTTATTTTATGATGTGCCTAAAAGGCTTTTAATGATTTATTTTGTCTAAAAAGTGATTGAAAAGTGAAAAGTTCGTCATTCAATGTAAATGTAAACAAATGTGATGTTTGACAGTTCAATATTTATCAGAAAATAGTTCAGTGGCGGCCGTAAGTAGTTTGTAAGAAAATTTAAGGGAACGAATTCTTTTAATAGTGCAAAAAATACTTTAATTTCTGTTAATTCTTAATTGAATAAGTAAATGTAACGATCATCTATTCATATGTTAACATTACAGGTTTCCACGAAATAAATGGTTGAGGTAAAAGTGGATTGTGGCAGCAGCAGCATCGGGAATTCCCAAGAATCACGTCACGACATTGTGTGCTCGCTCCACTTTCGTAAACCAGACATTAAACTCAGGAGCAGATTGAAAAGAAATGCTATTCCTTTCGTATTTGGTATATGGAAGAGCCATATTATAACGCATTGAAATCATTTTTGTAGGAAATCGGGCAACTATCATCAAAACAGGAAAAGGCTGAAAATGAACGAATATTTTTGTATTTTAGTGTATTTTATTTTGTTTAATTTTAAAAAGGAGTTCATGCAGGATGCCGTCGCATTGAACATTGAAGTTCCCCCTTCAATAATGCTAACGAGGAAAATGAGAATGTAATTTAAAAACAACGATTGATATATAATTTTGGCTTAAGTATTTTTAGATCACCCATAGCAACACAAAATTTTTTTGGTCTAATTTTAGACCAATCATTTTGCTACTATTTTTTAAGTTTCACTTAGCAATTTTAATTTTAGACCAAAACTATTAGTCACGATTTTAGAAAGTTTTTTCAGGATTCCAAAAATTTTTAAGTTTATTTTAAGGATAAAATTTGAAATTCTAATATTAGACCAAAAATTTTGCTACTATTTTTTAAGTTTCAATTGGCAATTTTAATTTTAGACCAAAACTATTAGTCACGATTTTAGAAAGTATTTTCAGGATTCCAAAAATTTTTAATTTTATTTTCAGGATAAAATTTGAAATTCTAATTTTAGACCAAAAATTTTGCTACTATTTTTTAAGTTTCAATTAGCAATTTTAATTTTAGACCAAAACTATTAGTCACGATTTTAGAAAGTTTTTTCAGGATTCCAAAAATTTTTAATTTTATTTTCAGGATAAAATTTGAAATTCTAATTTTAGACCAAAAATTTTGCTACTATTTCTTAAGTTTCACTTAGCAATTTTAATTTTAGACCAAAACTATTAGTCACGATTTTAGAAAGTTTTTTCAGGATTCCAAAAATTTTTAAGTTTATTTTAAGGATAAAATTTGAAAGTCTAATATTAGACCAAAAATTTTGCTACTATTTTTGAAGTTTCAATTGGCAATTTTAATTTTAGACCAAAACTATTAGTCACGATTTTAGAAAGTATTTTCAGGATTCCAAAAATTTTTAATTTCATTTTCAGGATAAAATTTGAAATTCTAATTTTAGACCAAAAATTTTGCTACTATTTTTTAAGTTTCGATTGGCAATTTTAATTTTAGACCAAAACTATTAGTCACGATTTTAAAAAGTTTTTTCAGGATTCCAAAAATTTTTAATTTTATTTTTAGGATAAAATTTGAAATTCTAATTTTAGACCAAAAATTTTGCTACTATTTTTTAAGTTTCAATTAACAATTTTAATTTTAGACCAAAACTATTAGTCACGATTTTAGAAAGTTTTTTCAGGATTCCAAAAATTTTTAATTTTATTTTCAGGATAAAATTTGAAATTCTAATTTTAGACCAAAAATTTTGCTACTATTTTTTAAGTTTCAATTAGCAATTTTAATTTTAGACCAAAACTATTAGTAACGACTTTAGAAAGTTTTTTCAGGATTCCAAAAATTTTTAATTTTATTTTCAGGATAAAATTTGAAATTCTAATTTTAGACCAAAAATTTTGCTACTATTTTTTAAGTTTCAATTAGCAATTTTAATTTTAGACCAAAACTATTAGTAACGATTTTAGAAAGTTTTTTCAGGATTCCAAAAATTTTTAATTTTATTTTCAGGATAAAATTTGAAATTCTAATTTTAGACCAAAAATTTTGCTGCTATTTCTTAAGTTTCAATTAGCAATTTTATTTTTAGACCAAAACTATTAGTCACGATTTTAGAAAGTTTTTTCAGGATTCCAAAAATTTTTAAGTTTATTTTCAGGATAAAATTTGAAATTCTAATTTTAGACCAAAAATTTTGCTACTATTTCTTAAGTTTCAATTAGCAATTTTATTTTTAGACCAAAACTATAAGTCACGATTTTAGAAAGTTTTTTCAGGATTCCAAAAATTTTTAATTTTATTTTCAGGATAAAATTTGAAATTCTTATTTTAGACCAAAAATTTTGCTAATATTTCTTAAGTTTCAATTAGCAATTTTATTGTTAGACCAAAACTATTAGTCACGATTTTAGAAAGCTTTTTCAGGATTCCAAAAATTTTTAAGTTTATTTTCAGGATAAAATTTGAAATTCTAATTTTAGACCAAAAATTTTGCTACTATTTTTTAAGTTTCAATTGGCAATTTTAATTTTAGACCAAAACTATTAGCCACGATTTTAAAAAGTTTTTTCAGGATTCCAAAAATTTTTAATTTTATTTTTAGGACAAACTTTGAAATTCTAATTTTAGACCAAAACTTTTGCTACTATTTTTTAAGTTTCAATTAGCAATTTTTATTTTAGACCAAAACTATTAGTCACGATTTTAGAAAGTTTTTTCAAGATTCCAAAAATTTTTAATTTTATTTTCAGGATAAAATTTGATATTCTAATTTTAGACCAAAATTTTTCGCTACAATTTTCCAAATTTATTTTCAGGAGTCAATATTAATTTTATAATTTTAGTTCAAAATTTTTTTTCAACAATTTTTTAAGTTTATTTCCTGGATTCAATTTGAAAATCTAATTTTTCCGTTTCTATTATTTTGCATGTGTGTGCTTTCTTACGAATGTACTGCCAACAATATTCTGTATAGAGGCCTATTATCCAGGTTCTTCTAGTACAATATAATCTAAGCCTGCGCGCATCTCTGCTGCCTTACTTGTGTACAATTCGTAATGGGGTATTCCGAAAGCTGTGCTGTACATTTGAAACTAGCTCCATCTATCGGCTACTAGTTGAGACCATTTCTCTATAGCCAAACAAACTGAAATAAAACTGAAAATTCGTCTATTTATTATCAATTGATCGAAATACCGAAAATTATTGATATTTTTCGAAATATTTCAAAGAACAAAAAAAAAACAATTCACAATAAACTCGAATAAAATTTAATGGAAAAGTTTTTCATGTTAAATTTTATTTTAAAGAAATTCCATCAAATCGTAAGATTGCAATTCACAATTAACTCTTAAGGGTTAAATTTTTCACAAAAATCTCGATTAATTTAATAAAAATTAAGAGAATTAAAATTTTTTTAAAATAAACGAATAAAAAAAATCTTATGGAAAATGTGTTCACAATAAATTATTGGAAAAAAATATTCATGAAGAGGCCAATCAGCTAGACGAATGAACAGTAAGGAATTCTTATTATTAAAAAGAAAAAGATGAATTTTGTGCAGATAATTCACAACAGTAAAAATTGTTCACAATTAATTCTTTATTTATCGATAGTCTAAATTCATGTTAATGTAGGCTATCCTTAAATTTTAGAGCTTTAAAAAAAAAATATCCGTTAAGTACAGGTTGAATTACAACCCCAAATATGCGAAAGAGTCTTAAAAAAGTTACCTCAAAACAATGGAATCCTGCAAGAGATTTTATGGCAGCAATTAGGGGTTGTGGGTTTTGAATCTCACTGATCCTTTGTGCCACCAAATGGCACTTAGAATCATATACATTTCACTACTAATTTTAAATTCTAAACAAAAAAAGAAAAAGGAATTTATGAAAATTTATAAAAACACAATTTCAATAGGAAAAATCTCAAACATTTCATTTCTTTTAGTTTTAACAATAAAACTTTTTTTACTAGTAAAAAATTGTTTATGAATGAAATTTAATTTATTGCTAACAAGTGTGAATATTTAAAATTATTATTATTTAAAATAAAATAAAAACTACAACAACAATTGATTCTAATTATTTCGTTGTATTTCTATTGTAATATTTAAAAAAATTCTATTATTTTATAAATTTTTTCTTTTATGTTGTAATAAAAACACCTACACTATTATATATGTTCACATATTTAAATACATGTAATTTTCGGTCACGGGAGCTGTTTATTTTTATTTCCAAGAAAGCCGCAAATTCAAATAATAATTAACTCCTCCTCGTGGATTTTATTTTTTATCTTTTTTACGATGACAGACTATAAGCACAATAATCACAATAATAATAATAAAAGCTATAAAAATAATCAATTCAATTGTTATCATGCCGATTAGTTAGGAATCCAAATAATTACACACTCATTCATAAAATTCTATTTAATTTCGTAATAGTTTTAAAAATAAATTTTATAGACAAGCATTTAGATGGAATTTATTTTTATGGGTTTTTTTTCTATTTGCACTTCCTTCGCTCTTATCTTTTTGGTATTTGTCTATTAGACCACAAGTTTTATGTGTGAGCTGAAAATTATTAGAAGAATACTTACGATGGCTCTTAAGCATTAAAAATATCATGGAAGAATATGGTAGTTCCCTAAGACTGGAGGGAGGGGGGAAGGGGGTCTGTTTACACAAAAATGTTCCATCTAAATTTTCGGATATTTTAAACTGTTTTTTTTTATGATGATTTTGAGTGAAATTAATTTGTTGAAATGTAAAGTTTTTAATAGCAATGACAACTATTTTTTTTTTTGGGCTATTTTACTTTATGAATTTTAACATAAAAAATTGTATATTTTTTAACAGTCTGTTTAGGTGGTATTAGTACTGAAATAAATTAATCTACGATGCGCTATATCATGTACGGCCATCTAGCGGAAAACTAAAAATGATCCGGATACTTCACTAGACGGGTTCTATCTTGAGATTGTGAACTCGATAACGGGGATTTTAAGGACAGTATAATTAGTTGATATTTTTTTTAATAGGCCTAAAAAATTACAATGTCTTCAAGTACTAAGATAACTTAGGCCACCTAGCGTTAAAATTAACACACTTCGGTTCTTTTACTAACTGGACTCAAACTTGTGCTACTCACTGTCAGTATGACAAGATGTTAATTATTATAAGAGCGTTTAATGGTTACTGAGTATTTTATGAAATTCCTAACCACTCGATAACTTAGGCCACCTAGCGTTAAAATGAACACACATCGATTCTTTCACTAACTGGGTTCAAACTTAGGCAACTTAATGACAGTATGTCAAGATGTTAATTATTATAAAAGCGTTTGTTGGCTACTGACTAGTTTCTGAAATTCCTAACCACTTGTTCACTTAGGCCACCTAGCGGTAAAATTAACACACTTCGGTTCTTTTACTAACTGGACCCAAACTTGTGCTACTCACTGACAGTATGTCAAAATGTTAATTATTATAAAAGCGTTTAATGGTTACTGAGTATTTTATGAAATTCCTAACCACTCGATAACTTAGGCCACCTAGCGTTAAAATGAACACACATCGATTCTTTCACTAACTGGGTTCAAACTTGAGCAACTTAATGACAGTATGTCAAGATGTTAATTATTATAAAAGCGTTTGTTGGCTACTGACTAGTTTCTGAAATTCCTAACCACTCGATCACTTAGGCCACCTAGCGGTAAAATTAACACACTTCGGTTCTTTTACTAACTGGACCCAAACTTGTGCTACTCACTGACAGTATGACAAGATGTTAATTATTTTAAAAGTGTTTAATGGTTACGGAGTATTTTATGAAATCCCTAACCTCCCGGTAACTAAGGCTACCTAGCGTTAAAATTAACACACTTCGGTTCTTTCACGAATTGAACTCATCGACGTTATGTCAAAACGTAATTGATTTTAAAAAAAAGTGATTAATAATTTTCCAAGTAGCATTTTTACCGAAAAAAAATTATGATAATTAAGGACAGCTGGCGGAAACTAAAGCCTTTTTTGCTAACTGGTTTCAAACTTGAGCTACTCACCGACAGTATGTCAAGATGTTAGTTATTGTATAGGCGTTTCATGTTTGCTGAATAATTACTGATCTCCGTCACTATCCGACTTAGGCCATCTAGCGTTAAACGAAATACTTTCCGCTTATTTCGATAACTGGACTCAAACATGATCTCATCATCGACGCTATGTCAAAAAAAATGTTTATCGATTTTTACAAATAGTATTTTTACCGAAAAAAAAATTATGATAACTAAGAACATCTCGCGGCAAACTTAAAAAATACCACCGCATTTTCTGCTAACTGGTTTCAAACCTGCGCTCCAACTGTAAATTTTACAACAATAAAAAAGGTGAATAGTTAGTACCGATAGTAATTGTTGTGATTTAAAAAAAAACAGTTTTAGCGCTATAATAACTGAGGCCATCTTGCGGCAAACTATAGATACAACGGATGATTGACTAACTTAAAATTTTTTAGCCTGGTAACCCTATATCAAGGCAATATTTTGCTAAATATTTTTAATGAACGTGAACGCAGTTTGCCGCACATACGTAGAATCAATGCCGTCTTACGGCAAATTAAAGGAACTCTGGTTTTATCAAACGCCAAATTCAAATTCTAAATGGTTATCACAATTATGCTATTATTAAAAAAAAAATTTGTTATAATATATTTTTTAAATTGTCACTCGTGGAATACTCAACAACTGTGGCCATCTAGTGGCAAACTGATGAAGGTTTAATAACCTTTGATCACCCAGTCCTTAAAATAGGATTCTATTTTTGTTCAAATTAACTCAATTTTTTTCCAATTTTAATGGAAATTAATTGAAATTGGTTTTAGCTTACCCTTGAAGTAAATATTGGCGAAAAAAAAACTTTAATGACACTTATTTTAGACTAAATAGTCTGGAATTATTAACATTTTCTCAGGAATTATTTAATATTTTCCTTCCAACTACAAAAGAAAGCTGTCATATTTTGGAACAAATATGGTAGTTTTTGTTAAATTTCTTTTCAGATCTACTAAATTGCTCCAAAATAGAAAAATAAATAATTCTAACTTTAAAGGCACTAACGAACTGAGTAAAATTCTCTTCTCGTATTTTTCCCCGCACCTGACAGAGAAGAGATACACCAGACCCAATATAATATCGTAAAACTTGAGCAGAAAACATTATCTATGAAAATAGATCAAATAATTACAACAATAACAGAATTATGCAAATAATTGCTGATCTTTTCGCTTCGTATAAAAAGTAGACCCACGAAAACACTGAAATCATTGGTACGACGACTATCTCCTCTCCCATCGTGAAATCATTTTATAATTTATTATTTCAATAAGTCAATTTGAATCAAATAAATAAACAAACAGAAAATAAATAAAATAAAACAAAAAAACTAATTAATATGATCGCATTCTTCTCAAATTGCTCATTTTAATTTTCCACTCAACCATTTAAAAATTATTACAAAAAAAGTTTTCCATTTTCTTTTTCAATTAAAAAAAGTTTTTTTTTTAATTTTATAAATGGAAAATAATTTTTTTTTGTTGCTGTAATTGACTGATGATTTTTAAACAGAATTCAACAAAAACAGGGCATTTCTCATAGTATCGCAACTACTAATGCCATCTGGTGGCATATAATGCCAACGAAACTCAACATTACTGATTTTTTAAAACGCATACAATACTGAAATAGGCGCGGTGCAGATATTGATTAGGGTCCATTAAAAATTAGTTAATTAATTTCGTTTTGAAAGAAGTTTTGCCCCCTTCTCCCCACTTTACATTTTACAATATTTCTTATTTGAAAATTTTTCTTTAATTATCCTTTTAAAGGCATTTTTTATAAAGTATCCTTTTTTTTGTTAACAAATTAATTAATATTCAGTTAAGAGTTTTCAATTTTTAGGTAACCTCCAATCCCTTTACTTCTATCAACATTATTTTTTGCATTATATTTGGGACACGCTTTATTGTCACGAAAATTTTGCTCTTTACCAACGTTAGATATTACGCATCTGTAAATTTTTTTAGTAGCTCGCTCTATCAATCTTTCCCCATCCTAGTCTCAATAATTTCCCTCAAGCTGAGAAGGATTTTTTCCATTTGAAAGGGATTTTTTTTTAAGAATCCTTACTTTTTTGGACTAGTTTTTAACATTTAATCAAAACCTCTTCACCCTTAAACCCTCCTCTACTATTTTCATTAAACTCTTTCGATAAAATGTCCCTTCAAAAGGATTTCTTTTTTAAAAACCAATATATTTGTAAGTTTTCCTTTTTTTGAATAATCCTCAACCTCTCTTACCCCCTTATTTTTCTCCTATTTTTTACCCAGTCAAATTCCTTTCAAACATAATTTTTTTTTAAAGAAGACAGAGTCTCTTAATCTTTCCCCCTTAGGTATTAATAATTTCCCTCAAGCTGGAAAGTATCGTTTCCATTCGAAAGGAAGTTTTTTTTTTAAATATCCCTTTTTTTGGTAAACTATTAACATTTAATCGATAATTTTCTTTTTGTTGAAATCCCCTTACCCTTACAAACCCTCCTCTATCATTTTCATTAAAATATTTCGATAAAATGTCCCTTCAAAAGGATTTTTTTGGTAATTTTTTTTCGTTAATATAAATTTATTTTTTTTGGGCAATCCTCCATCTCTTTTCCTATCTTATTTGTCAACATTTTTTTTCCCAATATAAATACGTTTCAGACGGATTTTCTTTTACTAGAACCCCCCCCCCCCCCCCCCCTTTTTGTCTTTTTCTATTAGACCACAAGTTTTATGTATGACGTGATAATTATTAGAATAATCAGTACGATGGCTCTTAAGCATGAAGTTTATCATGGAAAAATATGGTAGTTTCCGAAGATCGAAGGGAGGAGGGGGGTATGTCTACACAAAAATGATCCGTCTTAATTTTCGGCTAATTTAAACTGTTTTTCTTTAAGTATTGTAGAATTAATTTTTTCAAATGTAAAGTTTTTAAAAGTATGACAATTGTGGTCCTAATAATGACCCCACAAAATTCAAAAGGATTTTTTCCATTCGAAAGGATTTTTTTCAAATATCTCCTTTTATAATTTTTTTATTTTTATAAATAATAAAAAGAAAAACAGCACCAATTAAAGAAATACAAAAATTCCCAAAACAAAACAAAAATTCCCAAACCTGTTGCTATAGTTAATTATCTATGAAAATCTATTATGTACCAGCGAGAAGCTAGGCGACAAATTATCTAATTCCATATGCAAACACCAACACACACACATAAACACTTCAAAGTTGATCCCCCCCCCCTCCCACTTCAATGGCCTCATCCCATCATATGCGCCCCCACACAAATACCTAATTATTAGGGGATTTTTTTAGATACCGGTTCCTAATACAAACATGAAAAATAAATAAAAACAAAAACCAGAAACACTTCTTATCGTATTCCATTTATCATTTACTCTGTTTCCATTTCTTTTATAAATAATCATGCACTAACAAAAACTCGACCATATTAAATGCGAAAAAATGATTTCGTCTTCTAATATCAATTATCAGAATTTGTACTTTACCTTAAACTATTGTATTATTATTAATCATTACTATAGCTTTTTAAAGACTCTGTCTAGCTCCGTGTACACTATATATGCCCACTTATGTATCTCCTCAGCTTCTTCTTATCAAAATTTCGAATTTCAAATTTTTTTACCTTTTTCACTTTTACTTATCGTGAATTTTTAAATTGTTCATTGTTATTATTGTTTTTTTTTTATGTTGTTGTTGCTATTTCCTAACATCAAATTTTTATGTTACATTTGTTTTCTTTTTCTTTTTTTGCCTACACGTTGGCAAAACTCATCGAGAAAGAAATCAAAAACACGAACAAAATTTCATTGATGATGTGCACAGTAGCGCCGCCATCGTCTCTTGTTGTTTTTTTCTCTCGATCGACTTAATTATGTGTGCGTTGCGCTGCGGTCGCCACTCATCGAAGTGATGGCGCTCGGAACACATTCGATTCGATTTGTTGAAGCGAACATTTGGCGGGTGATTCTCGAATAGTTGATTTGTAAACGCAGAACTGTTAATTGCGCCATTCTAACGCTGATTACTGCCATTGTGAATGATCATTATTTCCGCTATTGTTATCGATTAATAAGTATTACAAAAAAAAATTGGGTCCAGACAAATAAATAACATATAAAAAATAAAAATAATGATTAAATAAAAAATAATAGTTTTTTTGTTGTTTTTTTTTGTTGTTTTAATAAATACATATTCTAAAATATGTAATATTTTAAGGAATTCCTCTCGTATTTTGTTTATTTTTATATTTTATATTTTTTTTTGGATCTTAATTTAAAGAAGAACGAAAAACCATTTAAAGCTAAATAATCGATGTTCCTACCAGATGGCGTTTTAAGTCGATGTGCAGTTTTTTTCTTGTAAAAGTTTTTTTCATTTTTTTTTTACCAAAAGTGTAATTTTAAAAAAAATAATAAAATAATAATAATAATATTGTGTATTTTTTTTTTTTTTGAAAAAATCTTTTCGTGTTTATTGAATATTTTTTATAAAAAAATATTTTAATACAAAAAAAATTACTTGACGTTACTCTAAATATTATTTGCGCAATTTCAATTGAAATTTTTTATTTATATAATAATAAAAAAAAAAACTAAAAGGAGAACGAAAATATTTTATTTAAAAAAAAAAGAAGTAAAAAAAAGGAGAACTTTAAAAGAAAATGCATCGTACACTCCAGCAAGGTGGTGGTGATGGTGGTAATCAAGGTGTGACCACATATCCCAACATGCAAATGCAACAATCTGTGCCTATCAGTAGTCAACGTTATCAGGGAATCGCTACATGTATGTGCGTCATTAGATATAATATAAAATAATATACATAATATATTGGTACAAAAATCAGAAAAAGAAATTAAGAAAAAAATTCAGATAAATAACAAAACTTTCAGAGGAAAGAAGAAGAAAAAAAGAATTTTTTTTTTTTTGGAAATTTCCATTTTTATCAAAATGACGATAATTTTTATTGTGAAATCATAAACTAAATGATTTTATTTACAATATTTATTATATGTACATAGATTATTTGCAATATTTTTATAGAGTACTGATAAGGTGTAGAATATAATAACTAGTCTGTTATTATCAAATTATTACAAGGAAAATGTTGATAAAAATGGGTGATTTTTTGTTTGTTGTTTTTTTGGTTATTGTTAAAATGTTGTTATTTTTATTAACATATTTAGTATATGTTGTTGTTTTTTTGCCCATTATGGTGTAAAAATAAAATTAATTTCAGTTCTTATCGAGAATTTCCGCAAATTTTTGCTGGAGTTCTACAAGAATGAATTCTAGGCCCTATCTTCTACAGTATTCATGAATGTACACGTGCCCATAAGTTCACGATTTTATTTAATTTTTTGTTCGTTTTTTCGCTTTAGAAAGTAAAATTAAATAAAATATACTCTATATGCAGATTTTTGGAATTTTTTGTATATTACGAAATACAGTTAATTCCATGCCAAATTTGTTGCCTATAAGTTCATATGGGCTCAAATAGTTTTTTTTTTTAATTTTGCTTGGTTTAAAACCGATAGCTTACAATTTTTTATAATAAAACTTGATTTGGATATCAAAAGGTGACGGATAAACTTTTGTATTTAACGAAATGCAGTTAATTCCATTCCAAATTTGTTGCCTATAAGTTCATATGGGCTCAAATATTTTTTTTTAAATTTTTCTTGGTTTAAAACCGATAGGTTACAATTTTTTATAATAAAACTTGATTTGGATATCAAAAGGTGACGAATAAACTTTTGTATTTAACGAAATGCAGTTAATTCCATTCCAAATTTGTTGCCTATAAGTTCATATGGGCTCAAATATTTTTTTTTTAATTTTTCTTGGTTTAAAACCGATAGGTTACAATTTTTTATAATAAAACTTGATTTGGATATCAAAAGGTGACGAATAAACTTTTGTATTTAACGAAATGCAGTTAATTCCATTCCAAATTTGTTGCCTATAAGTTCATATGGGCTCAAATAGTTTTTTTTTAAATTTTGCTTGGTTTAAAACCGATAGCTTACAATTTTTTATAATAAAACTTGATTTGGATATCAAAAGGTGACGAATAAACTTTTGTATTTAACGAAATGCAGTTAATTCCATTCCAAATTTGTTGCCTATAAGTTCATATGGGCTCAACTAGTTTTTTTTTAATTTTGCTTAGTTCAAAATCGATAGCTTAAAATTTTTTATAATAAAACTTGATTTGGATATCAAAAGGTGACGGATAAACTTTTGTATTTAACGAAATGCAGTTAATTCCATTCCAAATTTTTTACTTATAAGTCCATATGGGCTCAACTAGTTTTTTTTTTTAATTTTGCTCAGTTCAAAATCGATAGCTTGAAATTTTGTATAATAAAACTTAATTTGGGTATCTAAAAGTGACGAATTACCTTTTGTATTTTACGAAATACAGTTAATACCATTCCAAATTTTTTGCCTTTAAGTCCCTTTGGGCTCAAATAGTATTTTTTTTAAATTTTGCTTAGTTTAAAACCGATAGCTTACAATTTTTTATAATAAAACTTGATTTGGATATCAAAAGGTGACGGTTAAACTTTTGTATTTAACGAAATGCAGTTAATTCCATTCCAAATTTTTTACTTATAAGTCCATATGGGCTCAACTAGTTTTTTTTTTTAATTTTGCTCAGTTCAAAATCGATAGCTTGAAATTTTGTATAATAAAACTTAATTTGGGTATCTAAAAGTGACGAATTACCTTTTGTATTTTACGAAATACAGTTAATACCATTCCAAATTTTTTGCCTTTAAGTCCCTTTGGGCTCAAATAGTATTTTTTTTAAATTTTGCTTAGTTTAAAACCGATAGCTTACAATTTTTTATAATAAAACTTGATTTGGATATCAAAAGGTGACGGATAAACTTTTGTATTTAACGAAATGCAGTTAATTCCATTCCAAATTTTTTGCTTATAAGTTCATATGGGCTCAACTAGTTTTTTTTTAATTTTGCTTAGTTCAAAATCGATAGCTTAAAATTTTTTATAATAAAACTTGATTTGGATATCAAAAGGTGACGGATAAACTTTTGTATTTAACGAAATGCAGTTAATTCCATTCCAAATTTTTTGCTTATAAGTTCATATGGGCTCAACTAGTTTTTTTTTAATTTTGCTTAGTTCAAAATCGATAGCTTAAAATTTTGTATAATAAAACGTAATTTGGGTATCTAAAAGTGACGAATTACCTATAAGTCCTTATGGATTTTGTTATATTGTACCATTTATTGTTTTTTAATATTATTTTATTGAAATTTTTTCAGTTTAGTTTCCAATTATTTCTTTTCATTTATTTTTAAATAAAAGTTAGATCAATTCAATATTTTTATTTACTTTTAAATAATTATTTTTATCAAAAAAGATGTTATCCAATTTGCAATTTAGAAAGTAAAGTTTAATTAAGTATATTTAAATTATAAATTTACCTCATCACTTACCCATTTAAAGGGTTCTCCATTTTGTAGTATAAAAAGTAAAGCCCTGTCATTTGAAAGCTTTCAAAAACATGTGTAAAATAACACATGTTTTCGAAAGCTTTCAAATGACAGGGCTGTATTTTTTATAATACAAAATGGAGAACCCTTTAAATGGGTAAGTGATGGGGTGTAAAAATCTCAAAATATTACTGAAAAGAGCGTAACTTAAAGAGTTAAAAGTAACTCTTCCCATTCAAGTCCTAGTATATAAAATTATACTCAGATGGGCTTAAATTATGGCACTCAAAAAAAATTGTAAAACATATAATTATTTAGATGCCTATTATTATGTTAAGTAAACTGCCATCGAGAAGAGCGTTAGTTGCACGTCGACAAGACTCCTACTTGTCAATCGGTAGATTGATAGAACCCGGTTTAGTTTGAGGGTCCCATTTGCATCCGCGGGCAATCGACACATCTAGAATTCTAACTAGAGTGGTACCGCAATTTTTTCTGCGACATATATATAGACAGAGCGCTTTGTCAAAATCTATAATAACCTAACCCGATGGCGTGTGGTACAAAGTATTGAGGCGGCATTTACTTTGTTTTTTTCAGCTACCAATACAAAGATATTATCTGCGTATATGATGTGAGTAATTTCGGCCAAAGAGGAGGATAGATAATGCAGATATATATTAAGTATAGTAGTGTGGAAAGTGGAGATCCCTGTGGAATACCATTTTCCATATTGGTTCGCTCTAACCGTAATAGTCTTGCTAATTAGTTGCGACTCCAGTAAATGGATAGTTTGCCTATCGATGCCTGACTCTGCTAGCTGGAGAAGCACTCTATGAGGGAAAATCCTATTGAAAGCCTTTTCCAAATCTAGAGAGAGAACGAGGCCATGTAGACTATTCGTATAACAGTCATGCATAAGGACTTAAATAATTCTTATGCAAATAATTTTTTGTCAATATATTATTTTATTAAGAATGTAGTTTACTACGAAATCTAATTTATTTTAATTTACTTGATAATAATAAATTTAAAATAGTTCAGTTGAAGTATACCATAGTATTCAACTCATTAACATTGTTGCCAGAGGAGTTGATTGTCAATTCCATCAATAAAAATATATTTGTATGAAATAATAAAAAACGATTTTTTGTATAAATCTTAAAATAAACTATAAAAACTATATTGGTGACAGCGAAATGATTGGCACATTAAAATCAATCTCTGGCAACAAAAACAAATAAGCCGCAACAAGTAGCATCAATGAGGCAAAATAATCAGAAGTAATAACAACAAACCACAACAAGCAGTAGCACCAACAAATAAGCCGCAACATGCAGCAACTACAACAACAAATAAACTGCAACAAGTAGCACCAACGAGCCACAACAAGCAGCAACAACAACAAATAAGCCGTAACAAGCAGCAACAACAACCAATAAGCCGCAACAAGCACCACCAACAAACCGAAATAAGCAGCATGAATAACAACAACAAGCCGTGACAAGCAGCAAGCAACAAGCAATAAGCAACCAGCAATAATCAGCAAACAACAAGTAACAAGCAACAAGCAACAATCAACAGGCAACAAGAAATAAGCAACAATCAACAAGCATTAGTCAACAAGCAATAAGCAACAAGCAATCAGCAACAAATAACAAGCAACAAGCAGCAAGCTACTCGCAACAAGCAACAATCAACAAGAAATAAACAATAAGCAACAATCAATAAGCAACAAGCAACAAGCAACAAGCAACAAGCAATAAGCAGCAAGTAACAAACAACAAGCATCAAGCAATAAGCAACCAGCAATAAGCAGCAAACTACAAGTAACAAGCAACAAGCAACAATCAACAGGCAACAAGAAATAAGCAACAATCAACAAGCATCAGTCAACAAGCAACAAGTAGCAAGCAACTTGCAACAAGCAACAATCAACAAGAAATAAACAATAAGCAACAATCAATAAGCAGCAAGTAACAAACAACAAGCATCAAGCAGCAAGCAACTCGCAACAAGCAACAATCAACAAGCAACAAGTAACAAGCAGCAAACATGAAATAACAAAAAACACGCAACAAGCAACAAGCAGCAAATGCAAAACCCAACAAGCAACAATTTTATAAATAGAAAATCCTGGGTTTTTTCTGTTGTTGGCGATTGATGATTTTTAAGCAGAATTCAATAAGGGCTTTTTTCATAACTACTAATGCCATCTGGTGATATATTAATATCATTATTAATATAATGTCAACTTAACTATGATTACTTTACTTTGTTACGAGTTTAATACGGAAATAGTTACTGATATCGATTAGGAGGGCAAATTAATAATTATCTAATTAAAAAGACTCCTTTTTTTAAAAATTCTTACCAAACCCCCGCCCCTCCCCAATTTTTGGCGCTTACCATTTTTCTTCAAGCCTTTTTTACAAATCTCCCTTCAGAAGAAACTTTTTTTAATAAACAATTTTTTTTTTTTGGTAGTACAAATGAAAAACCGCCATTTTTTTCCAAAATTTGAGGCTTTATTGTGGAAACATCCTCACATATTCATGATTCAAAGTAGCCAGAACTTTTCCCTATCTTTTTGGCAGTATGCGGATTCGATGTCAAAAAAACTACTCGTCTTTTGAGGAGATCTACGAATCGACCCAATTTTTGTAAGTGCTGCTCAGCCAGGCCACGCGTCATCGATCGGACGTGGTAATAGTCAGAAGGTGCGATATCTGAAAAATACGGCAGATGGGGTGGGACGTTCCATTTTAGTGTTGCCAGGTAGGTTTTAACCACCGTAGAGCAATATGTGACCGAGCGTTACCGTGCTTCAAGATCACTTTTTCGTGTCTCTGCTTGTATTGTGGCCATTTTTCCTTGAGTGCTCGGCTCAAACGCATCAGTTGTGTTCGGTAGCGAGCTTCTGCGGTGTTGCAACAGCTCATAATATACCACGTCGATCTGGTTCCACAAGATCATAAGCTTCTGAATGTTTGGCTTGGTCGTCGATGTAGCTTCACAATTTTCTTCGCTTTGGATTATCGTAAAAGATCCACTTTTCATCGCCAGTCCCAATACGATGCAGAAAAGCCTACCTTTTTTGCTGTTATAGCAGATGTTTGCACGTGAAAAAACACTGTTCGACGCCTCTCGGGGTATGGCACCCAACTACCTCAGTTTTGGATCATTTCCAAGGCTTTCAAATAATGGGAAATGGCTTGTTGAGTCACGCCCAATAAACCTGCAAGTTCTTGTTCCGTTTGACATTGATCTTCATCCAGTAATGCCTGCAATTTTGCGTCTTCAAATGTTTTGCTCCTTGTCTTTTATGCCGAAATCACCACTTTTGTAATCTTGGAACCATTCGCGACACATTCCTTCACTAGCCTCACCATATGTTTCTACTATCATTCGATGCGCCTTAGCCGCAGCATTTTTTGAATTGAAGGCAAAACGCAAAATTTTCCGCAAATGACGCTTATTTGGCTCAAATTTCGATAGTTTCACGCATCAAAAAATATATATAGCGCCGATAAAAAGTCACAAATGTAATTAAAGATGAGAAGTTAGTTGTTTGACAGATAATCCTAAGCCTACGATTTGACGTTTCTGATCCGATATTTTTGAACTCGTTTCCCACCTTATTTATTTAAGTTTTTTTTTTTAAATTCTATTCAATAAAATTTTTTTTTGAACAGCAGAACCTCTCCCTTCCCACCTCAAGCTCTGAAGGACTTTTTCCATTTAGAAGGAATTTTTTTATGAGAACCAATTTTACTTTTATTTTTATATAATCTTTTTCTCTCTTACCCCTTTTACCACTTACCATGTGTCCCTTAAGACTTTTTAAGAAATCTTCCTTTGAAAGGAGTTTTTTTTTTGATAACGTATTATTTTTGCAAATTATTAATAACTAGCTAATTAGAAATTTTTAATTTTTGTAAAATAGTCTTCCTCCCTTCCCCCCTTATTTGTCTATATTTCATTTCTACAAAATTTCATTCAAATATAGTTTTTTTTTCTTTTAACAGATACTCTCATCAACCCTCATCATTTTCTTTAACCTGGAAAGGATATTTTTCATATGAAATGAATTTTTCTAAAAGTATCCTTTACATTTTTTTATTTTTTTTTGTATTAGTCTATCATTATTATTTCCTAACAACCCCCTTCCTTCCCACAACCCTTAACCATTTTCCTGAATTTCTTTCGATAAATCACCCTCGAAAAGGACTATTTTCTTTGTTTTCTCATAGTAACTTTTTTGTATTTTCTTTTTGTAAAAAATAATTCAATATTTTATAAGGAATTTTTAGTTTTTTTTCCTACACCCCCTAGCCCCCGTCCCCTTTTATTTTTTCTCGTTTTTCTTTTTTTTAACCATAAAATTCCATTCAAACATAATTTTTTTTTCTATCACAACTTATTGACTTTTTCCTTGTCGTTCTTCCTCTTTTCTCTTCTATTTTCTATTCTATAACGAAATCTGTTTTTTGTTGTTTTCCCCCAAATTTCCCACACCTTCTCGTTACTATATAATTTTCAACATTCATTTCTTCTAGCATATAATATAATTTTATTCAATTTATTACTTGTCTAACAAAACTATTTGGTAATAAATAGTAAAAAAAAAAATAGAAAATTCACTTTTTTGCCACTTGATTATGATTAGAAGAAAAAATTTTACACTTTTAATGAAAAGGAAACTAGAGAAAAAAAATGCCGACATTCAAAAATTCAAAGTGAATGTAAACATTTTCAATTTTTCCACAAGAATTTTTACATAAAACACACAAAATGAACAACAAAAAAATAATTGGGTCATACATAAAACTTAACCCACTAAGTAGAATGTTTATAGTAGCAGTCTCAGTGACCATCTGTTCTATGATTATAAATTACGAAAATAAACTAATTCGATAATTAATCAGAGTCCCAACAACTCTGGCTAAGCACAAAGATTAGAAGCCAGCCGAAAGAATAAGCAAATACAATATTTTCCAACAGATTATTATTAATTTAATTGTTTATCGAAAAGAATTTTAAACATGTCCAGAATTCGATTTGTGTGGTATAAACATAAGTTTAACGAAGTTGGACAGAGGAAGAGTCATTATGTAAAGTAAGTAAGTGGTCCGGCCCAGTGGTCCATGCTGCTGGTGCTAGTGCTGGTGCTGGTGCTGGTGCTGGTGCTGGTGCTGGTGCCACTGCCACTGCTAGTGATGTTATATGCAAATCAACACGTTCAACTCAATTAAACAGTATTAACCCCAAAAACGTTCCAAACTGGTTTTGTTTTATTTGAAATTTTGCACAATTTCTCCTCACACAACAAAAAAAAAAAAAAAAAAAAAAAACAGCGAATCCTCTACTGAATATTAATAGACCAGGCTAGCTCGTATACAATATCTTCGTTCTTTGAGTATTTTTTTTATTTTTTATTTTTTTTTCTAACATAAGAGATTTTGACGAAAACATTTCAACTTTCCAAAAATTATTTTTTCGTTTATCTTCGATACAGTTTTGATTTTTTCTCGTCCACTTTTTGTTTAGAATAAAAAATATTCCGACTCTTATGAAAATTATTTTTGAACATTTGCAGTAAATAAATGTGAAATTGGTAAAAGCTACTTTATTTTAGACATTTTCTAGTAAATTACAAATTATTTATACGGAAATTACTAGAATCACCACCACAACCAACAGATTTATATTAATTCGTTGAACCATTCTGACTTGAGGAAATCAATGAAATTCGTTTGACTAATGCTTCCTATTTCGAATAAGACGTTAACGAATAATTATGGAGCATATTCCCGGAAAAACGTTCATTTCTCGAAATGCAGAGTGTATCAAAACAGTCTGTATCGAAACTAATCAGCAAACGTGCGAGAAAAATTTATAATAAAAAAAAAGCCAGTTTTCTTTTTATATATATCATACTCTAAGAGTATGCATGTGAGTTAGTTAGAAAATCAAATTCAAAGAAATATTAATGATAATTATGCTAAATAGTATCCAGTTATTATGCAAGACCCTTTATTTAAGTATGGAAACTAGAAAAAAAAACTGATTGAGACTCTCCGGACTCATTTGGATGGCAGCTAGTGTATTGTCTCAAGAAATAATTCTAAATTTTCATTTTTAAAGAATGTCTTAACAAAAGTCAAAATAAAAATCCCTTCAAATAGTGGCAAAATATTGTCAAATCGAATCATACTATGAGAAAAAAGTATTGGTCCTATTTGCCAATACTGTGGTATCCGCCTTCTATGTCTGCTCAAATTTATAGATGTTCACTATGCAAAGAGTTGAAAGGTTTTTTGAAAGGACTCAAATAAAGTATTTTCTGATTCCCTCTTTAGCCCAATCGACGAAAATTTCCTCTGGCGGCTATGTTGTATTGATCGAACAAGAAAAGCATGATAATAAATTGTCATTATTAACGATATCAAGAAGATCTCAAGCTCTCAAGATAAGACCTTAAACAATAGAAAACAATTTAAAAAAAAACCTTCTAAAAATTCTAAATTAACATCGATTTGGTCGAAAAGCACATAATTTTAACATCAATATGACCTCCATTTCTATGTCAGGACCTTGGCAAAATTATATTGTAGTTAAATTCTCAAATGTCAATTCAGACTTAATTTTCTCAAATTTTACTAGAACCTTAGTAAAGTCAAGGTTAAAAATCCCAAATATCATTTCAAAACAGTTTAAGAGTGTGCAAAACATCAAATCGCTGGCCTCCATTTCTATATTAGGACCCTAGTCGAAATGATCTTAAAAATAAATGGAGGCAAAATTTTCTAAATTGTTTTAGGACCTTAGGAAAGTGGACGCTAAAATCTCAAATGTCATTTGATAATAGTGGAATAGTGTTCCAATTGTAGTACCAATATGGCCTCCATTTCTATATTAGGACCTCAATAAATACCTCAATATAGATATGAAGGCTAAATTTTATTTTAAGATAACTTTTAGGACCTTAGTAAAATCGAGGCTAAAATCCATAATATTTTTTGAAAGCAGTTGAAGCGTGTGTTAAACATCAAATGGATTGCAGTGACAATATGGCCTCTATTTATATATTAGGACCCTACTTAAGGTCCTAATTTATAAACAATGCCCTATTTTCAAATTGTCTCCTTTTAATAAAATTGCTTAGGACCTTAGTTAAAAGGTTTGTTTAATATAAAATCAATTAGCGTGTCAATATGGCCTTGATTTCTATATTAGAACCTCAATAAAGACCTCAATATAGAAATAAAGACTAAATTTTTGAATTTGTCTCCTTGAAGATAACTTTTCGGACCTTAGTAAAATCGAGGCTAAAATCCATAATATTTTTTGAAAGCAGTTGAAGCGTGTGTTAAACATCAAATGGATTGCAGTGACAATATGGCCTCTATTTCTATATTACGACCCTAATTAAGGTCCTAATTTATAAACAATGTCCTTTTTTCAAATTGTCTCCTTGTAATAAAATTGTTTAGGACCTTAATTGAAAGGTTTGTTTAATTTAAAATCAATTAGCGTGTCAATGTGGCCTTGATTTCTATATTAGAACCTCAATAAAGACCTCAATATAGAAATAAAGACTAAATTTTTGACTTTGTCTCCTTGAAGATAACTTTTCGGACCTTAGTAAAATCGAGGCTAAAATCCATAATATTTTTTGAAAGCAGTTGAAGCGTGTGTTAAACATCAAATGGATTGTAGTGCCAATATGGCCTCTTTTTCTAAATTAGGACCCTAATTAAGATCCTCATTTATAAACGAAAGCCCTCTTTTTCAAATTGTTTCTTTGTAATAAAATTACCTAGGACCTTAATTGAAAGGTTTGTTTAATTTCAAATCAAATAGCGTGCCAATATGGCCTCCATTTGGATATTAGAACCTCAATAAAGACCTCAATATAGAAATAAAGGCTATATTTTTGACTTTATTTCTTTTTAAAATAGTTTTTAGGACCTTAGTAAACATGATGCTAAAATCCCAAATGTTTTTTTGAAAACAATTGAAACGTGTCAAAAACATCAAATGGATTGTAGTGTTAATTGGCGTCTATTTCTATATAAGGACCCTACTTAAGGTCCTAATTTAGAAATCGATGTCTTATTTTCGCGTTATGTCTCTTTGTAATAAAATTCTTTAGGACCTTAGTTGAAAGATTTGTTTAATTTAAAATCAATACAACCGTCATGTCTATATTAGGACCCTAGTCAATAGGATCTTTATATAGAAATTGCGGCATAAATTTATAAAATTCATCTAATTTTTATAAATTGTTTTAGGACATCAGTAAAGTAGAGTTTAATATACAGCAATATAGCCGCCATATATATATTAGGACCCTAAATCAAGTCAAGATTGCAAAATATCTAAATTTTCTCAAATTCATCTCGTTTTAATAGAATTATTTGTACTTTAGAAAAAAAATTTACTTTTCATTTATGTAAATAATTTTCATAAATAGAAAAAGTTTCTATTACCGCTGAGGCCATTTGGTGACCTATAAGTATGTGGGTTATGCGAAACCGGTTTTTTTTTTAAATTTTCTGAATCATGTTAGTTTGCTATAAAATACAATATTTAAAAAAGGACTTGAAAAAGGTACTAAGATGTTAAAATACTTCACAATAGAGGAACTTGGCTAAATTGACATTCCGTTAGAATATTAGCGATAGTGTGCTGAACAAAAAACCAAGGGTGACTTTCGAAAGGGAATTTATGCCCTGAATATATTCCGCTTCCAAAATTGTAAGATTGTCCAGTTAACTGGTTAGCATAATGGTGCGCCAATATTTCGAACCCAGATGTAGTAGGTTATGAACTGTTTTAAATACCAGAACGACCTGGAAAAAATCCTTTATTTTTAAAAGAAAATTTAAATTTAAACATCCTAAATTTCAATGAGTTGTAATCAACTTTGAATTAAATGTTCTGCATGCATTCTGGAATTGGGGACTATTTTCTCTTTTTACCATCACATCAACCGAACAAATGGATTTGTTTTCTTCACTCTCTTTACACCGGCCTCATCTACCTTGTATATTTAAAAAAAAAACAAAGAAAAAAAAAACATAATAAAAATGAAATAAATTAAAAAGAATATTTTTTTGAAGAAAAAAAATGCTAATATTAATAATAATAATAAAGAAAATTCATTTCTAAACAAACTCTTTTATAACGAATAAATTTTCCTTTTCATTATATATTGTCCTATTAACCGCAACTGTTCACACACAATTTATAATAATTAATTATAAAAATTTCATAATTCAAATATCAAAAAGAAAATTACAATTTTCAAAATTCCTACACTTTAGACAATAAA
Source organism: Atherix ibis (assembly GCA_958298945.1). Lineage (NCBI taxonomy): Eukaryota > Metazoa > Arthropoda > Insecta > Diptera > Athericidae > Atherix > Atherix ibis. The sequence goes on along the minus strand of OY282610.1, from coordinate 23,898,068 downwards.
TCTTTTCAATGTAGATACACGTAGATACCAAAAAGAAGATGCAAACAAATAAATAAATAAACAAAATAATTTATTATAGCCGCACGAAAACTAAATATTACATTACGAGCGAAATAATAAATAAACTAGAAATGAAATTATTATTAGTCAATATGAGCCAGTGTGTGTGTGTGTGTGTGTTTATGTAAATGGGCTTGCGTTTTGTTTGTATAGGAAATAGTGAAAAATAGTTAAATAGTTAAGAATATTTTTATTTTTAATTTCATTTCTATTTTCAATTTGGATTTTTTATCTATGTTCATATGAGAGAATTTTTATCTATTTTTAATGTGTTTTGTTTTATTTTTGAATTTCCTTCTTCTATAATAGATCTTCTATAATAAATAAATATATTAACCTATTCGAACTTTAGCTAAATAAGCTTTTAGAATATTAAATACAAAATACTCAAAAAAAAAAACTAACAGAAATAATACACGTTAACAATGAAGGCGAAAAAAACTATATATTAGATGGAATTATAAAGGATAAAATATCATTTAAATAATTTTCTTCGAATATATTTTATTTATTGTAGCTTTAAAGATAATAAACCAAAAATCCTCGGGAAAAATTTTTTAAAAGCATAATTTTTCGTTTCTTTCATCTTCAACAGCACAACAATAAAAGACATAATTTTTCTTGCTAAAAAAGTAAAAAAAAAAAAAGTTAATATTTAAAAAAAGTTTTCTTTTATTAAAAAAAAAAAAAAAAAAAAAAAAAAAAAACAATAAATAAAATTCCAAAACCACTCACTCACTTGTTCACTCACTCACTCAGTTAGTCAGTCACTGTCAATGTTAAATTGAGTTGTTGTTTTTTATTGCACTTTTCTTTTCTTTGTAGTTTTTCTGAGAGTCGTAATTTAGTTGTCTTTTCCGATGGTCTGTCTCTTTTCTGTGCACTGATCTATGGCCTATTTTAGTGTGACAACCGCTGTCATTACTTAGATCATACATCACTCAAACGTCGGCTAGTTATGCATTTACATTTCAACGCGTACGTTAACTTTACTTAATTTTTTTTTTAAATATATATAAACAAAAAAAAAATATTTAATCAAACAAAATTATGTAAAAAAAAAATCTATTCAAAACAAACGAAAAAATATTCACAACAATTCTGAACGAAACAGTTCGTCTGTTGTTGTTTTTTTTTTAAATTTTGTATGAAAATTTAGTCATTCTTTATTGAACCTTAGTAAAGTCAAGGCTAAAATCCCAAATGTCATTTCAAAACAGTTGAAGGGTGTGGAAAACATCAAATCGACGGCCACCATTTCATTATTAGGACCTTAGTCAATAGGATCTTTCTATAGAAATTGTGGCATAATTCTATAAAGTTCATCTAATTTTAATAAATTTGTTTAGGACCTTAGTAAAATCGAGGCTAAAATCCCTAATGTCAATTGGGAATAGTTGAAAAGTGTTATGATTATAGTGCCAATATGGTATCCATTTCGATTTTAGAACCTCAATAAATGCCTCAATATAGAAATAAAGGATAAATTTTTGACTTTATCTCCTTTTAATATAGTTTTTAGGACCTAAGTAAAATTGAAGCTAAAATCCCAAATGTATTTTCAAAACAGTTGAAGGGTGTGGAAAATATCAAATGGATTGTAGTGTTAATGTGGCATCTATTTCTATATTAGGACCTTAATAATTAAGATCCTAATTTATAAACGGATGCTCTTTTTTTAAATTGTCTCCTTGTAATAGAATTGCTTAGGACCTTAGTTGAAAGGTTTGTTTAATTTAAAATCAAATAGCGCGCTAATATGGCCTCGATTTTGATATTAGAAACTCAATTAAGCCCTCAATACAGAAATAAAGGCTAAATTTTTGACTTGTCTCCGTTTAAGATATTTTTTAGGACCTTAGTAAAATTAAAGCTACAATCCCAAATGTATTTGCAAAATAGTTGAAACGTGTCTAAACTGTCAATTGGATTGTACTGTTAATATGGCACTATTTCTATATTAGGACCTTAATTAAGGTCTTAATTTATAAACAATTCTTATTTCTCAAATTGTCTCTTCATAATAAAATTGCTTAGGACCTTAGTTGAAAGGTTTGTTTAATTTAAAATCAAATATCGTGTCAATATGGCCTTGATTTCAATATTAGAACCTCAATAAAGACCTCAATATAGAAATAAAGGCTAAATTTTTGACTTATCTCCGTTAAAGATATTTTTTAGGACCTTAGTAAAATTAAAGCTACAATCCCAAATGTATTTGCAAAATAGTTGAAACGTGTCTTAACTGTCGAATGGATTGTAGTGTTAATATGGCACTATTTCTATATTCGGACCTAAATTAAGGTCTTAATTTATAAACAATTCTTATTTCTCAAATTGTCTCTTCATAATAAAATTGCTTAGGACCTTAGTTGAAAAGTTTGTTTAATTTAAAATCAAATAGCGTACCAATATGGCCTCCATTTTAATATTAGAACCTAAATAAAACCCTCAATACAGAAATAAAGGCTAAATTTTTGACTTTGTCTCCTTTTAAGATATTTTTTAGGACCTAAAAATTATCTTAAAAGCAGATAAAGTCAAAATTTAATCGAGGCTAAAATCCGAAAATTTGTTGAAGCTTGTATACACTAATTAATCTCCCAATTTAGAAATGTAGACCTTATTTTTCATCTGCTTTTATTAAAATTGCTTAGAACCTTAGTAAAATCGAGGCTAAAATCAAAAATATTCATTGAGAATAATTGAAGAGTGTCTCGATTGTAGTGCCAATATGAAAATACTTACCATATATTGTGGAGACTTTAACATTTATGAATGAAAAATAATTAGTTTAATGTTATTTAACGTGGCCTGCCTATTCTTAGACATAATACCACAGGTCGCGTACGACAATAGGGATTAAGATACGTCTAAGGAACGCGCAAAATAGACCTGCCCGGTAATAGATTTCGCCAGCTCAACTGACTAGATCCAGGTACTCGTAGTTGCACGCATCTTAGTCGATAGCCCCTAGCTGGGTACAAAATAACGCCTCCTTCTTTGATTTCTTGTTTGGACCACTTCATGCATGGAATATTCTCTCATCTTCTCTCTTCTTCTTCTTCTTCTTCATCATCTTCTTATTCTTCTTCATCTTCTTCTTATTCTTCTTCATCTTCTTCATCTTCTTCTTCTTCTTCATCATCATTTTCTTCTTCTTCTTCATTTCCTTCTTCTTCTTCGTCTTCACCTACTTCTTCTTCTTCTTCTTCACCTTCTTCATATTCTTCTTGTTCTTATTCGTCTTCTTCTTCATCTTCTTCTTATTCTTCTTTTACATCTTCTTCATCTCCTTCCTCTTTTTCTTCTTAACCATTTTTAATGCCCCAGCCAGCATTCAATCTTCCATCATTTCTCTACCATAAAGCAAACAAACATTCAATATTCCGTCAATTTTGAAGGTTTGCCTGCTTTATGGTCTCAACCAGCAGATCGCTCCCTCATCACTCCACATACATTTGCGAAACTACCTGGTCGTACTTCTAACCAGCTCTATTCATCATAGCTAAGTCCATTTGCTCACAGTCAATCACCAGTTACAAGTCTCATCCAAAGGCTCCTCACCTTAACCAGGCATGGCAGACGAACCACCTTACGGGAGAATGAAAAACAATATCGAGCATTAACCCATTTTGCAAAATTTTCAATAGCCGCTCTATCCTAAACCTAAACTTTGCATAATTGTGTCTTTATTTCACGGATGACGCGGTTGATATTGGTTCTGCACTCTCGCATTGTGTATGGACTCCTGTCATAAATCTTATCGTTCACATAGGCACCCAAAAGAAGAAATCCAAAGGAGGTAAATCACATTATTTTGGTAGCCAAATTCTTCGCGAAATTATAGGTCCTATTTGAAGAATTCAGTCGTGAGCCTATTTGATAGGTTTGGTCTTGAGTCTTTTTTTACTGGCTCAGTCGTGAGCTTATTTGAAGGGCTCAGTCATTATCCTATTTTATGAGCTTAGTTGTGGGCCTATTTAAAGAGCTTAGAGCTCTCAAGAATTTTTGCTATAAATAGCAGAAAATTCTCTTCTTTTCCACCTGATTATGACCAAAAATGTCTACACTTTCCAGATGTTCGTCCTATAATAAAAATAACCATTAAAAAATCGAATTCTTTTAAAATGCTAAATACAATAGAATTTATAAAAAGAAGAGAGAACAATTTCAAAAAATTCCGCCATTAACAAAAAATATAAAAAGGAAAAAGCACAAAAGCTTTTTAAGTTTACTTCTCGTGTAAGTGTGCCGATGATAAATAGCAGAAAAGCTCAACTGGTTGGTGTATTTGATAAATGAGAAATCGAAGTCAAGAATCATCAGCGTTAATGACAATTCGGAAGAAAAGAAAAAAGTTATTGCACATTTATTGATGAAACAAACTTAAGAATTTTCAATTTTTTTACTATTTCAAGATTTATGTTAAAAATTATTTATTGGCAAAAATGTTAAAACTGCTTCCACCTTTTGGTGAGTGCCTTCCACCTTCTACCATTATAAATTTGTTGTTTTCTTTCGACTCCAAATTAAATTTTTCTTAGAAACAACACGACCGGTCAAGATTATTTGTTTGTGTTTGTTTCCAATGTTTCTTCACGTACACCTGTGTTTTTTCGCTCAAATCGTTTACAAAAACAATTTCTTTTGCATATTTTCAGACTCTAAATGATCGCAATAAGCTCAAAGACCCTTAGAAACAGGACATCCCGTATTTTTTGATTATCTTAATTATATGTTTCTTTCTGTTTTGCATATGTCTCCAATTTCTTCTGTTATTGTTTACGCAAACCTGTTATAAAAATGATTTTGTTTTCATATTTTTAAACTCAGAATTTACTAAAACGACTAAAAATTCCTTAGAAACAGGACATCCAGTGTTGTTTGGTTGTCTTAATTATTTGTTTCTCTTTGTTTCTAATGATACTTTATGTTCTCATGTAGAATTTTACGCAAATCTTTTATAAAAACAAATTTGTTTTAGTATTTTTTAGCTCTGAATTATCATAAGCAGTTCAAGTTTCTTAAAGAAAGGACATCCCGTATTTTTTTATTTATTAAATTAGTTGTTTCTTTTGGTTTTATATGTTTTTTCGTTTAAATGTTTCAATCACTATCAAAGCCAAGCTCGACTCTACTCTGGAGGAGTCTGCATCTTCGTTTGCAACAATAAAATATTGGGTGCCAGAGCTTAAACGAGGCCTAAATCGGGTGACCACGACAGAAATGGTGAAGAAAATCCACAAAATTGTATTGGTTGACCGTCGTATCGCATATGAACTGAAAATTGAGCATGAGAAAGCTATGCGCAAGATGGGTGCCGCGTTTGCTCACAATGGAACATAACCAGCGTCGCGAGGATGTTTCGATCTAGTGTTTGGTGATGTTTCGCAACAATAAAGCCAAATTTTTGTCTTGATGCTTGACCATGGAGATGAAGGAACAGTCAAAATAATGGACTGAAAGGGAAGAATCATCTTCAAAGAAGGCGGAGACAGTTCCATCTGCTGGATAGGTGATAGCGTCAGTTTCTTAAGATGCGCGTGGGCAAATTTTCATTGACTAGCTTCAAACATGCGCTATCGTGATGGCCAAAGTCAATTAACTAAAGTTTGAATTGCTTCTTCACACACCCTATTAGCCAGATTAAGCCCCTTTGGATTATTTTCTCTTCCCAAACTTGAAATAATTGCTCGATGGTAAAATATTTGCCAACAATGAAAAGGCTAAGTCTGCGTTTAATGGCTATTTGTAGGAGCTTATCATTTCGTACTTACTATAAAGACGGTATCGAAGCTATTGAAAATCGCTGACAGAAGTGTATCGTGCTAAAAGTAGACCATGTTGAGAGGTAAAGATATTTTTTCCCAAAGTTTTTGTGTTTTCTTTGTTTGGTCGAGTACTTCTGGAACTCGACCAAACAAAGAAAACACAAAAACTTTGGGGAAAATTTGAGGGTCGTTCAATAAGTCCTTAGAAAATCTAAGAAATTGCGCTCGTAGTGTCCGTAAAGATTTTTTTTTGTAAGTAACATTATCGACAGGAAAGCTGTTAAAATTTCAGCTCGATCCATAGCGTATGTCAATTTCTATCGTCGATTAAAGTTGACGAAATTTATTTGTGCATAACAATGGAAAAAAGCGAGTTTAGGGCTGTCATCAAACATCTCCATTTGAAAGGCTTAAGCCCGAAAGAAATCAAAGCCGAGTTGGATGCAGTTCATGGCACATCTGTACCTGTGTTTGCGACGATTTACAATTGGGTGAATGAATTTAAACGTAGCCGTTCATCCACAAAAGATGAACATCGTTCAGGACGCCCAGTTGAGGGGTCTACTCCTGAAAACATCGACAAAATCCACGATCTGATTTTGAACGATCAGCGAATGAAAGTGCGCGAATTAGTTGAGGCCACGGGCATATTACAAGGTACAGTCGCTTCAATTTTGCATGAAAAATTGTCTGTGAAAAAAATTTCGGCAAGATGGGTGCCGCGTTTGCTCTCAGAGGACTCTGAGGCCATGTTGGCACTCTTTCATCGCAATCCTGCCGAATTCCTTCGTCGATATGTCACTGTGGACGAAACCTGGATACACTACTACACTCCAGAAACGAAGAATCACAGTGGATTTTCAGGGTGAACGGGCTCCGAAGAAGGCAAAAACTGTGCCATCGGCCGGCAAGGTGATGGCCACGGTCTTTTGGGATTCGCAGGGCATCATTTTTATCGACTACTTGGAAAAAGGAAAAACAATAACAGGAGTGTATTACACGTCCTTATTGCAACGGTTGAGCGAGGAAATCAAAGAGAAACGCCCCCATCTGAAGAAGAAAAAAATCCTCTTGCATCAGGACAATGCGCGTGTGCACACCTGCGCTGTTTCCATGGCCAAAATTGTGGAATTGAGAATGGAATTGTTGCAGCATCCCGCTTATTCACCAGATTTGGCCCCGAGTGACTATTTTCTTTTTCCCAATCTGAAGAAATGGCTTGGCGGACGACGGTTCACTTCCAACGAGGACGTCATTGCTCAAACGGATGAGTATTTTGCAGAACTTCCGAAATCCTATTTTTTGGACGGTATAAAAATTTTGGAAAAACGGTTGGAAAAGTGTATAGAGCTAAAAGGAGATTATGTTGAAAAGTAAAAAAATAAATTTTTAAAAAACAGTTTTTTTCCATCTTTTTTGAAGGACTTATTGAACGACCCTCGTAGCATCGTAGCATACCAAGTACTTGTTTATTTGTTAAATTAGATGAGTTTCTGTAATTTTATCGGTCAAATCTTTTATAAAAACTGTTCTGTTTCTAAAAAACTTAAAGGTTTGTGTTCATTCTAGATAGGATATTCTAAATTTTTTTATTTGATAAATTTATTGTTCCTTTTTCACTCAATTCTTTGGCAAAAAAAACGGATTAGTTTGCCTTTTTCTAAAATTTCGAATTACTTTAAATGGCTCTAAATTTCTCATTAACAGGATGCCTGGTCCAATTTTTGAAAACTATTGTTCTAAAGTCCTTACAGGCAGAATATCCTGTATTTTTTTTTTAATAGATGAATTGATTTTCTCCTTAAAGTTTTCCTTATTTTCTAAATCGTTCGAAACCAAACAGAATATATCATAGCCCACCCATGGAGCGTTATGAATCGAAGGGGAGAAGGAGGGAAAGGGACTCATGTTTTTTTTATTTTTCGATGTAAAATTACCACTCGTTATTAATTACATTGATGCGAGAAATTTAAGAAAAAATTAATTTTTCGTTTACATAAAAAATTTGTTGGGATAATGTGACGGACAACGTTCGTAGCATTGTTGATGGGCACCGTATGCCAATCGACGACGTCTCAACGAATTTCGAAAACGGAACGCGGCACCAATTTCGATTTGATATTTATTTGTACAATCAACGTGGCCGAAAAACATACCGAAATTATGTGCAATGAATTAAACCGGCTGGAATTTCGTAGCTTTTAATAGTGAATTTTTATGATCGGCTAAGGGTAAAAGGAAAACTCTAAAAATAGTTATGTTTAGTTTATGGATTGGTTTGGTTTCGGCAAAGGAAAAATTCGTTGCGTGAGGTGGGGAGGTTGTTGGTGGGCGGCTTTGTCAAGGGTTGGGTAGAGGGGGGTTGGTGTGCAACTGATACGATTAAATAAGAAACTGATTCAAGCGGAATAGGAATAAACTTCGTATCTTATTAGCAAGATTGTGAATATTCTGATTAGAATAGAGATTCCGGCGATCTAGAGATCTACACAGATCGATTTGGATTTAATATAACAACCAAAATCTAAATAAATAGTCCCCGATGGGTGGGGAGAGAGGGGGGTATGTGCAATTTTTTAAATGGAATCAATTTTAATAAAGCATTCATTCATTGATCAGGAGGCACTAATGAAGATCGTACAAGATTACAAGCCATGTAATCTAATTACACGGATTCGATTATATTTGTGTGCACGTGTTTTTTCTATGTAACATATAAGGTGGGTTAATTCAAATTTATAATTGTACTAAAGGCGCGTACCGATCATTACTAAATTATTTTTATTTTTTTTGTTATTTTGTTTTTAGTTTGCCAAAATCTACCAAGTCTCTGGACTTTCAATCTAAATAATACTAAAAATGAAATTTTCTATGAATCTCTTTTACTCATTGCTACTTTTCACCTCAAATTCTGCCTATTAACCCCCCCTAACCCCACCCGTTCCCCAATGTCGATTTGGGAATTTCTTTTTCTTTTTTCTTTCAAATAATCATCGTTTACTTAGAATACTTACCCGTCTGGTAACAAATCGATCGTCACTATCTATCGTTTGATGTGCTCGCATACATTTTATGAATGATGCAAATAATACTTGTGCGGGGTAAGGGCGGGAGGGGCTGTATACCATGATGGCCCCAAGTCGATTCTCTACCAATCGGTCTTCAATAGGATTTTTATTATTATTGCTAAATAACAATTTCTAGCAATAGTATTTGGCGGATTTTTTTTTCTTTTTATTTTTGATGAAAAATTTTCTATTCATAACAGCTTATTTCTAGCCTCCTGGACACAGTAGTAGTGATCTTGCCATCGGTTCAGTGCATTTAGTTAAAGAGAAGAGCGTTAGAGTTTCGGAATTCAGGATTAATTAAATCCAATCAGTAATATTTTCGGTTTTCGGTTTTATTTCTTCCTTCCTTCCTTTTGTTGGGCTAGGATTTTTTCTTTCTTAAATATATGGTATTTGTACAAGACATAGAAAGGAATCCCTTGCCTCCCATCCCCCTAAAAGTACGAAATCCAAACCTAAAAACAACATCGAAAATTGCCTATGGTAGCTGTGGATTTGTGAAAATCAGAAGAGATTCCGTAGGCAAAAAAAAAACTGATCGAAATGGAATTAAGTTGCCATCGTACGAACTCCGGACGTTTAGAATGTTTTCTTGAATTGCGTGAGTTAGTTGGTGTTCATTTATATTTAAATTCACACCAAAATAATAATAAATAAATAAGAAAATTCAACAAAAAAATTTCCAAAAAAAAAATTTTAAACATTAAAAAAAAATAATTGGAAATTTTCAAAGTTTTCAAATTTTGTTCAGTGTTTTTTTAATTATTTTTTTTTGCTCTTTCTTTTTATTACAATAATTTCATTTTTTCATTGTACATTTACTAAAAATTTTGGTAATAAACTAATTTGAATATAATAAAAAATTATTGTATGCTCAATAAACTGCCAATATTACCATTAATACTCGACGAGAACGTGGAATGTATATTCTAAAAGAAAAACGTAAATAATACAAGTTTTGTTATTCATTTTTTATTTATATTTGCAAAAAAAGCATTTTCATGAAAGTTTTTAGTACTACATTTTCTTAAGAAAATTTAGTACATTTTCCTAAGGAAAATTAGTACTTAAATTAAAACCCAAAAAAAAAGTTGATTCCAATTTATGGCTTTGGAAAAGAAAATTTCATGAAATTTTGATTTTAAATTTTATTTTATTGATTAAATTTTGCCATACGATAATTTATTAAATAATAATTGCCATAGAACTTCTTGGTAGACGTTGATCGTTTTATGGTAATTTATGATAATTTTTTTTTTGCACACCTCATACTTTAATGGGGTTTGTTGTGGGCTATAATTCGTCTATTACTTGAGAGGATGTTGGTTTTTAAATGCTCTTAAGTTTGAGGATTATCTATGTAAGTATGATCTTTTGTATAGCTGTATGAGAAAAGGGGCCCATAGCGATATCTTGAGGATCAATTGATGTTACCAATTCTAAAAATTACGCATCCTTTTTACGGAATTAAGTCAAAATTTGGCGTGTTGTTGGGCTTGTGGCATCGAAATACAATGGCTTCTCCATTGTCAAAGTAACCCTGGATTATCATATGGCCATAGAGCCTGGAATAAATGGTAATGGAGAGACCCTCTTCTTTATTTTTAAAGAAATAAACGCTAATGATATCAACAGACCAAAATGCCTACTAAAGAGATGCTTTTTGCGGATACAATGGCTCCTCCATAATCGTGGCTTCCGCATAATGGTCTCTCCATCTTCATTTTCAAAGAAATTCGAGCCAATAACACGATCAGAGCAAAATACCCAACAAAGACGTGCTTTTCACGGATACAATGGCTTCTCCATAATCGTGGCTTCCCCATAATAGTCTCTCCATCTTCATTTTCAAAGAAATTCGAGCCAATGATACCGCTAGACCAAAATGCCTACCAAAGAGGCACTTTTTGCGGATATAATGGCTTCTCCATAATCATGGCTTCCACATAATAATCTCTCCTTCTTTATTTTCATAGAAATACGGGTCAATAACACCGTCAGACTGAAATACCCACCAAAGAGGCGCTTTTTGCGGATACAATGGCTCCTCCATAATCGTGGCTTCCGCATAATGGTCTCTCCATCTTCATTTTCAAAGAAATACGAGCCAATAACACGATCAGAGCAAAATACCCAACAAAGATGTGCTTTTCGCGGATACAATGGCTTCTCCATAATTGTGGCTTCCCCATAGTAGTCTCTCCACCTTCATTTTCAAAAGAAATTCGAGCCAATGATACCGCTAGACCAAAATGCCCACCAAAGAGGCACTTTTTGCGGATATAATGGCTTTTTCACAATCGTGACTTCTCCACAATAATCACTCCATCTTCATTTTCAGAGGAATGACAACTTCAAACAAAAATGCCCACCAAAGAGGCGCTTTTCGCGGATACAATGGCTTCTCCATAATTGTGGCTTCCCCATAGTAGTCTCTCCACCTTCATTTTCAAAAGAAATTCGAGCCAATGATACCGCTAGACCAAAATGCCCACCAAAGAGGCACTTTTTGCGGATATAATGGCTTTTTCACAATCGTGACTTCTCCACAATAATCACTCCATCTTCATTTTCAGAGGAATGACAACTTCAAACAAAAATGCCCACCAAAGAGGCGCTTTTCGCGGATACAATGGCTTCTCCATAATCGTGGCTTCCCCATAATGAACTCTCCATCTTCATTTTCAAAGAAATGACAACTTCAAATCAAAATGCCCACTACAGAGTCACTTTTCAAGGATACAGTGGCTTTTTCACAATCGTTGGTGGATTTTCAGAGCCCCATTACCTAATCACTAAAGAAAAAAGGCTACAACAAAATCCTCACTTTTGTAGAAAGTTTTCACATAATTTGACGAAAATCCACACCACAACCGTTCCAGGAGCTCCATCTGCATCCAGAAATTCATCTGGATGCAACCGAAACTCTTGGAAGTATTGTGGTTGATTTTCATTCTATATCCCATAATTGTTTTTTGATGCAAAGGAAGCTCCGTTTAGTTTGTTTGTTTGTAAGGTCCCTTAGACATGTGCCAGGGGCCACTTCATAGCGCCACGACCGTGAGGCCATTTGGCGACTTCGTAGTACGTGTGGGAATTTTTCTGAGAGAAACTGGTCTCTGGTTAGTAGTATAGAAAGTTGAGAATTTTGTTATATTTTGTGGAGCAGATTAGTATGTTGTAGAAGATTAAATAGGGGACTAGGGAATGGAGTTGTTGGATCGAGGAGCTCCATAATGGGAGGAATCCTGCTCGCAAAGTAGTTCTTGGTTATGTGGCATTCCTGTAGAATATGGTAGACAGTGAAATGGGTGCCACAGGATTGGCAGAAGGGACGGTTGGTGTTGCCAAAAAGGAAGTTATGGGTAAGAGCAGTATGTCCAATCCGGATTCTGAGGAGCTTTCGCGCCCAGAATTTCGGTATGGATGTTGAATACACTGGTTTGTTAGTGGTTCTCCAATGAGTCGACAAAAAAGTGTCGCTATTGGTCCAGTCATCGTGTCTGCGGATGGCTAAAGGTGTTAGTTGCCATTCTGTTAGTAGGCGAGGCAGATTGGGAATGACTGTGATCACTGGCCGACGGAGTGTTTCTCCAGCCAACTTGTCAGCACTTTCATTACCCACAATTCCCACATGCCCTGGCACCCATTGCAACTCGACACTCCTATTGCTAAGTAGGCTATGACGAATTGCGCTAAGTACTGGGTCACTCGATGGGCCACAAATGGCTTTAAGGGCGGCAAGGCTGTCGCTAAAAATAATAACGTTTTGTTGGCTGGGAATATTGGTCGCAATTTCAATTGCCGTTTTGATGGCCCACAGCTCCCCGTAATATGGAGCTGCCCTATAAGGGAAGATTCCACAACATAGTGTGCGGGTGCTGCAGCCAAAAAGTTCGACGACCGCAAAAGATGTAATATCGGTGTCAGCGGCGGCATCAGTGAACAACAGTCGATGATGTTTTAATCCGTCCAACTGTTCAAGGAACAATTTCCTATATGTGGATGGATCAGTTCTAGCCTTCTTAAACCTGTCAAGAGAAGCAGTCACTTTCAACTTTGCTCCTAACCATGGTTTCCAATCTGGGTGTGGAAGGGAAGTTTGGAAATCGACGGGGAGGATGGATGAATTTCTTTCAAGGTGGGATATTAATAAGGATAGCGATGATGAATTCCTTTTTGAGCTGGGGGAGATGATAATGTTTTTTATTAAAGTGTGGAGGGGATAATTTGGAAGGCATAGGTTTTTGTAAATTAAACTTAGGCGGGCTTTGTGAAGATAGAGAAAAATAGGTTTTCGACCAGTCTCTATCAGTATGGATTCCACCGGAGATGTCCGATGTGCTCCACTGGCTAGTCTAATACAACGGTTTACCGCTGCCTCGACTAGTTTTTTCCCTGCTATTGGCACACTGACACATATAGTGAGGAAATAGAGCAAGGTCCCGTCCAAAAGGGCGTTGGTTACTCTAATTGCCTCACTTTGTCTTACCTTACTTTTGCTGCTGACTAAAATTTTTACCATTCGGAGAATGATATTAATTTTGTCAACAGCATTTTTAATCTGAAGATTCCATTTTCCTCCACGGGCAATTGAGATACCCAGGATTTTCATGGAATCGTTTGGGCGGAGAGGGAAGGGGGTTAGTGACGAGTCCGATAAACTACAATTTTTTTTCCTGCAAACATGAAGGCAAGGTGGGTTCGATGTACAGATAACCGCACCGTTTATGCTGCTCCAAGTGTTGATGTTGCGGATGGCGTTATTTATTTGTTGCTGAAGATCAGCACCAGATACAAGTATAAAAATATTGTCGGCATATATGTAGTGGTTAAAGGATGATAGTTGGTGGGAAAGGGAGTGAATATATATATTGAATAGGATCGTTGATAAGGGGGATCCTTGTGGGATGCCGTTTTTCATTTCGCGTTTTGACGAAAAATGACCGTTGGCGCGTACCGTGAAGGTTCTACCAGTTAGGTAGGAACGTAGTAATGCCAATATTGCAGAGTCTACTCCCCACTCTGCCATCTGTAAGAGTACCCTATGTGGGCAAATTCGGTCATACGCCTTTTCTAGGTCGAAGGACAACAGTAAACCACAATGTCTACGTTTGTAGCAATTGTGGATTGAATGTTGTAGTTCAAGTAGCATACTCAGAGTTCCTCTGCCTGACCTGTAGGCATGTTGTTGGGGATTGAGTCTATTGTCAAGCGCCTGGTTAAGTCTTGTAGCTAAGATCTTTTCCAGGATCTTGGAAGTGCAAGGCAGTAATGAAATTGGTCTAAAATTGTTAGCCGAAGAATGGGAGAGATTTTTCTTGGGAACTGGAATGGCTGTTGCGACCTTCCAGGAATTTGGGAAAATAGATTTTTCCAGAATTTTGTTAAAGAGGTTGACAATTCTAATATGAAAGGTCGAAGATGCCTCTTTAATCATTTTAAAAGAAACCTTGTCCCTACCAGGTGTGGTACCCTTGAAAGAATTCAACGAAAAGTTGAACTCCGCAAGCGTTACTGGCTGGTTCAAGATTAGGGTGGAGGCTGACGGTATAGGCGAGAGATTTTCCGTGAAGTATTGTTTCTCTCTACGACATGAATCACTAAGGTGGTTGTTGGATGAAAACGAGGCCCAGGACTGTGCCAGTTCCTCAACGATAGCTGTCGAGTCGGATATAACTCCATTCTCAGACTCAATAGATGGGATAATCCCATTTTTTTGGCGACCAAGAATGCAGTTAATACCTCTCCATGCTTCTTTCGGTGAAGTTCGGGAATCAATTGAGGTGGTGAAGTTATTCCAAGCGGTTCGCTTGGCTTGTTTCACTGCTCTTTTAACTCGAGCAGTCCTGAGTCTCAATTCGATGAGATTAGTCGTACTGGAAAAACGAGAGTAGTCTTTCCAGGCCGTATTTCTTTCACGTCGTAATGTTGCGATTTCATGGGTATACCATTTAGGTTGTTTTTTAGACATGCCAGCTGAAGAGGGAATTGTCCCAGCAGCTGCACGTCTGAAGATTTTTATCACGTTTTCTGCCTCAAGGTTAGGAGATTGGGCAACGGGTAGGTCAGCAGAAGCTTTGAAAATCGCAGCTCTGTAATTTTCCCAATTTGCGCGCTCTTCTATGAACCGTGACAGTGGTTTTATTTTAACGTGCGCTACATTTGCCTCCACAAGTATGGGCAAGTGGTCACTTCCTTCGAGGAAGCCATGAACTTTCCATGAATATAAACCAAAGTTCCGTGTAGGAACGAAGGTGAGGTCGAGAACAGAGGTAGTACCTCTGGTTGAGAAAAAGGTTGGTGAACCATCGTTTAGTAGAGTGAAGCTCGAATCGGTAGAGTTGAGCCATTCCTCGAAGATTTTCCCGCGCCAACAGGTTCTTGGGGAACTCCAAGCATGACTGTGGGCATTGAAATCTCCAAGGATGATGGTATTTTCAGGTAATTGGCTAATTAGACCTTGCCAATCTGCTTGAGAAAAACGTAGGCTGTGTTCAATATATATATTGGCAATGTGGACTTTGGGAGAGGTATTTACAGAAATAAGGATTGTCAAAAAATTTGTTGAAATGTGAATTTGTGAGTAGGATATGGAGGGGTGTATGAGGAAACATACACCACCTCTTTTATTGTTGTTACTTTTGTTGTAAAACAAACATTGGTATTTTTGGTAAAATGGTTGGTTGTAGGAGTGAGGTAATTTGGTTTCTTGCAAAGCAACTATTTTTGGAGAGTACTGACTTAGCAGCAGGCTCAGACCTTCTAGGTTATTAAGGAACCCGTAGATGTTCCATTGCAAAATGGAACATCTGGCGTTGTTACTTATTCCATTTCTATGGAAAATTACCATAGTTGAAGGTTAGGCAAGCTAAAAACTAGAACAGTAATCTGCCCAGAAGTAGTGCTGCATGAAGGGAGAAAAATATGGTGGAGAAGAACTGGACTGTAAGTCTGTGAACCATTAGAGGTTTGCCGAAAGGCATACCACTTCTTGTTCACCAGATTGCAGGATCGTACTCTTAGAAAAAACATTAGCAATGTTATTTTTTGGAGCTTGTTCCTGGTTTACCAGACTTCATTTTTTGTGCTAAGGTAAGAACCGTGTTGCGATCTTCTGGATCGAGGTCTTTTAACGTGCTAATTAGTATAGCAACTTGTTCACTGGTGGATCGGGGGTGGGTTGACGGTGTTTGGGAATTTGAGAGTGGGGATTTTGATGGGGTGGTAATTGATTTATCAGAAGAGGTGTTGATTCCTGTATTTATACAAGGTTTTTTGACCATTGGCGTTAAAGAATTTAGCTTACGCTCAAAAGCTTTTCTGGAAGGAGAGGGTGAAATTTTTTTGGATGTGAGAGGGGATGGTGGCAGTGGTAAAGTGGACGCAGAAGGCGTTGGTGGCAATGATGAGGATGCTGATGTATTAACTGAATGAGATGACGCACGGACTGCTTGTGCAAAGGAGGTGTTCGATTTTAGTGTGGAGGCATCCATTTGAGATTTTTTGAATATTGTTGTTGCTGCAGCCATGGAACATTTGTTGTCCGTCATAACTTTAAGAATAGTTTTTCTCTCCGCGTACGAAGGGCAACAACGGTCTCCTGAGGTGTGTGAGTCTGTTTTGCAGTTAACGCAAAATACACGTGTACATGCCTTTTCAAGATGGGGCGCAAGTCCACAATTAGCACATACCGTCGAAGCCTTACAGTATTTAGCTGTATGGCCCAGTACTTGGCAGTTGCGACATCTCATGGGGTTCGGATAATATGTTTTCACATCAAATCTGTGGAAAAGGATGTTGAGGTTGGAAGGGAGTTCGTACGCGTCAAAGGTCAGAACAACAATACCCGTAAATGACTGGGTACCGTCGCGCGTAGAGATTATTTTTCTAGCCTCTACCACGTTGTAATCAATAAGGTTGCTGACGATTTCCTCTTCGGATGTATTTGCAAGCCACTTGCAAAAAATCGTGCCCTTTACTTGGTTGAGGGAGGGGTGAAGTGTGAAATTTAATTTGATATCATTGATAAAAACCGGTTTGGCGTGAATAAATTTTTCGGCCGAAAATCTTGTTTTGGTTGTTAGCAATAGATCACCGTTACGATAATCGTTTATTTTAAGAATATCATTGCTGATATTCTTGAGAGCCAGACTGGTTTT
Organism: Atherix ibis; assembly: GCA_958298945.1. Classification (NCBI taxonomy): domain Eukaryota; kingdom Metazoa; phylum Arthropoda; class Insecta; order Diptera; family Athericidae; genus Atherix; species Atherix ibis. The sequence goes on along the minus strand of OY282610.1, from coordinate 23,881,001 downwards.
AAAAGGACAGAGTTGGTTCGCTCTGAATTTTGCCTCGGGTGAAGTGGAAATAACTAGAAAGCGCGGATGTTCGGAAATTTTAGTCGGAAGGGAGGGGAAGTTAACCAATTTGTTTAATACAGATAGGTTCGTGTTTGTTTGGTTGTGATTGTAGTGATTGTTATTTATATTTTTGGTGGTGGTATTGATGGATTGGTTAAGTCTGGCTCTTTTCGTGGATTTTGTGGTAGAGGCGTCGAGAATTGTAAGGGATATACCTGTATCTGGTGGCGAGGGGGGGTCCGGTGGCCTGACGTCGACGTCCACGTCCATTGTTATGGGTTTAGCAACTCTTTATTTCACTCGATTATTATACTATTTGTAGTCTATTTATAGTCTGTACACTATTTTTACTCTCTTTTTTCCACGCAATTAGATTAGACACTCTCACTTCAATAATAATAGTTTATCACAATGGATTTTTCTACACCGAAATCAAAAACGTGACCGCTCTGTTCAAGAGTTCAAACACGAGTGAAGCTCCGTTTAGTTTACGTATGCGTTCAAGCAAAATTTCACTTTATCGCTGAAGAAAATTTGGTCACCAAATCCGGGAGATCCGTTTCCAATTGGCCAAGAGTCCAGCTAGTGAACGCCCAACGCTTCGCATGGTCTTATTGCTTTTTTGAATTAATTGCTCATTTTATGGATATAGTCCCAAGTCCTTTTTGTAATAAGTTGAAGTCGCAAAAATACCCAATTATTGTGTACGATGCGGAATTGAGAGGTTACGGTCTTCATGCGGCAACACCGTGTGTCTGATCAATCAAGCATTGCACTAACGTACATGCACTGACCGATTGGAAACTCAACAGTCTCAATTTTCCCGATTATCCGTTGAATTATACTCTCGATAGGATGCTGATTTCGGCCATATATTCTACAAAGCTCAAGGAAGGTCTGGTGAACACACAAAAATTTTATAAAATATGTTCACCATCTCGATGCATTGTTTATATTTTATAATTTAATGGTAGCTTTGGCAAAATATAAAAATATAAGAATGACACCGCTGTCATTTGAAATGTCAAAGTTATAGGCTGGCAACAAGAAAAGGTGTGCCTATTGAAAAGCCCCTTAGTAATCGATAACGTCGGTTAAGTTCAAGCCTTTTAAATATCGTGTAAGAATTCCAAGTAAACCGTTTTTACTTCAAGTTCGACTAGTTTTTGAAGGAGATCTTTGATAAGAGATTGCAGATTTTTGGAAGCAATTTCGATATTTGATGTCAAAAAGTATAAATATATTGTATAGTAGTGGACCAAGAATACTACCTGGAGGGACAGCAGCTGTGATAGGTGATCGAATTTTTTTAAAGTAACAATAATTTGTTCGACAAAAACACTGCATTTTCGAAAAGTGTATTTCCAATATTTCAGCTGGTATTTTGTTTTTGAAGTTCTATAAAAGTAGTTCAGTAAAAATACTGTGGTGGCGTAACAAAAAGCGACCCTTAATGACATCACAATACGTACAATATTCTTTCTGACATTTTTTCAATTGAAATATTTGATTAAACGGAACTATCTGATTTTCTGTATATTTTTAAATTTAAGCAATACAAATTATATTTAAGAAAAAAAAAGAGAAAAAGGGTTTTTTTATTATTATATTTTGTAGCTGAAGATGATGGCATGGGATGTATCGAAGTAATGGCAACTGTTTTGTCCATTATCATTATGGTACTAACGTTTCCAATATCAATTTTTATTTGCTTTAAAGTTGTGTCCGAATTTGAACGAGCTGTAATATTTCGAATGGGCAGATTAAGGTCGGTATTATTTTTATTTATTTTTTTTTTTGAATAAATTGAATAAGCAAAGATATAATATTGATTGTATACAGAAGTGGTGGAGCACGTGGACCGGGAGTTTTTTTTGTACTTCCATGCGTTGATGATTACTGTAAGGTTGATTTACGAACGGTTTCGTTCGATGTGCCACCGCAAGAGGTTCTGTCAAAGGATTCAGTTACTGTATCTGTTGATGCAGTTGTCTACTATCGTATTAGTGATCCATTGAAAGCGGTTGTACAAGTGGCTAACTATAGTCATTCAACTCGGTTATTAGCTGCTACAACATTGCGCAATGTTTTGGGTACACGGAATCTTTCGGAACTTCTAACCGAACGGGAAACCATTTCACACACGATGCAGGCATCTTTGGACGAAGCTACCGATCCTTGGGGTGTTAAAGTTGAACGCGTCGAAATGTAAATTTCTTTAAAAAAAAAAAAAAAGTCTGTTTTTAATTTAACAAATTCAATAATGAGAAATGAATTCTTCTATTATCGTTTGTATACTTTAGAAAAGACGTATCACTGCCAACTGCCTTACAGCGGGCTATGGCTGCCGAAGCGGAAGCAGCCAGAGAGGCAAGAGCAAAAGTTATCGCGGCTGAGGGTGAAATGAAATCATCACGTGCTCTAAAGGAAGCGTCCGATATCATATCGGAAAGCCCATCTGCATTGCAGGTAATTTTTGTTTTCAAATTCAAATAAAAACCAAAAAAGAAACAGATACCATATTTTTCTAAAAGATGGCGCTATATTAACCGAATTCTAAACTTTTTTCGTATCTCAATAAAAAAAAATGTTTTTTTTTCCTTTTTTGACAGTTACGTTATCTACAAACACTTAGCAGTATATCAGCCGAGAAAAACTCTACAATAATATTCCCATTACCAATGGAATTGTTGACACCGTTTTTAACTGCAGGTTATAGTGCACATCGCAAATGAAAATTGAATAATAACATCCCAAAATTTAAAATTATTATTTTATCATTTATGAATTTTTGGTTTTTGTTTTGTTTTGTTTTTTTTTTAGCTTTTTATATAATTAATTATATGGAAAATATATTTTTATTCAAAAACTAATTAAATATAAATAATTATTATTATTATTATTATTATTGTTTTTTTTTTGTACATCTTGTATAATATTATAATCAAATAAATGTATATACGAGTAAATTTTTAGTATTTGTATACAATAAAATATTATTTAAATATTGCCGCTAAACAAATGCTCGTTCAGCTCATTAATATTTTGATCAGCACTCTAGCGCCATCTGATGAACTAAAAAAATTAAAAATTTTCTAATAGTTTATTAAATAATATTTCGAAAATTTTTATTCAAACAATTAATTATTTAAAAAGGAAATTTTAATTGTTATTTTGAAATAAAAAATAATATTTTTAACGGTATAAAAGTCCATCTGGTGGTAAATTGGGAAATTAAACAACGAAATTTTCTTATCCGAAGTATGATCACATTTTATGTGACTATTTCTGTAAATTTGCTTAATGGATTTTAGATCCTCCAGATCTGCCTGAGTTACATCGTTTCTATTTAAAGCTATGGAAAAGGTTGTACACCTTCATATCATATGTGCCATTCTGTGAAAGGGTCCTCCATACAACAATCAGTTTACGTATCAAAGGGGCAAATCTACTTAAACTCCCTCGTACGATCTCGTCTAGAAATTAAAAAAAAATGTTTCTTGCTAAGAAAATAGTTTCATGCGCGTTCCTAGAGGTAGACGGGACATTTGATAACACCTCCTATGAGTCCATAGAGAGGCAGGCTGTACACAAGGGAGGTGATGTCCCCACGATTAGCTGGATTGGAGCCATACTTTCAGTGACTGTTATAGGTGTTGAGGATTGTCCACAAGGAGAGGTACTATCACCTTTGGTCACTTGTCATTGATGAACTTCATGTCAAATTATCTGCAGATGGCTTTAAAGTTCAAAGTTATGCTGATGACGTTGTCGCGATGATTAGGGGAAATATGAAGAAACAATTTTGAGCCCAATGCAGAGGGCCCTAAACTCAGTACACACTTGGTGCCAAGAGGTAGATTTCAATATAAACTCTCACAAAACGGTCTTAGTTCCATTCACTAAGAAGCATAAGTTGAACCACAAGAATGGAACTAAACTGGAGTTCTTTACTGAGATCAAATATCTAGAGGGCATTCTGGATCAAAAATTAACTTGGAACTCACACCTAACTAGTGTTACTGATAGAAACATTAGAGCCATTTGGCCTTGTCATAGGCGCTTCGGTAAAACCTCGGGTCACCTAAATTTTCCTTATTGAAGTCAACTAAATTTTCCTTTTTGAAGGCACCTAAATTTTCTTTATTGAAGGCACTCAATTTTCCTAATTGAAGTCACCTAAATTTTTGTTTTTGAAGTCACCTCAATTTTCCTTTTTGAAGTCACCTAAATTTTCCTTTTTGAAGTCACCTAAATTTTCCCATTCAGTCACTTAAATTTTTCAAATGGAAGTCACCTAAATTTTTCAGGTGAAGTCACCTAAATTTTCATTACTAAAGTCACCTAAATTTTCCTAATTAAAGTCACCTAAATTTTCCATTTTGAAGCTACCTAAATTTTCCTTATTGAAGTCGCATAAATTTTCCATATTGAAGTCACTTTCAATTTTATTATTAGTCACCTAAATTTTCCTATTTTAAGTCACCTAAATTTTCCTAATTCAAATCACCTAAATTTTCTTTATTGAAGTCACATCAATTTTCCTAATTGAAGTCACCTAAATTTTCCTCACTGAAGTCACCTAAATTTACTTTTTAAAGTCACTTAAATTTTTCAAATGGAAGTCACCTAAATTTTTCAGGTGAAGTCACCTAAATTTTCATTACTAAAGTCACCTAAATTTTCCTAATTAAAGTCACCTAAATTTTCCTAATTGAAATCACCTAAATTTTCCTTATTGAAGTCACTTAAAGTTTCCTTATTGAATTTACCTAAATTTTCCTCACTGAAGTCACCTAAATTTACTTTATTAAAGTCACTTAAATTTTTCAAATGGAAGTCACCTATATTTTCAGCTGAAGTCCCCTAAATTTACTTTATTAAAGTCACTTAAATTTTTCAAATGGAAGTCACCTAAATTTTCATTATTAAAGTCACATCAATTTCCCTAATTGAAGTCACGTAAAATTGCCTCATTAAAGTCACCTAAATTTTTCACATTGAATTCACCCAAAATTTTCTTTACTGAAGTCACCTAAATGTTCCCCAATTGTAGGTACCTTATTTTTGATTGTTACTTAGCGATTGCACCTAGCGTGAAATTTTTTAACTAATTTTCCCCTGAAAATTCTTACCACTTCAAGTGACGTGACTTTGATTTTTATAAATACAATACAAATTTTTAATATAAAAAATATAGAAAAGTAGAGAGATTTGCCCAGAAAAGAAATACCCCAAAAAAAAATTAGAGAAATACGTCGGTTTTAAGTGAAATAATCATAACTTTTCAGTTTGGCAATGGTGCAGGCCAGGGATGATTGATTCACATTCACTTGCTACAAAAAATGCACTTGACTAGTTAAATCGAACACATGCTTTCCAACGAAACACCATCAAATTTACAACATTAAAATTCACACACAACCGAATAAAATGGTTTCGCGCGCACAAACACACACAAACGACGCACACAGTGGCGCACACATGCTTACAAAAAAAATTTCATCTCGCCGCCCATGCACACACAACTGTGCGCGCATTCACATTCGATTTAGAGGTTAAAGCTGAGCCTACATGCGGCGAATTTTTAGTTAAATGCACGTTCAAATTGGAATTTTCATGAAAACGGGAAACAATTTCACTTAAGAAAAGCCTCGTGTTCAGTGAATAAATGCATAGCAATTTGACTAAAAAGGAAAGAGCCAAAGAACAATAAAATTTAAATAAATTGGAGTTGGGCTCATTAGCAAAAGTAAACAGAATAAAATTCGATCATAAATAATTCATTGAAAATAGTACAATTTCATTCCAAATTGAAGTCAACTAATCAAATGTGTGGCATGCATTTCGTTTAGTAAGCAAATGCAACCCACTAACACTAACACACAGCTCAAATGGAATTAAGGACTTGTTACTGTGTGTAAGTAAATGCAAGAATCAAATTTCCAAATGTTGAGTAGCTAAGTAATTAAGTTTATTGGTTTAGATGTGTGAGAAGCAGTTGGGTTAGTGTGTGTGGTATTTTGCTGTGTGTGTGATTGCTGAGCCAAAGGCGAAGCGGCGAACAAAGTAAGGCGAATTCTTCCATTTTGTACGAAATGGCAAATCGGAAGGAGTGCAATGTCGCATGTGCTAATTCTCATCTATACGCCCTACATGCCGAAAATAATCGCCTCAAATAATGATCCCATGCGGGAATCCATAAGCGTGTATAGGCCAACGCAGTGAAATACTCTATGGCTATGTGTGTGCATTGTATGGACTAGTACAGTTGCGGTGGTGTGAAACGCACGTTGGATTATCATTTGTTAATAAGCCCCGTCGCAGTCGAATCTGAGACAGAATAGAATATGGATGTGGGCGACGAATACAGTTATCACAATCGATATGGCACACACTTCCTCAGCTATGCGCACATCTATAAGCAATCATATTTCTCTCCTGCAGGTTTGACTTCTTAATGTGTGGCGGCGTACTTTTGTTTTAGTGGCAACAGCAGCAACTACGAATTTGACGCCGTAAAATGTAGCGACGGTAAAAAGAAAGACGAAGCGACGGCCATTCATTCCCATAAGCAAATGGTTTTTTTTTATGATGTGAACTGTTATTAAATCAAGAGTAAAGTACATGGTAAAATTTAAGGGATAGTAAAGTTTGGTGAGCAATTCCAACAGAAATTTTAGACTGTGATGTTTCTCAGCAGTTCAGCTTTATTTCCTCCAACAAAAAAAACCCAATCGTCTTCATTCATTCATTAATTTTTTTTCGTTCTTCCATCGTACACCGCCGTCCATGCTGGGTGAAGTCAATTTGCTCAAAGAACACACACGTGGGGAAGAATTTCCATGCGCACCCATACAACCGTAACAACACTCCCTTAATCTAAGCCGACGCATACACAGGCAAGAATCTCGCTTGCTCATATCGTCATCGACTTTGCTAAGCCAGCAAGCCCCTGATATCACCACAAGTGGAACCGACGCATACATGCGCGCCACCTTACCCTAAAAAGTATTATCAAAAACAAACCTGCGTTCGCACAGGCTTCGATTGAAGTGCGTCAAAGAGAAATTGTTTTTTTTTTGAAGCGCGATGGTTTCCGTATCATATGTGCCCCTCCGCCACCACTACAATCAAATGTCACACACCAGCCCAATCCCATATACAACACGTCATTTACCAATTTCCAACATGCGCTTTAGTCGGAAATTGTAATTCAAAATTCGTGTAATATTGGTCAATGCTACAGTCAGCGCTAAAAGTCGAAATGTGGATTTAAATTTTACTGACCCAACCACCTCCCCTATCCAGTATTTTTATTATAAACATTTTTTTTACAAATATCCACCTCTGAAATGGCTGAATCAAGGTGCCTCGGTGTATCTATGGCAGATATCTTCACTGCAGATTAAAGGCCGTTGTTCGAAACCAATTATTATTTAAAAATAACATCGTTCAAATAACCTCCACGGTTCCGTTTGCTGGAGGGGATCCGAGAGTCCATTTTTTGGATAACTTGTCCGCATAAATCGGGCCGAAACTGACCGATGGCTTGAATGACGTTTATTTTCAGTTTGGAAAGTGTTTAAGGTCTATTGTCATAATTAACGTAGCCGCATAGAAACAGGTATATAGGCGTTAAAAGTCTATAAAAGTCACGTTTTTCAACTACTGCATGGTTGTCCAAGTTCATATCGTCCGACTGAGACCATACAAATACGGTCAATTTCCCTGGATAACTCTTACCGTTGTCACTTGCAGTAGTGCTATCCGATGCTGCTGACCGTCCAAATTCCACCACAATAGTTCTAAAACTGTCACACATCGTTGATAAAGATGAATTTTTTTAACCAAATTCGAGATTTGATGCTATTTCACTATCTCGACGTATTGTTGAATGGCATAGTCCTCTGTCATTTAAACGTCAAAGAATGCCAGCGCTGTCATTTGAAACGTCAACGTAATAGGCTGTCAAAGATTGAACGTTCCACTTATAAATTTGAAGCTAAAATTATTAAATTTTTCTTGCACTTTTCGGTAATTTAACAGGTAAATTAATTTCTCACTGAAAAAATATTTGAGAAAAGAAAAAAAATAGTACAAATGAGAAAAAAATAGAGACAGATTCTCAAAAACGTAGGGACGACTTTTCAAAAATTAGGGAAAGATAATCAAAAAATTGTGATATTTTATCAGAAAATTTGGGACAGATTATATCAAAATATTAGCGACAGATTATCAAAAAATTGTGATATTTTGTAAAAAAATTATGGAAGAATTACCAAAAAAAAGTCCAGACTATCAAAAAAATAGAGACAGATTATCCAAAATTTGGGGAATGATTGTCAAAAAATTAGGGACAGTTTACAAAAAATTAGGGATAGATTACCAAAAATGTAGGGACAGATTATCAAAAAATTAGTGACATTTTGTCAGAAATTGGGGCCATTATCAAAAACTAAGGATTGATTATCAAAAAATTAGTGACAGTTTGTTAAACAATTAGGTTAAATTACCAAAAAAAAGTCTAGACATTAAAAAAAATAGGGGCAGATAATAAAAAAATTGGGGACAGATTTTCAAAAAAATTAGGGGCAGTTTATAAAAAATTAGGGACAGGATAACAAAAATTTAGGGACAGATTAATAGAAAAAATAGTGACAGTTTACCAAAAAAAAAATCCAGACTTTCAAAAAATTAGGGACAAATTATCAAAAATTAGGGACAGATTATCAAAAAATTTGGGACAAATTATCAAAAAATTAGGGACAGACAATCAAAAACCTGGGTACCAATTATCAAAAAATAGTGTCAAATTTTCAAAAAATTAGGGATAGATTAAAAGAAAAAATAGGGACAGTTTATCAAAAAATTAGGGACAAATTATCAAAAAATTAGGGACAGATTATCAAAAATTAAGGGACAGATTATTAAAAATTGTGATATTTTGTCAAAAAATTTGGGCCAGAGTATGAAAAATTAAGGACTGATTAACAATAAATTAGTGACATTTTGTCAAAAAATTAGGGACAGTTATAAAAAAATAGTGACAGATTATCAAAAAATTATGGATAGATTAACAGAAAACAATCCAGACTATCAAAAAATTTGGGACAGATTATCAAAAAATTTGCGACAGATTATGAAAAATTTCATAATTGAAATTCTTTTTTTTTTTTAACAAAAAATTTAATTAACAGAAAAAAATAGTGACAGAGTAAAAATAAAATTAAACAATTTGGAGACATGTTATTTTGAGGTAAATTATTTTTTTTAAATAACTTTTTCTTTTTTTTAAATATATAAAAAAAATTGCAATTATATTCTTATTCATATTTAAAGTATGTATTTTAAGGAATTAAATAAGGTTCTTAATAAGAATTTTTGGACATTTTCAATAGGAAAATTGTTGACACTTTATAAAATATAAGATTTTTGATCTTAAATGTTAACAAACATTTGACAGTGGCGAAATTTTTGACAGTTCAAACAAAACTCCTTTCCAGAGACCTCAAAAATAATCATCCGAAACTATTGAAAAATTATATGCAAAAAAACCATAGAGATTTTAATAACCATTTGCTGTACAGTTTTAAGTAACTTCAGTACCGGACTGTAGCTAGCGTGCGCATGGAAAACAGTGTGGATGTGTTTGTATTTAAATGATTTCCATGTAAAGAGAGGAACCACGCACATAACACCAAACCAGTACGCTCCAACCTATACAAATATGCTTTTCTCGCCCAAGAAAAGAGACTCAGTGAATTTTTTCTTCCATTTGAAGACAATGTTTATAACGAACCCAAACAAGTTACACTAGCCAGAAAATATGGACTTTTTCTTCAAAAAAAAAAAAAAAAAATGCACACATTCAAGCTAACCCATACAAACATTATAATAAGTTTATTGGTATTCTCGTATATATATATATATATATATATAACTGAATATATGTATACGAATCAGCCGAGAGAAATCGAATACGAACACATATTGGCAAATCGCCTCTGTATTTTGAATACCAAAAACAATATTCGAGCGAATAGTTATTTTCGGCGTGCGTGTATACTCGCACAATGAAAATCCGACATTACCGTAGACGGGATTTTTGATTTTCCAAACAATAACTCTCTAGCTAAGAAAAAGTGCTAAAATTTAGTGTGATTAAAATTTAAAAAAACCCTTTTCGATTATGTATTATTGTTCGGTTCGATCAATTGTTTTTTATTAAAAAAGCTAATCTACACGAAAAGACTATATATATATATATATATACAAAAAAAGAAAAGAAAAAAGAAGAAAAATCGATCAACATTTTTCTATAGCAAAATAATAATTGAATAGAGGAGAGTGTGGAATATATTGAAAAATCAAAATGACAACCAGAATGTAGTAAAATGTCGTTGCTGCGTTCAGCAGCAGCTCACTGTCGCGCTGCTGATAGTTCTGTTTTTCGTGATAATGATAATAAAAAAAATAAATATCAAATAATTCATCAATAATTCGGATTAATGCATTTTAAGGGGATTTCTAACCAAAAAAAATTTTAACTATCATAATTTACATATACAACAAGTTATTTAGCATAATTAATGGTGTAATAAAAATTTTATTTAACAAACAAACAAACACTTAAAAAAGAAACCAAGTGAAAAAGAAGAAAAAGTAAATAAATCTAAATTAAATTGAAATTCTTTTTTTTTTTTTGTTTTTTTTTTTTGAAACAAAAAATTTAATTCATATTCTATACCTCTAGAGAGAGCTACTGTACATTAAACATATATACATATGCGTATTCATATATTATCTACCATATACATACATACATATATAGTATGACTATGGGAGAGAGAGAGAGAGAGAGAGAAAAAAAATTAATATAAATAGCACCAAAAAAAAAAGAAAAAAGGAATCTCCTCTTGCAACTATCCAACTTAACTATTTATCTATCAAAACTATTGGATATATATATATATATGTATAGATGAATGTACGCATATGTATCCATGTATGTATATAGTACAAAACGGAGGATTATTTTAATAAAGTTAATTACAAACAACAACAAAAAACCTAACGAAATTTCTTATTTATTATTGTGCATATGGAGAAAGGATGAGAGAAAGTCAAAGAAAAACAAAAAGAACAATTTAAACTAGACAACAATCAAAATGAGAGAATGCCAACAAAAAAAACAAAAAATTATGTTCTTATCGAAGCAAAAAACAAATAATAAGAAAATAATTTTTTTAATGCCAATAAAAACTAAAAAAAAAAAAAAAAAATTTACCTACTTAAAGATAGATACTCGTAATATTGTATATTTACCTGCATATATAATGTCCCAATATTTATTTCGTTTAAAAAATCCAAAAAAAATTAGTATTTTCATTCAGAAAAAAAAAATCCATATATACACAAAATATAAAAAGTCCTTTCTATCATATAATATGTGTACTTATATACACAACACATGCAATGTGATATTAAAAAAAAAATTTCCCTTTTAAATATGGACAATTTGAAAAGAAAGAAATAAAGTAAAAAAACATGTGCTCTATTCCAATGTGCACAAACGCATATCATATATAGAATAGACAGAAAACAAAAGGTTTTCCAAATTTACAAAAAAACAAAAACCAAAAAACAACAACAACAACAAAAATTACTATTCAATTTTTGATTGATCAATTTTTTTTTTATTACAAAAATATCCTTTCTTTAATTTCAATTTTAAAATATATTTTTTTTTTGCTTTAAAATTTTAATTGTAAAAAAATTTCCAAAAAAAAAAACAACAACAACAACAAAAATTACTATTTAATTTAGTTTTGGTTTTTTTTTAATTAATTAATTTATTTTTTTTACAAAAATATCCTTTTTTTAATTTAAATTTTAAAATATATTTTTTTTTTGCTTTAAAATTTCAATTGTAAAAAAATTTCCAAAAAAAACAACAACAACAACAAAAATTACTATTTAATTTAGTTTTGGTTTTTTTTTAATTAATTAATTTTTTTTTTTTTACAAAAATATCCTTTTTTTAATTTAAATTTTAAAATATATTTTTTTTTTGCTTTAAAATTTCAATTGTAAAAAAATTTCCAAAAAAAACAACAACAACAACAAAAATTACTATTTAATTTAGTTTTGGTTTTTTTTAAATTAATCAATTTTTTTTTTATTACAAAAATATCCTTTACCTAATTTCAATTTTAAAATATATTTTTTTTTTGCTTTAAAATTTTAATTGTAAAAAATTTTCAAAAAAAAAAAATTTAAAAAAAAGTTGCTATTGAAAAACCCGATAGAAGAGAGAGAGAGATAGAGAGAGAGAGAGAGAGAAAAATACAAAAAAAAAACATATGCCTAAATATTTTCGAAAAGAATATCCAAATTAGCATAGGTGATGATAGGTGTAGGTACACTTAATAACAATTTAATTAATTAACTAAACTAAATGTTAATAATTGTCGAAATAATAAAACATATTAAATGGGAAAAAGAAGAAGACAAGAAGACATACTATAAATACACAAGATTTGATCTGATATGTGTTATGGACTTTTACTATTTTTATTAATATTGGCATAGTTGACGACGTAATCGTCTATTATTATTATTATCATAAATATTTATCATATTTTATTATCATTCTATTCTATTCAATTATTATCAGTAGAGTTAATCCAAACAACTATAATTGAAATTAAAAGAAGAAGAAGAAGAAGTAAAAAACCAAACAAAAGTAAATAATTATTCTCAACAAAATAATAATAAAAATATCATTTTTTTTTTTGGTGGTGGTAAAAGAATTGCCATAGAAAAAGGAGATTATAAAAAAAAATTGAAGGCGAATAAAGAGAGAGAGAGAGAGAGAGTGAGAGAGAAAAAAATTCCCATATTCAAATAGTGTGATCTAAAATAGAAGAAAAATTTAAGGAGATCTAAAGAAGAAGAAAATTAAGTTGAGAATCTCGAGCGAATAAATAAAAATTAAATGAAAAAAAAGTGAATTAAGTGAAATTAATTATTTTATAAAAATTAATTAACGACGAGAATAAAGGCAATTTAAGTGCAAAATCATATTGCTTAAAAAAAAAAAAAAGTTCACTTCTTGTTCAGTAAAAAAAAAACCATAAAAGTTTTTGTGTTTTTTTTTTGAAAAAGTATATAAGAAAAAGTTTCTAGTTAAAAGTGTTCACTTATTATCGAATATACATATAAATGCCGCCATAAAAAAAAAACAAATAAATTATCCAAAAAAAAAACAGCAAAAAATTAAAAAATTATATTTCAACGAAAAATGTTAGTGGAAAATTAAAACAAATTAAAAAATATTATGGAAATTTGCCTATAGTTTGAGTGGGTGGATAGATAGTGTTCTATATAAACGTATATATGATTTTATTTATTTATTTATTTATTCATTTATATCTGGGAGGGGGGAAAGAGAAAAAAAAATTTTAAAGGTAGTTTATTTTATCACCCTTATTTCGATCAATTCTCAAATAAAAGGATTAACTTAAATAAAAGGAAACAATACAATCAAAGTGAATCGTCCATCCTGTATTCGATGGATATTATTATATACATGCATATGCTGCATATATATGTGAAATGTTAATAGATCGGAAATAGAGTATAAAATAAAAATAAAAATTACCAAAACCAAATAAATAAAAAGGAAGCTGACAAAATTTCGTAAAGTCACCACTCACCCACCACCACTCTAACATTTAAGAACAGTGCACTTAAATAGTGGACGCCTAAATTAAGAGAAAAAGAGCATCAAGAAATAAGCGTTATTAAAATTAAAACATCTTTAATGCAGTTATTTTTTGGGTAAAATAAGATTTAATATTATTATTATTAGTAATTTTTTGAAATACATTTTTTTTTCCTGTACTCTGAATTTGGATAAATTAGCAGAAATAATCTAATGCCAATTAGTAGGGGATTAATATATGGCGCAATATAAAAACTAAAACAGGATAAACAAAATTAATAAAAAACAGGATTAATAAAAACTAAAATAGGATAGATTTTCTGCTAGGAGAGGATTAGTGATGGGTACTTTTTTGACAATTAACGAAATTTTCTTAAAGAAAAGAAGAAGAAGAAAAAAACTTTAGGGAATAGAAATTAACGTACGTATAGATGGGTGTGTAGCTAACCGATTATCCATTCAGTTGTTTCGGAAAGTACAGCATTGTCATTTGACAGCTGTCAAACATATGTGTCATCTAAGGAAGCTTTTGTTTTGGTTGAGGTAGTAGCCTGTAAATAAAAAAAAATTAGCAAAACTGTCGTATATTTGACAGCTGCCAAACATATGTGTCATCTAAGGAAGCATTTGTTTTGATTGAGGTAGTAGCATTTTTAATAAAAAAAATTCTTTTTAAAAAAAAATTAGCCAAACTGTCGTATATTTGACAGCTGTCAAACATATGTGTCATCTGAGCAGGTATTTGTTTACGTCAATGTTTTCCGTTTTTAGCCCTTTAAATAAAAACAAATAACAAAATTTTTGTATATGACGCACTAAAAGCATACAACATCTAACTGTATAGAAGCCGTTGTATGCGTAAAAAGCCACTGTTTAGTGTATATTTTCGGTCTGAAAGTGTCATTTGTGGCAATTCCAATAGGATTAGCTGTCAAAATTAACTGATATACGTCAAAGTTCATCAATAATTTTAATGAGTTATCAATTTTAAATCTTTCGGAAAATACAGCACATTCATTTGACAGCTGTCAAACATTGCGTAATCTAAGGAAGCATTTGTTTACGTCAAGGTTTTCTTTAGTAACGTTTTGAATAAAAAAAATCGCTTAAAAAAGAAAATTAGTAAAATTGTCGTTTATGACGTACTGAAAACACACATCTAACTATGTAGGTAGAAGCCGCTGTATCCGTAAAAACCACTGTCTAGTGTGAATTTTTGTGGATACAGTGGCTTCCATGCTGTCAATTTTATATATTATATAAAATAGCATTTATTTAATTAAGAGTTTGCCATTATTTTTTAAAATATAAATCGTTTAACGACCAAAAACGCTGATTCTGAGGTAGCAATTTCTACAAAAACGCTGATTCTGAGGTAGCCAAGTTTTGTGCAAAAATTTATTTCGTAATATCCACATCTGACTGTGGAGAAGCGCTTGTATACGAACAAAAAGAGAGACTGTCTGGTGTCATTGGCCCTTATTTCTTTCAAAAGGACAAAGGAGAGACCGTTACTGACATTTTTTTTGTTCTGAACTTGCCGATTTTATTAAGTTTATGTGACTCTGCAAAGACCTTGTGAGAGTTTGTGTGACTCTTCAAAGACCTCGAGTACATAACGGAGCAATTTTTACTCAGTTTGTGTAACGCTCTAAAAAATCCGAGAGTTTGTGTGACCCTTTAAAGACCTCGAGTACATAAAATTGACAATTTTTATTAGTTTGTGTTACCCTTTAAAGACCCCGAGAATTTGTGTGACATTTCAAAGAGCTCGAGTATATAAGCGGGCGATTTTTTCTCAGTTTGTGTTGCGGTTTAAAGACCTCGACAATTTATGTGTTCTTTTAGACAGCGATGGTTTGTGTGACGCTTTAAAGACCTCGAGTATATAAACGGTAGATTTTATTCAGTTTGTGTGACGCTTTAAAAAGTCCGCGGATTTGTGTGAACCGTAAAAGACCTCGAGTATATAAAGGAGCCATTTTCCTCAGTTTGTGTGACATTATAAAGACCTCCAGTCCATTAAGAGGTTATATATGGTTTTAAAAAATCGGTGCTACAAGCCATACAACGCGACAAACATTGGTTTTATTACACAGAAATTTCCCCGGATGCGTTATTTCGAGATTGGGTGATGTCAATTGGTCTTCAAGATCTTGCGATTTGACATCGTTCGACTTTTTCTTATAGGATTATTATACAAAATATCATATTTACGCAGAAAAAACCTTCAAATTTTTGAGCCAAATTATAGTATTTACAAAAACATTAGCTCAAAAGAATCAAGTTCCGCACAAAAAAAAGAATCATAAAATCCAAACTAAATAATTTCAACTGTTTTTTATTTAACTTTACTTTCGGTTGCAGAAATGTTATTAATTTTTTCTGTTATGAACAAACAATGCGATTTTTCCCAACAACAAAAATATGATTTTTCTATTATCCATAAATATTTCTTTTTAAGATCTGAAAATTCCATCCTTTTACCATTTCTTCATCGGAGACCATTGTACAAATAAATACTTTTTAATATAAAAGAATTTTATAACGCTTATAAAATATTCGGACTCCGTTTAGAGCTATTTTAACACTTTGCCCCCAAATTTCTTTTATATTCTATAATTTTTGTTAATAAACAATTTATGTATCAGTTCCAAATCGAATTTATTCAGTATTTAAACTGATTTGATTCACTTTGGAAATAACCAGAAATTGTTAACGTTCAGACAAATTTTATTGGGTATTTTCTTCACTACAAACGCGGCCCAAACCCTAACCCATAAGAGAAGAAAAGAAGAAAGAAGATTAAAAAATCAATTGAAAATTGGCAATGGCATATTATTTTGTCATGTACTGGACGCATTATAGTCATTCCATATTCGAGCATTTCTGATTAGAGTTTCTTAACCTCAAACTTCAATGGCGGACGGTACGACATTGCTTTGGTAATGCCCCAAAAGTGTACGCTTATCAATAATAGACAAAAATCGAAAATGAACGTAAATACAATACATCATCTTTGTGGATGATGGGGCCTTGTCCCTTCATGCCACAACCTTCACAACCACCCCCTCCCCCCACCTTCGTCACATCCACAACAGACTAGATCGAAAAATGTTCTTTTTTTTGTTTTGCGTTTTTTTTGAAAATTCTTTCTTATCTTCACATAAAAACGAAAAAAAAATAAACGATTTTTCATTTAATTTTTAAATATTTTCGTTTTCTAATTTTCTTAAAACTTTTTTTTTAATTAGAATTAAATTCGATTAAGAAAAAAAAACACCTACAATTTTAATGTACAATAAAATGTGTTTTACCAGAAAACCGGATATTATCAAATGGCCTTAAGGTCGTGGCGCTTTTATAATGTTTTTGGTGACTGTCATATTTATACCAAAATTTCTTTTTAGGGTTCAGATGGAATTTTAGAGTAGAAAAAAACCCTCCATCAATATTGTAAAAATTGTGAAAAAAAAACCAACTTAAAAAACGTTAAAAAACCTTTTTTTAAAGTAATCGAAAAAAAGTCCTTCCTTTAAGGAAATTCTTTCTTCCAAAAAATCTAATTACTTTCTAGGAGGTTTTTTTGACACACCACCCCAACACCACCCCTTCTAAGTATTGTCACTAAAAATCGATATTTTTTTAAATGTTTTTTTCTAATAGAATATTGGTTGAATTGTCGTTTTTTTTTTTAGAGATTATAGAGCAGACATTGTCTTATATTTAATATAAGTAATATTTTAAGTGCCCAAAAATATTACTTATATTAAAAAATCAAGAAGAATTTTTTATCACTTTTCCTAAGATCTGAACTAATATTTTCTTATCGGAATTTTAGATTTTATTCACGGTTCAATTAATATGCCAATCGAATATAGCTTTGAGACCTCAAGCTGTTATCAATTTAAATCGTTGAACTAAAGCCAGATTGTCGTCGTCACATGGAGACCAGCTAAGCTTCTAGTTGAGAATATGACGGTTTTTAGTATTAGTTGATTAAATATGTAGACTGATACAATATTAATGGTAAATTTTCAAATAGTGCCGATATTAGGAGAATATCAATCACACTTTGGGTTCCTTTGGGATACGATTTAGCTCATCATTATTAGTTGCAGAAAGAGTCAAGTCCCACAAGGGCTACAAATTCAAAGATTTCGAATGCATTTCATTTTGGAGTACATATTTTAGCAGAACTTTGTCAATGTGGTGGATCAAAATTGTCTTTAGCTTAATTGGCTGCAAATTCTGTAGGTTGCTAAATATTTTAATTAAGGTATAATTTTACTCCAAAAAACGAGTTGGGGACATATGAAAATTGAAATTTTGAAAAAAATGTCCACACATGCTTTTTCAGTAAATAAAAATTCAATAATTTTTTCATTTTTTTGGGAACGTATGAAAACAGCGTGTCATACCATAGATTGGCTTATTATCGGAGTCACTCAGTTTTTGTGACTTTTTAAAGATGTTTGTGTGATGCTTTAAAGTTTGTGTGACCTTCAAAGGCTTTTAAAGTTTGTGTGTTATTTTAAAGTCTCCAAGTACATAAATGGATAATTTTACGCAATTTTTGTGACTCGTAAAAGATCGCGAGGGTTTGTGTGACCCTTTTAAGAGCTCGAGTACACAAAGCGGTAATTTTTACTCAGTTTGTGTGAAGATTTAAAAAGTCCGCGGATTTGTGTGACCCTTGAAAGATCTCAAGTACATAAAGGAGCGATTTTTGCTCAGTTTGTGTGACGCTTTATAAACTACGAGAGTTTGTGTGACCCTTTAGAGACCGCGAAGGTTTGTGTGACGCTTTAAAGACCTCAAATACATAAAGGGTCGATTTTTACTGTTTCTATGACGCTTTTAAAAGTTCGCGTGCTTGTGTGACGCTTTAAAAACCTCGAGTACATAAAGGGGCGATTTTGATTAAGTTTGTGTGACGGTTTAAAGACCTCGAGAGTTTGTGTGACAGTTTAAAGAGCTCGAGTACATTGAGGAGAATTTTTTTCTGAGTTTGTGCGATCCTTCAAAGATCTCGAGTGTTTGTGTGAAATTTCAAAGACCTCAAGTACATAGCAGAGCGATTTTTACTCAGTTTGTGTAGCGGTTTAAAGACTCCGAGAGTTTGTGTGATCCTTTAAAGACCGCGAGAGTTTGTGTGACGCTTCAAATACCCCGAGTACATGACGGAGCGAATTTTACTCAGTTTGTGTGACGTTTTAAAGACCTCAAGAATTTGTGTGACATTTTAAAGACCTCCAGTACATAAACGGTACAATTGTAATCAGTTTGTGTGTCTTTCTTTTGTGGAAATCATTGGAAAAGAAATATTGAAACTTTAAGCTACTAAAACCAACCGTCCTTGGGCATATTTTTATATTTTCTCGAGAAACCAAAATCAAGTTTTTTTTATCGTAGTAAGTTCCCACGAATTTTAGTCTCAATTCCCGCTAATCCAGGCGGAGTCTCTTCAGGACTGTTGCCTCAAAAACCTTGACATCTTTCCGAGCTTTGAGCGCGTCTAACATTAAGCTTACGATCATCTTTGATGTCAAAAGCTTATAATCGGTAGCATATCCATAATTTCCGTCACCCCGTCGGAACAAGACCATGTCGGGGTGCTTTCCCATCTAAATCGATGTATGTAAGCCCGAAAGCAGCCATATCCCGTCAGCAGTTGAGATAGCTAAAAGCTAACCTAACCGCTATCTACTAACGGAAGTAGAATGTAAAAGTATCTGCCACCACCAGCTAGACTTCTTCAATACATCAGCATTTAATTTCGCCTTCCACTTGCCACATTGCCTCAATATTTTCGCCAGTAGAGTTTCTGCCATTCGCCCACCAGGTTTCGATGGATTTTTTTAGGTGACTTCCATAATACGAGCTCATATTATGGAAGTCACCTGATAGGTTAACTTATTATTGATTGCGTCTTCTTTTTTTGTGTGCACAAAGCCGATTTTGCTAAAATTGTTTAAAAAAAACACATGTTCTTACTATCCGAGAGCATATCAGAGCGAAATATCTTTTAAACAAAATGAAGAACAAAAAAGGAAAAAAGGAAAATCACAATTTTTTTATCATTTACTAATTAGAAATGTTAATTTTCTTCTACATAAATTATTGTAGTCGTTAATAAAGCATATTATTTGATTAATACTAGCCTACATCTGGTAAAAAAGGACCAATTTTATCGCATAATCGATTTTTTTAAAGATTGACTATCTAATCAGAGTTTTTTCTCATTTTTTCTGACTTGAATTATTTTTGAGGAATTTTTTTATTTTTTTTTTATTGAACTGACTTTGAATTGGAAAATTCTCATAAATCACAAAAAATGAAAGATTGTTGATGACGCATATCCTTAGAGTACGTTCGGATTTCATAGCGTCGGGATAGACCAATGTCGACAATCAATCTTTTATAATTGGTCGTTTTGAAACAAATTTTCCACTGATTAATAACAAATCCACCATATCCGAAGTTAGTTGTCTCGGAAGAGTATTTATTGCACTCCAAGAGACAGGATATATTGGATGCAGTAAGTCAGGATATATGTACAATCGAGATAGTGTCCGAACTCCATCTTCGAGATGGCACAAGGACGACATATAATTTAAAGTTTGAAACTTTGTATACTTGAAGCACCCACATTAAAAGGAAGCCCTTCGCATTAGCAAACTTAGTTACAAAACTTCTTCCTACACAGGATATGGATATTTTTCTATCGTTGTTGCCTTGACGCGTTAACGCTGTACACAATTTTATTAAGTATTGTACATCCTATGTGAATGGAGAAATATTTTTATTCCGAATGATGTGGTCGGTTCCGAATTAGTGAAGGATTCATTTTCAATAACAGGACGACAAAGAATAGGGAAAATAATATTTCTTCACTTCTTGGTGGCACTATTTTTATTATTATTAATAGAATTTTTTTGTTTACAAAAGTATCCTTGTTTTCCAATGTACCGATTTCTAATGATTCTCAAATACATAAATACAAGCATATGATGGATTTATTTTGTCCCCCTTTCACTATCCGGTGTATACACAGAAGTAAACACATCCGAATGTCCTTTATTTTCTTTCATCGTATTGTAAGAACTGTTGTTGTGCGCCCTTGCACGTAGCCTCGCCCTCGATACTGTAATATTATTCTAGCCGACATTTTATATTTGATCCTTTTCCAACCGAACTAATATCACATATTCTGGTATTTGTTGTCTTTTCCCTTCCTTTCATCATCGACAACATCCTTTATGCGTACTCAATGCACAGAGGCTATAAAACTTCTGATAATATACGAGATATTTTTCCTAAATACAGTGGGATACAAAAACGTGCAACACATTCTTTTCCATTTCAATAATATTTTCATACGATGAGTATTTAACATAATGTCCATGGTATGTGATATTTTTTAAGGTAAAAGCAAACTGACAGAATCAATTAAAATGTCAAACATGTTCAACTGTTGATAAGATTTTCCATTTTCCATATTTCTTTATAATTTTTACTGACAAATTTTTACTGACAAATTTTTACTAACAAATTTTTACTGACTAAATTTTACTGATCAATTTTTACTGACAAATTTTTTCTGATCAATTTTTACTGACAAATTTTTACTGACTAAATTTTACTGATCAATTTTTACTGGCAAATTTTTGTTGACAAATTTTTTCTGATCAATTTTTTCTGACAATTTTTTGCTGACTAGTTTTTACTGACAAATTTTTGCTGACTAGTTTTTACTGACAAATTTTTACTGATTAATTTTTATTTAGCATTTTTTTTACGGACTAATTTTCACTGACAAATTTTTGCTGACAAATTTTTACTGATAAATTTTTATTTAATATTTTTTTACGGACTAATTTTCACTGGCAAATTTTTGCTGACAAAATTTTACTGACAAATTTTTACTTGGCAACTTTTGACTAATCCATTTTTTCTGACAAATTTTTACTGAGTATTTAAAATAATGTTCATGGTATGTGATATTTTTTGAGGTAAAAGCAACCTGACATAATCAATTAAAAGGTCAAACATGTTCAACTGTTGATAAGACTTTTCATTTTCCATTTTCCTTTTACATTTCACCCCTCCCCACCCCCAATCAATCAAGTGTACATGTTGCGTATATTTTTTATTCAAGGTGAACCATTTAATTGTGCAATAATTAAAGTAATAAGTAATAAATTTTGCTGATAAAAATAAGCGAACAAAATTTTTTACCTGTAATTACAAAAAGAAAATAACAAAAAAAGAACATATTTTAAATATGTTCAAGAAAAATAACGGATTGATTTATAAAATATTTGTAAGAGAAAATAACAAGTTTTAAAAAATCTTTTCAGAGTGTTAGGATGAAAATTGTTCATCTTCGCAAATTCCGATTTTCTTTCGTATCAAGAGCAAAAAAGCTTTTGATTGTCTTTTACTTTAATTCGAAAAAAATTCTTTTGAAATCTTTTAAATTGAAAAAGGTGAAATGTAAAAAGTCTTCGAACAATTTCCCATTGGAAATTTGTTCCAACATTTTTCAAGAGCGCAAAATAAACTTTTTTCGATAATAAACATAATAAACTTTTTAAAGTAAACAATTTTTAATAATCTTTAATTAAGACGAAAAACGGGAAAATCCTTTTAGTGCAAACGGGAAAATCCTATTTTGTGAATATTCTTTGCGAATTCAAATCCTTCTAAAGCAAAAAGAATTTTTAATAAAAAAAAAAAAACTTAAAAGCAGATAAAAAATCCTTTTTCTCTTCAAGAGCGAAAAAGGATCTTAAAAAACTCTTATTTAAAAAGCAAAAGTAAAATTAGCAAAATTTTTAAAATTAAAATTGGAAAATTTAAAAAAAAAAAAAAAAGTTTTTGTTACAATCTTTTAAGAATAAAAGAGTTTTTTTTTCAAAATTATTTTATTAAGTATAAAAAAAAGTCATTTTAAATGTCAAATGAAAATATTTTCATTTGACTTTTGAATGGAGAAAAATTTTATTAAAAAACCGAAAAAAGGATCTTCCGTTAGAAGCCATTAGAAGATTCTGTTTTTTTTTTTAAAACAGAATCTTCTAATGGCGGTAAAAAATATTTGGAAATTTTCCTTAAGGGATGAAAAGCAGTTTACTTACGAATGGAAAATTATTGTATTTAAATGTAAAAAAAAATAAAGACACAATTTCAGATCCTTTTAAATGCATAATAAAATATTTTAACAACAACAAAAAAACTGCTATTGAAAAACCCCTTTAACAGCTAAAAAAAATTAAAAATTGTTTAAAAACTCCTCTTTAACAGCTAATAAAACAATTTTTAAAAAAATCTGTAAAAATCACTTGTAATTTACCTCTTATCGAAATTTAAAAATATTTTAAAAGCTAACAAATAGAAAAAGCTCCCATTTTGTTTATGAGAAAAAAAGAACTTGAAAAAAAATTAAGTGAATTTTGAAAATGTAAAAAAAATTTGTTTTTTTTTTTGATTTCTTTTATTTTTTTATGAAATTTATTGCTTTTGGGGTAAAAAAAAATATAGTCTAAAATCGACAAAAAAAAATACAAAAAAAAAACAAAATTTAAATATTATTGGCAATAGAATAGGCTGTGTGTGTTTGTGTGTGTGTGTTTGTTTTAAAATTGATATTTTTTTAAGGATTGCAATAAAAAAAAAATTAATTCTTTTTTTTCTATGAAATTTTTATGTTTTTTTCTTTTCAATTTACATGTTTTTAGGTAAAAAAAAATATGGTCTAAAATCGACAAAAAAATACAAAAAACAAGATTTAAATATTATTGGAAATAGAAAAGTGTGTGTTTGTGTGTGTGTGTGTGTGTTTGTTTTGAAATTAATATTTTTTTGTAAGGATTGCAACCAGAAAAAAATTAATTTGTTTTTATTGTTTTGAATTTTCAAACGTACTCTAAGAGATACGTAAGTTTTTTTTTTTTAATTAGAGTTGTTACTAATTGTGTGATGTAGTAAAAAAAAAAAATTACTAACTTTTAAAAAATAGAAATCCAAAAAAAAAAAAAAAAATACTCCACGTTAGAAATTACGAAAAAAAGCATACCTGAAATGTCTGAAAGAATACCTGAAATGTTCTACCTTTTTATGCATTTTAATTACTAACCTCTTACCAAAAGTGGTAAGATTTAAATTCCAAACAGTAAATAATAAAAATAAAATAAAAATAAAATAAAAAATACTTGAAGAAATTTTTAGAAACTCAACAATTTTCTGATAATATTTTGTAGGTGGCCAATTTTTTTTTTGTTCTTTTTGCTGTTTACAGGTTGCCCCCATTCTTTCATAAAAAAAAAATCGATAAATCAAAAACAATACATTTTTTTCGAGTGTCTTTCTTTTTCTTTTTGAAATTCTTTAATTTTGAAATGATTTTTTTTTGCAGTTGAAATTTATAACAAATTGCCAGCAGTCTCCTTTTTTTGGTATTCACTGTAAATATACTTGAAATTTTCATATATAGTCCATATATATACATAAATATGTGTAGGTGTGTGTGTGGATATGGATTTACTTAAATAAATATATTCAACTGAGGGTGGGTGTATATAGAGTAAAAGGGAAAAATATATCATCGTCTAGCAAACAAATAAAAAAAAAACTATATATACGAGTGAGTATAAACTGGCAAGTAAATAAATAGTCAGACAGATAGGCAAACAGACGAGCTCGTATCTCAATACACAGGCCCCGGTATCATAAACATAAGAGATACAAATTGAATTTCATGTTTTATACAATATATCTTCTGCTATGGGCAATATTGTTAAAACCATTGTGAAAGTGTGGATAGAGAAGGTCGGAGTGGATCAGTAGCAGAAAGTAGTAACGTAAGCGATATACTGAGTGAAAAAGAGATGGTTGAGAAAGCAATTGAAGAGAAAGCAAGTAGCTAATTTCGTTTAAACGAAGAGAAATGAACGAAAGTGTTATAGGAACGGAATGGTTTTGAAACGTGAAGTTTTTTGTGTGAGAATGCGGGCGAAGGTGACCACCAGCAATTGTTATATATAGTCTACTATGTAGTGGAATATATATGAAAATATACACACTTGTGAATGGAAATATATACTTTTAATAGTAATACAAGGAAAACAAGTAATTTTGTATTCATAAAAGGATGGATGTATGTGAATAAGTACATGACCGTATATAGTGTAGAGAGGTTTTTATCGATTTTCTTAAATACACCACCATAAAGGTTGGAACACAATACGGACAAGTCGAAATTTTTTAAAACCATCCACAATCTTAAATGTTTAGGAGAAGTACTTAATTATTATTAAGACTTTTTGAGGTAATTTTTAATTGTTATCGTCGTTAGTACTCAGTACTGTCACATATTAAAATTGATATGACATGGACGAGTATATGAGGGTTAAATGAATAAACGAACTGTGATTAGATGACGCTTATCGGCTTGGTGGTAACGCGTTGCAATTGTGTTTTGTATTATTGAATTGGGCGAGATTCTTGAACGATTTTAAGCATGGCCACTGCTGCTAAGCTTACGTCGGAATTGTGTTTGGGTCTTCCTTATCGCCCTTAACAATACGGTAGTATAGCAGCTACGTAAAGTATTCTATTTACACACATTGGCAGAAGTTATTTATCCTGCGTATGCTTCCTTCTTAATAAATCTACATAATCTTTTTCCATCCATCCATGGCTATACCTGTGTACGCACTCTCATCATGTATGTATGTGGTACACGATTCCTTAAAGAAATTCACTAAATTTCCTCTCGAAAGGTAGTAAGTATTTACATACATGCACACAAGATTATATTGTATTATATTTGATAAAATCTATTTCACGTGCGCGCATTCAAAATTTTTAAATACCTAAAAAAAAAAAAAAGTCCTTAAATTTTATTAAAGTAAAATATTTTCTAAGACATTAAATATCATTTGTCATGCAAACATAAATTTCGTGGCATACATAAATAAGCAGGGATGGTTTATATAATAGATTGATGTGTGTATATTTGAACGTATGTAAAGAGAGAAGAAAATGGATTTAATTGTTGGCTTTTACCAACTGTTTTATGTACCAACTAGAAAACGATATTGTATCTTGTTTTTGTGTGCTATTGAACTATTGAACAAAAACAACACACTAAAAAAAAACAGAAAAAAATAACGAGTCCTAACCAGTAGTCGCCAATGATGTGTAACATCGAACCTCCGGTAATCGTGAAAATATTGTATTATAGGAGTTAGGAGTGTGGGGGGGGGGGGGTGTTGTGCTTGAATATTGGATTGTGAAGTGATTTCACATATTTAGTACTAATTTTTTAGTTTGAGTATATCACAGATAGTTTTGGAACAAATTATTTAGAATTTCAAAATCCTCTCCTTAAATTCCAAAGAAAAAACCAACAAAAAAGGAATAATTTTGAAAATACGCACAAAATTATTAAAATAATATTGAAAAAATTCCCATTTAATGGCGAGTGAAAATATTGAAAATTGTTCATATTGTGTTCCTTCCTATTTTTCGTTCACTACCTACCTACACATACACATATTTTCAAATTTAAAAAAAATGGCGAAAACAAACTATGGTCGACTAAGAGACAGAGAAATCTTTCTCGTTTTTGTTTTTATTTTCCAAAAAAAAACGAGACGCAAATATTCTAACTCAGCTCAATTTTGTAATTAACCTTTTTCTCTATGTGGTTTCGATCAGAAATACGCAAAAACCCAATGATACATATTTTCATATCATTACATTTATTTGCATGTGAAAGAGAGAGAAATAGAATATTCTAACGAAAAATTTGAAATTTAGAAAAAAAACTTTCTTCCCAACAATACGGAGAAAATTTTGCTGACAAGTTTTTACTGACAAGTTTTTACTGATCAATTTTTACTGACAAATTTTTACTGACTAATTTTTACTGATAAATTTTTACTGACTTATTCTTTCTGACAAATTTTTGCTGATCAATTTTGACTGACAAATTTTTGCTAACTAATTGTTACTGACAAATTTTTACTAACAAGTTTTCACTGGTAAATTTTGACTGACAAATTTTTACTGACAAATTTTTACTTGATCAATTTTTACTGACAAATTTTTACTGACAATTTTTGACTAATCAATTTTTATTGATCAATTTTTACTGACAAATTTTAACTGATTGATTTTTACTGATTGATTTTTACTGACAAATTTTTACTGACAATTTTTGACTAATCAATTTTTCCTGACAAATTTTTTCTGATCAGTTTTTACTGATCAACTTTGACTGATCAATTTTTACTTATCCATTTTTGCTGACAAATTTTTATTGATAAGTTTTTACTGATAAATTTTTATTGATAAGTTTTTACTGACAAATTTTTACTAACAAATTTTTACTAACAAATTTTAACTGACTAATTTTTTCTGACAAATTTTTGCTGATCAATTTTTATTTAACATTTTTTTTTACTTACTAATTTTTACTGACAAATATTTGCTGACAACATTTTACTAACAAAATTTTTATTGACAAATTTTTACTGGCAAGTTTTTGCTGACTATTTTTACTGACAAAATTTTACTGACAAATTTTTACTGATCAATTTTTACTGACAAATTTTTGCTGACTAATTTTTACTGACAAATTTTCACTGACAAATTTTTACTGACAAGTTTTCACTGGTAAATTTTTACTGACAAATTTTTACTGGCAAAATTTTGCTGATTAATTTATTCTGAAAAATTTTTTTAGTAAATGTTTACTGATTAATTTTTACTGATTAATTTTTACTGACAAATTTTTGCTGACAAATTTTTGCTGATCAATTTTAACTGAGGAGATTTTGCTGTCTAATTTTTACTGATTAATTTTGACTAATCAATTTTTTCTGACAAATTTTTACTGATAAATTTTTATTGAACATTTTTTTGCTGAGAAGTTTCAACTTATAAAAAACGTATAAATCTCCAACACCGCCAACAAAAAATATCCATAATATTCTTTCAGAAAGGCTAATGCAAAAAATAATTTTTTTTTCTGTTGAAATGTCTCTTTTTTTACAATTATTATTATGTATTTTTAAAATAATTTCCATCGATGTACTTGTTATAATGGTACTGATATAAGAAATAGCCTTTTAAAAGGTAATATTCTATTTCTTTTTTTTATGTTAGAAAGATAAAATGTGGGACTTTAACCCACTAAAACCACCTTCTTTGGTCACGTTTCTGTTAGCCGCCGTGGAGCAGGAATTGATCGAAATCACTGCTGTGGTCAATTATTTCTACCGTTTTTTTCAGGCTCGCCCAAACGTAGTCTTTTTAATAGTGTTGTCCCAAGCCATCCTCGAATCCAACATCAGAGCCACGACATGCTCCGACTTCCGTGCTTCCTCTCTTTCCGCATTGAATCGGACGCAGTAAAAGAATACACGATCAGCGCTCTTTACTATCTCGTCACAAGAATAGCACATTGGTAAGCCCGAAAATATCCGTGTCCCGTCAAAAATTGGGATAGGTAGTAGCCACGGATCCGCTGCCAAGATGAGACGGTGAGGTCATCTGCCATCGGAAGTATTATCCCAACGATTTTACCATCTCCTCTTGGACTTATTTCTTTCCTCCGTATTGGCCGCGGATCGTGCCACAACGTCACACCGTTACAGCCTATGCCGCTAATTTGCCAGTATTTCGATCGATAAATCTCGTATGACACCGTTCGGAGTGCGCAGGCCATCCTCAATCCACTTCTTCGGTATACTGAAACAATTCCACGTTTGTAAGTTGCTTTAATCAATCCATCAGCCAAAATTGGTGGAGCATACAGCAGGATTGACCCGACCACGATCGCTAACAGGGTTCTCCTACTGTGCCTGGGTTCTCTAAGATTCGGCATTAGGCGCGCCAGTATCATCATTCTACAATACTTCCAGTCTTCTCACTAACGTATAATAGATGTTCCTGAAACCGCAGCCTCGCGTCAATCATCACACGTCTATGTATTGTACTTTAAATATGGTTCTGATATCTAGTAATGTTCGCCAATCCTAATGGATATATTCTCTCTACTCTTCCTGCCCATGATAAGGACTACCTCCGTTCTATGGTCCGTCAGCCTTAGACCAGCTATCAGGTGGTAACTTCAAACTGAAGCAATAACCTTATTACATATCTGTTTTATCTCTTCCACAGCAACATCGATGATTCTCGCCTCCTTTGGGATATGGAGCCTGACAATACCTGCGGGACCCCTCGTGATCCTCTATGACCTCTTCTGAACAAAAGAATTGTACTACTCAGGTAGTCTTCTATTATCCCGATAATAATCCCATCCCGCCGAATTTAAGGCATTAGTAACATCAAGGGATATGATAGATAGCACAGTACTTTATGTAGCCTCTTCTCCATCTTTTACCCTCGATAGCTTTACGCGCTGTGCCAACGACCATATCAATAGCATCCAAGGTGGAGTTTACCCTCCCGAACCCAAATTCGGCTTCAAAGAAGCCCCTCTGCCCCTCGATGAATTCCTCCAATCGATTGCTTAGAATGCGTTCGAGGATTTTATCCGCTATGTCCGGAAGACAAATTGGACGGTTTGATGAACGGTCCCCAAAAATTCCCTCACTCAGGCAGGTATTAAAAACTTGCAAAAATGAATTTGGATGGGTATCGGGCCCAGATGTCTTTTTATCACCAATGTTTCTGCATGCCCGAAGAAAGTTCGTCCTGGGTAATTCGTGGAACCTGATCTCTACCGGATCTCGATGCATTCCCATAAGACTGTGAAGGTTTTAAAAAAATTTGAAAGGGGCGACTGCATACAGTTTTCAGTTTCAGTCGGAATTGCGTTGCTACCATAATATGGGTTCACAAAATACGCACGGACTTTATCAATTCTGTTCTTTAGCAATAACAAAATTTGCCCTTTGCCTTGAGTGTGAGTTTTCAAATTACCATCACATCGAAAATTAGAACTTTTTTTTCAATAGGATTAATTATCGCTACGTTGATAATTAATCCTATTTTTGTAATGGTCGATCTGTGAAATTCGAGATATTTTTGGTTGTAATAATCGGCCATCTGAGCCTGCAATCAAGAATTTGGTGGATAAATTTGAGTCCTACACAAAGACGTACTTCGGTGAGTGAAAGTATTGCGGAGGATCCAGTTTGAATGGTTTCATGATATTATCAAAAATTGGGGCTGTCCACAATAACCATTTAGCGAATTTTTGATAAGAATTTGGCTCTTTAAGCCTTATAAGGTCCAATGGGTGCAAGAAGAAAAGCTAATTTTCACTTAAAAAACTATGTTAATAAAGAAAAATGTCGCATTCGGGAATCTGATTAAATCCCCAGAGCACTTATTGAACATTCATCACCTGGGCCGGAGGCATCAATGGTCCGTATTTTTTTCGAAAATGATGCTGGTACTTTCAGTGACTGCCAATGTGGGCTACAGAGACATGATAATCAATTTTTAATGCCATAATTGCAGACGACTTTTGGTTTCAACAGGATGGCGTTACGTGCCACACTTTCCAAGCAAACAATCGATTTATTAAAAACCAATTTTAATGTACATCTAATTTTACGAAGAGGTGATGTCAATTGGCCACCAAGATCGAAACAGTTAACGCCGTTGGGCTATGTGAAAAATATGAAAACTCAGAAACATAAATGGTAAAGTTTCGACAACATATTCCAATAAAGAATGACTGAATTTTCATATAAAATGTGCGTTTCAGTCAAGATTTTATAATAAAGTTCTAAGAATAAATAAAGACAAAAACAATTAATTTTTATGTGCAGAAAAATAGTGTTCATGTACATTAAGACCCCCTTCCCCAAGCCCCAATTGACCAACAGTTAACCGTTCTTTTAGGCAGAAACAAGTGCACCGATTTTACGAAATGTTCCATTTCTTAATAATAAAACTTGAAAGTAATGTAACGGAAAATTGAAAGCTATTAATTCTTGGAATGCACTTGTTCCTGCTGCAGAAAACAAGAAAAAAAGTAGTTGCACGATTTTCCAAGCGCTTAAAACTGTAACATAGAATCGAAATGAAATTGTCAGAATTCGTTTTACTCGTGTTAATACTAGAAAACAATCGGCCATAATTACCTGAACAATAACAACAGAATACGATTTGGAATTAATTTTGTTTTGTTTTTCTTTTTCTTCGTTTTTTGTTGTTGCAGAATTAGTGATTTTGTCTAATATGCATAGAAGTTCTGTTAAAGTGTATCAATTGTTTATAATCGAAGTAAATATTGAAATATAGAAGAAGAAGAGAAAAAAAGGACCAAATTCAACATTAAATATTTTTCAACTGAGCATTCAGAGGTCACTCGAAAAATATTTAAGGTTGGATATTCGCCGTTTGGTAACATCGAATCTTGCGGAAAATTCATGAACTAAATCGTTTACATTCTCTCATCCTACTCTAATCTATTCGTTTGCATTTGTTATCATCTGAATTTTTGATTGTAGACGATCAGAGGTTCTTTGGTAACATCGAACCTTACGGAAAATTCATTAACTAAATCGTTCACAAACCATTAACTAAAATCTATTCGTTTACATTCTCTCATGCTACTCTAATCGATTCATTTGCATTTGTTATCATCGGAATTTTTGATTATAGACGGTCCGAAGTTCTTTGGTACATTGAACCTTGCGGAAAATTCATGAACTAAATCGTTAAAAAAAATGAACTAAAATCTATTCGTTTACATTCTCTCATGCTACTCTAATCGATTCATTTGCATTTGTTATCATGTGAATTTTTGATTATAGACGATCCGAAGTTCTTTGGTACATTGAACCTTGCGGAAAATTCATGAACTAAATCGTTCAAAAAAAAGGAACTAAAATATATTCGTTTTCATTATTTCATGCTACTCTAATCGAGTCGTTTGCATTTGTTATCATCTAAATTTTTGATTATAGACGATCACAGATTATGTACATTCTTTTATGCTACGAGTATAACCTATCCACGTAGTAGGGTAAAAGTAGTAAGTAAGTCAATTTGAAATAATCAACAACAAAAAAACCTCACACAAAATACCTAATAAATAATGTTTAATTGTAATTAATTTTGTATTAAAACAATAAAAATATAGTAAAATTCATATTTAGTCAAAAATAAATAAATAATTGAAGAAAGAAAAAATTTTTAAAATACGAGCAATTTTTCTTCCCAAATACTATTGTAGATGGTGTAACGAGTGCTATGAACATAAACGTTGATTACTGAATCAAAAATTTCCATATTAACTATTAATTTAATTAAATGTGTACAGTCTTAAATAATAATCACATGATTACCCCCACGGGGGTTGGTGCATGGTACAAAAAAAAGGTCCGAGCAGTAACCAGGAATTTACAAGGTTCCTGACTGAAGCTTTATGAGCGGAGTTCAAACGTAAGTACTCTTAAAACTTTAATTGGTACCACGGGAATTGAGGTGCTCCATGGAATTAACTTCTGTGCTCGGTCTTGGTGAGGTAATTCGGCACACGTGGTGGCTGTGATTAAAACCTATACCGCGGGTACGATCTCCAGTTCGCCATCAGGAGATACTGGAAATTATCTCGGCTAATGACAGCAGAGGTTTAAATGGGCCTCACCACAAGTAGTTGGAGTAATCAGCTTGTAACTGATTTACTGACTGCTAACTATCAGTTATGTACGTGCGTTGATTGAGCGTAATGTCAATCCCTATGGTCGTAGGCGACTTTTGTTATTATGTCGAACGACCCGTATAGCCACATTAAATAAACATAATATTCTGCCCAATACATATTGCCGTTCAACCGAAATAGGTTAAGATTTTATTGCATGTCTTATAAGATGGCAGGCAATGGAGAAGGTCAGTGTTTGCAATGTATTTTAATAGAGGGCAGCACAGTAGTATATATTTATTTAACGTGTTACTTATCTGTCAAGTCGTCTACGATCATAGGGATTGAGTTACGCTCAATTAACGCACCACCATTACTTGCAGTTTACAGTCAGTAACCAGTTACAAGCTGATTTTGTGGCGAGGCCTATCTAAATCTCTGCTATCATTAGCAGTGACAGCGCCCGAGATAATTACCGGTACCTCCCACCAGGGATCCGGAGATCGTACCCACGATGTGAGTATTAACCACAGCCACCACGTTGCTGCCTAAGGTGCCTCACCATTGTCGGGCACAGTGTGTTTTGAACACTATGGGGTACCCCGATGACCGTGGTACCAATTTGTGTTTTAAGGAAGAAAGGAACCTTGTAAATTCCTAGGCACCGCTAAGCCAGCTCAGGTACGCGGGTTCACCAAGACCTGAAAGTACAACCGGAATCAACCTTGGTCTTTCACCCCGTTGGCAGTCACCTTGCGTGCCATTTACACACTCATTCACGCGCCATCCTCGCTCTCCTCTCAAAACCTGTCCCGGCAAATCTATTGAAACATTCATACCGTTCGCTCATCCGCACTATCAGCATTCCCTACAATTCCACATGCACCTAAGTCAAGCAAATCGCCGTACAGGCCACACTCAATGAGAAGGAGCTTGGCACTCTCCTCCGCCAAGGAACAGATCAAATTCAGAGATGGCAGCACAATCGAATTGTTTGTAATCGAAAAGTAGGTCCTATTATTGTGTCGTTGGTTATTATTAACTGACATTTTTTTATTCTTTAATTTTTACCGTTATTTTTAAGATTATCATATGAGGTGGCACAGATAAGTTTTTGTTTTTGCAACAATTTCAGTTTATTTTTTGTACATCAATGACGGAGGCGTTGTTTCTACTTTTTGTAGTAGTAGTACTGGAATACTTCAACTGGTATAGCTTTCAACTCCGCGGTTATACTCTTTTGAATATTACCGACACTATAAAGGTGACTTTCTTTGAAGTGTTTTTGATCTTAAAATCAGGTGAATAAGGAGGCACGGGAATTACAGAAGCACCTTTTTTACGACAAATTTTGATTCATATGACCGTGTTATGGTGTCTGCAATGTCCGATCTGATGCAAATAAATCATTTTCTAAGCCTTTCAAGGATTTCTTTATACTAAAAAAGTCCTTTTTATAAGAGAGTCCTTGAAGGGTTCCATATTTCTTTCTAAAAATCCCATTTAGCACCGAAAAGCTTATCCTCTTGATAAGGAATGTTCCCCATTAGGCTCCGTAACTTTTCGTAAGTCAAACTTGCGGATTCACCATGCATGGCAGAAAATTTGATGGCATATCGAATATAACATCATCTGTCACGCACTACAGGAATATAACATCATCTGTGACGCTCTATAAGATCCCGTAGTTACCGGACGTACAAGTCATGCGAAGGTAAAATCCGCAATGTTGCCAGATTGCTCTTAGTGATGCCAGTTTCATTAGAAGATTGTCCTAACCATCTAAAAGGGACTAACGAACAAGTTATGTGGACGTAAAATCGGAAATATGGCCAGATCGATCTCAACGGTGCCAGTTAAAAGCTTGCCCTGAACCTCTAGAAGGGACTAACAAACAAGAAAGGACAAACATTTTTCAATGTTAAACTAAATAAAAAAGACAAAATTTTCAAGGATAATTAAATTAGGCTCCGGTGGACTTTTGTTTAAAAAACTTCTTTCCGAAATGAAAAACATTTAAAGGAAAAAATATTATCGGTTTTTGCCAGAAGAGTACTCTCATTTGGTAGGTGTCTTCTTGACAAGTATCAGAAATGAGGACACCTTTTAATTCCGAAATGCACATAGTACGCTATTTGGTCATTTCTAGTTTCATTTGAATCACAACACAGCCAATCATAGTTTAATGGTGTAGTTTTAATGAAAAAATAATCGTTTACCGACGAAATATCTTCCCAATCAATAATCTCTTATATTATAAAAAAAAGATCACGAAACATATTATCCTCAAGACGTTATCCTTTGACGTTTATGACACATACTAAGAGGTTGTGTAAAAAATATAAAGAATGAAAAAGACTTAAGGGACACTTATCTAGTTACACTGAACCTAATTTGACTATTTTTTAATAAACTAAGCCGAAATTAAAAGAAAAATACAAAAGTTACCGCACGTGACAGCGGCCATTTTGTTATAATAAATTTTGAGGTTAACTTTTCATATATGGGCAAAAATTTTTTTTCTCAGTTTAATTATAATTTTTTTTAACGCATAAAACGTTATAATCCAAACTTTTCCTTCATATTATTATTATCGCTTTAGAATTGGAAAAAGAAAATAAAACG
The DNA here is from genome assembly GCA_958298945.1 of Atherix ibis. NCBI lineage: Eukaryota > Metazoa > Arthropoda > Insecta > Diptera > Athericidae > Atherix > Atherix ibis. The sequence continues at coordinate 23,845,968 of OY282610.1, read as the reverse complement.
AAAACTAATTACAAACTTAATCAAAATTGAAAAATGATGATTTCGCCTCATTTCCTTTTTTTTTAAAAGTTGAATTGCTTTTTAACAGAATTTTCCATATTTTTAAGGTATTTAAAAATAAAATTTACAGAAGATAATCTATACTTTCGCAGAATTTATTCGAATTTAATTTGTTGATACAAGAGGGGAAAAAAAATGTTCCAACTTTTCCTGAATAATTAAAACATCCTTACAGTGTAATTTATTTTTATATGCACCAAATTATTATTTCAGCAATTTGTATGGCTTTAAATATGTTTTTTTTTTCGTTTTTAATTTTGTTACTGTTTTTATTTGGTTTTTTTTTGGGTGTGGGGGGGGCGGGGTTTGCGTTGTGTTGTTATTGTATTTTGATTTTGCTTAAATTCATGTTAAATTTATCGAAATTTATTCCGTGTACCTTACTGGAAATTTGCATACTACTTTAATTAGAATAACGTATTGTTTATTTAATTTATTTTTGTTATTTTTTCAATGCGTATTTAGTAGCCGCCAGATGGCATAAGCGATCCTACCGCTTACAGGATATTGTCGCCAGATGGCATAATTACCTATACAGTTTTCCTTTCCAGCTCTAATGTTACTTGAAATGTGTTCTGAAAATTGCATAAATAAATTAGACTAAAATTAATTCTGTAGTAAAATAGAAATTTTTTTTAAAAGTGAATTAAGTTATAGCAAACTAGATTCCTATCTACTTAACATAAGGATTAGAAGAATGGAAGCAGTCCATACGTCCAAATGGGTATCAATATTTTATTGGATGACAGGAATTTGATGTCAATAATTTTCGCATTAAATCTTAGTGGTAAAGACCGCTGTATACTAGATGCAGAGGTCCCACCAGTGTTGCTGAATCTTTCTTTTTCTCTTTCTTTCTTTTTTTCTTTCTTTCTTTGTTATTTCTCGCAAGGGCGTTATCAAACAATGATTAATACCAGATGTTCTTTGGGATATTGGCGAACCCGCGATTTAGAGCTGGCCTAGCTATGCCTGGAATTTACAATGTTCGTTACTATAGTTCTCTCAGTGGAGGTAACCGCCACAAAAAGTGGTGCCATGTAGGTTGGGTGCTCCATGGGGTGTTTAATCCCACCGTACCGTGCGTGACCAAGGTGAGATACCTTTGGCCGAAACGTGGTGGCTGTGATTAATATTATGGGAGCAGTCAAAGGATCATTATCCTAGGTGGTGTTACTGCAGATGATAGTAAAGGTTTTGAGAAGCTTAGCTACCGAAAGTTAGAGAAGCTAGGTTATAATTGGTTACTGACCATTTGGGTAACTGGGGCCACTGAGGCTATAGAAGAAACCCAATGAGATTCAAGAGCAGGAATGAAAGACGAAAGAGGAAACCGATTGCCTGAAAGATGAGGGTTGTGGAAGTGTGGAAGACGAAATAGAGTTACAACTTGGATTTGAGGGAGCTATCTGAATCCGGTCAGTTAAACAAGTATAGGTCTGCTCTGTGATGATTGGCCGTATCTCAATTCTATAGGGTTCGGTATTATGTCTAACAATATGTATACCAAGTAAAACAACAGAACAATACTTGCTTTGTTCTTGAAGAGTTTGACAATCTTGCCAGACACCCGCTGCATCCATCTGCTCAAAAGTTTCATCAATTCCCATTCTCGTTAAATTGGGACACACGATAGAAATTGCTGACCATTAATTTAATGATTTTCTATCACTGCCAATTCTTTTTATGAGTTTTTTGGTTTCTTATCTCTCCGTAACGATTGAACAAATACCTTAGATAATATACCGATGCTAATGGAAGACGAAATGTTTTGATTTGAGCGTTGGTGTAGATAGATCACCATCTCAACCGAGGAACTGGAATTTATATTGTCTAAAGGACCTCCACTAGATGCTCGATTGTTGCTTTGGGTTACACAGAGAATCAATCAATAAATAGAGGATCAGTTCAGCTTCCGTCATCATTATTCCTGAACGGATATAAACATTTAAGTGGAATAATCCACTAATAACATTTTTAAAGTCATAAAAACAATTCAGATGATTTGGGAGCAGCTTAATTGGCTGTATTCGAACTAAACGCAGCTCCGCAAAAGCCCAATTAATTTTATCAAAATTAGTAGATCCTTTCATCAGTAAATCTTTTTAAGGTTTTTTGTTATGAAAAAATTAAACAGAAAAATTGGTGGCTTACGAAAAATTGTAACGAGTGTATGGGGAACATTCCTTATCAAAAGCAGTGTAGAACGGCCGTTACTCAGGAAAGCTTTGAATATCAAAAACTGATTAAAATGTTGAGCCATTCTAGGACATTTAATAAAAGGACTTCTTTTTATAAAGAAGTCAATGATAGACTTAGAAAAAAGGGCTCTTTATGAGCGGTCTCACAGGGCTTCTGTGAGGTCAGACTATCGATTAATATTGAAGCTGGATGAATAGTCCTTGCAAAGCCTAGAAAAAAGGGTTCTTCGCATCTGATCGGAGATTGCAGACGCTTGGATACTTTATTACGATAACAGCCCCTGTCACACGGGCAACTCCATCAACGAGGTTGAGTCGGGAAAAGGTGTTCCTTTAGTTCCCTAGTTTCGCTTTTTTCCTGATCGCAGTCTGTGTCGATTTTTTTTTGCTCGTCAAAATTTTTTTACTGGTTAAAAGGATTTTTAGAGGCCCGAGAAGCTTCTCCGGAAAGGAACTTCTCTCAGGAACGTCTTCAGTATCGAAAACTGATTAAAATGTGGAATCCTTCAAGGACTTCCTTATAAAAAGGATCCTTTAAAGGCTTAGAAAAAAAAGTTCTTCGTATCTGATCGGACACCGCAAACGCTTGCATGCTCCAACCTGCTAATGCCACTCTAACAAGGCTCTTGTGAGGTCAGACTGCCAATTAATATTGGAACTAATGTGTAATCCTTTGAAAAAGTATTATTTGCGTTAGGTCGTACATTGCAGCAAATACCCTGTCACACGACCATCTGAATCAACACGTTTTTGTGGGAAAAAAGGATTCCTGTAATTCCCCGCCCCCCTAATCACCCGATTCCGTGGTACAAATTTTTGTTTTAAGAGCACTTAAAAAACCTTGCAAATTCCTAGACACTGCTAAGACAGCTCAGGTACGCGGGTTTGCCAAGACCCGAAGTTATAACCGGAATAGGCCTTGGTCTTTCACCCTCAATTGAGGCTAAGAAAAATCCGTTATCATCGCTCGATATCTTTCGCCACGAGCAGTTACGGTCGCCCCAGGATGATTTCGAAAGCAGTAAAGCCCGACCAAACTTCACACAAGACAATAAGTTTTTCTGGTTGCAAAGGAAACTCCTAGTTATCTCAGATCCCACAATTTTGCTTGTTTACGTAGCCATTTAGCGAAAAATGCGCTTCGTCACTAAAGATGATTTTTTTATCAAATCTGGGATATAATTAATTTTCACTATATCGACGCGTTGTTATATTATGCAGTTCTCTATGATGAAATGGTGTCTTTAGCAGAGCATACGCTGCGTATAAGAATGGTCAAAGTAATAGGCTGTCAAAAATTTAGCGAATTTCTTTTTGTTCACAAAAATAAAAAAATAAAAACCATGTAAAAAGACGTCATCTTGGTACTGAAATGCGTCATCTTGGTAGTGTAACGAAGAAACTGAAAGGCGATTCCAGCTAAAAAGTAGTAACAACACCATCGCCGATACAAATATTCAGCCTTATTACGCTCTTGTAAACCTTTAATTAAGAAAAATATTTTCTAGTTTTTCGCATTCTTTTTTTCCAGTAGTTTTTTTTACTGTTTTTCTTATTGTCGATTAAAAAGTTCGTTTATTTATCTTTTGATAATTGTAATTTTTAAATCATTTCGAATAAATAATTGTGACATAACCAATCTATCATATTTCATCTTATCATTGAGAAAAGGAAAAAAAAATTGCAATAATTTTTTTAATGATAAGATGAAGAGAGTTTTTTCTTCTTCTTATAAACACTAAACGTTGTATTATGGCAAATTTGAAAAAATGGCTTTTTTTTTTAATTGATATTCTTCTTTCTGGTTAACTTGAAAAACGTGATCTTTTTCAATAAGACGCATTTTCGATTGAATAAAAACTAGTTAAAAATAAATTTACTTAACATTCAGTTTTATTTTGTTTGTTGTTGTTGGTGTTGTAATTTTTATTTGATTTTATTGATTTTTCTTAAAATTAATATTTTATTATAGCGAATGCTCTTTGAAACAATTCAAAGTTATAAATTTCTCCAAAAGATGTTGTTTTTTTGGATATTTTCATAAAATTCATTCTACTTTTCTGTTATTGTTATTTCGATTTTTTTCTTCTTATTGCTTTTTAAAATAAACTGAAACCTGGGTGCGGCCTTGACAGCGCAGACGAATGCAGCTTTTCGTAGTCCAAGGTTCCAAATGAAATATGACAAAAAAAAAATACAAAAAAAAATTAATACCAAAAAGCTATAAAAATAAGAGAACACGAGACGTTCGAAAAATAATGTGAATTATTATTTTTTCTGTATACTTAAATATATTAGCATGTTTACACGCTCGTACCGACGTTCATACAAAAAAGTTCACACCAAATTCAGATACTCTTTAACGTGTGCACTTTTCTGTAATTACATATGAGAGATGCAAAAAAAAATAATAATAAAAATACAAAAAAATAAATCCAAAAGAATAGAAATTTTTTCAATTTCGTTGTTTATTTTTAATTTTATTTCAAAAGTGACATGAATTGAACTCAAAACTTACGTTCGCGGATAAACTTAAAAATGGCAACAAAATTAAAACTTGAACAAAAAAAAGAATAATGCTGATCGGATCGTGGTGGAAAGTTGGCGAAGAAGGAGAAGCAAAAACCAAAAGAATGAGAAGAAGAAGAAGATGGGAGATGGAATAAGAGAGAGGATTGTAACTGTAGTTTGGCAAACAAGTGTTGAAAATTGTTGAGAAACAAAACAATTTCAACTTGTTTATTAGAATTAAGGCACAAGGTTGATTGGAACGGAACGAAGACAACGGGAGAGGGCAGACCGCAGAGAAATGCCGATGAGGCTTTTTTTATTGGGCAGAGATGGATTTACATGCATACATAAATGGATGGACGCGTACGGACATGGCAGCACAGAACAGCACAGCACGATATCAATCACCTCGAAATCAGAATATGCTCGTGGGAGGAGGTGCGGTCCGCAATTGTCATGTGGAACGGCGGGTAATGAGCATGTTTCGTTGGAATTTTCTTCGCTCTCTCTCGGTTTCTGGCTCTTAGGTCTTTTTCTCTCTCTTTCTCTGTTTAAACTGCATTTTGACGGAAGAAGACTTTGTGTAAACTTTACAATAAAAAAATCCCGAGGATCAAATGTTCTTCCTAACAAGAGAATCAATTTATTTATGTAAAAACGCTTACAATCAGATATGCACACACAGGTGCATAGGTAAATAAGTTTGTGCTTACGAATAAAACTAACTTGGAAATGAAGAGAACTTTGTGGATCATTGGAAATTAGAACGGTGGCAAAATGATTTAATGGGCCCCTTGGAGAGGAGAAGGGGGATATGATATGTATTGTTAGTGCATGTGGGTGTTGGTTGGTGTAGGTTTATGATTATATTAAAAATAATAGCCAAAATCCAAACTGAATTCAATGACTTCCTTGCCATAAGTTTTCTTCGTTTTCATTCTACTTTAAAATTCCCTCGCACATTTCGTTCAAAAATGCATGCAGAATATTTGTTTTTATCGCATTTTTTTTTATTATTATTATTAAACAAAACACACCCAAAACGCATACAAATCTTCTGGTCATTATTTTGTATGGTATACGTTGCATTTTGTTACATTGTTGAAGAGAAAAAGAAAATCACATAGTACCGAATTTCTTTAGCTGTAATAATTTTTAAGATAAACTTTCAGCGTCCGGTATCTATATGTATGTACAGGCATCGATGGGGGCAGAAAATGTACGAGGTTGAAAAAATTCGAAGTTATACACTTGTGCCAACGTTTTCTCCAGTCCTCGAAGCACTTCCAAAAAGCAGTTTTTGTGATCTTGTTCAGCTCCTCATTCGATGCCATCTTTATCTCCTCAATCGTAGCGTAGCGTCGTCCTTTCATGGGGCTCTTCAGTTTCGGGAACAAGAAAAAGTCACAGGGGGCCAGATCTGGGGAATACGGTGGCTGCGGCATTGTTAGTGTATTGTTTTTGGCCAAAAATGGCAAAAGCCAATTTTTGTTCTTACACAAATCCGGGCGTTACCTGCGCATAACTTGCAGGTAATATTCCTTATTGACCGTTATACCCTGACGCAAGAACTCATGATACACCACGCCCCTGCAATCGAAGAAAACTGTAAGCAAAACCTTCACATTCGGCCGAACTTGGCGCTTTTTTCGGTCTTGGCTCATGCGGCAGCTTCCATTAGGATGATTGAGCTTTGGTTTCCACGTCATAACCATAAACCCATGATTCGTCAATAGTTATGACCCTCTGGAGCAAATTTGAGTCGTCGCGGACAGAGTCCAACAGCTCCTTAGCAATGTTAATGCGATGCTGTTTTTGGTCAAAATTGAGCAAAAATCGAAGACGAATCAAAACACGTGCAAGCAAAGCAGCTGTTAAAAATTAACTGAACATTCAAAATGTCGGCATAAGTGAGAGACATAAGTACCAACATAACACCACAAAAAAAAATCGAAAATTGAATATAACGTAACCCACGGAAATTCAAAATTCGCGATACTTTTTTAGCAGACCTCGTATATATGCAGGCAGCCTCAGCTCTTATTTTTTTGCATGATTTAAAAATAAAACGGTCTAAAAAAAGGATTTCCACAAAATATTTCTTCTAACACGAATTCGAAAATAATTTTATAGAAAATAAATAAATACAACGTTTTTATAGTGACATATTATGGGACTTTAATTATGGATGAACTCCCTTCGGCACTGTTGTTTTATGTGGCATTCCTATTGTTAGACATAATATTACAGCCTGCTTACGATCATAAGGATAAGACCGAGGTAAACGTGAAGAGGCTCAATCTCAATCACTGTAGATGTCGCCGTGCGTGGACTGAAAGTAGATGTCGCCAATCTTAGTGAGCAATATAAGCCTATGAATGGCCGCTGTTTGGGTATGTGGCAAGAGGTCCATGCATTGCGGACTTTGAACATATGCTTAACTGACTGGTAATGGAATCGGGAGAGAGACGTCCTCTCATTATTGCCGGTGACTTTAATGTCTGGGCCATCGAGTGGGGAAGTAGGATAACAAATCGGAGAAGGGAAATATTGCTTGAGGCCTTTTCCTTTCTAGGTCTCGAACAGCTCAAATCGGGTGGGGAAGCTAGCTATTCCAGAGGTGGAAAACAATCAATAGTAGACCTCACCTTTGTAATTAAGTTACTGATGGGACCAGACACCTCGTCACGGGTCTGCGGGCACTATACACTATGCCCTCAAGGACCTACACAGCTGGTTATAAAGTAAAGGCATTCCATCGGGATGCTTTTCTTGTTGCAATAGAGCAGGTAACACTCTCTGGCATTGGTGAGACTAAAGCTAAACAGCTGATATCTCCGATTGATTGCCGATGCCGGGCAGCTCTAAGTCATCGCTTTGCCAAATTTAATTAGCTATTAATAGTAAGCAGCCAGTTACAAGGTGATCAGTCCGACTGTTTGTGGCCTATCTAAATTGCTGCTGTCATAAGCAGTGATAGTATCCTAGAAAAGAGCATGTATCTCCCATCAGCGGTCCGGATACCGTACCCGGGCACAGTGTATATTAACAGCATCGGGCACCCGACTCTCGTAGTACAAATTTTTGATTTAAGAGTACTTAAAAAACCTTGCAAATTCCTAGGCACTACTAAGCCAGCTCAGGTACGCGGGTTTGCCAAGACTCTAAAGTACAACCGGAATCGACCTTGGTCTTTCATCCTCAATTGAGGCTAAGAAAAGTCCGTTATCATCACTGGATACCTTGTGATGAAAGGTATCCAGCCCGAGGATCATTTAGAAAGCAGTAAAGCCCGACCAAAATTCACACCAAACAATAAGTTTTTCTGGATGATTTTGCTTGTTTACGTTGCCATTTAGCCAAAAATGCGCTTCGTCACTAAAGATGATTTTTTTATCAAATCTGGGATATAATTAATTGTCACTATATCGACGCGTTGTTATATTGTGCAGGTCTCTATGATGAAATGGTGTTTTTAGTAGAAACATTTCATCATAGAGACCTGCACAATAAGAATGGGAGCGCTCTCATTTGAAACGTCAAAGTAATAGGCTGTAAAAAACTGAGCGTCCCTATTGAGAAGCCCCTTATTCCGTGTGCTTTTAATCATATGTGGCATCCTGAGCTCCACTTGAAGTTCATTCAGAATCCTCAGAAATATATTAAATGTCAAATATTGAACGTGCCTTATTTGAGAATTAATTTCAACTGATCTGACAAATTCTTCATTTTTTTGTGAATTTAATACTTATGGATTAAAATTTTCCTTTATTTTCTTATTTTTCCCCACATTTCGAACAAAGTATATAAATCCAGTACTTACTGGCGGGAAAGACAATCCCGACGGCAACTAAAAACTGAAATGCAAATTGTGTCAAAAATTAACGAATTTTCCCCAAAATTTACCAATTTAATACAATTTCAATAATAATTTATTATTTATACAATAAATGATAAATGATAATTTTGCATAAAACTACAAATAATCTATTCTCCTAGTTTATTTCTATTGTCAATTTCAACTGTCAAATAACAATTCTGCCACATATAAAAAAAGAAACACTGAAATTTATGGCAGCACTTGTACTACAACTGCAAAATTAAAGCTAGATCGGAGAGTTTTATGCATTCCCATAAAACTGTGAGGATTTTAAAATTTTCACCGACTGGACTGGATGCAGTTTTTGGCCTGGGGGGGGGGGGTGTGATGGCTACTATTGTGCTCATATTCGTATGCAATTAAAATTGAGAACAATTTGTACATGGCCATTTTTGGTTGGCTGCGAAATTTACCGTCGGCTTATGGGAGAATTCATATTCTTCAATATCTCTTATCTATCTAACTATGTAAGTATGTATGTACGTACCGTGTATAAATTTAATGGCAATAAAAATAATATGTAATAAAAATGCAAATAAATTATATAAATACATTCATATGTACATAAATTAACATAAATCTAATCAGAAAATAAGACCATTGGTGATTATCTTTTCTTGTCAAAATTGAATGGTTTTTTTAATTATGACATTTTTTTTTCGATTATTTGACTTTTGCGCTTATCAGCCGCCATCATTATGTCAAATATTATCTATCGTATATGCTTTGGTCATACCTTAGATTATAGAAGAACTGAATAGGCAATACCTTAGATTATAATACATTCGTAGAACGCAACACATGCAAAATAACAGAAACGGCGTAAATCATTGGGGGCCTATTTTAAACTTCAGTATGCGATTGAAGCGGTTCGTTTAAAACCATTTTTCATATGTAATGTCATTTATGTGTAAACAAATAGACTTTTTAATATTGCGGGTTTTATTGTTTGATGCAACTTCATGAGAGTTTTGAAAATTTGCAATGAAACACAGTATTCTATTTTCAAATATTATTTATTTCACTATATATTATTTATTAAAACAGAATTATAAAAAGTGGAAGAGCATATATAAAAATATAAATTGCAACAAGTTATTTGATTATATCAAAACAATTATGTGCACAAATAGAAATCCATTATAAAAATGCAAAATAAATTAAATTCAGAGCTTTATTATAATATAAATGTGTATTTTTGAATTAAAATGGTAATTTAATTGTACCACTTACTGTCGGATTTGTTTTTCAGCACTTCGGAAAATTTTCACAACACTTTCAGAAGAGTACTTTAAAAAGTCAAAGGACTTTTACGTTATCAAACCGTTTGATGTGAATTCTTCTTCTAAAACTAAAAGACAGTCTTCGCCTAGCTTAGCAACAATAAAGCCTGAAATGCATTTGACCATTTTTTTACTATATTCATTAAACGCAGATGGATTAAATAAATAAACGCGTACGCCGGCACTGAACTATTGTCTCGTAAACATTGAACTGTCAACATCACATTTGTTTATGGTACATTTATTGAATGACGAACTTTTCAATTTTTAACCACATTTTAGACAAAATAATTCATTAAAAGCCAATTAAACACATTATAAACTAAATTTTTGTTATTTTCTGTAGTAAAAATGAAAATGTCTAATTACCAAAAGAAATAAATTCCCAGCTTGCAGCAACGCTTTATAAAACACTTCATTTTCTCAAATTAAAACTTTCTATTAAATACTATCAACAATATAACTATATATATAGATACTTACTTTTTCGTAAAAAAAAACTAAAACTTTCACTTGCACTTTCCGATAAATGCCAAAATATCTGGGGTATAAGCTTAAATCCGCTGTTTAGTCATAGATGGCGTGAGTGAGCGTATTAAGCTCCCATGGGCACGCCATACTTTTTTTTATGAGTTTGACATCTGTCAACATTAATCAGTGCACATTGTCAGCAATTTCGTACAACAACATACATTTTTCCTTTGGTAATCATGTCTAGTTTTGTGCCAGAAAAAGAGCATATGCGGAAAGCTCTGCTTTTCTGCTTCAATTTGAAGAAATCGGCTGCGAATCGCACCGAATTCTTATGGAGGCTTATGGTGACAGTGCTTTATCGGAAACAACGTGCCGAGATTGGTTTTGTCGGTTCAAAGACGGCAATTTTGACTTGTGGTTGAGGACCATCAATTGCAGGCTCTTTAGGACGAAGACGATACCCAACCGCAAAAGATGCTCGCGGAGCAATTGGGTGTTACTCAACCAACCATTTCCATGCGTCTGCGTGCCATGGGGAAGATTGAAAAGATCGGAAAATAGGTGCCGCATGAATTGAACGATAGGCACATGGAGCAACGTCAAAAAATATGCGTAATCTTGCTCGCCAGACAAAAAAGAAAGTCGTTCCTGCATCGGATTGTGATAGGCCATGAGAAGTGGATATATTTCGAGAATCCTAAACGCAAGAAATCGTGGGTTGATCCCGGCCAATCATCAACATCTTCCCCAAGACCAAATCACTTCGGACGGAAAACGATGCTGTGCGTTTGGTGGGATCAGCAGGATATCTTCTACTATGAGATGTTGAAACCTGGTGAAACTAGCAATGCCCACCGCTACCACCAACAACTGATCAAATTGCACCGTGCTCTGCAACAAAGACATGACAAGCTGATTTTCCTCCACGACAACGCACCATCGGACACGTTAAAAATGGTCCGAAACTACTTGGAGACACTCAACTGGGAGGTGCTACCCCACTCCGCTTATTCACCAGACCTGGCCCCTTCCGACTACCCTGTTTTCGTCGATGGGCCACGCGCTCGCTGAGCAGCACTTCGACTCTAACGAAGACGTCCGAAAATGGCTTGATGAGTGGTTTGCTTCGAAAGAGAAGGAATTTTTTTGGCGTGGTATCTACAAATTGCCCGATAGATGAGAAAAATGTGTAGCTAGCGAGAGCAAGTACTTTGAATAAATTTGTATTTGCTTTCTATGGAAAAACATGTTTTTTTGACTAAAAAACAGCGGATTTAAGCTTCTACACCTGGTAACAAGTTGAAAAACAACAAAAAGTATGCAATCATTTCGGTATGCTACCACTTTCATAGAAAATGGCGTGTTTTAAAACTCTCCGAAACTTTACAAAATTGTACAAAAAATAACAAAACTGCCTGTCGTTGTGTTTAAATTATATTTTTCTTCGGAATAATTGAATTGAAATGAATAGAATCTATGCTTTTAAATTCCTCTTACGAAAACTAAATGTCAGTGATTATCATGTCTACATAACAAAGTATGCAAGCGTTACGATTTCTCGCCGCTTCTGCAATAATTAAGCCAGAAAATTGCGTATCCATATAAGAAAATCTGACATACGAGCCTATCCAGGTAATCTTTAATCTAATGGGTCATACATATCGATTTACATGTATGCCAATATTTGGGGGCTTAGAAAATACACAATTATTTAAAAAAAAAAAAAAAGTAATAAAACAAAAAAAGGGAAAAAAGAACTTCTTATAAAAAGAAAATTGTTTACATATTTTGGTTCGTTTGAAATTTCCGCATTCATGTGCACTCGTAAATGCCCCTGTCTAAACTCTTCGCAAACAGAACATTTTTGTGCTAACCTAAAATTCTAATCACATCTGAGAATGTGTATACGTACTCTTCCAAATATTATAATGTTCCACACTTTATTCAGATAATTAATGAATGAATGCATTTTCATCCTTTTTTTTTAAATACAAATAATAATTCTAGAAATGTTTTAAACATTAGATGGTCAACTTTAATTATAAATATTTATTTTTTCTCCCATAAACTTTTTTATTTCTCATAAATATTATTATTGTACATATGTGTATGATGTTGAGTGAAGGCAATAAAACCAGTGTTCACATGGGCTTGTTTCAACAAACATCTTATTCATTTATATATACACAAACGCACACACACCCCTGCATAAGTAATTCTTTTTCCAATATGGACGTATAAAAGTTGATAAACAAAATAATACGAAATAAGTGTGCGGGATTGTTTTAAATTTATGCACTTTTTATTTTTATTGTATTTTTCTATTTATACAATTGCAAAAACAAATTTAAAAAAAATGAATGCATTTGCAGATGGAAATTTAAAAGAAAGATAATATAATTGTACGTAGGTTTGTATACGCGTGTGAACGATAGCGTGTGTATGGCAAATCTAATATGAATGAGGTTTTGCAGGTGTTTAACCCTCGTATGGATGTACATACATCTGCTTATTGGAAAATGTACTTTGTTACGGGGAAGGATGTGTACTCGGATTTTCTAAATATATAGATCCGCATGTACACGTTCTGTGCAAATGGATACCAATACGCATCAACGCCTCTAGCGGAATACAAGGCAAAGTTGTACTAGATTGTACACGCACACGATTCCATACACTCGCTCTCAGTTTTGGATGTTGCCAAGTAATAAATACAATTAGTGTGTATGGTAGGAATAATATTAATTCAATTGGGTTGCTACATCCGATGAATGTGTATGCGATAATGTATATGTATGCATACGAATATTTATCGTACGCACGAACATTATGGGTTTTTTGGTAGAAAGTGGGTAAGAAGCAATATGACACAAAAAGCAAACAACCAACAAAACGGGAATGTACATAAATATCCACACGTTATCGGGTGAATTCTCGTCATGCCGGATCTCGTAGCAAACAATATCTATATATACGTGTGTGTTAATATTGGGAATTTCTAAAATTCAAATGGTGCGCGAATTTTTTTAAAGTCATTCGTTATCAATTAAGCTCTTTAAATCTCTTTCATATTTTTGTTGTTTCTTGTAATTTTTTGCTTTTGTTAGTTAGTTAAATTTTTCTTTTGCTATTTTATTTGTAGGCATTGACTTGACATCGTGACATGTGCTATATTACAAGCAGCTGCCAGAAGCTCCAACACATGGCTGAATTGTAAAAGACAATAGAGGACCACAATATCGTTTTGTCAATAATAATACTAAATTGTCTAATAGTAGCTGCTGCTGCGTGTGGAGCACAACAGAATGACGAGCTGATTACACATGTGTGAGTTTATTTGTGCACATACACGTGACAGAACGATGCACTCATAAAGTAAAAATCGCACGCGGTTTTAAATTATTTATTATCATATATGCACACACACACACACAATGCACGTGTGTGTGTGTGCGCAAAATTTTGTACCAAAAACAGAGTAGTTAATAGACTTCTAAGTTCAATTAAAAAAAAAACCGAGGCCCATTGATAAATCGAACAAATTTCAGAAAATGCCTAAAGAAAAATCTCTCAAGCAGAACAGATAGACAACCTTAATATTTACGCAAATGTCATCTTCACTTAATTTAAAAGTTACTAGCCAAACACACACATACACATGCATATCTAATACATTTCTATATGGCTGTATTGAGCTACTGTGCATTTATGAATAGGAATGTGTACCCATGCAGAGATTTATGCTCGCAATGCCCGTCTATTGACCATCATCGACTCTTAAAATTTCAATGAAAACATTTACAATCCACAAAATATTATCACCCTGTTTCGGAGCGATCACTCTCTCTCTGCCAGTAGTCCGTTTATCATTTAACGAGTATTCTTCTGGCTTTAGAAATTTTTTATTATACAGAATATTTATGCGCTCTTCAATAATGGGGTTTTCCACTTTTTCATTTATGTAATTAATATTAAATGAATTGTAATTGATATTATGCAATTTTCCATTAAATCGCATTGCATATCATTTTCGAAATTTGTTTTGGTTGTTTTTGTTTAGTGTTTTTTTCTGTTCTCAATTTTATTTAAATAACAAACCAAGCTTCTAGCATGTGATACAGCTAGGGAGGGTGCTCCCCCCCCCCCTTTCCCCTATGAATTTCCATCAAATAGCCCTGAATTTCTGGGAGGGACTTTTAAAAAAATTAACAAAAACAATATAATTTCTTTTCGTTTTCTTTTTTGTTCATTTATCAAAAACTCGCTCACAATCGAGTAAAAATAAATGTATTTTTATAAAGATTTTTCATTAATCTATAAAATTGAATAAAAACAGTTTTATGCGAGCAATGGCGGATATTTTTATTGCAGATTAAAGTACATTGGAAAATAACATCATTCAAATGGCCTCCGCGGCTTTGTCTAGAGGAGGTAATCCGAGAGGTCAAATTTTGGATGGTTGTTCCGCATAAATCGAAAAGTGTTGTCGGTTTGTTGGCATAGATCAGTTTTATATCATTAAATATTCCGCATATGTGTCCCTACCTTTGGCATAGACCATTGAATTAACGCAGCTCCTTGTCAGCCTGTCTAGAAATAAACCGATGTGGAAACTTTCTCTACAAAAAGTCCCTTGTTTCAACTGCTGGGTGGTAAATCGCACTGTTCATATATTGGTTGGAACAGGATGTTGTTCAAGGTCTTCCTTCGAAAGCCGCATGGCCCGATGACGCGGTAAGTTTTTCTGGATTCCAAGGAACCTCTTGGAACTGTTGTGGTTGGTTTTTGCTCCAAATTCGGCAATTTTGCTTTACCGCTAAATATGATTTTTCCATAAAATCTGGGATTCGTTTCCAATTGGTCAAGTTCCCAATCAGTGAATAAATTTTTACTACGGTAATAAATTTTTACTATCTGGACGCGTTTTTGATATGTTGTAGTTTGCTTTGTTAAAACGCCAAAGTTTTCTAAAACTTGTGTCTAAAATTGAGCGCACCTATTAAGAGATCCCTTATTCCATGTGGTTTTAATCGTATGTGGCATTCTGGACTCCTTTTGAAGTTCCTTTGCAAGTAGCAGGTATCAGAAATATATCCCATTTTTTTCCCACTTTATAAAACATCCTATCTAATTCCAACACTATCATTGCCATTTATGCAGATGATACGGCCATACTTAGTAGGAAAAAAAAATCCTTAAATAGCTTCTCATAATTTATAATTTTAGATCCACAATGTCCATTTCTGGCTTACAAGATGTCGAGTGAAGGTGAACGAACAGAATAGTGCTTATAACAATTTTGCTCTTTGCCAATGAGAATATACCCTTTTTTACCTTAATGACAACATGATTATTTAGACAAGGGATAAACCTAAAGTAAAAAGAAGTGAACTCAATAGACGATGTAAACAATAGGTATGACTATAATTACTATACAACACGGTACTGAAACTGATATGGACATGCAGACCAAATCTTCCAATCCCGAGTCCTTCAAAGAAACAGTGTTACTCATCGTAACGGTCTTGAGGAAACATCGATGGGTGCGTTCCGCTACATGTCGTCATGTCATATTTTTGCTAAAAAGTTAGCTTGTTACTAATATCGTTAAAGATTACATTGTCTCAGGCAGAAGACAATATTTTGCGAGTGAGCTTCGTCCTCATCGATATTCAGTCCTTCTTTATCGATTCACTATGCCGATATCGTCGACGAACGCTAAAACTTGACTAGAGGATAGTGCGCCTACAATTTCAAAATGATATTGATCGTTTGAATTTTTGATTTTTTTTACCCTCTTCTAAGAAAAATCATACACTTCGTTTCCATTCTATTAACTCGGTAAGTCTACAGATTTGTCAGCAACAACGCGTCGTGAATGATATACTGACATTGACCGCGTTGGTTGCGTTTAAAGCTGACCTTAATAATAGCCACACCTTTCACGGTCACATGTGCGCTTTCAGAGCCCCCTCATCAGGAGTCTGGTTTAGGCCTGCTGAATCAAAGAATTACAGAGTTCGACACTCCCGGCATGTTTTGGCATCCTGGCTAACGCCGTTGCTCCATCGAAAGTAGGGCCTATCCCGTCTTCTGAGACCATGTATGGAGCCATTGAAGATTTTCCGAATGGGATCTTTCTCGTCCATAAGGACTAAGTATCCTGCCCACCGCAGGCTACTGAGGCTTAATTTTATCCGAAACCGAGCGGTCGCGATAGCGCTCCAGGATGTTGTCGTTAAATAGCATCCGGAATCGTCCATTCTCTTGTAGGCGGCCAATTTTGAAAGATCCACCTCTCGAATGGGGACAAGTTTTTGTATTGGTCTTTACTGAGAGCCCAAGTTTCTGAAAAAACACTTGAGAACTAGCAGGACTAATGTCCTGTACAGCAGTAACTTCGATGTTATGGTCAGAACGAAATAATTTGGACTCATTGAAATAGGGCTCTGTTGGCTACCTGCGGCCGTATGGGGATTTCTTCCTCCATGTTGTTATCGACTGCGACTCTTGACCCCAAATAGGAAAATGATTTAACTCTTTCAAAGCTATACGCTCCTATGTGTATGCAAAATAAGTTCTAAATTGGTCTTGTCTGGCCGGAATAGACATCTATTCTTTGGACTAGAGCCTTATTTCTATTATTACTATTGAGCTGACAAAATGTTTATTGATATACCAAGTTTAATGAAAACAGCAATTAAAAAATTAGGCAGAATGGAAGATTCTTTAAAAAAATACATCCTTTCAAAATAGAGCTTTGAAATGAAGAAAAAAAAAATATAATAATAATCTATGAACTTTTTTTAATATAAAAATTTAATAATTATCGTATATGATTAACATTTATTTTCAATGAATTTACAATTTTTTCGTTTGTTTCTCATTCTAATCTAGAATAAAATGGTACATCGCAATAGTGCAACGTTATTAATAAATACGAATGATGTTGAAAGAAAGATTTTGTTAGAAAATTCTGCCGATATTGTTGAAAGTAGAGATTTGAAAAAAACGAAAAAGCTATCGCAGTTCGAAGATAATTTGGAACTATCGAAATTACCAACGGGAAAATTGAATAAGAAGTCGACAACATCAGTAGTATCCGGAAATGCTAGTAATGCATTGACAAGCCGATCTCGGTTGGTGCAACAGAAAAAGATCACTAAAATAACCGTTTCGAAAAAATCAAACAATTACAATAGCAATGGAAGCGGTGGCGGCGGCGGCAGTGTAAATAGTAAATATAATAGTAAAAATAATAAAAACAGTGATAATAATAACAGCAACGATAATACTA
This sequence comes from Atherix ibis, assembly GCA_958298945.1. Classification (NCBI taxonomy): domain Eukaryota; kingdom Metazoa; phylum Arthropoda; class Insecta; order Diptera; family Athericidae; genus Atherix; species Atherix ibis. Next base: position 23,828,262 of record OY282610.1, on the reverse strand, counting down.
AAAATTGTAATATTGATAATAATGGTAGTAATAGTAATCCGCGTGTTTTGGGGGATACTGTAGACAATGAGAAGAAGATTGCCTTGGAGGATAGTAGCAGTGAGAATTCACTATCGCCATCGGTCAGTGTTAGATCTGGACTACGAAGTAGTAATTTTGAAAAGAATCGGACAGATGATGCTAGTTTAATGGCGATTCCAAAGTGTAGAGGGCGAAAAATGAAGAAGAAAAGAAAAGAAGTCACAATGCTGGACGCGTTCGATTCTAGCCCCAGTATTGCCATCTCAAAATCGGATACACTATCTGATCTACATCCTCCTAATTTGATATGTAGCCTGCCGCTGGAACGGTTATCTGGCATACTTAAATCCGTTGTGAGCTCGACAATAGCGTCTGATGTAGGAACTGTGTTAAGACCAGTAGCTGCTGACAATGGTTTAGATACTGAGGTTAGGACAACAATCAATAACTCAAAATCGATTGGTGCTGTAACAAATGTGAATAGTAGCACAGTAGAGAATGCAGAAACGACAGTGGGCTTAGAATCTAATGTAACATCATCATTTTCGAACCTAACAGCAGCCAAAAGTACAACTGCAACAATTATCGAAGCGAAAAGTGGCGAGAAGTTGGACAAGGTGTTAGCCGTGAATGAAATTTTAAAGGCTGCCGAAAGTCAAGAAGATGAAAATGGATTTAAATTATTTGGAAAAGATATAGGATCCATAGAGAAAACGAGTGATTGCTCACTAAATCAGGACCATTCCAGTCAAACAACTAAGTCACTATGTCTTTATTGTGATAAGAAATTCTCCAGCCAAAAACTGCGCATCAAACACACTGAACGTGTTCATGCAGTAGCAGAGGGACGACGTCACAGCTCCCGGAATTTAACATCATGCTCGGTTGCGGCTGCTGTTACAAATGCAGCTGTAGTCGCGTCGACGTCCGTAACCACAACCCCAAGTGCAGCTATTGCCGCAGCATCTATAACCACCGCCACAACGACAACGACAATCGCAGTCACAGCCATGGCTTCTGTAGCCCCCTCGTCCATAGCTAATAGTGATACTACAATCAGCACAAACATGTCGTATCCAGGATGTGTGTATTGTTGCAGTAGCACCAATTCCAGTAGTAGTAATAATAGCACCAACAACAGCACCTGTTGCAACAACACCAGCGTTAGTATCGTTAATAGCAGTAGTAACAACAGTAATGGCAGCATTAGTAATAATAGTAGTAATAGTAATAATTCGAGTACAAGTATCAGTACCAGTACCAGTACCAGTACCAATAGTAGTAGTATTAGCAGTAGTAATAGCAGCAAAATTACAATAGCAGGCCTCGTTTCAGATGATCTCAAAGCACTGTTCCATCATCTTATCAATTCCCATTCGGACAAATATTTTGCATGTAAACTATGTGCAATACGGTTTCAAAATTCCGATTTAATGGAGAAACATTTTAAAATAAAACACGAAGCAATTAGTAATAAACTTAGTTTAAATAAGACATCATCATCGATCGTTGAGGGTAAGGAGCATAGAAATCGGAATCCATCGATTGATGATGAAAGCCATCGAATATCTGGCGCCTGTTTATCTGAAACTAACTTAAATAATAAGGAAAGCGCACCAATCGAAGTCGACCAGCCGCTGCATGTTCTTATTGATAGTTCTTGCAGTGATCGATCTTCACCGAATCCGATTGCAAAAGATCAAGGTAACGGATCAAATTTGGATGCATCGACTGGAACCACTTACAATCAGAATTCACCGGCTAGTGATAATTTAGCAAAAACACGCCGCCAAATGAAGCAGGCTTTAGAAAACAAAACGAACATACTGCGTTCTTGCCAAAATCTGTTGCGAAATGATGCAGCTATGCTGTCACGATTGGGTGTTGCCCAAAATCGGCTACCTCGCAATCGCAAAGGAATACGGAATCGACGTCTTGTTAATTTAGAGCTCGAGTCTAGCACAAATTTTATAAAAACCAGAAGCAAAGTTGGACGAGTCATTACATCCAATGTGCCAGATATTCTCGAAACAGTACCAGTTAGGACAATTTTAAATAGTAAAGTAGAGGCAGCATGTACGTTTGATGATGACTTCTATGAGACAGTTAATTTAAATGTGAAAAAGAATTTAAGTTGTTATTTGGACGGTAAACTGGATAGTGGAACGACATCGCCCGGTCCGCTTAGTCCAACGACAACAGTGCCAACAATACCGAGCACAGTTGTGCGTAGTCCTTTGTATGCTGACGGAGAAATACACGAGGCCACCACCTTAGAAGCAATCACTACATTTCCCACCCTGCTTACGGCAGAACAATACGGTAACGATTTAGCTGCGCCAACCAAAATTAAGAAGCCAATTACAAAGAATTCATGGAAATGGAAATGGGACTGTGTTAAAAAATACAAATATGTCAATGAGGGCGGAAAAATCGTTAAGAAGATCAAACAGCCAGTGGTGGGATTGCGTGATCTTTCCAAACTGGACATGTGGACGCAACTCACCATGCGAACAAGACATGAAAACGCTCGACGTGAAGCGAACGCCCTCGCTGGTACAACCGAAGTCTTAGAAGATCGTGAAGCGGCTAGGGAAGAGAAACGTAAGCAAATAGCTCAACTAAACACGATATTAGATACACGAAGACTGCCGCAAATAGTGCTGGAGCAAAACGAGCAGACCATAATAAAGATGGAGCCTGTCGAGGAAGCAGCTATCGATGACTTGGTAGCGGCGGAAACTGAAAACGCCAACTGCTCATCATTTGATGGCAACAGTACTGAAGACTTTAGTAAAAGTGAACTGCTGCAAGCGCTTAGCCTTAAACCAAATAGAACTACGACGCTGTCTCATGAGGAAGATGTTATCTTAAGTGGCGAATGGGCGCGACCAAGGTGCTATATTTGCTATGGCTGTGGTGCAAAGTTCGACAAATTGAAAACCATCGAAGAACATAAAACATTTCGTCATCCGCATGTCCATTCGACACATTATGAGATTGTTGGCCGTGAACTGATCGAAGGCGAACTGTACAAGCATTTTTATATACCGACCAAAGCACTGCACCGTAATCGTCAATATAGGCAAATGTTAACTCAGCAGCACAACAGCTCCTTTAAGACCGAAGACATTGAGCAAACGACTGCCGGTGAAGAGTCCATGGACAGTATGACTTCTCTATCAGCAAGTATTGTTACGGGCACTACCAAAAGCGACTTCGAAACAGAAAGTAAAAGTGGACGTGCAACCACTTCTTCCTTAGCTACCACTCTTGAAATGGATGAGGAATCATCTGCTCAATTCCAAAGTAATTGCACAAAATGCCAACGTGAGTGCAATGGACTTATGGAAATGTATCGACACATGCTAGATTGTTCGGGTGATTATACTTGGATGATGGCCAAGAAGCGTAAATATCGATATTATGGCGGATCAAGAAAGCGTAGAAATACCCGTCAGAATATTGCTTTCCAGCATCGCAAGTCAATTAAATGTACACCAACTAAGTCACATACGAAAAGTGATGATGAATCTTCCACACCAAACCCATGCAAAACTAAAGATCTCCCACCAACGCCCAGACCTCCGCGCCCAAGCGATGGTAAGAACATATCAATATTATCTAAACTCTAATTTGGAATTTATTATTGCATTATTTCATTGCTAAACTTTTTTTCCCCGCACACTTATAGCTGAATCTATTCGACGTATGCTCGAGAACCTACCAGCGAAACGTGCATGCCGTCAAATCATACCAAATATAACAAAACCTCGAATTAGGAAATTCACACCCACCTTAGGTCTTAAAAAGACCATCCTTGTGAATGGGAACTGCGGTAAAAAAGGCAAAACTTCTGTAATGAATATTGCGAGTACAACAGTAACAGCAATCACGAAGAATATGCGTCGCAAACATAGAATACTTACACGGCAGTTTTTGAAAAACTCGGGCAACGAAACCGGGAACCAATTATTAGAACGAAAAATGCGATCGCGATTAAACGTAGTCCATCGGACACATGAACTATTGAAGAGAAGTTTACGAAGTAAATCCAGCCCAAACCAAAATCTTTCATCTAAAGTCACGAATAAGACGTGTCGAATTGTGAAACGGTTCGCTCAAAAATTGCAGCAGAGAAACACAAATGAGACATTCAAAGTGACTAGAAAAAGATTAACGGAAAATTCACCAAACGGCAATAGGGGAAATAGTAGCAGCAGCAGCAGCAGTAGTAGCAGTTGTAACAGAAGTACGAGCGGTAGCTGTCGAGGTGATCCTGTTGAAAGTAAGAAAAGCAAAGAGTCCACAGAAATAAGCCCTTCTAAAAGGAAGTCAACCGATAGTGAATGTAAAAAAGCTTCCTCACAAAAAAAGACTGCGTTTCGAAAATCGGCCCGCACTAATAGTTCGAATTCAAACGCGAGCACAAACCGCAGTTCAAGTGTCAACTCCAACACGAATTTTTCCTGTGCAAGTTCCAGTTCAAGTAATGCCGAGGAGAGAACATCATCAATTTCGATATCAACTCCAAGTCAAACTCCAACTGCCACACCAACTCCTCGATCGACACCTACACCGATCCCAATTGAAACGACTTCATCGACACCAACCTCAAATCTACTGATTGTTCCGTCACCATTACCATCGCTATCGCCATTGCTGAGACTTGAGCAGGGAACACCGCTGGTAGTAGCAGATAAAAAGATTGACAAAAGTACAGAGACTGAGTCCGAAATATGTGATGACCCACCAGATACTGTTAAGCGTGCAAAGCCAAATGCAAAGACCCAATCGCTCACACCAAGAAAACCTTCAGTTAAGAAGAAGAACAACAGAAAAAATGCACAAAATAAATCTGAAGAGAAACCCAACTCACCTAAAAAATCTTCCAATTCCGACAAAAACAGTAAAATTGAGAAAACCAGTAACGAAGAGTTAGCGAACGATGCCAGCCAAAGTAATACAAAAAACGAACTTCAAACATCATCTTCCACAGACGCTCTTCCGCCAAACGATAATCCAACAGTTGATTCCGTTCCGAGCGAAATAGAATCTGAAAAAGCTGTTGAGATTGCGGATGCCATATCTACTATTCCAACAACTGGACTTGAAAAGACTGACATTTCAGCGAACGATAAGACTGCAATGCCAAGTGCTGCTGTTGTGATGGCAGCAGATGATTTATACCCAAAAGATGGCCAGTTTGTTGGTAATCAAAATAATAAAAAACGTGGTAAAAAACTGACAGACTGTATAGCTATGCTGACAGATAAATGGCAGGAAAAGTTAGGAAAGCCAGTCTTTAACACCTGCGCAAACTTAGATTCCCTACTCTTAACGGCAGCATCTACAGCAAGTCCGACAGCAAATGCCGAATCACAAAATAAGTCGCCAACTCCTGCACCGGTCGAAGTTCCCACAAGTGAATCAAATTGCCGAAATCAATGTGATTCAACGACTTATCCGAAGGAGAACGAAAAGAATCAAAAAAGAAAAACAATGACAAGGAAGATTATCCAAAAAGAACGGATCACCAACGATAGTGCGACGCCAAATTCAGTCATAACGACACGGTCTTCACTGGCTGTGAGCGAAATGTGCCCTGTATCTGCTGAGAACTCACAAATTGATCCTAAAACGGAAGCACCGTATAATGAACCTATTATTGAAAAAGACGAGCCTACATCCAGTGACCAAAAACAAAACGATTCAAAAAAGGTAAACTTACCAGACTCGCCGAAAGTTGAAAGTGTTTTGAGTGTAGAAACGCCGGCCCGTAAAATGCTAACGAGAAATAGTCACGCAAAAAATAGATCCAACGCGAATAACACAACAGATAAGCATGGAACTTCTGCAAGAACAACTGTTGTAGCCCTTTCATCAAAAAGAACACCATCTCCAAAGAAGGAATCGAATAATAAATCACCAAACACAAGAAAACAAAGCTTGAGCAATTCTGAAAATTCGACTTCAACGAAACAAGAAGAGTCCACCAAAGTCACCGAATTCACAAAGTCCATCGAAACGATTTGCAAAGAATTACGCAAACAAAAGGACTTAAAAGACGATGAAAAACTCGCACCGACAACTGTCTGTACACCTTCTCATAACTCTGATTTGTTTGACGTTACCATTCAAAAGAAACAAACCATTTCGATGCAGCACAATATTCCACAGACAATTCAAAAGCCTCCATCTGAGAAACTAGACTGTCCCGTCCATTTTGATTTGCGCACATCAATAATACAGCCAAACTCTGAAATGGGCTTAAATTTATCACTTCCAAGCACTCGTTCACAGTTACAAAATGATTTAAGTAAACGGGGAATATCTCTAACTTTGACTAGTGTCCCGTCCGTTAGTGGAACTCATTCAAATACGGGTCGATCCTATTTGCAGGACATCCGTGGAGCTCACATATTTGAAAACGCTACTATAGAATCGAAAAAAATTAACGAAACGGCCAGCAGAGCAGTTAGTTCAGAAATCGGTGCTAATGAGATTAAAACTGCTAAATTTCAACCCATGCCAATTCAGGTACCCACAAACATCTTCAAAAATCCGGAGGCATTTTGGAGACCTAATACGCAAATTGCACACCAAAATGATGCCATTCAAATTTACTCCAACATGAAAGATGATCAAAAGGCTTCACTTTTGAGCCTTGGCGTTATACCATGGGACTATGTATCTGCTAGCAGAAACTTTAGAACGTGCACAGACATCGATGCTAAATCTGATCGTTCGCATTTAGCGAAAAACTTGCCCTTAGAAACTCTGCCGCCAGCTCTACGTTTCGAAAGTCCACATGTGGAGACATTTCGGACATCGGGCCATGAACAATACGATCCAATACAAAATCGTCGATCTGAAATGGAGAAGACAATATCGAAAGAGATGAGTCAACACCGGCCAACCGAACAAACCGATGGAAGACAATTCGTGCTGGAAACGCCATGGGACTGTACGATATTTAGCATAAACAAATCCGGAAACGAACCGACACCAATGCGTGGTGAATTCAAGAGCCCCATTCTAGATGCTCACGTAGCAGCAGGTCAAGCAAAATCCTTATTGGGCGAGCAGATTTCTCACGATAAAATGGCAGATTTATCAATAGCCTTTTATCAAAGCCGAATGAAAAGTATGACTGCGGAACGAAACGATAAACTACAACTGGATAATCACGTTACACATAATGTGCCACAATTGGATGTAGATTTTGATTATAAGATGGCTGAACGATCAAATAAAATGATTCAATCGAATCCGTTCAGTCCAGATACAATTACATCGATTCCTTGCACAAACGTGACCAGTACGAAATCCAGTCCGACCAGCACAAACAAATCCAAAGCAACTAAAGGCAGGGGCAAGCGGAAAGACACGACCACAACCGAAAATAAATCAACAAATGTTGGAAACTATTTATGTTCGCATTCCATCGACAAGATCCTCGAAGACAAGCCACCAGCGAAGGCGACTACAGTCCAAATGGAAGTTCCCACAAATGCCAAAATGACCACCACAAGCGGTGAGCGCACAATCGATTTTACATCAGTTGATCCCGAAATAATTGAAGCGCATTCGAAGAGTGATGTTCCGAAATGTATTCCGCCAGATGAGTACCCTTGCGAAAAGGTAATATGGAAAAAGAAAATAGCCCACAACCTTTTACGTAAAGAGACAAACAAAGCTAAAGAATTGCCATCGATTGCATCGATACCAATTTCGCATAGCATGAGTGATGCTGTCAAACGACAGTTAACAGTACCTTTGCACGCAAATAAGGACGATAATAGCTCGTTTCAACCGTGTTTCATGTATGAAGCGAAAGATTTTCATGATGTTCACGATAATACTTGTGAGGCGCTAGATTTTTCAAAGTGGGGACGTATGACTCGAAGCAAACAATTGCAACAGCAGCAACAACAACAACAACAGGAGCAACAGCAGCAACAACAACAACAGGAGCAACAACAACAACAACAACTACAACAACAGCAACCACAGCAACCACAGTATCAGTGCCAAGAACAGAACCAGCAACAACAACAAAAACAACAAAAGCAGCAGCAACAACGAGAACAACAGCAGCTACAACTACAACTGTACATGCAACAGGACAAACAACAAGAACAACGCCAAGATCACGAATCGCAACATAATCAATCACAGGCGAAGCAACCACTGCTATTGCAACATAAACAAGAACAAATTTTTCAGCAAGCGCTCATACCTTTTGAGAAAAAGCAATTAGAATTGCATGCAGAAAAGGCATTTGCAGTTCCACAAACGCAACCACAAATCCAAGATCGAAAGGAGTCTCAATCGGAACAGGAAATCAAATTGCCAGAGAAAGTTCCACTCTCAGTAGAGAAAGAATCACAAACGATAGAAAAACAATCACACGAACTAGAGATACTGAGTTCAATATCGGAAAATCATCAGCAAAAGCAAGTCAATCTTAAGGAAAAGCAGTCACAGCCAAAAGAAAATGGTCTCGAATTCGAAAAAACTCAACTCCTCCAATCTGAAAAGAATAGTTATCAGCAAATCGAACACGGAAGTGAGAAATCTATCGAAGAGCTAGAAATACACACGAAAGATAAAGACCAACCAACTACCAATAAACAAGAATCGGATCTAGATACTCGGGCCCACGAATCTGATCTAGACAAACTATGTCATGAAAGTGAGGATCAGAAGCAAGAAATCGTTGAGCACAAACAAACTACCGACAATAAACAAGATAAAATCGATGAAAGCCAACAAGAAGATGGGAAAATCGAACTGGAAACTGTTAAAAATGACACTCAAACAGTATCGGTCGAAAACAATTCATCATCAATTGCAGAAAGCCAACAACAAATAGAATGTAACCAAAAGATTGACATCGAAAAGACCTCACCACCAAGTAGAAGTGAAAAACTACAACAGCTCCGAACCAGTACGAGGCAAAGTCGAAAACAGCAGTATGAACAAGAAAAATCGAAATTGATAAAAAGCCAACGTAATCAGGTAACTAGACCAGCAATTAAGCAAGCGCAACAGTCATCAACGAACAAATTTGACAAAAACACTTACAATCACAAAACAATTGTTAAGGATGCAAAGAATATAAAAGAAATCGTAACTAAATCCAGCGAAGTTGATGACATAGTCGCCAGCTTCTTAAGTGACGACGAAAGCATAGAAATTAATGTGCCAGCGAATCCTTCGGTGGGCCCAACTCGTTTGAGTGAAGCTGAAATTTTATTTCTCGAAAATGATGTGGAGCCATCAACCGACCACAGCAAGTACATGGTCGAACCGAAAATCTACGATAAGTACAAACCGGGAACTTCACAAGACTCTGAAGCGGCATGGCTGCAGGAAGAAGACTTCCACACCATCCTAAATGACGTGCCCAGCTGTTCAACAAGCGCCTCCGACACTTGTGAGAATGAATCTCTCAAATGGGAACCAACCATAACTGGAAAAGATTCAAACACCACTTGGGACAAGAGCTTGCCAGCTGAACTGATCAGCAACAAGCTTACTGCGGACTCTTCCGATCATACCAACGATTCAGAAAATTTAAAAGCTGGAGACGCCAAAACAAGTCCTAAAAAATGTGTTAAAGTGTACGTTCGTAAGAAGCGTGGACAAAAGGTGGATAATTCTGCATCGGCACCTTCGGCTGAATCGAATAAAGACGAAGGCGGTAGAAATTCGATGCAAGTAGAACAGGAGATGTTAGATAGCAAAACACATTCGTTGAAAGATGTTCAGCAAATAAACGATGAACTAACGAATATTGCTGATGTTATTCCAGAGAAAAATAATGAGGGCGCTAATATAGATGCAGATCAGACTGCGCTCTTGGAAACGTTGACAGAAAAATATGACCAATTGGAGAAAACACCTCATGATAGTCCCATGAATAAAGGACACGAAGAGAATCTAAGCAAAGATGAACAAGTATTGTTGGTAGAAGTTAAAAATAAGCCGTCCGAAAAATTTGAAAATGAACAGATGTTGCCAACAGACGAAACTGATACTACCAAACCAACCGCCAGCATATGCGAAACTGTTTCAAAGGAATCAATTCTGTCAAACAAAACGAATGCTTCAAATGTTGCAATCAATATGAACGAAACATCCAGTCCAAATGAGACAATTACGACCGTAGAGAAATCCGCCAATGATGCTGAATCGAACAATCCGCCAGACACAAAAGATCATGAGCCCGAGAACAATACGCCATCGAAGACTACCGGACAAGATGCCACCAACACAAAAAAGCAACGGCGTCGAAGAAAAAACGAATTGGCTGCAATTGTTGCTGATCAACTAATGGAGAGTTTCAAAGAAGTGGACAAATCCAGAATAGATAATTTGAAGATGCTAGAAAATCTCGCCTATGAGAAAAGTGAAGATCTCTATATAACTGGAATGCGCTTAGCACCAACCACCAAACGGAAAATCGTCGAAAACAAAGATAACGAAATTTTGTCAGCCCTAGAAAAGTCGTCGACTAAATCGAAAATAAAACCGAAGCGCAGATCGAAAAGCCAACCAAACAGTAAGTCAGACAAGAAAATCACATCAACCAAACCCGGATTTAATAAGTCAATCGAAACGGAGGCCATTGTTTCGAAAGAGAATCGACATGCACGCGGTACTATCGGAAACAAACGGAAATGCGGAATTACTAGTTCACAGTCGCATGACAAATTATTCCGAAACACCCAACTGGAAGATGAACCGTTTCGTAATAATTTCGGCAATTTTAACCAAAAAGAAAACTTGAAAATATGCTCAAATGTTAAAATAACTGGAACCGATTCGTTTGCCGCATTCAAAACGTCTACCTTCGATACGTTCCGTTCGTTGAGCGAATCAATTCCAGTGAATTTTCAGAAAGAAACCGAACGGAAATTTGTACCAGGCCCTGCTGAAACTTCTAACTCTGTCGATTCACATATGCACGATGATTTGAAAAACACAACCGAAAATAATGAGAAATTGAAGCCGACCACTAATCGAAAACTAAAGAAACGCTTCAATCGGAAAAAGGATAAAAAAGTTGAAAATGTTAACATAAACGAATTGCGCTCGGGTTTAGAGTCGTTTTCGTTCGAAAAAGAAACTGCAGCAAAGGAAGCATCTCAACTTCGCAAGAAGAAAACCAACAAGGACGTATTGGCTGTGAACTCGAAGTTATCTCTCGTTACTAATGAGAAATCAACCAAGCAAGTAGATATGACGATTGGCAAAATAGACATTAGTGGTGTAATAGAACCAGGCATAGTACCAAAGGCTGTCGATGAATTCCCAGAACAGACCGAATCCATAAAAGTAAAACCGCTTCTTCGCCCGAGTATTCTATCCGTTATAACACCTGAAACGCCTACCGGATCTAATAATACATCAGACTCACATGAATTGGACTCTAATAAGCAAGTGTTTAGTCGAGATCCGCGATTAAACAAAAGTAAAATTGTATCCAGAAGTCCCAGTAAAGAACCTTTGTCGACTTCAATTCCAGCATCCATTGAAAGTGAAGATGTTGCTACAAAATGTATACTACTGCTCGAAGAAGTAGGACATCCACAGAAACGAACAATTTCTGAATCGAAGAAATTGCAAGATTCGAAATCTATCGTAACATCTACGGCTGCTACAACATCTTCGGAACAGAAATCGGCTACCCCATCAAGATCTCTTATGACACGGTCTTCGTCAATATTAGCACAAGTATCAACAGCAAAATCTATTACAGCGTTAACACCTAAACCAATTACCATAGAAACATCAAGTAGTTCGGCAATAGCGCCGCGGATCTTACAATCAGAAATTGACTCATGCAGTGATAAGAATTTGGACGATCAATCTTCGGATGATCAAAATGAAGACAATGACAAGCCGTTAGTACATTTGAATAAGTCACAGGCGAAACCACTTAGCTGTCAAGAGGCTTCGTCTAATGCACAATCGACTACTAAAAGTATTGTTATGCCTGCTGATGAAGAAGATTCCGATTATGAGGATACTTGCTTAGCGGAGCTCGCTAAAAGCGTCAATGAAAAAATAATGTCTTCAGAAGATGAGGAATTCTCGCACAAATATGATGGCTTCGAAACGACTAATGAATGCTTACCCTTCAGTCGAAAATTGGGACAGTACGAACTGAACTCAGAGAGGGATTTAGTTCATTCAGGAGACGAACAGTCGAATGGTGACTTTCTGCACGATGATGACAACACTAACACCGAACTGATAGATATGGATTTGGAAGATGATGTGAGCGTATATACAAGCTTCTCACAAGACATTAGTGGTCTAAACGGTAAAAATAGTAGGTTTGGAGTTCGAAGGCGCAGACGAAAATCTGTCCTGCTAACGCCGCGAAAATCGCGCAAAACACCAACTGACAGTAGCGGAGAAACAACCAGTTTCGACTGCAGTATCTGCAATAAATCATTCCGGAAAGCTGCAGCGCTTTCAAAGCACAAAATGACAATAACGCATATATCAAAACTATCGGAACATGAGTACTTGAATAAATCGTTCGAAGAATGTAACAGTGAGCAGTTACAGAAGCGTGACAAACAAGTCGATACTAGCGACATTAGTATCGAACCGACAAAACCGGCTGGCAAAAATCGAAAAAGTGACATTGTTGATTCGCTTAAGGAAGATTTGGTGGAAGAAGCAGCAATCAAATCTCACACAACAGACAATGATGTATCCCCTGCCATAGCCGAGGAGGAAGTGTCTTTTACCAGCGACAAAATAGCAAAATCACAATCGACTCCTTCTAATGTAACGCCTCATCCAACAATTGAACCGATTCTTCCATCGGATCAAATGGATCCTGCTTACGATCGGTATAATACATCGTCCCGCATTGCATTAAGTCAGGAGGAGCGGCTCTTTTATGAATGCTGCAATATGCTTAAAGGCTCGGAAACTCCAATGATTGATCGAACGTATCCAGTTACCCAAAATACGTATGCTTCATACGATGTGCCTAATAAACCAGTAACGCCGCGATCGGTTGAACGCTTCTCGTATTTAGGATCGGAAGCTAGCGGAAATTTCCAACACAGTACCGGCTACACAGTGAAATCACCCATGTCCCAGCCTCGAACTAGCCCTCGCCACGCCTATCCAAAAATAGATATTAATCAATTCAGCGATATATCATCGGATTCGAATCCAGCCTTTCCACGACTGCAACCACATCCCGCACTGCAGTCAAATCTGATCATAACTGGTAATATTGAGCCACCCTACGGCAAAGTTCAAGCCTACGATCATCAACCAATGTCACAGAGAAACCTTGAAATATCCCCAGTGATGGATAATGTTATCCCACCACCAATAATAAATGTCAGCACTAAGACGAGCACTACCATCAGTGTGAACGTCAACGTTAATGTTAATGTAACGACTGTATCGAATCGGTGTCTGCAGAAACCAGAAGTGATGGCAGTTGCCGATAACAATTGTTGCCCCACAACACAAATTGTCGTTACTGCTGAAAATGATGCACAACTGTTAACTGCGAGAACGTTCTTCCAAGATGACCGCACTAAAGAAGCCAGTCTTTTGAAAGAAAGCAACACCGTTCGGCTAAACTATTCAACAGAATTATCCAGCGAAAGGAATGTGCAGTTTACAGAACAAACACAGTAAGTATTTTGCACTGGCATTTTACTCATAACATAAAGTTAACTTAAAAAATAATTTTTCTATGTTTAGAAGCTTCACTTCGCCAATACATTCAACATCATCGCAAGGCTCAACTAATTGTCGTATGCGTACTAAGGCAGCTATGAAGGGCTATGACAACTTTAAGGTTTCAATTTCCACTGCGGGACTAGATATGCAACAAGCCCTTGAACGTAGCCCGCACAGTAGTTGTAAATTGACCGCATTAGCTGAAATAGCACTTGGCAATGAAGCCGTTCCCAATAACACATCCAGATTTCCTGTATTCCAACAAATAAGAGATGATAATGGCGAGAAGACTAAAGTCAAATCCGAAATTAATGAGCAGTTTGCGAAAAAGTATCAAGAGCTTATAATGAATAATATCAAACCGACTAGTTTGTTGAAGACATCGAAGAAGAAGGATGGCGAAAATCCTTGCCAAAAGGTAGTGACAAAGGGGAGAAAAACTAAAATGAAGGATACGTCAGTTGGTATCACTTGTGAATCTCCAAAAGTATTGGAAAAAGCCAAAGACGTTTATGAATTCGACGAGTCAAACGAACTGCAAAGGGAATCCAAAACGCTACCAAAACTTAGTGGTGGTAGCAAGAGTAGCGATGACGTTGTTATTCCCGAAAGGCCATTTAAAGATATTGGCCTCGAGGAGCAACAGTCAATTAAATTTCAGAAGCCAGGAGAACCTCACTTACAGAATGAGGAAAGCCTGCTATCAACAACCAGTTACTCTGACCGTGACGATTTCAACTATGGCTCGATGAGCGAAAACGATGAGCGCTGCAATGAGAACGAGGAACAAAGTGACAGTGATAGTAACTGTTCAAGCGCACGAACAGCTAAAACAATTGAAAACAAATGCTTAATTGTTGGCCGAATATTTAAAAACGCAACAAAAAATCGTATTGAAGATAAAAAGCTGCCGGAGAAAATTTCTCCGGAGGCAATAAAAAAGAAATTACCCACACAAGAGCTTGATAAACTATTCGATAGCCTAAGGAAAGATAGGCCAAAAATACTTGAAGCCCATGAAATGGATGGTCAATACTCTGCGATTAGCGATGCAATTCAGAACCAAACTGATCAATTGAATATTATAGAACGAGAAAAGCCAACTCAAACGAACGGAAATGAGAGTGCCTCAGTTGAAAATGGAAATGATAAATCAGAAATGGGCAAACAATTAATACAATCAAATGAAGAGCAGCCCATTGAGGATACAAAAAAAGCGCAACAAATTGAAATATCAAAAATCCAATCGACGATCGCAGACGAAGATAAAACTATTGAAATGCAAGTCGAGTCTGCTAAAAAGCAGGGTCTAAAAAAGCCCAGAGGTATTTATAAACTGCAAAGCGAACTGGGAATGTCAGCAGAAGATGTTGCAGAGCTTATTGGTGAAGGTAAGCGCAAGTCGCAACGCCGATGTGCAGCTAACCGACAACGAAAAGTTGTAGAGACATGGAGCTCCGATGAATATGAAGATTTTCTATCAACAAAAGATATAATCGCTCTGATTGAAGAGAAAGAAAAGAAGACGAAGCGGAAACGCAAACCGACTGCAACAAACAATAAACTTACTGATAACAATAAAACCAATACAATTGAAGAGAAATCAACTGATATCATACCAGAAAAAGATAATTCTTGCACAGCTGTAACAATAGAACCCGATACCGACCATGTAAAACCATTAGACGTGAGGATTTCGAATAAAAATAAATTGACAATAAAAGAAAAACAACAAGCACCAAGTATTGTAAAGAACAGAAACATCAATTTAGTTCGCAAGAAGGTTATCCAGACTACAGATATTGTAGCAGAGAAATCAACCCCAGACACCACCGAAAATACAACCGAAAATTCTACCAATAAAAATAAAACTAGACATCAAGTGGCTAAAGTTCCGAAAATCGATAAACGCAAAATCCACAACAAAAAACCGACTGCGACTGATGTTAGAAAAGAAGCAAGTAATAGTATGATAGAAATAATCGAGCGCAACTCGACCAAAAAGCCGACATTATCTGTAAAGCCGCGCTTGAAAACCTATTCGCCTGATTCAGAGAGTGATTTCGAGAGTGAATGGCGTCGTGGATCACAATATAGAAGACGCGCAAAACCTAAAAAGCGACGAAAAACCATATCATATCGGGAGGATGACAACGATAAATCGTTGGTCGATGATCACGACATAATTAGCGAATCTTCGATCTCGTTAAAAATGAAGCCGTCAATACCAGATGATGTACTATCGATGGGACCGAAGAAACCAATAAAGGTAGCTAATCAAATTGCCTTCCATCAAACAATCCCAGGTAATACCGATCTAACAAGGATACAAAGCCAAGCCCAATCGCGCCGTAAACGTGTCGCATCCGAAATGCTGTACTATTGGTCATCATCGAGCGATGAAGAATTCGGCCGGATCGAGACCCGCGACGACGACGATGACGATCCCTCACAGAATGGCGAACATTACCAACAACACGGCTGGATTGTTGGCGATTCGCACAAAAAACTAGTAACACTATTAGCCATTGCCAAAGGGAAGAAAGTCGAAGATTGCGGCGTCAAACAGACCATCACCAAAAAGAAATCATAATAATCAATAATATGTCAACGATACCAGCTTAAACCCAAAAACACCATCCGACAATACGTTAAGTGGATGGTGGAAAAAGTTCATCTTCATCATCCCAAACTGCGAATACTACTAGTAATATAAAATACAAAATAATGTAAAAATGGGTATGTGCTAAATATAGACAATTATTTATGCATAAAATTAGATCTAATTATATATATTTTAAATAAATATAACATTTAGAATTATTATGTAAGAATATTTAGTTTAATGAAAATATGTACATTTAAAAATTATATTATATATGAATCGATGTAATAAAGTGTTAAAATCGACACAATAAAATCCAATCGATTGTAAAGAAGGCGGAGGAAAAAAAAAGAATAGGAAAGAAAATTAACACACACACACACACATACAGTTCACATATCCATCCGATAAGAAAAAAAATTTTTGGCAGATAAATATGGAAATATTTCTGAATTTTCTACAAAGAAAAAAAAAATATAATTTTTTTTTAAAAAAAGAATACAAATCGTTAATCAGGGGTGAGGGTTAGGACAAATACGAAGTGGAAATGTGCGAAAGTTTTGTTTGAACGTATATACCATATTTTTTTTTAAATCTACTCCAAGTGAATTACTCAAATCCTCCCTCCTCCACTCAACCAAAAAAAAAATTAATTTTTATTCAAAACAGTAACAAAAATTTGTCATTGAAATTTTATTTTTAATCTAGTTTTCTGTAAAAAGAATTAACCCTTCCAAAAAAAAAATTGAAAATAAAAGAAAAAAAGTTGAAATTTTTCAAAAATTGGCTTTTTGTTAAAGAAAAAAAATAAATGTAAAAAAAAACACCTCTTTTGGGGTTATTATTATTTTTATTATTATAAAGTGTGTAACGAATGTACGAAAAGGGTGTAAAGACGTTCTATAGAATATTGCCCGCTTTCTTTTCTTTTTAACCACCTCTTATAGATTTCTTATATATAGACTTTGTAAATTTGTGATTAAAATATATAACAAAAAAAAAAAAAAAAAAAAATAACAAAACAGAAAAAATCAGAAAATAGAAAAGAATAGAAAATACAATAGCAAAATGTTAAAAATGACACAGAAAAAAAATTACACCAACAAACCCATTAACTAATCTTATTTTTTGTAAATACAAAACGTACCAATTAAAAATAATTTTCATTAAAAAAAAATCAATAATTACGTTATTTGAACAAAACGAAAAACTAAAAGAAAATAATCAAAATTCTTAGAATAAATGATAAATATTAATTATATTTACAGTATATAAATATGGGGGGTAGCAAACGTAATATAATTTATGGATATGAATACTCTACACCTAATTATGGATATTTTTTAAGATTTTCTTCATCCAGAATACAAACCCCATCCTCACCCCACACACGTTATTATATAATATGTAAATATACTCGCTATACGTATAGTACATGCAATTTATAAGATCCTTTCTTTCCTATTCTTTTTTTTTCGTAAAAAAAAAGTAATTTTTGTAAAAAAAATTTAAAAAAAAAAAACAAACAAAATACAAATAATAGTAAAAATATTAATAATAATTTATAATTAATAATTAATAATAAATAATTAATAAATAATAAATAATAATTAATAATAATAATAATGATGATGATGATGATGATGTTGGCAAACAGAATGAAGCAAAAGAGAAGAAGAAAATCGAGAAATTCAAAGTGCATAAATGAGACGACTACAATAAAGAAGAAGAAGGGAGAAAAACACAAAAATTACTTTAATTTATATTATAAGAATAAAATAATAAATTGGAAAAAATATTAATAATAAAAATGAATTCTGAAAGAAAAAAAAACAAAAAGAAAAAAACTAAAATGGATTGTATAGAGAAGAAAGAAAAAAACACACACACACACACACACACAAAATCATTGTCATAATAAAAAAACTCTTATTAATGTTGTATGTATGTATGAATATGTATGTACATACCCATGTATGCGAGTCGATATTATGTATAATAAATGATTCAGTAAAAAATTGTGTATTTTTTTTTTAAGAAGAAGAAAGAAAAATAATTTAAAAAAAAAAACTGATAATTTTAACAACAACAACAAAAAGAGAAATTATGCTATGGGGTATCATGCTACCCAAACCATCTCCTCAATGACTTTTAACAAACTGGTTCTTCTGAATATTCATGTGCGTTAATGAAGAATTGTCCCTTAATTGTTGAATAGCAGATTGAAAGCACTTCTTTAACAAACCACATACACACAAATAAGGGAAGCAATCAGACCAAACTTACGGAAAAATATAAAATTGTTCAGAATCCAAAAAAAAAAAAAACATTTTTTAATATTGCAAACTGTATTTAAAAATGCCTGCTCTAAAGTGAGTTTTACGCCAGCTAGTGTGAAAAAATAATACCAGTAGCATATGGATTTGTGTCAAATTACCCGTATTGCTCCCATTAATTATTTACAAAATACATTTTATTATAAAAAAATTGGCTGTTTTCTTCGCTTTCTCTCTCTCTCTCTCTCTTTCTCTTTCTTAACCTATCAATATTACGATTACAACTCTGAATAGTACTATATACTATATTTTGCCATTGTAATTTTCTTTTTCTTTTTTAAGTGACTCTTTTTTTTTATATATATAATATACATACATGCATGCATACATAGCAAACATATGTAAACATTGTAAACATAATGTAAACAATCAGTTACGATACTACCTACAACTATTTAAATTTTATAAATTAATATTTAAAAAAAGGAAAAGTGAAAAGAAATGTTGAATTGTAAAAAAATGAAGAAAAAAGTAAAAAAAAAAGAAAACAAATTGAAAATTATTATACTATTATTATTAATATTTACTATAAAATGGTCGATAACTTATTATAGATTAAAAAAAAAAAAAACTAGAAAAACGTGTTGAAGGGGTTGGGGATGGAGTTAAGGTGTCAAGAAAAACAAAATTCGAAAGCAAAACACGATTAAAATTGAAGATCATTTTTGTCACATCATTTTATATAAAATAAACACGTGTAAAAAATAAAAAGAATATGGTAAAAAAATTATCTTTAAAAGAAATATGTTACATACATTCATATATATAAATGAAAATATCGGTTTGTGTATGCATTCAAAAATGGCAGTAGATGTGCATTATTCGTGTATGTATAGTATGTATTAAATAAAAATAACTTTAATTAACTAATGCAGCCAAATGCAATTGTGTATGTTTATAAAAATATTAAGTGAAGAATATACATAAATAGAATAGATTCTATCATTTATAAATAATACATTTATACATGCATATATCGTAAAGAAGAAGCAAAAATTAATTAGAAAAAATAACAACTAAACGCAGCAGAGACAGAAGAAACGATTAAAATTTTTAAAATTAATTGATTAAAATAAGTATAAAATAAAATTAATATTAATTAAATATTAATTATAATAAAAATAGACTGTAATTATGTACGAATATGAGAAAAAAAATTGTGGCATAAAATAATTTTTATATAAAAATTCAGAAAGCAAAAAAAAAAAAAAAAAAAATATATATATAAGTTATAAAATAATAATATAAAAAATAAAAAAAAAATAAAAAAACAGAAAAAAAAGTAAACCAACTAAATTATTGTAAATATGTAAGAGAGTAGTTTTGTTCTTTCTTTTGAATTTACATTAATAAAAATTAATAATGATAATAAAAATAATATATTATAAAAAAATAATTTGAAGAAATGAAAAAGAAGAAGAAAAATTATTATTGTAGAATAAGCAGAAAAAACAACAGCAAAAAAAAAAATAGAAAGAAAAGAGATTTGATGGAAATTTGAATGTGGAGAAGAAGTTTTTTGCTATATTTAATAAAAGCTCGATTTGAAAAATGCAAACGTTAAGAAGAAAAAAATTATATAAAACGAACACACACACAAACACACTTATACATGTATACTTATCCGGTAAACATATACAAAAAAAAAAAAAAAATCGGTAAAAAATAATTAATAAATTGTATAAAAATAAAAATCAAAAACAAATTCTTAACGTTCGTATAAAAATATTTTTCTCTTAAAAACAACAAAAAAAAAACATTTCTTAATTATTACGAAACAAAGAAACCAATTTTCTTTATTTCTTTTTTTTTTTTAATTTTAAATTTTAGCTAAATTTCAAATTCAATTTGTAAGTAATCAATTAATGAGAGATATAAAATAAAAATTGTAGAACTATGATTATTAAATAGAAAGATTTAGAAAAATAAAAAAATAAATATGTATGTATATTTTTAGAAAAGAAATTAACTGAAATCAATTTATAATTAGATCGAAAAGAAAAAGCATAATAATAATAATAATAATAATAATAAAAGTAAAAATTATAGCAAGTAAATTATTATTATTGCAGTCATTATTATTATTATTGTTCTTATTATTAATAACGTTTTTGGGGGCAATTTATTTAAATTTTTTTTGTATATTTTATATTAATAAATAAATAAATTCTAGTTTTTTTTGTGATATTTCTTTCTATCTATTCTTCAATTGACAAATTATCTATTTATTTTTATCTATTCAATTATAATTTTTTTTTCGTTAGACAATTTTTTCGCTTTTTTCTTTTATATATTCATTTAATTAATCAATTATATTACATAATTACAAATTGCCCATATACATACATGCGTATATACATAAATAGAGATATAAAGTTTTTTTTTTTTTAAATTGCATTTACTTACGTCGAAAAGTAAAGAAAAAAGAGTATAAATGTGGTTAAAGAAATTACTAAAAGCCATAAATTAATTAATACAATAATATAATTGCTTTGTGTAAATTGAAAATAAAACTTTAAAATAAAAATATGGAATTATGAATAAAACGTTTAAGGAAAATTGAAAAGAAGCAAAAGAAGAAGTGGAAGAAGAAAAAATATTATTAAGAAAAGTAGAAATTAAATAAATTAATTGAGAAAAAAAAAATATATATAATATCTGAAATTGATTTTATTAATTATGTTTTGTTATTGGTTTTCTTTTTTATATTTTTTGGATTGGTTTTTTTTTTTGTTGACATTTTTAAAGATCCTGAATATGATTGAATTAAACGTTTTCCGACACTTTGGAAAGTATGTTTATAAATATTGGGTTGATGCAAAAGTTATGACCGTTTTTTACATATACAATTAAACATTTTTTTTTTTTTAGATTTGTATTATTTATTTAATCAATTATATAATTTCCATCCGTTCTTATAACCTTCTCCCATCTTTCTATCAACTTATTACAATAATACCATTAGTGTAAAATTGCGTGGATTTTGATGCGAAAAATGTAGTAAGGGATGTTTTAACCTGCTCTATTGTTTCAAATTTTTTATCATCTAAAAATTTTTGCAGTGATCGGAATAAATGAAAATCGGAAGGAGCAATATCTGCAGAAAACGGTGTATACTTGATAACATCCCAATTCAGCTTGTGTTGGGTCATCATAGCCACATGTGGTCGCGCGTTGTCGTGACGAAACACTAGCTCTTTTCTGTTTACCAATTCTGGTCTATCCTTTTGAATGGCGATGTTTAATTTGGATAATTGCTGACAAATATGGTTCTGCTGTAATTGTCTGATTGCGTTCCAAGATTTCAAAATACACAATACCCTTACAATCCCACCAAACACAAAGTATAACTTTTTTTTATGGATTTCGGCTTTCGAAGTTGTTAATGGGGCTTGTTCAGGTATAGCCCAATGTCTTTTTCTTGTCACGTTGTTGTACACGACCCATTTCTCATCTCCCGTTACCAAACGATGCAAAAAAGGTTCATGTTTTTGTCACGCACTCAAAGCAACGCACGTTGAAACACAATCCAATAAAATGGCAGCCGACAATTGATGAGGTATCCAAACGTCGTACCGCGAAACCATCCCCATTAATGTCTTAATACGGTTGTTTGGTTGACTCCCATTATCGACGCGATCTCCCCTGTCGTCATCAGATTTCAATGGCCGCCCGATACGTGGTTTATCAATTAGTGAAAAATCCCCAGATCGGAATTTTGTAAACCATCTTCGTACCTGTCGAACTTTGATGACATCTGGTCCATACAGTTCGCAAATGTTTTTGGTTGCCACACTCGCGGTATTGTCTTTACGGAATTCATAAAGTAAACAATGACGTAAATGCACTTTATCGACCGACATTTTGAAAATATACAAGGGCTCTTCACTGTATTCTGGCCAGGCCAAAACTGAATAGAAAGTTGAGGAAAAGCATCCTTTATACAATGGAATCATTTAAAAGAAGATACTATTCATCATTTCTGAAGAAAAAATTTTTTTACCTAGGATCATAAAAAACGGTCATAACTTTTGCATCAACCAATATAAACAAGTATATGTTCAACAAGTATCGCGAATTTTTAATTTCCGCGTGTTACGTATATTCGATTTTCGATTTTTTTGGCGTTATGTTGGTATTCATATCTCTCACTTGAGCCGACAAGTTCGACCATTTTGAATGTTCAGTTAATTTTTGACAGTTGCTTTGCTTGTACGTGTTTTGGGTCGTCTTCGATTTTTGCCCATTTTTTGACGAAAAACAGAATCGCATTAACATTGCTAAGGACTCTGCCCGCGACGATCAAAATTTGCTCCATATGGCTATAACTGGTGACAAATCATGGGTTTATGGTTATGACGTAGAAAGCAAAGCTCAATCATGCAAATAGAAGCTGCCGCACGAGCCAAGACCGAAAAAAGCACGTCAAGTTCGGTCGAATGTGAAGGTTTTGCTGACAGTTTTCTTCGATTGCAGGAGCAATGTGAAGGCCACAGGGTAGAACCGGTCAATAAGGAATATTACCTGCAAGTTACGCGAAGCAATCCGCCAGAAACGCGCGGATTTGTGTAAGAACAAAAATTGGCTTTTGCACCATGATAACGCCCCTGCTCATTGATTGTTGCTTGTGCGTGATTTTTTGGCCAAAAACAACACTAATAATGCCGCAGTCACTGTATTCCTCAGATCTGGCCCCCTGTGACTTTTTCTTGTTCCCGAAACTGAAGAGCCCCCTGAAAGGACGACGCTACGCTACGATTGAGGAGATAAAGACGGCATCGAAGGAGGAGCTAAACAATATCACAAAAATTGATTTTTCGAAGTGCTTCGAGGACTGGAAAAAATGTTGGCACAAGTGTATTATATCTGGTGGGGATTACTTTGAAGGGGACAAAATAGATATTCATGAATAAATAAATAATTTTTAAAGAAATACAAAATTCGCGATACTTTTTGAACAGACCTCGTACATACTAAAATTGAAAAAAGAAAAAAATTAAACAACAACCTTAACTACATTGACCCTTTGTCGTATTTTTATTTAATGTGACCTAGAAAAAGATTTCTTTTATATAGCTTCTTTGATCACCAATCCACGGGTCGGCTACCTATGTCACGCGGGTCACCGAGTGACCCATTTGATAATTTCAAATGACCCACTTCAATTCCGGAACTAAAGTATAATATATAAAAAATTAATTATAAAACAGAAAAGTATGGGCAGTACTACATTATCGAAATTAGCGTCGTGTTATTATTACTCACCGCATTGATTTCGCATGCCTTTAAATTTGAAGCCGTAATTGGTAGTAGTAGCCCAACTCCAACTGAGCGGTTATACACATAAGTGTTTATATATTGGGTGTAAGGGTCTAGCGTTGTCTAATTTCTTTATTCAAAACATCAAGTTGCGAAGAGTAACGATCAGCATCGACGGTATAATTTTCTTCCAGCAACTTATAGTGGACAATACCCCTCCGATCCCACCAACAACACAACATAACTTTCTTTTGATGCACGACAGCTTTGAATGTGGTCAGTGGTGTCTCCCCTTTGTAAACATATGCCCTTTTTCTTACCACATGTTTATAAACTATCCACTTTTCATCACCAGTCACCAAGCGGTCCAAAAGCAGTCCCCTTTTGTGACGAATGAGATTTGAAGAACATATTGAAATTCGATCCATTAAAATTTTTTCGCTTAATTCGTGTGGCACCCAAACAGAGAGTTTGGATACAAAACTAACCCTTTTAATTTGATCTGAAGCAGTAGTCTGATGAATTCCAAGCTTGAAGGCCACTTCTTTGAAATTTAACATGGGATTTGTCCTGATCATACTGCGTAGCACTTCGTCATTGAAAATGATTTTTCATCTTTCAAAGAAAAATCACCCGAACGAAATTTCGCAAACCTACTCTGGCATGTTCGAGCTGTTACTGCGTCTTCTCCAAACACGCTACACAAGTTTTTTTTTGTCTCCATCGCGTTGTTCCCTTTTAGAAACAACTTTTTCTTCACACATGTTAACTGTTTTACAAGTTTAAAAAAACTGACAAAAATACGAAAAAATCTGCATAAACCATCAATCACATAGTAATCTAACGGTTTAAATAAATTTCAGTCGAATCAGAATTCTCGCTAAGAAACGGCAACGCATACAAGTGCAAGTGTTCAAACCGATGAAACTTTCCCTTATACACAATATATAAGATCTATGTCGATTACAAAGTTGCAGTAATGATAGTAGGCGGAATACAGCGACATTGTCCGAACAAATTTTATCGTTAATGGACACGCGTCTCATTCTCTCAGTTGTGTGTCAGTTACGAGGTCTGTTCAAAAAGTATCGCGAATTTTTCGATTTTTTGTTCGGCAATTTTGAATGTTCAGTTAATTTTTGACAGTTGCTTTACTCGCACGTGTTTTGGCTCGTCTTCGATTTTTACTCAATTTTCCAATGGTAGCTTAATTCGCTCACTCACGCCATCTATGACTTCACAACGGATTTAAGCTTATACCACTGGTATTGTTATATTTTGAAAGTTAGGATGGTTAAGTCGATTTGTAGAGTGTTTTGATGATATACGCGGTCTGTTAAAATTTTGAATTTCCGCGGGTTACGTATATTCGATTTTCGATTTTTTATGGCGTTATGATGGTACTCATGTCTCTCACTTATGCCGAAAAGTTCGGCCATTTTGAATGTTCAGTTAATTTTTGACAGGTGCTTTTTTCAATATTTTTAACTGCTTCGAGGATTGGAATAAACGTTGGCACAAGTGTATAATATCTGGTGGGGATTACTTTGAAGGGGACGAAATAGATATTAATGGAAATATTTTTTTTTTGAAAAAACACAAAATTTGCGATACTTTTTAAACAGACCTCGTATAGTTATATGAAACCTTTTTAAAACAGACCTTGTATAGTTAATGAAAACTATGAACGTTTAGATTTGTTTTGGGATGCTCTAACAATTGATAGTTCATGGGATAACATTAAAACTCAGTGAGAATATCATTGAATGTATTTGCAATCAGCATAAGTAGACATTCATACAAACATACGAATATTATTATAATATACATACATAAATTTTAATAATTAAACTTTTTCATTTCATTTATTTAAAAATAATCTAATATTGTGCATATAACGTATATAAACACAATTCTAACATTTATTCAGAGATTTTTAAAACTTTTTCTATCAAATAATTTATTTCTATAAGAGAAGATCAAAAAATTAGTTTTCAAAAATATACATTTGAGCTTCAGTATGTGTTGTTCATTTCTTCATTTGTGTAATTTATTGCTTCTTTTTATACAAAAGTACACATCATATTTCACGAATTATTGAGATCATATTTTATTTTTTGTTCAGATTTTGTTTTTTTGAAAAAAATTCCCTTATGATAAAAATCATAATGATATTTTGAAGAAAAAAAAGTTGATACAGAATAGTATCTTAGATATAGTTTTAATCGTTAAATACTCATATTAAACATGGCTAAATAAAATTTGTTCCTATCATTTCAATAGTTTACAAATATTTACAATATCTTTGGCATTTCTATTAGGATACACTTGGTGGATGTAAATCTGTATTTATACAACTATAATCTGCTTCATTTTCATTTTTGATTTTATGCTGAATTTTTAAACGTTTCTTTGCTTGAATATCAGCTAATGTTTGTTCAATCGATCGAACGTCCTTTTTATTAGCGCTAGGTACTAAAATAGAAATTAAAAATGAAAAATCAATCAAACATAGAACAAATATGCAAAAGTATATGCTTTTGGGGGATGAGCATATGCATAGGTACTCACCAAATCCATAAGCCTTATTTGATTCAGTTTTCTTTGCTGCTGCCAAAGCAGCTTCCTGACCGATTAGGTGTTCATATTTCTTCTTATAATCTGTTGGCGGTATAACTTCTTTTATCTTTTCACTTACCGTTACTAGGTTCTTTAGCTCCTCGCGCTAAAATTATTTTTTTTTTTAATTTTAATACCATGAAAACTATACCTTCATGTGAATTGTATTCACCAAATAAAGTGCTATTTACCTTCAAAGCATATTCTTTAGCTTTCTCTGGAGTCCAAATCTCACCATTCCGTCTAGCTTGTATTTCATCTTCACCTGGCACGTGCTCTTTCTTATAAACAATTGTATACCTATCAACGCCCTCTTGACCGAAACTCATAGCTACAAGTCCAGCTATTTCTGCAACGTCATGTCTTTTACGAATCCAAATTCAAAAATACATAAAGTTTGCACAATATGAATACAATATAAACTATTTTCAACAAGAATACACCCACTAACTGTTGACCCTTTTTCCATCGAGCATCAGTTCTCTCGAAGATCTTATCGTACTTTATAAAATAGCAGGATGTTTTTGCGATTAATAAAGTACGTTTATATACAATATAAATTTTTTTTTTTGAAATTCATTTATTCTGCATGTTAACTGGCGAAGTAAAAAGGGTTAACACATAGAAGAAAAAAGAACGAAAATGATATAAATATTTTTTTTTTAAAATTACATTAAACTTCTATAGATTTTATCTAAGGGCTGAAATTCAATATATTTTCGTTCGTCCTTTATAAATCGTCCTATTCGCTCTTCAACGAATTTACGAAATCTGCCCAATTCTGCCTTTTCTGTTTGGCGCATCTTTTCAGCGTATTGTTTTTGTTCTGAAAAAAATAAATTTTAATTTATAAAAATAATAGAATATTTTTGAATAATATTTGAGTTTAAAATTTTCCCAAGCACCTATTTATATATATATAATAATAGAATATATTGAATAATAGTACATGTAATAAAAAAATTAGTTTAGACGCTTACTTTTTATTATTTCCTTTTCTTTCTCATTGTATGAAGGCGGTTTGTCCATGGTGTCTAATATTGAACCAAGCAGATCCATTTTAATAACACTTTTCTCGTCTCCACTTAATTATAATTAATATATTATATTAATTTTCGTTGGATTACAGTTCTTCTCTTTAAACAACTTTTCAATATCTAATATTACCGGAGATGCTACTAAAGCAACTGTCAGAATCAGCTGAGCAATAAAGAAATCACCGAACGATTTTCATCAAGAAATTATTATATGACTTTTTATGCATTCAATTTGATTCGCAAAACAAATGCTGTTTCTCTATAAACAGTTAAATATAATATTAATAATAGCACGTTATTATATATCAGCTATTTTAATGTTCGAACTAAACAAAACCACAATAATAGATGTAAACTATTGTATATTTTCACTGTGAATAGTATGAAAATGTCATTCGCTAGGATACGGTGCTGTTGAACTAAGATACACACAATGCATAGTTTTGTTCGCGTAATTTTTCGATACTAATTTATGCTGGATTCGTTATGGTGACTTGTCAGATTGATTCTGGATTTGTGTCGTTAGATTATTGTGATATTGTGAATGGTTTTGCCAGTTGAAATTTAAAATTGTTCGTGTGGTTGAGAAGTATTCCGTTGACGATTAATTTACAATATGGATTATATTGAAAATAGAATATGTCGATCGTGCCTACGCAAAACAGAAGACCTCAGTTCAATATTTAAAGAAGGTAAAATATGTGGATATAAAACTACGCTTTCCTCTATTCTTTCCGAGGTTACATCTATAAATGTAAGCTATTTTAGAATATACATTTTACCTTAATTTAAGAATATTTTTTATAATAACTGTTTTGTTTATATATAGATAAATGAAGATGATAATTTGCCACCGTATTTATGTGAAAGGTGTATGTTAAGCTTAAGTAAGGCTTATGTATTTGTACAAACATTCATAAAATCAGACAAGATTTTGAAGAATAGATTTAAGGATGAAAATAATAAAAACAACGAAGAATATTTCACAGTAGAGCCGCTGGATTCGCCTGACCAATGTGTCCAAATTTCTTCTAACGAAGATTATTGTCAAACGGAAGACGAGCCACCCATAAACGATCATCAACAAATGGCCACATATATTGTAGATACATTTAATGTGGAAAATATAAATAATTATCAAGATATAGACGGTGGATTAGATGTTAAAAATTTCGATAAAAATTTAGGTATTTTCCATAGGACGGAATGGTACGAAGATGATAACGAATCGACGGAATGTTACAAAGGTGATAACGAATCGACGGAATATTACAAAGATGATAAGGAATCATCAGACAACAGCAAATTCGATGAATATTGCGAAACAGATGTCGATATCGAAGAATGTGATATTGAAGATACAATCGCGAATGCTAATGCAGAGCTAATTATCGAAACAGACAATAACTTCGATTTGGTTAGACGCCGACGACGGCGTCAAGCAATACCTGGGCCACCGTACAAATGCGAGGTGTGCGGAAAAATGCTGAGCAATCGCAGTTCCCATCAATATCATATGCAGCTGCATTCGGATCAAACACCTTATTTGTGCAGTAAGTGTGGTGAAAAATTCAAGACTCGTAATGCTCTTGAAGGTCATATGATGACACACGACGATAATAATCCACATACCTGTCACGTTTGTGGCAAAGCGTACAGGCAAGCTGGCTCATTAAAATCACACATGCTAAATCATACTGGCGAACGACCATATGTTTGTAATATTTGTGGAAAGGGAATGACACAAAAATCCGGCTATAAGGTTAATTAAGTAGATTTAATTATTTTTAATAAGAAAAAAAACGGTAAATCAATTTGTAAATTTCTAATTTTAGAAGCACATGATGACACATACAGGGGAGAAACCCTTCCAATGCGATATTTGTGGTAAATATTTTCGTTATTCAAGCAATTTGAACGCACATCGACGATGCAATTGTTTGGTAAATATGATCAAAATTCGATTTCAAATTGATTAAAATAATTTATTTTTATATATCTCAAGGTTCATAAAAAGAAAATGTAGGAGGACAGCGGCTTAAATAGCTTAAATTCAACAGTATCATTCCAACAACAAAAAATCGATAGTATATAATTTTGATTAAACTTTCATTTAAAAAAAAAAAAAAAGTAAGAAAAATTATTAGTTTTTAAAGTACATAAACTGATCTCATATATCAATTAGCATATTTCCTCAGTAATAAATGTAAGTTGATGTGAATTTCAAATCCACCGTCGCCATATTTCAAAGATAAAATTTACTCTAGAAAAATAGAATTTATAAAATATAACGCAATTGAAGTAAATGTATAATTTTTTTATTAAAACGACTGAATAACTTTATATACTTCATAATGTTTAAGCGCGATGTTTTGTTAGTTTTATTACATTTTCGAATTAAAAATTAAAGATAGTCAGCGCCTGCCTACATATACAGACTTGTTAAAAATAATATTCGAATTAGTTAATTTAATAAAGCGTTTCGAATTAGTAAAATAATAATGAGTATATAATAAAATATTCAGAAATTTTTTCCCAACTTTTTATATACTCGAAAACATTTTATGTATTATATACATATTGTAATTACAATTAATCTGTAAATAAATATAATTATTGTTAATTTTTCAATTTTTCTATTGTCGGATTAAGTTTATGAACAATTCGGTTCGTTCCAACACTGACAGATGCAATAGATTTGGTGAAGGAGCGAAATAAGATAGGAGATTCGGAATGTTTGAATTTTTTATTCTTACTAACCTTAAGTGTTATTAGAATTCATATTATATTTCCACTTCTGTCAAGATCAATGTTTCCGCAAGTAAAAATAGTTATTTTCTTGCTTAAATTAAAATATTTTATGAAAAAACTATATAAAACAAAATTTATTTTTCGGAAACATATTTATTATACTCATTTTTACTGTTTATAATTTTTAGTCATACGAACATAATAACTAGAAATTTTGCTTTTATACCATTTGAAAATAATTTCTTATATGCCAGATTTAAAGGATATTTATACAATTTCATATTTATCAACAAAGAATAATGTTTCGGTAGAGAATTTAACTGGTGTATCATCATCAACCATAGTAGCAGCCGTAGCATTTAGGTCAGCATATGAACTTGACGATGAAAAGTTAACCTACAATATAAAGTTGTTTTAATAAAATATCATATCTTGATATAAATGAATTATTTATAATATTTTACGTGGAGAGGGAAGAAATCGCCTGGAATGGAAGATGCTACAGAAAATTCCATTGAGCCAGTTTTATTCGATGAGTCGATTATTGGTAAATTCCACTGCAAAACGTGTTTTCTGGCATCAAAATTATAATTTCCATCACACTCTCCAACTGAAGGTTGAATGCCCATTCTTTTCGTAATAATTAAATCAAATTTAAATTTATTGATAAGCAAAATAAACATAACTATAATACTTACGGAAGTGGAATTGTAATGCAAACATCTTGAAGCTCTAAGCGTTGATGTTCCAATTCATATTCGATGTTCACATCGCAACCTCCGTTCCCGTTTTCTGATGGCCAACAATTAACTAGGATTGGATTAAAAATGTTTTATTTTTTATACTTTATATTCCACTTTTACGTTCTATAAACATATTTTTCATAATTGAAGGTATTAAAAAATAAATAATAAAACCTTCATGGAAAAATAAATAGAAAATTATTAGGACGCATACTTGTAAGAGGAACAGCCGACTCGTCTTGGGTTTGATAGCGCCATTTCAAAACACCAACATCTGTGTTAGTAGGGAATGGTTTAGCTGGATTTTTAAGCCCAATTTGATTTTTCCATTTGAACAATTCCTTATCGACATTTGGATGCGTTTGCAATTGAATACCTCGCGTATCATTAATATCCACTTTAACTTTAATTCTACCGAATTTTTCATCATTAATTCTTAGCGTAAGCAAACCCGACAATTCGAAGTTTTGTAAACCACCATCGCGACCCAATCGAACTGATAACTTATCTTCCATTTTTAGATGTACACTAAAAATGAATTTTATTTTTAA
This sequence comes from Atherix ibis, assembly GCA_958298945.1. Lineage (NCBI taxonomy): Eukaryota > Metazoa > Arthropoda > Insecta > Diptera > Athericidae > Atherix > Atherix ibis. The sequence goes on along the minus strand of OY282610.1, from coordinate 23,796,606 downwards.
AAAATATATTCGTTTTCTTTTATTAATGAAAATTATTTAAAGTGAACTAACCTTTCTGTATGAATGTCTGGTGTAGCTTTTGGACGCATCGTAGACTGTGTAGGCACAAGCGTGGAAATTTTTTCACCTTCACTTTTCAATTGATCTACAAATGAATCTACATCCTTCGATTTGCCACCCAATTTTAGAGGATTTCTTGACGTGGCCCATTTCCTATATTTCAGAAAATCACGTTACTTTTTGTAAAAAAAAAAAGAAAAAAGAAAGGAAAATTTTGATTATCATACGTAGGTGCTGCTGGTTGTTTTTGTTTCATTTGCAATTGTTCATCCTCGACGGTTGGTGTTACAATTTGCACATGCCCACCTATAGAAGATTGCCCGAATCCGTGAGATTCATAGCCACTACCGTGATTGCGAGTTATAGAGCTTCCACGCTTAGCAATTTCCATTCGTTGGCGCTGTAATTCTTTGGCCTTTTCACGCATCTTCTGTTTGGCCTCGCGTTCTTGCGTTTGCCGGACAGCCTGATACACTTTCTCTTCGTGCGAATCCATTTCAACACATGCTTTTATTTGAGCTAAATTCACACTCTCGCGATAGCCAAGCGCTACGATTTCATCAAAGGCAAAAATCAAATTGAACGAGTTCTCGAGGATCTCTTTTTCCTCTAACAGGTGGCAATATTCCTGGATCTAATATCAAAGGTTTGTTTTCAATAAATTTGGAATGAACCTTTTTTTCTTTAGTTTAAAGTAACTAACCACTTTGGAAAACAATCGAAGCGTCTCCAAATCCTCCAAAATATTACTAGCCTTAGTTGTAATTAGGAGCATGAACAACTTTTCGAGCGGTTGATAAACGTAACGAACTGAGTCTGTCTCGACGAATGTGTGCTGTTTCCCGGTTGTCATCAATTTCGGAAAAGCGGCTAGTAGTCCTTCAATCCGTGCTTTTGTCATTTCGACAAATTGCCGAGATATAATAACTACAAATCAAAATTCATTAAAATTATAGGCGGCTATTGTAAATTTCCTGTATCGTAAAGTTAAATCACCTTTGCCACTTTTCGTACAAACACAGGCTGCAATGAGAACCTATAACAAAAATTTCTCTAGATTAGAATTTTTATATAACAATAGCCACGTTAATTAATCACACCATTTTTCCTAATCAGCCCGTCAATTTTGCACTAAATTACCAATAAACTAGACAGACAATTATCCTATGATGTGTTGTGTAGATTGATAGAATCCGCTGACGTGTTTCACGTCTGTCGAATATATTTAGTTTAACACATATATGTAGCCAACTTCACATAAGTTATTTCAATTCATATACAACCAAGGCTTTTGTTACTGTTTAATTGTAGAGAAAAGTTCCCCAGTATAATATATTCGACAATTTGAGCATATTTCAAATTCATATTATAGGTAATGTATTTCAAATAAATATAATTTTTTTCAAATCCGATTCTTTTTTCGCACGGTATATTTTTTCGCACGGTATACTGTACGAATGTAATTAAATTGTTTATATCGCAATTTTTTAATTTTGCGATATAAACAATTTAATTACTTTTTTAATATATATTGTGTTATTTACCATTTAAATATATTATCTTATTAATTTATTTAATAAATCATATATACACTTATTGATAAGTATTGTTTTTTTTTTATATCTAAAATAATTAGATTTTATATAATTAAATTAATATTTTGAATTTGAAATTGAAGCAGAATAGATAATTAAAAATATATATCAAGTGTTTTTGATTTGTTTGAACGAAAATTAAATACGAAAGAAATTTATTTGTAATACGAAAAATTCATCCAATTACACATACATTTCCATTGAGATAATTATAAAAACCAAAATTTGAATAGATATAATTTCATTTATTCAAATAGAATTAATTATTATTATCAGTTAATATTGTATAAAATATTTTTTTAAATTAATAATATAATATTTAGATTTGGTTATGATGATTTTGAAAATTCGCGCAAAATCAAATTCTTAACCTACATGAAGTTGATAATATTGCTTATAGAGACATAAAGTTACATACACCATCAATACAATACTAATATCAATGGGGTAGCCGACGGCAACTATACGTTTCTGCAATCTCTTTATTACGGAAGACTCACATCAGCTTAGCAGGTAAAATATTAGTGTACGCCATTTTGTGTCGTCCATGTTTGGTTTTTGAACTAAATAATTTGGACGCCATGTTTGGTAGACATATTTAAATAAACAATATTATTGTTTTATTTCAAATAAAGTGTGTATTGAATAGTTTTTTGACATTTTAAATAAATTGTTTTATGGTAATTTTGATCAAATATAATGTGCACTAGTGGCTTCGGTATATCAGTTTTTTTCCATCGAATAATACGAATTATAACTACTTGGCGTGGTGGACTCTTCATTTTTTGTCAGTGTTAAAAAAATAATAATCCAAATATAATAAAATAATTGTTAATTTCTAAACAAACATAATAAAATATATAATAATATTAATAATAGTCGATTATCTAAAATATATGTGCATATATAAATATATATAATTGGAATATTTTTAATTTTTATTAATTTCTCTTTCGTTCGTTATAATATACATATATCGATATACATGCATTGTATGCGTATATATTAAGTGCTGATTCGGCTTTAGTTAATCGTTTATTATTTAAAATATCAAAGTTTACTATTTTATTAGGAATATTAAAATAAATTATCTTGATATGTTGCCGTTGATGAAATTCAATGTACTCTAAATAATATTTGTATTTAAAGTGTACATATTACGGAATTCAATTAAAACGTAAAAGCGGCTGTTGTCATCGCCGTTGACACTCTCTCTCTTGTACAATTTCAAAACTTATTTATTTGCATCAATACATATATATAAATATATATGCGAATGTGTATGGACTGTTGTTGTTGTTGATATAGTTCTGTTTTTATACATATATATAAGAATATAATCGATTTCGCATAAGTTTCGTCTCATATGTATATATACAAATATACATGTAAGTATCAGATTTAAATTCGTACTTTATATGATATTTATATCCATGCATACGTACGTACAGATAAGAGAAATAAATAAATATATAAAATAATATTATTTTTAAATTGTTTATATATTATATGTATTAAATAAATTTATTAGGAATAAAATCACCCCCAGCTTAAATATCGTCGTATATAAATAAAATTCAATTGTAAGAAAAATTCATGTATCTCGCCCCCTCACAATAAATATTGTCGGTGCGGTGTAAACATTCTAGTTGTTTCATATTTTCACACATGCATAGTAAAAATGCAAGCAAGCTCTTGATATTATTATTCTACAATAAATACGAAGAGTATGATGATTGATGGCATTCATTCGGTTTCTTGTTTCCTCGATAAACGGCTTTAGACCAATTCTCTACTATATAACAAAAGTTTTATTAGTTTTATCATAATATTTTATGAACAAACAAATTCTATTCGATCATTAATATTACATCGGTATACATATACAGATTAGATTATTATTAATTATTTTATTTAAATTAAAATTAACGCCTTTCTACGAATGGATCTGTAAATATATATATATATACAGAAATTGCATCTTTAGATATGAGAAAATGCTTCAATTAATCAGAATTTAATAGAACGTGATACGAGAGATTGTGGTTATCATTTATTAAATGAAAATAATTCTGAAATGTATGCATATTCTGTCAAGTACGTATATATGATCGTGTTTTTATGAAACGCAACAATAAAAACAACAAAATTCCAGTGATTGAATTAGTGGGTTCTTTGTTTGTTTTGTTTTCTTTGACATTCAAGGTACGAATATGGAGTATACTTTGTTAAGAACTTTTAAATATTTGCACACAAATTCATATTGTATTAAAAATGCAAAAAAACATTTCTACACATTTAACTATCGATATAGATAAGTCTGATATCGATTAATAATGCCGGTTAGTCCTATGTTTTGTGAACGATTATTAATTGCGTATGCGAAAACAAACATTGTGAATTGTTGTTCTTTATTTTTTTTTCTGTCAATTGTCAAAAAAAACAAAAATATTCAAAAAATGCAATTGGAATATGCATACATTTATATACGTTGGTGAAAAATTTGATTTGTTTTTCATTTATATTTTTTATAATTAGTTTTATTGTGATTATTATGTTGTTGGTTTTTTTTTAATTCAATTGGATAAAATTTATTATTTTATATATATATTTAAAAAAAAAGTGCTTGTGTACGTACATATGCGCATACATATTGAAGCACGTGCACAAACGTATATGCAGTAGGATTTTATGGTATAAATAATATTTTTTTTTAGATATATTATTATTATTAAAGAAAAAAAAACTGAAGTTTATTTTTTTTATATATAAAAATATTGTTAGATTAGAAACGTAATTGTGTTGATTATTAAATTACGTTTAATTGAAAATATTGACAGATGTCAAAATCCGATAACAAAAGGCCCGGAGTATTTGACAGATGCTAAAACGCTTCGATTATTATTCTTAACATTAAGGAAGGAGATATAATAAGCATCATTTATTATGAATTATGTGAACGATTCATTGGAACTTTATCCGCTGGTAAAATAATTCATATAAAATTTTTATGAGAAATTTTGAATGTGCATATCAGTTTGATTTATTTTTAAAATAAAATCACGACAATTAATTATTTTTTATTTTTAACAAATTATTTGCATTTATTCCAAATTATTCAAAAACAGTAACCAAGAATTTTTTATTTTTTTTTAAAAGAACAAACAAAATCTTAGGCGTTTTCCTTTGGGCCAATTTTGCTACTAGTCGGTAGATGACCAAAGGAAAGCCAAATTCTAAACACTAGTAGAAACATAACCTCAAAATAGTCATCAACAATACTGAGTTTACTCACACATAAACAATAAAAACTGAGTTTATTCACACATAAACAATACTGACAAAAATATGACTCTTCAACATAACCAACGAATCCGCAAAACTATCAATTTTCACTTTAGCAACTAGAATCCACCTAACGTAAATTGTATGCGTAACTCCCAGTTCAATGTGCTCGTTTGTTCGAGGTAGAGTAGATGATGACAGCTAGAACTACCGACTAGTAGCAAAATTGGTCCAAAGGAAAACGTCTCTTATTAAAAATAATTGGTGTTCTTTCGATATTATATTGTGTATTCGTTTTGTGTGAAATTGATTGTATTGGTACGATTATAGATTATTAAAAAAAAAACGGCCTTTTCTAATATGGTATTATGTATAATCGTCTATTTGAAAAGAAACGGAATGAACTTTTTTTTTTAATTTTGAATTATTTTTTTTTCTTTGAGAGTTACAAAATAGTTAAAAATATATGTACTATTTGATATTAATTATAATTTATGATTGTAGATAATGTCGCATCAGGATATCATGTGCGAAGTGGAGATATCGGATTCATCGATAGTGGAAGTAGTGGATACAGTGGATCATTTAGGTGAAATTGGCGGTGTACCATATGATCATTATGAAGTAGGTGTTGGCGATGATCAATATGAGGAGGTGAAGTGCGAAAATGATGATTCTCAAAGTTTAATGATGCAAAATATTGATGATGGTAAAATAAATATGAATGAAATCAAAAGTAAAAGTTGGTTTGTTCTAATATTGTTTTTATATTAGAAGAAGTTATACTACCATCGGAATGTAACATTCAAACTCATGAAGAAGTTCTCGATGAATCTGGTGATCCATTATGCGTTTATGATCATGTTTCACCTTTTGTCGAAGATAGTTATGTAGAATCAACTCCAGGTCCTTCTAGGTAAACTACTTTATAAATTTGTTAAGTAAATTGTCGAATATTAATTATTGTGAAAATTCATTTTGAATTAATAGAATCCAATATAGTTTTCATGATAGGAAACGTAAAAGTCCGCAACAATCAAAAACAAAAAGCCTAATTAGTAGAATTAGATCTACTAATCCACAGGACTTAATTTTGGAGCCACCGCCAATGAAACCTCGAAGATGGGAACAAAAGCAAGTTCAAATTAAAACTTTAGAAGGTGAATTTAGTGTGACCATGTGGGCATCAGGAACATCAGATGATGAAGAAGGTTCAAATCCGGAACCAGATCCTGATTTTACCGAATATATGACCGGTAAAAAAATACCTCAGGATAGTGTACCCGGGCTAGATTTATCCGATCCTAAACAATTAGCTGAGTTTGCAAGACCTGGTCATAAATATAAGACGAAAAAAAATAATCACAGTAACGATTTGCATGATCGCACAATAGGTAAATAAAATTATATTTATAATTTTTCCTTTTCAGTTATTCGTATTATTTATATCAAATTAATTTCGATTTTTTCCCCTTAATTAATTTTAATCATATTTATTATGAAACAGATATTTATCCTTTTTAGATATAGTAATAAATTGTTTAGATTTTTTAAAATTGTATATATAATACTTAACCATCTAGCATCAATTAAATTTAAAAAAAAAACAATCATAATCAATATTTGCATTTTTTAATTAGCATGTCCACATAAAGGATGTAACAAAATGTTCCGAGACAATTCGGCAATGCGAAAACACCTTCACACGCACGGTCCTAGAGTGCATGTATGTGCTGAATGTGGCAAAGCGTTTGTAGAAAGTTCCAAGTTGAAGCGTCATCAACTTGTGCATACCGGTGAAAAACCATTCCAATGTACTTTCGATGGTTGCGGAAAACGGTTTTCGCTCGATTTTAATTTAAGGTAAGTTTAAATAATTATATTGTAAACGATTATTTGTCACATTGAGCTACCATTTTGTCTATAGAGTATTCTGAATTTGTAGACGAAAACGATTGTATCGAGGAAAATATTATTTTTATTAGTTGGTAATATAAGTATTTATTTTGTTTATTATTAAATAATATACCACAACAATATTTCAAAAAAAAAAAATATGATAGAAAATTCGTTGATATAGTCAAAATAAATTCTTGTTATGTTATATTAATTATTATAATTTTTTTTATTAATATTATTAATACTTTCAAGTTTTTTATATTATTGAAATTTTCTTTTTCTTTCTAGAACGCATGTCCGAATTCACACAGGTGATCGGCCTTACGTATGTCCTTTCGATGGCTGCAATAAAAAGTTTGCACAATCAACAAACCTAAAGTCACATATATTAACACATGCAAAAGCAAAGTGAGTTATTCTCTTTTATGCAATTTTTTTTATTGGTTTACTTGCTTTTGTCTATCATATTGTTGAGTAAGAACTAAGCGAGTTCAAACACTGGATAAAAATCATGATTCGATTTGTTTCAAATTTCACACTAGTTAAGTTATTACTACACATATATTCACATAATGTTTCTTAAAACATAGTGTCGTTAACGAATTCGCAGTTTGATAAATTGTACCATATAAATTTTTCTTAGCGTTGGAACTCGTTATAATTTACTACTCAATGATTATGACATGTTAAATTTGAAATAAAATCAACTCTTTTATTATAAATTATGAATATTTTAAACATAAAATAAAGTTTGAAGTTTGTAATTTTTAAAATTTTTTAAAACGATTGATTTTTTTTCAAATTTACTTAATTATATATTTATATGTTTAAATTAAAATTTTCTTTCCTCAAATATACTTTTTCCACTAACTTAATACTAATTAAAATTTATTATTAAATTCATTCTGCAAATTTTTGTTTCTCGAATCCTGTCCTTTGTTTTTTTTTTATCTTGTTTCCACCCGAATAATGTTCCCCAATGTCTAGTTTTGCAATGTGACTCTCTTACCATTCATTTACATTTCCTATTTTTTTCCATTCGCTCATATCCTCTACTTCATCATTATCATCGTAAGTAATATTCGAAAAACTTTAAATTTTGTTTTCATTAACAATTATACTAACAATATTTATGCTATATGCATATGTATACTTTTATAAGGTATATGAAAATAAAAAATAACTGAAATATATTATTATATTTTCTTTTAGGAGAAATTCGGTCGCGAGTAGTCGAAACTCAATTGCAATGACCGATCAGAGTATTGTCAAAGTTGAAATGACAGAGCTTGACAGTAGTTCACCATTCATAGTCTATAGAGATTAGAGTTAACATATTATAGGATTATGTTTAATAAAATAAAATAGAATTAAAAATTAATATGAAATAATTTAAAAAATTACATCTGAATTTAAATCAACCGAATCGGTATGAGTAATCAAACTATAATCAATTGAAATAAGTTAAGTTAAAATGTATTTTAAATTAGGTTCTCTTTAGAATTTATACAACATTTAATTTCTTATAAAATAAATATTAATTTTTATTATTTTATTTTCCTCCACAGTGCATAACACTCAAATGTACATATATAATATCTAATCATAAAAAATGGTTATTTGTCTAATTTTTAATTTTTATTTACTTTTCTCATGACACAAGAGAATTTGGTTCAATAAAATATTTTTAATAAAAGTCTTCGTCATGTCTATATCTTAGATTATAGAAGCATTAGATGGGAAACTGTGAACAATATAGTATATTATAATTAATATATTTATTTGTATAGCACGCAACATAACAGTATGACAATATAGTATACAAGTAAAGTTTCTGGTGCGTCCAAATTGAATCGTATTATATTATTTAAATTGTATTTTATTATTTTATGCACGAGTATTAATTTTACATTTTAATGAATGCATTACATTATATTTTCGTTTTTATAATTCGTTAAAATGAAAAGAAAAATAATTGAGAGTAAAAAACCAATAGGTTTTACCGTTAAAATAATATGCTCTTATTTATTTATATATAAATTATTTCTTCTTAATATTAAAAAAAGGCTGGATTTTTTTGTATTTAGTCTTTTCTGTATCGATCATTGACTATTTTAAATGATTTTTTTTAACGGATTGTCACAAAAATTCAAACTAAACAAAAGATAATTTTATAAGCAAACCACCTAACTTTCGCAGTAACGAATGATCTCAGGTTTAACCAAATATTTCTTTAAATGTGCACATATTTAGAGATTCTTAAAATTCTCCACGAGCTCGTTCTACTCGTTCGTTTCAGTTTTCGTTTTTGCGATAGGCTTCAAATAATGTATGGACAATTTTCAAATCGAATATTTCGTCTTATGTTATTGCTGTTAAAAAGAAACCTCTCTTAATAATAGTTAATCAAATTTCTTACAAATAAATTAAGTTCTAATTTCAAAATAACCAATAATGATTGTTCATAAGAACGTCTACTTATAAACAAATAAAATATTTTTTTATTGACGAAAAAATATTTTAGAATGCGATTTCAAAAATGTATTGAAGGCAGTAAATTCTTTATTTGTATAATCGAAATGAACGCTCATGCTGAAAATGTTAAATTCTGCTCTTCCTATCCAATTCATCTATAATCTAACGTATATTTTTTGTTGCAAGCACATGCTGAAAATGATAATGGTTTAAATAAATTGAACTAATATAAATCATTTCATTCATGTTGATATTTTAAAGAAAATTAGCCATTGGAATATATAAAAAAATTATGCACAGGAAAACGTATTCATGTATATTAATATTTTTTAAAAAATATTTTATTTCTGCGTAACTTATTTTATTATTGAAAATAAGAAACAATTAGAAATAAATCATTTTATACACTTTTCGTCCACAAATGTTTGTATGTGATTAGGTATAAAATAAAACTCTATATGGGAGGAATTAAACTAAGGGAATATAATTTAAATCTGTATATATATTAATAAATGAAAAATAATAATAATTGTAATTTAAAAAGAGGGGAAAAAATAATCCAAGTTTATGTTCCGAAAGTTACAAATCGAAAAGGAGCATTGGAGCATAAATCCTATTTACAAACGTATAGTGCAGAAAACAGAAATATATAAACAAAAGAAATATATAAGCCAATTGATTAATAGTTGTTTTTAGAAATTAATATGTTCAAATGAATATTTACAAAAAGAAGATTATTAATTATAATCAATACAAAAAAATTGTAAAAATTGGTAATATTTGGAAATGGAATGAATATTCAATAAGACGAAATAAATTAATACAATAAATAATATGATGAAAATAGATACATTTGGCTAAGAATATCGCCTTATTACTTTAAAAAATACCGCCAAGTCATTTAATTCTATAAACGAAAGTAAATAAAGCAACTAAAATTAATTAAATAAAAAAAGGAATAGTTGAAAAAAAAAACAAATTATTTGAATAAGATACAAAAATGATAGTGCAACAAACTTTCTTTAATTCTAATTCATTTATTTATTATTATCGTTATGCCCTTAATATTTTAATATGCATAATATCGATTAATTGTAATTTTTGCTTATGGTATATATCAAAAATGTAACAAGAGTAATCTATTTTTTGATTAAATATGATTCCTTTTTTTATGGCATATAATATCAGCCACATTTAGGAAATTCGAAAATTAGTAGAACTTTGTGTCATTGATGAAATTTTTTTGATTTTTTTCATATGCGAACATAATAAATATTTATTCTAATAAATAATTCATTATAACACATTGACTGCCAAGCATATTTTAAGAAATCAGTTCTAGACACCAACATTTTTTTAATTCAATTTATTGTATAGAATTAAACAGTTAAAAAAATTTAAAAAAATATTTAAGTTAACATTTTTAGATAAAAAACTGTAATAAAAATAATTTCATTTTTATAACAGTTTATTATCTAAAAATGTTTAATTAATTTTTTTTTAATTTTTATTATTTCGTTAAAGATAATAAATAAATGGTGTCAGATAGACAAATTTTTGTTAGTAATGAACCTTCAACTGACGCCCATTCTACAGAATTATGTTGCAATAACAATGCATTGACTCGTAGTGGGCTCGAAATATCATATTGTAAAAAGTAGATAATTCGTGGTGTGGCGTCTATGAGCAAATTGCCAACCACGAGTTATCTTGTGATTGGCAGTTGACGTGTTAATGCAGAAATATGTAAAGCAGCCATTTACCGATCCGTTACCATTTCGTGTTCATTTACAAAATTTCCATGCACCATAAACTTGAAGAAAAAAATTTCCCATTTGAATCCGGTTTGCTATTATTTTTGTGGCTGCATTAAATTATATAAAATATTACAACATAAGATTCGTTTAAAATATTATTTCATATATGATGTTCGTGATTTCTCTTTATTTGCCAAAAACCCACTACTGAAGTAAGCGTATGCAAAGCGCACACCATCTCCACGGAAAGTTTTATGATCCTTATAACGTGCCAGTAAAAATAAACCTTCCTACATATTTTTTTTCTATTTATTCTAATTCAGAAACTAGTACAATCCGAATAGTTAAGTTTAAATAAATCTTTTGGCAAATCCATTTTTTGTTTTTTTCTGAAGATGTTATGGTTATTTGTCTTATTGTATTTATATTTATAAAATATATTATAACAAAACCACAAATATATTTTAAATGATAAATTTACTCATTGCATTATCACATTATCATTTATGAAATTTCCTTGATTAGAATTCGTCCTTGGCCAATTCGTGAATGAGGGCAAAATTGTACTTGCATACTAATATTAAGTGGATATATGTTTTTTAACAGCTTTCGTTTATTTGTTAAAAGAAAAGGATTTTTTCTCCTATCAAATTCAAACTGATAGAAATAGAAAAAATAATAATAATAATAAAAATAAAATTAATTTCAACTTGAAAAAGAATTAAAATAAGTTTGTTAGTAATATCTTTTTTTTATGTAATATGTATTTTAAAAAAAATAAAGAAATTGTGATCGAAAAATTGAAAACTATAAAAAAGCCAGATATAATAAATATAGGAGATTTCTTAAATAGTAAAATATCTTTTGTGGAAAGATAATTTTACGACAATATATTTATTAATTTAGGGAATAGGTGAAAAAAAATCAACTAAAATATGTATAAAAGTTCAAAGTTTAATTAAATTACTACATAATTGTTTTAAATATGTAGTACTCATGTTTACAACAAAAAAAGAAGCACAGTAAAGAAATGAAAAAAGAAACTAACGATAAAAAATAAATAACTTAATGTGCAAAAAGGAAAGGAAAACCAGAAGTTTTTAGAGTATCTATAATTTGATATGTAATTAAAACTGAATTTCTTTTGTTTATTAAAAAACAACATTACGAATATATAGATATAAAAATATATAAATAATAATTAATAATTATTATAATAAATCTATATACATATGTATGTATATATGAACGTATTTTTGATAAATATGCAATAAGTATAATATTTAAATAAAAACAAAAAAAAAACAAATTAAATCGTAATTAAGAAAAAGTACGAAATAATTCTTAAAATGTTTATTTAAACTTGTAATTAATAAAAGGATTGCGAAAATAATAAAAGGAGTGTATAGAAGAAAATAAAAACAAATTTAAAAAAATAGACATCAATTAAATGAAAGAAAATATCAGGTATTATTAATAGAGGAGAGAACAAAAGATAGAAAATGGAGAGAAAACGCAAAAGAAGGAGGAAAAAAACGATTATTAATAAGTATGAATGTGAAAGCAACCAAAATCTGAGAAGAAAAACAGATCCAAACAAAAAATATACAAATAAATAAAAATGAATTTTGGAGCCTTTTGTTTGTTTTTTTGATCATATATAATTCTATTTGTACTCAAGTCACACAATTTGGCTACAAATAAATTGTGTCTCTATTATTTCGCTCAGAATCTCTGCGTATTAGATGTAGTGACGTCTAAATGTAAAGATTATATTTTGAAGTTTTATCGTAATTTGTTCGAAAATTTGAAATTTTTCTTATATTGCAATATCTTATTCATCTGAATAACTTAGTTATGCTTAGTATTTTTGAAGTGACATTGCATATTATAAAACAATGCGATTAATTTTCATCACATTTATACGAAGTGACAGTTAATTACACTGATTGATAGCATAAAATGTAAATTATATGTACGAGGTCTGTTCAAAAAGTATCGCAAATTTTTAATTTCCGCGAGTTACGTATATTCGATTTTCGACTTTTTGTGGCGTTATGTTGGTGCTCATGTCTCTCACTTATGCCGACAAGTTCGGCCATTTTGAATGTTCCGTTAATTTTTGACAGCTGCTTTGCTTGCACGTGTTTTGGTTCGTCTTCGATTTTTGCCCATTCCAAAAAATGGATCAAAGAATCTGTTTCGGGAACAAGAAAAAGTCACAGTGGGTCATATCTGGGGTATACGGTGGCTGCGGCATTATTAGTGTGTTGTTTTTAGCCAAAAATTCGCGCACAAGCAACGATGCATAAGCAGGGGCGTTATCATGGTGCAAAAGCCAAATTTTGTTCTTCCACAAATCCGGGCGTTTCTGGGGGATTGCTTCGCGGAACTTGCGGATAACTTGAAGGTAATATTCATTATTCACCGTTCTACCCTTTCGCAAGAACTCATGATACACCACGTCCCTGCAATCGAAGAAAACTAAACAAAACCTTCACATTCGACCGAACTTGGCGCGCTTTTTCGGTCTTGGCTCGTGCGACAGCTTCCATTGGGATGATTGAGCTTTGGTTTCCACGTCATAATCATAAACCCATGATTCGTCACCAGTTATGACCCTCTGGAGCAAATTTGGGTCGTCGCGGACAGAGTCCAACAGCTCCTTAGCAATGTTAATGCGATGCTGTTTTTGGTCAAAAATGGGCAAAAATCGAAGACGAGCCAAAACACGTGCAAGCAAAGCAGCTGTCAAAAATTAACTGAACATTCAAAATGGCCGAACTTGTCGGCATAAGTGAGAGATATGAGTACCAACATAACGCCACAAAAAAAAATCGAAAATCGAATATACGTAACCCGCGGAAATTAAAAATTCGCGATACTTTTTGAACAGACCTCGTATGTATAGCATTGCTGAACGCAATACTGGTTGAATAATCATTCTCTTTAGTGGAAGTAATTACATCATCAAAGACGAGGGAAAATATTATCCAATATATATATATTCTTTCTCTCTGATTTTCTAGTCTAGCATAAGCTAACATTTTTTTAAAATAATAGCTATTATGTTCTCATGTATTTAATAATATATAATTGAATATAAAAAAATAATGATAATAATATTTTTTTCAAAAACAGAATGTCATTCCAATGTACTACTTTTCAGGGATACGGTGAAAATTTTCCATCTGCTAATAATTTAACGTAATTAAAATGATTTGTTGCTGTTGCATATAATATATTTAATCTTTACTTTTATTTTAATTATTAATAATCTTAATCCCTTAAATTATATTTCAGAATGGACTTGCGAATTCATACTTATTTTCGGTCTAATAAATCGAATTTAAAATCCAGTGATATAATAACAGTTCAAGAAAACGAGAAACACTTATGCACATCTAGACGATCTAGACGAAGAATTATCTATTTCACATCATTTTCGATTATATTTTTTGTGCTATTTATAATATTCATAATAAAACAAATTATTATTATTATTATATTACATAAATTGTGATTTCACATAATTTAATGTTTTTTATTTACTTGTCTTTTTAAAATAGTTGATTTTTCGGAAGTTATATGTACTATATACATATTTTCTTTACTATATGAACCATTTTTAGTGTTTTAACTTCGTTCCTAAAAAGGCTTACATCGTTTGTCAAAAAGGCATTAGTGTTAAAATATGATACAAACCGTTTAGTTTCACATTATTGAGATTAATACTTAAACTTGATTAGATTTAATTAGAGGGGAAAATGGAATAATTAGATCTTTTAGGGGAAATTGGGTATTAAATATTCGAAGAATTTTCTTAGTTGACAGGGTCCATCAAATTGAATTGGCAACATTGGACCAAAGAAAAGGAAGCGATTAAATCGATCTATCAAATTTTTATCTTTAAATCATTAGCAGAAGTCAAAAGAATAAAAGTGGTTAAATTTGAATAATCATATTAATTAATTCAGAGATGCAAAAATGGTACAAACTATATGCCGGATAATAATATAAATAATTAAATTATATAAAACGATTGTAAATGTTATATTATATTATGAATAAATGTAAAAATTTATTTGATTCTATGATTTTGAAGAGAGGTTAAAATTTATTTGATCATTAATATTTTCTAATTCCGTAATAATGTTATTTATTATTTTTGTAAAATAAACCTAATTAAAATTACGAATTATGTCCAAATATACGGCGAGAAAATATATAACGAATGACTATCCTAGTATGTTATTGTAGCCTTGACTATAGCATTGATGATTGTGGGTGTCACCTCCGATGACGTTTCATCGGATTAATTGCATCATGACGCTAGGAAAATGGGGGAGAAGTCATTAAATGTTAGGTCGTCGTTCCTAATGCGGTATTAATAATAATTAAATATTTTGTTTAACCGAGGTTGAAAAAAAAGAAAGAAATCGTCGCATAATTTGCGGTGGGTTTCATACGAAGTGAAGTCTTGGATATACAAAAACACGAATCCATAAAAGTGGAAATTGTTAATACCGTTATGGTTATAAAAATAGTTGTATTTATAACACAATATTTAAATTTCATATTTTATTTATTATGTAATATACCAATTTGTTTTTGTAAATAAATTATAAAATTCCTTAGTTTATCTTTCATATTGAAAGTTATGATATGGTTTTCATGTTAAGTTAGCGCGTGTTAATGCTGAGTGCTATCGTACGACTGACTGTGCAACGCACATTTTTTGCCATGGTGCTCAGCTGTGTACAAGCGAATGCTAATGTGTATGTGTAGTATGCATGTTGTGTGCATATTTGTATAACTGTTTGTATGAATGGTTTAGTTTTTTAATGCAATTGCCACATACAGTAATACCCCGTGTTACGTACACTCGCTCTTACGTACATCTTATTTTTGTCCCCATTTGCCCATTATACGTACAATGATTCACACTTACGTACAAGAACATTTTTTACTTACATTTTTTCTGGTTTTGCAATTTATAGAAAAAAAAATTGTGTACTAGAATAACAAATTGTTGAGGTCCGTTGAGGATGGTATTGGGGCTTTGGTCCAATAAATAATAAGACTCGTACTCGCTCAAGCAAACTCTTTAATAATAACTGAGTTTTAGTATAGAAATGAGTATCGTCAAATTACGATCAGAATTAATATTTGAACATAAATGTTTGTTTTCCATTTGCAGGCGAACAATCAATCAATTTGTACACTTTATTTAAAAAAAATAAACAATAAAATGCACGATGCAATTCAATTAAATTGGAGCGAAAATTTTCTCTGCTTTTTCTTTGACTTTCTCTTTTGAAGTGATAATGACTCTTTATTTTTCTATTGATTGGCAGCGCTAATGAGCGGTACCAACCAAATTTTGCTTTTCTAGCAGACGACAAAATAATTACTTTTCTAGCAGACGACAAAATGATTAACTTCAACACAAATAATGAATGTACACTTGTAACAACGTGTTTTTGTATGTGTGTACATTATTTATGTGAAACTTAAATTTTGTTATCGTACAATATAAAAACGGAAAGTCCCCTTTTTACGGCTGAAGTTAAGGAATATTGTAGAAGCAGAAAAATACCGTATAAAATTTTATTAGTTATCGATAATCCTCCCGGTCATCCGCAAAATTTAGGCAACGATAATATTCGAGTTGAATTTTTACCTCCAAACAACACATATATCCTTCAACCCATGGACCAGTGTGTTATCGCGTCATTTAAAAAAAAACATTCAGTAAAATAATTGCTGCATTTGACAGTAAAGAAGGTTCAGGTAGGGAAGTTTTAAAAAAAGTTTGGGCGGAATACAATATTTTAGATTGCATAAAAACAATTCGAGACACCTGGAATGATATTTCAGTTTCTACAATGAAAGAGGCCTAGAATAAATTATTTCCGCAGGAGACAAAAGATAGGGAAGATTGCGAAGATAATAACGCTGAAATCGTTTGCCATATTATAGATATGGCGCAACATCTAGAGTTAGAAGTAGATTCAAATGATGTAGTCGAACTTGTAGCATCCTACGATGAACCTCTCAACAATGAAGATCTTTTAGAATTAAATGAACAGATATAACCTGAAAATTTAGTAGGCAATGTCGCAGAAAGATCCACTCAATCTGAAGGACTAACATCCAAAATTTTATCAGATGCTTTCCAATGTTTTCAAAATGGAATGGCTCTTTTTGAAAAATACGATCCAGAATTATACAGGGAAATGATATAAACATAGTAAACAAAGCTCTTTAAAAGATTTTTTTGCTACAAAAACTATATCACCTAGCTCAAAATCAAAAGAAAATCGTAATTTGGCATCCACTTCAGGAAGTCGCAAGACTTTTTCAATAATTTCAACTACATCTCCTGACTCACCAGCAAAAAAGCGTTTAGCGGTTGATTACACCACTTATGAAGATGATATATCATTCTCTACGTCATCGAGCAATTAAATTTGTATTACAACATTATACCAATTGAATTCTATATTTAAATATGTAGTACATATTGTTGAATTTTGAAGTTTATGTTTATTTTTTAAGTTTTGTTTAATATGTATTGTATATGAATTTTTTTTTTTTTAATACACGTTAAATATAGTATAAAAAAATATGAACGTATGAAATAAAAGTGTAAAACTACATACATATATGCCTCTTTTTCTTTTTATTTATATATTTATTGTTTTAGTTTGTTTCAAACATATTATTTATCAATAAAAGCAGTAGATTCGCTTTACGTACATTTTTGTTTTACGTACACGCTCCGGTCCCAAAGTGTACGTAAGTGCGGGGTATTACTGTACTTCCCCATCAGTGACTTGCTCACGTTAAAAAATGAACGAATCTGTTCGGTGGACGAATAATTCTTCCCGAACGGGTTTGTTTTGGTAAAGAATCTTTGGAAATCTTAAGTGTCTAAGGTAATATTCTTATTATTATTTGTTAAAATATAGTTGACTCCCGTACAGATTGCTGTAGACCAAAACTCCGTTGTGGAACAAGTGAACAAATAAAAATACCGGTACTTTGATATAAAAAATTAGATAACAAAAATCAGCGTGTTTTTTTATTGTTCGACACTCAGACTAATACAAATTACATGCAAAGTGTAAATAAATAAAAAAACTGTAACTAAACTGCAATGAGTGCACTCAACGAATTTCAACACTCCCACTTTTAGTTACCAGTTACACTAATTCAAAATATTAATCTTTCTTTGCCACAAGGCCCATCAATTTGCAAAAATATTGATGCCTCTTCCTTGGTAAGGCGTTGGTCATTACATCTGCCACCTGTTCATCTGTCGCCACGTATTTGAAATTGAAGATCCCGTCTTCGTACTTTTCGCGGATAAAATGATATCGTACGTCGATATGCTTTGTCCTCTTATGGAATTCCGTATTTTTCACGAGTCGAATCGCGCTTTGATTGTCCATAAAGAATGTTGGTTGGTCCAAATCTGCTGACAATATTTCGGACAACAATCGACGCAGCCACACCAATTCTTTTATTGCATGCGATGCCGCCAAGAATTCGGACTCCGTTGTTGATAGCGCCACCGACTTTTGACGCTCTGAGCCCCAACTGACAACGCTGTTGCCAAACATGAATACGTATCCCGACGTCGATCGTCTGCTATCAATGTCTCCTGCATAATCTGCGTCGCTGTAACCGCACAAATTCAACCTAATTTTGCCTTCAAAACGGATTCCCATATCCGCCGTTCCTTTGATGTATTTCAAAATGCGTTTAACCGCATTCACGTGTGCTGGCGCCGGTTTCTCCAAGTGTCGACTTACGCTGCCAACGGCAAAACTGATGTCTGGACGCGTAGCCACGGCCAAATACATCAAACTACCGACTACCTCACGATACGGAAAATTTACTTCTCTGTCTACATCAAAATCGCCAAGATTTTGTGCACTGTCCAATGGTGTAACAACAGCATTACAATCTGCCATGCCAAAACGGTTGAGCACCTTTCGTGCATACGGCTGCTGATTTACGTGAATCGATCCGTCCGATCGCTGCTCGATTTCAAGCCCCAAAAAGCATTTGAGCTCGGACACTTTTACCTCGAATTCCCTGCGCAAATGTTCAATGACTGAAATAATTTTGTTCTCATCTTCTGATGCAATTAAACCGTCGTCGACGTATATCGCAAGTATCATTATTCCATTTTTCCCATTGCACACAAAAACGCATGGATTCGATTCACTGGCCACGAAATTGAATTTGCCAATGAATGACGTAAATTTCTTGTTCCAGCAGCGCGATGCCTGCTTCAACCTATACAAGCTCTTGAGCAACTTGCACACTCGTCCGCTGCCATCATCATATCCGACCGGTTGGCTCATGTAGACGTTTTCTTCCAAATCGCCATTCAGAAAAGCCGTCTTTACATCAAATTGCTGCAGCTTCATTTGTTTTGACGCTGCCAGCGCCAATATTGCTCGAATCGATGTAAATTTTACCACGGGACTAAACGTTTCCTTATAATCGATGCCATATTCCTGCGTGAATCCCCGCACTATATTCCTGCGTCAATCACGCCTTGTAGCGATCAATGCTTTCATCCGGATTCTGCTTCAATTTAAAAATCCAACGATTATCAATTACCTTTTGGCCTTCTGCCGGATTGATCAAATTCCATGTATGATTCTTGATGAGTGAATCATACTCCTCGTTCATTGCCCGCTCCCACTGTTTGTGATCATCTGATTCGATTGCCTGCTCGTACGTTTTTGGTTCATCACCGATAGCCAACATAGCAACGTGATCTGCCGATGCAAAATACGAGAGTCGTCGTGCCGCCATAATATTATTTGGATCGCGCAAACGCCGTCCGATAACATTTCTATTATCAAGATCACAAATTGCACCACGATCTATCGGTTGCTCCGCCGTTATTTCCGCATCATCTGTCTCCAATATTTCATCTGACACGTCCGCATCCTTGTCGACCTTTGTCTCCGCATCACCAATATCAAGTGCTGCCATTGATTCTTCCAGAAGAAAAATCATGTCGCAAGCCACCTCGATTTTGTTCGTCTCCGGATTCCACACTCGATACGATTTCGAATGATTTTCGTATCCAACGAACACACACTTGACTGCTTTCGGATCCAACTTTTGTCGTTTTTCCTTTGGAATGTGTACACGTACGAATACTTCAGAACCGAAAATCAGCAAATGATTGATTTTCGCCTTTTTGTTGTACCACAATTCGTACGGTGATTTTTCCAATACTGTGCTCGTTCCAGTTCGATTCAGCACATGTACTGCCAAATTTACAGCCTCCGCCCAGAATTTGTAGTCCATTTGTTTCGAATGAATCATCGTTCGCGCTGACTCCACAATTGTACGACTGTCACGCTCCACACAACCATTCTGCTCCGGCGTGTACGGCACAGTTCGCTGATGTTCAATGCCCATTTCATTGAAAAACTTTTCCAATTCCGCATTGACGAATTCTGTCCCGTTATCAGATCGAAAACTATTGTACGCACTTTATGTCCATTTTTTTGCTGCATTCGCATCACCATCATCTTGACTTTTGCTGCTACTTCCGACTTTTGCTTCAGAAAATACACAAAAACGAAAATGTGAAAAATCGTCCTTAAGAAGCAAAAAATATCTCGAACCGTCCGCATGAATAATTTCGCCGCATTTCCTTGATTTCTCCTCACGACTCTTATGGCTGCCACGATGATGCTTCCCATAGACGCACGCTTCGCACGCAAACTCTTCGTCAACAAAATCAATCTCGTTGCTCCGCAGAAACTTCCTCACATGTGTGACGTTTTGATGTCCCAGTCGCTCATGCCATGCTTGAAGCGACATTTTCTTGATCGCCACATTTGCAGTCGCTCCATCGACCTCCGACGATTCCCCAACTTTGAACAACATTTGAAAAAGCCTGTCGCGTCGAACTCCCACTGCAAAAATGTTTCCATCTTTCACCAATTCGCAGCGCTTGCTATTCGATTGCAATTGATAGCCTCGATCCATGGCCCTTCCCGACGAAAATAAATTCAGATGAATTTCCGGCACGTGTTGTATTAGCCACCATGCGTCTGCGAATCCATTGATCGCCATTAAATGCAAGAATATTGATGTCGCCCTTTCCTCGAGCCATAATCCTTTGGCCATTTCCAACCGTTACGTGTGACGATCCGTCCACAAAGCTCTCGAACCATTCACGTCGATGACACATATGATCACTAGCTCCCGAGTCCAACACCCAAGTGTCTTTGTCTCCAGTCGAAATTGAGCTATGACATATAAATGCATCGCTTGGCGCACTGTCCTGTTTCTTGTTGTCGTTCGAATTGTTCTTCTTTCTTGGACAATCACGCTTCCAATGACCACTTCTGCCGCACAGAAAACAATCACCTTTTGGTCTGGTGGTACCACCCTTGCCCCTATTTTTATTATTCTGTCCAGACGAGAAACTCTACTTTTCTTTTTAATGTTGCGGTTTTATTCTTCATTGTACTAAACTTTCAATTCACACAATCAAGATTCTTATTCTACACATAGACTAGAAATTGCCGTTAAAACTCTACCCCTTTTCATAAGATATGTATGTCTACTATAATTATCACTTTAACAATAATCCTCTTTCCCCTGCCTATTAGGAAATGATTTTACAAATAAACAGTATAAATATAGAAAATATCTTAAGTAAATATTTAACAGGAAATAAATATTCAAAAAATTAAATTTGATTACGTAATCTTAAAAAGTCAAATGTCCATAATATGATCAAAAATGTTGATTCATTGTGAAATACGAGAAAAATATTAAAAATATTTTGCAGAAAAATATTCGAATTGAAAAAAAAACAACTTAGAAAATTTATTCTCAAATTAATCAAAGTAAAATATAGCAAAACAAATTCTTATATTAAATTTTTTTCATAATCAAATTAATAAAAATGTCCTTTTAAAAACAGATTCAAATTTATTTGCGATTGTTTTTTTTTTGGGGGCATTTTATAATTACAATAAAAATAAAATTTCCCCTCGATTTAATTAAAAAAATAATGGAAAATGAGTTTCTGGGAAAAAAATCTTTTTTAAATTAGACCAGATTCTTAACCAGAAGCTCATCCCACTTCGACATGCTTGTGAGTCTGGCAGAGGAAATCTTACTATACATCTCAAATTATAGCATATGATCGATCGACAGCTGCTACAAATGTGGGCTTGGAAAAGTCATACGACCTTATTGCGTACCTCAATTGGCTAACTGGGAATCCGACACAGGATACTAGTCAACTCAGCCACTTTGGCTCTGATGCGATCCTAGCTAACTGGTAGGACCTTAACAGTTAAGGCATATGGTCATTTTTTACGGAAACGCATGATGGATTTCCGTTGTCTCTCTATCCATGTTCCTCTCAGTAGCCACACACGTCTTCTGTGCAGACCATCATTTTGTGTTGGTAACTGAACCTTCCTTGGAGGAAACACTCAACCAAATTGGCGAAGGTATTTCTAGGATTAAAAGAAAAACCGTCATTCCTCCACGAA
Organism: Atherix ibis; assembly: GCA_958298945.1. Classification (NCBI taxonomy): domain Eukaryota; kingdom Metazoa; phylum Arthropoda; class Insecta; order Diptera; family Athericidae; genus Atherix; species Atherix ibis. The sequence continues at coordinate 23,773,977 of OY282610.1, read as the reverse complement.
TGTCAGAAACGAAAATGCAATCCAGGAAAATACGCGTCTGGACCGACAAATTCCATGAGAATCCTGGGTATTACCACTACCGAAAGAAGAAGCTGAACTGTCCATCGTTAAATTTGGTGAAGATTCTGGTTGCTTATAAATGTAAGATTAGACAAAGTAAGGCAATCAGAGTAACTAACACCCTGATCTACTCCCTCACTTTATGTGCCAGAATGCACCAGCCTCAGAGTAAAGTAAAGTCAAACCGGACTTCACCGGTAGACGCTATCCATATTAAAACTAGTCGAAAACCTATCTTTAATAAATTCCGCTAAATCCTAATCTATAAGAATGACAATCTCTTAAAAAATTTGTGTCCACCATTTCCTTGTAGATTTTTGAAATGGAAAGAAGTCCATCCAGCATTTTTTTGTATATCCTCAATTAATTGCAGTTGAGACCGTACATCTGCCACTAAAATTTCAAACTTTAACACTTGCTGACCGAATGACATTTAACACTTTCAGTTATGCGTAGACAAACAGACTGGAGCAACGGCGAACCCATAAAAACTCAACTTCCATCGCGAATTATTAGCAGAACTTCTCAGAATTCGTATCGTAACCAACTTCATCCTTCATGCCATTTCTGTGCCGTTCAATTAATCATTCTCCATATTTTAAATATCGCTTAACCTAGAAATTCTTTTTGCATAGGACTTCTTCCAAAATGGAGCTCCTTTTCCAAGTCATATCTTTAAAAGTAATTAATATGATCCATAAAATTTATCGACATCAAATTGCCCATCCAACTAATTTATCGAATTAGGTAAATTGGTAACGCCAGCCTGCACGTAAAATGAAGTCGCCAAATGGCCTCATGGTCTTGGCGCTACATAATAGCTTTTTAAAAAGAATAAAAAAGTATAATTTATATTTAATTTGATCGCAAAATATCGAAATTTAATTTTTGTCTAAAAATATTCACCAGAAAGTATTTTTGTTTACAGAATTTACAAGACATTACAATTGAAGGGTTTGTCAATTTCTTTTTCTTATTCAAATCATCAAATCTAAAATAGTGTAAATTTTTTTATTGAATAGCCTCTAAATTATTATATTATGAAATTTGTGACACATAAAAAAAGAGTTCACTCATAATTTACAGGAGAAATGAAAGTTTTTCTACTGTGCCAGGGTAGTTTTTCACTTGTTGTTAATCTGAGGAACTTGCGTGCGAGTAGATTTTTCAATCGGAGGAGGCGGGCAGCTATCATAATATACAGAATGGATCGGACAGCAGGTCATATGAATGCAAATAGCATAAATTGGTAAATACCGAAGCATCAGACATGGATGAGGAATAAAATCAAAATATTCATCAAAAGTTTTAGAAACCAATTTTTTTCTACAACTTCTAATGAATATTCTGATCTTGTTCCTTATCCGTGGCTGATGCTTCGGTATTTACCAATTTATTCCACTTTGAAATTTTTTCATCCAGCATCATTTGCTTAAAATGTTGCTTTGAAAGATTTAATATTTTCCGTCTATTCATTGGATTTCAGTGTGAATGTGCTGAAATCCATTAAAAAAAATATTATTAATTAATAATAAATAATTATTAATAATTTCGAATTATGATGATGGTCGGAACTATGAGGTTGTAAAAACTGATGAGTTATGTGTGATGATCCACCAGACTCTGCACACGTATATTGTGTCAAGTTCCTATATTCGAACTCATCATTGAGACGCCATTATTATTACATCAGTTAAAATATTGAGCAAATATTCATCAGTAAAAATTATTATTAGTAAAAACCTTTTTCAGTAAAAACTATTTTTCTGTAAAAATTATTTTCAGCAAAAACTATTTTCAATAAAAATTATTTTCATTAAAAACTTTTTTTCTGTTAAAAATTATTTTCAGCAAAAATTATTTTCAGAAAAAACTAATTTCAGTAAAAATTATTTTCAGTAAAAATTAATTTCAGTAAAAATGGCTTTCAGTAAAAATGATTTTTAGTAAAAATTATTTTCAGAAAAAACTATTTTCAGTAAAAATGATTTTCAGTAAAAATTATTTTCAGAAAAAACTATTTTCAGTAAAAATATTTTTAGTAAAAACTATTTTTAGTAAAAATTATTTTCAATAAAAATTATTTTCAGTCAAAACGATTTTCAGTAAAAATTATTGTGTAAAAATTATTTTCAGTAAAAATTATTGTGAGTAACAACCTTTTTTAGGAAAAACTGTTTTGAGTAAAATTATTTTTCGTAAAAATTGTTTTCAGTTAAAATTGCTTTCAGTAAAAACTGTTTTCAGGAAAAATTATTTTCATTAAAAACTTTTTTTCTGTAAAAATTATTTTCAGCAAAAATTATTTTCAGAAAAAACTAATTTCAGTAAAAATTATTTTCAGTAAAAATTAATTTCAGTAAAAATGATTTTCAGTAAAAATGATTTTCAGTAAAAATTATTTTCAGAAAAAACTATTTTCAGTAAAAATGATTTTCAGTAAAAATTATTTTCAGAAAAAACTATTTTCAGTAAAAATATTTTTAGTAAAAACTATTTTTAGAAAAAATTATTTTCAATAAAAATTATTTTCAGTCAAAACGATTTTCAGTAAAAATTATTGTGTAAAACTTATTTTCAGTAAACATTATTGTGAGTAACAACCTTTTTAGGAAAAACTGTTTTGAGTAAAATTATTTTTCGTAAAAATTGTTTTCAGTTAAAATTGCTTTCAGTAAAAACTGTTTTCAGGAAAAATTATTTTTCGTAAAAATTGTTTTCAGTTAAAATTGCTTTCATTAAAAACTGTTTTCAGAAAAAATTATTATGTAAAAATTGTTTTCAGTTAAAATTATTTTTAGTAAAAACTCGTTTCAGTAAAAATTATTTTCGGTAAAAACTTTTTTAAGTAGAAACTATTTACAGTAAAAATCATTTTCAGTAAAACATCTTTTCAGTAAAAACCAATTTTCAGTAAAAATTGTTTAAAAACTGAAATTTTTTACCAAAACTGTAATTTACAATTAAATTATTTTTATGTTAATTTCTTTTTTGTATTTATTCAAATTCGTTAGGTTTGTAAAAATAAAAGTTGCTATTTTTAAGTAATTAAATATTATTTTAATTTAGTATTTAGTGGTCGAGATATAAAATGTTAAATATCCTCAAGCCATTTGAAGGGAAATTTTCTTTAAAGAAACTTTTTATAAAAACAAGAAGAATTTATGAGAGTGAAATGTCTGAAAAATTATACAATAGCACAAAAAAAATATCTCTTGATCCTTGTACCCGTAGAACAGTTGTCAGTACTTGCACGACATTTACAGTACACACATGTGACCAAACATAGCCAAATGAATTGGTTTATTTTCTAGCTGTAGTAACTGAATATCTTTAGTGTTATTATTATTGAAGTAATAATAATAATAATTCAATGGATTTTACTCTCATTCAATATTGATTTGGTTTTCGTCAAATTGCTGCCGCTGTCACATTGGGGCAACAAAATACAATTTGGGGGCTAATCGTGCGAAATAATTCACGTTCCACAATGTTTCGCGATACTAATTTGCAAAAAAAAAATCATTATTTGTTTCTTTTTTTCATTATTATTATTATTATTATTATTATTATTATTATTATAACTATTATTATTGTTGATATTTTTATTTTTATTGTAGTTACTATTCGAAAGGTCACTCAGTATTGATGATGTTGATGTGATTATTGTCGACAATATTAATAATGACATTAATCTAGGTTCACAAAAATGCACAAACACACACACACACACACACACACCCATGCCAGATAGTATGCATTATCGTCATCACCTCCCATAACAGCATCGGTTCTATTGGAGATCGCTCCATATTAAACAAAGTACGCAGCAAGGATATCAGCTCCATCACCCGTTTTACTTGGCCATAGTATCCATACACGTGGTCACAAAACAATACCATCGAAGGTGAACAATTTTTGATGTTATGAAATTTTCGCAAAATATCCTGTTCTAGGCTAAAGTTGTCCTTTTCATGTCACATAATAAAGTGGTTTGCGATTAAATTTAACAATGATTTTAATGAGCCTGACAATGGACGCCATTATAATATTCGGTTTGAAATTTTACCGACAGTTCACTTATAATGTTTAATTTTGACTAATGGTAGATGACATTTGTTCCGTTTTTTTTTTTTTTTTTGAATCCAACCAACAACAAAAAATAACAAATACAAAAACCGATGATACAAAAATATATATAAATAAAAATATGTGCAATAATATTTTAATTAATAAATATTTATATACGAACTCATTTTGATATGTGAAGATATTCGTTTGAAGAGAGAAGTCACCATTGATTAGTTTGGTAATATTTGTTAGTTAACATACTATAAATAAGACTACTTTTACTACAATTTATAAAAAAATATATTGTGATATTACGAGTACAATTATCAATAAAACGATGACTCAAGAAAGTTTTTCTCAAGTGACTTATGCGAAAAATATTTCCACAGAAAGAAAAAATTTACAAATCCTTCAAAATATATTTTATATTAAATAATTATTTCTATTTTTAAAAGAAATTACAAAAATATGCATCTGCATTTTATGAAATGTGTCAGTGAAGTTTTACAATAAATGTCATATAATATTTTCTATTCTATATAAAAAATGTTGTCAATTTTGTTTGATTTTATTATATTTAAATTTATAAAATTCAATTAATAATTGATTTTGAAAATAACTGACCCCGTTTAATTATAAAAATATTTGCATTAAATTCGAGAGACAACAAGTTATACTTTTACCTTTTTTATTTTTGCTTATAGAAATTTAGGGTTTTTTTTGTAATTAATTTTTTGTTAAAGTATTTTTAATATATTTTATTTTTGTTTTTACAATATTTAAAAAAGTCTCTACGACCTATTGTATTTGAAAGGTGTTATTTGTAACTGATTGTAAAACGGAATTTTAGTTTAAAGGATTTTGAAATTTTTTTTTTTTAAATTTAAAAAAAAGGAAAAAGAACACTAATTTTTTTTATTAGTTGAAATTGTGTTTTACGTCACTGAAACAGTAACGTCTGAACTGTCCTTAATGTCCTTAGTTATTATATTTACTCTTTAGTAAAAATATTACTGAGAATTACTTTTACACAAAAATTTTACTTTAATTACGCAACAAAGTCCCATGACGCAGAATTGCGAAATTTTTGTGATGTTAATTGGCTTCCACAATATATGAGAAATTGTCTGTATGTATACAGTCAATATTTATGGTTTAAAGGATTTAAAAACTAACATCCATCACGTAAATGAAAAATTACAACCCGAAATTAATGAGAAAGTTTTTCAAAAATTACATCTAGCACTGAAAAAATATTGTACATATCAGATTTTGATAATTAGTGTATAATTCTCAAGGATCAAGGATAAAAAAAATTAATCAGATGAATGCATTTCAATCAACTTTACTTTAAGAAATACAAATTGACTAACATTTGATCATAGAGAAAATCTCTTAAAAAAAAAACCCACCAAAAATCCATATTTACAATTATTTAGAAAAAAATGTATTTTTTTTTTCATTATAAAATGAAACAAAGTAAAAAAATTGAATTTTTTACGGTTTTTAATTGCAAGAAAAATATTGTTTAAGCAATAAACTTTGTAAAATTTTAATGCCTTATAAATGTCGCTCACGAATTAATTTTTATATTTTATTTCTATTATAAATTCATAGTAAAAATATACATACACGTACATTAAATTATTATATTATGAAATTTGTGTCGTGAAAAAAATGGTCTGTCACAACTTTTACAGAAGAAATGAAATATTTTCTACTGTGCACATACGCACTTGTTGCTATTTTAAGGAACTTGCGTTCGAGTAAATTTTTCAATCAAAGAGACCGAACGGCGTAATTATGGCTGTTTTTTTACGGCTCTCTTCGTCGAATGGGACCTGATGATATGCTTTGATGACATCAATTTTTATGAGAATGGTTTTTCCAGCAAAATTTTGAGCAAAATCATGGATGTGTGGAAGAGGATACCTGTCCGCAACCGTTATAGCGTTGAGTCGTCTACAACCGTTATAGCGTTGAGTCGTCTACAACCGTTATAGCGTTGAGTCGTCTACAACCGTTATAGCGTTGAGTCGTCTATAATATGTAGCGGACTGGACCATTGACTTTTACTTGGTTGGCAGATGGCTGCTCGCATCATGATTTCAAATTCCTTTTTACAGCATTTAATTTCTCGATGTCTAGTCGACGTGCACGTGAAAAAATGGGTTGTCCATTTGTAATTATTTGATGGTTGACATTCGACGTAAGTTTTTGTGAGTTGAATGATGGAGGTTGCGCTAAATCCCTAAATATATCGAAAATGTCAAAAAAATTGATTGATTTGTTGATGATGCTGATCCGTTGATAGGTGGCCAGTTGATAGATGCAATCGACGTTTATTTTTGTAATTTAATCAATCATCCGTTTGCACTTAATATCGACGAGTAAATTGAAATGGTCTAAAAAACAAGCGCCAATAATTGCTTGTTTGACGTCAGCAATAATGAATTGCCAAGGGAAATTTCTGCGAAATCCCAAATTTTCGTTTATGTGTGTTTTTCCAAACGTTTTTAGTTTTTATCAGTGTGCCATTTGCGGCGAAAAGTTGATAACTATCGGCGTTTGAAGTACGTGTACTACCGTAGTAGGCCTTTGGAATAACTGAAATGTTAGGACCCGTGTCAATCAAATATTTTCTGTTACTTTGGCGATCAAAAATGAAAAGACGTTTACTTTTCGAGGTGTCCACTTTGCTCGCCATTATTTCGGAAGTGGAAATAATTAGTTTCTTTAGTGGACGAAAATTTACAAGGTTCGGTACATTTTTGTGCCATTGCACCGAACTTGAAGTGATAATAGCAATATGGACTATTATTGTTAGGACGTGAAGTGGATCGTCTGCGATCTTTTGATTTAACGCGACTTTCTGAGCGTGCGCGATTATTCAAAAATTGGGAGAACTTTTTTGAAAGTTCCTCAATCTGGTGTGTTAAAGTGGAAATTTGAGGTGACATGTCGTCATAAGTTTGCCGTGAAATAGAGGCGGTTGCTACCTCCCTAAATTGTCGAAATGTTGTAATTTCTAAAATTTTGTCCGTCATGCTTGCAAAGCCGTCAGCAATGGAGATAACAGGACGAATTTGTTCTGGCAAACGTTCGATCCAAAGTGTTTTTAACGCCTCATCTCAGAGTGAATTATTTGACAGCTCGCGCATTTTTCGAAGAAGTTGTGATGGCTTGGCATCACCCAATTCGGTTTCTTTTAACAAAATACGCAGTTTTTGCTGATCAGAATGTGTGAATTCGGCTAAAATTCATGTTTTTAGTGTTTCGTATTTATTTAATAATGGCGGGTGTTCAATAATGTCAATGACTGGCTGTACAAATTGTGGATCCAACGATCTCAAAATGTGATTAAATTTCATTAAATCGGTTGTAATGCCAGCTAATAAGAACTGAGCTTCCATTTGCATAAAGTATAATTTTGGAGCTGTTTTGATGAATGGTGCTGGTTTGACAGGGTGTCGAATTTGATTTGCCGAATTATTTGGAAAAATATTGCTTGCATCTTGAAATTCTAGCGATAGAAAATTTGCCTTCGGTGAATTATTGGTTGCCATTGCGAAATTTTTCAAATTTTATTTAATAATAATAAAATTATCTCTGTATCTGTCGGTTAGGGCGGTAGTTTTCCAAAATCGCATCTTTCCTTAACAATCTGTTTGCTTGAATTCTCTCGAAACGTTTAAATATCCAATTTGGGTTCAGAACTCTTCTTCTACACACTCTGTTACTTCTGTTTACTGCGATTGCTGATGCTGACGCCACAGATGTAGTAACTTCCAGGCTATTCTAGCTGATGTACCACTTTATGTTCAGCTTCTATGGTACCCGAGTTTGCTGCTGCTGTTTGACTGTTGCTATTGCGTTAAGTTAACTTTGCTTTTGTTGTCTCTTTTCTATCTGTCAGTGCAATTTCACAAACAAAATTCCCGTCACGAATAACTAAATACCGTACATACACAAATGCACTGCCAGTTAAAATAACAATCTCCTCTTCTTGTTTCTCTTCAGATTTTTCGCTGAAAATTTGTGCTCATGTATATATTGTAGTCAGTTAATATAATTTTCTTCTTTTTGCCTTTAGTACGCTTTTAACAAATTCCGTATTTGAGAAATTACAGTTCTTATCAATTTATAACACATTATTTAAATTTCATATTTTATTTATTATGTAATATACCAATTTGTTTTTGTAAATAAATTATAAAATTCGCTTAGTTTATCTTTCATATTAAAAGCTATGATATGGTTTTCATGTTAAGTTAGCGCGTGTTAATGCTGAGTGCTATCGTACGACTGAATGTGCAACGCACATTTATTGCCATGGTGCTCAGCTGTGTGCAAGGGAATGAACATACATGTCATGTGTAGTATGCATGTTGTGTGTATGTGTGTATGAATGTTTTATTTTTAAATCCAATTGCCACACCTTAAAAGTGAGAAAGAATTTTCCCAATAAAATTTTTTTGAAATCTCATAAATGTTGTTATATGTTTCATATTTTTTTGTTTGAAGAAAAAATACCTGAAAATTCCTAAAAAAATTAATTAAAAATAAAGTTAAAAACGAGAAAAAATACTAATATAAAAAAAGGAAATAAATAAACCGAACAATTTTTTAATCAAATTTGGAAGAGAATTTAAACGGAACAAAAATTTTACAACGAAATATATTAACTAGTAAATTAATAGAGATTTGGCGGAAAATTAATAACTAACAGAAGAGAAAGTTTAGTCAAAGAAAAAGAGAATGTACAAATCTTTGTTTTTTTTTTTTAATTTTTTTTAATTGCAAAATCCAATCAATTGTTAAATATTTTTAATATTGTAAACGATTTTTTTCTTTCTGAGATTGTATTATATAAATTACCAATTTTGAAACAAAAAATTTATAAGACAATTATACATTTTGATTAAATAAGTTGTATTTGGTTTTGATACTCAAAAATAATCTGTAACATTAATTTACTAGAAATAAACATTCAGTAATTTACTAGAAATAAACATTTTATAATGAATTTTAACTAAACAGTATTTTTATTCAGATTTCCTTCTTTCCACAAATACCCGGTCCTACCATAGCACTGCCCTAAGATGGGCTGAAAGAGATCATCGTCGAGAATACAAGGGGCAATCCAAATAAGTATATATTCGCCAAAGAGTGCCATATGGCAGTTGGGGCAGGCCAGAGAGAGAATTTTCATCTAAAGCTCTCCCAATCAAGTCAACGGTCGGATCCATCCAGTTTTTTCTTCTTTTTTTTTAGTTTCCTTAAGAAATCTTTTTTTTCTTTCTCTTAAATTTTTGTTTTGTTTTCCTGACTTTTTTCCCGATTTCCCATTTTTACCTTCGCAACATTTTACCTTCCCTCTTTAAGTTTTGTTTTTATTTTTTTCATTTATTTTTGCTCTTTTGCTTCGTTTATTATTTGTTTTCTTCCCTTCACTTCCCATAGAGGACTTAAAACCGTCGGGTGTTTCCATTATTTCCTTTATGTTTTGGCATGATTTTTTTTCTGCTTATGGTGGATGTGAGAGCACATCTCAGCACCAATTTTGAGCCTCCTCACAATTATCCCAGAAAGCTACGAGTAGCTTGAAGCATGTATACTTCAAGCTATTCTTGTTATCGTCCCGTCCAACACCCAAGGAATTGTTCTCTCTCTAAATTTTTTTCTTCCAAACCGTAAATATCAATATCAAAAATAGTTTCTAAATGTAAAAATTTTAAGTGGAAATGTTACCAATTAGGAACTAAAACTGTTAATGTTATTGGGTACGCATAATTCTTCGTATTGACAAACTCTTCGTACCGCACTGTAGGTTGAATATTATGTTTTGTAAATTTCTAGAAATTGTAAATATTTGGATCATTAATCAACATTTAAATATGTTAGATGGTATAAGAACAGCAAATATACTTACAACTTGTAAATACATTCACTATTTCTAATGCTAGAAGTTATGATTAAGGGTAACGTGTACCGTTATCTTGTATGAGTTTTCAATTGAACTTGTACCATTATTTTGTATGAGTTTTCAATTATTTTATCTGTAAAATAATTTTAACATTGAGCAGAAAGCCATAATTAAATCGCTACATATTTAGCTATTGATTATGAAGATGATGGATTAAGATACAAAATACGAAATTAGATTGTCAGTATCTATTAGGATAATAACGCAAATTAAGAGTTTGCAATGCTCAACAGATTGAAATACACATTATTTGACTACTATCAAATGATATTATTTAAGATATATGTACGAAGTCTGTTCAAAAAGTATCGCGAAATTTGAATTTCCGCGGGTTACGTATATTCGATTTTTTGTGGCGTTATGTTGGTACTCATGTCGCTCACTTATGCCGACAAGATCGGCCATTTTGAATGTTCCGTTAATTTTTGACAGCTGCTTTGCTTGCACGTGTTTTGGTTCGTCTTCGATTTTTGCCCATTCCGGAAAATGGATCAAAGAATCTGTTTCGGGTTAATCGAAGAAAACTGTAAGCAAAACCTTCACTTTCGACCGCACTTGGCGCGCTTTTTCGGTCTTGGCTCGTGCGGCAGCTTCCATTGGGATGATTGAGCTTTGGTTTCCACGTCATAATCATAAACCCATGATTCGTCACCAGTTATGACCCTCTGGAGCAAATTTGGGTCATCGCGGACAGAGTCCAATAGATCCTTACCAATGTTAATGGGATGCAGATTCATAACCTTTTTGAACAGACCTCGTAAATGATCATCCAATTTGTGGTATGGAAAATAAAAATTAATAAAATATACTTTAAATTCGGATTTTAATAAAATTTTTATTATATTATATTAACCCAATTTTGCCATTATATATATTGAATAATTTAATTTAAATATCTCTCGCAAAACTACTAGAAAGACTCGTCCTTAACTTTCTTTAAAACTTGAAGGCAGTTGTTTTTTAAGTACTCTTAAAAATATTTTTTTTACAAGAAAATGATTAACGGCATCAAATTGCATGCTTTTGTAGGTCAATCTTATTAGCTGCAGTCGATAACAATAACCTTTCGGACGTTTTCAGAAGTTTATAGTGAATAAATACCTTTCGGACCTCACCAGATACATCTTCGAACCGTTCATGAATCTGACTCTTCTGGCTTTACCTTATTTAAGATTATTGTAGTAAATCTATTTTTCATCGCTTGTAACAATGCGATGGAAAAAACACAAATTAGGACCATCAATGCCAAAAGAAAAAGATCTTTCCAATTCTCTACTTTAATAGATACAGGACCTGAAGCGCTTGAGTTGGATCTTTATCATATAATTCTAAGTGTTCTGCCTCTTCAAATTTTTTCGGTGCCCCTTCACGATTAACTTTCGAATCACTTTTCCCAAGCATACAGTACTAAAGTAGAACTACCCAAAAATGGCCTATGTCAGTATAATGATTGAAATTTTCAAATCTAAAATAAAAAATTTTCTTCACGTTAACTGAACCTTCCTTGGAGGAAACACTCAACCAAATTGGCGAAGGTATTTCTAGGATTAAAAGAAAAACCGTCATTCCTCCACGAATGTCAGAAACGAAAATGCAATCCAGGAAAATACGCGTCTGGACCGACAAATTCCATGAGAATCCTGGGTATTACCACTACCGAAAGAAGAAGCTGAACTGTCCATCGTTAAATTTGGTGAAGATTCTGGTTGCTTATAAATGTAAGATTAGACAAAGTAAGGCAATCAGAGTAACTAACACCCTGATCTACTCCCTCACTTTATGTGCCAGAATGCACCAGCCGCAGAGTAAAGTAAAGTCAAACCGGACTTCACCGGTAGACGCTATCCATATTAAAACTAGTCGAAAACCTATCTTTAATAAATTCCGCTAAATCCTAATCTATAAGAATGACAATCTCTTAAAAAATTTGTGTCCACCATTTCCTTGTAGATTTTTGAAATGGAAAGAAGTCCATCCAGCATTTTTTTGTATATCCTCAATTAATTGCAGTTGAGACCGTACATCTGCCACTAAAATTTCAAACTTTAACACTTGCTGACCGAATGACATTTAACACTTTCAGTTATGCGTAGACAAACAGACTGGAGCAACGGCGAACCCATAAAAACTCAACTTCCATCGCGAATTATTAGCAGAACTTCTCAGAATTCGTATCGTAACCAACTTCATCCTTCATGCCATTTCTGTGCCGTTCAATTAATCATTCTCCATATTTTAAATATCGCTTAACCTAGAAATTCTTTTTGCATAGGACTTCTTCCAAAATGGAGCTCCTTTTCCAAGTCATATCTTTAAAAGTAATTAATATGATCCATAAAATTTATCGACATCAAATTGCCCATCCAACTAATTTATCGAATTAGGTAAATTGGTAACGCCAGCCTGCACGTAAAATGAAGTCGCCAAATGGCCTCATGGTCTTGGCGCTACATAATAGCTTTTTAAAAAGAATAAAAAAGTATAATTTATATTTAATTTGATCGCAAAATATCGAAATTTAATTTTTGTCTAAAAATATTCACCAGAAAGTATTTTTGTTTACAGAATTTACAAGACATTACAATTGAAGGGTTTGTCAATTTCTTTTTCTTATTCAAATCATCAAATCTAAAATAGTGTAAATTTTTTTATTGAATAGCCTCTAAATTATTATATTATGAAATTTGTGACACATAAAAAAAGAGTTCACTCATAATTTACAGGAGAAATGAAAGTTTTTCTACTGTGCCAGGGTAGTTTTTCACTTGTTGTTAATCTGAGGAACTTGCGTGCGAGTAGATTTTTCAATCGGAGGAGGCGGGCAGCTATCATAATATACAGAATGGATCGGACAGCAGGTCATATGAATGCAAATAGCATAAATTGGTAAATACCGAAGCATCAGACATGGATGAGGAATAAAATCAAAATATTCATCAAAAGTTTTAGAAACCAATTTTTTTCTACAACTTCTAATGAATATTCTGATCTTGTTCCTTATCCGTGGCTGATGCTTCGGTATTTACCAATTTATTCCACTTTGAAATTTTTTCATCCAGCATCATTTGCTTAAAATGTTGCTTTGAAAGATTTAATATTTTCCGTCTATTCATTGGATTTCAGTGTGAATGTGCTGAAATCCATTAAAAAAAATATTATTAATTAATAATAAATAATTATTAATAATTTCGAATTATGATGATGGTCGGAACTATGAGGTTGTAAAAACTGATGAGTTATGTGTGATGATCCACCAGACTCTGCACACGTATATTGTGTCAAGTTCCTATATTCGAACTCATCATTGAGACGCCATTATTATTACATCAGTTAAAATATTGAGCAAATATTCATCAGTAAAAATTATTATTAGTAAAAACCTTTTTCAGTAAAAACTATTTTTCTGTAAAAATTATTTTCAGCAAAAACTATTTTCAATAAAAACTATTTTCAGTAAAAATTATTTTCATTAAAAACTTTTTTTCTGTAAAAATTATTTTCAGCAAAAATTATTTTCAGAAAAAACTAATTTCAGTAAAAATTATTTTCAGTAAAAATTAATTTCAGTAAAAATGATTTTCAGTAAAAATGATTTTCAGTAAAAATTATTTTCAGAAAAAACTTTTCAGTAAAAATGATTTTCAGTAAAAATTATTTTCAGAAAAAACTATTTTCAGTAAAAATATTTTTAGTAAAAACTATTTTTAGTAAAAATTATTTTCAGTCAAAACGATTTTCAGTAAAAGTTATTGTGTAAAAATTATTTTCAGTAAAAATTATTGTGAGTAACAACCTTTTTAGGAAAAACTGTTTTGAGTAAAATTATTTTTCGTAAAAATTGTTTTCAGTTAAAATTGCTTTCAGTAAAAACTGTTTTCAGGAAAAATTATTTTTCGTAAAAATTGTTTTCAGTTAAAATTGCTTTCATTAAAAACTGTTTTCAGAAAAAATTATTATGTAAAAATTGTTTTCAGTTAAAATTATTTTTAGTAAAAACTCGTTTCAGTAAAAATTATTTTCGGTAAAAACTTTTTTAAGTAGAAACTATTTACAGTAAAAATCATTTTCAGTAAAACATCTTTTCAGTAAAAACCAATTTTCAGTAAAAATTGTTTAAAAACTGAAATTTTTTACCAAAACTGTAATTTACAATTAAATTATTTTTATGTTAATTTCTTTTTTGTATTTATTCAAATTCGTTAGGTTTGTAAAAATAAAAGTTGCTATTTTTAAGTAATTAAATATTATTTTAATTTAGTATTTAGTGGTCGAGATATAAAATGTTAAATATCCTCAAGCCATTTGAAGGGAAATTTTCTTTAAAGAAACTTTTTATAAAAACAAGAAGAATTTATGAGAGTGAAATGTCTGAAAAATTATACAATAGCACAAAAAAAATATCTCTTGATCCTTGTACCCGTAGAACAGTTGTCAGTACTTGCACGACATTTACAGTACACACATGTGACCAAACATAGCCAAATGAATTGGTTTATTTTCTAGCTGTAGTAACTGAATATCTTTAGTGTTATTATTATTGAAGTAATAATAATAATAATAATTCAATGGATTTTACTCTCATTCAAAATTGATTTGGTTTTCGTCAAATTGCTGCCGCTGTCACATTGGGGCAACAAAATACAATTTGGGGGCTAATCGTGCGAAATAATTCACGTTCCACAATGTTTCGCGATACTAATTTGCAAAAAAAAAATCATTATTTGTTTCTTTTTTTCATTATTATTATTATTATTATTATTATTATTATTATTATAACTAGTATTATTGTTGATATTTTTATTTTTATTGTAGTTACTATTCGAAAGGTCACTCAGTATTGATGATGTTGATGTGATTATTGTCGACAATATTAATAATGACATTAATCTAGGTTCACAAAAATGCACAAACACACACACACACACACACACACACACACCCATGCCAGATAGTATGCATTATCGTCATCACCTCCCATAACAGCATCGGTTCTATTGGAGATCGCTCCATATTAAACAAAGTACGCAGCAAGGATATCAGCTCCATCACCCGTTTTACTTGGCCATAGTATCCATACACGTGGTCACAAAACAATACCATCGAAGGTGAACAATTTTTGATGTTATGAAATTTTCGCAAAATATCCTGTTCTAGGCTAAAGTTGTCCTTTTCATGTCACATAATAAAGTGGTTTGCGATTAAATTTAACAATGATTTTAATGAGCCTGACAATGGACGCCATTATAATATTCGGTTTGAAATTTTACCGACAGTTCACTTATAATGTTTAATTTTGACTAATGGTAGATGACATTTGTTCCGTTTTTTTTTTTTTTTTGAATCCAACCAACAACAAAAAATAACAAATACAAAAACCGATGATACAAAAATATATATAAATAAAAATATGTGCAATAATATTTTAATTAATAAATATTTATATACGAACTCATTTTGATATGTGAAGATATTCGTTTGAAGAGAGAAGTCACCATTGATTAGTTTGGTAATATTTGTTAGTTAACATACTATAAATAAGACTACTTTTACTACAATTTATAAAAAAATATATTGTGATATTACGAGTACAATTATCAATAAAACGATGACTCAAGAAAGTTTTTCTCAAGTGACTTATGCGAAAAATATTTCCACAGAAAGAAAAAATTTACAAATCCTTCAAAATATATTTTATATTAAATAATTATTTCTATTTTTAAAAGAAATTACAAAAATATGCATCTGCATTTTATGAAATGTGTCAGTGAAGTTTTACAATAAATGTCATATAATATTTTCTATTCTATATAAAAAATGTTGTCAATTTTGTTTGATTTTATTATATTTAAATTTATAAAATTCAATTAATAATTGATTTTGAAAATAACTGACCCCGTTTAATTATAAAAATATTTGCATTAAATTCGAGAGACAACAAGTTATACTTTTACCTTTTTTATTTTTGCTTATAGAAATTTAGGGTTTTTTTTGTAATTAATTTTTTGTTAAAGTATTTTTAATATATTTTATTTTTGTTTTTACAATATTTAAAAAAGTCTCTACGACCTATTGTATTTGAAAGGTGTTATTTGTAACTGATTGTAAAACGGAATTTTAGTTTAAAGGATTTTGAAATTTTTTTTTTTTAAATTTAAAAAAAAGGAAAAAGAACACTAATTTTTTTTATTAGTTGAAATTGTGTTTTACGTCACTGAAACAGTAACGTCTGAACTGTCCTTAATGTCCTTAGTTATTATATTTACTCTTTAGTAAAAATATTACTGAGAATTACTTTTACACAAAAATTTTACTTTAATTACGCAACAAAGTCCCATGACGCAGAATTGCGAAATTTTTGTGATGTTAATTGGCTTCCACAATATATGAGAAATTGTCTGTATGTATACAGTCAATATTTATGGTTTAAAGGATTTAAAAACTAACATCCATCACGTAAATGAAAAATTACAACCCGAAATTAATGAGAAAGTTTTTCAAAAATTACATCTAGCACTGAAAAAATATTGTACATATCAGATTTTGATAATTAGTGTATAATTCTCAAGGATCAAGGATAAAAAAAATTAATCAGATGAATGCATTTCAATCAACTTTACTTTAAGAAATACAAATTGACTAACATTTGATCATAGAGAAAATCTCTTAAAAAAAAAACCCACCAAAAATCCATATTTACAATTATTTAGAAAAAAATGTATTTTTTTTTTCATTATAAAATGAAACAAAGTAAAAAAATTGAATTTTTTACGGTTTTTAATTGCAAGAAAAATATTGTTTAAGCAATAAACTTTGTAAAATTTTAATGCCTTATAAATGTCGCTCACGAATTAATTTTTATATTTTATTTCTATTATAAATTCATAGTAAAAATATACATACACGTACATTAAATTATTATATTATGAAATTTGTGTCGTGAAAAAAATGGTCTGTCACAACTTTTACAGAAGAAATGAAATATTTTCTACTGTGCACATACGCACTTGTTGCTATTTTAAGGAACTTGCGTTCGAGTAAATTTTTCAATCAAAGAGACCGAACGGCGTAATTATGGCTGTTTTTTACGGCTCTCTTCGTCGAATGGGACCTGATGATATGCTTTGATGACATCAATTTTTATGAGAATGGTTTTTCCAGCAAAATTTTGAGCAAAATCATGGATGTGTGGAAGAGGATACCTGTCCGCAACCGTTATAGCGTTGAGTCGTCTACAACCGTTATAGCGTTGAGTCGTCTATAATATGTAGCGGACTGGACCATTAACTTTTACTTGGTTGGCAGATGGCTGCTCGCATCATGATTTCAAATTCCTTTTTACAGCATTTAATTTCTCGATGTCTAGTCGACGTGCACGTGAAAAAATGGGTTGTCCATTTGTAATTATTTGATGGTTGACATTCGACGTAAGTTTTTGTGAGTTGAATGATGGAGGTTGCGCTAAATCCCTAAATATATCGAAAATGTCAAAAAAATTGATTGATTTGTTGATGATGCTGATCCGTTGATAGGTGGCCAGTTGATAGATGCAATCGACGTTTATTTTTGTAATTTAATCAATCATCCGTTTGCACTTAATATCGACGAGTAAATTGAAATGGTCTAAAAAACAAGCGCCAATAATTGCTTGTTTGACGTCAGCAATAATGAATTGCCAAGGGAAATTTCTGCGAAATCCCAAATTTTCGTTTATGTGTGTTTTTCCAAACGTTTTTAGTTTTTATCAGTGTGCCATTTGCGGCGAAAAGTTGATAACTATCGGCGTTTGAAGTACGTGTACTACCGTAGTAGGCCTTTGGAATAACTGAAATGTTAGGACCCGTATCAATCAAATATTTTCTGTTACTTTGGCGATCAAAAATGAAAAGACGTTTACTTTTCGAGGTGTCCACTTTGCTCGCCATTATTTCGGAAGTGGAAATAATTAGTTTCTTTAGTGGACGAAAATTTACAAGGTTCGGTACATTTTTGTGCCATTGCACCGAACTTGAAGTGATAATAGCAATATGGACTATTATTGTTAGGACGTGAAGTGGATCGTCTGCGATCTTTTGATTTAACGCGACTTTCTGAGCGTGCGCGATTATTCAAAAATTGGGAGAACTTTTTTGAAAGTTCCTCAATCTGGTGTGTTAAAGTGGAAATTTGAGGTGACATGTCGTCAGAAGTTTGCCGTGAAGTAGAGGCGGTTGCTACCTCGCTAAATTGTCGAAATGTTGTAATTTCTAAAATTTTGTCCGTCATGCTTGCAAAGCCGTCAGCAATGGAGATAACAGGACGAATTTGTTCTGGCAAACGTTCGATCCAAAGTGTTTTTAACGCCTCATCTCAGAGTAAATTATTTGACAGCTCGCGCATTTTTCGAAGAAGTTGTGATGGCTTGGCATCACCCAATTCGGTTTCTTTTAACAAAATACGCAGTTTTTGCTGATCAGAATGTGTGAATTCGGCTAAAATTCATGTTTTTAGTGTTTCGTATTTATTTAATAATGGCGGGTGTTCAATAATGTTAATGACTGGCTGTAGAAATTGTGGATCCAACGATCTCAAAATGTGATTAAATTTCGTTAAATCGGTTGTAATGCCAGCTAATAAGAACTGAGCTTTTGATGAATGGTGCTGGTTTGACAGGGTGTCGAATTTGATTTGCCGAATTATTTGGAAAAATATTGCTTGCATCTTGAAATTCTAGCGATAGAAAATTTGCCTTCGGTGAATTATTGGTTGCCATTGCGAAATTTTTCAAATTTTATTTAATAATAATAAAATTATCTCTGTATCTGTCGGTTAGGGCGGTAGTTTTCCAAAATTGCATCTTTCCTTAACAATCTGTTTGCTTGAATTCTCTCGAAACGTTTAAATATCCAATTTGGGTTCAGAACTCTTCTTCTACACACTCTGTTACTTCTGTTTACTGCGATTGCTAACGCTGACGCCACAGATGTAGTAACTTCCAGGCTATTCTAGCTGATGTACCACTTTATGTTCAGCTTCTATGGTACCCGAGTTTGCTGCTGCTGTTTGACTGTTGCTATTGCGTTAAGTTAACTTTGCTTTTGTTGTCTCTTTTTTATCTGTCAGTGCAATTTCACAAACAAAATTCCCGTCACGAATAACTAAATACCGTACATACACAAATGCACTGCCAGTTAAAATAACAATCTCCTCTTCTTGTTTCTCTTCAGATTTTTCGCTGAAAATTTGTGCTCATGTATATATTGTAGTCAGTTAATATAATTTTCTTCTTTTTGCCTTTAGTACGCTTTTAACAAATTCCGTATTTGAGAAATTACAGTTCTTATCAATTTATAACACATTATTTAAATTTCATATTTTATTTATTATGTAATATACCAATTTGTTTTTGTAAATAAATTATAAAATTCGCTTAGTTTATCTTTCATATTAAAAGCTATGATATGGTTTTCATGTTAAGTTAGCGCGTGTTAATGCTGAGTGCTATCGTACGACTGAATGTGCAACGCACATTTATTGCCATGGTGCTCAGCTGTGTGCAAGGGAATGAACATACATGTCATGTGTAGTATGCATGTTGTGTGTATGTGTGTATGAATGTTTTATTTTTAAATCCAATTGCCACACCTTAAAAGTGAGAAAGAATTTTCCCAATAAAATTTTTTTGAAATCTCATAAATGTTGTTATATGTTTCATATTTTTTTGTTTGAAGAAAAAATACCTGAAAATTCCTAAAAAAATTAATTAAAAATAAAGTTAAAAACGAGAAAAAATACTAATATAAAAAAAGGAAATAAATAAACCGAACAATTTTTTAATCAAATTTGGAAGAGAATTTAAACGGAACAAAAATTTTACAACGAAATATATTAACTAGTAAATTAATAGAGATTTGGCGGAAAATTAATAACTAACAGAAGAGAAAGTTTAGTCAAAGAAAAAGAGAATGTACAAATCTTTGTTTTTTTTTTTTTAATTTTTTTTAATTGCAAAATCCAATCAATTGTTAAATATTTTTAATATTGTAAACGATTTTTTTCTTTCTGAGATTGTATTATATAAATTACCAATTTTGAAACAAAAAATTTATAAGACAATTATACATTTTGATTAAATAAGTTGTATTTGGTTTTGATACTCAAAAATAATCTGTAACATTAATTTACTAGAAATAAACATTCAGTAATTTACTAGAAATAAACATTTTATAATGAATTTTAACTAAACAGTATTTTTATTCAGATTTCCTTCTTTCCACAAATACCCGGTCCTACCATAGCACTGCCCTAAGATGGGCTGAAAGAGATCATCGTCGAGAATACAAGGGGCAATCCAAATAAGTATATATTCGCCAAAGAGTGCCATAGGGCAGTTGGGGCAGGCCAGAGAGAGAATTTTCATCTAAAGCTCTCCCAATCAAGTCAACGGTCGGATCCATCCAGTTTTTTCTTCTTTTTTTTTAGTTTCCTTAAGAAATCTTTTTTTTCTTTCTCTTAAATTTTTGTTTTGTTTTCCTGACTTTTTTCCCGATTTCCCATTTTTACCTTCGCAACATTTTACCTTCCCTCTTTAAGTTTTGTTTTTATTTTTTTCATTTATTTTTGCTCTTTTGCTTCGTTTATTATTTGTTTTCTTCCCTTCACTTCCCATAGAGGACTTAAAACCGTCGGGTGTTTCCATTATTTCCTTTATGTTTTGGCATGATTTTTTTTCTGCTTATGGTGGATGTGAGAGCACATCTCAGCACCAATTTTGAGCCTCCTCACAATTATCCCAGAAAGCTACGAGTAGCTTGAAGCATGTATACTTCAAGCTATTCTTGTTATCGTCCCGTCCAACACCCAAGGAATTGTTCTCTCTCTAAATTTTTTTCTTCCAAACCGTAAATATCAATATCAAAAATAGTTTCTAAATGTAAAAATTTTAAGTGGAAATGTTACCAATTAGGAACTAAAACTGTTAATGTTATTGGGTACGCATAATTCTTCGTATTGACAAACTCTTCGTACCGCACTGTAGGTTGAATATTATGTTTTGTAAATTTCTAGAAATTGTAAATATTTGGATCATTAATCAACATTTAAATATGTTAGATGGTATAAGAACAGCAAATATACTTACAACTTGTAAATACATTCACTATTTCTAATGCTAGAAGTTATGATTAAGGGTAACGTGTACCGTTATCTTGTATGAGTTTTGAATTGAACTTGTACCATTATTTTGTATGAGTTTTCAATTATTTTATCTGTAAAATAATTTTAACATTGAGCAGAAAGCCATAATTAAATCGCTACATATTTAGCTATTGATTATGAAGATGATGGATTAAGATACAAAATATGAAATTAGATTGTCAGTATCTATTAGGATAATAACGCAAATTAAGAGTTTGCAATGCTCAACAGATTGAAATACACATTATTTGACTACTATCAAATGATATTATTTAAGATATATGTACGAAGTCTGTTCAAAAAGTATCGCGAAATTTGAATTTCCGCGGGTTACGTATATTCGATTTTTTGTGGCGTTATGTTGGTACTCATGTCGCTCACTTATGCCGACAAGTTCGGCCATTTTGAATGTTCCGTTAATTTTTGACAGCTGCTTTGCTTGCACGTGTTTTGGTTCGTCTTCGATTTTTGCCCATTCCGGAAAATGGATCAAAGAATCTGTTTCGGGTTAATCGAAGAAAACTGTAAGCAAAACCTTCACTTTCGACCGCACTTGGCGCGCTTTTTCGGTCTTGGCTCGTGCGGCAGCTTCCATTGGGATGATTGAGCTTTGGTTTCCACGTCATAATCATAAACCCATGATTCGTCACCAGTTATGACCCTCTGGAGCAAATTTGGGTCATCGCGGACAGAGTCCAACAGATCCTTACCAATGTTAATGGGATGCAAATTCATAACCTTTTTGAACAGACCTCGTAAATGATCATCCAATTTGTGGTATGGAAAATAAAAATTAATAAAATATACTTTAAATTCGGATTTTAATAAAATTTTTATTATATTATATTAACCCAATTTTGCCATTATATATATTGAATAATTTAATTTAAATATCTCTCGCAAAACTACTAGAAAGACTCGTCCTTAACTTTCTTTAAAACTTGAAGGCAGTTGTTTTTTAAGTACTCTTAAAAATATTTTTTTTACAAGAAAATGATTAACGGCATCAAATTGCATGCTTTTGTAGGTCAATCTTATTAGCTGCAGTCGATAACAATAACCTTTCGGACGTTTTCAGAAGTTTATAGTGAATAAATACCTTTCGGACCTCACCAGATACATCTTCGAACCGTTCATGAATCTGACTCTTCTGGCTTTACCTTATTTAAGATTATTGTAGTAAATCTATTTTTCATCGCTTGTAACAATGCGATGGAAAAAACACAAATTAGGACCATCAATGCCAAAAGAAAAAGATCTTTCCAATTCTCTACTTTAATAGATACAGGACCTGAAGCACTTGAGTTGGATCTTTATCATATAATTCTAAGTGTTCTGCCTCTTCAAATTTTTTCGGTGCCCCTTCACGATTAACTTTCGAATCCCTTTTCCCAAGCATACAGTACTAAAGTAGAACTACCCAAAAATGGCATATGTCAGTATAATGATTGAAATTTTCAAATCTAAAATAAAAAATTTTCTTCACATTATAATCGAACAACAGCTACAGCTCTTGTAAGCTTACCCATGGGACCTTAAAACACGAGTATAACATTTTCATCGAACACGAATTTTTCTCTTTATAAAAGGCAATAACTTCTTCTCATACCATTAATTATAAGAAATGAAATTTCCGCTTCTTTACTTAACGTTAACAAAAATCGAATTGAATTTCCTATTTGCTCGATAAAATGTAATTGGTCATTTAGGTCCGCTATGATTGAGGTCACATTCAAGATGATGTGATAAATCTGCTATTCAAGTAACTTATATATCATCGTATATTTAAATTTTAGAAATAATTGTATGAATAATTTTTTTAAATTGATCCTTTTCCAAATTAATTCCTTAAATATATCATTATTTTAATATAAACAATTTGCTAAAAATATTTTCAAATGTGCTGATATGTATATATGTGCGAATAATGGGCATATGTAACCCCAGAAATATTGATAATAATAAAAGTAATAAGAAATTCATAATTTTATATAATACAAGCAATAATTAACGAAATAAGAGAATTGGCAGAAAGAAAAAATGGAAAAACCGGTTGATCTTAAATTGTTTTATTATTTATTATCATTATTATTATTATTATTTTATATTTTTTTGTATTACTTTTTTATTTTTCATCAAATTATTTATATAGTTTATACCTTTTTTTTTGAATTTTCCTCTCGCTTTTAATAAATCAATTATATGTCTTTATATTTATATTTAAATTAATAATTATATTTAGCTCTTATATATTCAATCTCATTATATGGTATATAATTACATGTTTCATTTTATTGATTTTTCCTCATTCTTTTGCATTTCTTTTTAATATTTAATATTTATTTATAATAATTTATTATATATACATATACATACACAAATGTATAGGTGTATATAAATGAATTTATCTCAATACTAATGAATTTCTTAATCGAATATCAAAAATAAAATAAATTACTATTATGTGATCCTTAATAATTTAAATTTCTTTTATATTACCGTTTATTTTTTTCAACTTTTCTAAATTTTTTTTGTATAAGTATTTTTCTTCGATTTTCCACTTTACTAAAAAATTTTTTTTTTTTTTTAAATTTTGACTTAAAAAAAGATTTTCTTTTGTATAATATTTGTATATTTATATAAAATTTCCTATCATCCCCTTTTCTAATTTTCACCCGCCCTTACATTATTATGTACTCGTATGTGTATACTTTATTTCAATATTAACAATTTCCAAATATATTTATATATTATTATTATACAAATCAATAGAAATATTCAATTTAACTGCCATTCACGATTATCATTTTAGAAAATGCTTTCGTAAGCAAATTTGTCATATTTCGATGCTGTTTGTATCAAAAAGAAAAGAAAACGGCAAAAAATTGAACTTAAAATATTCATCTATACATATTTACCCAAAAATAAAGAGGGAATAAATATCATAACTAAAAAAGGGGAAAATAAATAAATCAAAACAAAAACCAAATATTTTAAATACATTTTTGCATAGTTTTATTACGCACTTAGTCATTGTTCTTTTTTCTCATAATCTTCTTCTTCAATATAATTTCATTTAGTTATTTTTATTTATCTATATAATTTTGTTTTATTTGTTTAAATTAATTTATATATATATATATATATATACATGTATATATATATATATATATATATATATAATTATATATATATATATATATACATGTATATATATATATACATTTATATGTATATAATATACGTTCATTCACATGCTTTGCTTTCGCATTATTTATTACTATTACTATTATTATTTATTTTGATTGTTAGATTTAATATTAACACATTCATATATTATTAACGTAATTTTTATATTCTTTTACACTTCATTCATGCATTCTAATTTTCTCTTTCAAATTATATAGAAATAGAAGGAAATATATGTTTTTTTTAATCAAAAATAAAAAACTTAAATAAATTTTCATTTGATTGATATACATTCACACGCGATAAAACTGTGTTATTACAATTGTTCATTTATGTATGTATGTTTATTTTTTATGGTGAAATTTATTAGTTTTTTTTATATATTTTTTTCTCTTTTTTTTTATTAAAATCATATTAACACGTAAATAAAATAAAATTAGTAATTGCTCGAATACTAAATACAAATAATTTGAGAATTTCTTTTTTTTGTATATCATAAATCGACATATGCTTTTTTATTTATTTCGATAGGTAATTATAATATTAAAATAAAAAAAAACGAAAATAATCTTAATTAACGACGATAAAAAATAATTAATAACACATTTTACAATGAATATAGTTGAGGACTAAAAAATTAAACACGATGCCGCATGACAATCTATTATTTTGGAACAAAAAATGTATGATTCGGATTCGGCTGACCGGACATGCCACCTGGTTGATTATTCATCTGGCTTCGTGTCGATGTAGCATATAATTGCTGCTGGAAGTTATGATACTGTTGAGCATAGTTGGGATCCGCTGTAGACGGCCCCACAAATTGTGATGACTTGAAGTTTCCGCCGGGCGCTTGCCCTCCCATAGATGGTGGAAGCGGTTGACTTGTATCCGGTGGTCCGCCGGCGGACATTTGTGGAGGCTGGTTGGGTCCGCCCGGCCCATTTGGCCCACCTACATTCATTGGACTACCCTTAGAGCCGGGCGCAAACATTTGATTGCCTGGAAACATGGACGGGTCGTTAGGACCATTCGGTGGTCCATTACTGAACGGATGATGATGGTGTACACCACCACCGGGCATGTGAGGTGGTCCCGACATTCTTACCATACCGCCTTGACCAGGAGGCCGTAAGCCACGCATCATCATATTTTGATTCATCATTGGTCCTCCCGGTCCCATTCCTCCCATGTTCATCATGCCGCTACCATCTGCTCCCATTCCGCCACTTTGATCCATATGTGCATTCATACCCATACCACCTGGTCCACCTTGGCCCATTTGATTACAATTTTGATAAAAAGGCATGTTTTGGCCAGATGGCACTTTGTTCGGTCCATCCATAGACGACATCGGATTCGCAAACCTTTGCAAAAATTCAAGGCTAGGGGGTGCTCGTGGGTTTGTGTTACCAACTTGCGGTCTCGCAGGTAAATACTGTATCGTGTTTGTTCCGCTTGGCTTTACTTGTATATTGGAACCATTATATGGGCTACCGCCCATTGGAGGCCGTCCAATCATGCGATGCGGCATGCCCACACCACCACTCGGAAATCCTACCATTCCACTATTCAGCTTCGGGGAAATTGAACGGGGTCCCGAAACTCCCATCATTCCCGGAGGCATTCCGCTACCGCCCGATCCGTGCATGCCGTATTGTCCCATACCAGGAATAACACCTCCCATGCCACATGGATCCATTCCACCCATCATGCCATCGACATGGTGTCCGCCCATTGGCATATCATTAACCATCCCCATACCGCCATGGTTCTGGAAGCCGCCCATCATTCCGCCCACAGGATTACCACCACCGCCGGGACCAGGTCCTACGCCTGGAGGCTGACCATTCAATGAATTTGACACACTACTTGTCAGCTGCTGCGACATTTGCGCTAAAGACGATATCGGATCAAAGTGTGAACTTTTGGCTGGAGGTGGGCAACTACTATTCGGATTCAACGGCAGGTTATCAGCTCGACCGCAGAAATTCCCACTGACTGGTGTCTGTTGAAATTGAAAATGAAATACATTAAATATTAAATTGAAGCCGTAAGGAAATTTCTTTAAAACAAAATTTAAAGTTTGTTCATTTTATTTTTAAAACTTACATCGTTCGACGATGTAGAACATTTTCCGTTCGGTGATACATCCATAAATCCACCCATCTTCATTTGATTGCCTTGCTGATTATTATTACCCGGTTGATTGGGTCCAGAGACCGGAGAAAAATTCATACCGGGACTAGCTGGTGGAAATCTTACTGTATCGACTGAGGAAGGCATATTATTCTGATTATTTTGCATTGGATCACCTCCACCCATAGAAGGCGTTCTTGATCCTTGTGGACTGGGACCGGCACCACCAACCATTCGTTGATTTTTCTCATCTAAATAAATTAATTTTAATATTATAGTTTTCTTTGAAACAATTTTATTTGTACTTTGTCCTGTTGCTCCAGATATCACTGTGTTTGGTGTCTGAGGACTCGATGGTATTGGGAATGTTGATCCACCTGTAGTTCCGCTATTCGCATTTCCACTAAGCGATCCTACTGGTCCACTATTATTTGGTGCAGGCGGGAAACGTGATTCCATCGATGAGGGCGTCAACGGTGCATTCGTTCCTGATAATCTCCCATCACCAACGGAATTTGGACCACCAGTTCCACTGTTCCCACCACTATATTTGTAGTTAGTTGAAAATAATAGGGAAAATTCAATATACTAATGTAAGTTTCTACATATGTTAAGAATATATACACATTCGTGTAAATTCCGTATTAGATAAATATTTTTCTTCTTAAACTATAAATATTTAAATAATTACTTACGGAGGTGATATAATGCTTCCATCTTTCAGGCTGGTGTTTGGTTGCTTCTGGATGGTCAACTCCTGCCCTTCAAATGTGTTAAGATATTGAATTTGTTGTGGTGATGGCACTGGCATCAAATTAGGTTCCTTCCCTGTTTTTATTTTTAGCATTTTTTCTTGGTCAGGAAACCCATTACAAACAAAACAAAATAAAACAAAAAAAAACAAAAAAAAAAGAAAACGAAACACAAAATAGAAGAATATAAATAAATTTAAAAAAATGACAAACATCAAAATAAAAATAAACATTTGCGAATTATTACTCTGAAGGTTTTGTAGTTTTAGATTGTTAAGTATATAAGTATAGTGCGCAGTTTAGAAAGTCAGAAATAATCTAACTATAATGGCGACATTTCATGACATTTGATAATGCCAAGTGAATATCAATTATCCAAAACTCGAAACAAGGATAATATTTTGTTTTTTAAATTTCGCATGTTTAAAAATGGGACTTTTTACCTATACAATTATGCATATGGCTTTCGAAAATAAAACAAAATGTAATATATTTAATAAATAAGAAAATTCAAAGCAAAACGCAAAAATTATGTTAACCAAACAAAATATAAAAAATGAATAAATAAAACCCAGTGTACCCCTTAATTTTTCTATACATTTATTGCAATTGAAATTTATCGCTGATCGATTGGGGAAAAACAGCCAGATAGATAGCAGGAGAGTAGAAAGAAAATATTGTAGGCTAGCAACTTACCTTGATTGGGATTATTGGCGGAGTTTCCCAATTCGAGATCCTTAAGACTAGTATTGGGCGAAAGATGTGAAGATATAGGCGTACTAGGGTTACTGTTGTGGCTAAGTGATGATCGTGAGGTAGTACTGGCTCCGTTACCGCCACCAACTGGGACACCAGAGACGGCAACTGGCGAGTCTTGTTTATATGGCAGTTGTGGTTGTCGGCCAGAATTATTAGTTCCGCTCTGTGGACCGCTGTTAGCGGGAGTTGAGAGTTCTCCAGCTGGTGAATTGAGCGTTGAGCCAGCTCGTGGCGATGGAAGAGATAAATTTGAAGTTGGATTATTCGGACTTCCTGGATTCGGACTTTGTGTCGCTATCGGTACAGAGGCCGAACGGGGTGTTTGATGATATGGCGGTGGCGGACCTTGCAATCGTGGTCCACTTTGATGATTAGAGCGCATACCCGGTGGCATTTGTCGACATCCTGGCATATTACTTGGCGAATTAGCTGAACACATTCCTAGCACATAAAAATAATCTATGAACTAAAATAAAATGTTTCAAATGAAATGCAAATACCTCCCATTCCTAAATTGTCCATTGTCTTGCCTTTCCGCTCTTCATAAAATTGGTGTTGCAGCTTGTTCCACTCCATTTGTGCTACAGCCGGACCGCCCATTAAATGTTTATTCTGATTCATCATATTAGCACCCATTGGACCTGTTGAGCCGACGGCACATGGGCCCGGGCCCATTGGTCCACCTTGTGGCATACCTTGATGGCCAATTGGAGGAACGTTCATCATACCGCCCATCGGTGGCCCACTGTTTGCATTACCAACCATAGGTCCTGGTCCAGGACCTTGTTGACTATTCATCATTCCACCCATCATACCACATGGCATGCCGCCCATTTCGTTCAGGGGCGCATTATTTGTTGATAAACCGCCCATCATGGAATCCTGCATTGTATTTGGTCCCATTGGACCCATAGGCCGGCACATATTACCTCGCGGACCCATTCCCATCATATTTGAGCCACGTAAATTTGAACCCATACCACCTGGTAATTGCATTGGCATTGGACCGCTGCCAGGCATTTGGCCCATCATTCCGGGTTGATTTGGTCCAAGGCCTGGCCCCATCATCTTTCCACCACCTGGACCTGTCTGATCACCATCTGGTTGAACACCAACAAAATCTGGTCCCATTCCTCCATGCTCGGGAAAAAGAAACTGATTCATTTTCTTTAGTTTTGCTAGCTGCTCTTCTCGGTGTTGTCTTTGTTGAGGCGTCAAATTCTCATCCGGCACTTTTACACCTTGTAAAGATGGTTGTAAGCTGCCACTTAAACTTGGACTAGTTGGGCCCATTGTGCTAGTCGTTGTCATGGTTGTTGGACTTTGTTGCATATTACCCGTCGTTGCTGAACTAATGGCCATATGATTAGTACCAGGGCGCGGCACATTTAAAGATGGTGATCCTGGCACTAAACTATCAACTTCGAGGCCTGTTGAATCGGTGCCACTGGATGCGTTTACATTGTTACCTGATCCATTCGCAATGCCATCTAAACCTAAATGATTTCCTGATTGTTCCCATGGTAATAATTCAGGATCTCCACCTGTAAGATCATCTCCAGGAAAGCCAGGATTTCCAGACACTGGTGTTTTGACTGGGGGCACTAACCGGTTTGGATTATTTACGTTGCCAATATTATGGTTCCCGCTATTATTGTTTCCACCTTTCACTTTGCCCATCATCGCCATATTATTGTTCATCCATTGGCCAGGATGATATCGATTAATTTTTGATAATTTGTGCGGGTTTTTTAGAAAAAACTCTTCGAGAAACTTTTTTGTTCCTGGTTGAGCACAGTGATAGGCAATTATGGTGGGATAATGTCCGCTAACGACCGCTTCAGCAGCTTTATTTGCCATCGCCGTTGAAAAGACGAATATGTGGTTCTGCTGCTGCATGTAGTCCATTCCTCCGATACCACTCTGTTTGTTACCACCTAGCATGTTCGCTGATAGTTGCTGAACACCATCTGGCGGTGTTGTCCCAGTCGGTATCCTAGCCGCAGGATTACCCATACCAACATTCGGTTGCATACCAGTGCTTGGCATTCCCGAACCTAATGCTGCAAAGGCATCTGGTGATAAGTCTGGACCGGGTTCTTCTTTCTTTATATTTGGTATCGAACTGTGTGGATTAACATTAGTGCCACCGTCTGACAGTAGATCATCTTTGGAACCTAAAACTATAATATTGTAAATTGGACACGTAAAGTATTA
Organism: Atherix ibis; assembly: GCA_958298945.1. NCBI lineage: Eukaryota > Metazoa > Arthropoda > Insecta > Diptera > Athericidae > Atherix > Atherix ibis. The sequence continues at coordinate 23,743,632 of OY282610.1, read as the reverse complement.
TTAAAGAAGGGATTTTATGGAAATGGTATACATTTTAAGGAACGATGTGGTAAGAAAGGTAAGAAAAAACAATATAGCATTAGATTAAGTGTTTTTGTGTAAAGTAATATATTTGAAATTTACAATCATCGGCGACCGAAGATGCATCGTTTGTATTTTTATCACCTTGATGCAATGATCCAGTATTAGTGGATCCGATAATGCCACTATTGCTTCCAGTATTCGGATTCATACTCATACCAACACCAACATTGCAGCCGACCCCAACGCCACCACCAGCAATGCCAATGCCACTACCAGAATTAGGGGCTCCATTCGAATTTAGTCGTTGTAGAGGTTCCTTTTTTATGTTTACACCAACTAGATTTGATGTTGTTAATCCAGGCGATTCACCTTCACACTTTATTTGAGTTTTTGATGGTTCTGAAAATTAAATAGTAAATATAGAAATATGAATAATTAACAATATAATAATAATTAATTTACCCATAAGTCCTGGTTCCTCTTTTGTATTCATTAGACCAGTGCTCACACAACTATTGATATTACCACTGTTATTATTATTATTATTGTTATTATTACTATTATTATTATTATTATTATTATTATTATTATTACCACTACTGTTATTATTATTATTACTATTATTATTGCTATTAATATTACTGCTATTAATATTATTATTATTTATATTATTACTATTTATGTTATTATTATTATTATTACTATTATTATTCGATCCACTAACAGACACTGTCGATATAGTCGCTGTCACATTAGTGCCATTTCCGCTAGAACTATTTATACTATTATTATTATTATTATTATTGTTATTATTTTTACTATTGCATGATGCAGAAACATTTGAATTTGATTGCGATTGTTGCTGCTGCTGCTGTGATTGTTGTGGCTGTTGTGTTTGTTGTTGTTGTTGTTGTTGTTGTTGTTGTTGCAGTGGTGCTTGAGGCTGCTGTTGTTGCTGTGGCTGTTGCTGCTGTTGTGACTGTTGTTGCTGTAGTTGCTGCTGCTGCTGCTGTTGTTGTTGTTGTTGCTGTTGTTGTTGTTGCTGCTGCTGTTGTTGTTGCTGTTGTTGTTGTTGCTGCTGTTGCTGCTGTTGTTGCTGCTGTTGTTGTTGCTGCTGTTGTTGTTGTTGTTGTTGCTGTTGTTGTTGTTGTTGTTGTTGTTGTTGTTGTTGTTGTTGTTGGTGTTGTTGTTGCTGCTGCTGTTGCTGCTGCTGTTGCTGCTGTGCTGCTTGAGGTGTCAATCCAGTGGTTGCACCACTATTAACAACACCTACCAATGCACTATTACAGTTTGTTTGACTATTATTGTTCGGTGTTGTTGATCCGCCACCTATGCTACCTCCAGTTGTCGGTGTTGCCGTTGATGAAGTGCTAGTTGATGCTGTTGTCATTGTTATTGTACCTAATCATATCATTTAATTAATAAACTAATAAATAGCTTTATTTTTTTTTCTCAGTTTTTTTTTGTAAATGGATTTTTCAAGTATACATATTCTTAAAAATAATAATAAAAAATTTTAAAATGTGGTGTTTAATTTTATAATATTAATACATATTCTTACTAGAATATTTAAATATAATAATTAAAATAAAACAATAATTATTTAAAATATATATATATATTAAAGCGATTAAATTGAAACATTGACTTTTATATGATTAAATGTTACGCATTTCAAGTAACACAAATTAATTATAACTATACAGATCAGAAAATTAAAATTTGATTTTCGTAAAAAATTACTAAAATTTATTAGATTTTTTTGCCTTCAAATATGATTTCTGTTTTGGCTAATTGTATACTTTAACTTATAAACACTCCGATTAAAGGGATAATACCCGTAACTTTTAAATAACAATAAGATATTATAATTAGTTATTTTCTTCTATATTTTTAAGAAGACATTTTGATCCAAACCCTGATAGAAATCCCAATTGTATTTGTTTCATGACAATTATCCCAACCAACTGGCATTTAAAGTTTTAACCGTCAAAATAGTTTTCAAAAAAATTAAAATTGTTTTTAAAAAAAATAATTATATCTCTTACCTTGAGTGCTTAAATATTATACATAAATGCTCTCATTTGTTGTCGGTATTCTTTCGTTTCCCTTCTTTAAAAATTACATTCACAATAATCGAATAATTTTATTTTAAAATAATTATTAACTATTTTTTTTTTTGATTTTATTTTATTATATATATTTTTTGTGGTTGTAGTCGTATCTATTATACACACATTTTTGTTATATTAAATTATGTATTATACACAATATATTATTATATTTATAATTATTATACATTTTTGTTGGTAATATCATTGTTAGTTCTTTTATGTGAGCACTTTCTTTCTGAAAATTTCTTTTCGATGTTTTCTAAAATCTGAAAAAAATTTTATAAATTTATTTTTCAATATTTATATTACAAAAAAAAAAAAAATTAAAATAATAACATTTGAATAAGAATGAAGAAAAAAAATCCATATTTTACATATTGTTTTTAGAAAATATAACCAATGAGTTTTATTTGAATCTCTTTTTTTTTAATGTTATTTCTTGTAATATAGATAGATTTTTCCAATAAGAGTGATATGATTTCTAAGTGACGTTTCGGCCATTTGTAATATGTCATGATCTGTATTTATTTTTTTCATTGTATTCAGTAATGTTTACAATTTCATAATGGAGAGATATACGCAAAAACTACTTTTACAAATTATTCAATTTTATTATCAAAATAATCGTTCTCCAATTGCAACTTTTCGTGCGCTCACTTTCATCTGAGTGGTGCGGTAAATAAACAAAATTGTCGATTCTGGTGCGAAGAAAATCCACAAATTATTCATGAACACCCATTACATTCACCTAAATTGACAGTTTGGTGTGGTTTTTGGTCTGGTGGAATCATCGGTCCGTACTTCTTTCGAAATGAAGCTGGTAACACCGTTACTGTCAATGGAGAGCGGTATATGGTAGATCAATGATAACCAAATTTTTATGGCCGAAATTGGAAGAAGTTGATCTTGACAACATCTGGTTCCAACGAGACGGGGCTACGTGCCACACAGCACATGCAACAACCGAATTATTGCGAGAAAAGTTTGGAGATTCGATTATTTCAAAAATTGTGACATTGAATGGCCTCCAAGAAGTTGTGATTTAACACTATAAGACTATTTCTTGTGGGGTTATTTAAAGTCATTGGTCTTTAACAATAAACCAGACTCTCTTCAAGCTTTAGAAGTCAATATTGAACGTGCTATTCATGACATACGACTTGATTTAGTGGAAAAAGTCCTCGAAAATTGGGTTCATCGAATTCGTTCCTGCAAAAGAAGTCGTGGAGGCCATTTGAATGACATTTTATTCAGAACTTAATTGTATCGATTGTACTTCACATTAAATAAAAAAACATTTGAATTTCTTTAACAATTAGTGTGTTTTAAAAAAAAAAGAAATCATATCACTCTTTTTGGAAAACCCTATATTTGTACTAAAATGAAAATTCTTAGAACAACCATAACTCAGATCATTTGCCAACAACTGAGGGGGGGGGGGATACCTTAACCGTTGTCACCAGCTAAATTTGAACTCAACACTTCTATGTACAAGAACTGATCATAAATAGTATCGGTATTTTATCATCAACATTTGAAAATATTATTTGTTTTTCCCTAATCAAATTCGATATTTTTATTAAATATAATTTTTTATTGATGAAAAATATCAACTATGAAAATAAAAATCAATTATTTTGTTGTTGTTTTTTTTTTGAATTTTAACAAAAACTTTATTTTTTAAAAAAATATAGGAAAATTATTTTTTTAAAAAAATAATAATAATAATAAAGTGAAAAAGGCCGGTTGGGTGAGAAAGCACATGTCATATAATTTTACGTAAATATTTTGGACTGCCTGGATTTACCTGCGCCTATTTAAATATTTTAGGAATCAAAACAAAAAAAATTTTTTCCTTATTAAAGTACGCCATTAAATATTGTAATTTACAAATAATTTCTTTTATTTTGATTTCCCTATTTAAATGAATTATAATAAATATAAATAAAAATTTTGTTTATTATTATTAATATCTGTCGAATTAATGATGGAAAACAACATTTTAAAACTTGTACTGATGAATACGAATTCATGAAATTATGAATAGCGTAATTAAATTCGATTTTATTATAAAATCTTTTACATTATGAAAATAATCATAACAATAACATATTTTTGTTGTTTAACAGTTAGTCTAAAATAGAAATTTATTTATAAAATTTTATATCGAAAATATTTGAAAGGGAGAGAGGGAAAGAGAGAGAGCAGAAAAATAATCAAAAATCCGGCAAATGTTCTCGTATTTATGAAAAGGAAGAAGAAGAAAAAAACTTATTTCAATAGACGCAACAGACCATACTAATAAATGCGGTTCACTGCTTCCCCTTATCGGAGTCTGTGTAATTGTAGTGGTACACCTTGCATTTTATAATAAAATAAAATAAAAACAATGCAAAAACAAAAGGTTTTGAAAATTTTATACGAAGAAGAAGAAAAATAAAACAAAATAGGTGTGAGGGAGAGAGAGAGAGAAATATCGAAGAACGAACAAAAACATTGATAAAATAATGTGTGTATTTAAATGTTGTTTACAAGTTATAAAATGTCATCGTTTGGAAATAGAAGTCAATAAAATGCATCGATGAGAAGAAATATTAGGAATTTGTGGTAATAATTTTTTTGTTTGTTCTATATACGTACATTACGTACATATTATGCGGATGTTGATATTTATGTAGAAAATTGATCATTCAAGAAGAAAAATAAATCAGAATTTCTATTTTGCATAATACGATGGTATCATGGCGATTTTAGTTTTTTTTTTTCTTCGCCCTTCCTCCTTATCGTCGTCTACAAACAAACAAACAAAAAACACAAAAAAACACAAACAATAATGGAGAAGAGCAAAAAAAAAAAAAAATACTACTGCATACAAAACGGATAATGACTTCTGCGCCACATTTTCAAGAAAATTACTGCACCTACATACATATGTAAATAAATTTTTTTCTTATATGATAATCGGTTTTTTTCTTGTTCCCTTCTTCATGCAATGACGTTTAAAATTAAATCTCTACTCTTTTGACATACAAGAATGTATGCATAATTATTTAATATGAAATTCCTAATCTTTTTCAAATATTTTCTACCTAACTTGAAATCGTAAATAATCTTATATGAAATATGAACAAATATTCTCATCATACGCAATTTATATTAATATTTGTTAAAAAAAAAAAAAAAAAAATCAAAATTATAAATTGGTTTTCTTCTTTCTTTTAATTTCTGTTTTTGTTTTGGGTTTTTTTTTCTTTCTTCATTTTTTTTTTCTTGTATATGAATATACACAATTCAATTTAAGAGACATATTTTCCCTTAGTTGTCTGGTTTTTCGATTTTATAAATAAAGTTTGAGCAGACAAGCAAAAATAAAAAAAATAAGAAATAAAAAAGAAATAACACATAACACAACAAAAAATGAGATGAATTATTTTTTGTTTGGCTCCTCTTTATAAATCATATATGTGTACATTTGGTATAAATGTTACTATTATCACAATAATACTGAAAGGTGTATGGAATAATAATAATAATCATAGAAGAAGAAAAAAAGAATAAGAATAAAATTTGAACGAAACAAATTATTAATAATCACAAATTCTTATATCATATAATAAATATCGACACAAAATTAAGATAAGATCCTGGCACATAATAAATCCAAGAGTGCGCTCGGATCACACCGTTTACACACACACTTATATCAGTTACACAAACGGGACGGTGGTACACATGCATGGTAAATAGTCAAGAGTTTTGTCATCGAACAAAAAACTAGTCACTCTTCTGACATATCAAATTTCAACACATTCTAATCGTTTACATCACACTAGTTTAGGCATTCAACTAATAATACTATAGCTAGCACACATACACAAGCAAAATGTCAAAATTTATCCGAATGAACATTTTGGTGCCCCACAAAAATATCAGAAATTTTTATTCTTTTTAACAACAACAATCGTCTATTTAACCATATTGATTAGACTATAATAATTATAATTATTGGTAAATCGAATGAATTGATTTATTAAAGCACTATATATAATCCTTTGAACCATTTAAATTGTGTAAATAATTTTCATTCATGTGAACGGAGCCGAACCGACCAGAGCGGAGCATAACCGAACGTAACAGAACATAGCTGAGCGCGGAGCAGAGTATACAGTAAGACGGAGAGCTACTACTCACACATCATATCACACACATAAAACATGGCGATTATTATTACATGTTGTTCGTTCGTTCGCATATTTCGATACCGAATAAATTCACATTTCCATTGAAACTACCTAAATTCACCAAAAAAAAAGAAGGAAAAGAATTTTTTTTAAAATAATCATAATAAATAATTGGGCAAAATATTTTCTTTAAAATTGAATTTTGAGAAAAAGGAGAAAAAAAATTACACTAAATGAAAACATTCCAAAAATGGAAATTTTTGTTTGCTTGTATTTTTGGTTTCTATTTTTTTTTTTTTTATTTCTTTTTTTCTTTTTTGGTTTTGCGAAGAGACGAACATATTTAAATTCGAATTAATTTTGGTGTATGCAAATCTAATAATCAGTTAATGGAATGAAAAAAAATTAAAAAAAAAAAACGAACAATAAAACACCGAAATAGATATTGAATGCACACAAGCGAAAAAAAAAAATATTTGAATATGCATATTTACATATATCTATATATATAGATGAGGATTTATACGCACACGCACCCATACTCACTAAAAACAACACAAACCAGAAACATAATAACCAAAACAGAAAATAAATAAAGGACACAATTCCATTAAAAACACATCAATTTTAATAAATAGCATCTGCTAATCAAATATTTTGCATTAATTATTGTTTTTTATTAAATTTTTTTCGAACAATTTAGTCATTTTTTTCTCCGGGGATACCATCACACACTGTCAAAATTATAAAGTTTACGTAGAAATCGTAGAGGATTTTTTTTTCTCATTCCTATTCCAATCATTTCACATTTTAATTATATCCCGACAAAACATTACCTAAACTATACCATTTACATATATTTTAATTAATATTTTCTTTAGATATTTACATGATCACATTACTATTCATTTAATCACTTTTTATACACACGTAATTTCATAAATAGACAATTTATTTTCTATTCAATTTTTGAGAGAAGAAATGTAAAAAAAACCTTCAGCGCGTTATACCAACATACCAATATTGAACGAAACGCGCGTGCTATTTGACTCACAAATGAAAATACACTAAACATAGAAACAATATATTGTAAATGTTGGCAATTTGGGCAATATTTTTCAAATATCCTCATAATCATACAAATAAATATGCTTTAATAAACTATTAATAACTAAGAATCTTTTTGACATTTCTTAATTATTAATTATTAATTTTTTTTAAAACTTTAAATAATCTCTTCAGTTTTTGAGTACAATTAATACAATCAATGGGAAATTATTATTCCACTTCAAATTTTCTTAGTTAATATAAAATAGTAATTTTCTTATATATAATGAACTTTTTTTTTTTTAATTTTTTGGTCAAAAGTTAAATTTTAAAAAAAATACGTTTGATATAAAATTTTTTTTTATCACTTAAATTTAACTACAATTATAAATAAAAATGAAGAAAAAAAATATCGAAAATTTTTCATCTAAGATGAAAACAAATTTTATTATTTTTTGAAATGATTTCTTTTATATTTTGAAGCATAGATAATCATCAATTGTATGCAATTAGTAAAAAACCAGGTCCAAATACGCATATACAAAAAATACGGCCATATTAATTTCGTATGTATGGCATTTCATGTATTTCGATTTTCATAGGTTGGTGAGCCTGGTAAAAACTTGATTTGTAGTGTTGATAAATATACATCGGAATTTGTTTTCGAAAACATTGACAATTGATGCGGTTTATTTGGTGTGTACCAATGGCTTTCGCATTTTGGCATGTTCAGTAATATGAAGAATTATTTGTGAAAATTTTAAAGATATTTGTTTTACTGAAAATAGCCATCAAATATATGATATAAGACTGTCAGAAGAAATGGAGAACATCTTCGATCAGTGATCATCTATCTTTAAAAGCACGGTACGAAATAATTTTATAAGCAACTGTGATGCAATCAAAATACGAAAAAGATTTATTATTTTATTTAAAATGTTAACATAATGTCGTAAAAGTATCTTTCTTTTAATAATATTTAATCTCTTCTTTTACATAGTGCCGATAAGAATTGTATGCTCAACTATTGATGGGAGCAGTATTATAAAAAAAAACATTGTTGTGGTGGATGGTTAGTTCTTCTTTGGATAGAAAATAACCTAATCGGAAATGGAGTAAATAATGCATTCAATTAAAATATACGGAAACCAGCTTAGAAATGGTATTATTTTAACGCACAATAATGTCAGCACTCTTCAATATGAGACAATCGTAGCGCATGTTCTTTTGTTGGATAGTAAATTTTCGGTCAACTAAATTGTGTGGATGTTTGAAGAATAGTAATAATGGAGCACATAATGTATATACGTACATTCAGAAATCAGTATTATTTTAAACTAGTTATACTCTTATTGATAATGTTATTAGAGTATCTAAGTTATGCGATATCAGAATCTAATATTTACATGAATAATGATACCATTAATATCAATGGAAATGGTATTAATAGAAATAGTTATGTTCCTATATATTTAAATGATAGTATAAATAATAATTATTCGGCCAATGCTAATAATACAATATTAAATAAACAACATTCACATGACTTCCCTGATGGTAATAATTTAAAAAACCAAGTGCCTTTCGTAACTCTGTCTTCTAACATCGATAATAGTAATAATAACAGAAATGATTATCAAAAAACCGCTGGCTACAATGTACTTGAATTAGTTAAAAACTTAGATAATCGACTGAAAAATATTCGCAATTCTGAGCTGGGAGTTACAATAGTTCAAGTAAGAATTTCAATTAAGAATCAATTATCAAAATTAATTATTTTATTTAATATTATTTTTTTTTTTAGAAAATTTTTGATTCTATTGATTTTACGAAAACAGTTCGCAATGATAGTGAAGTAGCGGTACGACTTGCAAAACGTATAACATCTAAATTGGAACGAGCCATGGATGTGATTACCCAGTTAACCTCGATCGTAGTTGACAATATGAAATTGATTGGTACATCAGATGCTATAATTATACTCAACACATTGATACAACCCTGCCCGTTTGATGACTATACAATGGAAAATACATATAATAAGCAATCGGTTGAGATGTTGAATTACTTAAAATTAAATGACCACCATGATGGTGGTGCTGTTAATTTTACAATAAATGCAAATATTGCGGAAGAAATGCATGGATTAATATCTGATTCAACAAATAATTTTAAGCACGTATTCTACCTCTCTAGGTTCGATCATGCGAGCGATCGTAACTGTGAATGCTATTTTAAGGATATACATTTTCGGTATTTATATGCAGCAGCCATTCAACGTAAACATCTTTTACTTTTGATCGATCTGGGCTATTCATTTAATTCTGATTATTTAGATTTAGCCAGAAATTTTGGTAAGATTTTTAATGCAAAATAATTCAACGATTCATAATCGTCATGTTACTTATTTTTTTCAGTTTCAAATATTGTGAATATGATGTCGGATACGGATACTATCACTGTTGTTTGCTTGTCCGATCCACCATATACTATGTCATTAGAAAATGATAAAAAAATGGTTAAGAATTTTATGTATCCTACCACAATGGACAACCGAGAAGCGATCATTAAATTTATTTGGAAAATAAATAATACCGATAAAATAACTAATCATTCGCGTGGTTTTGAGTATGCATTTGAATTGTTGCACAATCAAAATTTATCTTCCGAAATAACAACACTCTTCATATACATAAGCCACGGTACAACATCCGGTTCAGACGATATTGTTCAAGTCTTGTCATCAATTGCTGCTGGACAACAGTTGTTGAATAAACCTATTGTGATTAATACATGTGCTGTTATTGATTCTGGTTAGTAAATTGTATTATCTTATAAAGTGAAATCTTATATTTTCCATATAGATGAAAAACGATATATGGCTGTAAAGCAATTTCTTCGAACTATTTCCCAACAAAATTATACTAAATATTCGTTGAATGTTGGTTTGTGGTATAAGACTATTTATAGTTTGCAAGGAAAAATGTTTGTAATAACAAAGCGATACAGTGATCGTATTATAAAAATCAGCACATCAGTTTTTGAGTCATTGTTTTTGAAAGGGCATTTGTCTTCATCTATACAATTTCATTTGCCTATTTTAGATTACAGTACTAAAGGTAATAGAATTGTTGAAAAATAATGACACAATGTATAAAAATATTATTTAATTAAAATTTATTATAGACTTTATCGTTTCGGTAACAAAAACTTTAGAATCGTATGGCGTAGTTGGTGTTAATTTTGATCTAAACGATTTAGCAGAGGATATAATATATTTTAAGAACTCTGATGAATCGTACGCATTTCTAATTGACACTTCTGGTACAACAATATTCCATCCAGCTTTTCCAAGACCGATTGCCACAATGCGAAATCCATTTCCTGTCGATATAATTTATTTAGAGAATGTGAAAGGCTTTAAACAAGTAAGAAGTGCAATGCTAGCTCGAAAGTCTGGAAGTTTAATGCTTGTCAATAATAAGAATAGTACGGTATGAATACATATTGTTGTACCATTTAACATCTCATTTATAAATGAGTTAACAATTTTTTGTAGATAACTTACACATGGGAGCAGATACAAGATGCCTATGTTGTTGCAGTTGTGACTAGAGCGCAGTTGCATGGTCGAAATGCAACACAATTGACTAAAATATCAGGTCTACGCTACTATAATCAAGCGAATTATTATACTTCATCAGAGTTGCTTTATCATCGCATTGATCTGATTTCACCTCAGACATCAATATGCCGACATTTTCGTCAGATAGCAACATTAGGTGAGTGAGTTTACGGTGTCTAACCAGATTGGCTATATCTCCTATTAGGAATTAATATTTTTTTAAAATATGAATCATATATATTTCAGATTGTGGTACTGTATTTTTAAGCGCTTCCTCATTTCAATCGCCTTTTAATTATGCAAAGAGTAATCACCAAATGAAAGAAGAAAAGCGTGCGCAAAATGCACAAAACATAATGGTTTATATTAGGGATGATACTAATTTATTGGCAAATCCAGGTCTCCAACAAGAAGTACGTAACGATGTAGCTGCTCTTTTTCAAGTTTTGCAATATTTGAAGAAACGACACCAAGAGAGTGATGATTTTAAACCATACATAATCCGAAGATATGTTGCTACAACTAATGGTGTACTCCAAGTATATCCCGGATGCATAATAGGTACCGATCTCGAGCCATCACGACGTCCATGGTATCGTAAAGCAATGAAATATCCTGGAAAAATTGTTGTTACTGAACCATATTTAGATGCAGGTAAACCTCTCTTGATCATTTATAAATTAGTTTCGAATGCAAATGAAATCAATTAAAAGTTTCTTTTTGTTTCGAATTTTCTTTTTTTTTTCATCCAAACAATGCGCTTTCATTATTTATTGCAGGTGGCGCCGGATACATAATAACAATTGCACATACAATTTTCGAAGGAAAGGCTAATGCGTTACATAGTATTGAGCATGATATACCGATTGCTGTAATTGCAATAGATTTGCCATATGCTTTCTTCTACAAATTGATTCTTGATTCGACACCTCTGTGCTCGCAGACTAACATGAAATGTATTCTGTTGGAGGAGAGGGGCTACATCATTGCTCATCCAAGTATGTTAGAGCCATCTACTCGAACGCAAAACAATCGTCGACCATTCGAACACATTACTCATAAGGAATTGTTCGTTGCAAATGATATACTAAATCATAAGGTCTTGGTTGTAAAAAGAGCATGTGCTAACTATCAAAATCGAACAATACAACGTTATTACACTTTCAATACGTCGCTCACTGAAGTTTTAACAAATGTTGCTCATGGCGAGCGCACTAAATATGAAATAACTGCGATAGCAGGAACTAATTTGTTTGCAGCCGTCCTGAATTCCTCTTATGAAGGGGGACCATTTTGTCCCTGTAGTACTGTAGACCGTATTTGTTTAAATTGCAATCGTATGGAACAGACAGATTGCGAATGTCCTTGTGAGTGCCCTTTACATATTCCAAGTAGATTTACTGATAACAACGTAAAAGAAGAGGCATTGGTATTAATCAATTCCACGGAGCCCTTAAGTTATTGTGAACCACAATCTGAAAGTCTTTCTACTGTAAGCACGCTTAGTTATGACTGGGATATGGGATTGAAATCATGTGTCAATATAAATTGTGATTCGTACGTATCTCATAATGATTGCATCGGTGTAATGGGCTGTGAATGGTGTCAGTTGGATATCGATGGAAGTACATTTGCAGCACCATTCTGTGCAACGCAAAATACATGCTTTAATGGTGTGTTCGGCTCCATGGCACCATATGGAGATGGTGATCTGGGCCAAACTATCGTTGAACCAATCATTCCACCAGCATATTCAGCAATTGGTCCGGTAGGTGGTGCTATTGTGGCATTATGCCTTGTTGTGGGTTTTGCAATGTATTGTTACAAGCAAAATTTAGACAATGGATCAGAACAGCTTTACGCCGAATCGATGCAAGAGGAAAATTACGGTGTACCCCTATCCCGTTTTAATTTTGATGATATTTCGCCGCATGATGATAGTGATTTAAGTGGCGGTGGTACCAACGTTATGCATCGAAATCTTTTACATCCGTTTGCAAATGCGATTGCTATTCCAGATATATCACCATATCATATGTCTTCCGGGGGCTACCGACGACCCAATGGTGAATCGGATCATGGCTATTCGACGATGACACCGCACGAAGACTCGGAGCACATGTGCTTTACGTTGGTGGAGCCGCTAATTGATAACAAGCGATTATCTATGTCAGATTCGATGTCAATTAATACTTCTGTATCCAGTCCAACCAATCATAGTCAGTTACATGGAGCCGATAATTCACCGCAGCCTTCGAATTCATACTATTTGAAGCAAAATTATACATCCGGAATGATGTCTGGCCAAACAGTTTTACCAGAATCAATATCACCACATCATATATTAGCTCCTGTTACTGTACATCGTCATATGGAAGGCTCCTAGCATTGGATTATGTAAGGTTTCTACGGATTCGCGGTTTATTCATGCTCACTGTATTATTGAAGCCAATTTAAATGTGGCAAATTTAAAAAAAAATTGACTTATTTTATTTTGATGTAGTTACATTGAAATTGAAACATAAAATAAGTTTCTGTTCTCGAGATTTTTTTTTTTAAATTATTTTATATTATTCTTACGACCGATTTTTCGATATCAGTTTTATGATGTACCAATTAATGTATGTTTTTATTTTATTTATAGCATTTTAAAAAAATATTTTACTATTTAGAATACTATTAATATTAAGTTATTCAAACAGTTAAACATATGTTAGCATAAAGTTAAAATTGTATATACTGTTTAATTTGTTCAATAGCATAAATATATTTGTTATAAGAAATTATTTAATTGGAGAACTACGTTAAACATGTAAACTGGTATACGTGTATGTCCAAATGCATGAAATATAATTAAAAATATATTGCTTAGTCTGTAAGAATAAATTATCAATTTTTTTCTAATGCAAATCATGTGTAATTAGATATATTAAGTATGTGTGTATATATATCTAATGGAAAGTAGACTTTTATACTTTTCTAAGAAACGAAAGTACTATGCATATAATCGTATTATTAGTAACACATCGAACAACTAAATTTCATAGAATGTTTAGAGCTAAAATTATAATAATCTGAGTGACAATAGTAGAAGCATCTCCATCATTGCATATATACATATCCATTCTTTGGTAAATATGAAGTAAATATTATAAGTAGCGTAATAAATATATATTTATAATTTTTTCTCAAATATAAACTCTTAAACTAAAAAGGCTTCAAATAAATGAAACTAGTAAAATATCCTATTTATTTAGTTTCAAAACACTGATGGATTTGTTCTATTTATTGTCACTTTTCTGCCAAATATTTAAAGTGATTCCATAATAAATTTTGTAAAACGCTTTTTAAATTATACGATTTTTAAAAAAATAATATTTAATCAAAATTATCCAAGTATGTTCATTAAAATAAAACAATAAAAATTATATAATATCAAGTCAAATCTTAATTTGTAAAGAAAATTAAAATAAATTTTTCAAGGCAGTAAATATTTTATTAAATGAATCAAACTCATTAAAATTCTAAATGTAATTGCAATTAAAAGTGGTGTTTAATTCATTTGGGTAAATTTCTATTTGCTGAACAATTTCAGATTTAAAAGAAGAGCAAAAATAGAATAAAATATAATTTACTACAATATATTGATCTGCATTATCATAGACGAATTGTTTGGTCAGTAATTTGTTGAACCATCGTTTGGCATTGTCTTACATAGACAGAGTAAGATAGGTAAAAATTCATATAAATTAATCGAGTCGCGGCGTAAACGTAATCCTATGTATACAGAGGCTAAAGTTATTGAACCTCCACTTAACGTAAGTCCACAAAAATCAAGGTTATAAATTGCCCACTTAATCTTAGGTACGCCAACTACGGTTATTCAACTGCAATCTAATTCTACGTACGCTTAAATCGGGGTTGTTGAACTACTATAAAATTTTAAATAGACAACTCAAAGATAGGAATTGCCGATGTAACTTTTGGTACACGGGAGCCAACGTTATTGAACCTCTATACTATCGTTGATATGCTAAAACCAACTTAATAAAATGTTCACATAATTCAATGCACAAATGAGGAAAGGTTATTAAACGGCAATGTAATTTTAGGTATATACAAAATCTTAGGCACACGCGAACCAACGATACTGTAATCCCAAATAGTTCTACATGCATATACAAAAGCCAGCGTTGTTGGGCTTGCACAATATTCTACGTACATACAAACTAAGGTTATTTAAACCCTGCATTATTTTAGGTGCACTACCGGTCATAGGTATTTCAACGATTTTTTATTTTCTTCATTCAAACACGTTAACTAACGTTAGTAATTTATTTTTATTTTAATTTTTAATTTTTTTGTATTTGTTTTATTTTTAAAAATCACCCTAAAAATATTATTGTTCATTTTTTAACATTTATTAATATAAGCGCCTTTTTCCAAATGCAAATTGCTTTTCAAACCATTGGCATTCTTTCAAACAATTGTTTCTGAGTTTTTGGAGTAATTTTATTTCTCCAAAAAAACATCTACTGTTGACTTATTTAATTTCTTGTATCAGCTAGGCGGCCCAACTTATTCCATAAATATTCGGTGGGAGGAAGATCTCGCGGCTGTGATCTTTCTGAACGATAAATATAGCCGTTTCCTAAAATCCTTGTTCCCGAAGAAATAACGCGTATCTCCAATATGTCCTTATGGCCCATCTTTATTAGTTTTCCTGTTATTCTCACGGCCAAAAACCATTATATACCTTCCTCTTGAGCATCCTTTTATGAACAAGCTCACAAACAAACGTGCGCCTGTTAGACGTTAGCACTTTAAATTTGGACTCATTACTCCAAAGAACCTGTTTCCTCTGTTGCAGCAACCAATATTGGCCAAACTAAAAGTTATCTTATCGCCTCTCATCATATCCGTTACTGAGCTGAGGCCAATCCATAAATTATTCACGAGAAACCTTTATATTCTCATTATATTTATGAAATGTAAAGGTTTCTCGTGAATAATTTGCTGATTGACAATAGCCCAGTAACGAAAATTTTGTATAGTCGTGGATCCACAGACGCTCATAATTTGGAAGAAGTGCACGATAAGTTGCAATGAAAGAACGATTATTTTGATAAAAAAATTGGATAATTTTTAAGCGTTGTTGAGGCATGCGAAAATGAAAAAAAATCGGATCACTGGCCCACATTTTTATGTAAACAAATCAGGTTATTGATCCACTTTTAAATGTCAATAATTCGGATCGCTGTTCCACATTTGAATGCAGACAAATCAGGTCAATGTCCTACATTCAAATACAAAAAAATTAGGTAACTCACCCACATTTAAATGCCAACAATTCGGATCACTAACCCACATTTAGATGCAAACGAATTTAGTCACTGACCCACATTTAAATGCTAACAATTCGGATCACAGACCCACATTTAAATGTAAACAAATCAGTTCAATGACTCACATTTAGATGCAAACCAAACCAGATCGCTGATCCACATTTAAATGCCAAAAATTCAGGTCACTGACCCACATTTATAGGCAAACAAATCAGGTCACTCACCCACATTTAAATGCAAACAAATCAGCTCACTGACCCATATTTAAATGCAAACAAATCAGCTCACTGACCTACAATTAAATGCAAACAAATCAGCTCGCTGACCTACATTTAAATGCAAACAATTCGGATCACAGACCCACATTTAAATGCAAACAAACCAGGTCTCTGACCCACATTGAAATGCAAACGAATCAGATCACTGAACCACATTTAAATGCAGATAAATCAGGTTGATAAGAAATAATAGATAGATCATTTATGAAAATTAGAAAAAGGGTCGGAGATAGAACCGAATCCTGAGGAACACCAGCATTTATTCGAAGCCATCCAAAATAACTTGTATTGAACGGATCGAAGGGTAGTTGCCAATCCACTTGAGGTTCCATATGCACACATTTTCGACAAATGACTTTGAAATATCAAGTGTAATAATCCTACACTCCCAACAGAAATGGAGAGTGTGGTTCCACTTATCCCCGTCAATCAGATTTCGAAAACCCTTGCTTTGGCGATTTTCAACGAATATCATTTGTAAGAATTATTAGTGGGAAGTAAGGAATTAATTGTGTTGGGAAAGTTTATGATCGGTTAGTAAATTTAAATAAAACAACATTTTGTTGGTTTGATGATTCTGCCGAATTCATGACATTTACTTTAATCAAATGCAAATGTTTTCATTTTCCGTGTTTGTGTATATCGTTTGTTTAATCTCATTATTATTATTATTATTATTATTATTATTATTATTATTGTTATTTTCTTAATTATATTTAATTATATTTAATTAATCATCATTGTCATTATTTATTATATCAATCATAATCATCATCATCATCATTATACATAATTATTACCATTATCATCAATATGATCCTGATCGTCATTATTATTATTATTATTATTATTTAATTTATTTCATTATATTTTCAATATGTATTAATATCCCTTATTGTTATCATTTGTGTTTTTTTTTCTCCATTATTTAACATTTAGTTTTGTCAATTTGTTTGTTATTTCAAGCACGAACAATAATTATAATGGATTTTCAGCTCTGTTTCTTCATTCTTAAAATATTTTTTTTCTAATCTTAGCTATTTTCTTATTTTCTTGCTATTTCTTTTCAAATGTTCACTTGTTTTATCGAAAAAATATACAATACAATGGAATAGTAGTCAAGAAACCTATTCGAAAGCATTGAAAATTACATTCATTTGCATTTGTATATATTTATATGTATATGAAAATGTATGTTTGCATGTACGTCTATATGTCTAATATGTGTCTATATGCCTATGTTAATGTATTTTCACATAATTATTATTATTTATTTTGTTATATATGTTCTTCATCTTTACTATTATTACTATAAGTATTAATTTTTTCTCTTTTAATAAATTTTGTAAAAAGCTCTTTATAGTTTTATGAAATATTTTTGTTTGTTTCATTATAATTATTATTATTTTATTCTATATTTTTTCCTTCTATGTATACATATATAATAATAATATATTTAATATTTTAGTTTTTACTATTTTCTATTTTTGCTATTTTTTTGTTTGTTTGTTTGTTTTGAAATTAATCATTTTTATGTAACTGATCAAGAGTATACATAATAATTATGTTATATAGGAAATAATATTGCACTTGTTATTTTTATGTATTGTACTATAATTAAATATAAATAAAATTACAGTTTTTATATGTTTAAATTAATTTCTTTTCAATTACATACTATATTTCAAAATTAAAAGCTTTCTTGAATAATTCACATTCGAATGACGATTATACGTATGAGTACTGTCGGCAGAATAACATTTTAAATAATGTATTTTTGTTTCTTTTGTGTTTGTTTTCTTAAATAATTTTTGTTTCCCCAATAAAATAATACTTTTAAAGGAAAAAGTAGAAGAAAATATTTTTAAAACAGAAACATTTCAAAATATAATTTTGTTATAATAGCAAATAATGAAAAAGTAATTGACAAAAAAAAAATGAAAAAAGGGACAATGGTTTTACAAAGTTTGTATTTTTGTTTAACGGCAAAGAAAATGACTAAAAGGAGTATATTCTTTTGGATATTTTTGAGGAATTCTGAATTTTGCGATTGGCAAAAAGATAGCGCTGTAAATGCACATCTTCATATGCGAATAAACATTGAATAAGAGGTCAGTAATTCACCACTTTTTTTTGAGTGGGGAAATTTTATCTAATCTTTGAAAATTTGTTCTTACAATAGACCATCTTTTTTAAAAAATTATTCATTTTTGATTTGGAAAAGTAAATTTATATAAGCAAAAATCAATTTTTTGAAAGTCATATGCCTTTATTTGCCGATAAACATTGAGTAATTCACAACAGTTCATTCGAAAAAATATTCACCACTTTTCCTTGGGTGGGAAAATATGATCAAATATTTGAAAATTTATTTTAGGACCATTTTTATTTAGAAAATTATTTATTTTTGATTTGGAAAAGTAATTTTATATTACCAAAAATCGATTTTTTGAGAATCATATACCTTCATTTGCTAATAAACATTCAATAAGTGGCAGTTATTCACCACAGTTCATTTGAACAAATATTCACCACTTTTTTTGAGTGGGGAAATTTTATCTAATCTTTGAAAATTTGTTCTAGGACCATTTTTTTTAGAAAATGATACATTTTTGTTTTGGAAAAGTAAATTTATATTAGCAAAAATAAATTTTTTGAAAATCATATGCCTTTATTTGCGGATAAACATTGAGTAATTCACAACAGTTCATTCGAAAAAATATTCACCACTTTTCCTTGGGTGGGAAAATATGATCAAATATTTGAAAATTTATTTTAGGACCATTTTTATTTAGAAAATTATTTATTTTTGATTTGGAAAAGTAATTTTATATGACCAAAAATCGTTTTTTTTGAGAATTATGTACCTTCATTTGCGAATAAACATTGAATAAGTGGCAGTTATTCACCAAAATTCAGTTAAACAAATATTCACCACTTTTTTTGAGTGGGGAAATTTTATCTAATCTTTGAAAATTTGTTCTAGGACCATTTTTTTTAGAAAATTATTCATTTTTGTTTTGGAAAAGTAAATTTATATTAGCAAAAATCAATTTTTTGAAAATTATATGCCTTCTTTTGCGAATAAACATTGAATAAGAGGTCAGTTATTCACCACAGTTTATTTGAACAAATATTCACCACTTTTTTTTTGAGTGGAGAAATTTTATCTAATCTTGAAGAAGTGGCAATAATTCACCACAGTTCATTGGAACAAATATTCACCATTTTTCCTTGGGTGGGGAAATATGATCAAATGTTTGAAAATTTGTTTTAGGACCATTGTTTTTAGAAAATTATTCATTTTTGTTTTGGAAAAGTAAATTTATATAAGCAAAAATCAATTTTTTGAAAATCATATGCCTTCTTTTGCGAATAAACATTGAATAAGAGGTCAGTAATTCACCACAGTTCATTTGAACAAATATTTAGCACTTTTTTTTTGAGTGGAGAAATTTTATGAAATCTTTGTAAATTTGTTTTAGGACCATTTTTTTAGAAAATTATTCATTTTTGTTTTGGAAAAGTAAATTTATATTAGCAAAAATCAATTTTTTGAAAATCATATGCCTTCATTTGCGAATAAACATTGAATAAGAGGTCAGTTATTCACCACAGTTTATTTGAAGAAATATTCACCACTTTTTTTTGAGTGGAGAAATTTTATCTAATCTTGAAGAAGTGGCAATAATTCACCACAGTTCATTTGAACATATATTCACCACTTTTTTTGAGTGGGGAAATTTTATCTAATCTTTGAAAATTTGTTTTAGGACCATTTTTTTTAGAAAATTATTCATTTTTGTTGTGGAAAAGTAAATTTATATTAGCAAAAATCAATTTTTTGAAAATCATATGCCTTCATTTGCGAATAAACATTGAATAAGAGGTCAGTTATTCACCACAGTTCATTTGAACAAATATTCACCACTTTTTTTGAGTGGGGAAATTTTATCTAATCTTTGAAAATTTGTTTTAGGACCATTTTTTTTAGAAAATTATTCATTTTTGTTTTGGAAAAGTAAATTTATATTAGCAAAAATCAATTTTTTGAAAATCATATCCCTTTATTTGCGGATAAACATTGAGTAATTCACAGCAGTTGGAAAAGTAATTTTATATTACCAAAAATCGATTTTTTGAGAATCATATACCTTCATTTGCTAATAAACATTGAATAAGTGCCAGTTATTCACCACAGTTCATTTGAACAAATATTCACCACTTTTTCAAGGGTGGGGAAATTTTATCAAATGTTTGAAAATTTGTTTTAGGACCATTTTTTTTTAGAAAATTATTTATTTTTGATTTGAAAAAGTAATTTTATATTGCCAAAAATCAATTTTTTGAAAATCATATGCCTTCATTTGCGAATAAACATTGAATAAGAGGTCAGTTATTCACCACAGTTCATTTGAACAAATATTCACCACTTTTTTTGAGTGGGGAAATTTTATCTAATCTTTGAAAATTTGTTTTAGGACCATTTTTTTTAGAAAATTATTCATTTTTGTTTTGGAAAAGTAAATTTATATTAGCAAAAATCAATTTTTTGAAAATCATATCCCTTTATTTGCGGATAAACATTGAGTAATTCACAGCAGTTGGAAAAGTAATTTTATATTACCAAAAATCGATTTTTTGAGAATCATATACCTTCATTTGCTAATAAACATTGAATAAGTGGCAGTTATTCACCACAGTTCATTTGAACAAATATTCACCACTTTTTCAAGGATGGGGAAATTTTATCAAATGTTTGAAAATTTGTTTTAGGACCATTTTTTTTTAGAAAATTATTTATTTTTGATTTGAAAAAGTAATTTTATATTGCCAAAAATCGATTTTTTGAAAATCATATGCCTTCATTTGCGAATAAACATTGAATAAGAGGTCAGTAATTCACCACAGTTCATTTGAACAAATATTCACCACTTTTTTTTGAGTGGAGAAATTTTATCTAATCTTGAAGAAGTGGCAATAATTCACCACAGTTCATTGGAACAAATATTCACCACTTTTCCTTGGGTGGGGAAATTTTATCAAATTTTTGGAAATTTCCTTGGAGATGAATATTTATCATTCAGAAAACTCGAAAGAATATTTAATATTTCGAATTGTTTATATTTTTTTAAATCAAGGAAACATTTACAAATATTTCGACTTATTTCCAACTAAACCACATTATACTCGACATAGTAGTTGTAGATATTGTTGTACATCAACTATGGTGGAATTTATTCAATTTTGTTCAAACGGGAAACAAATTAATTTTTCAATTACATAAATAACTGAATATTTTTCAGAAATAAAGAGTTTTCCTCTATAAAATAAAAACTTTTTGCTTTTTCAGAAAATTTTCAACGATAATAAATAAGAATAGTTGTTTCCTTTTTCTTTTGGAACTTTTCATCATCATTGTAGAATATTAAAAGAATTTGATAATAAAAAGTGAAATTTTTTAATAAAATCCGGCCTTTTCGGTAAATGTAAAAAGACACAGAAAACAAAGAACAGAATTAAGCATTTCTACCATCGAATGTGTACAGTTTGTTTGTTTCCATAAAATTTATTTTTCTTTCTAAATTACCAATTATTATTTGCATTTTTATTCTTCCTTTTATTATATAATATAATATTTCTCTGCTTTTATCAATAACTACGAGTATTATTACTACAATATTATTGTTGTTGTTTCATTTATACCAATTTAGTAAGTAGTCTTTATTAATTTTTTATTTTTATTTTCTTTTTCAATTAAATAGTGATATTTTCATTTGGTAAATAACATATTATAGAAGTTTGCTGTTTGAATTTTGAAAAATTTACTACAATCTCTTAGCCCATAAATTGTTTTGGTTGTGTTCATTTTCTTCTTCTTTTGTGCATTCTACACGTATTTTTCACATTAGTTTTGTTTTTATTTTCTAAATGTTAATTTATATAATAATATATATTCATTTAATTATAATTATGCATTTATATAGATTCACTTAATAATAGTTGTGTAATTTTTGTTGTTGTTTTGTGCTTGTTCATTTTTTTTTCTTCTCATTTTATAATTTTAATACATTTGTTCAATACTTAGCTTAAAAGAATTTATTATAATAATTATTATTAATATTTATCTTTCGAAATATATAATATCAACATACATGTATGTATTTTGTATGCGTGTGTATGCATATACATGTTTGTGTATAATTAAATGTGTTCTAAATATGTTAATATATATCGTATGTGTGCATAAATATATAGGATGTCCCAAATAAAATGCATGATTTGAATACCGATGTTTTTTGTACTGAATTTGCAAGATATGGATATGGACGACATGTGGTTTTAAACAAGATGGTGCCACATGCCTTACAGCCCGAGCAACAATTCAATTACTGCATAAGTCATTTTCTGGTCGTTGTAATTTTTGCCGTTTTGATGATTAGAATTGGTTGGCCCAGATTATGCGATTTAACGGCGTTGGACTTTTGTTCTTTGGGTTTTTTTTTTTTAAAGCCTACAGCCACGATCAGCCACGCCTTGAAGGTGGAAATTGAGCAGTTGTATCAACGATATTCAGCCACTTTTATACAAAAGGGCAATGGAAAATATCAACAAAAGAGTGCGATATGTGCCCAGCAAAGCTGTGGAGGCCATTTGTGTTTTCTGTTCGAAAATTACTTCTTGCGTATTATTTTTGGGACACCCTCTATCATCAAATATTTGGGTATATCCACAAATACACATTTCCATATATATATACACACACACACATACACACACACACACACAAACATGCATATATGTATATCTAATTATATAAATTAATAAACATACACATTTATAGACAGAGATTTTATTTGAACAGAAATATATAAGAACAACAAAATACAAACTAAATCGTTTTTTTTTTTTGTTTTTTTTGTTTTTTTTTTTTTGTTCTTTTGTTCATATTTATTCTCATCAATAATATTTTTTTAAAATTTCTTTTTAAATATTTTTGATTTTTAAATAATTTAATTCTTTTCTTTCATTTTAAAGTTAAATTTAACAATTATTATTCTCTATTGGACGTTGATATTTATACATTTATTTAATTATTTTCAATTTAAATTTTTGTTGTTGTTTTTTTCTTCTTCTTTTCGAATATCTTTTCCAAAAATTTGTCTCTTTTCTATTATTATATTTTAGTTATTTTTTCTTATTAGATTATATAAAGTTTGATTCTTTATAGATATTTATTCTTGATAAAAATTCCTCTTAACACAATACAATAATATCTTAAGAAATATCAATAATGCCAATTGCATATGCAATTATCAAATTGAAGAGTTACGATATTTAATTTTATCATTATAAATTATTTCTATTAAAAAAAGTAATAATAATAAAAATAATCAAATAAAATTTTAATAATAAAATAACTGATTTATTTGATTTAAATAATTTTCTGACAACAAAAATGTCGAACAATATAAGTAATACGAGCTTAAGACCATAATGCATAGGACCACTAAATGATGCCAGTATCTTATGTAAATGTATGCATATTTTTTTTTTATTAGTTCACACCATTTTGATTTAAGTTAAGTTTGATAATGATTTTTTCTTCTTTTTTTTTTGAAACCACAAAAAAAGAAAGAAAAAAAAATGAATAAATAAAGGAAGAAAATAACTGACCACAAACCTCACCCCCCACCCCCCTCCTCACACCTCAAAAATAATAAAACAAATTAAATAATATTATTAATTAATTTATTTGTCAAAAATTATAATTTGAAAAAAATAAATAATATTTCTTAACGTTTAATATTATTATGAATAAATCCGTAATATTAAGAAGATATGATGAGAATTATTGCGTTCGTTATTATTAAAAAATAAATATTAATCGAAATAAATTTCTTCATTTTAATATATTTTAATGAATTTAATCAAATAGTTTTCTTTCGTTTTGTTGTTGTTGTTGTTGTTGTTGTTGTTGTTGTTGTTGTTGTTGTAATAATCTGTTCAAAAATCTCTAAAGTATTATTGATTTTTTTTTAAATTATATAATAGTAATAATAATAATAGTATTAATCGTAATTAATGATAGAAATTAAAAAAAAAATCAACACCAAAAAAAAAAAAAAAAAAAATTCAAACTAATCCTAATTATTTTGTTCGAATTTCGAATTTTCCGAATTACAAAACACTTCTTGTTATAGTATAATTTAATTCTTAATTATTATTGTATTATTATTGTTTTATTAACTTAAGAATTTTCTTTTCTCATAATATTCTCGATTAAAATCCGATTCAGTTGTTACATTTATCATCAATTTATTTATTCTCTATCAATTTTACGATTTTTTTTTATTGTACATTTTTAAAAATTTCAATAACATTAATGCCAATTTAAGAATATCCAATTATATTCAATAATTTCTATAAGTGATTTTTGTTTTTTTCTTCTTCTTCTTCTCATTTTAATCTATTCATAACACCATTATACGAGGGTGGTCTGACAAGAATTACCCGACCTAATGTATAAATGGCGATTGTTTTTTGAAAAAAAAATTACAATTATCGCAAGTATCAATATTGTAAAGGTTAAATTTGAAGTTTTATGATGCTGTCATAAAATAATGATATAATAATGTCAGTTGAAAGGTCTTAGTTCAAACAATATCAAAGCGAAGCTAGACCATACTCTGGGAGGAGTCTGATACTTTGTTTTCAATAGTAAAATATTGGGTGGCAGAGTTTAAGCGGAGCCGAAATGAGGGATCACACCAGAAATGATGAAGAAAATCCATAAAATGATATTGGATGACCGTCGACTGAAAATGCGTGAGCTAGCACATATGGTAGGCATTTGAAAAAATTCTGACTGAAAATTTTGAAATGAGAAAACTGTGGGCAAAATGGGTTCCGCGTTTGCTCACAATGGAACATAACCAGCGTCGCGAGGATGTTTCAATCAAGTGTTTGGTGATGTTTCGCAGCAATAAAGTCGCGTTTTTTCTTCAATTCTTAACCTTGAATGGAAAAATGGTCCATTTCATTACACCTGAGTTGACGGAACAGTGAAAACAAAGGACTGAAAGGGGAGAGACTCGGTTCCAAAGAGATGCGCTTGGGATAATTCACATTGAATATCTTCCAAAAGGAAAAACAACCAACTGCGAGTATTATGCGTACTTATTTGCACCGTTTGAGTGACGAAATTCAGAAACAATTGCCGCATTTGGCAAAAAATCGCAATGGCCAAAATTAATAAACCAGATTAGAAGCCTCGGATTATTTTCTCTTTCCAAACTTGAAAAAAAAATGGGTCGGTGGAAAAAGAATTACCAACAACGAAGAAGTGAAGGCTGTTTTTAATTGGAATTTTGAAGAGCTTGTCGATTCTTACTATAAAGCAGCTATCGAAGATATTGAAAATCGCTGGGAAAAGTGTATCGAGCTAAAAGGAGACTATGTTGAGAAATAAAGATTTTTTTTCCCCAAATTTTTTGTATTTTCTTTATTAGGTCAGCTACTTTTCGAACTACCCTCATATATATAAGTAAGCATGTGCGTATGTATTGTAGTATAATTATTGTTCTACTTTGTACATGTTTTAAATTGTATGGATTATGGCGCTTTTTTTTCTCCAATAATTACTTTTTATCTGAAAGAAATTTTCATCAAAATGTGGATCATTTTATAAATTGACCAAAAAAAAAAAAATTTATAAAAATTAAAATTACAAAAAACCATAAGTTTTGAATCATATACTGGGGACGTGTTGGGTCTATTCTTCTTTATTGTTGGTAATCGACTATGTCTTTTCTTTTCATTTAAGAAATTAGAAAAAGACTAAAAACATATAGTCGTCTTCAAAGGATATTTGATATTATTTGTACAAAAATTTATATTCGAAAATTATTTTCTTTCCAATTTTTGAATAATTTCTTTTTTTCTTCTTTTTTTTTGTTCATGAAATTTTTATATTACTCAAAATTAATAGGGTTTTTTTTTCTTTATTCTTTACTCTCTTTCCATTTCAATTAGAATAATTATGACTAATCTCCATATGATGATGGCACATACAATAATTCGTTTAATCACAATTTTTTTTTTTTTTTTTGATGCAAGAAAACTTAATTAATAGAAAAAAAATTGAAATAGATAAAAAACAATATAAATTTATAATGAAACTATTGTATATGAAAGGAATTTACATATTTGTAATTAAAATAATAATCTTAGATTATAAACAAAAAACGACACATTCCACATTTGGGCATTGGGTTAGCAGAGTAAATTTCCATTAAGTAGTTTTAGTTGAACATAACCAAACATTCTCCACTTATGAGATCTTTTAACATTATCCGCTTTCAAACGAAAGCAGTAATTTTATTGTTGGTATTCTAGCTTATAGAATTTAGTGCATCAAATAATAAATTGCTCAACAATAAATTGCTGTTGTGTTAAAAGATTATTTTCATCGATCAATCCCTTTCGATCAATTTGTTTGTTAGTTTCTTGCTTTTTGATATACTTTTCTCTTATAATCTAAGATATAATAATAATAATAATAATAATAATAGTGGTAATAAAGTAAATCGATCATAATAAATTGAGCAAGCGGAGAGGAGTGATTTTTTTTTACGCATTATAAATATTATGATTATTTTCTTTTTCAAATTAAATTTTCGTACTTTTTCAAAGATTCCAATTCTTTTATTGTTTGCTTATTTATTTATTTATTTATTTATTTAATTATTGAATTGAATTTATACATCCTTTATTTTGAAGCGTTTTTTTTTTAAATAATTGTTACATTTGTTCTAATCAATATTATATTATTTTCTAATTAGTTTGTGGTGTTTTTGTTTTAGTTTTACTTTTATTCTTTAAAGCAATATTATAGAAATATCTGTGATTGTTTAATTAACTAGTTTAATTGCTTGGCTTTTTATGTTTTGCTGTACATTTGTGTAAATAGTGTTTATTAGAATTGTTTTTGTAAGTCCACAAAAAAAAAATTAAAAATCTCATATTCTATTATTATTGTTATTATTATTTAGTAATCTTTATTAGATTTATGTACGTATCTTTTTTGCAATTTCATATTTTTCTTTTCTATAATTTATATTGTATTATTTTTAAGATAATAATAATAATAATAATAATAATAATAATAAAGTAAACAATTGAAAATAAATATGATTCCATTATATCAATATTAGTTAAGCTCACAGATTACTGAGATGAAAATATTTTCTTTTCTTTATTACTAAACATTCTATCATTTATATTATAAATTAATACAATATCCATTTTACTACTACTTATTAATTGTTTTTCTCTTTTATTTACTTTGTATTTTCCAAATTTCCTTCTTTTTTTTTTAAATAATTTTCTTATTATTTTTATTAAAAAAAAAAATTTCTTTATCATTTTTTTTTAATAATCAACATTATACATTCTTCTACATTTTATTTGAATCTTCCATTAATATATATATTACTGTATGTTAGTTAATACAATATATTTAGTAAATAAAAAATCGTAATAATGGTTTAATAATAATTAGAAAATGTTTAAATGGTATTTGTTTTTATATTCTGTTTTAAATAAAATATATTTTGAAGATTTGCGTAAACAAAAATAAATTATTTTCATAAATTAGAGGTAAAAAACAAATACAAGGAACAAATGCCAAATAACGACAACAATAACTATTTATTATTAATTTAAGAAGAAGAAAAAAACTATTATTATTGAATAAAATTTATTGAAAGTTAATTGAAAATTCATTATTTTTTCAGTTTTTTTTACCATCATTTGTATTTACTTATAGTTAAGAAAATACCAAATGAAAGTTCAGGTTTTTTTTCTTTAAATTTTTTACTTATTATTTATTGATCATTTTTATATTTTTAACAATTCTTCAACAAAAAAAAAAAATCCGTAACATATTTCCATGTTGTTAAAGAGACGGTAGATATTTGTCAGTAAAAAAATATGTTCAATAAAAATTGATCAGTGAAAATTTGTCAGCGAAAAATTGTCAGCAAAAATTTGAAAGTGGTCAGTAAGAACTTGTCAGCAAAAAATTATCAGTACAAATTTGTCAGTAAAACTTGCAGTAAAAATTTTTTTGGTAAAAATTTTTCAGTAGAAATTTGTTAGCAAAACCTTGTCAGTAGAAATTTGTCAGCAAAAATTTAATCAGTAGAAATTTGTCAGTAAAAATTTGTCAGCAAAAATTTGTCAATGAAAATTTGTCAGTAAAAATTTGACAGCAAAAATTGGTCAGCAAAAATTTGTCAACAAAACCTTGTCAGTACAAATTTCTCAGTAAAGAGTTGTCAGTAAGAACTTGTCAGCAACAAGTTGTCAGCAAAAATTAGTCAGTAGAAATTAGTCAGTAGAAATTTGTCAGCTAAAATTTGTCCGTAAAAATTTTAGCAAAAATTAGTAAGTAAAAATTAGTCAGTCAAAATTTTTCAGCAAAAATTTAGTCAGTCAGTAGAAATTTGTCAGCAAAACCTTGTCAGTAAAAATTTGTCAGTAAAAAGTTGTCAGTAAAAATTAGTCAGTAAAAATTAATCAGTAGAAATTTATCAGTAAAAATTTGTCAGTAAAAATTTGTCCAGAAAAATTATTTAGTAAAAATTTGTCAGCAAAAAGTTGTCAGCAAAAATTTGTCAATGAAAATTTGTCAGTAAAAATTTGACAGCAAAAATTAGTCAGCAAAAATTTGTCAACAAAACCTTGTCAGTACAAATTGCTCAGTAAAAAGTTGTCAGTAAGAACTTGTCAGCAACAAGTTGTCAGCAAAAATTAGTCAGTAGAAATTATTCAGTAGAAATTTGTCAGCTAAAATTTGTCCGTAAAAATTTCAGTAAAAATTGGTAAGTAAAAATTATTCAGTAAAAATTTGCCAGCAAAAATTTAGTCAGTCAGTAGAAATTTGTCAGCAAAACATTGTCAGTAAAAATTTGTCAGTAAAAAGTTGTCAGTAAAAATTAGTCAGTAAAAATTAATCAGTAGAAATTTATCAGTAAAAATTTGTCAGTAAAAATTTGTCCAGAAACATTATTTAGTAAAAATTTGACAGCAAAAATTAGTCAGCAACAATTTATCAGCAACAATTTGTCAGCAAAAATTTTCATTAAAAAATGTTGCGGGCAGCATATCACTATATAGAAAATGAATTGGAACCCAGGACATATCGATCCAAATGGAGTAGATTGGCAAATGCAAAAAGCATAAACGAAGGAAAAACTAAAAGAGCAAAAAGCTGGTCAAAAATAGTAAAGGAAAAATAAATTGAAAAAAATAACAAAAAGAAAAAAACCAAAGCTTTTTCTTTTTTTCGTGTTCTATTTTTGCTGAGGTTTTACTTTTAATTTACTTTTAATTCTTTTGCACTATTCCGGTTTGAATTTATTTTGTTCATGCAATTTAATTTGCTTGAAATAAGGCTATAAGAAATTTTCTATTTTCATGTGAATTTGCTGCAAAAAGTATTTTTCGATAAATTCTTTTTGCTAAATAAATTTGAATTGCTAAGATTCATTTTTGCCCGTACATGTAGACTACCGTTTTTAGGAAATTTTGCAATTCGAACTGTAAGCCAATCTTCAATTTCATATAAACAAAATGATATTTTTAATTAATAAATATGAATTTTGAAAATCCAACATAAATCTGCGTAAAAGTTCTCTTAAATCGTGTTGTCCTTTGTATCAAAGTCAAAATGATATTTTTACCAATAAAGTCTATTTATTCTTTGGAAAGTAAACTTTTCTCAAATAGATTTTTCGAATATATTGTAGATTTCGTTAAATTTTTTTATAATTTGAATTTTTACCATTATGTAGAAATTACAATACACCTTAAAAAAACAAAAACTTAGATGACTTGGTAGCACAGTTGTAAGTGTGCTAGGCTGACTATCTATCATTCAAGGGGTCCGTGGTTTAAATCCCAAAAACCAATTTTCCTTCCAATTTAATACTATTATTACTTGAAAATAATTTTGATGGAATAATAATTGGATTGTATTCGATTGGAACGAAAGTGTAAGTTTTGTCGTTGTTGTTGTCGTTATTGTTGACAGATTTTCCACTTATCTTTTTGCCATTACTATTCAAAATAACGTTAAATTTATAAATTTTTTATGTTTTATTTTAAATAAAATTCTTAAAAAAGAAATAATTTCCTTTCCTTTTTCTTCATTTTTTTTTATTACTCATTATTACTATTACTATTATTATTAATATTATTATTACGATTACTGTTTTAGTAGTTGTCTTGTTGTTTTAATTTGATTTTTCTCTTGTTTTTTTTTTTAATCATATCCTTAATTAATTATTTTTTTTGTTTACCTTTTTCTTTTTTATTTATCTTTGTTTACTATGATAGGATAAATACAATGTGTGCTATTATAACAATTTCAAAAGGACAATTAAAGAAAAATATGCAAAATTATGCAGAATTATAAAAAAATGGAATTATAAAAAAAAACAAAAATTTGCAGGTGAATAAAAGAATGTGCAAAAATAAATTTGAAAATTCTCTGCTTTCAAACGAATACGAAAATATATTGTAATAATAATAATAATAATAATAATAATAATAATAATAATAATATAAAAAACTTACTTTTTATTTAATATATATACTTTGTTTTTGTTTTTACTTAAATTTTGTTTCTTTTTATTTAATTTTATTTAATTTTTAATTTTAAATTTTAAATTTTTTTTATTTTTTATTTTTAGTTTTTCTGCATTCCTATTTACATTGTTGAATTGTCCCATTCTAGTTGACTGACATTTTTGTACTTTCCATTAACAACTGTTTGTGCATGTAAGATAAAATAAAAAAAAAAGAATATTTTAATAAAATTGTTTTAATTTTTTTTTTATTTAAATTTATTATAACTAGTTTATTTTTATTATTAAGAAATTTGAGAATTCTTACAAAATTGTATGATTTTCTGTAATTGTTCTGCGTACGGTTATATGAAATATGTTTTTTTAAATGGGAAATTATGCAAAAAATGAATAGGGAAAAGAGAACGTTCTAGTATGAATATTTTTTGATCATTAAATATCTCCGGTGAGAAAAATGTATCTTCCAGAAATAAGAATATTCGCATGGAATTGTCGTTTTGGAATTTTGAATCGTTCATTTTTGGTACAATAGAATTTATTTTTCCATGTAAGTATTAACATTTTAGCTTTTAATCTTAGACTTTTAACTTGGAAAAATAACGACTTCAGACTAACGACTTTTTTGCAATGTGATTTTCGCAAGGAGAGGCGTATACCATCAATTCTGTCGGCCATTTTTGTTCTGCAGCCGGATTACTTTCGGAAAAATTTAATATTCATTTTTATGCGTTATCTTTAATCTGCCGGTAGAAATATTTTATCATAACTAATAGGTTAGCATGAGGGGCATCATTCTTATTAAGTCTGCACAGTTTTTAACCTATGCTGACGACATCGATAATAATATAAGTGCCGAACAATTATGTGTTGTTATTTAACGTGACCTAGTTGTCCGCAACCTAAGACCACGAGTCGCCTACGACTATAGGAATCGAGTTACGATCAATCAACGCACTATCATTACTGGTAGTTAACAGATAGACTCAGTTACAAGCTGACTCTTCACCTGCCGGTGGCGAGGACTATCTAAACCTCTACTGTCATTAGCAGTGACAGTGCCAGAAATAAATGTAAAATGATTATTGCCAGTTACCTCCCACCTGTGACAAGACCCGAAAGTACAATCGGAATCGACCTTGGTCTTTCACCCGGTCGTAGCCATCCTGCGTTTCATTCACACAGTCATTCACGCTCCATTCCCATTCTTCTCTCAAACAATGCAACGGCAAATCTGTTCAGGCATTCATATCTCTCTCTCACACCACTCACATCCACACCCTCATCATTCACCACGATCCCACATACATCTAAGTCACGCAAGTCCCCGTACAGGCCACATTCTACGAGAAGATGCTTGGCACTCTCCTCCTCCGCCCCAAAAGGGCACCTAGCCTCCGCAGCCAGACCACGCCTGTACAAGAACCCATTCATACTGCCGTGCTCCATGGGCAAACACCCAAGGGACGGACCAAATTCAAATCCATACGCAGATGCAAAGCACACATCCGAAATGAACATGTGCGTCCATCTGCCATTCACACTCTCATCTCATCGTCGTTGCCATGTTGCGTACATTCTGTTCAGGACCAGTACACGCTGCTGGCGTGGACTAAGATCCTGAACCTAACCGAATATGCAGTAAGCGGGATGCCCCGCCGTAGACGGTAGTGGATGCTTCCACGAAACCCCTTCAGGTCCCATGGAATTTCTCCCATGAGAACCTGCATCGCCTCAGTTGAAACGGTTCTACATACATTCAAGCACGCATACCGAGTCAAACGCTGACCCGATTTATGCCCACTCTTGGATACTGGTGGCGCATAATGTCAGACGGAACAAACATACTCTTAAACAGGCTCTGGATCGAAGTCCCCATCCTTTCACAGCTCTGAATCGAAGTCCCCAAACCGGCCACGCGCTTCCTTAGATGTTGCAAGCGAGGCCGAAAGTTCAGCCTTTTTCCAACTTTTAATCTAAGGTACTTCACTTCTCGCGCGTATCGGATCCCGACCGTCTCTAAACGAATATTGGGCCGCCAAATAAGTGTCGAACAGAAAAGCTGCACGATAGGCCATCAACAAGATTGTACTGATATCAAAAACTGTTGGACCACATAATAATAATAAAGTCCATGTCGTCGAACTAGTTCCAAACGGATTTGAGTCAATAGCTTTAAAAAAATTAAATCTTTCTCCTGTCTGCGATCAAGGGTTACTGCCAGTAACAAAAACGGGTGAAAGAAATTTGTCTGTATAAAAAATTATGACGAAGTCTTAAAACCGCGTTCGAGAGGAGAATCCTCTGAAGACGTTTCGACGATACCACAGTCTGATCAGCGATGAGAACGCGGATAAGAAAGATCCTGCCCAATAAGTCTACAGTGACTTGTTCCATAAAACGAGGTAGGCCCTGCCTTTGATGAAGCGATGGAGTCAACAAAGAAGCTAAGAGCATGCTGGAATTATCAAATTAAAAAATCCGGGATGTCTAGAGTTCTTTTAAGGACTAGACCAGACTGTCTGTTGATGATGATTTTTATTCTAATTTATCTGTTATTGTTACTGCCCATCTTGGTGCGACGTTCGATTTTTGAGGGGCTACGTACGGCCACCAGTTGAACGTTCGGATTAATTAATCAAACTGTATCTGCAGAGGTCCTAAAATTGAAAATTTAGGTTTTGAATTTTTTCAAAAAAATGGTATTTTTCTTCGATTATTTTATAAGAAATTTTCTGACGGCGGCGTGGTGCTGAAACTCTTCACTCGTTAACATTTTCCTTTCGATTGCTTTACTTGAGCGGTAGTAACTCAAAGACTACTTATCTATTGTAATTAAGCTTAAATATTGATTGGTATTTAACCTGCTAATTAGTCATAGAATAGATGTGCAAAAGGATAATTTATTTTATCTTTTCCCTATCACTTAATTTCCGTGAAAATTTCAATCGACTCTTTAATATTAGCTCAAAAATTGAGTTAAACTTTGACGATATTTTACGATCCTTAGACCTGTTCAATGGTTGGAAAATAGTGAAGATTAGTTTAAAAAAAAACAAACCTTCTTCGTCATCGGAATCAGAATTATCTGAATCGGAGCTTTCTTCGGATACGACGTCATTTTGCATCGGATTTATTGTAATTGTTAGAGCGGAATCATCCCAGTCAAGCTGTTCGGTTGCAATCTGAAATGATTAATGAAAATTTAATAAAATCAAAAGAATCAGCTTTCAGGAGAAAGGACACTTTATAAAAAATTCAGTTGGAAAAAAATTTACCTTCGGACAAGGTTGATGCTTCTCCATGTACTTATGATTGCTGTTTCTCAAGCGGGCAATCGATACTCCACACAAGAGAATTACAAAGAAAACGCATATAACAATGATCAACATTGTTGGATGTGAGCTTTGAGCTGCAAAGAAGAAA
The DNA here is from genome assembly GCA_958298945.1 of Atherix ibis. NCBI lineage: Eukaryota > Metazoa > Arthropoda > Insecta > Diptera > Athericidae > Atherix > Atherix ibis. The sequence continues at coordinate 23,708,941 of OY282610.1, read as the reverse complement.
AGTTTTTTTTTGATAAAAAAATAAAGAAATAAAGACAATCAAATATCGAACTAACCTTTGTGCACGGCTGAATGAAGTCGAGATTTCGGCTCTTGTACATCATGGACCAGCGCCTGTTCGATAATATTCTGGTCTGTAAATGATTGAAGAATGAAACGTGAAAATTTCTTCGCAATTCGAATGGGAGACATAAGAAAAATTGGCAAATCGATTTTCACTTACAATGGTTTTGTGCATAAGTTGACGATGTTGTTGTAGTTACAGTTTGTTTCGGATGTAAAACGGTCAATGTTAGTGTATATTCGGCGCTCTTGAATCTCGAATTGACCTGAGAGCATGTCAGCCGGAAAACACGATTCAAATAATAGGCGGGCTTCTTGTTGGTATAGACAAGAGCCTTAAGAACGTCTAAGTAATTCTCGGTTGTGTCATAGCCAATCATTTCCACACCCTCTTTGTTGATGTTTGTCTTGATATCGAGTGTGGCTGAGAGGGTTTCATCGCCATCCAGGGCGATTTCCTCATGATCGGGATTCAAACTTGGGCAAACGCTTACACTGCACGAATCCAAAGTCTGGAGATTCGGTTCCACTTGTCCGCCAGCATACACAGTAATGCTAATATTGGCCAGAATGCGGACGCCATCCTTGATGTCTGGATACGAGACCAAATGGTTCGGATTGCCAGAGATGACTATCTTCGGCTTGTCCTCTTCGGGTGTTTGTTTCATGTCGGATTTACGGTGATCGCCCAAGTCCTTGCTGTAATTGTAGTTGGCCTGTCCGTTCACCATGATGTAGGTTTCGATTGTCGGCAATTGGATCGCATTCTGACTGGGACAGGTCAGTGTTGTACGGACCTCGATATTTCGACGGCCAATCGTTGGATTCTGTTTCGTATTAATATATTCGATTTTCTGCAACAGATTCTCAATGTTGGCCTTGTTGCTGCCCTCAATGTAGATCTCATTCAGCTGCGAGTTCGATTGGATTTGTTGCTCGGAGTCAAGATATTGTTCCGGTGGCGGAATCAAATGCTCAGCACAATTGATGCCGCATTTAACATCCTTAACCGACAGCAGCTTATTCAACGATAGTTTTATCTCGGATATATCACCCTTGAAAAAGTGCATTAAACGATTTTCAGATCCCTGATAGCACGATCCGATCGTTTGCGTCACATTGACACCGTGGGCTGCATGCAATGGCCAATCGTCAATCACTTGCATATTGCTATGCCGATCCTCTGGCGACGATTCGAATTTAACACCATCAACAAAGAGCTCCACTTTCGGCAGGTCAACATTTAATACGTAATGATGCCATTCATTGTCGCAGACTTGTGGGATTCTCCAACGCCATTCTGCGGGGCTGAATATATTTAAATCGCCTTTGTACGAATTCTTGCGCAACAATAAAATTAACCGACAATTCCGGACAAACAAAGCCATGTGATGGCGATTCATTTCTAAACAAGAAAAAAATAATTATTTACAAAAATTTCATAGTGATTCCCCTTAAGTAAAACTGAAAGTTAACTAATCCCAAGACTTGCTATTCATTTAATGGGCGAATAAATCATTTCTAAGGACCGAGAATCAATTCTTTAATGATATTTTCGGATTCGAACTTAAATGGAAAAGTACAAGTTCTTTACACCGACTGTGTCACTTTGAAAATCTACTTTTAGGACTTTGCCGATAAGACTTTGTAAACTTTAATTATTTCGGGCTTTGAATTTGTTGAGATGGGAAATCTATCGAAGAAAATAGCATGAGTTATTCGAAATGAGTTAATCCAAATCCGTTTCTGAAAATCTGTACTAATCGCTATGGCCTTAAGGCCCAGTTTAGAGATGTTCGACAACAACGAATACAACTCTAGTCACTGGTGCTTATTTACTCGACTCGCATTTATTTTTTTCCGTCTTACACATCAGTGATATTGGGGCTGGGGCTAAATAAATTTTACTTCGGTTTCCATCTACTTTTACACAGTCAAGTTAATTTCAATTAGAATTTTAAGGCTCTTATCTATCAAGCCAATGGGAATGTATTCATGTAGTTTTACGCCCGTTGCCCTAAGATAGTGAAGCGTAGCGTTGTTTTTTCTTAACAACCATAATTTATCTTTCAATACGAAAGCTGTGCTTTATGGATGAGTATCTATTCTGTTTGATTTAATTTTATTTTTACTGTAAACATCAGCACTGAACGACAATTGCAAATCTAAAACGAAAATTAAGTTCGCAAGTCATTCAATTACCGATACTACGAGTTTCTACGGTTTATTTGCGAAAGTGTAAGAGTTCAGCGCTTAGCTTATCGTCTAGTCACTTCGGTTGAGATAACTTTTATTTGCCCAACCGAACAAGCGGACAACTAAGGCTATGTAATCTGAGCAGAAGGCAAATAGATAAAGTGTGAAGTAAACAAATAAACAAGCAACAGAAACGATAAAATAAAACCAGTTGATGAGGGGGCTCGGGATTGCCGAAAGTTGACGTGGAACGAGCTGCTGTCCTTCCAGGTGTCAATTTGTGTGTGCTTGTCTGTGTTTGGGGTTTGTGTGAAAATCATTTATTATGATGAGAACTAGTGAAGATTTAGACTAACCGGTGGAGTATTGGCATGGGTAATGTCGTAGCGGTAGGTGGTAGGTTACTACGGAATAGTCTGCCAAACTTTGAAGGTATGACTGCACAAGGGATGGGGTTGGTGAGTGTTTATGGCTGTGCTTGCATAATATTGCATACACTGGCATGAAAAGGATTTATGCAAAAGTTCATTAGATCTGCACACAGCAATGTTAACGTGCTGAAGAGTTGTGCATCGAACTGTGAATGGTTTTGTACAACCGACTATTATTCCCTGTCCTACCTAATAGATATGAGCAAATATGCAAATTGAAATGGATGGAGATGAAAATGTGGATAAGATTTATCAAAAGGATGTACTTATGCTCATTGAAGAGTGGAAATTGGTTTTAATAATCAAGTAAGATTGGTAAATGTACGTACTGCGATCGTCTGCACTACAGAAGATGTGCTCCTTAGCGTGCTCATTCACAATTGGAGCGCTAAAATGACGGAACATCGTTATAATACTGAATGGATGTGAAGCAAAATCATGTTCGGGAATTAGAGTTTTCGGTACAATGGCTCCATGATCGCCATCGAAATGGAAAATCGGTTCCAGACCCTCATCGTAGCTCAAATCCTTAGTCCAATCGGCACCTTTCGGAAGCAAATCGATGAACGAATGTCCCGTAAAGCATTGCGTTATGTCACGGTCGCATCCAAATGAAATGTGTTTTGTCTAGATTGGAAAAATTAGAATGAAAACAAAACAAAAACCATAGAAAGAAAATTGTTTTTAATTTTTTTAAATTATTTATTGAAATTTTGTTGAAAAGTATTAAAATTGAAGAGCTTAACCTAATAATAAAAATTGATATGATTAATATAGAGCACCAAAATTAATTTAAAAAGATTAAATTTAGTCGAAAAAATTCTTTTAAATGCAACAAAAAAAGAAAAAAAAAACAAAAAAAAATTAGTTTTTCGTAAGGCAACAATTTGGACTGAAAATTTTTATTAAAAATTCGTACTAAAATATTCTTCCTAACAAATTCAAACTAGAAGTTCGTAGTTAAAAATTCGTACTAAAATAATTCGTACTAAGAAATTTGTGCTACAAATTCGGACTTCAAAATTTGTACTGAAATATTTGTACTAAAAATTCGTCCTAATACATTCTAACTAAAAAATTTGTACTTAGAAATTCGCACTGAAAATTCGGCCTGGACATTCGTACGAAAAAATTCGTACTAAAAATTCGTATTTAAGAAATTCGTATTTGAAAAAATTCGTAAAAGAAATTCGTTCTAAGAAATTCGAACTAATAAATGCGTACTAAAAATTCGGACTTAAAAATTCATTCTAGAAATTCGTACTTAAAAATTCGTACTAAAAATTCGTCCTAATAAATTCGTACTAAAAAATGCATATTAGAAATTCGTACTTAAAAATTCGCACTAAAAAATTCGTACAAAAAAAATGGTACTAAAAAATCGTACCAAAAATGAGTGCTAAAAAATTTGTACTAAAAATTCGGACTGGAAGTTCGTACTTAAAAAATTGGTATTAAAAAAATCGTACCAAAAACACATACTAAATAATTCGTACTAAAAAAATCGCTCTTGAAATTCGTACTTAAAAATTCGTGCTAAAATTTGTACTAGAAATTCATCCCGGAATGATGTACTAAAAATTTGTACTCGAAAAATTCGTGCTTTTAAACATTTTTGAGATTTTACTTTCAAAATTATATTTTTCTATAAATAAGAAAAGGAATAATTTACGCGTGGGCTCTATTTTTGTTTTCCGCTGCATTTCTTTGTATGTGTTTACAAAAATTGATTGAAAAAAAATAGTTTAACGACATACAAAATTAATATTGATTAAAATTGATTTGAAAAAAAAAACTCTCTTTGGAAAATTTACTGTAAATTAAAATTCGAAAAAATCAATTGATTTTTAGCAATTTAAACCTAACAAACTGCATTTGTAAGGTTTAATCCTAACTATACTCAAAACCTCACAACGGTATATGTAAAATAGAATTTTTTTTAAATGAAATTACCTTTAGCGCAACTGATGTGTGAATAAGCATGTCCTCATTTTTGCAATGTAAATCACACAGCTCCAAATGAATATTGGGGAATAGTGAAAGGCTCTCCATCGAATAGGCCTGAAAATAGATAATAAAAATAGTCCAGAAATTTGATTAAGACGAAAATTATTTACCTAATTTTATAGCAAATAAATTAAAAAGCAAATTGTTAAAAAAAAAAATTGTTTCCTTTTAATGAAAACACTTTGTTTGATAAAGGAAGAATTATAATAAAGAAGAAATGGTATTTAATGGGGGTTAGGGGTGGATAGTGGATTTTGTTCGATTGTAAAATAGTTTATAAATGCAAGTTTTGAAAATTTGCGCCATTTGTGTGATAAAGTATTGCCAACCGAAAAAAAGACTGCGTGATTTGACAGCTGACAGTTCAGAGTTATTAAAAATGGAGCGCTACACGAAAGAAGAACACGTTTTTATTGTTGAGCAATATTTTAATAAAATAATTAAGGTTTGGCAGCTACAGTTGGCAATTTTCGTACAAAACATGGTCGGAATAGTGATTTAACTTCATCAACTGTGAGGAGATTAATTAAAAAATTTAGGGAGACTGGATCGATTAGTCCATTTCGAGTCGAGTCCAGGAACACAAAGCGAGTCGAGTCCAGAAACATCAATTTGGCACCGTGGTCATGTATTGGATATTTCGTGAAGCTTTCTACAGCGTATTATTAAGAAAGATTTCCATCTTTATGCTTCCAAAGTTCAATTGAGTAAAGAACTGCGATGATGCTCATTTTTATTTTTAAGGGCTTGGCTAATCGACAAAATTGTGTCATTTGGGGTTCAGAAAATCCACGAATGATTGATGAGAAACAAATGCGTTACTGTTTGCACCATTCTACTTCGAAAACGCAGCTGGTCAGGGAATAACAGGTGATTATACTCGCTATCGCGATATGATAATCCAGTTTTTTTGTGGCTCAATTGCAAGATACGGATGTGGATGACATGTGCTTTCAAGAAGACGGTGTCACATGTCATACAGCCCGAGTAATAATTAAATTACTGCATGAGTCATTTCCTGGTTGTGTAATTTTTGCCGTTTTGTTAATCAGAATTGGCCGCCGAGACCATGCGATTTAATGCCGTTGGACGTTCTTCTTTAGAGTTTTTTTTTGAAGTCTAAGGTTTTAGCCAGCAAGGATGAAATTGAGCTCTGTATCAACGAAATTAAGCCACATTTATGCAAAAAGGCCAGGTTCATGCATACAAAAAATTCGTGTATTGCACGAACCGGTTCGTGCACTTTCTAAAATTGAACGATTTTTTGCACAGACTAGTTCGTGCACTTACACAAACCATGTGATCTCAGCTTAAGTTTCTCTGCAATAGCACTGGTTCATGTCGTTGCTATAGACGCATTTGTTAAAAATCATAGTAATTTTAAATGTGAATTACGTGAAAATTGCTGGATGTACGGGAAAATTGTTTAGAATAATTTTTATGGCCAATTTAATAAGAACTATTCTTTTTTTTTTGGATAAAATTGATAATTTAAGCGAAAAATGTAAAAAAATCATTCAATGTTAAACGGTTTTTGGAGCGCATACTCTTTGTGCTATTATTAGTTGACGTAAAATATAACAAACGAAGTCAAATTTTGCAACAATTACCATATAAGCTGCTGGTCGACAGTTGAGAATAAGAAAATAAAATAAACCGAAAAGTATTTTCACCCCCATCCCAAAGCCAACCTCATTGACCAAATGCGATGAAAATTTTCTGAGCAAAAACCCTACAAATGTTCTTCTTATTGCTCACAATCGAAAGCGCTTTTTCCAATATTATCGATTCTTGTTTTGATTTAAATATGAATACAAAAATTATCCAAATGTTAATGATTATTAATACAATATTATCGGTATATATGTTAATGTGAATTTAATGCGTTTAAACAAGAACAACAACAACAACAACAACAACAGCAATGATAATAATCATAAATGACTGAACGACGAATAAACCAACCGAGCCGAACGAATGAATGAATAAATAAATGGAAATTAAGATGATCCTTCGAAGCACAGAAGATGATGCTCTTATTCCAAGGACGAGAGTGTAACAGTCAGAATTGGTAATATTTTCTATTATTTCTTATTTATTTATTTGTTTGCCTTGCCTTGTTCCTTACATGTTGTTGGAGTGCGTTTGTGTTGGGTTTTTTTCTTTTCCTTTTTTTTTGTGGGTGAAAGGGACTTGTTCTCATTCGTTGGCGTGTTGGAAAAAACATGATTGCACGTAAAAGTATTTCAGACAATGAATGGGTATTGCGTAATCGTGTGGAGGCCCCACTACTACTCGTACAATAACGACAATTTTCCTCATTATCATTGCTGTTGTACTCCTGCTTGCTGTTGATGGTAATTTGTTGTTGGTTTTGCCGTTGGTGTTGAAATTTCGCTAAACTACAAGTATTATTGTTGTTGTTAGTGCCATTTCTATTAGTATGGTTGGCTTTAGGAGAGGATTGAGCTTTTGGCACGTACACACTATACGATGTAAGCGCGTACATATTTTCCTGCCATCATAAAATAAATCTCTGATCTGAAGGTAAGAAATCCTGCAAAAGTTTTGCGTAATTTTTTCTCCTTCTTCATTCTCAGGTACACTTATGAGAAGTACAAAGAAGTGTAAATTTTCACTAGGGACTCATAATATTGTCCATACTAAACGGAATGGAAGCGAATCGTAAAGATTAAATGGAATAATTTTAGAAAATTTATCCTTTTTCTTTTATTTTACTTACATTTTTGTTTTTCTATTGTTTTTGGTTTGTTGATATTTCTTTTGTTTAACTTTAGTTAATTTTTTTGCCATTGTTTCAAAGAGAAAAGCCTAAATCTTCTGTAAATTATATTTTGACCAAACAGTAACTTTAAGGTTACTTCTTTCTGGGATATAATAAAAAATTTTTTTCTCAAGCCCAAGGAAATATATTGTATATAAAAGTTCAGAGCAAAAAAAAAACCCAATACCAGATAAGTCGATATGCCACAGAAGGATTAGAATTCTCTTAAATAGGAAATATTGAAAACACGAAATTAAATTGTACAAAATAGGAAGTTTTGACGATATTGCAAATTCAAACAAGTCCTGACCACGTGAATAATTTTTTTTTCACACCTAAAATTGGGTCAATATTTATTGCGAACTAAGTTAGAATTCAAAAGAAATTCTAGCCGCGCAGTGGAAATTTTTTTATGCCCTAAATTGCTAATTTTAAAAATTAACACATTTTTGTGCATCTATAGTTTAGCTAAAATTTACCGTGTGACCTAATTTAGAAAGTGAATAATCCCGGACTACTTGGCAAAAAAAAATGTAGGCAACCTAAACACTAGGTTAACATCTACGCTGTGACCTAATGTCAAAAGTACAATAAACAATATTTCAGATAGGTCAACTCTCACAGTGGTATAATTTCGAAAGTAAACCAATCTTGACTCCATCTTTGGTAAAGGTTTGCATTCATAAATGGACCAACACTCACAATGAACTAATATCCGAAAGAAAAAAAATCCCTGACCGCTTAAGAAAAAGTACAGTAAACTTTTTCAAAAGTTACCACCCCGGACCGCTCGGTAGAAATTTTTTTTGTACCTAAACATAGGGAAAAAATAGATCAATATGCACAGTGACCTAATGACAAAAGTAAATAATTTCGGACCTCATGCAGAAAGTATTTCTTGCATCCAAGATTGCAAATTATTTTAAGCGATACCAAAAAATTTGAACACCATAAACTAGGTCAATATTCACAAGAAACTTTTTTCAAAGTAAACATTCTGGACGCCATTTTTGTTGTACCTAAATATACGTCAAAAAATAGGTCAACGTACACAGTGACCTAATCTACAAAGTAAACAGTTCCGAACCGCTTAGCAAAAAATATTTAAGCACCTAAAACTAAGTCAATATTAACGATGAACTTTGTATCTAAATTTAGGTCTAAAACTAGGTCAACGTGCACAGTGACCTAATTTCCAAAGTAAACAATCCGGGACCGCTTTGCAAAAAACTTTAAGTACCTTAAACAAGGTCAACATCCAGGCTGAACTTTGTACCTAAATCAAGGTCAAACAATAGGTCAACGGGCACAGTGACCTAATTTCTAAAGTAAACAATCCCGGAGCGCTTAGCAAAAAATATTTAAGCACCTAAAACTATATCAGTATCTAAATTTAGGTCAAACAGTGACCTAATTTCCAAAGTAAACAATCCTGGAAGGCTTAGCCAAATAAAATTTTAAGTATCTGAGCATGTTCTGACTACGTGAATAAGGTTTTTCTTCCTAACCAAAATTAGGTCAACAGCGAATTAATTTCAAAAATTAAAAAATCCCTGACCACGTGGCAGAAATGATTTTTATACTCAAGCCTAGGCCAACACTTGCACACGGAACTAATTTGGAAAATGTGTTTCTTGCACCTAAGATTAGGTCAATATTTACTAGGAAATAATTTCAAAAGTAAACCAATTTTAACCGCGTGAATAATTATTTTCAAACTTTTGAAAAGAATACAAATTTTAAATTACAACATTTTCAATGCAATTTTTTCCAGAGAAAAAAGCGAGAGAGAGAGAGAGGGAGGACAGAAAACGAAAGGGCAAAGAGAGAAAATATATTGCATTCGAAAAACGAATAGAAGAAATTTCAAAGTTTAGATATTTAAAAGTTTTTTGTTTGTTTGGTAGTTTGAATTATTGTTCAATGGGAATTGTTAAGAGGATTTAAAAGGATACATTAGTTTATTGGTGAATAGTTTAAAAAAAAGGTGCTGGATGAACGATTGAACAATGGTAACAAGAATCGATGAGATTTGCTCTCAAGGGGATCTATGTATTTCTGAAGTGGGCGCTTTCGTAGTTGAAGAGGAACCGATTCGATTCGATTCGATTTGAAGTGAGAAACTTTTGGTTTTCAAGCTGGAATTGTTAAACTCAAAGTGAAAATGGTTTAATTGGTAACAGAAACTTTCTCGTCTAAGTGCGTATTATCTTATTTGACGATTAAATCTTAAAAGGGTCGACAAAAAAATACTCGAAATGAACTTTTTCACAAACTTTGTTTTGTAGGATTCGAAAACTTTCAATTTTGTTGTTGTTTCAATTGAAAACGAACTCATGCAATTGAAAAAAAACCACACAAAAATGATAAATATTTTATTTTAAATGTTTTTTTCGAACTCTTTAAGCCAATAAAAGCACTAACAGTGGAAAATATTCTGAAATGCCGCATTGGCAACACTATATAATAAATGTCATTAATTGACAGTTGTTGTTCTTATTTGAAACTTTCAGTTATGTATTAAAGATTAGGAAAAGACGTATACGCGCAAGAGCTAAATGTTCACTTCTTGACTGGTCTGCCCTCTGACTGATTCCAACCATACTTTGTAACGCCATCTATTGGGCTCTATTTTATAGCGAAAAAGTTCATTTTCAAAGTTTTTTATTACTGGAATTCTAGTAAGAAGTAATAATAGAGTTAATTTGGAAAGAAAAATTAGTGGCATTCATTCTCTCAGCATTTGTTTTTGGAGCGACTGTTCAGCTACCTTTGGGTGCAGTTGCTCCCAAGTTTGCGAGCTTATGAGTATGTTTTCAAATAAATCAGAAACAGTTTTTTTTTTGTAAATAAAAAAAATTTTATAGTCACCGTTTAAATCTCAGAAAATAATAATACAGGGTGTTTCAGTTAGTGCTTTGGAAGTTCAAGTTTTACGCGATAAAATTGTGTGGCTTGTGGCGCCGCCTACAATTAGGAAACCACATAGGGTCCAGAATAAAATCTTCAAGTTCAGAGTAGACGATTCACAGAAATATGGGCCAATAACACCTTCAGATAAAAATACCCACCAAAGAATAATTTTTCAAGGATAAAATGGCTTCTCCATAATTACTTGTGGCTTTTTAGAGCCCCAATTTATGGAAATTTCACTTATTCACGTATGACCCTAATCGCTGAATTTTTTTTACAAATTTAACAGGTTTATTGGCACAATGTAAAATGGGAAATTGTAAAATAAAAAAATCCCACCTCGGACGACATATTGATAATTTTAAAAATTTGAAATTTTTTCAAATTTTTAAATTTGAAAGTGACGATCATACTCAGTGAACATCTTGTTTATCAAAAGTGGTGCTCTCACACCCAACGTAACAACAAAAAATCATTCCTTAATATTTAGGGGTAAATGAAGACACCTAAGGGTGTTCATTTCTTTATGAGGGTGAGTGAAAAAAAACCGCAGGCAACTAATGACCCTGAATAAAAAAATATTTAGTGAGAAAAGAACGCCTAAAGCTTTGGGAAGGGGGGAGGGGGTTGATAAGGAACAAGAAATGTGAGGTAGGCATATAAATTGGAAAGGCGAAAAAAACCCCGTTGATGGGAGAGACTTAGAAATAATTTGCACAAAAACGAATTCGCCATCGTTCACCACAGATGGCGATCTAATCGAGAAGATATTACTCGCCCGTTAAATCTAAGTATAATCTTGCAACGCCAGTGCACTCTATGGTTTTACATTTATACACAGTTGTATGTTCTGCCCAAATGTCAAATCGAAATAGATGATGCAAAATGTTTTATATTTTAAAATTCTTAAATACTTATTTTATTAAATCTAGCCTTTACTCAAAACCAGGTTAGTAAATAATTAAAATCCCAGGAAATCTTTTGTTAGAACTTCATTTAAATAATTTTTAATTATATATTTTTATTTTTAAGCATAGTTCATAATTTATAAAAAAGTATTAAAATTGGGAAGGCTAAAAAAACTTTTAGAAGGTTAACAACGGTGATGAAAGAGACTTAGCTGTTACGTCTCGCCTTGGCCATACGCCAAATCCTCTCATCGGCCAAATAATATGCATAAAAACGAATTCACCATCGTTCACCACAGATGGCGATCTAATCGAGAAGATATTACTCGCCCGTTAAATCTAAGTATAATCTTGCAACGCCAGTGCACTCTATGGTTTGACATTTATACACAGTTGTATGTTCTGCCCAAATGTCAAAACGAAATAGATGATGCAAAATGTTTTATATTTTAAAATTATTAAATACTTATTTTATTAAATCCCGCCTTTACTCAAAATCAGTATAGTAAATATGTAAATAAACAAAATCCCATTGTTTGCATAGGCAATCTTTTATCAGAATTTCATTTAAATCATTTTTAATTATTTATTTTTATTTTTAAGCATAGACAAATTTCGGCGATATCAAAATGGCAATTTATGAAAAATTAACAATTTACGTGACAGTAATCCTAACGAAATTTTTCAATGCAGTCCCGATTACATTTGCACCCTCCACACTCTACCAGCCGGCGTATGCCATTATTCATTTATTACGGCCAAAGTATTAACTAATCCGTTATTTAATGAATTCGATCAAATTTATGCAAAATTATAATCCCTACAAATGCCATGGCTTATTGGCTTTGTCAACTAAACAAATCCTTTGTTAATAATTTAGAATTTGATGTTAGTCAGTTTGTAAATATTTTTTTTTACAAAATTTCATAATTCAGAATTACAACTGTAAATAAACAAGACAAAACAAAAACTGTTGTAGGGTATATGATGAACTTTTTTGGTTTTTTTCTCGCTTAGCGTTGGTTTGGTTTTGTTTTGTTTATGTGTACTTAACTTTTTATGAAATTTTCCTTTTTTTTCGGCTATTGTAATTAATGACTTTTATTAAAACTATTTTATTGTTACAAATAATGGAAGAAAACTTTCATAATTTTATCATGAAAAATATACGAACGAGTTAGTTCATCAATAAACAAAAACGAAACAATCTCTTCTAGGACACTATGAACATAATATGCCGAATGATAATGAATTGAAATTTTAACGATGCAAAATTATCAGTTAATTGGAATGCAGCTTATTGTTTGGTAGATTTCAAAAAGCCACAATTCCAATTTAATGCAATGCGATTACGATTAAACCATTGACCTTTTTAGTATCGATTTGGTATTCGATTAATTTTCATTTGCTTTTTGTTTTCTTAATCCTTTTTTTTGGGAAGGGAGAAGGGGAGTTTTTTCTGAAAATTCCAAAGCTTATCGTAGCCTATGTTCATAATTGTTCGTTATTTGAGGATTATAAAATTTTATTTTTCGTTAATAATTATTATTAAATCATATTCAAAAGTTAATCTTGACTAAAACAAAATGAAAATTACAATCGATTCTATTGAATTTATGAGAATTTTATAGAATTGGCGAAAATAAGCCATGTAAGGATTGAGTGTATAAAGCGGCATCATACTTCAGTCCATTTGGCAACAACTTACAAGGCAACTCAACTATTTTACAAGCTGGATTCGAGCTCAAAAACTGCTTGCGTACTCGACGAAAATATTCCGTCCCAATGTTGGTATATCAATTTGGAAAGATCTCGCAAATACTTTCTCGATTGATTACCTTTTGTTAGTAGCCGAAAGATTTAAAAACTCGGTTAGTAACAAAAATAATAGAGGGAGAGAGAGAGATAGAGAGAGAGAGAGAGAGAGAGAGAGAGATATAGAGTAACACCTCTTCTCAGTATGCTAAGTTCCATGTTAACATCATGATCAGTGGGTCCAGAAGTGTCGATTTTGACTCTCAAAACGACGAGGATTGGGATGTGCACAAAGGACGGGAATAATGAACCAGCGATTTTTTAAAACCACAGCCCTCGGCGACCTGTCGTTAAACCGCCGGTCCTGAGCACATCTGCGCGCAATAATCACTTGACTAGGACCCGTGAACATATTAATTGGACTGATCAAATTTGGGATGATGTCACCTTTTCTAATGAGTACAAATTCAAACTAACATAGACGATGTAGTGGTTTGGGGATGTTTCTTTGCACACCAAACAGGACATTTAGCAGTTATTCATAAATAAATAACAGCGGATGTTTACAGACACACTGTACTTTTTTTTACAGACACACTAAATCATTTTTTTTCTTTCGAAATGTATACCATAGCAGTACCTAAAAAAAAATAGGCGACGTGTTGAACTAGCCCATCGGCGAATAGTCGTGATTTAAACCAAAGCAATGAAATTGAGAGTGGCCCAGACTCGCTGCTTATTTTCAAGCTGGCTACGGTGTTTGATTTTGTGATGGCTTTTATGCGTGTCGGCTTTACACGTTGCTTGTTCAAAAGTTGGATTTTTTGGCTGGTTTCGATGCTTGCGCAATGACAGTTCGAATGTCAACAAAAATGGACAACAACATTATTATATCAAATTAATTTACTTCATATATTTCGTCAGAAAATCTACCGAAAACAAGGAAAAAATATACTTAAATGCAGATATTTTGTGGATTTAATTTGTTTGCTCAAAGAGATCAAGTGACACGATAGTGTTTTCTCATTGGTTCTTGTTAAAATAAACAGGAAAACAAGCACGAAAAATAGAACCGTTTCTATTTCTAAACTCCAGCTTGAAAAGAAGCAGCCGAGCAGTAACGTCAGCAGGCACAGCAGCGAGCAAGAAAACAATCAGAGAAACAAGCACAAAAAACAGAACTGTTTCTATTTCTAAAAAGTTTGAAAACAAGCTGGGCTGCAAGCAGTGACGTCAGTTCTAGTATCGCAATCAGTAACGCAGCCAGCACTGTAGCAACCAAAAACACAAGCCCGAAAAGAAGCACAAAAACAACTGAAGAATTTCTTAAACAATTAACAAAATCAATAAAAAATCGCTGTCAAGCTGTTAACAGTTTCTATAAAGAAATTGAAAAAAACTGTTCCATATCTGAAAAAATATTACGAAAGAATTTAAATTTACTTTTTCGAAAATTTTCCTTTTATTATAACGATTATTTTCGTGTATTATTTAGAGAAAAAAAAAACTTGATTATAATTTTATAAACTCAAACATTTTTAATTTCAAAGATAAAAGTGTGCAAAATTGTTTGGCCAGCATTGTACATTTTCGGGTAATGCGAAAAAGGAGGGCTTCAGACAAATGTATTGACTGGTTTTCCAGAAGTCCTTTTCAAAAGGATTCTATTTTCCATTTGATTGCTATATTATTGTTTGTATTGAAAGCACAAATAATACCAATTAACAACTAAATTATTGGTCGTATTTTTCAAATGTTCGTCCCAAAATCATAAAAATTGGACGCGCTTCCCAACACCGATTATACGAACTATTGAGTCTTCGGAGGTGAAATGAAAATGTCTTGATCACGAGCTCGAGCAGAATTTGATCGAGCTACGATTTTTTTCTTCATCCACTTGACATTTGACATTTGTTTCGTTTTCACGAACGATATTCAATTGTGTTTTTTGCATTTTGCAGTCTGATACATTCAGAAATCAATGAAAAAGTACAAAAAAACATTTGAACAACGTAAAAGAAAATAATAAATACAATTGAAAAACGGAAAATAGGGAAATTCAAAAGAATTCAGCAGCGAAAACAAAGGCAGTACGAAGATAATTTCTTTGAGCATAAATTGTGCTGCAATTTTCGAATTTACACCATCTTGGCAAGGACGATTCCGATCACCTTTTGGAATGGGTTATGCCAATAATGGCCAAATAAGCAACGCCAATGTCTAGAGTAGAGAAATCAACGAAAGTGGCATCATTGATATTTTCTTTTGTACAAACGAACGGTGGCAAATTAGACTGCAAAATGTCAAAAATCACACTGCAAAATGTCAAAATTCCAATAATATTCGTGATCGAACACGCGCACCTCGTACACGCAAAATTTCATTCCAGGTCGTTGCCTAAACAGATTGACTGTCTACAATTTTTGTCAATTACATCATTCGAGCAAATCAGCATATTTTGTTCGTCTCGAACATGCTCGATCGAGGAGACGGTGTTCGTTCAACATGTGCGAGCAGACATTATACCGTTCGAGCAGTAAACATGGATAATTTCCCCTAAAATTCAGGCATTTCCCGAATGGTGTAATCGTAGCTTAACTGTAAAGCTTACCAAACTAAATGTCAGTCAGTTGATAGAAGCAGCATCTATGATGCCTTTAGTAAACGAAAACTCTTTGAAGAGTGGTCCTTGTTAGTATTTATTTGAACGCGATACAATTGGAGAAAGAAAAAATTGTGAACATTTAATAAATTATTAAATTTTTTACTAACTAAGCAATTGGAATAAATGTGGAAGATTTACACTTTCTTTAAAGAAACTAAATTTGCAATTTCCTATCTGTAGTTAACAGATGGGAAAATGCCACATTGCTCCTCTCGCAGCATTTAAAATAATAGCAGTAATGACACCACTAATGAGTATAAATCCATTAAGGAATGGGCAAATTTAGTACTTGGACAAGTAAGGTGGGAGGATGGTAGCGAAGAGTTTCCATCTGAGATCATTAATTCATTACGGAACCTGTCCTATAGAACACGTTTCACATACGTGGGTGGTGTTTTTGCATTTGCTATGAGCTGATGATGACGTCGATGATGATGGGAGAATGAATCTCATAGTCTGCATAGAACCAAACTTTGGAGTAGACAGTGGATTATAGTGCAAAGTTACTTATTGATAAGAAGGGGTTAGGAAGGCTGAGAGTACTTTAAGATGGGTGCAGCACATTGCACGTTTGTTCTTGAAGATGGAAAGCAAAGCGAAGTTCTAAAGTAAAACTTTTCATACAATTGAAATTTGGATATTTGCCAAGAGCTCATTTGGTTCATGGAAAATATTGTCTACGCTAACTTCCTGCCCCTCGATCTAATGAGGCTGTTCAGCTACCCTTGAAACGGGATGTATCAGCCGGCATAGTGACAGACCTAATCAAAAAGCAGCACGACCATATTAGTTTCTGTCATTATACTATAGTCAATAAATTGCCTGCCCGTACAGGAGGCAATTTCCAATGCAGTTGGGACTGCAGTTCGATTTGATGCTTAGAGTGAATCGATATGATTGTATCCCGACTATACATATTCTGAACAGTCTTTTTGGTTTCCGCTGCTCTCCTTCGATTCATCTTCGAATTGTTAGCGAATTTTATTGTATGATCGATAAATTCAATCAATAGCAAAGCTCCTCTATCGAATATACTTGCTATAGTAGCAGTTGCTCTAAATTCCAATAAGTAAATGAATAGCCGAATAAAAGCCCATCTCCACAACAATACTCATAAAAGCATATTTTCCTCCACTTTCGATTTGAGTGGAAAATACTATTGTATCTACAATCAATCTAAATGTGAAAATCATTTTTCAACTGATTCTAATTTCGACACAACCAGTCTCAAAGCAAAAAAAAAAAAAAAAACTAAACAAAACAAAAAACGAAAAAGTATTGAATTTTCATAAAATATTTTGCGGCTAAAAAGTCAATTTGATAATATGGCTTTTTCTTTTGGAACTTTATACAATTTATTAAAACTTTCAAAACAATAAATCTCCATGCCATATATTGGGACAGGGATGGTCTCGTTACGTTCTTCAGTCATTTGCAAAAGAATTTCATTTTGGCTAATCCAGAAATCTTTTCAAATTGTGCTGCTCTGTTTTCTGTTCATTTGCATTTTTCCAAAGTCAAAGTATTCCATCTACTCGCTTTCAGAATAGTAGGCAAAATTTCCGCAACTTCCTCCTTTAAGGAAATAAATAATCAAAGGAAAAGTGAAATTGCAATTTTTTTATTGTTGTTATTGAATTATTTCGATTTTTCCATAAGTAATTTTTTTTGAACTTTTCTAATTATCAAGTAGCGTGGTACTCGTATTGTGGCATCAAAGGAACAAAAGGAATTTTTAACGGATTAATTTTGAATAAATATCATTTTTTTTAATTTGCAAATATTATTTGGAAAATTTAATAGCAGAACAAAATAAAACGATGACGTTTCTGAGTGCCATCTATTGGCAAATAGTAAATATACAATAGAATGAAATTAGAAATGTCAAATGGAATTTTTAGTTTTACTATTATTTTTAGCTATGATTAGAATTTATAGAGATTAACCGTAAAAGACCTCTCATTAATCACTCCACCTGTTGAATAATTTCCGAAGCTAAACGATTGATAAATAAAAGTATTGTTCACTTACTGTATAATCAATACGCTCTGGTATACCGATAAGGCGTGCCTCGCAGACTCGTTTAACTTTGATGTTAACCATAACTGGAGCGGACATTTTCATTGCGCAATCGTATGCGACCACCGAAAGGATATGATTGTGCGATACTTTGTGCGAAAGTGGTTCAGTATTGCGGATTGATCCCTCATTGTCGATGGCAAACGGTTGATCGATATTAAGCATTTCATATTTGCAGACATCGCCGAAAAGTGGTGAGCAATCTTTGTCTTTAGCTTCAACACGAATAATTTCCTGATATAGGCGACCCTCATCCACTTCAACAACATAGGACGGCTGCAGGAATGTTGGTGCGTATTCATTAATATCGATAACGGTTATGTGAACATTGGCGCTAGCTGAATACGATCCATCACAGAATTTAGCTGCAATCTGGAAACGATAAGTTTTACGATCTTCACAATTAAGTGTGCGACGCGCTTTCAATATTCCCAAATTATTAACCAATTCGATCTGTAAAAAAGAAAAGTTACAAAAATATTAATAATTTAACAAAATGGCATGTTATATTGTGTTTGCTTACAGGCAGTATATGAATTATAATTGAAAATGTGCTATTTCTATCGATGGCCAGAGAATGAAAAGTTTTCTGAAGATTTTTTCGAGATAATAATTGGTCAAATTTATTTTGTTGGAAATCCTAATTATTATTTTTGTTGTATTTTAAAGAAAATTTAATAAATTATTAAAAACGAAAAGAATATTGATCAATTTCAATTAAAAATGGTGGGTTTTTATTTGCAACTAATATGAAAAATTTCACACACAACACCTAGTGGCATTTTTATGTACTATAAGTCATTTTAATTTACGGAATTTTAGTTAAATCATAGCTAACCATGTGGTATTTTCAAGAACTATAAGCTTACAGAAGTTATGATAATTTAATAAGTTTAAAAAATATCATACCACCAAGTGGCGTTTTTATTTGCTATTAGTCACTATAATTGATGGAATTTTGGGCATTTTCACAGCACCTAGTGGCGTTTTTATGTACTTTTATTTTAGAGATGTTATGATAATTTATCAAATTTAAAAAATATCACACCACCAAGTGGCGTTTTTATTTGCTATTAGTCACTATAATTGACGGAATTTTGGGCATTTTCACAGCACCTAGTGGCGTTTTCATGTACTATTATTTTAGAGAAGTTAACATAATTTATCAAATTTAAAAAATAACACACCACCTAGTGGCGTTTTTATTTGCTATTAGTCACTATAATTGGCGGAATTTTGGGCATTTTCACAGCACCTAGTGGCGTTTTCACGTACTATTATTTTAGAGATGTTATGATAATTTATCAAATTTAAAAATAATCACACCACCTAGTGACGTTTTTATTTGCTATTAGTCACTATAATTGACGGAATTTTGAGCATTTTCACAGCACCTAGTGGCGTTTTTATGTACTATTATTTTAGAGATGTTATGATAATTTATCAAATTTAAAAAATATCACACCACCAAGTGGCGTTTTTATTTGCTATTAGTCACTATAATTGACGGAATTTTGGGCATTTTCACAGCACCTAGTGACGTTTTCATGTACTATTATTTTAGAGAAGTTAACATAATTTATCAAATTTAAAAAATAACACACCACCTAGTGACGTTTTTATTTGCTATTAGTCACTATAATTGACGGAATTTTGGGCATTTTCACAGCACCTAGTGGCGTTTTTATGTACTATTATTTTAGAAAAGTTATAATAATTTATCAAATTTAAAAAATATCACACCACCAAGTGGCGTTTTTATTTGCTATTAGTCACTATAATTGACGGAATTTTGGGCATTTTCACAGCACCTAGTGGCGTTTTTATGTAATATTATTTTAGAAAAGTTATAATAATTTATCAAATTTAAAAAATATCACACCACCTAGTGGCGTTTTTATTTGCTATTAGTCACTATAATTGACGGAATTTTGGGCATTTTCACAGCACCTAGTGGCGTTTTTATGTACTATTATTTTAGAGATGTTATGATAATTTACCAAATTTAAAAAATATCACACCACCAAGTGGCGTTTTTATTTGCTATTAGTCACTATAATTGACGGAATTTTGGGCATTTTCACAGCACCTAGTGGCGTTTTTATGTAATATTATTTTAGAAAAGTTATAATAATTTATCAAATTTAAAAAATATCACACCACCTAGTGACGTTTTTATTTGCTATTAGTCACTATAATTGACGGAATTTTGGGCATTTTCACAGCACCTAGTGGCGTTTTCATGTACTATTATTTTAGAGAAGTTATGATAATTTATCAAATTTAAAAATAATCACACCACCTAGTGACGTTTTTATTTGCTATTAGTCACTATAATTGACGGAATTTTGGGCATTTTCACAGCACCTAGTGGCGTTTTCATGTACTATTATTTTAGAGAAGTTATGATAATTTATCAAATTTAAAAAATATCACACCACCTAGTGGCGTTTTTATTTGGTATTAGTCACTATAATTGACGGAATTATGGGCATTCTCACAGCACCTAGTGGCGTTTTCATGTACTATTATTTTAGAAAAGTTATAATAATTTATCAAATTTAAAAAATATCACACCGCCTAGTGGCGTTTTTATTTGGTATTAGTCACTATAATTGACGGAATTATGGGCATTCTCACAGCACCTAGTGGCGTTTTCATGTACTATTATTTTAGAAAAGTTATAATAATTTATCAAATTTAAAAAATATCACACCACCTAGTGGCGTTTTTATTTGGTATTAGTCACTATAATTGACGGAATTATGGGCATTCTCACAGCACCTAGTGGCGTTTTCATGTACTATTATTTTAGAAAAGTTATGATAATTTATCAAATTTAAAAAATATCACACCACCTAGTGGCGTTTTTATTTGCTATTAGTCACTATAATTGACGGAATTTTGGGCATTTTCACAGCACCTAGTGGCGTTTTCATGTACTATTATTTTAGAGAAGTTATAATAATTTATCAAATTTAAAAAATATCACACCACCTAGTGGCGTTTTTATTTGCTATTAGTCACTATAATTGACGGAATTTTGGGCATTTTCACAGCACCTAGTGGCGTTTTCATGTACTATTATTTTAGAGAAGTTATGATAGTTTATCGAATTTAATAAAAAATATCACACCACCTAGTGGCGTTTTTATATACTATGAGTGATTTTCACTTACGAAATCTGACCATTGGCACAGTACCTAGTATTGCTTTCAAGAACTATTACCCTACAGAAGTTATGATAATTCATTAATTTAAAAAAAATATCACACCACCAAGTGGCGTTTTCCTGTACTATAGGTCATTTTAATACACGGCTTCTGGACATTGGCACAGTACCTGGTGGTACTTTCAAGAATTATTACCCTACAATTGAAAAAATATGACCACCTGGTGGCAGTTTGATACACTATAAGTCATAATACATGCAATTTGCAAAGAGTTAAAGCACCGAGTATTGGTTCTCGAAATTTGAAAAATTAACACAGCATCTGATGGTGCTTTCAGGTACTTTTATCATAAAAAAAGACACGGAATTTCAAATTGCCACAACACCTTGGGGCATATTAGTTAGGAACTATTAATTTATTAATAAAATTTTTTTATGATTTTTTGTACAAATAAACAATTTTTATGAATTAATTATTTCTGTTACGAGTGACTTTTGGTATTTCCAGCGTCAATTTTTGATTGAACACTTAAAAAAGAAATTCTTTATGTAAAAATAAAAAAAATAAAATTTAATAATTACCTGAAATGGTATTTCATGATGTTTCTTAATTATATGAAAATCGCACACTTTTTGCTCGTCAACTTCAAGAAGCGGTGTTATTTCAACAAAAGTTCCATTTTCACGAACTAATCCGTGATATGATTTTTCCAATACATGCTCTGTAAAATAATTTAAAAAAAAACCAACATTAAATTATTACAATAAATAATTTTTATATATATATTTTGTTTAAAGATAAATAAAGAAAATAATTTCATAATTATTGTAGTTAGCAGAATTGATCGAGGTGGATCTGTTGTAGCTTTTAAATCGACTGTGAAGTTAGCGGCTTTTGACTTGTATTCGTTATGCTGTGTCATTTAAACGCAGTACTGGAAACGTTTTTCGATATGACTTTATTTGAATGAGAATAGATAATAAGAAAACGTTCTACCCTTAAGTGATTACTGAAGTAGCAATTATTATAAATATAATTAAGCAGGATTTAGTATCTTAACAAACGGAAAAAGGCAACCTCTAAAAATCTACACACACACACACAATAATCGATGCAGTTGTTCGTAAATATCTTAAGCAGTCAATTTCGTAGCTTTAATTTGAAAAAATTATGGAGTGAAACGGAGTGTGATGAGTTTGTTTGTTGGTGATGAAGATCCGCCCCTACTATTGCCAAAAATAGAATTAAAAGTGTAATATTTCGATAAATATTACGCATTTTGAGATTAGGGAAAAGTTAGCTGCCCACTTAAGACTATCCAAAGGAAATTCCAAAGTTCATAGTTTATGGAATAGATAAAATCATCAGTGTACCCGTACTTTAGTTATTTGATGAAATTCCAGAATAGTCCTCTCTGGGGAAGATATTGTGTATCGCGTGCACCGACGAATGGGGGCGATTCGAATATCGTATCTGATAAAGCGAAGAAAAGAACAGAAAAATATATATTTATTTTATATAAACGAACATCGAAAACTTTCTGATATTATGATGGAATTTTCCTTTCGACAAGTTATTACCACTCCACCAAACCCCCTACGGCTAGTCGTACGTACTGGGAGCATATTATCTCATCGACGACGTTCCCCATTTCTATTTCGGATCGAAATTCTTTTCGTCATTTCCTAATTACAAGATAACACTTCAATTCTTATCTTATTTATGTATGTTTGTTGTGTAGTAAAGCAAACGAAAAAAAACAACAACACCTTTTTTGGGTAAAAAGGCAAGAAAACTGAACTTTTTCAACATTTCGTATTGACGTACAAAAACTGAAATGAATAAAAACACTTTCTTAACGTTTTCCTATCACAATTGAGAGAAATTCTTATTTTCTAATAAATATAAAAAGTGTTGATGTCTATTTTCAGAGTGTATATCTTCCCTGCTATTGACTTATTCAACAAAATCAATAGGAAATGTAAAGAAAATATAAAAAAATTAAAAAATTATCAACAAAAAAATGGCAGTATATAAAGAGAAGATTTTTTTTTCTTTTTCCTTATAAATACAAGAAATAAGAACTTTAGCTCCATCCGAATGATGGGGGGAAGGACCAGTGAAAGCCATTTTAATGGAGCAATATTTACTTTGTCGGTTTTATTACTGATGTGATCAAGTAAACGAATGTGACAGGTGTGTATCGAGCTTTAGGTTCTTGTACGCACTAACACTTCTCTTTGACAGAATGAATTTAAAATTTTATTTTATTCTCTGTTAAAAGAAAACTTGCCCTTTGCAATTTTCAAATAATTTGAAATAGATAAAATATTATTTAATTTGATAAAATAAATATCTGAAAAGCCAGACAGACTATATCTTTGGCCAGATGAGAAAGAGAAAATAGAAAATTGAAACAAAATTTAGTTGATAAATTTATGAAAAACCGGTTTCGAAAAAAAAATTGGCTTGAAGCACTATCTGGTGGCAGGAAAGGGTTTTATTGAATAAATTTGACAACAAAAGAAATTTATTTCTAATAAAAAAGATGTGACAGTAAACGTCGAGAAAGAAAATACAATAGTTTAATGCAATTTGCTAATGAACGCTATAAGAAATGAATTTGAAGCACCATCTGGCGGAAGTGATGAAAGGAATTATATTGAAAAAATTATCAGGGAACAGAAGTATATAGTTTTGATGATAAAATTTCACATCAAATGTCAAAAGAACTTCGATTGAAGCACCATCTAGTGATAAGGTGACTTTTAATGAAAAAAATGTGACAGTAAACGTTGAAAAAATTATTATGAACCATCATTTGGCGAAAGTGACGTTTTAATGAATAAACGGTTAAAGAAATTAATTTGAAACTTTATGTAGGTGGTAATGGGAAAAAAGTGATGTCAAAGGTTATGAGACCACAAATAATCAGTTAGGTTTTTGATACCATAAATTGCAAGTGAGATTTTTGAGACTATAATTAATAGGTCAGCTTTTTAAAACCATAAATAGTAAGTATGGTTTTTTGACATTATAAATAAAAGGTTAGGTTATTGAGACTATATTTAATAGGTTGGGTTTTTGAGCCCATAAATAAAAGCTAAGATTTTTTAGACCAGCAATCATAGATCAGGTTTCTGAGACCATAATAATAGGTTAGGTTTTTGAGACCATAAATAAGAGTTAAGATTTTTGAGACTAGTAATAATAGGTGAGGTCGTTTAGACCAGAAATAATAGGTAAGGTTTTCCAGACTATAAATTGCAAGTAATATTTTTGAGACCATAAATAATTGGTAAGGTTTTTGAGACCATAAAAAGTAAGATTTGTGAGACCTTAATTAATAGGTCAGGTTTTTGAAACCATAAAAAGTATGTAAAATTATTGAGACCATAAATTAAAGTCCAGTTTTTGAGACCATAAAAGCAAATATTTTTTAGACCAGGAATAATAGGGGATGATTTTGAGACCATAAATAATTTGTAATGTTTTTGAGACCATAAATTAAAGTCCAGTTTTTGAGACAATAAATAAAATATAAGATTTTTTAAATCAGCAATAATAGGTGAGGTTCTTGAGACCATAAATAGTAGGTAGGAATTTTCAGACCAGCAATAATTGGTTAGGTTTTTGAGACCATAAATAAAAGTTAAAATTTTTAAGACCAGCAATAATAGGTCAGGTTTCTGACACCATAAATAGTAAGTATGGTTTTAAGACTTCTGAGACCATAAATTAAAGTCCATTTTTTGAGACCATAAATAAAAGCTAAAATTTTTCAGACCAGCAATAATTGATTAGGTTTTTGCGACCATAAAAAGGTTGAAGATATTTTATGGAATTAATATGCCAGCAAAGGTCAAAAAAAAATTAATTTTCAATGCCATTTGGTTGTGAGTAAATTAATAAAGACTAGACTTGACAGCCAAAGTTGAAAAGAAATTAGTTTAAAGCACCACCTGGCGATTGAAGATGCTCTTAGGAAATGATATGACAGCGAACGTTAAAGTAATTAAGCTTGAACCATTAAACGTGACAAAAGTTACACTCTTAAGAAATTAATATGACAGCCAAAGTTCTAAAGAAATTAGTTTAAAGCACCATCTGGTGGTGAATAAATTAATAAAGACTAAATTTGACAGCCAAAGTTCAAAAGAAATTAGTTTAAAGTATCACCTGGCGATTGGAGATGCTCTTAGGAAATGATATGAGAGTAAATGTCGATAAAAATGAAAAAAAAACTTAGTGTGAAGCACCATCTGGTGGTGAGCGTATTCTTAATTAATATATACCATCAAAGGTAAAAAGAAGTCATTCTGATCAAAGTCAAAGACAACTTTTTTGCACGTGGATATGCAATTCATATTTTACATACCAAAATTTTTTTATTTGAAAAATTCGTAATTAATAAGAATAAGAATCATCGTTGGAAGCTGTAAATTTCGAATGTATCTTTTGTAGATAAACAGATATTTTTGAGTGATGTACAATATCTGGCATTGCGTATTGTATAATGGGACATTTTTTAGACGCACAAATAAATCGCAAGGGGCCACTGCAACCGGATGACGTCTATTTGATCAAAATGGTAAACACGCAATGAAATCGTCATATGGGTGGGTGAATACGATGATATTGCGAGGAATCAAATTTATATCCTGCTGTTCATGAACTGGCTGTAAAGGAAAGTATCCTGCAAGGCAACGAAAAATATTCAAATTGATTTCTTGGAATGAACGATGTCAGCGGGGGCGTGAATAACGTTCAAGAAAGATGAAATCATGAAAATTGCAAATAAAGAAAGTTCAACGTATCCTATACTCTTCTGTACGTACAAGTATAAGTGATGGATGGAAATATGTAATTTCAAAATTGCACTTATACATTCTTGTCGCTCACACGATAGTAAAGTAAATATCAGCTTTTTCGGATGAGATTTTCAAACTCGAACAGAAAAATTCCACTAAATCCTTATCCAGTTGGAAAAATCCTTTTACAACATTCATTTCTGTTTATACTTTTGTCTTTACCATTAAACGTTTCCTCTTTTTCTCCTTTCTCTTTTTCTGGTTAACATCAAAATTGTGTAATTTGTAAGAATTTCATTACAAAATCGACAAACTAACGTAATTTTCCACATTTCGTATGCACAAACAAAAATTGCCTAAATCCTTTTTTTAAGGAGAAGCCCCTCTCCCTCCCAAAAAAAACCAGCCGAAAAAGAATCTCATCTCTTATTACCTACTTGTATGACAGCTTCATCATTAAATATTTAACGCTTTTCTTCGAATTCATTCAACTTTTCATTAAATAACTTAAATCGATTAATTGCATTTTTAATCAAAAAAAATCCCTTAAAAAAGATTTTTGTGTTTTTATTATTTATTTTTAAAAAAAAATTTATATTATATTTTGGATAATTTTGTACAATAATTAATTAAGAAATGGAAGAGCAAAAGGAAAAGAAAAAGTAAATTGTTGTCACGATAAGAGAAAACCAAATGCAAGACTTCACAAAGAATAATGAGTCTCTGGAGAAAGGGTTGGGAGGCGAGGGTGGACATATTTTTCAATATCGAAGTAAAAAATTAATTAGGAATTGCTTTTTTATTTTGGATTGATTTTTTCTTTTTCAAGTACTTTTGGACATTTCTCTTAATGGCTTTCATTATATATTCTGAGAAAATGTTTTCTCGAGTAGAAAATATCACGAATTTACCAATTTCAATTGGAAGAGAATGGATTTTTTATTCGCATTAGTTTTATTTGGAACCATTATTTTTTCGTTAGTTAAGGAATTTTGCAAACAAGAGAAGAAAAAAAACCAGGAGACAAAATTAATCTTGGAAAATTTCAAGTCGGCCATTTTTGATTTTCATAAAATTGAAGCGAGTCTGGAAAAATTATTGAAAGAACTTTATTGCCTTTAGTTGTTTTTTTTGCTCTCTCAATATTTTACTGCTAATTAAAAATTATTAAGAGTTTTCGCTAGAAAAATACGCATTCGATTTCACTAATGTAATTGGTCTTAACTGATTACAAAATTATGTGGAACAAAAGAACGCAACTCTTGTGTCTGAAAGTCCCAAAAATTTACTGAGTTTATGGATCTTAGTTTTTTTTTAAATATTTATCCCCTGAAAAAAATTAGATTGAATTAAAAAAACGGCATGTCTATTCGTGGCTATATGCATTAGGTTCCACATTCGTAATTGATTCTAGTTAGTGTGGCATCTGTTGTCTCGAAAGAGAACATTTACACATCCTCGTATTTGCTTAGTGATTGTGACAGCTTAGTACACAATTTGCTTGAAGAACGAATGACTTTGAAAAGTGTGGAAGCTGATGGCAAAATGATGTGGAACAAAAGAACGCAACTCTTGTGTCTGAAAGTCCCAAAAATTTACGAAAGTAAATTTCTCAATATTAAATAGCTAACTAAGAATTGAGAAAGATTTTCTTTGGAAAAATTGGATTAAATTAAAAAAAAATGAGTATCTTTTCGTGGTTATATGCATTAGGTTCCACATTCGTAATTGATTCTAGTTAGTGTGGAATCTGTTGTCTCGAAAGAGAACATTTACACATCCTCATATTGGCTAAGTAAGTGTGAAAGCTTAACACAAATTTGCTTAAAGAACGAATGACTTTGAAAAGTGTGGAAGCTGATGGCAAAATGATGTGGAATAAAATAACGCAACTCTTGAGTCTGAAAGTCCCAAAAATTTACAAAAGTAAATTTCTCACTATTAAATCGTTAACTAAGAATTGAGAAAGATTTTCTTTGGAAAAATTGGATTATATTCAGAAAAAATGAGTATCTATTCGTGGTTATATGCATTAGGTTCCACATTCGTAGTTGATTCTAGTTAGTGTGGAATCTGTTGTCTCGAAAGAGAACATTTACACATCCTCGTATTGGATACGTGTGAAAGTTTAACACACAATTTGCTTAAAGAACGAATGACTTTGAAAAGTGTGGAAGCTGATGGCAAAATGATGTGGAATAAAATAACGCAACTCTTCAGTCTGAAAGTCCCAAAAATTTACAAAAGTAAATTTCTCACTATTAAATCGTTAACTAAGAATTGACAAAGATTTTCTTTGGAAAAATTGGATTAAATTAAAAAAAAATGAGTATCTTTTCGTGGTTATATGCATTAGGTTCCACATTCGTAATTGATTCTAGTTAGTGTGGAATCTGTTGTCTCGAAAGAGAACATTTACACATCCTCATATTGGCTAAGTAAGTGTGAAAGCTTAACACAAATTTGCTTAAAGAACGAATGACTTTGAAAAGTGTGGAAGCTGATGGCAAAATGATGTGGAATAAAATAACGCAACTCTTGAGTCTGAAAGTCCCAAAAATTTACAAAAGTAAATTTCTCACTATTAAATCGTTAACTAAGAATTGAGAAAGATTTTCTTTGGAAAAATTGGATTATATTCAGAAAAAATGAGTATCTATTCGTGGTTATATGCATTAGGTTCCACATTCGTAGTTGATTCTAGTTAGTGTGGAATCTGTTGTCTCGAAAGAGAACATTTACACATCCTCGTATTGGATACGTGTGAAAGTTTAACACACAATTTGCTTAAAGAACGAATGACTTTGAAAAGTGTGGAAGCTGATGGCAAAATGATGTGGAATAAAATAACGCAACTCTTCAGTCTGAAAGTCCCAAAAATTTACAAAAGTAAATTTCTCACTATTAAATCGTTAACTAAGAATTGACAAAGATTTTCTTTGGAAAAATTGGATTAAATTAAAAAAAAATGAGTATCTTTTCGTGGTTATATGCATTAGGTTCCACATTCGTAATTGATTCTAGTTAGTGTGGAATCTGTTGTCTCGAAAGAGAACATTTACACATCCTCATATTGGCTAAGTAAGTGTGAAAGCTTAACACAAATTTGCTTAAAGAACGAATGACTTTGAAAAGTGTGGAAGCTGATGGCAAAATGATGTGGAATAAAATAACGCAACTCTTGAGTCTGAAAGTCCCAAAAATTTACAAAAGTAAATTTCTCACTATTAAATCGTTAACTAAGAATTGAGAAAGATTTTCTTTGGAAAAATTGGATTAGATTCAGAAAAAATGAGTATCTATTCGCGGTTATATGCACTAGGTTCCACATTCGTAATTGATTCTAGTTAGTGTGGAATCTGTTGTCTCGAAAGAGAACATTTACACATCCTCGTATTGGCTAAGTAAGTGTGAAAGCTTAACACACAATTTGCTTAAAGAACGAATGACTTTGAAAAGTGTGGAAGCTGATGGCAAAATGAGGTGGAATAAAATAACGCAACTCTTGAGTCTGAAAGTCCCAAAAATTTACAAAAGTAAATTTCTCACTATTAAATCGTTAACTAAGAATTGAGAAAGATTTTCTTTGGAAAAATTGGATTAGATTCAGAAAAAATGAGTATCTATTCGTGGTTATATGTATTAGGTTCCACATTCGTAATTGATTCTAGTTAGTGTGGAATCTGCTGTCTCGAAAGAGAACATTTACACATCCTCGTATTGGCTAAGTAAGTGTGAAAGCTTAACACACAATTTGCTTAAAGAACGAATGACTTTGAAAAGTGTGGAAGCTGATGGCAAAATGATGTGGAATAAAATAACGCAACTCTTGAGTCTGAAAGTCCCAAAAATTTACAAAAGTAAATTTCTCACTATTAAATCGTTAACTAAGAATTGAGAAAGTTTTTCTTTGGAAAAATTGGATTAGATTCAGAAAAAATGAGTATCTATTCGTGGTTATATGTATTAGGTTCCACATTCGTAATTGGTCCTGGTTACTGTGGAATTTGATCAAAAAGATGTCATGAAAGAGAGCATATTGGCTAAATGAGTGTGAAAGCTAACGACGCTTTCACACTCATTTAGCCAATATGTGGAAGCTGATAGCAATATGTGGAAGCTGATAGCAATATGGTGGAACCAAACAACGCATTTTTTGAGTTTGAAAGTCACAAAAATTTAAGAAAATGAATTTCTCAATAGTAAATCACTAACTAAGAATTAAGGATTTTCTTGGTAAAAATTGGAAAAAATTAGTATCTATTCATGGTTATATGTATTAGGTTCCATATTCGTAATTGATTGTAGTTAGTGTGGAATCTGATGCAGTAGTTGTATCGAAAGGGAGTCTGGAAGCTAATGACAAACGTGCTTATAGAAACTTATGCGTAAATCCTATGTGCTCAATTCTACTATAAAGTTGTTCCAAAAAATTAAGCCTAACAAGTGTGGAAGTTGAAGAGACTTATAAGAAATTTAGTTTTTTTGTTTCAATATTGAACCGTTAAATAAAAATCGATAAAAACAAAAATGTCCAAATAGCCAGTGTGGAATCTATTCGTGAAATTTTCTTTTCTCTTTCTGTCTCTTTGGTTTAATAAAAAATTATAAAATTTTCATTTAAAATATCAACAAAACTCACACCTAGACTAGTTTTTATTCAAATAGTAAAAGCACAGACCGACTTTCAGTAATAATTTGCAGCATTTATTAGAATTTCTGCAGTATTTTAAAAATAAAAAAAAATTGCTAAAACAATCAAATTTCTTTTTGAATGAAAAAATTGGCGGAAAAAAAAAGGATTTATTTAATGGCAACTATTGAAAATTCCGCTTCTACAGTAATAATGATAGAAAAATTTAATCGAAACCGCCACTCTCCCATTTGATGGAATTCGTGAAGCTGGAATGGGGAAGAAATTGAAAACCGGGACAACTTCGCAAACAATATTCCACGAGCATAATTATCATAATGATGTGTTCGCATTTCAATATTATAAGCACGTTCAAAAAATAACGAACTATGAGCTGCAGGAAATATTATATCTTAAATCCAAATCTGAGTTGGCCTGCAGTTGGGAAATTTTTATGAACTTATTAATTCGCCAATAGACGAGGTGTCAATATGCACAGACATTATAGTTGAGGGATTTTTTTTGGTAAATCGAACGCTTAGGGATGTATTGGTTAGTAGCCGAGCCTATCTAGAGACGAACAGGGAATCGAAATGTGAAAGCAGAGCCGAAACTGTTTTGAGAGTTGCTCGATTAATAGTTTCAAGGGAAGTCATTAGTGTACAGTATCGACACCGGATTAAGCCCTATAGCTACGTTAATAGGATTATCAGAACCGGCAGAAGGATACAAGTTGCTGAATTGAATATGGTCAATCGGGCTATCGCCAGCGCTACCTGCAGCTATACCATTGTTATTGTTGCTGTTGCAGTCAGGTTATTAAACACACTTGAAAATACCAATGCATTAATTTATTCATTTTTGTGATAACACATTTTAGATGAGCGAAACGAAAGGTGGAGAAAATATGGTAAATAAACAACAATGTAATTCGAATGGATTAGATTAAAAAGTCTTGTGAAAATCGTTACATTGTATTTGAGATAGTAAAGCTCCTGACACACTTTGAAATGGGAAATTCGAATAATTTGCACTACTAATGGCACAGTGCATCGGCAACGATGTGTTCACGCCAACGAACACAAAAAACCTGCAGCCCTTGTTCATTTGCATAAAAGTAAATATTACCGACGGTGGGAGAATGTGAATGGGTGCGGTTTTCAGGATACGTTCGTGTTCGCACGTATAATTTGGAATTCATTTGAATCGGCTGCGCGAAATATTCGCATCCTTTTAGTATGGAATCAAAATGAAAATAGATAATTGCATTTGGATGATTATGATTACTTTGGTAATGGCGGCAATGTTAAGGTTGATGACGATGAAAGGCCTTACAAGGGTTCGGTGTTGGTGTGGGTAACTGTGACTATGAAAACATCCTTGAACAGCAGCAAACATTAAAATCGTTAAGAGGGATAGGATTATTCTCGTATGGATCGTTTTAGGAATCGCTGTTATAAAAGGGAAATTAGGGAGTAATGGCGGACAAAAAGTTAGGTTGGGTTGAGAGGATACCATAACAATTTCAGTGGCTAATAAGAGTCCTAAACACCTCAATACGAATCCCACAATACGAAGCAGACAATTTCTACCAATTTTAACTGGCAGCCTTGTAGGTACATACATTCCGGGAGTATTGGAGCCATCACCATGCGGCAAACTCCATACAAAGATGCCGAAAATGTGCCATTTCCCCCCCTAAATCGCAATAACTGCCTATTAACTACCTGCCATAGACGCACCTAAGTAAGAATATTTTTGCGAGCACAAATACGTATTCAAAGACAGAATAGCAAAATTTCGAATATGTTTTTTCTTCTTCGGAGCTATGTACATTCAAGAACAGCACAGGGGATATTAGTCCGCCTACTTGAGCATTCACAAATAAGAAAGGACGTTTACATTATTATTTACCTCAATCCACCCACAATGGGTAACTGTCTATGCCAGAAAGGACGACGATATGGAATAGCTTTTATGTTTTAGGTTAAAAAAAATGTATTTACAAAAAATAAATACGAAATTTTAGACTGAAATTAATAATAATAAAAAAAATATGTCTTCTCAACAATGGAGTTAAATGATCAGTAATAATTATAATAAAATTTACCATCGGACGGAAAAATATTAACGAGAAAATTTACCGAATGAAAAATTTTAAAATAAAATTAAATAAAAATTGTGCACCAGAAAAACCAACAAAAAAAATGGAGTAGAAATGAAAATGGAAAAATATTTGTTGTGTGTTTTCAGTTAATGGTACTGCAGTGTGGAAGTGCTCCTTTTATCAATGAACTCCACATAAAATTGGAAGCATTTCTGATGGAAGTGGAATTGGAATGCCATTGAACGAAGCTTTCTTCAATAAGCTTGGTAACATTTCAAAATGCTGACAGCATCTTTGTTGGTTTTTTTTGAGGCGATGATGGCCTAAAGGAAGGTAAAAAATTTGTAAGTGGTTTTTCAATAGCAGCGATCCCTTTTAAAATGAACAGTGTGGCCATATTTGAAGTGCTAAGACCTTCTGTCACTGTCAGTTGTATTCAGTAAGGTTTGCATTTTGTTTATGGAAAAATGCACGCTTCAACAACGCTTCGACGTTATCAAATTTTTTTCATCAAAACAATTGTTCATTTATTGCAACTTATCGAGCACTTTTTCCAATGTATGGTCGCCATAATCTTTCTTCATACAATGTTCGCCTGCCAGTAACAAAAATATCCGATCGAAGTTTTTAAGGTTGGATTTCGGCTGACATCCTTACAAAATTCTGATCACAGAAGAAGTGAAGCCGTGAATTGATCTGGAACAACTTGAAAATATTGCTGATTTTTCATAGCATTTTTCCATGCCTCTGGATCAGTGAATAAACAAAATTGCCGCTACTGGACTGCAGCCAATTCACAAATTATTCACGACGAACCTTTACATTCCAAAAAAGTAACAGTTTAGGTGGTATTCATAGGTCCTTATTTTTTTCAAATGGTGAGCGGTACAGATCGATGACAACGAACTATTTGTGGCTTGAATTTGTTATGCTTCGTACGCCCAACTTTAAAAGAGTTCGGAGATTGGGTGGTGGTAAATGCGGAAGTGAAGTCCTGGAGGGATGGTTCTGATAGTTTAACCAGAAGCTCCAGAAGATGAGGGAGTGACAGGACATGCTTACAGGCTATCGTTATGGGATTGTAGCGGATGGGGTTCTTTATGTCACTATCGCCGTCGCAGCCAAACATAAAAATAAAAGATTCATGCCGAAAGGTAAATTGAAACTGGTGACATCAAAGAGGAAAAGCAGGTAGGCCGGGGAATGTAAACGTCAAGATAAAATGGGAAAACAATTCGTTAGGAAAAGAATCGTATGACAGGGATTGAGAAAAGATAGAGCCATTTTGGAAGGAGTCTTTGTGTTAGTTGATCCCCAAATCGTCTGAAACCATCCCTAAATCGTCTGCAACCATCCAACTTACGAAAGCAAAAAGATCAGTTAAATGTTCTACTCGAACGGGACCACACTCTCTTATCTCCTCCATCACTCTGTGGCCGTCAAACAGATCCTAACACGACCTCCTGTTCTAGAATATTCCGCGTGCATGTAATTTCGCCGCATCTAGCTACTCTTGTCCGGCGAACAAGTCAGCTGGATGAACTTTGAAACAACTTCAAGTTGAAACAGCTGACACACCAGTAAAGATATTAATTAAGTGAATATGTGGCGCTACATGACATACAGCCCATGCCTGAATCGATTTATTGCGGGAAAAGTTTGGTGAATCGATAATTTTAAGCAATGCCAATGTGCAATGGCCATTAAGGAGTTGTGATTTAACACCTTTGGACTTTTTCTTGTGGGGTCATTGGTCTATGGCTATCATTGGTGCATTAAAATTGAATGTTGAATGCCAACAACGAGTAATAAGGCCGGAATTTATTGCACAATGTGGTCGAAAATTGGAATCATCCTTTTCGGATATTAAGCGGAGCAGAGGCGACCATTTGAATGGTGTTACTCGTATTTTCGGAGCATAATCGCATCGATTATGTTGCAAAATAAAATAAAAATTTTTTACTTTGGCACATTTCTTTTTTTGTTTTATTTAAAAAAAACCAAACACATCGAAAATGGAAGTAGTTATTGTGGTTTAGTGGAAGAATCAGTTCCGAAACGACTGCGTTCTCCGCTGGGATATACTCCTTCTCCTTATTTGTAAGCGTACCGAAAACTCTTCCGAGAGAATTGGTACGTATGCGTTTTCTTTCTGGGGAGTTCTTAGGGACGTGCGGCATTGGGACGTACTAAAAACGACAGAGTCCTGCCATCGTACATTCTTCTTCCTGCTTTGTCCTGCCATTCTGCATCCTTCTAAGCAGCTAAGACGGGCGGGTATATACGAATATACACGATTTCAATTGGAATTGAATGCCATTAGAAATACTAATAATGAGATAATAACGGCAATGACAACAGTATCGACGATGACTCACTATGAGCACCGTAAATGCGCTTCAGGTTAAACTTGGCTCTGGGGACGTTCGGTATTCTACGGTTTAAAAAGCGGAACAGCAACCAGCAACGAATAAACAAATAATACCACTCACCTGGGGATGGGGAAGCAGTCTGGGAATTTTCGAAAGCTCGAGGTTGAAAATCAGTTTTCGGAAATATTTAAGGTATTGTCCCCAGTTCAATCGAATCACTAACAATGCCAACGGCCGACCGAACAATTGGTATGCGAACGAAGATGGTGCCTAGTCTCTGCAACACTTTCGAATCGATTTTCGCCTCTTACCATTTTGCCATTCGAACCTAACAAGCCGATGGATGAGTGTTCGCCGTTCTCCGTTTGGTATTGGGCGTTAAGGCGAGAGTTTTGTTTATTGAGGGATTATGTACCTAACATCAGTATTAACAAAAAAAGAAAAAGCACAAGTGTTCTGAAACCTGTTTTTCCCGCTTCCCTTTGCCAAACTCACTTACACTCACACTGTCGCATTCTTTCCTGTTCCTGTACATCTTAGAACAAAAGCCGACGACGAACAAGAAAGGAAACACGATAAATCCTTTAGTGAAGCACATGTAGGAGAGCTCCCTGTGTGCACAGCGGTGAATGGTTTTGACTGAAGTAAGTGTGGATCAGAACGGGGAGTTGGCTGTACTCATATGAATAAACAGGCAACAGTTATGATAATCGAGTTCGCTCCTAAAACGTGCCTATATGCGAAATAGTGTCGCGTACATTTTCATATTATCTGGGAATATTCTCACAGTGGTTGGTCAAAAAATAATGGCCATTCGATGAGGGGTATTTGCGGCACTACTGATCGGTACACAAATATCCAATCCGCTTACCCACCTGATTAGAATCGTGCTTTTGATAGCAGACGGCTCTCATTGCTATTCTATTAAAGATGTCGCTACCATCGGCCATGCTGATTATTCTCGATTGTTTCCAATTAAATTTTCCTCCCTTATTTAATTTATTATCATTATTGTTATTTATTTATGCGATTAATAATAAATTTCTTTTGATTTGGAAACTCTGCTTTTAGGGCGCGCATCCTTTCGTTTGGGGGTGTGCGGTCTGTTTTCTATCGAGTGTCCTTCGAGTCCCAATTTAAATTGAACTTTTTTTTTGTTGAGATTTTGCTCTCTTACGACCGGGTTTTTTTTTTTTCGATGAACGACCTAAAGTTACTTAGTAGGGGCGCTGCGAACGGTATGAGGAATATCGGATCATCTGTTATTATACTCTCTTCGATATTTTCCTTTCTGTTCCCTTACTCCTTTTAGTGTTTTTTTTCTCTCTCCATCTTTTATTGTCATGCTAAATATTACAGAGAATGTAAATCAAGCTGCTCGTATTTTCGATAAATAACAGGATTTGGCAAAATGGACACTTCGACACTGAAAACGAAAAGCTCAAGTTAAGCTGATGGTAAATAATTAGGCGGGATTGTTGGAAAATGGAAGTTTTTTTATTATTTTATTTTCATTTTTATACAAGGAAGCAAATGTAAATGCTACGAACCAATACTAAAAGGTCAATAGATATTCGCCTGGCGTCGTTTACTTGGCATCTGTTTGTCATGTTCCTCTTGATTTTATTAAAAGTGTTCCGCTTTGGTTTGAGAAAGTTGAGGTTCCGATGTTAGGGAATGACTTTAATTTTGCTCGAGAAAATGTGGAAAAGTTTTCAAAGACTGAAAAGGTATATAGCAAGCAGCAAATAACCGATGAGCACTGACATCCACCCTAGAATTTACAAAAAGCGGGCATACACAAACAGGGATGGGAATGGTCAGGTTACGTGCACGACAAAGATATGCCGGAGCGATGATAATATTAACTGGCATGTGCTTCGGGCTAAACAGATTTGTTGTTGTCTATCCCTGCTCTATCATACAGCAAGCATTGTCCTTGCCCTGCTGTCAATTTGGCTGTGGTTGTAGTTGTGAGCAAAGTTTCTGTCGAATGGTTTGACGATTGAATGTTCCCGTATCTGATCGTCTCGGTGTGTTAGTTTCGGAACTTGAAAAAGATGAATAACGCCGGATTCTAAGTATAGAAAATGGCATTACTGAGGCTCCTTTCACAATTCATGTGCGGCTCAGCAGACTCTTCTATTCAACAACAAAACTCATCATTCTCAGTTTAATAGTTCGTTTTACATAAGCAACCAACCATCTCATCTACAACTATCCGAGGACACACTTGTCCATATGTAAATATGTGTTTTTGTTGAATTTTTTTCTTTGTCGATTTTTGTATTGTTTTGTTTTGTGTGAAAAACATGAAAAAAGGATACTTGGATACATTTTATGGTCTGTTTATGCTTAAGCACGTAAATGTATCTGCTTTTAGACTTTCTAAATGTAAATCCACCCACAGTTGGACTCTACTCTGTCGCTGTCACTACAGATCCGAAGGGCTGATGTTCAGGTATACACATCGATACGTACAAACCGACGGTATTAGTTCGGTTTAGTTGGGTTTTGGCTAATGTTCAACAGTACAGCATAGTTGGTGGTTCTGATTTAGTGTATTTCGGTTTGCATATCATGTCGTTACAGGATGGCATACTTTGTATTTGTCTTTTGGGGTGGGTTATTTTTTGGGGCTTTTCTAAAATGACGAGTTGAAAACTTTAAGATAAAGAAAAAAGTGTACTGGATGAAAACTTTGAAGCATTGAAATTGGGTGAAGGGGAAACTTTTATATGGAATTGAACTGGTATGGCGGTGTGGACCGAACAGAGTCTAGCGGAGCGAACCGGGTCATTGGTTGGTTGATGTTTGTTGATGTATACTTGTAAAGTGGGGTATTCGCGCTGACAGGCCAAGAGGGTCATGAAATATTACACAACATTGCAAAGCAGAGCAGATTCGAAAGAAACAAATACGTAAGAGTCGCTCGCTTCATTAGAGGATATTACAACGTCAGCACTAAATCACTGTTCACAGCTGAAAAATAACTCACGAATGGTGAAGAATAGAAAATGAGATATTAACGAATGTGTACAGGAATCGGCTTCCGATGGTAGACTGCAGTGGTTAAGGGATAACAGAAATAGAGAACGTTTCATGGTTAATATTGTATGTGATGGGTAACAGGATATGGGAAATGGAAAATGCGAAATTCGAAATTGGAAAATGTAGCAACTTATAAAGAAGATGTTACAGCTTTTCAGAACCTCTTCAAGATACGGTGTAAAATTCCAGTGCAGAACGAAAATGTCTAAGTTCGGTTTTCGTAACTAGGTCGGGCAGAGAGAGGTGCCATCATTAACGAAAGACGATACACACATTTACGAGTATACTGGTGGGTTTAAAGCGCTCGAGTATCTTAAATGCAACAAAAAATAAAATAAATAATCAGCAAGGCGAAAAATGGAATAGCAATTCAAGTAGCTTAAGTTAGGTTAGGTTAGGTTGGACTGGGGCTGATGCACACATCGAGCGAAGCATATACGTTCATGTTGAAGAAGCATTTGTGCTGGATTGCAATTGTCACGAATTGTTAATTCGCCACTTGGCTAACTGTGTAAAGGCGTGATAAATATTCAGTGTACGAGTTTGTGCTTCTGTATTTCTAGAGTCTGATTCAGAATGTAGAGAGCCTACCACTCGGCCTCATTGTAGCGCACTCATTATCATTGAAAGGATCTCTTCCTAAAAAACCCCTCCTAATCGTACTATCTACATAAGTAGATATAATATTTCGTATCAGTACAGTTGTTCACTTTTTTCTGTTTTTTTTAACTCTCTCCTATTTACACGATGGTATCTTTTCTTTGAAAATATTTTTTTTATATTTTCGTATCATTCTAAATGTGTTGTTGATGATTTTCTCTATTCTGATTGCTGATTTTTTTTTTTTTGCTTCTTATACTCAATCCTTAACTGTATGGATTTGTACTTGGAATTTCTATTACCTGTTATAGGACAAAAGGGAACACAAAAAAAAGAAAAAAGTGCACTAAGAGAAGAAGAGGTAAACCGAAGAGGTGAGAAATGCTTTGATTTAGAAGCTTATCTATTCAGTTAAAGGACCTTTCATATCCAATGTTCTATAAGAACAAAATATCCTATTCCTAGCTGCACATATATTTTAGATTTTATCTTTTCTTTTAACTTACAATGAATTGAAAAAAAGTTCTCCTAAATGCGTACAGAAAAAAAAAGATAAATTAAAGTGTCAATTTTATTTGCAAGTTATTTTGTTGTTGTCGCTTTTATCTTATTATATCTATTCATTTCGATAGATCGTAATTTTATGCAGCAAAACTGTTGTGGTTTACTATTAGCTAAGTACGAGTGAGGGCTGATAAGTTTCCGACCCAACATATAGATGGCTCCAGTAGATCTGATTTCCTAGTGGAATTCCAAATCACTATCCTCTACTAGTTCACAAACAAGATTTCAGTGCAATAGCTTTATTATTATACGTTTGAGACGCATTTAACAATAATGGAAAAACTGAAAAATAACAACAAAAATGCCGCGGCTAGAAATTAATCTTTTTTGACGCCGTTTCAAAGCAAACTAGAACTGGACTCAACACTAGAAGAATCTTCTCTATAATATTCAACGATAATACAGCGGGTGACTGAATTTTAAAAATGTCATAAGAGCACTGTGGCCGCCTCTCAAGATTATGGCGACTATTCTCTGGGATTCACAGGGTATAATCTTTATTGATTACCTTAAAAAGAGTAAAACTATCAATCTGCTATAATCTTAAATGTCTGATTATTCTAGTCAATAGAATTAGTGCATTTCTATTACCTAAGCACAGGTATTCTAAAGGCTAAGCTACAAGAATTACTGCATTTCTATTATCTAACCAGTGGTCTTCTTAGTCTAAAGTCTGACCTAAAATTACTCGATTTCTATTATCAAAGCGCCGGTCTTCTATAATCTAAGAGCTTAGCTCTTTTAATTACTACATTCCTATTGTCTAAGTTCCGGTCGTCTATAATCTAAGAGCTTAACTTCTAAAATAACTGAAATTTCTATTGTATAAGCAGTGGTCTTCTTAGTCTAAGATCTGAGCTTCTAAAATTACTCGGTTTCTATTATTTAAGCGCCGGCTTTCCATAATCTAAGAGCTAAGCTTCTAGAATAACTGGAATTTCTATTACCTAAGCGCTGTTCCTCTACAATTACTGGATTTCTATTATCTACGCACTGGTCTTCTATAATATAAGAGCTTAGCTTCTGACATGACTGGAATTTCTACTACCTAAGCACTGCTCTTTTATAACCTAAGGCCTACGCTTCTAGAATTACTGTATTTCTATTACCTAAGCACTGGTTTTCTATAATCTAAGGGCTAAGCTTCAAGAATTACTGCTTTTCTATTATCTAAGCAGTGTTCTTCTGAGCTTCAAAAATTACTTGGTTTCTATTATTTAAGTGCCGAATTTCCATAATCTAAGAGCTAAGCTTCTAGAATAACTGGAATTTCTATTACCTAAACGCTGTTCTTCTACAATTACTGGATTTCTATTATCTAAGTTCCGGTCTTCTATAATCTAAGAGCTTAGCTTCTAACATGACTGGAATTTCTACTACCTAAGCACTGCTCTTTTATAATCTAAGGCCTACGCTTCTAGAATTACTGTATTTCTATTACCTAAGCACTGGTTTTCTATAATCTAAGGGCTAAACTTCAAGAATTACTGCATTTCTATTATCTAAGCAGTGTTCTTCTGAGCTTCAAAAATTACTTGGTTTCTATTATTTAAGTGCCGGTTTTCCATAATCTAAGAGCTAAGCTTCTAGAATAACTGGAATTTCTATTACCTAAGCGCTGTTCTTCTACAATTACTGGATTTCTATTATCTAAGGTCCGGTCTTCTATAATCTAAGAGCTTAGCTTCTAACATGACTGGAATTTCTACTACCTAAGCACTGCTCTTTTATAACCTAAGGCCTACGCTTCTAGAATTACTGTATTTCTATTACCTAAGCACTGGTTTTCTATAATCTAAGGGCTAAGCTTCAAGAATTACTGCTTTTCTATTATCTAAGCAGTGTTCTTCTGAGCTTCAAAAATTACTTGGTTTCTATTATTTAAGTGCCGAATTTCCATAATCTAAGAGCTAAGCTTCTAGAATAACTGGAATTTCTATTACCTAAACGCTGTTCTTCTACAATTACTGGATTTCTATTATCTAAGTTCCGGTCTTCTATAATCTAAGAGCTTACCTTCTAACATGACTGGAATTTCTACTACCTAAGCACTGCTCTTTTATAATCTAAGGCCTACGCTTCTAGAATTACTGTATTTCTATTACCTAAGCACTGGTTTTCTATAATCTAAGGGCTAAACTTCAAGAATTACTGCATTTCTATTATCTAAGCAGTGTTCTTCTGAGCTTCAAAAATTACTTGGTTTCTATTATTTAAGTGCCGGTTTTCCATAATCTAAGAGCTAAGCTTCTAGAATAACTGGAATTTCTATTACCTAAGCGCTGTTCTTCTACAATTACTGGATTTCTATTATCTAAGGTCCGGTCTTCTATAATCTAAGAGCTTAGCTTCTAACATGACTGGAATTTCTACTACCTAAGCACTGCTCTTTTATAATCTAAGGCCTACGCTTCAAGAATTACTGCATTACTATTATCTAAGCCATGTTACTCCATAATCTAAGAGCTGACCTGGTACAATGACTGGATTTCTATTATCTAAGCAGTGTTCTTCTATAGTCTAAGAGCTAAACCTCTCAAATGACTTAAATTTCTATTAACTAAGCGCCAGTCTTCCATAATATAAGACGCTGTAATCAAAATTTTGGTTTTCTATTATTTAGCAGCTAATTTTCTATAATCTATGCAATGTTTTAATTCGAAAATTAATCTTTTCTAGTCCCACCATTGGTTTTTTAGAACAAAATTACTGTGCTTTTATATGTTTAATATTATTTATTCCAAGACCTTTAAAAATTGATCTCTTTTAATATGAGTATAAGTTTTTGATAACTCAATTTCTCACACTCTAGAATATCTGAAATTCAATAATCTTCGAAATAGCCTTTCACCATCTCACCCTTTCTATCTTTAGTTCAATTGAATAGTAAACTTTCTATGAAAATTACTCCATTTAATTAAGGATAATCAGTCTTCGGTTCATCAAATCTATCATCAATCAAACTGTATTCACCGACAACCAAAACACCAAAAATAACTTAATTAACAAGAGAATAATAATTATAAAAAAAAACTAAAATGATAAATAAATAACATAAATAGGAAAAGGTAAACTTTTTATATAATCAGAAAATGTTTATTAATTAAAATCTGTGCTTTGTCAGGCTATGTGATATGCACACACAAAACCGACCGAATGCAACATTTTAACAGTATTTTCTACATTATTTATAAATAGATAAGATGGTAGTTTTCGTGATATAGGCTACTGTGACTGTTCTATACAAATGTGCGCATGCATTTTTCGAATTTTATTTTTAAGATACACCATTTCTACCTTATACAAAACTATTCAACTTATCTGAGAATCAACGACAAACTGTGAGTGACACCCTCCTACTTTATGAAGAATCATCCCAGCTTTTGGAATTGATGCGAGGAGCTGTTGTTACATCAAATAATCTTTGCCGATGTGATCCGTGGAAAATATATATTCCAAAATGAGAAAAAATCATGACTGTGACTCTAAATTAAGCCCAAAATACATGGCAATGAATAATGTCATGTTATTTTGGCCATCTAGCCTATTCGAAATGCGTACGTACCGATTTTATTTGGTAAATTCATATCTGTTCACCAATAATTATTTTTCATGTTAGTTTATTTTTATACAGATCTTATTGGAATTTTTTTTATTATCCTCATACACATATGAGTGAATTAGGAAATGAATTTTTTTCGATTGTTTTCTACGGCTGATTTTTCCTCCTCATCGCTTTTTAGCACATCATAATTAGTATTTGTATCTTCATTCCACTCTCTTCTCTGCGTCTCTCAAATTTCGGTGAAAAAACAAACGCATAGTCTTAAAAGGGGAAATTCTGATTTTTTTTTACCTCTTTTAAGGATATGAAGCACGACACGTAACCTATATGCTATATGCTTTGTAGAGTTCATATATTAAATCACCTTCGAAACTCTGATGAAAGACACCTTTTCTAATGGCAACAAAAAACGATAAAAAATCGGTCACAAATCAAAAGTTCGAAAAAAACCGTATTCATGATGATAAGTTATTCTCAACCATATGCCAGCCAGCTCAAACTATAATACATTCATAACTTAATAGTTGGACAAGAAAAGATACTCGATTTAGATAAAAATGAGAAAAAATAGTTTCAAAAAGAAAAAAATACTGAAATTTTTTTTGGTTTTCTTTTATTTTTTATTAATAAAAATGCCTTCTTGACTCTCTTTCTGAATCCATCATGGTCGGGTGTAGTCAAAATTTGACTTTTGTTTAATTCACACCAACTAGACTGATGGCGCTAGTCATCGGCCACAAATAAGAGAGGATTAAAGATGGCGGCATCTGCAATCGAATAGGAGAACTATGCTTAGTCCGATTTTCACAGTCATTTTGGAAATACTAATTTATTATGCAAGAGCTTGTCTGGTTCACATTTTCTTCTTCTTCATATATGCAAGATCACGTTTTCGTTCCTGTTTTTATTCAATCCGGAATTTTTTTTTTTTTTTTGCCCGACACAATCTTCTATTTGTGTCCGTTTTGTTCTTCTTCTTGTTCTTTTGATTTTTACAAATTTTCTCGAATAGCGTGATTCTTTTTTAAGGTAAAATATATTTGTTACTCATTAAAATTCAAAAGGAATAAATAGAATTCGTTCAAATATTGTAGTAAGTAGGTATGGGGGCATAGTAGAAAGTCATTTAGTCGAAATGAAAGCAAAAATCAAATAAATTCTATAATAAATTAAAAAGGAAATGTCCATTTTTTTTTCTATACGAAATTATTTCAATAATAACTAAATTGAAGTTAATAAAGAGCAAAAGTGCCGAGAGATTATATACAATAGAATAATATCGGTCAGTATGATGGCCCCGGTTTGGCTTCAGTTCCGATAGGGTAATATTTTTTTTTTTTTTTTTTGGTGGTTAGATTGCGTGTTGTTATTACTGTTAATATATTTTGGTTAATTTTTATATAGTAAATTTTATTTATTAGCCTCTTAAAATTCATTTTATCACTCATTAATTTTATTTATTTATTCATTAATTCGAACTAACTTACAACCATCTTTAATAAACAATTTGATTATTTTCTATATGGATTAGTAGAAGGTTGGTGGTATGGTAGACGATTGGTTCGGTCGAATCTGGTCTGGTCCGAGGTGATTTGGTCATCAGGCGATTTCACAGAGAATTTTTTACGCTTACCAACATTGAATACGAAGCACAACCCCAACCCCCCTCCTCTTTCCGGAAAAGAACAAGAACACAATGGGTCGGCCATAATTCTCTCT
This sequence comes from Atherix ibis, assembly GCA_958298945.1. NCBI lineage: Eukaryota > Metazoa > Arthropoda > Insecta > Diptera > Athericidae > Atherix > Atherix ibis. The sequence goes on along the minus strand of OY282610.1, from coordinate 23,664,545 downwards.
TTATTGTACTGACTCATCAGCATTAAAATTTCAAGACAAATAATAGGTGAATGTGTATACGAAATTGTATCCTGGCCAATATATCAGTTGGTTTGGTTTGGTAGTTAGAACCAGGCGCAGATAACATACCAAATCGAATGGGTAGAAAATAAATTATGGTAGATGGGTGGTCAATAGATCACAACCGTTCAGTGGAGATATGTTAGCATCTTTCCGTAATGGATAACCACATTCGTTACGAAGATCCTCTATCGTTCCATTTCGCTCAATGTTCGTGTCATTCGGTTAGCTATAAACTCAAGCTCCTGTTTCTAGATCATTGATAGATGATATTCTCATTCAATTCGATTAAAATAATGGTAAACAAAGGTAAATCAAGAGAAATTATTTTATTGAAATAGGCTATAAATTAAGAAAAGTTTTTCTTTAAATTTTCTTCTTGCAAGATAAAAATTTCATCAAAAAAAAAAAAAAAAAAAAATGAAAACGATAAAAAATATTATCTACAATATTATAAAAAATTAAATGGGGATATTGTTAAGAAAGCTGCCAGAAAAACAAAAAACAGGAATTAAAAAAAAAATAGCAATTTCCCAAACAGAAATAATACGAATTTATAGCGGAGGTGTTGAAATGGACCATGACTCAATCTATTCAGTTTTTTTCTTCTCTTCTTTTAAAATTTACCTCATTTCATGTTTAATTTATCTGGTTTTTTTGTTGGGGAGGGGTGGGGGTATAGGGGATTTTGGTGATTTGGAAAAGAAAATTTCCTGAGCCATAGTATTAATATTTGTATAAAATAAAAGTATATATTTCTGTATGTATTCAGGGGGTAAAAGTTGAGTATTTTGACGTACTGAAAATAGAATCAAGATGGCGTTAGTTGGACATATGATTCGTACACGTGACATATTAGTGAAAGTTGAAAAATGGCCCACCATTTTTTCTTATGTGTTTGTTTTTTTATTGTTCACTTCAAATTGTAACTTTCCGGTTATTTTTGTCAATTTGTCTTTTTCAAGGAATTCTTTTTGTTTTTTTGTTTTTTTTTTATATTAAAATATGTTTACTCTAAAAGTTGAGTGTTTGGGTGACCCTTTGACAGGCAATATTTGTCAATGAAATAAGAGTTTTCTATTTTTTTTTTCTGCATATAAAATCAATGCAAATTATTTAAAGAATTTCATATAAATTTATTTTCACTCCTCAAATAATAATAATAAATGATGAAAATTTTGCTATGCCATCTGGGAAATAATGCACAAAGCAGACTTTTAAATTTCTTTGCATGTCATTAAGGCGATAACACAATGTTGTGATATATGATTTGGAGAAGTTTTAAACTCGCAAATACACCGAAATTGATTATTTACAATTACTCAATTTACGCTTTGGAATGTAATATTAAATGAAATACACTTTTAATTCAGGTTTTAATAAAAATTTTATTTTTAATATATTGCTTAGATGTTGCCAAATATAACGCCATTTAGCCGTCACGTGACTTCTTGCAGGACTCGATCGTTTTAAGGTAAGTTTGTTATGACAAATAATGTCTCCTTAATGGAAATCTTCTTCGTTGTCAAAGAAATAAGGGCCACCGATACGTTCAGAACAAAATCCACACCAGACAGATAATTACTTTTTACGGATACAATGGCTTCTCCACAATCACGTGTGCTTTTTAGAACACCATATACAGCAGATTTGCTTGTAGATATATGCCGAGCGAGAAAAATGAGCCTCATCGCTTTGGGAAATTTTGTTCGAAAATTCAGAATCCAAAGCCAATTGTTCCAGCATCCAATCGGCGCATTCCATGGTCGATAGGTCTCAACTATTGCGTAAATTAAACTCAATTCAAAATGCATACTAATTGTGCCAGAAGTCAAGCCAACATGCTTTGGGTCTTTGACTCTACTTTCACTAATAGTAGTAATATTTTCATTAAAGCGTGCATTATGATAACGCAAAGGCCTTAACACATCCTGTATATTCGATTTTTTTCACTGTGTTAGCAATTGCTGGTCGCTCAGCAAGTAGTGTTGTTTTACGTGGCATGCCTATCGTTAGACATTCAACCACAGAGCAGCTACGACCTTAGGGATTGCGATACGCTCAATCAACGCACCGCAAAACTTTATCAGCGATTAACAATAAGCAACCAATTAAAAGCTGATTTTGCGGCGAATCCTTTCTAAACCTTTGCTATTATTAGCAGTATCAGTGCCCGAGATAATTACCGATATCTCCCACCAGCGTACCCGCGATATATGTATTAACCACAGCCACCACGTTGCAGCCTACGCCGACTCACCCGATTCCTGTGGCACCAATTTTTGTTCTAAGAGTACTTTGATTTGTACTCCGCCCATTAAGCTACGGGAAGGGATCTTGTAAATTCCTAGGCACAGCTTACCCAGCTCAGATGCACAAATTCGCCCGAACCGGAAGGTACAACCGAAATTTACCTTGAGCCACCTTGCGTGTTACTCACACTCACGCATTCAGTCACTCATAATTCTCACTTTCCTCTCAAATTGTGCCACGGCAAATCTGGCCAAGCATTCACATCTCTCATGCGTACTTAGTACACCATTCAGATCCACTCCAATCTCATTCACTCTAATTCCACAACATTCAGATAGCGAAGATCCTCATACAAACCACACTCCACAAGGAGGTGACAGGCACTCTTTTGTGGTGCACCGCACAGACCCTCTGCTCTGTGACTCAATCCTCTCTTAACAAAAACTCATTCATACTGCCGTGGCCGGTTATCAGATAACGAAGGAAAAGGCTACATTCAAATTTGTTTGCCGAAGCACCCCTGACACACCTCATGTATAGGTCCATCTTCCATTCACACTGTCATCTCACCGCTGTTGCCTAATCTCATCCATTCTCTTCAGGACTAGAGCCCGTAGTTGATGCTCTCAAATATCCTGAATTTCTTCATTTCGAATAGGATAGCCCTCCGCCAATACAATGCCACACCGTATCCGATAGAGAAAATCTTCTTTAATGGGAGAAGTCCCATGGGATCTAGAGGTGGTCCGTAGAAGTTTTTCTCTAGTTTTTCTTCCGGCATTGCATCGGAGGAGACCGTCCTACAAACATTCACTCACGCACACAGAACCAGCCGCTGAGTGCTGTTGATTCTGTCTCTAGCATACTCAAACCGCATCGCCTCACTCCCCAACACAAGCACCGTATGCCATATACGCCATAAACAAACCCTTGCACAACATTCTTACTGCCCTCCCTCGAATACCCCATCCTTCCATGGGGTTTGAGTATGCTAGAGACAGAATCAACAGCACTCAGTAACGCTAGCTTCTTTCAGTCCGATGTGGTCTGAAAATAGGGTCTGAAATTCAGGCGCTCATTCACTCTTGCATCTTCAGTGATTACCTCAGTGCCGCACTCCTCATTCTCACATCTTACGGTTCGCTCAGCCGTATGTCTGTCTTAAGTTCGTATAGAATCCTTGGCTTGTTTTTGGAAACCTTTGACTTCAAGTAGCCTTAGAGAAAAAAGTACGGCAACGCCAAATCGCGCGAACGCGGATGCCAGTCAAAATCATCACGCTTTCATATCAAACGACGAGAGAACAATGTGTGAGGGGTGGAGCGCCATATTGTTGAAACCAGAAGTGATTCATACCATTTTCAAGATATCAAAGCGTAATAACGCTCCTGATTGACGGTTGTTCCTTGACTACATTCATCTTAAAAAAAAAACGCCCAATGAGCCATATTAGTTAAAATATCGCTTTTTTGGTCAATAATTTGAGTATTTTCCTGTCCCTTAGAACCGACGATTCCGTTTAACGTGAAATGCGTCAAAAATACTCGAATTTCTCGGCCATTTGAACGATGTATAAGCAGAGGGGCTTATCGACCGCCATAGTCTTTGAGTGAATTGAATTTTGTACGGGAATATCTTCATCTCAACACGTATTATGTGCCAAACGATGTCGAAATGATGCTTTCGAAGACGTCTCAACACTGGTCACTTGCACTAACGCTTTATTGAAAAGTTATGTTGAATGTCACTTGCACTAACGCTTTATTGAAAAGTTATGTTGAATGTGTACAGCTGAGCAATACCAGCGCGTACGGGAGGCGTTTAAAACCTTCAATTTTCCAAGAACTCTTTAATTTTTAGAGAGCGTTTGGGGTTCAATACCATCTGTAACAATATCATACATTCTTTTTGTTACTTTTTCCATATAAAAAGAAGACCACCTGGACAAGCCAATAAGCAAAGTGTATGTTAGTTATTATTTGACACTAGCACACATTGTGGTTAGAAATAATTACATTAATCAACGCCATCTATTGGTAAATAGATAAAAAAATAATTAGGTCATTTATTCATTTTTTGTACTTTTCAATTTGGAATATTCGAAAAAATTTTGTTATTATTAATAGTAAATATTTTTGAATTAACTTTTAAGAAGCAGGGGGTTGTAGGGGTATTTATGGTGTGGATAAGAATTCATTTTAAAAGTAATACAGGGAAGGGGAAAAGAACTAGGAAAACAAAATTATGGAGTTTAGGCTGATTTATTTATTGCAATAAGGAACCATCATCAGATCAGATATGCTACAAGAATGCTGGTTTTTATGTACAGTCGTTTACTTCCGTTCGAGTAACTTAATCATGAAGAAAAAATAACATTACCGAAAATAATAATAATAATAAGGGAATAAAATGGATTTAAAAAAAGGAGAGAGAAATAAAGACCAACTTCCTTTTATAGAAGATACAAAAAAAGGGGACCTGGTGGCAGAGAGGGTTGCAAAAAAAAACCAACCATAATTTCCATCTTGATTTTGATTTGGTTGCCGATTTTCCTCCGAATCTTGTCGCTTCGGATGCTGATAGCTTCAGTACTCCTTGTCGAATGATCTTTGGATATCTGCCATCAATCTAAAGTCCATTATTGTGTACTTGGGCAATCTGCTGCTTTGCGAGGAGCTCCCCGTTTTTCCTTTTTCTTCTATTAATAATAGAGAAACAAAATCTAACGAAAACTGTAGATAAATTCACTGTTTAGCATAGGGAAAAGGGTATTTATTTAGAAGACACGACACAATACTGCGATGCTGATGACCTTATGATACTAACTTTCCAACGATAAGGCGAAATTTCTTCTTTTATATTGTATTTTTTCCCCCCTGTTATAACTTGGTGTTTAAAATAAAAACATTTCTGACTTATATTACAAGGACTATCATCAGTATCAGTCGCTGGCACTGGTAGGCAGTACTTACTTTTTGGGGTTAGGTTTTTTGGTTGCGTTTGAGAGTAGACAGTCGAAGTAATTTTTTTTTCTTTAATCTTTTCTTTTTGGCTATTATTATGATATTTTGTGTGGCTATTCCCCCACAGTTCAAAAAAAAAAAAACATAAACAAAAGCTTTTCAAAAATTGTTCTTCTATTTTTTCTTTGTGGGGTGAATTTTTTTCTTTTGCCTTCCTTAACATGGCACAATTGTATCAGTTATGATTCCCTAAAGTGGGTTTTATTATGTTAGAAAAGCCTCCTTTAACAACTGCTCGGTTTTGTAATCGTCCTTGACGTGGCATTGGTGTGATGCAAACCAAATCTTCTGTTGGCGCTTGGTAGCCCCTTCCTTCTTGTTGTTGTTGAATTTTTATGTGGCCAGATTTGAATTTTAAATTCTCTCCTATTTAAGATTATTTAATTTTCTTTCCACTTATCTTTTCGTTTCGTTTTTTTTTCCAAAGTACTTTTACTGTTTGCAAAATAATCAAATGCATTTTAACCTATTTTTTCTTCTCAGATATTAACCTTTTTAGTTAAGCCATCATAAATTACCTACAGCTAATTATGAAAAATTTTCTTATCGTAAATAATAAAATATAAATAATATGAAAAAAGAAAAAAATGGTTCGATAAAAAATCCATTTAATACCAACGAACGGACGACTTTTCCAAGGAATTTAATCAATTCAAAACGTTCCAAATTGTTTGTTTTTTCTCCGTTTGGCAATTTTTGGTATTGAATCCTTTATTATTTAAGAAAATATTAAAAAAGGGGAGAATCAAAAATTCATAAAATTTTATAGAAGAAATTTGCAAATTTTCATAATAAATACGAAGAGAAAGCGTAAGAATTTTCCAAGATTTTCACAACAGGTAAAAAGAGAAAATTCCTTTAAAAAAAAACTGTGGCTTGGTAGTGGGTAAAGTGCTTCTTTTGGGGAGGGGGGTAAATCCGTGATACTGATGGATAGTGGAAAGATACATGAGGAAAAGTCTTAAAGTTCGAGAAGAGAAAATATACAAAAGAGAAAGTTGGACGTAGAAAGTTAAATAGAGCACAGCTTGAACTGGAATACTTTGTCAATGTCTGAAAAATGTCACAGTTCAACAAAGTCCATTCGATTTGAAGGAGGAGAATTGAAAAGATCAAAGAGGCGCATAGCGGCAAAACTTATCGATTTTCTTGGAAACAATTATAGTCTCGGTGTCAGAAACAAGTGATTGAAGTGCCAACGACAAGTGGGCCTAGATAATAGTGATAGATGGTCGGAATTCGTTGTCACCTGGGTCAATGATGAATTTCTACTGATTTTAACTACATAGTTGTTGCCATAAAACCAGCCCAGAAAACCGCCCCGCCCCAACTCCCTCCACAAGGTGATGGCCCACTCCAGGACTCGAAATCAATCTGTTAAGGTTTTCATGAACATTCACCAATTACCGAAGGATATAAGTTCCTCACTGATGAAAGAGATTGTCCGGAGAAGGGGAAACGGGAAGAAAAGGGGATGGAGAACAAGCAACTGATTCGAGAAGTGCGGGCGCTGTTACTACAGCTAAGAACATAGTACATTGTACAATATATAAAAACGATTGTGGTGTCGCTGTGATCGTTGTTGTGGTTACAGTGGTGGCTGTCATAATTATTGTCCTTCGTTTCATCAGTGGTCGATACTGCGGTAATATACACAGGATTTTTCAATAAGACGGATGTGGTTTTTTTTTTTTCAAATATAACAAAAAATAAATGTGCCAGAGTAAATCTTCTTAATTTATTTTTCAATATAATCGTTGCGATTATGATCCGCAAATAATACCATTCAAATAGCCGCCTCTCCTCCGTTTACAGAGGCTGTAAACGATGATTTCCAATTTCGACCACATTGTGCAATAAATTTTAGCCTTACTTCACGTGCGTACAATATTCAATTTTAATGACATAGACTTAATTACCCCACAAGAAGAAGTCCAAAGGTGTTAAATCGCTACTCCTTGGAGGCCATTGCACATTGGCATTAATTGAAATTATCGACTCGCCAAACTTTCCGCGCAATAAATCGATTCTGGCATGGGCTGTGTGGCATATAGCGCCACATATTCGCTAAATCAATGTCTTACAATTCTTTGAGAAGTACGGTTGCGTCAGTTGTTTCAAAGTTTATCCAGCTGACTCGTTCACCGGACAAGAGTAGGTTGATGGGGCGAAATTATATGGACGCGGAATAGTCTAGAACAGGGAGTCCTGTTAGGACCTTTTTGGCGGCCATAGAGTGTTGGGCGAGATAAGGGAGTGTGGCCGCGTGGGAGTTAAATATTGAACTAATCTTTTTGGTTTCGTACGTTGGCAGAGGATTTGAGGATGGTCAGGAAAGAGCAAGTAACACCAAGACACCTTCCAAAATGGCTCTCTCTTTTCTCAATTCCTGTCATACGATTATTTTCCTAACGAATTGTTTTCCCATTTTATCTTGATCTTCCCATTCCCCACCCTACCTACCTGCTTTTCACATTTGGTGTCTCCAATTTCAATTTACCTTTCCGGGTGAATTTTTTAATGTTATGTTTGGCTGCAAAGGCTATAGTGACATGATAAAGAACCCCCGCATACTACAATCCCGCTATATCACTCCCTCATCTTCTGGACGTTCTGCTTAACCATCCCTCCAGGACTTAAATTCCGCATTTACCACCAGCCAATCTCCGAACTCTTTTAAAGTTGGGCGTACGAAGCATAACAAATTCAGGCCAAAAAAAGTTTGTTGTCATCGATCTGTACAGCTCACCATTCTCAGTAAGTAAGGGTGACTCGTTCCTCATTTTGAAAAAAATAAGGATCTATGAATGCCACCTAAACTGTTACGTTTTTGGAATGTAAAGGGTCTTCGTGAATAATTTGTGAGTTGGCTTCAGTCCAGTAGCGACAATTTTGTTTATTCACTGATCCAGAGAGATGGAAAAATGCGTCGCATCTCAGAAGATTTGCTAGGAAAAATCAGCAATATTTTCAAGTTGTTCCAGATCAGTTCACGGCTTCACTTCTTCTGTGATCAGAATTTTGTAAGGATGACAGCACAAATCCAATCGTCAAATATGCTATATTGTTGTGGCAGACAGTCCCAAATGTTGAGAACGCCTTGAAAATGATGAATTTGGGTCTTCATCAACACTTGCCTAAACACCAGCAATATCCTCGGCACTTCGATCGAATCTTTCTTTTACTGGCAACAGAACATTGTGTGAAGAAAGATTGCGTTGCAAAACTTTCCACAGTTCGACGTATAGCGAGCACACTGGTCTGATTATGACGACCATAAAATAGAAGAAGTGCTCGATAAGTTGCAATAAATGAACAATTGTTTTGATTTAAAAAATTTGATAACTTCGAAGCGTTTTTCAGGCGTGCATCTTCCCATCAACAAATTGCAAACCATACTGAATATAACTGACAGTGAAAGAAGGTATAACTACACAGTCCATTTGAAAACAGATCACCCCTATTCATAAACCCCCCATTATAGTTTAGCATTAACAAAAGTTTTTCTCTTATTAAATAATGAGGTAAGTTTAACTGGAGTAGGAAAAATTATAGCCACGAAATTCAAGAAAACATAATAAATACAAGCCGAATTGAAAAACATTTTTATAAAATAAAATGTCCTTTTTCCTTAAAAAGCAAAATATTTTTTTCCAGGTCGTATTTATCTAAATTGCATAAGCTTTTCGTGATTTAATTTAATAAAATCGCATATGCAGCCTTGAGAAAGGGTGAAAATTGCCCCTGTCATATGCTATTGATTATTGCAAAATGTCAGTGTTAGTATTAGTGTCAGTGTGTATGTATATATATGCTTAGAATATGCATAAATAGTGCAAAGTCCTGTGCATTTTAATGTAATTTTTGCTTACGAGTATACCATCTCGGCGACAGAAAAGAGACAAACATTTTAAAATTCGCTCAGAAACATATACGAACGAATTGCTGCATTAATGCCCATGACGTTTGTACACAACAGCCTTCAAGGATACACCAGGAAAAACTAAATAAAGGATAAAAATTTTCTTGCAGGATATTATCGACGATAATGCGGTTTAGAAAAAGAAAAAAGACGACAAGCTTTCTTATCTTATTTTCATGAAAAGAAAATTTTCTTCTTGTTTACATCCATTCAAAATTGCAAATCATTCCCCATCCCCCTATCACTCCATGCAACCCAATTATACACACTCGTACCATTATGTATGGAGAAGATAACTTTTTTGTAGAATTTCTTTTTTTTGTTTTTTGTGTGCTTTCTTAAGGAATATATTTTTGAATATGAATTTTATATATTCGAATGTATAAATGGTAAAATTGTGAATGGAAAGAATATTCTTTATAACGAAAGGACGAAATGGAATGGAATTAAAATTGTTGTAAAAAAAAACCAAAGTTATTTTTTTTTAAAAACTGTTTTGAAGATTCTGAACGGCAGCAAATAGGGTAAAAATGGGGAAGAGAAAAAATAAAAAGGATCAAATACGATGAAAAAGAAATTTTCAGATCGGCTGAGAAGAATTTTAATGTTACGAATTATGTATGAAAACAATGTTAAGAAGAAGGTCTCCCTCCCTCCGCTCACCTAACCCCACCACCATCCCTTAACGTTGCTTTTCCAATTTACCCCTTCGCTTGTAAATGAATTTTCCTATTCTAACGTCTCTCATTTAGTATTCTACCCAGTTGGCGACTATTGTCCTTCCTTCCTCCTTGATATATCACTGATAGCCAACAACGAGAATTCGACACAATATTCCAAAGTTAAATAATACGAAAAAGGACAGTAACTTTTTTATCAGAAAAATTTCATACGAAAAATAAATAAATTATTTCAGTCTTAAGTGAGAAATATTAAAAGGACGAAGTAAAAAAATAAAAATATAAAAACAATAGAAAAAAAGATCAAAAATATTGGAAAATTTCGAAAATACTAGCTTCGAAACACTGTGGCAGTGGGAAAATGGAAAATTTTATTTTCTAAAACCTTACAACAGTCGCCGTAAAATGGACAAAACACAATAAGGTCGGTCAGATTTAAGTTTTTTTCTTTTCGATACTCGAATTTTTGTGATTGTTTTTTCTTGCGTCATTTTTGTCAGAAATTTACTCCTTTTTTCATTTTTGTTTTGGATAATTTTCAAAATTAAAGTTTTTCTTCCCTTCCGTTTCGTTCTAATCTATCGGTGCTGGAATGGAAGGGGAAAATATTAAAATTCGGTTTGTAAACTGAACTTTAAGTGGTACGACCATACTCAGAGAGTATCTTACCTTGCTAGGTATGCTTGTCGCTAGCTTTGTGCGGAGTGTATGCAAAGTGGTGCTCTCACACCCACCAGAATAAGCAAATTCATCACAAATTAGAAAAAATAACCATCCCGGAAAAATAAAGGGAATAGGAAATGAGGAGGAAAGTATACAATTTGAAAAGAATAAAAAATATTTACAAAAATGCACCAAAAACGGATTTAAACTGAACTAAGTATTTTCTCTATTTGCACACGGCTAACTTTGACTACTGCGTTGACTGACGCCGAATGTCTCGTGTAAACTCTATCGCATCATGTCGATGTCGGCTCATTCGTGTTCTCCTCGTATAACTTCGTATCGTACGATCGTACGATCGGTTTCGCTGTGAATTCGACGAAACGTCAACGAATCATGAATCTCCTGGCGGTAGTGCTGCCAGAGCCAACAAAACTGACCGAAATTTATTTAAATTTTAGGCAATAAACAAATTGACCAGACTACACCATAACAGTATCGGAAAAAGTCCGAATTTCAGTTTGTTTTCAATTTTGTTTTTTTGTATTTAATTTTTTTACGTAGACTATGGTATTTTCCAGAAAGGTGAAAGAGAATATTGCGAATGTAATGGAACGCGTTCATTTTTCTTCCATTTCTATTTTAACAAATTTTTAGCTTTCATGCATTTTTATTACCATTTTATATGTTTGCATTGTATTCAAGTTTAAAGAAGAAAATAACGAAATATTTTCGTTAAGTTCATTTATAAATTGTAAGCAATCACACAGAATGCAATTAGAATTAAATTTGATTTTTCTTTCGGCTAAAATTATCGCCATTGATTTTGTTTGTTTTATTTTATTCTTCAAATTTAAAGGATATTATTCATCTCTAGTTGTCCTTTTTACTATTCTTCTTTTTACATTATTTTAACTACCCATAACAAAACGGACCTCCCCAACCTCCCTAACCGGCCTCATTGTTTTCCATTCTAAAAGACATGACAATTAATTTTACGACACGTTAAGAAGAATTACTTTTTTGACGATGATTAATGTTTTTGATTAGAAATAGATCTCGGCAAAACAAAATAACAACAACGAAACATTTTCTTTTCTTTATGAATCCTATTTTATTAGATACTATCTCTAAAAAAGTTAAGTTTATAAATTTGAAAAATGTCCGAAATTTCTTTGGTAAGAAAATATTTTCGCCTTTAGACAAAGTAGACAATTTAAGCTGAATTGTTAATCTGTCAAAATGAAGATTTGTCAAATTGTTATCTAACAGATGTGCTGTAAAAAGATTATTTCCGCGTTGTTTTTATCTTTTACATAAAACAGAAATAAAAACTGTTGAATATTTACTACCAAAAAAAAACCACCTCATTTTTTATTAAAAACTGCAAACAAATTTCCTATAAAAAAATTAAATTTTAAACAAAAATAAAAAATATAAGATTGTACAAATAAAATTTAAAATTAATCTTTTTTTTTTTAAATACGTAAGTTTTTCTCTAAAAGAACAATTACAAATAACGTAAAATTTTTTTACATTTGCTTAAAACGAATCTCTACAAAAATGCAATGGAAATTAAAAGAAAAAATGTTAAAAAATTGTGTCTTTAAAAAAAAATCCAATAATACTGTGCAAAAAAATAATTAATTATTTCATTAAGTTTTAACGAAAAAACCAAAAATGTTTTTACATAAAAATTGAAAAAAAATTGTACTAAAAAAAAATTAGAATCTGCACTAAAAAACCAAAACCTTTTTCTAAACAAATTATATTTTAACTGAAAACAACAAAACAAATTTTTTTGAAGTGAAAATAGATTTTTGGAAATTTTTGTACTAAAAAAAAATAGAGATTTAGAAGAAAAAAGAATTTTTATATGAAAACAAATTTTTACTTAAAATGCAGAAGAGAATTTGTACTAAAAGCGCTAAAAAATTACATTAAAAGGATAAGAAAACTTTTTAATAGATTTAATAATATGTGAAAACTTTTGTACTAAAAAATAGTAAAATTTTTATTTAAAAAACTAAACTTTATGCTAAAAATATTAAATTTTTTGTCAAAACATGGAACATTTTGTACTAAAACAAAACCCAAAATTTATGCTACAGTAAAAAAACTAACTTTTACTAACAATAAAAAAGAATTTTTACATAAAATATGAAAAGTTTTGTGCTAAAAAAATTGGTAGAATCTGTTCTAAAAACCCTAAAAAAATTGCCCTTACAAAAACTGAGGAATTGTAATTTTTTACTGTCAATAAAAAAATAATTTTTTAATAAAAATAAGTTTTTACTTAAAAATTGGTGAAAATTTTGTTCTTAAAATATAGTGGAACTTGTACTAAAAACCCAACAATTGATACAAAAAAAAGAAAGAGGTAAAATTTTACCGAAGACAAAAAAATCAAATTAGAAAAATAAAATTTCTAAACCATTAACTAAAATGTAAAAAGTTTTGTGCTAAAAAAAAATAGTAAACAAAAATACTAAATTTATAGGCTTAAAAAAATTTTGTTTGCTAAAAATTTTTACTGTCAATTTTTTATTAACAGAAAGTTTTTACTTTAACAGGAGAAATTTTGTACTAAAAATATAATAGAGAAGTTTTGTACTAAAAAAAATTATAGAATTTATACTAAAAAATCCAAAAGTGAAAAATCCATAATGAAAATCTTTTACTGAGAATGGTAAAAATCAATTTTTAAATGAAAATAAGTTTTTACCGAAAAAATGAACATTTTTTTGCTAAAAATGTCATAGAGAATTTGTACTAAAAATTAGAAAAATTGATATTAGAAGAATACAATTTTCACCGAAACAAAGAAAAAATAAATAAAACTATTTAGCGAAAAAATATTTTTACTCAAATGTGAATAGTTTTGTACTAAAAAAAATAATGAACTTGTACTAAAAAAACAAAATTGAATTCTTACTAAAAACAAAAAAAATCGTATTTTTTAAGTAAAAACATTTTTTTTACAATCTTTCTTTTACTTAAAAAATATTAATTTTAAAATGTGACAAAAAAGTGAATTAAATTAATTAATTAAGTTTTAGTATTTATTAATGCTCAAATTCGGACGCTACTGTAAAATGAAAAAAAAATTAGTGCTGTCACATACACATTTTCATATAATTGTAATAATTTCATTTTTTCCCCACACTTTTCTGTTATTAATAAAAATCTCGACTATTTTAAATAATCATAAATAAAAAATGTTGTCTAATAGAAAATTTAACGTTGCTGATACAATAGTTTTTTGTTATTGTTTTTATGGTCAATGTGCCCTTATTCATTTCATTGCGACTTTTCGTATTTTTGGTGCGGTTGTGGCAACAGCGGTTGCGGCTGGAAGGTGTCTTACCACCAAAAAAACCAACAGTGGTGCACTCATAATGGGATACTAATCATCGTAATGATGAGGTTATGTTATGGCAGGCGGTGTTGGATAGTAACAAGTGTAATAGTCTTACTAGGCTAGCTTTATACCAAAGATTATACCTTCAATTATTTTATTATTTCGTATTTCATAAACTTTTGTATGCTTACTGCTGGCGTTGGTCATGTTAACAATTTATAGAATTTCCTTTCCGTTTTTGTTCCACAATTCATATTTAATCATTTTGGTAAATCCATATTTTTTCTCTTTTCTTTTTATTTTACTTTCTAACATTTCAAAAGGATTTGGATTAAGAAGAGAGCTTTTAAGTAATTTAAATAAAAAAGCACATTTTTAATTATCGCCTTTATTTTTTCCTCAACCCCTCTCCCTCAAAAAAACCTGAAGCCTTCACTATTTTTTTTCAAATAAACTATTTTGACTTAAACGTCAATTGATGATTGTTAATTTCTTTGCTCTAATTTATTCCGTTAGTATTTTTCGTAGACAAGCAGCAAAGGTTATTAACTTGATTATCATTTTGACATAAGATCTATTATGTTGTTGTTGGAAATTTGACAAATCGAAAAAGAAAGAATACGCCCTCATCAGAGACGAAAAAAACAAAAGTAATTTCGTGGTTAAATTTTTATATTGACTAAATTGAAATTTTTTTTTAAGGACCATTAAATAGTTTCGTTATCCTTTTTTTTGAAAATAAAAACCCAAATAGCAGAGTCGATTAGATAGTACTACGATGGCGATTACTTTTGACAGTTGTACACTGCGGCAATGTCAATGCTTATGATGGTAATTTTCAATATTGACAATAATGATGATGGGAATTTTTTTATTGCACGTTTCACCCCCAACGTTTTTATCTGTTCGCATTTCTTACCCCACGCTTCCCCCTTTTCAGCTACCTCTAATTTTTTATGAAATTTATTTTCCCCATTCTTTCTTCTTGTCATCTTTACCATATAATAAACTGACTTCCCGACGATTTCTATCCGGAATTTTTTTTATTATTTGTATTTGTTTAGAGCAATAACGACAAAATATGTATATAAAAGCTGATCGGGTATTATTGATCCATTCATAACAATATGGCGGTGTCTATAGTATAGTCTATAAATAATAAGACACAAAATTTATGCGAATTTCCCTACAATCGATTCTTGGATGTTTTGAACTTTTTCTATATTTTTTTATTGTTTGGATTTTGTTACCATTTCGAATAAAAAAATGAATAAAATTGAGAAAAAAAAAATGAAAAATTCAAATCAAAAGAAGATATTTTTTTCTCTCTCTCTCTCATTTCGAATATTCGTTTCGGATGACATCAGTGCTGAGACGTCAAAATGGCGCAACTAAAATGTCAAATGATAATGGTTGCTTTAGATAGAAATTGAGGTTAAGTGTTAAGAGTATTTTCGGTTGGGAAGGTCTTGTTTTTATTTAAACTCTTTTTTTTATATTTTATAAACTGTCAACAACTGCATAAGCATTGTAACAAGTAGCGCATTTGATGACAAAGACACTACAGAATAGGGACATTGAAGAGTAAACACCCATCGGTGTTTCTCTACCTAACGAGATATTATAATATTTCAACAAATTTCGTGGCCCATTTCTTTTTAATCGCCGACGACTGTAAAAAGGGAAGATAATAGAGCAACTGCTCTTAATGAGAGGATTATAGTGGTAGGATAATAATAATAATAATAATAACATAAGTTGGATAGCCAGAGGCACATAGTCTCAAAACCAGTTCGACAAATTAGGTCTTTTATTCTGAATAACCCTAACTCAGATAATAAAAATAATACTGAGGCTTTTAGCGAACCTCAATATCATATTGGTTAGTAGCTGGGAAATCTCGTATAACTCTCTGACGGGCAATGGCATTGCAATCGCAGAGTAGATGCTGCGACGTTTCATCCTCTTCGGAGCAAAAATGCCAGATTATCCCATCTTATTAAAATGCTATCTTAGTAGTGAGTAGCCTCAGGTCTGGCTTGTTAAGTTTCAGGACCTCTAGCCACAGAGGGTTCTGATCCCATGAACGGAGAATTGGCTTCTCTTTTGGCAAGTTTTCCTGCTAGTTTCGTTACTCCCAATACTTTCATGACCCGGCACCAACATCGAGGTTTCTTTGTCGTATCTAGCCAGGACTTTGAGAATATCCCAAACTAGCTTAGATTGAATATCAGACGAGACAAAAGCTTTCAATGCAGCTTGGCTGTTCGACAAAATTTAGATCGTTGCGTTACGTATGTTCTTTCTGATACCATCTCTAGGACAATGTTCTATGACATGTATTTCTGCCTGAAAAATGGATGGGAATTGACCAAGGGACTTAGATAGACGGTAATAAGGTCCGACTACACCCATATCCGTGTTAGAACCGCCCTTCTTGGAATGACGCCTCCCTCCTCCTTCTATTTAGTAGTGACAACTACTTTAAAGGACTGGTTTAAATTAGGTTTCCGCAGCATAACCTTAAAAATATCCGAACAGGTCGCCTGGTTTAAAGGTTTTTGTAATGTCCCAACCTGAGAGCCCCTTTTGGTTAATATGCAAATGCAAAGGTAGCAGTTCCAACGGAGCTTCAAGAGCTATCGTGAAGTATGTTCTCAGGGCACCTGTAATGGTGCATGCCAGTCGTTGAACTTAACGAAGGGTTGCTCGGGCAGTACGTTGTTCAGCCTTAGGTAACACCAAACGAGACCCGTGCAGGTGATCATGACCACTGTACCATGGTTGCAAACCCCAGGCTTTACCGAAGAGCCTATGACAATAGTGGTAGGATAATCGGGAATGAAACTTTTTATAACGAGAGACGCACAAATCATTAACGAAGCTAAAATTTGGGTCACGATGAATAACTTTGTTACGAACACAGTACGGGGCATCAACAATTTTGATTGGATGCAAAAGGAATTAGAAGCCTGAGTTAATACTCAAATTAAAGTTATGGTGGTCAATAAAAAACGTTCACTTTCTATTCCACTGAGAGTGATCAATTATTCAAACTCAGCGAAAAAACTGTCAGCATTTTTAAATGTCAGAGTATCTCCAATGGATTGCCCGGTTTGAAAGAACTGAATTGGAAGCTAATCGTCCGGTAAGAAAGAACTGAATCAGTCGGCGTTCTTTCGGAAAGAGGTCCTAACTGCTGTAGGGCAGAGTGTAATAATTTCTCAAAATGGTTGACATGATATATAGAGACCGTAACAGAGTATAATGAAATCGCTTTAAAAATTTCGCATTTTATTTTATTCAATTTACTAACGAATGGCTCTAAAGTATCATTACTAACCACTTCCTTTAAACAGTTTTTTTTTTAAACTTTAAGTTGTAAAAAAAATCAAAAACGACAAATTTTTAAATATTTCTGTTAAAAATTCAAGCAATTTTTATGTCTTATTTTGTTATTATTTAGAATTTTACTTTTTTACGGTTCTCTTGCAGTTTAAATTCTATTTTTCAGAATGCCACTATTATAGAAATCTCAAAAAAAAAACGATAAATATTTCTTTGCCAACGCGAATGCCCTCTGTCGGAAAAAATGAAAAATGGATTCTGTGCTTTTTATATTAAAAAATGATAAACTCTTTGTAAAAATTTGAAAAACAATAAAAACTGTACAGTGTTCAAAAAGGTTAACTTTTACTTGACAGCGCTAATGCCCTCTGTCGGAAAAAAAATGAAAAATGGTGTCTGTGCTTTTTATATCAAAAAAGATTTCCTTTTTACGCATTTTAAAAATGATAAATTCTTCGTAAAAATTTGAAAAACATTAAAAACTTTACAGTGTTCAAAAAGGTTGATTTTTACTTGACAACGCTAATGCCCTCTGTCGAGAAAAATAAAAAATTCAGTGTGCGTGTTGTATACGCATTTTAAAAATGATAAACTCTTTATAAAAAATGGCAAACATTAGTTATTTTACAGTTTTCGAAATTGTTAACTTTTAGTTGGTGACGCTAATATCCTCTGTCGGAAAAAATCAAAAATAGAGTCTGTGTTTTTTATATCAAAAAAGATTTCCTTTTTACGCGTTTTAAAAATGATAAAATCTTCGTGCATATTAGAAAAAATTAAATATTTTTCAGTTTCCGATACTGTTTACCAATGTCCTCTGTCGGAAAAATTGGAAAATTCAGTCAGTATGAAAAAAAAACCGATTAAAAGAATTTGTAAAATTATAGACTCGTAATTATATGAGAAAAGAAATCAAAATTATGTTTATTAATAAGTTCAGAAAAAATATACTTAAATAATTTATCTAAACAAAAATTTGCAACAGTCCCTAACGAAGAGTCACTCCATTCCTAGAATTTGCTTACTAAATTTTTCCGTGCTCCACTCTCTTTGCTACGGCATATAAAATCGAAAAAAGTTTCTTTTTTTAAATAAACACTTGATGGTGCATAGGTCAGCGATTGACTCCATCTTGAGCACACTAGAGTCCTCTATCATTTGTAAAGAAAACTATTTTTTGTTGTTGTGTGCGTGATTTTGAATGTTTCCTTTTCTTTTCAATTTTCTACACAAAGGGTGGTATTGAAGGGTAAAAAGGAAAATGATGGAGAAAAAAGAGAAAGAATCGAAAAAGACAAAAAGGGAGAAATTTTCAAAGAAAAAGCGTCGATTGAAGCAGCATAAATGAATATTAAATAGGATAAGAAAGCGAGCAGCGAATGGCAGCGGGTGATACAAATAGAGTTTAGAGAGAAAGTGGGCGAAGAGTTACACTTCACAACGCAGAATACACATTTTACTGTTATTGCTCGTATTATTGTTATTATTTTTATTCATTCTCTTTTATGGATTTCGAAACTTGTGCGTAAGAAATTTTCGATGTTGCCATCGTTTTGACTATATTGATTGGCATTAAATAAAAATTCAACTCTTCCGATGCTGTCAAAAATAAGAACACTAAAAATAAAAAATAAACACTACAATAACAACAAAAAAGATATTTTAATAAAAACAAAAAAAAATATGCTTATTCGCATTCGTATCATTTATGAAATTGTTTTTATTTATTTTGTATTTTTTTTGTTGTTGTTGGTTTTTTGTTCGACATTTTTATGTGCCATAGATTGCCATGTTTTGTCGATGGGGGCAGGACTGTGGCTTTTCACCGTGTACGTACATGTGTACGAACATATTTACATAAAGACGTTAAAGCTGGTACATTTTTACATATGTATGCACGAGTATATGGAAAATAGGGGAACATATTTTTAGTTTTATTTGACTTTTTATTTCTGCCTTTAAGTGATGACAGTAAAAATAAAATTTTCAATGTTCTTTTCTCTTTCCTTCCTTTTTTGCGTTTTTCTAACGTTGTATAGAGAAGACGAATGGCTGGTGGTGTGTAAGTGTGTGATGGGAGGTGGTGTTCAGCTAAAAAGTTTTTCCTTTACATGGAAAAAAAATTAAGGGATGTGAGGAGGGGGTTTTGATATTTTCTTTTTTTTCTTCTTTTTTTTCTTATGAGGTGGCCAAATTGTGAAACGGGGTTGGTTGTGGGGTACGTGTAGATTTAGATTCATAAGAGCTACCGAACTTTGTAAAAATTTCTTTCGGTTTGAACTTTTCAATAAAATTTGCCACATGAAATTTTTCCCGTTTCCTATTTACTTGATTTTGAAGTTTCTTTCTTCAAATTTTAGTTGTTTTTTCTGTCAAATAAAAATAATATCGATTTCATGTTGGAATATTTAATTATCACTTATATTATATGAAAATGAGTTGAATTTTTTTTTTTGGTTTCATTCGTAAATTTTGACGGTAAAAAAATTTTAATTTTAAGTTGGTTTTTTTTGTCTACTATGGAAACTCAAGAAAATCTGTCCCTCCCCCCACTTATTTTATCATAATCATATTCTACCTCATCAAACGGTATTTTCCATTAGTTGAAAATATTAAATTCTGTGAGGTTTTTCCTACACTCGCTTTAGTTTCTCAGAGTCGCTACTCAGTGCCATCTGCTGTATACTATTTACATCCACGATACTCCTTCCTTAAAATAACGACCCTTTAATAGGGTCTTTAATATATGCTAATGACACTAAAATTCTGTCTCCTCTCAAAAGCTAAAACATTTCCTTCAAAACCATAGTGATTTTGTTCAAAAACTGGTTCAGAATGTGAAGAATGAAAATAAACGAACAAAAAAGTGTTCATGTTACTTTTACTCTATCCCAAGAACCATCTCTTCTTATACATATTAACGAAAATTCTGTTACACAAAAGAATCAGTTTATACTTTTAGGAACACTTTTGGAACTGGCAGTTGATAAAAAAAACACTTTGATACAATAAAGAAATAAGACAAATTTGGGCATACGGAATAGAACTCTGGGGGTCAACCGGGCGTTTCAATTCTCATCGAATCCAGTGCCTTTTTGGTGTTACTTTCGTTCGTGGATTGACAGATCTTCGGAGGAGGTAGGCGAGGATAGTGCTTGGAGGGGGTGAGCGGATGTTCATCTCGGAGGACGTGAGCGGATAAAGGGCTCGGAGGAGGTGAGCAAAAATAGTGCTTGGTCGAGGTGAGCGGATATAGTGCGCGGAGGAGGTTAACGAGAATTGTGCCCGGAAGAAGTGAGTAAAAATAGTGCTTGGGAGGGGGAAGAAAAGTAGTGTTTAGTGGATATGAGAGGATGTCGTCCTCGGAGTAGGTAAGCGGATATAGGGCTCAGTGGAGGTTAACTAAAATCGTGCTTGGAAGGGGGAAGAAAAATAGCGTTTAGAGGATGTCGTCCTCGGAGGAGGTAAGCAAAAACAGTGCGCGGAGGAGGTAAGCAAAACTAGTGCTTAGACGAGGTGAGCGTATATACTGCTCAGTGGAGGATAGCGAGAATCGAGCTCGGAGGTGAGCAAAAATAATGCTCGGAGGAGGTGAGCGAATATAGTGCTCGGTGTATGTTAGCATGCATCGAACTCGGAGGAGGTGAGCGAATGTCATCTTCGCAGGAGGCACAAAATAGTGCTTGGAGGAGGAGAGCGATATAGTACTCGGAGAAGGTGAGCAAAAATCTCTGGTAGAATTGGGCAGACAAAGTACTTAGATGAGGCGAGCGGACATAGTGCTCGGAGGAGGTCAGCGAATATAGTGCTCGGAGAAGGTGAGCAAAAATATTGCTTGGAGGTGAGCAGAAATATTGCTCGGCAGACGTGACCAAAAATGGTGCTTAGAGGAGGTGAGCGGATATAGTGCTCGGAGGACGTGAGCGGATAAAGGGTCCAGACAAAGTTTGCAGTAAGATAGGCTTGGCAGAGGTGACCGAATAGTGTTCGGAGAAGGGAAACAATGCTCACAGAAGATGAATTGCTAAAAAAAATTGAAATAAATTGGAGAGTTGATTGAGACTCAATGGATATACCGAAAAAGTCATTTGCTTTATCCCCCGAATCTGCGTGAGATCGTAACAATATTTACCTTCAGATATGGTTTAACTACGAGAAATTGTCGTTTCTTATATTATGGAATATAATGCCCAATAGATTCCCCAGGCGTGACAGCGATTAACTACTCGGCAGTGTCATTCTAAAATTCCATAATTCGTAATGAATTTAAAATAAAACTCTCGAAAGTTTCTATAGTAACTGGTAAAAAAATATTTTCGTATTAGGACGAAGTGCACTTCCTTTCATAACCCGCCCAAAACGTAATCGATTTGATATTAATGCGAGCAGGTTTCGGTTTTAAAACAAAAATTCTAAGAAGTCAAAAGAATTTACTTTAACACAAGTATCTAAGGACTTATGCTAGAAATACATTCAGTATTTTAGTTACAATAGAATCTAAGGCGTCAGCTTTCGTCCTTAGCAAAAACAAAGTACTTGGAATAATTTAAACCTTACTGAATCCAATCTTTTTAAGAAAATCTGAAATTCTTACTTGATGCGATTTTATTCAAAATCACTTTATCTTACGAAATACGAAAATCCATTAAGCCAAAGTCCATTGAAGACTTTCAATATTAGAAAAAATAAAGCGCCGAAGAGGTGGAAAGATATATTAAATCAGAACTTGAATACAGACAGAAATGGGGATGAAATTTATAAAAATAGAAAAATTAATAAGAAAATAGTTTCAAAAGTCAAGTTTTAAAAAAAATAATAATAATTTACTTATTTATTCTGGCATACATTGTGTATATTGTGTCTTTGTGATATGATGAGTGATAAAAATAGACAAGATGAATGAATTTGATAAAACGACAGGGGCTTTGACATCCGCCACACATGTGCTCGCGACGGTATTTGACAAGAGTAACGATATCAGAGACATCTATGGTTAAAGCAGATAGACGTGACGTGCGAATGTCATCAACAATTTCTCAGGTGACAACTGATGGTGCGGGTGCCATTAATATTTGCACAATTTTCACCTCTCACATATTCTTTCGAAAGTTCGCTTTAATTTGATTAAAAAAACAAATGACGCACATTTTTTGTCACTTCCACATTTATGCAAATGATTTGAGAAATTCTGGCAAAATAATATATAGAAATTTTCAGAGTGTTTCATTATTCCATGTACGGTTACAGACTCATTTAGTAGAGAGGAAAAAAACCACAAAAAATAAATGCGCCACGAAAATGGAATTCAGAACATAAACGAAATAATTACAATTTTTTTCCACTCCTGTTCGCAATGTACTTGTAATACCATAAATAAAAGTCAAGTGAGGATAGTATTATTGAAATGTGAATTACCATAAAGCCTACATTTTATGTTATGAATGCGTCCCATATTTATGGATGTTGGTAGTGTGTGCAATTAGAGAACTCGTTTTTTCTGCTCTTTATTCTCCTCGATAATCTACATTATTACGCAACATCACTGGTAGATAGTGCAGTTATCCACTCTGAATTTTCTCCTCATCAATTTCTTTTTAACTTTATTTTTTTCTTCTCATATTTAAATACGAAATAAAATGGACAGAAGCTCACAAATCGTAAAGAATCAGAAATAATTCAATTTGAATTTAATAATCAAAAGAAAACTTGGAAAATTTAACTTTCAATAATGTGAAAGAAAAATTGGATCTTTAAGAAAAAATGATTTTTGAAAATTAATTTTTTTCCTTTTATTTGTTTTTAAAAAAATTTGCTGCCAGCATTTCCAACCTAAAAATGTACAGAAAAGTTCATTTCGATGTCAGCATTTTCGATGATAAATAATTAGTACTATTAATTTTTGGGTAATTATAAAAAGTTAAGGAATTGAAAAGAACTTAAATAAAATTCACTAACAGCTTTTGTTCAAAATAACAGCTGAAGACAACAAAAATAAGAAAAATTGAACTTGAGCAGTTGTCGAAAAAATGATGTCACAGCAGTTTTTCAAAATATGTTAAAGGAATCTTACCAGCAACATTTAAAAAAAAATATAATCCTAGAAATTTGCTGGTCTATTTAAAAAAAAAATAATTCACTGTCAGCATTTTTTCAAAATATTGCAAAAATTTCCAATTTTACAGTCAGCATCTCTTTAAAACTATTAAGGAAATTGTACCGGCAGCGTTTCTTTAAAAATATTAACAGAAATTTGTTGAATAGTTTTTTTTCTCAATAAATTAAATTTTTAATATTCAATGTTATGAACTTTTCACAAAATATACAAAAAAAAATTTTCAAATAAGAAAATTTTACTGGCAGCTTTTTAAAAAAAAATATCAACAGAAATTTACCGTAAAAATTTTTTCGAAATATTTTTACTATCAGAAATTAAAAAAACTAAATATCGACAGCAGTTTGTAAATATGCAAGCTTATTATTATAAAAAGTCAGCATTTCTTCCGAAATATTTTTCATAAAGCAGCATTTGTTTTCAAAACTGTAAGCAGCAATTTATTGTCAGAAATGGTAGCATTTTTGCTAAATATTTTGAAGGAATTTTTTAAAAAATGCTGTCAGCATTTTTTAAAAATATGTTAAAGAAATCTTACTGGCAGCATTTTAAAATAAAAAAAAATATAATCCCAGAAATTTGCTGGTTTATTTTTTTTTAAAATAATTCACAGTCAGCATTTTTTCAAAATATTCAAAAAATTTCCAATTTTATAGTCAGCATTTTTTAAAAGTATTAAGAAAATTGTACCGGCAGCGTTTCTTCAAAAATATATTAACAAAATTTTATCGTCAAAGTTTTTTCGAAATTTTTTTAAGAAAATCGCTGCTAATTTAATATTTAGAAATAAATCACTCTCAGCAATTTAAAAAAAAAATATATTGGCAGCAGTTCGTAAATAAACAAACTTCTTCAAAAAAACCAATGTCAGCATTTCTTTCGAAATATTTTTTTAGAAATCAGTATTTTTTTCAAAAATGTAAGCAGCAATTTATTGTTAGCTTGGGTATTATTAAAATAATACTTTTTAAACAAATCAATGTCAAATTTTTTCAAATGTATTTTTAAGAAATAAAATCTTTAAAGAAATGATATCGGCATTTTTCTTAAGAAAGAAAATAATGTCAGCAGTTGCTGTAAAATATTTACAGAATTAAAAACAAATATTAACAGCTGAAAATTTTGAAGGAAATCATTTTAAATGAAATATAAAAAAATTATTGTCAGCATTTTTTATAAAATTTTTTTAAAAACGCCACTTTACGCATTTTTTTAAAAATCTTCAAAGAAAATGATGTTAGCACTTGTTAAAAAATATTTATAAAGTCTTACCAGCAGCAAAAATACCAGTAGCAATTTACTATCAGCATGCTGAATATTTAGAAAATGATTTAAAAAATCAATGTCAGCATTTTGACATTCAAAAAGCAGAATTTTTTCTCAAAAATGTAGGCAGCATGCTGAACAAATTTAGAAAATATTTTTTAAGAAACAAATGGCAGCATTTTTGCCGAAAATTAAATGAAATATTCTAAAAAATTACTGTCAGCATTTTTTCTGACGTATTTTTTATAGAATCACTGTAAATGATATCTTATCAAAAATTTATTTACAGTCAGCATTTTTGTTTCTAAAATACATTTAAAAATGTCACTCTAGTCATTTTTCTCAAAATCCTCAAAAAGAAAACTATGCCATCAGTTATTGAAAAGTATTTTAAAAGTCCTACCAGCAGCATTTTTTTTTCTTAAAAATAAGCAGCGATTTAGTGAAGGCATGTTTACCATTATAAAAGTGATTTTAAGAAAATCAATGTAAATGAAATCTTCTAAAAAAATTTAAGTCAGCATTTTTGCCGAAATAATTTTACAAAATCACTGTCAGCAATTTTTTAAGAATTTTTTCTCGTAAAAATTTGACTGTCAGCAGTTTTTTTTTAAAAAGCCACTCAAAAATGAGATTTGTTTTAAAAATCTTCAAAAAAAAATTATGTCAACAGTGGTGGGTATAAATTATTGAAGAAATCTTACCAGCAGCAATTTTTCAAAATAATAAGCAACAATTTATTGTTAGAATGCTTACTAATATAAGAAAAACTAATGTCAGCATTTTTGTAAAATGGTTTTAAGAAATTCACTGTAAATGATATCTTCTAAAAAAATTAATGTCAGCATTTTTTCTTTCTTCAGTTGTTGAAAAGCCATTTGAAAGTCGTGCTAGAAAAATTTTCCGAAAAATATAAACAGAAATTTGCTGTCAGCATGCTTAAAAATTATTTAAAAAAAATTACTGACAGCATTTTTTTCCACTATATTTTTAAGATGATTTTTTCGAAATTTTCAAAAATCCTCATTGTCAGTGCATATT
Organism: Atherix ibis; assembly: GCA_958298945.1. NCBI lineage: Eukaryota > Metazoa > Arthropoda > Insecta > Diptera > Athericidae > Atherix > Atherix ibis. The sequence goes on along the minus strand of OY282610.1, from coordinate 23,638,816 downwards.
TTTTCTATGCAAAGTATCGAAAAAGAAAATCCACAATCAACATTTGCCGTTTGAATTCGTGTTTATTTCTTTATAAAAGTCAGCATTTTTTGTTCAAAATTTTTTTTCTCCTTTTCTGCAATGTCAAATAGAAATTTTGTTGAATCTAAAAATTATATATATATAAAAAAAAGAAGATAGTTTTTTGCTCATATTTGCTAAATTTTCATTCAGCTAATAAGTCTCCCTAATTCAGCTATTAAACTGGTTGCTACTAAGGAATTTTTATTGAGCTTTCTTTTTTGCAAGAATAAATTCTGTTTAATAATAAAAATAGCTGTCTAAATGCCTTTTCCGTTTTTAATATATTTAATTAATAGTCAGTTTTTTTTTCTTCTATAAAAAAAATTCAATAATAATTGTCGGAAAATGAAGACAACCAAAAAAACTATTTACCATTAGAGAAAATTGATTTTAGTTTTTTTTTTTATTTTTTGATGAAATTTTACACACACAAACAAATCCTGTGCTCCCAACTCATATAGTTCGAATGTATTGTAAGTAAATGAATTTGATGAAAAGTTTGTTTTCCAATTAAAATTGATCGAAATTTTCATTTAAACTAATCCAAATTGGCAAACATATTCTCTGTACGTACATACAATAAAAATGCTCCTGTTCTTTTTTGTTGTTTTTGTCTTTTTCATCTTCTAATGATTATTTTGAATAGGAAGAATTTTTTTCTTCATTTCTGGTTATTCTATTAGAAAATCCAATTAAAATATGGCCCCATTAGTCTGTTGCTAATCTATTAATAAAAAAAAATATTATAGATTTTTGAGGCGGTACAGGCAAGAGAGAGATGGTATCGATTGTTGGAGAGATACACAAAAAATGTAATAAAAAATTTTCAAAATCGAAAAGATTAACGAAAATAACTCAAAAATAATAAGCAACTGTGAACATTTGATGGAGAAAATATGTAAATCGGCGATTGTAATTATTATTCAAAAAAAAATGAAACCAAAATAAAACTGAATAAAAGTTCGGCAAAAATTCTAATAGTATTTGTAAAAAAAAATTTATCTGTTGTTAGGGTAAAGAGTTCACAAAAACGTGAATTCAGCTTCCGCCTAAATTGGAGGACGCACAACTTCCTCTAAAAAAACCAACCCTAAAAAGCAAAAAGACAAGAGAAAACGATGAAAATTCTTATTTAATTACCATAAATATGTAAATCGGTTGTAAATTATTTCTTTTCTTCTTTTTTTTGGCCTCTTCAAAACGGAAACGTGGATTAAAAAGTCGTAATTGAACAATTTTTTGGGGATTTTTGACGTTATCTGGTCGATTTTATTAATTTTTTAACGTACAATAAAAACCCCCACCATTTTTTTACTAGTGATAAAAGGTAATATTTACTTTTTTTTTTTTTTTGTTTTTTTCTGCAAACAATTACAAAGTCCATTTGAGATGGAAATGAAAATAGTTTTTTAAGTGTCCAAATTTGTCTAATTCTATACTTTAAAAAAAAACAGACAAAAACTTTGAAATTGATTGTTACTATTTCGATACGATTTGATTGATAACATCCTAAGCTCAATTGAAGGAATATTAAAGTAATAAATTAACTCCAGAAAAAATAACAAAAAAACCAAAATGGCGTCCAATTCATCTTTTATTGTTTTTTTTTGTCCAGTTATAAACCAAAAGCATAATTACTAAACGAGGCAGTTAATTTAGATAAAAAGTCCTTTGGGTTTTGTACTTTTATTTTTGTTGAAGGGATCCTTAAGGAAGAAACAATTTGCATAGAAAAGGGAAAAGGGAGTAAGTTATCCTTATGAGGTCATAACTATGAGGTTCGTTCGAAATAAGACTTTAAAAGGATAATGAAATTTTTTTTTTTTAATTTTAGACCATAAATAAGGAATACGCTTTTAGTAAGTTTTTTTAGACTAAAAATAATTATTCTATGTTTAGCAAGTCAATTTTGAGACTCTATATGAGAAGTGAATGCTCAATACACTCTCTGAGCTCATTAATAACGGAAAACATGGCTAAGATTATTGGAAAAGGTTATAAGGCTACAAATAACCGGTTAGGTTCATGAGACCATAAATTATTGGTAGGTTTTTGAGACCATAACTAAAAGGTTAGATTTTTAAGACCTTGGATAGTAAGTATGGTTTTTGAGACCATAAATGATTGGTAAGATTTTTGAGACCATAATTAGCAGGTAAGAATTTTGAAACCATAACAGGCAGGTAAGATTTTTGAGACCATAAATAGTAAGTATGTTTTTGAGACCATAAATTAGTAAAATTTTTGAGACTGGTGAGGTTGTTGAGACCATAACAGGCAGGTAAGATTTTTGAGACCATAAATAGTAAGTATGGTTTTTGAGACCATATATGATTTGTAAGATTTTTGAGACCGTAACAGGCAGGTAAGATTTTTGAGACCATAATTAGCAGGTAATATTTTTGAGACCGTAACAGGCAGGTAAGATTTTTGAGACCATAAATAGAGAGTACGGTTTTTGAGACCATAAATGATAGGTAAGATTTTTGAGACCATAAATAGTAAGTATGGTTTTTGAGACCATAAATGGTCGGTAAGGTTTTTGAGACCATAATAGGCAGGGAAGATTTTTGAGACCATAAGAGCCAGGTAAGATTTTTGAGACCATAAATAGTAAGTATGGTTTTTGAGACCTCAAATGATTTGTAAGATTTTCGAGACGATAATTAGCAGGTAAAATTTTTGAGACCATAAAAGGCAGGTAAGATTTTTGAGACCATAAATAGTAAGTATGGTTTTTGACACCTCAAATGATTGGTAAGGTTTTTGAGATTATAATTAGCAGGTAAGATTTTTGAGACCATAAAAGGCAGGTAAGATTTTTGAGACCATAAATAGTAAGTATGGTTTTTGACACCTCAAATGATTGGTAAGGTTTTTGAGATTATAATTAGCAGGTAAGATTTTTGAGACCATAAATGATTGGTAAAACTTTTGAGCCCATAATTAGCAGGTAAGATTTTTGAGACCATAAATAGAAAGTACGGTTTTTGAGACCATAAATGATCGGTAAGATTTTTGAGACAATAAATAGTAAGTATGTTTTTTGATACCTCAAATAATTGGTAAGGTTTTTGAGATCATAATTAGCAGGTTTTTGAGACCATAAGTCCAAGGTAAGGTTTTAGAGACGTTAAATAAAAGTTAAGGTATTTAAGACCGTAAATAATTGGTATGGTTTTTGAGACCAGTTTTTGAGACCACAAATAAATTATAAGATTTTTGAGACCATAAATAGTATAATAAGATTTATGGTCCAAAAGGGCCTTTTCTGAGATCATATATAAAAGGTTAGATTTTCGAGATTAAAAATAATGATACGATTTTTTAGATCATCAATAATAAAATAAATTTTGGAGACCATAAATAATAGATAAGTATTTTAAGACCAAAGAAATTGATTTTGAGCTCAATAAGCTTTTTGAAACAATCAATAAAAAGTGCTGCGTCCCATCAAGTTTGTCAATAATTTTCGAAAATCCCTAAAGGACTTCGCCATTTTTCTAATTTCATAGGATTAGTTTTTTTTTCTTCAAATAAAAATTATATATTCACCAAATTGAATATTTTTTAAAGAAATTTTTTATTTTATTCGAATCAAAAATGATCTGAGCCATAAACGAAAAAGTTAATAATTATATACAATTTTGAATTCCGTTCAAAAGCTTTCATTTAATTTTGAAAAATATTACAAATTTATGCACATATTTAGAAATATGTGGGAGGATTTTATTATTGCATAAATTGAATATTCATAATTTGAAGAAAACATTTGTTCTGTATTTTTTGGTGATTTTTTTTTTGTTGTTGTTCACCCCCTAAAAATAAATGATTTATCAGCGTTGCTATAAGCGAAGACCTCCCAGCTAAATATTTTTCTAGTAACAAAAATTGACAAAGAAAATAAAATGCTTCCATTGCCTGCTCTCACTCAATATCCACTAAATTAACTTTATTTAATATTCAATAGGAAAATAGAACATAAAAAATAGAATGTTTAATATTAAGAGTAAAATATGAAAGAATTACAAAAGAAATAAAAGGAAAAATGGCAATTCAATCAACAGGCCATATAACGGAAAAATGCAAAATTGTAAAATACCGGAAAAATGAATAAAACGAAACGAAGTGTAAGAAAATTTATATAAAAATTCAATTAACCTGGAATAATATGGGACACATTTTCTCTTTTAAAAGGACCGAAAAGGAAGACGACGACAAAACGGGTCTCTTTTAGCGATAGGCTGAAACGAAGAAAGGGAGTTGGAAAACTTCGTACCAGCGTACATCATCAAATAAGGGATGAAACAAAAGGCATGAACAATAGTAGATATTTTGGTGGAGACAGGAAAAGGGGGGAGTAGCTCGGCAAATGGAAAATGTTATAAAAGCGAATTGGGGTGGATTGGAATAGAATTGGAGACAAGGATATGATAATAGTATAACGGTATAGTATGGGACAGGGAAGGGCGGAGGGGTTGCTTGAAATAAAACAATTTACATCTCAATGGATTATACACTCATGCTTCTATACGTACACTTACAATGTAATGCATGATCAAAAGTGAGTCTCCATCGTTATTTAATCGATTTTATATTCTTTCCTATCTCCCCTGTTTGCCCATGTCTATCGCTATGGCTCAGTACATTTTGCCTTCTCTGCACCCTTTTTACATTATTAAATAAATACGAATAAGATACGATATGTGTTTATTTATAAGATTTTAAGTGCGTATCCTTATACTTGTCTATTTTGTTTTTTGTCTGTGCCATACATTCTCTCGTCATGTTTTCTTTAATATCGACCAGAGAATGTTTTTTTTTTTTTTATTATGCACACTTAATATCCTGTTTGTATCTATATAGGTAAGATATGGAAAATTTATACAAAACATTTAAAATCATTTTCAATTTTATTGTAGGTTTTTTTTTTTGGCTAAAGTAAAATTTTCCTAGAAACACAAATAAATAAATACGGGCAAAAAAAACGATATGAGAAAATTGATGAAATTTCTAAATAAAATGACGCAAAATATTTTATATCAAAAATATTTAGAAAAAATAATAGTCCTTTCCGAAATTACCAAGAGTAAAATTCTCAAAATAGAACGTATGCGATTAGAAAAATTTCATTTTTATTACGATTTAAATTAAAAATCTTCTAAATGGTGTTAAGGAATTTTTCCGATAGATATCGTTGGTTGTGATTGTAATTACATGGCGTCAACGAATGATGGCAGATGATTTTCAGTTCGAAATTTTTCTAGCAGATGCCGGTAGTTGCACGCATGATGGCACAACGTCAACGATAGCTGATAATAGATTTTGAAATAAAAATTTTCCTACAAGATGTCGTCGGCGTCAACGAATGATGACAGATGATTTTCAATTAGAAATTTGCCTAGCAGATGTCGGTAGTTGTTCATATAATAGGATAGTGTCAACGATAGCTGAGAGTAGATTTTCAAGTAAAAATTTCTCTGCCAGATGACATTAGTTGTTAATAAAAGCTGAGAGTATATTTTCAAGTAGAAATTTTCCCAGCAGATGTCGTTAGTTGTTCATATAATGGCATAGTGCCAACGATAGTTGAGAGTATATTTTCAGTTAGAAATTTTCCCAGCAGGTGTCCTTAGTTGTCCTTGTAATTACACAGCGTTAATAAAAGCTGAGAGTAATTTTTTAAGTATAAATTTTCCCAGCAGATGTCGTCGGCGTCAACGAATGATGACAGTTGATTTTCAGTTAGAAATTTCTAATGCAAATGTTTTTTTTCGTACACACTCAACTAGGCTAAAATTTTGTTAGCCGATGTCGTTAGTTTTATTCCTAATTAGATACTATCAACGATAGTTAATAGTTGATTGTCAGTTCGAAAATTTCCTAGAAGATGTCGTCGGCATCAACGAATGATGACAGCTGATTTTCAGTTAGAAATTTTCCACGCAGATGTCGTTAGTTGTCCTTGTAATTACACAGCGTTAATAAAAGCTGAGAGTAATTTTTTAAGTATAAATTTTCCCAGCAGATGTCGTCGGCGTCAACGAATGATGACAGTTGATTTTCAGTTAGAAATTTCTAATGCAAATGTCTTTTTTCGTACACACTCAACTAGGCTAAAATTTTGTTAGCCGATGTCGTTAGTTTTATTCCTAATTAGATACTATCAACGATAGTTAATAGTTGATTGTCAGTTCGAAAATTTCCTAGAAGATGTCGTCGGCATCAACGAATGATGACAGCTGATTTTCAGTTAGAAATTTTCCACGCAGATGTCGTTAGTTGTTCATATAATGGCATAGTGTCAACGATAGCTGAGAGTAGATTTTCAAGTAAAAATTTCTCTGGCAGATGTCGTTAGTTGTCGTTGAAATTACACAGCGTTTATAAAACCTAAGAGTATTTTTTCAAGTATATATTTTCTTAGCAGATGTAGTCGGCGTCATCGAATGATGACAGTTGATTTCGGGTTAGAAATTGTCCATGCAGATGTCGTTTTTCGTACACACTCAACGAGGCTAAAATTTTCTTAGCCGATGTCGTTAGTTAATAGTTGATTGTCAGTTCCAAATTTTCCTAGCAGATGTCGTTAGTTGCACGCATAATAACACAACGCCAACGATAGCTGACAATAGATTTTCAAGTTAAAATTTCTCTTGCAGATGCCGCCAGTTGTACTTCTATTATTAAGTAAAAAATTGCACTTTCAATTATTAAAATTAAATAAAGTTAAAATTTCTCTTGCAGATGTCGTTAGTTGTACATTTATTTGTACAGCATCAGCGATAGCTGGCAACAGATTTTCAAATTTAAATTTCGCAACAGATGCCATCAGTTATACTTCTATTGTTAAATAAAAATTGCCCTTTCAATTATTAAGTAAAAATTTTCCTAGCAGATGTCGGTAGTTGTACTCGTTGCAATAACTTGTGTCAGAACTAAACTGAATATAGTCAATACTGCCTTTGCCAATGGAACCGTTAAAGTTGACTATTCTCTGACCATAACGAATGCGTGATCATATATAAAAGTAGTTATCTGCATCCTCTTCGAATTTTTAAATGAGTTCAATTATTTTTATAAATTTTGCCTACGTTTAGAATATTCTCTATCAGTATTGAGAGTCAATGAAAAATAGATTATTTTATGGAAGGGCATCTCATCCTTGTCATATTTTCCTGAAACTTTTTATGAGTATAATTTGCAGTTTTTTTTTTTTTTGGCAATTATTGCTGCCATGACAATACAAAGATTGACAATCTCTATAAATGTGCTTAGTTTGTGTTCTAATGAACAAACTACCTACCACTCGAGTACTCTCGACAAGCTATAAATGGTCGTTCCCGTGTATGAGTAAATAATAGACCAACTTTGGATGATATTGGTTCATGCTTGTTGGGTCGAGTATTGATTTTAGAATAGGAGGGGCATTGCACGTGTAGATGGAACCACCTAGTGGATTAATGCGGCCAGATGGATATCGAATGATACAAAATTCAACTAAGATGGGTAACAATGGTAACAGCAATATCCAAGCAAGCTCTCGTCCTATTGTCCGGTCGGGCATTCTTCAAATCATCTCCCATCCCTATACTGGTTGCTAGCCTATCAACAACTTCTTATTGTATAAGATTCCAATTATATTGTGTATATTTTCGATATTTATACTATTTGTAATAAATTGAATTTTATACAACAAGCATGCGTCTCGTTCAAATTGTTTTCAAAGTAAATTTAAAAGTTGAAATATGATCACCATATTGAAAAGTATCAAAGATGGACAAGAAGAAGAAGAAGAAAAACAAATGTAAAAAGTTTTATTAAAATTCAAATTAATCTGATACTGTAAATAATCATAAAAAAGAAAATAATGGAAAAAGAAAAAGAATTCAATTTTGTTAGATTAGAAAAAAAAAATGGCGAATTCTTTTTACATACCATGACGTCTGTATTAGATCTTTTTAATTTTGTCATATTTTCAGTTTATGAAATTCTATAAAAAAAACTTTTCAGCACACAAAGGATAGCATGGAGTGGCTGTTCTTGATTTGTTTGATTACAACACCACCATACGCATTTTTCTGAAACCATTCAATGGCAATGTCAAAGCCATACAGATAAATTATAACAATTAGCCCTCAGTGTACATGCACTTTTCGAAAATAATTTCTTATTGCATTTTATTTGACACAATTTAAAGTTCGCAGCTATTTCAGCACCTAGTGGCGGCAAGCAGAACCTTTTTTTCAATATTTTGACAGCTTTTTCTATACCAGTACTTCTATAGTCTATGGAACGCCTACTGTTCGGTTATCACTACAGGGAAGGGGGCCACACTTGGGGATCCTTCGTTAAGCCGCCCAATTTGTCTTTTGGACACGGCGGGTAAAATCCTCGAACGCATTCTTTGCAATCGATTGGAGGAATTGCCCGAGGGGCAGAGGAGATTATCTCCACCTTTGATGTTATTGATTTGGGTGTTGGCACAGTGCGTAATGTTATCGAGGGCAAAAGGTGGAGAGGTTGCTCCATAAAGTACTGCGCTATCATAACCCTTGGTGTGAAGAATGCGTTAACTCGGCGAGATGGGATTGCATTTCCGACGCCCTGGGCTTAATGGATGTTCTGGAGTACATTGTCAGGATAATAGAAGACTACGTGAGTAGTAGAATTCTGTTGTACAGGGCAAAGAACGGGGAGGGATCATACAGGATATCGAGAGGGTCCCATAGGGATCGGTTCATGGCCCTCTCTTATGTAATATGATGTATGATAGTATTCTCAGGCTTCATATCCCAGTGGAGGAGAGAAACATCGCATTCGCTGATGATGTTGCTGTGGTCGTAGTGGCAAAATGTGTGGAAGCAGTAGGAAAGATCTGTCATGAGACCGTTGCTTCAGTTCAAAGTTGGCTCCTGGCAGCTGGTCTTAGGCTAGAGGACCATAAGACGGGTAGGAAGAATAGATAGAATATTACCATTAGGATTGGCGAATATGAGGTAATATTGGGACCATCTCTAAGGTATCTATGGGTGATGACTGATGGGAGGCTGCGGTTTCATGAACACCTATTACACATTGTGGTGGCAAGGCTGCGGGGGCAATGATGCCTCGGGAGCGCCTAATGCCAAACACTGAGAGTTTTAGGCAGATTAGAAGAGCCCTGTTAGCGACCGTGGTGGGGTCAATTCTGCTCTACGCTACGTCAATTTGGGAGGACGGATTGATTAGAGCAACCTAAATACGTGGAGTAGTCGCAGTCTACCGTAGGAGTCCATTAAAGGAGGCCTATGCATCCCGAACTGTGTCATACCGCATGGTCGTGGCCGGAATGATACTGATCGAAAGACTGTCAGATGAGCTGTAGAGGCTGTACCTCCGAAAATGTCAGTGTGACAATGTGCCGCGATCCGAAGCTCGTACAGAGGAAAGATATAATTGCAAGAGGAGGTGGCAAAATCGGTGGGGTAATGATAGATCGACGAAATGGTCCCAATTTTTGATGGAACACGGATGTTTTCAGGCTAACCAATAGCGCTTAAATTGGATTCTAACCCAATGTACCATTCTTGTGTCGAGATAGTTGAGAGCGCGGGACACGGGGATGGCTTGGGATGCTGTCGAAATCCTTGCGGAAAGAGCAGAGGCTCAGAAGTGCGCTGGTGGACCCTTAACGCTGGATAATGTTGTAGCCCTGATGTTGGTCTCGAGGACGGCTTCGGAAGTTATCGAAGTCCTAATAACTCTGGACGAGCTTAAAAGAAAACGATAGAAATAATTCACTAGAGCACAGATTTCGATCAATCCCTGCGCCATGAAATTAATGCCTGACGGTGGTTTCACACTTTGTCTTTGAATGATTTCCACTTTACTAAAACAAAAATAAAAAAATGTTCAGTTTTCAGTCGACTTGACAGCATAACCAGGCTTTAGTGCTTGGAAGCGACACCAGATGTCACCTTTTGATGCTGCCTTTACATGACGAAACATATTCGAAAGCAATTTCAAATAAGTTAGCTATTTTTAATTCATTTTATATTTACTATTCATTCTTAATTACCAGTTATTATTTTACATAATATACACAACATTTTTCTAGATATTCAAATTTTCATTGAAGTAATTAATTTCGCATTATTGCTGAATATGGCGTCTGCGTGTATACACAATTTTCTCTCCCTGAATCGTTTTATAGCCCATATTCAATGTTATTGTTTTGAAGTCTTCTTTTAAAGGCCCCTTTATACTTAACAGTAAATTTACGAAAGCTATTGCTACATTCGGCAATTTTTTCAAGAAAGTTTTTAGTTAAGAATTAAGCGGTGTAAATATATCGCCAATTCAGTTTCACAAAGTGTACAAAAAGCCTTAAGATGGAAGAACCCCTTGGATAGGATATTTGCTCCAAGCGGTGATAAATCGAACAACGTGCATATTTGTGTGTAGAAATTTTTTGTATGTTTTGGTAATGGAAATTTTCTAAACTCAATAAATTATAAGTCGTTTCTTTCACAAATAAATATAATTTAAATATGGCAACGGCTAATATTTCTATATTCAGTTATTCTATCATATATGGTCTCGATGCTTTATTTTCTCTCTTGAGAAACTTAAAATGCTAAAAGATGTCGTCACTGTTCCCAATAAACGTTTTTTCATTTTTGGTTGGCGTTTCAAAATGCTAACAGATGCCGTCACTGTTCCCAATGTTTTTTTTTTTCATTTTTAGTTGAAAAAAGGATTTCATAGCTTTGGAAATGTTCGATGTGATCAGAATTTAAGTAGAGAAATTTGTATGCACGAATTTTTTAAATCTTCGGTTTTGTTACGAAAAGTAAGAGACTTGGTGCTACGGTAACACAGGTTATTTGAATTTTGCGCCATTTGTACAACATAATAATCCAGTTTTTTGTGCATAAATTGCAAGATATGGACGTGGATGCCATTCGAATTGGTTCTCTGGGATTTTTTGAAGTCTAAGCCCATACCTTGAAGGAGGAAATTGAACGCTGTATCAACGAAATTCAACTACAAAGAGTGCGTTTTTACCCGATATGACATATACTGTATACTTTATGAATTACGAAAAAATTTAAAATTCTTAATTAATAAATCTGCGTTTTCGATCAAAATTACTTCTTGCCTGCCATTTGGCAGGGTATTTAGAAAATCCCATTTTTTTGATTTAATTTTTAGTGTTTCCGTTTCTTAAGTGAAATCGTTTAAAAAAAAAAAACAATTTTACAAATTTACTGAAAATGTGGAAAAATTTGAAGGAATTTAATTTTCTTCAAAAATTCTGTTCAATCATCACAGACGCTAGATCTGATTTATTACTAATCAGACTATTAAGATAAAAGAAGGCGAAATCATATTCGAAATTTAAGTTAATATCAATTTTTTGGTAATATTTTGAATTTAATAAAAAAAAACATTCAAAAAAATAAATGCCCATCTTATACGCTCAATAAATAAATTGAAGAAAAAAAAAAACAAACACTATCCATTATTATTAATACGCAGCCAACTTCGAATCAATTATGAACATTATTTGTTGGTGGTTGGTTGCGTGAGAATAGACATTTTCGAAATTTGCTAACTTTCCGAAAACAAATTCAATTAATTACGATTAGAATAGATTATTTAGTTGGAGAAAATTTATATCTTTATCGTTCGATAATTAAATATTCAACAGCATCTTCTCTGCATGTTACGAGCATCTATAATTGGGAGTAGCCGGCCACCTTTACCTAATGCCATCAGGCATTATTTGGGTATGGAGTATGGCTAATGAACGAGCTCCAACAATAAAATCCCAGGTGGGATACGTACTCGGACGCATGGTTTATTATCGCAGGATGACAAGAGAACTACTAGTTCTGCCTTAATTCGCATACGATTGAAAACCACTAAATACGCTTAGAAATTGAAATTTTGAAATGGGTTCGGCTGGGTTTTGAAACTTTTCCATTTGCGCTTATCTATTTGTTAAAAAGAAAAATATCTTCTTCTCAACTTTTCTTATCTTGGCAGCTGTTGATATATCCTCCGCCATAGTTAAAAGGAGCTACCTCCATTCGTATTGTGCCGCATCGTCTTAATAGACAAACTTTATGATTTCATCCCTGAAAGCAATCAACCCGACACCATGCGTACGACTGCTTCATAAATAAATTCTCAATCAAATATCAGACGTCTTTGATAATATCATCTTTTGTTGTTAAAATTCTTCATTCACTATTGTTAACTACTTAATGTTGACTACTAAAAATTATGTACACATTTTTGTGTATACTAAAATCGACTAAGATTCTCCTCCCATTATGCCTACCTATTCTGGCCTCCTCATACTCTTGTCCCCAATCTTTCTCCTTCCTTCTCTCTATCATTTATACCATGTACTTGCCATAAAATACGCGTTAATAAATTTAATGTTTTAATAAAAGCCTCAACATATAATACACCACTTGTAAGAGCTTTTTATTGTTGAAATGCTTTCCAACATAATCACCTAAAGTCTATTGTTTTCGTAATAATATACAGTATTTACAGAATGGCAGAAGATTATAAGGCTGCCGGATCGAAAAGACCATTTGGGACAAGCAGACTGATAGTGGAGGAAGGAGGAAATAGTAATAATAGTGCCCGAGTACGAACAGCACATCCAGTTGGACTGTTTCTAAAAGAATATTCGAAAGGATAAGAATACCAGAATAGCTGGACCCTAGGTTAGGAGAGACCGAATTGTATGGAGAGTAGTGCACACGAGAGCAAAAAAAAAATGAAAACGATAACAAACTGAAACTATATTGAATGGCCTGACAAGTGTTGACACATCACCCACCCCAAAAGTCCCTGTGTCCTCGCTATACAAATCCAAGGCGCTCCGCATCACCTACACCAACACTCTTTCACTTACAGCTGTTATCAGGGGTGGAAGCGCCCATTACTACTATCGTACCTATGTCCTTTATTTGTGCATAACTCCTCCTATTCCCATCGGTTGAGCATAATACTTTGTTGTAGTTAAAGTAATAATAATCATAATAACAACAACAAAAAATTAAATAAAATTAAACTAAAGAATAAAAACAGAATAGGCAGACATCCTATTTGGTCTCAGATATCGCATCCACTACTTTCTTTACTGTAACATTTTTGTTTTCTACAATAATATTGAAACTGTTCTGCGTTAGCACCTCCTTCGCCGACCGCCTATCCATTCAATTCTAACCTTTATGCTCTTGTACCAGATGATAATTGTCTATGTTCATGTAAAACATTATCATTTATTTTGTTAAATAGTGTCGCTCCAAATGAAATTACACATTTTATCAGAGAGGGCGCTTGTGTTTTCATTTTCTTCTACTATACTGTTTTTATTTTTAGTCGATAATCAAATTGTTTCTTCTTCTTCATATTAAGTCTGTTGCATTAAAATTAAGAGGAGCATAGAAACAAGGTTGGGAAATTATACCATATAATAAATTGTAGAAAATTACATTATCAATCGGTTAAAAAAGAGGATAGAAAATTAGACCATAGAAAATACGTTCAAAAATTAGACCATAGAAAAGTGAAAGGAAAATTAGACGGAAATAAATGGTCGAAAAAGAGGCCAAACAAAATTCAAGTAGCGAAAATAGAACATTGGAAATTAAAGTATGAAAAAATGATGAGAAAAAAAAGAGCACAGAAACTTAGATTATAGAATTAAATAATAGATAAAATTGCGTATAAAATTAGACTAAAGAAAAACAGGTTGTCAAAATAGCTCATAGAAAATAGGGCAAAAAAACGAGTCGAAAATACAAGACAAGATAGAAGAAAGCACGAAAAACTGGGCAACAAAAATACTGAATAGAAAATTATGTTACAGATAATTAGATCATAGAAAAATATAGGCTTAAAAAAAGTTGCAGCTAATTATGCCATGGACGCTTCAAGTAGAGAAAGCAGAACATAGCAAATTAAGGTATGGAAAATAAGACAACGAAAAAATAAGAGCACAGAAACTTAGATTATAGACAAAAATATGACATAATTAGACCATAGAAAAAAAGCTGCAATTTTAGATCATAGAAAAACTTGCGTACAAAATTAGATTATAGAAAAAAAACGTTCAAAAATTAGACAAAAATAAAGGGTCAAAAATAAAACCAAAGAAAATTCAAGTAGCGAAAATAAAACTGGAAAATATGTATGAAAAAATTATGAGAAAAATAGGAGCACAGAAACGTAGACTATAGAAAAAGAAATAACATGTTAGACCATAGAAAAAATTGCGTACAAAATTAGACTATAGAAAAACAGGTTGTCAAATTAGCCAAAAAAACGTGTCGAAAATTAGGCCATACAAAATATGATCAGCAAAAAAAGAAAATAGAAAATGTCAGCATGAAACGATGAGAATAAAAAGTTAGACCACCCAAAAAACAATGATAGAAAGTAAGATTGAAGGAGAGGAAAATATATAAATAGAGCATAGAAAAAGAGCATGAAATGTCAGATCGTAGAAAATTTGATTATAGGAAATTCAAGCAGCGAATTAGAAGAATAGAAATTATTTGTGCTCTAAATTTTCATAGAATAAGGAAAAACAATGATTTTAATTTTTTTTATCACTCCCAGCTGAGTCAAGGATCACTCCTAAGTACCTTGCATGGGTATTAAAGAACAGGGAGTGTTTCCTTTCACTCTTAAACCCTCTCGTAAACAGAACGATCTTCGTCTTTGAGGGATTGACTCCCAACCCACATCTGTCCGTCCACTTCACGAGACCGAGCAGGGCCGTTTCGAGAGTCCCCTTGTCCACTTTTCTTTTGAATTTAAAAAAAAAGCTAAGTAAACTATAAGAAAAATTTTGCATATTATGAAGCTGTAAGTTCAAAATGGTTGCTTCAAAAATAAAGAGTGAATTGGCTATAAAAAATTATTTTAAATTCAAATTGTGGTCAATTAGCGAAAAGTTAAGAAAAAAAAATTACAAATTTTCCTTTTATCAATTTTATTATATTCTTGATGGGCTATTTTTCCTTTTACTAGGACCGACCGTCATTCTCTTATATTTCCAATCAAAAATTCGATTTTAATGGAAAATTGAACAATTTTTTGATAATTAAACAAAACCAAAATTTATTCTACAATATGTACCGGAAAATTTCATAAAATCTTGTAGTTAAAAAAGGATTAATCAGTGTAAGGATATGTGAGCGAGGGAAAATAATTTTCATTTCGAAAATAGCAAATAACACCAACGGAAAAGAAAGAACAATAAATGAATAAGCGAACGACAAACAAGAGGAGAGAGAGAGAGAGAGAGAGAGAGAGAGAGAGAGAGAGAGAGAGAGAAATATAAAAGTGGTTGAGAGGGACCTCAACTTAAATCAGTACCCGGTAATGGATGTGTAAAAATCGTGAAGGATCCGGAAAAGTAATGAAAATGTTACTCAATGGAACTGTTGTTCGGGTTATTCTTTACCGATTTCTTTTTTCAATACACAAAATATATTTTGTTTGTGTTGTTGTTCTCTTAAAGTTGGTAATTAGGGGTTGAGCGCGTCCGCCCTTTGGTGTTAATGGTCACAGTTTCATAGGCATAGACGCTTTGGTAGCACATCCTACACGCTTACCAGTGTATGTAGGCACGTAGTCCACGTATACGACTACTTACATTAAATTCCCATTGTCCCCATGCTCAAGGGTGTAGATATCGGTCATATTTCTATCCGGAAAGGTATAGAACCGATTCATTAATGGACGCACTGTTAATTGTGGTTGTGTTGAAGCTATTACCTGGCTGCTAGGGTCAAATGAGAACTTGTAGTTTCATGTGCCGATGATGGTTTTGCTTTTAATGAAAACTGTGGTAACCCTGAACGAAACATTGTCGATTTTAATTCATTGTCGATGAGATTATTATGAAAGAGGAATCGAATATTTAGTGGCTTACCCAGGATATTGTTTAATAACGTTCGTTGTATACCTCTCCACATATCCTACGTGTCCTCGCATAATGTGTGTATAAAAGGACGAATTAGACTTTTCGGCAAATAGCAAAACTTACCCCAAATAAGCACATAGCCACATATACGACCTAACAACCGGTAAGTTAAAATTTTCTTCTACTACAATAAATCGATGGATTAGTTTTTCAACAATCTCTCCTGTTATCCTGTTTCTATTATTTGAGATTTTTGTTTTTATTTTCTTTTTATTCATTATCCTTTACCATTTGCTCGTGCTCAGTCGTATTGCCTTCTCAATCTTCTATTATGAATATTTTCAAATAAAACAAATATGGCAAGGTAGCACGGAACAGAACGGAGAAAGAACGAGACCAAAGGGAACAGAACAATTTTAATATCACGTAACAAATATTATTCAATGACATACTAATACTAATGTATGTACATATATGCCCTGGTAATGACTGCCTTCTAAGCATTCAATAAGGGTCCTGCTTTCGTTCTTTCCATTTCCAACCATACCCCAGGAGTTGCGGACTAACAGAAAATATTTTAAACCATCAAAAAGAAAGAAAAAACAACAACAAGAAGACAGATAATATCTGTACTCTGCAAAATTTAAACAATTTAATTAAAATTGATAAGTTTTATGAAGAAAGTTTTTGCGAGTTCTGTAAAATTCCCAACGACAAATATAAGAGACAGAAATGATAATATCAATATTTGATGGTAAAATCTGGCAGAGCCGGAGGAGATTTAACGGGCAAACGGGATAAAGACAACGGAAACAAGACGTATTGAATCGGAACACGGTTCGCCATTTTTGCTAAAGTTCCGTTTTCTACCAAGAAAAAAACAAAAAAAAACAACAACAAAAAATACCATTTCGGGTTTATAAGTTTATCTGCGGCTCATCATAATATCGATCGTCCTATTGTATTGCATTGCCGCCAGATGGACGTGTGCTCGACCTATTCCCATATTTGACAGATGAATAAGGATTAGAGATTTTTTTCTTTTTTTTCTCCATAATCTACACATTAAAATATTTATATTAAATTTTACTATGAAATTCACTGGTCATTTTTCCTGTTTTTAATAATTTTTTTTTCATACTTTAATTTCCAAATTTCTAATTTCGCTGCTTGAATTTTCTATAGTCTAATTTTGCACCCTTCTTTTGATCTAATATTTCATGCACTTTTTTTCTATAATCAAATTTTTTATTAACTGACAGTTGAAGTTTTTTTTTCTATGGTCTAACTATATATTCTCCTCTCCTTCAATCTTACTTTCTATCCTTGATTTTTGGGTGGTCTAACTTTTCATTCCCATCGTTCCATGCTGACATTTTCTATTGTCGTTTATTGCTGATCATATTTTGTATGGCCTAATTTTCGACACATTTTTTGGCTTTATTTTCTATGAGCTAATCTGACAACCTGTTTTTCTATAGTCTAATTCTGTATGCAATTTTTCTATGGTCTAACATGTTATTTTTTTTCTATAGTCTAAGTTTCTGTGCTCCCATTTTTCTCATAATTTTTTCATACTTTTTTTCCAGTATTATTTTCGCTACTTAAATTTTCTTTGGTTTTATTATTAACCCTTTATTTTTGTCTAATTTTTGGACGTTTTTTTCTATAATCTAATTTTGTACGTAAGTTTTTCTATGATCCAATATTTCATCCTTTTTTCTATGGTCTAATTATGCCATATTTTTGTCTAAAATCTCAGTTTCTGTGCTCTTATTTTTTCGTTGTCTCATTTTTCCATAACTTAATTTGCTATGTTCTGCTTTCACTACTTGAAGCGTCTATGGCATAATTAGCTGTACTTTTATAAGTCCATGTTTTTCTATGATCTAATTTTCTGTGGTTTAGCGTTCCTTTCTGTCTCATCCTCGAAGGCAGAATTGTGATCCCCTACTTCATTTCATACTCTTTTAAGCAGAAAGAATACTACCCAGCCAAGTCTTTCGACCGAGTATGACATTCTGGGCTTCTCTGGAATCTTAAGAGAGCGATATTTTTAGGTAGTTGATAATTGGTCACTAGATCAGCTCTGCGTCTGACGGAATCATGGCAGTGAACCGAATATCGTTTCAGGCACGTAAAAATCGGGAGGGACATCAACTACATTCCTAAAATCTGAATTTTCACTTTAAGTATAAATCTAAAATTCCTAATAGGATTGAGTGGGAGCACGGGACGGTTCAGGAGGAATCGCAGCTTGGCTGTCAAGGAATGATTTCATAATTTTCACCGGTAGTCAGACAGCGATGAAGTCGCTGGAATTACCCATTATAAGATCGAGGGCTGTGCAGCAATGCCACAGATCTTTGAATGTTAATCTATGCTCGGTTCCCGGACATAGTGACATGCCGGGAAACTGTAGAACAGACGAGATACATGCCTATGAAGACAGTTAATAAAGCTGACGAACGCAAGATGGAGCAATCTTGACTCGTGTTATATCTCTAGAATGATCAGCAGATAACAGAAATCCTACTGAAGCCTGGTAGGGCTAACGTTGGCATGCTGACCGGGGTTAGGCGACTAGGTATCCCCGAAAATGACTTCTATCGGACATGTGATGACAAGGAGGTAGAGAAGACAATTGTTCACTTTTTCTGTTAATGTCCAGTCTTCACATCCCTCAAAAGAAGAATTCTTGCTTGGATGATTTGAATGATATTGCACGCTAGGAAGTCACAAAAATCAAGCCCATCACATTTGCTTTCAATAGGTTCTCAGGGTGATGTGGTATCACACCGGATATAATTTGGGTCTGCGTGTGTGTTCGACTGAAGCAGCGACAGCCACTCTAACCGAACCTTCCTTTTTAAAATTCTTTCCCATTTCTTTCTTTTTTCCTTTCTTCTTCCTGCGTTTTTTTTATATTTGTTTAGCCTTTTTGAGTCTGCTTGTTGTGCCGTTGTTGTCTAGGAGCTTCACAGCCTGAACATTTACATTCAAATAGCCTCAAACTCGTGTACCATTTTTGTCACGTGAACTTTGCAGCACACCTTATCATCTATGGACGTGATTGGGCATTAGGACGTATTGGAATTTGGTATTTGTTAACTGTTGATAAATACAGGCTTATATTCAAACTTGTTATTGGTGGAGTCCAATTTGGATTCATGTAGTTTTATCCGTAATTTTTTGAATTGCTTTCTAATGTAGGAGGATTGGTCGAAGCACACTACCTTGGTGTACTCCAGCTTTAACTCCGAGTAAGCTGCTTCTTATTTTATTCTGAGGTATCTTTCTGAAATGTAGACTTTTAATAGATTCGCTTATTGCATTGGAAGAAGCTTTCTCAGTTTGTGGATTATTCCTTCGTGCCAGAAGATTTTACTACATCCAAAAATATAGTGGAGCGAATTTTCCTACCCTCAAGCACTCTTTCTATAACATCAGTTATTCTGTGAACTTGGAGATATATTTAAGACTCAGTTTTGACAAACGATTAACATGGAACGCACATACTAAACTTGAAAGAAAATATCTTAACGGATAATATAAGCAACTGCTGAGATTCTTAGACGCAAGATCAAAGCTAACAAACGACGGTTAATTGCAGAAGCCCATTTGGACATACCGACTTGGACTTTGGGGTTTGATGAGGCATTCCAACCGTCAATGCCTCATATTAGGCGAATTCGATTGGACTAATTTTGCTACTGCTACTGTTGTGTAGCTGTCATCATCTACAGTACCTCTAACAAAACAGTAGGATTGTAGCAGAAGTTGCACTTCTCCCCTTAGGGTAAGGGGATTGTAGTTTCCGAACTAGCTATAGATGGCTTAGCGGGTTCGTTGGTTATGTTGAAGCGTCATATTTTTGTTTTTATTGTTTATGTGTGCGTAAACACAGTTTTTATTGTTTATGTGTGAATAAACTCAGTATTGTTGGTGACTATTGTGAGTTGGTATTTTACTGCTGTCAGTGATATGTTCATTTTATTAAGAGTCTACTGGTAAGTACTGCGCTGTAGCAAAATTAGTCCAATCGAATTCGCCTATTATTTCATGACCTAAATGTTCATTTTGTACATAAAACCCTCTTCCCAAATATCTACCCTCTCAATGAACACTCAATAACGTCTTCGTGACTTTTTAACCCCTTCGAATAATTACGATAGGCAGAGAAACATCGATGTTTCCCGTCTATATGTCCCTGTTAAAAAACATTTGCTTTTTTCAACATATGTTCTTGTAGCAATATATGAAAAAAAAAGAAAAAAAAATTTCCATATGCTCTTAGTTCACTTATTTGACGTCCACTTAATTACAATGTCGTTGCAGTCGCATTAAAGTGGGGTTCATTTTTGAATTCAAAATTCTCTCATTATGAAATAAAACCATAAATAAAATTATAATAATTCTTATTTGATTATGAAAATTCGCATAAATTCTCCATGCTTTTTTTTGGGTCATAAATGACAAGCGACATTTGACAACCAATTAACTTAAGTCAAAATGGTTCCGCTATAATGGGGAAAAGTTTTTTTTTGCCTTTTTTTCGTCTTCGTCTTTGGCTTTTGTTTTCATGGTGTAAATAATCTTCAAGAAAATATGCAAAATCAAAGAAAGTTTTTTTTTTTTAGCAAATAGCAAAATGTGATTATAGAGAGAAAATAGCTTATGGCTTATTTGAAGATTAAACATACAAGCAAAAATATTTATTATGCAAATTATTTATTTGAAGAAAACAAAACGAAACAACCGCTCCTACCCCCCCCCCACTCTAGAAAGATAGAAAAAAGAGAGAAAATTAGCGCTTCAACAGCAAAATAAAAGATATCGAAAAGACCCAATAAAACAGCAAACCGAACAGAAAAACAAAACTAGAATCCTTAATAATATGAAAGCAGTTATAATATTTTGCAATTTAAAATTTACAAAAGAAATGCGCCTCGCAATCGTTGGGGAAAAATTTCTGTAATAAAATATGTTCCAATAATTCGAACGTTCCAACGACTAAACGATAAAACGAACAACTTTCAAAATGAATGCAAAATATTCATGAAGAAATTTCATCAAATAACTTCTTATCCTTTTATTATAGAAATTTAATCTAAATTAAGATCATCGCAAAATGTTTTTTCCATGGCAGAGCATTTGGGAATGGATGGCTCCGAGGGAATGGCGACGTAAACGGCTGAGTTGGTTTTTGGAAAAATTTTTGAATAAAATATACTTCATTAATTAGTCAAATTCATTGTTCATTGTTGTTATGCGGGAAATTATGACAGTATCAGTGTCGTTGGGTAATTATAATCGCGATACTCACCCACATCTACACACACATCCGGATGTGACACATTCAAGAAAATATTGAGGGAACATTTTCTAATTAGGATCGATTCGTGCACTCCAAATTTTCCGAAGAGGAGCAACATTTGATTTTGCTTTCCTTCGAAATCTATTATTTTATTTCGTTAGCAGTCGGCAAATTTTGTTATTAAGCAATTCCGGTGTGGATACAACGAACAAAAGACCAACATTTATGCTAGGAGAATCTGTGGTAGTCCATGGTCTCTGTTGGATGTAAGAAAGCTCGATATCTGATGGCTAAGTTCTGCCATTGAATTTTTTTTATCGCCAAAGTCTTGAAGATATCCCAGACGGAACTTGAGCCAACGTATGTGTACGAGAAAGTACGGAAAATATGCTGTTTAAGAGGTCAATCTGATTTTAAAAAAAGGCATAACGAAGATTGGACGGATAATGTTGGGGAAGTTCGAAGTAGCAGATCATACTGACCGACACATTAGAACCTCAGAATTCTATAGCGAATGTACCAAAACTTCACGTATATTATAGATAGGAGATGACCTCATTTATATGACGGGTATGTTAAGAGCTCGATAGCTCTTCAGTCTATAATAGGTGTTCTAAGACTTTGAGTCTAGGACGAGGTCCATAGAGTAGATGACTAATATATTAAGAGCTCAAGTCTATGGTAAGGTAGGGGACACCAAGCGTTTGAGTCAAAGACCGATTCACTAAGACCACAAATTTCTTTTATGGAAAATGCATCGATACCTTGGGCCTATGAAAGATATACAAGACCGTTTGGGCTATATACCCCGACAGGCATTAAGACCCCAAGATTAGGTTAAGTTGGATGCAATAAGCCCATAATTTTCTGAAGGGTGCCGTTGACCTCTAGATTAGGTCCATAAGTTCCTGGAGTGTGTACCTTATGCAACAAGATTTTAAGTCTAAACCAGGTAAAACTCGATATCAGCTCCAAGGTTGGTAGCTGAATTAGGAGACGAACCCTTTGAACCAATGACCGGTTCACTAAGATCTCAATTCCATAAAATATAAAAATTTTGTATAGCAAATGCATCGATACTTTGGGTTCATGACAGATACACAAGAGCCTTCGGGCTAAGTCGGATGCAATAAGACCACAATTTTGTGCAAGGCGCACTAAGACCCCAAGATTTGGTACACAAGTTCCTGGAGTGTGTACCATATGCAACAAGATTTTAAGTCTAAACCAGGTAAAACTCGACATCAGCTCCAAGGTTGGTAGCTGCATTAGGACACGAACCCTTTGATCCAATGACCGATTCACTAAGACCTCACGTTCATAAAACATAAATTTTGTATGGCAAATGTGTCGACACCTTGGGTTCATGACAGATACATCAAAGTCTTCGGGCTATGTCAGATGCAATAAGACCACAATTTTGGGAAGGGCGCCCTAAGACTGCTAGATTAGGTCCATAAGTTCCTGGATTCTGTAAAAACCAGGAAAATTTCAAGTCTAAACCAGGTAAAACTGGTTTTTACCTGGTTTATAAAAAATTATAAATTTTTTTTAACCTGGACATTGATGTGACAATTGTCGGCCCAGAATTGACTATGCACGCTTCATCGAAGACAGAAATGGCAGAAAATAACCGTTGAACGACTGTCCCAGAAGGGCCCCATTGCACAAATGATAACATCCCGACTTATTTCTATTAAAAAAAAACCGCCATGAGGAATAAAGGTGAAAAAAGGGCTTCCTATGGCCAAAATAAGATGCCAGTCTATATTTGAAGAGCAGGCATGTGGGTTTTGGTGGATAAAAATCCGACACACTGTAAGGATTTGTATCTATACAGTGTCCTCAGAAAATTTCCCTCTCTACCGACGAAAAAACCGAACGATAAGCCAAGTTTTGAGTCTATGAGAGACACATTAGCAACTGAAGTTAATGCTAGACACAACAAAACCCTTAGTCCATAATAGGTACAATAAGACCTCTAACCTGCCAAAGGCACACGAAGCCTTTGACTCAATGACAGATACAGTAAGGACTACAAGCCTATGGTGAATCCAGAAGAAACTTGAAGGACCTCACATTTATGATGAAACATCAAAATTTGAACAAGTTTCTACCTCTGCAGGAGTAACACGAATACGAGTTTTTCTCGCTTATAGAAAAAATATTAAAAATCTCAAAGGCAAAGCACTTCCATCTACCTTCACAAGAGTGTAGAGAAAACATAACCAAAAAATTTATGAATTTTTAATAAAGAAAATGCGAAGAATTTTTTCATTTAGAAAAGTTTTCGAATTTTTCCACAAAACTATAGCAACCGAAAAGAAATTTATTAATGAAAATACCAATAAGTGTGCCCATGAGTAGAAATCATAAGATTTTCGTCCTTTTCATATTTCAACGTCGCTTAATTAAAATTTAATAACATTGACAATGCCAAGTATTAACTTTTCTGTTTCCGTTGAGTTATTTTTTTTTTGTTGTTGGCTAAAATTTAAAAGTTTTCCTTTCTTACGATTGGTTTTAACAACTTAACCGTGATAGGAAACGACATCTGGTGAAAATTTTTTGCAATTGGAAACAATAATAGTTTCACTGCTTACGTCACCAGATGGATTCGCGGGCGCTTCTGATCGTCAATAATACGTGTCCCCATTGCCTTGTTGGATATCTTATTTTTCATTTATTTCTATTTGTGGACAATTGTCAATTACAAAAAAAATTCCATTTTATAAAAGTCGATTGAAAATTTTGTTTTTCGACTTGAAACTATTCCGAATTGGTCGAAATTTCCTGTTATTTAAATTTTTTTTTCTGTATTTTTCTTATATCAATTTTTAAGAATGTTAATAATATTTTCAATTAATCCCACGAATGTTAATTATTTCACTTTTTTTTCGATAAAATTTTGGTCGAAATGTAATTTTTTCTTTCTTTTTTTAAAAAAAATTAAAGATGAAGCAGACGCTCTATAAGGTAATGCGCTATTATAACTCTTGATGTGAAGAATGCCTTTAACTCGGGGAGATGGGATTGTATTTTTGACGCCCTGGGCTTAATGGGTGTTCGGGAGTACATTGTCAGGATAATAGAAGACAACGTGAGTAGTAGAATTCTTTTGTACAGGACGAGAAGTGCGGAGAGATTATGCAGGATCTCGAGGGAGGTCCCATAGAGCTCGGTTCTGGGCCCTCTGTTGTGGAATGGTATGTATGATGCTATTCTCAGTCTCCATATGCCAGAGGAGGAGAGAATCATCGCATTCACTGATGATGTTGCTTTGGTCATAGTGGCAAAAAGCGTGGAAGCAGTAGAGCGGATCTGTAATGAGACTGTTGCTTCAGTTCGAAGTTGGCTCCTGACAGCTGGTCTTAGGCTGATGAACCATAAGTCAGAGGCAGTCCTTAGGCTGGCGGACCATAAGACGAACAGGAAAAGTAGAGAGATTATCACCATTAGGATTGCCACCATAAGGTGATTTCCGGACCATCTCTAAGGTATCTAGGGGTGATGACTGATACAATGCTGCGGTTTCAGGAACACCTATTACACGTTGGTGGAAAGGCTGCGGGGGCAATGATGCCACAGGAGCGCCTAATTCTGAAGCTTGGGGGACGCAGGCAGCGTAGGATGACTTTGTCGGCGACCGTGGAGGGTCAATCCTGGTGTATGTTGCGTCAATTTGGGTAGGTGGGTTCATTACAGCAACCAATACACGTGGAGTTGTCTCAGTCTACCGTAGGAGTGTATTGAGGGTGGTATGTGCAATCCGAACGGTGTCATACTGAATGATTGTAACCGGAATGATACCGATCGAAATACTATCAGATGAGCGGCAGAGTCTGTACCGCCGAAAATGTCATTGTAACGATGTGCCGCGATCCGAAGCTGGTACGGAAGAAAGATATGACTCCAAGAGGAGATGGGGAAATCGTTGGGTTAATACCCCCGATGGCAGATAGACTCACCGTCTCATCTGGGAGGTGGATCCGTGGATACGTGTAGATCGACGGAATGGTCCCAATTTTTGACGGGACACGCTTGTTTTTAGGCTTACCAATAGCGCTTTAAATTGGATTCTAGCCCAATGTGCCATTCTTGTTTCGAGGTGGTTGAGATCGCGGAACACATGACTAGCTTGGGAGGCTACCGCAGTCCTTGCGGAAAGAGAAAAGAGTCTGAAGTGCGTTGTTGGACCCCTGACGCTGGAGAATGGTGTGGCCCTGATGTTGCACTCGAGGACGGTTTGGGAGGCTGTCGAAGTCCTAAAAAGTCTGGACAAGCGTGAAAGAAAACGGTAGAACTAATTCACTAGAGCACAGATTTCGACCAATCCCTGCGCCAAGAAATTAATGCCTGATGGTGGTTCCGTTGGAAGGGATAGAAATGTGACCAAGTAAGTTGGTTTTAGTGGATTAAAGTCCCACACTTTGTTTTTGGATGATTTCCACCTTACTATAACCAAAAAAAAACAACCATATAGCATCGGAGGACAAAAAACGAAAGGATTTAATATTAAACAGAAAAAAAAGGATGAAGAAAATTTCATTTTTTCCAGCCGAACAGACTTAAAACCATCAGGATTTGTGTTGAAAGGCAAAAATTGAAATTCTTTCACGAATTTAATACTCGTCCGACCAAATTGTTTGGGTTCAAATGGTGTGTGTATATTAAAGAAAATTTGCCATAGAAGAGAGAGTTGAGGGTGGAGCGAAAGAAGCCTGCGGAGCAGATGAACAAGATATCGTTCTAGAAAAGGTTAAAAATTTACTTCTTGTAATATTTTGTTTCAATAAAAAAAATACAAAAAGAAAAGAATAAGTGGAAGATTGGAATGGTGGAGCTCGGCAATGCGAAAGAGAAGTACAGAAAAAAAAGAATAAGGATCCAAATAATAATAACCATCAACAAATCACAATAAATTCAAGACAGAAAATGTTTAACTAAAATGAGCTGATCGAGATTTTTTTCGCAGCCCTTCCCTTTCCTTTTGCCATCATAAATTTACTACTGTGTATTTTCGTCCTGTATCCTATTTTTTTTGTTGGCTAGAATTTCTCTTGTTCTTTGCTGTTTATTTTTGACTTAAGATGAAACATAAAAAATGAAGTTTCATAGCCGTCATTTCATTTCAAAACATTGACATTATGGCTGGGATATTGTAACAAGGACTGAAACTTTATTGCTGTTCTGTACCTCTAGTCGGAATCGTGTACTTGTATTTGTAAAATGGTGTGTCTATTTATCAAAATGGAACAACGGCCGACTAACAATAAAACAGAACAAGGGAAGACTGACTGCCAAAAATACCAAAAAAGGGTGAGTAAACGCAGAAAAAAAAAGAAAAAAATGAATAAAAAAAAATCCGCATTTAATCTCTATTGAAATAGCTTCAGATTTTTGTGGGGATGAATTGGAACAGCTGGGAAGAAAAAGGGGTGGTTGGGTAGAGTGTGCAGTGGAGATCTTTTTGAGTTTGCAGCGAAATTGAAATACGAAAGAACTGAATACCAGCAAGGACGACGAAACAGGTTACAGTAACTGAACTACTCGAACAGAGCTCACCATTTTTTCTTGCTGCCATTATTATTATTATTATTATTATTATTATTATTATTATTATTATTGTTGTTGTTGTTATTGTTATTCGTTCCAAGTAAAACGAAATATTTAGAATCGCAAAAATATTTTCGTCATGAAATAATAAAGAAAATATTTTTTGTTGCTTGTTTTTTTTGTTAAATTTTCATTTTTTTTTTTGGGTTTGTTTGATGATAAAAATTCAATATTTAGAAGCCTTTCTAACCTTAAAAAGGATAATATAATAATAAAAATAATCATATTATATCACACAAACGGAGGCAGAGTAACGATGAAAGAATAGGCACAATTTATAGTCGTACAGAAAAATATCCTTCCAGTCGGCGCACTCACGCACGTTGTATGTCAAGGCATAAAATGTACGAACAATGGGCAAACACGCGTGCATAATTCGCATCATAAAAATAAAAAAAAAATATGCACAATATTGTACTTAAATTGTAGTTATATAAATTTGCTGGTTTCAAACCACCCCCCCCTCCCCCCTCTTGATTCTATTATAATGTGTGTTTTTGTATATACCATATCTGGAAATTTTTAATAATGTGTATAAAAAAAATATGAAGAGACTATCCATGAAATTGATAAAAAGTAGCCAAAAAATATGGAGGCCAAAAAATATATTAAAGAGAGTTCTTTTATGGAACTTACACCATCCGCTCCACGGCCATCCTTTTTCTAAGGATTTATCTTGCTAAATGGTATTTTTTTTTGAAAATTGCCATCTATTTTTTCCTAACCAATATTATGGCGTTATTCCTCCCCTGCCCCACCTCCGTCCGACCTGTGACCAATAATTTTTTTTTCATGCCATTTTTTATTTAATATTTTTTTTTATTGACTCATAATTACTAATAATAATTTTCTAACAAATATTCTCTTTTAATTTTTACGTATTTCTTTTCGCGAGCATAGAATTTTTTGTTTGTTTGTTCAATTTCGGCCGAAAAAAAAGATTTGAAAAAAAAAATTTTGGTTGGTCGAAAAAGTTCGTGGGTTTACCGACAATAAGTGTTGTTACAAAGTCCGACTTGTAGTTCAAAGCAAATAACCACAAGTCGAACTTTGTAACAACACTTAAAAAAAAAGGTGACGTGTTTGAAAGGCAAAATTTTATTGAAATCGGTTTTAGTGTAATAAAGGTTGTTCAAGTACAAAAAGAGAAATTGAGCTCTATTTTAAAAAACCACTACGATAAGAGTGATAATGCATCGCAGATTTTTGAAAAAATTGATGGTGGAGATGATGAAGCAAATGGGTTGTATCCTTTTCGTTCTGGTAATTTGGATGTCATAGATGAGCCCTGTTTTGTTCGGTTAATTACCGAAAAAAGTGATGGAATTTTTTGCAAAAAATTGATGAAAATATCGAAAAAATTGAGCAAGACCGGCTATCAATAATTGTGACATAGTTTGTGAACTAAAACATTCATCATATTGTTATATATAATGCTGGATATAACAAGAAACTCGGCGTTTTGATATGAAAAACAAGATAGACCACCGACTTAATATCTGCGATACGCTGCTGAAGCGCAATGAAATCGAGTCTTTTCTGAAGTAAAACATAACTGGCGACGAAAAATTGGTAAAATATGAGAATATCATGAAGGAAATCGCTCATTGTGAACTACTACCGTTCGGTCAAACTGAAAGGTTACGCCAAGCGCTTGAGACCAAACAACCAGAATTGATCAATAGGAAGAGTGTCTCCTCGCTCCAAATAAAAACCAGACACTTTTGATGACTCGTTTAAAATTAAGAACGCTTACCTGGGCAGATTTGATGCATCCACCGTATAGCCCAGACATGACACTATTAAACTTTCTTAATGGAACCACGCTGACTTCAAGAGAGGCCTTTGAAAAGCACTTGATTCAGTTTATCAAACCAGAAATCTCACAAATTCCATACTGACGGAATCATGGCAAAACATTTTCGACAATAATGGAGAATATTAGGTTTGAATAAATTGATTTTAATACTCCGATTTCAGCGTATCTATTTTATGCAACAAAAAAAACACCACGAACTTTTTCGACTAACCAATATTATACAATTTTTTTTTCCAAAACTTTTTCCTTTACTTTCTATTTCGATTTGCGAATTTTTCCTTAGCTTTAAATTTGTTTTTTTATTTGTTATTTTTCCCTCCCAAGAAATAAGACGAAAAAAAATCATTTGAAAAAAATGATATTAAAAGAACAAGAAAAAAAAGGAAAATTTATTAAAGATCATCAAATTGATTTCGATTAATTTCTCGAATAATGGCGGAAAATACGAATGGAATTTAATATGAAAATTTCTTTGATGGACAATCAAATTTTTCTTCGTCTCTTAACCATTTACGAACGTACGCAAATTTGCACGTAGGCAATTATGAACGCACGTTGCTGATGCACAGGTTATAACGAATAAGAAATGCGCACGTGTACTTACTTGCACGTTCGTTTAGTTAAATATATTTACGTGCAAATCCGCATGTGTGCATAATCAAATATTTGCAAATTCTCACGTGTCATCTATAAATGTGATGCAGTCGTTGTTTTTTTTTTTTTGTCCTCAGTTAATGAAATTTCTTTTCTCGTACATTTTTATTTGTTTGGCTGGATTTTCTTCGTTGTTTCTATCGTCGTTCTGCCCTACCCCTTTTCATCTTTAACACTTTGGTAAAAATTCTAAAATATCCTTGGAAAATTACTTGGTTATATAATATTGTGAAAATGAACAGAGGAATTTTAAGCATTGGTATTATTTGGCTTTTCATATTAAATGCTAACGCCGATTAAGAGTTCAATGCGAAAAGAGAAAATAGACGAAAAGCCAAATTTGAAATAAGAGTAAATATCAATGAATGAAACTAAAAAAAAAACAAATAGAGAACACCATATTTAAAAGGAAAATATATAAGAAGGAAAATATTCAAATATTTAGGACATTCGTCCCAAATTATTTAAAGACATTTGTCCAAATTATTTAAAGACATTTGTCCAAATTATTTTAGGACATTCGTCCCAATTTATTTAAGAACATTAGTCCCAAATTATTTTAGGACATTTCTCCCACATTATTTAAAGACATTTGTCCAAATTATTTTAGGACATTTGTACCAATTATTTAAGGCCATTTCTCCCAAGTTATTTTAGGACATTTGTCCCAAACTATTTTAGAACATTTATCCCACATTATTTTAGGACATTTGTCTCAAATTATTTTAGGACATTTGTCCTAAATTATTTAAAAACATTTGTCCAAATTATTTTAGGACATTTATCCAAATTATTTAAGGCCATTTCTCCCAAGTTATATAAGGACATTTATCCTAATTATTTAAGGACATTCGTCCAAAATTAGGCTTTTCATATTAAGTGCTAGCGCCGATTAAGAGTTCAATGCGAAAAGAGAATATAGACGAAAAGCCAAATACGAAACAAGAATAAATATCATTGAATGAAACTAAAAAAAAAAAAACAAATAGAGAAGACCAAATTTAAAAGGAAAATATATCAGAAGGAAAATATTCAAAACAAGAAAAAATACAACAACAAAAAATCCACAAGAAAATCATTTCCAAAACCCTACAATAGATGGCATTGTGTTCGTTTTTTGTGTGAACGCAGACACACTGTCGGCATGTATCTGTCGCAATGTCAACCAAACCAAACTGACAGATAACAAAAACCGTGTGGAAAATATTCCTTTCGTTTTTGCCTAATAAAATTTGAAAGCGCCTTTTTTTCCTGGACAAATAAATTTTCTTCTGTTCGATTTGCGTTTATTTACTTTTAGAGAGAAAAAAAAATAATCAATACGAAATTGTTTGTAGACACAGCCCAACAGACGAACACTCACACATGTATGAATAAATAAAAACTCCTCTTCAGCCTATCCCACCTGAGTGAGTGTAGATGAGTATTCTCGTCTTCAAACTGGAAAAACTTTTTCTTCAGTTTTATTTTAAATAAAATAAAAAAATTATTATTTGGTTGTGTACGTTGTGTATGTGCACAATTTACGTTAAATATTATAAGAGAGAAATAAAATGAATAAAAAAGGATGAAAAGAAAACAGTAAAAAGTCTAACAAAAACACCGATAAATATCAGATGGAATTTTCCTTTTATTTATGAAAATTGTTTCTTCCAATTTTCTTTTTGTTTTGTTTTTATTTGCTGGGACAGTAAAGTTGACTGAGCATCCTTTTTTTCAAGAGTTTTTAAAGAAATGACAATAAATTTTATACAATCTTATTTATGGTTTTTCGTTTTTATTTTTCTCTTAAATCGAAAGGTAAATTCGCGACTTATTTATTTTCTTTACGGTAGCGTTTACATAAATGATGAGGTAGTTGGGCTTGCATGAAAAATGATAACAATTTTTGAATTAACAAATTTTGTAAGCCAAAAATACGATACGACTAAAAATTACTCTCAGATATAAGAGCTGCTGATAACAATCATGCACAAAATGTATACAAATATTCAAATAATCTTGGGAATAAATGAAAAGAATTCATTTGGTGCTGTCTTAGTTTGTTCGTCTTAGTTTGTTCACAAAAAAAAATACTTAAAACTTTCTTAATTTTTTAAGAAAAATTAGAATACTTAGTTTAGAAAATTATTTATCGAAAATACAATTTCAGATATTCTCGTTTTCAAATGAAATAAAGAATACCGGATAAGTTATCATATAACACCAGCAGATGGCAGTGTGGTTAGTAGTTCTCATATGCGAAATAGCACCAGCAGATGGAATTTTATTTATCAAATATCATATGCGAAATTACACCTGAAAGTGTCAGTTTGGGTAGTAGATATCATATGCGAAATCGCACCTGACGAAGATATTTTATTCATCAAATATCATATAAGAAATTATACCAGCAGATGGTATTGTGTTCAGTAGAAATTATAAGCCCATTTGCACCAGCAGATGGCATTGTATTCATCAAATATCATATGTGAAATTATACCTGAAGGTGGCAGTTTGGTTAGTAGATATCATATGCGAAATTGCACCTGAAGAAGGCATTTTATTCATCAAATATCACATACGAAATTAAACCACCAGATGGCATAATGTTCATCAGGAATAATAATCAAAATTGTACCAACAGATGGCAATCTATTCATTAAAGATGATATGCGAAATTATACCAGCAAATGGTATTGTGTTCAGTAGAAATTATTAGACGAATGCACAACAGATGACATAGTGTGCAGTAGTTATCATATGCGAATTGACACCAACAGGTGGCAATGTGGTAAATAGCTCGTACCGCATTGAAAAATAACAACGACAGATGGCAATTTGTTCAGTAAGAACTATTACCCGAATTGCACCAACAGATGGCAATATGGTGATTAGATATCATATGCCAAATTTAACCGGTAGATGGCAGTGTTCAGTAGTTATTTTTTTTGGTTCTTAAATAATTTTTTTTATTAATTCTCAAAGAAATTTCACAAATAAACAACTTAAAAAAATGACCTCAATATTGTTGGGCAATTATTTAAACAATTTTTAATACGAAAATGAACGAATAAATATTTTTGCAAATAACATTTCGCATCCCTTTTTATTTCAAATATGAAAATAGATAACAAAAGTGTAGGATAACAACGCCCAAGACCTTTTTTGTTGAAGATCCTAACAACGGCCTGTTAACGTTTAGCATTTGAAATAGAGAATAAATATTATTTTCCATTCTTTCCACAAATAGATTGGTTTACCTTTGAAATTTTCAATTTTATTTGCCAGCTAAAATAAAATGCGTCACACATCTTATTATATGAATCTATTTATAAAATTAGTTATTTTTTCTTTCTTTTTAATAAATAATTTTAATTCTATTCGCCATGTTTATTTTTAAAATGTTTGTTTTTCCTTTCGCTGTCAGCGATGTTGTTTTTTATTTTCATTTCGTAAGAAAATTGATATTCTCACAATTACATGAAAATTTGCCAATTAATTTAGTTTTTTTATTCTTATTGCTTCTATGATTAAGAGTTGACAATCGATTGCAAAACTTGAAATATTTTCTTAAAAAACAATTTTTTTTGTAGATAAAATTTTATTGTCAGTTTTTTTTTTGAGAGTGACTAGCTATCAACAAATAAGAAAATTTGGAAAAAAATGATAGAAAATTCTTTTTTTAAGATGTTAACGCTATAAAATTTAACACAAATTGCCCAAAAATTAAATTGGGTTTTGTTCTCACTTTTTCTTTTTTGTTAAAAATATTTTGATTTAGATTTTTTCGAGCACATTAATTTTGTGGCCCATTTAATTCGGAAATAGAGATTTCCGTCTTGTGAAAAAATAAACTTCTGAGTTCAATCACATTTCCATTTTTAATTGGAATTATTTAAAAAGAGCTTTTCATTTTCATTTGTTTTTTTTTTCGAACCGTTATTTTCCAATGTAAAAATTTTCTATTTTAAGCGAATGAATAACTCAAAACTGGTAGTCAATATATAAATTAAAAAAAGTATTTATTGTTTTAGTTTTATTTAATTGTTATTTATTTAAAGAGAAGTTTATAAAATACATTTTTTTTTTTAAAAAGAGTATTCATTGAATTTTCATTAATTGGCAAGCATAAATAATGAATAAATAATGGTAGAAGTTTCAAAAAGTGACGATCGTTGGCATCATATCAACATCGTCGAATTTGGGACAAAGTTTCTACGGTGCATTTTCTGTAGCATTTATGAAAATTTTCAAACTAAAAGAAGTTAAACCTTTTGATACGTGCCATTTATGCTAGCTACGAGGTTATATGATTGCGACAGCTTTTCATGTGAGTAAGAAAATGCAAACAAATCTGTTTTAATCATTTTTGGGAAATTCATCTTAAATTGTTTTGGCATATTTCTCCCAAATTATTTTAGGATGCTTGTCTCAATTTTATTTTAGGACATTTGTCCCAAATTTTTTAATGGCATTTGTCCCACATTATTTTAGGACAATTATCCCACATTGTTTTAGGATATTTCTCCCACATTATTTTAGGAAAATTGTCCCAAATTTTTCAGATATTGGTCCCAAATTACTTTAGGATATTTGTCCCAAATTACTTTTGTAGTTTAGAACATTTTCCCCAAATTATTTTAGTACATTCGGTCCAAATTATTTTTTAATACTTGGCCCAAATTTTTTTGGGACATTTGTCCTTGATTTTCCGAACATTTATCCCAAATTACTTAAGGACATTTGTCCCAAATTACTTTAGGACATTGGTCCCAGATTATGTTAGAACATTTGTCCCAAATTATTTAAGAACATTTTTCTCAAATTATTTTAGGACATTTGTTCCAAATTATTTTAGGAGATTTGTCTA
Organism: Atherix ibis; assembly: GCA_958298945.1. Classification (NCBI taxonomy): domain Eukaryota; kingdom Metazoa; phylum Arthropoda; class Insecta; order Diptera; family Athericidae; genus Atherix; species Atherix ibis. The sequence goes on along the minus strand of OY282610.1, from coordinate 23,604,552 downwards.
AAATAATTTTTGGATATTTCTCCCAAATTATTTTAGAACATTTGTCACAAATTATTTTGGAAAATTTATCCCACAATTTTTTAGGAAATTTGTCCCAAATTATATTTGAACGCTTGTCCCTAACTACTTTAGGACATTTATCCCAAAATAACTATAGGACATTTATACCAAATTACTTTAGGACATTTGTCCCAGATTATTTTAGAACACTTGTCCCAAATTTTTTGGATATTTATCCCAAATGAATCAAACATTTTCGGGACGTTTGACTCAAAATTGAAACAAATTGTTAAGATATTTGCGCCAAAACCAAAATCAATTGTTGGGACATATGTCCAAAAAAGATAACTATTTCTGTCTGTGCGCTTCAAATGTTTTACCTCTAATCTTAAATTATACCAAAAGTTTTTAAAATATTATTCATAAGGAAATGTGTTCATCAGAAATCAAAAAAAATATTTTACGAAAACAAAAATAAGAAAAAATCAGCGAGAATTGAACACTTTCTATACAAAACATAAATTAAATCACTATTAATTAAGAGTGTACTCTGCAAATCAATCCTCTTCCCATTAAATATTATTTTACCTATCCAATCTACCTCCGTTAAAAGTACGGAATTTTCTAAATTTTCCTAAAGTCGTTTTCTTTATTATTAATTATATCTTTAATTTTTCATTGTCATTATGATAACAGGACACGACTCTATTTGTTAGTCATTCGAATTTTTCTACCGTCAGTCGAACCCTTTTCGTGATCATTGCCCTAGAATATCGTTTTTTTTTCGTTTAACGCGAGTATTCATATTATTTGGTCATATTTGATTCAAGGATATTAAGTGGATTGAATAAATAGAATGAAGAGAAAACAAAAAGGAAGAAAACAACATTCATGAAAAATTATGATTGATTACAATGGCGTAATTAATAGCTTCTGTCAGAAGTTTCTCCGATAATCGTCCTTATGAGTCCAGTTTATACTGAGTGGAGATTTTCATTTTCGAGTTTCTCTTCTCTAGTATCAGTCTTGTTATGTATTTTTTTTTATTATTATTTATTTTGTACAATATTTCGAAAATTCTTCTCATTTCTTCATTAATTTATTTCATCCGCATTTGCAGAGATCCTTTCCAGTTACCTTCCGGTTCGAAGTTCATTTCTTCTCTATTCGGTATTGTGAATTTATTTATCTCTTAAAGTAAATATTATTGAAGAAAAAAAAACAACACAGTAAATTTAGAAAAATTCAAATATTTTCAATGGGAGGGCGGACGAAAAAAAAAGACAACAAAAATACTTAGAAACAGGCAAAAAGAAAATCTTATCAGAAAATGGCAATAAAGAGTCGTAAATATTCTAAATATCCTTTTCGGAAATGGCGTCAATTGAAGTGATTTGTTTTGTTTCAGATTTATCCACAATACCACCCACATAATTATTATGATAACTTTTATGATTATGATTATTACTACCACTGATGGGGTCAGTTTAGTATTGAAAAAGGATTAAATTTCGGAACAATACAATACCAAACAAGGGAAAATATGCCAACAGATATCCTTTTATTATTATTCCGTTTTTGTATATAAAATATGGGGTCGAATGTAAGTTTTGTTTTGTGTCCAGTAGTGTGCTTCTCTTTATCTATATTGTGTTGTTGTTTTTAAAATAAACTCCTGAGGACATGATCAATTTCGCATAGAAGTAGGGGCGAGATAGGAAAAGGATATTTTGAGTCAATAATTTAAAGGAGTCTTTTTATTTACTATAAGAATTGGCAGCAGTTATAAGTTAAAGTATTTGTGATTCTATCCCACACTTTTGACTATTAATTCTATTTGAAAGGATATAGATTAGATGGGAAATTAAAAGAAAAAAAAACTAAATGAATGCATAAGTTTTATGTAAAAAAAAAACCCGAATAGAAATGACAAACTTTCAGTTTAAGTCGTCCTGGACGCCATTTTCATCCCTGCTAGCAAAATTGATTCTATGGAACAAGTCCTCAATGTAATTAGTTCTTATCGCCTATTCGGATTAGTACACGTCATATACTTCTTCTCTTAAGGGTATTTCCAAATATTCCAATAAGTTTGAATAAAGAAAGTTTCATGTTTGTTCCTTGGAATATTCACTCCCACGTTCGGCATCATTCTGAACGGAAGGTATTGGTAAAAGTGAACTTGATTTACGGTGTTATTACAAGTTTATAAGAAAATATCCTCAATAAGTAATAATTTTTCATAATATATCATTTCTTTCATTTTTTCGCTTATAGTTTTTGACATGTTGTCGCATATAAAAATCCATAAGTTGAGCAAGAGTTTTTCGATTTTTGCTTTTCTCTTTGTGATTGGCCCCTTTTACATCCTGTCAAGAGGACATGTCTGAGAGGGTGGGGGAGGGGAAGGGAGATGTCAAAGGGGAATAATCCAAAAAAGAAAGTTCACGTCTTAAAAGCTACCACAAGCATGCAAGAATAACGAAAACTAGTACTGCCATTAAAGACGTCATCAGCATGACAAAACCAAATGTCCGCTTGCACGTGTCTAAAGGAGCTTTTCAACAGTCAAATAAGTTTTGCCAAATCATCGGTGTTAGTGAATTTTGATGTGATCCTTTCATCGATAAAATTCAATGCAAATCGGAATTAGTTCTTTTGACGTTTAAAGGGGAATTCGAAAGGTAAACTGTTGATAGTCAATTATGCTTAGTTAACTGAGTCAAATTTAAGTGACGGTTCTGGAAGAATAATTAGAAGATGAAAATCGGCCTAAATTCTTTTGACGCTTAGATATGAATACGAAAAGAAAGCTTTTCACAGTCAATTACATTTTATTATCAATTTATGTATAGCAGAGAAAGAGTATTTCCGATTTTAATACAATTGAAAGAATTGGAAATGTATTCAAAACAGAAAAATGATGGCGGAGAAGAAGAAAGATATAGGCTTATTGGGTACACTAATTTTTCCCACCAATAACTTTTTGGTAATGTGTGGAAAAAAAATGCCTCCAAAAACGTCTATTTACGGCTTTTGGGGTTCAGTTCAGCATCGATTTCATAATGACTCAGTTCACTTTTAAGCAAATTATGCCATGAAAAATGACTTATTCTTAAAATTGGTCCTCGTTCATTAATGGATTTGTTACACATTCGGGAATATCCTTTTTATAAGTGAATAAAAAGCTCATCACCCTTCCAAGGGCATAGTTAAAATTTTAATAAAAAAATACCAGACGACCAACAATTACAAAAGCTCCAATAATTACCAGCAGATGGCAATAGTAGTCAGTAGATATCTTATGCGAAATTGCACCAGCAGATGGCATTGTCTTCAGTAATTATTTTTCTATTTTTTTTTTTTTTTGGATCTGAAACATTTGTTTTCAATTTTTAAGAATAATTTAATAATTGAACGACTTAAAATAGTAAAAAATTACGCAAGACTCTTACACCTAACCTCTTACTATCATTCCCCCCTTCTCCTCCCGGGGGCTAAAACGAGATGGTGCAATATGGTTGGTTGAACTCATATGCGAAATTATGCCAGCAGATGGCAATATCTTTAATGGTTATCATATGCAAAATTGCTACAGCAGATGTCAATATAGTCAGTAAAAATTATAAGCATAATTACACCAATAGATGGCAATACGGTGGCTAGATGTCATATGCAAAATCACATCACCAGATGGCATTGTTTTCAGTAGAAATTATATGTCGACTTGTACCAAAATATGGAGTAGTGTGGTTTGTTGAACATATGCAAAATTACACCACCAGATGGCAATGTATTTATTAGATGTCCTATGAAAAATCACACCACCATATGGCATTGTGTTAAGTAGTTATTTTTCTATTTTTTTCTGGCTATTAAACATTTTTTTCTTCAATTCCTAAAAACAATTTCATAATTAAATGACTTAAAATAGTAAAAAACTGCGCAAAACTCTAACACCGAACCTCTCACTGATAAACCACCCCATTAGAAAAACATGATCAAATTAAAAGGATAATGATTAGTTGGAAATGTAGTCTTTAATCCAAGTAAATCGTTTTATTTTTAGTGATTCTTATTTTTTTTTTTTTTGTCTGTTAAGTTAAAGCATCACTTTTAAAGTACACAGAAAAGGGATCCATAAAGTTACAATAACAGAAAGGTTTTTAGTATTCTTAGTGACTAGAGAGAATATGCCTTTTAAGGATAGTCAAAATACTTTTTGAATTGTTTACATTTATTTTTCCATTTCTTGTCTAGATGACAATCCTTAAAAAGATATTTGTATTTTCCTCTTTTTTTTTATATATTTACAATCGAAATTCTTTAAATAAGAGACAATTTTATTAAACTAAAACGAGAATCGTATTCATTGGGACGGAGTGAGAGGAGGCGCAAATCGCATCAAACGGAATTAAATAATACTTGGTATCGGAATATTGTCGAAGTTTTTAGTAAATACAAAATAGTAAACTCTACCAGCATCACATGGCAAGGTATGAGTACAACACGATCGCATATACGTGTACGAGTATGTAATATTGGCAATATGGGCGCTCTTTATTTCGACTCTATGAGTTGATTTTCATGCCAAGAATATGCAACCATTTTCCATATTATTTGGCCTTTGCTTATACAAAAAGTCTTTTCTCAAGAGACTCATTAGCATTCTATCTGAGCATACGAACAGTGTTCGGATACGATTATTTCGGTATTGGATGGTCAGTAATGTTTTTATCAAACGGAGGCAAAAAAAAGAAAAGGAACATTTTCCTGGTCCTAAGGACGAACAGGACTAAACAAAATATGCTCACGATATTTGTAAGTATAAAAGGGAAATAAAAATTATATTAGAGAAATATTTTTTTTTAGTTTGTATATAAAAAAAGTATAAGAAGTAGAAAACACAATAACAAGAAGAAAAAAACAGGGAATAAAAGAAGATTATATGTAGGAAGAATTGTAGGAAATGTTAGAGAAATATTAAAAAAAAAATCCGAAAGAATAATAAGGAATCCATAAAGTTAACTTGCCAAACAGAATCTGATTGAAAAGAAACTTAAACTTGGTACACACACAAACTATAGGTGAGCATATCAATGAAGAGTTAATTATCTAAAGAGGGAAGTTTACTTTTCAAACGATCATAAAATAATAATCCTTAAAATTTTTTTAATAACCACATACAAGACCTCCTTCGCCCTGTCAACCCGTATGCACATACATTTAAAAAAAATTGCTATCATCAAACATGATTTTGTATCCTTTAAGATACGGACACTTTTACATTAACGTTTTTAATTCAATTCTTTCCTTAATTTGGCTCAGGGACTTCTCTCATTTCGATTCGGTAACACAAAAATGGAATTAAAAAATTACAAATTTTTATACGAGTACAAAACGGCAGCAACAACAAACAAGGAATAATTTTAAATTTATTTAAATTCGATTATAATTTTTACTTCTTTAGAAAATACATTGCACCATTCCGATTTTCAACATAACCTTCCTAATAATGTAGAATGTCCTTGTTTTTTTTTTGGGGGTGTGTTTTATTGAAGAGAATATTGAAAAGAGAACATTTTCAGACTTTTACAAAAATTGAAACTATATATTATGGGATATTTGGTATACTGTTGTGACTAAAACCGAAAGGGATCAACCCTTTTAAAAGGATCTGTGTACATAATTTTTGTTCTTAATAATGAAGGGAGATAAAATTGATAGAAATTCCAAGCTTATTGGATAAGAAATTAATTACAGTTTTGGATTTTCTTAAATAAAAGTTCAATTTCCGCTTAGATTCGTATTAGTTGAGGTGCTATGCAATAGCATCATAATAGACTTATAAGGATAATTGAATGTAAATGTAAATAAAATTGATATTGTGTTTTTTAAAAAAAGAAGGAAAATATTGCAAAATTGACAAAAATACCATCTTTGCAATAACATGTATTAATACCAAGTCCATCCTATAAGACTAGTTATTGAAAATAATTTTTTTTTTGTAAAAGGGATACCCATTGTAATGGAAGGGTGCCCTTTATGGAATAAAGCAATTATCAAAAATTGATAATTGCTTTATTCCATAAAGGATACCTCGTAACTCTGCACAGACTAGTACAAAAGAGTCTGTGCAGACTTACGAGCTTCCATCCAACCTAATGCTTGTCAGTCCATTGGAATGATTATTGACCCTCAGAAGGAGGACATCGATTTGAAGGGAATGACAAGAGCTAGAATTGGGGGCTCTTCGGGGATAAGTGGCTCATAGTTTAAAGAACTTTTACTAATCGAGCCCTTAACCATGTAACCAAAAATGGCTTGTCCCAAATGGGCTAAAGCACATTCGTTTACAGTTCGGTATGAAACTTATACTAATTCCGCAATATATGCGATTCAAATGAGTACAATAATTTTTTTTTTAAATGAATAAAGAAGAATAGTTAAATTCTATATCGTCGTAAATCGAAATAACCATCTTTGCAATAAAATGAATTAATATCAAGTCCATCCTATAAGACAAGTTCATTGAAAATAATTCTTTTTTTTATACAGGATACCCATTGTAACGAAAGGGTATCCTTTATGGAATAAATCAATTATCTAAAATCGACTAATACAAAAGAATCTGTGCAGAGTTACGCGCGTTCATCCAACCTAAGGCTTGTCAGTCCATTGGAATGATTATAGACCTTCAGAAGTATTTGAAGGGAATGAGAAGAGCTAGAAGTGGGGGCTCTTCGGGGATAAGTGGCTTATAGCTTAAAGAATTTTAACTAATCGAGCCCTTAACCATGTAACCAAAAATGGCTTGTCCCAAATGGGCTAAAGCACATTCGTTTACAGTTTGGTATGAAACTTATACTAATTCCGCTATGTATGCGATTCAAATGAGTACAATAAATTTTTTTTTTAAATGAATAAAGAAAAAGAGTTAAATTCTATATCGTCGTCAATTGAAATTATTTACTGTCAAAAGAAAATAGATAATCTCACTCAAGATTCAATGAACAGGCCAAGGCAGAAAAAAAAGCTCTCTATGCTAATTGATCAATAAGTGACAAATATGCTAAACGGACAAAATACAGAATATGGCAGGACATAAGAGGATATCTGAGCAAAATGTTGAAACTTCAACTAATAATGAAATTTGCAATCATCGAGCTCTACAAATGATGTTTAATCTCCAAGAAAAATGAAATTCGCAACAACAAAAATAACGAACAATAAAGTAAATAATATCAAATTTTCTGATGGTACATAGATGGATATTGAGGAAAATGTCATGATGACAGAATAGAATGGAATTATAATACGTCATGTGGTGGGGCCATTCAGCCGTAGCGATTCCATATTAGTCACAGTGTCATCAAATTAGATGAAAGCGCGACTCCTGGCCACCAGAAATCAATACGCCTTACACCCTAATGCGATGGTAGTTCACAAACTTGCACGGGAAGTGGTCATAATTTATTTGCTCGTCTATTGACCATCGTCATGCCACCAAATATCGACATTTTCCATTCGCCTATCATAACTCCAAACAAGAGAAAAGGCCAATCCATTCGCTGCCCAACCAATTGAAGTGGGGCTCTGCAGGTCTGTACGTTTGTGCATGGATACTGGTAGGGGAAACCATCTACAAATCCATCCATTTAGTCGCAGTATTCATAATTGACGGATGGAAATATGCAAAAATTCGAAATTGATGAAAACTTTATGGGCTTTGTTTCTGGTTTTGGAGGTGACTGCACAACGAACGGATTTGGTTTTGGCCGCATGGGATTCAATAGAATCGTCCACACATTTCGAACCAAAGGAACAAAGAATATGAGTCGTTTTTATTTTGATTTTTCTCTATTACGAGTATCAAGACACTTTGAACTATAACCGTCAGCAGGTCAATATTATTTTAACACGGTAGCTCCATAGAATGCATCGTCCCCCGTCTCTGCAATAGCAAGTAAATTAAAAAAGAAAAAGAAAAACATTCTAAAAAAAATTGTTATTATTATAACAAATTTGTTATTAAATTTTTAAAATTATTTAAAAATTTTATGCTCATCGAAAAATAATAACAAAAAACATATAAACGAAAGAAAGGATTCACGTTTGTAATTAAAATTGAAAGGAAGACTTTGAAATTCGAAATTAAACAAAACAAAAGTGAACAATTTGCAACAAAATCAACAGAAGTAAACCAGGAAAGGTAAGGGTAGAAAATACAACCCTAAATATGCATGCTTTGAACGTAGCGTCATTATTGTTTGTTATCCTTTCACATACGTTGCTGCGTCTTCTACAAATCGTTATCCGAACACCACAAGAGGAATGCCGCCATTTTTTCTCCCTCGTGTTCTGACTTTTTCCCGTTTGTTTTTTTTTATTTTTGTTTTGTTTTGTTTTTCTAAATCGAGTTTACCCTAATCCGCCACAAGAACCCTTTTCATCATCCACCCCATACACGTTTTCGCATTAATGCCATTAATTGAATCTCCATCCTTCGTGTGGCTTACGAAGCATTCGAATTTCAATGCAGGTGTTGGCGCGATATTAATTAGGGTATGTGCTAATCAAGAGTCTTTCGGAATTTCGCCTTTATTGTAATTATCTACTTTCATTTTAATGTTGGGATAAAAAAAAGAAGAGAGGTAACAGCCATTAAGGACGAATACGAGGCTAATTCGAAAGGCATATGATTAGGTGTAAAAAGAGAATGCAAAATGGCTGCAAGGATACGTTGAGAAATGTTCACTTTTTTCTATAATTTTTTGGCTTTGGTCTTTTTTGTTGTTGTTGTTGTAATTTTTGACTTTGTGAAAATATCAATTTCTCTTCATTATTTCCGCCCAGCATATCCCTACGATATTAGCACATCTCTCGGCCATCGGTACGATCAGCTACTTAAGCTATTAGCATTTTATGGTTTTCTGTTTCTTATATTGTAATACCGAGTTTCGACTGTAATTTATGTTTGAATTATAATTGCCTAAATGATCAAGGATTTTTATATCCCAATTTCATTACTTCTTCTTCTTGTTTTTTATCTTTAATTTCCTTTTACGAGTATGTCGGTTACTTTGTGGAAATTAAAATTTACCAGAAAGAAGTAAAAACACAAAAAAATCCCATGCCAAATTTAGCGAATAAAAATATTTTCATTATTTCCATTTTAGCCGCATACTCAAATTTAATGAATTCTTTTATGGAAAAAAAGAATTAACATTTCTCGACTATAAATATAAAAGGTTTTGAGAAAATATTAAAAGCCAAAGGAAGGCAGAAGGAGGGTTGTTAGTGTTGGATAAAAAAAAATTACATACAGAACAGAAGATGGTTATGGTTAGTCAATTTTAGGCGTTTTCTCATTATTCGAAATGATAATTTTATATTTAAAAAGGGAATTTTCAATGCCGTAAGGGATCTAAAAATAATTACAATTAAATTTATTAAAGGTCCTTTGGAGAATTTGCTTTCATTTTTCCATTGTACGCTTCAATTTTGATTGATTTAATTGTAAAAATGAATGCGAAATTTCGCCAACAATTTTATTTTCTTTATTGTTGGAAAAAATTATACCATATTTTTCGTTTAAGGAAAAAATTGGCCTTTTTTCTCAGTAAAAGTTTTTTTTTGGTCCCAAAAATTATTTTAATGATTACATTTTTAATCATAATTTCGGTCGAAAAATCAAAATTTTCGTATAAAAAAATCATAACTTTGGTCTAAAAACAAAAATTGTTTGTCCTAAAAAAATTGCTTTTGTCTAAACATCTGAATTTTGGTCTAAACCTGTTGAATTCTTACTCAAATCATAATTTCGGTCGACAAATCAGAATTTTCGTCTAACAAAACCATAGCTTTGGTCTAAAAACAAAAATTGTTCGTCTAAAAAAATTAGCCTTTATCGAAAAATCTTGATTTTGGTCTAAACCTGTCGAATTTTTATTAAAATCATAATGTCAGTCGAAAAATTAGAATTTTCGTCTAAAAAAATCATAGCTTTGGTCTAAAAAAAAAATTGTTCGTCTAAAAAAATCTGAATTTTGGTCTAAACAAGTTGAGTTTTTATTCAAATCATAATTTCAGTCGAAAAATTAGAATTTTCGTCTAAAAAAATTATAGCTTTGGGCTAAAACAAAAATTAATCGTCTACAAAAAATTAGCTCTTGTGCAAAAATCTGGACTTTGGTCTAAACATGTTGAATTTTTATTAAAATTATAATTTCAGTCGAAAAATTTGAATTTTTGTCTAAAAACATTATAGCTTTGGTCTAAAAACAAAAATTGTTCGTCTAGTTCGTCTAAAAAAAATTAGCCTTTCTGTAAAAATCTGGATTTTGGTCTAAACTTGTTGAATTTTCTTTAAAATCATAATTTCAGTCGAAAAATTTGAATTTTTGTCTAAAAACATTATAGCTTTGGTCTAAAAACAAAAATTGTCCGTCTTGAAAAATTAGCCTTTCTGTAATAATCTGGATTTTGGTCTAAACATGTTGAATTTTTATTAAAATTATAATTTCGGTAGAAAAATCAGAATAATGGTTTAGGCACCCTGAATTTTGGTCTAAACGCAAAAATTAATCGTCTAAACAAAATTAGCCTTTCTCAAAAAATCTAAAATTTGGCCCACACACCCAGAATTTTGCTCTAAAAACAAAAACTGTTCGTCTAAAAAATACTAGCCTTTGTCTAAAAATCTGAATTTTAGTCTACACATGTTGAATTTATACATAAATCGCAATGTTGGTATAAAAATCAAAATTTTGGTCTAAACACCAAGAATTTGGTCTAAAGACAAAATTGATCGTCGAAAAAAAATTAGCATTCATGCAAAAATCCGGATTTAGATCTCAACATGTTGAATTAACTTTACATAAAAAACTGTTTACAATTACTTTTAGCCTTTTATACCAATTTCCATTAATTCCACTGTTTATACTCAAAGAAAACTGATATTTTCATCTAAGAATATTAATTTCTTCTACAAAAGCCACTCAACATGTAAAGAAATAAATTCCAGTTTAGAGAAATTTTAATGAAATTCTTTGCGTGTTTCTGAGTGATTACTTTGACCAAAGCACTTTTCTCCAATTTGTTAATTAGTTAAATTGGTTTTTTTTAAATAAAATTTTGTAAAAATTTCATATTTTTCAATGATTAACAAAAATAATTATAAAATTGAAATTTTTTTGAAAAATATAAAATGTATAATTTTTTGAAAAATTATTTAAAATTTTTTTGGAATTTTTTGTATTATGCCTATCGAAAGAAGAGTCCTTTTTTAAAATACCTTTTTTTGTTGTTGTTGTTGTTTGGTTTTTCATGTTTCTATTTTTGACAGATCACGGATGACACGTGACGTGTGTCAAAGTGAAAAGTGCTCAGTTAGGAAAACGCTAACATCCGAACAACGCTTATAAATTATTGAATTTTATTATCAAAATTCGTGATCTGTGAAAAATGTGTTTCGCGCACTTGGACTATTTTATGGTCGTCATAATCGAGCTACTGAGCAAGCAATTCAAGCCGTACTAACAAAGTTTCACAGCAATTATACGCTATTGGACATCAAACTGCCAACCCGTATCCGAAGTGTGCGTACAGAGGCAAATATTGCTGCCGTAGCGTCCAGTGTTGGTGAAGAGCGATTGGGATTGTGTAACTCGACTATGTGACAGATTTAAATACACTTGAGGGGATTCCCTTTTATTACCAAAAAATTGCGTTCAACGACGAAGCTCATTTCTGGTTGAATGGGTATGTGAATAAGCATAATTGTCGCATTTGGTCTGATGAACGTGTTTTCTTAGATAAGCGTTTTTCAGGATGCAATGGCAGTTCTTGTTGTTCAGACAAAACAAGCAATATCCTTGCACTCAGAAGAACGCACTGATGGAATTATGGGTCCGTATTTCATTATAAATGATACTGGCCGAAACGATTTCGAACTTTTTTTTGCCCAAAATGCCAAAACTGCATCTGGTCGGCATGTGGTTTCAACAAAACGGCACTACATGCCACACAGCACGCGAAACAATGGACATATTGCGAGATCGGTTCGGTGAGCAATTTATCTCACGTTGCGGACCGGTAAATTGGCAGCCTAGATCGTGCAATTATGCCGATAAACCAGCGTCACTTGCAGCCTTAGAAGATAATATTACACGTGTTATTAGCGAGATACCAACCGAGAAGCTTAAAAAAAGTAGTTCAAAATTGGATCTCTCGCATGGATCACTTAAAACGCAGTCATGGCCGGCATTAACATGAGATAATCTTTAAAAAGTAAATGGCAAGCATTGATTTATCGATTCAAATAATAAAATTTCTTCTATTTTTGCAATTTTTCTGTGTTCTTTTTTGGAAATTTGAAACCCAAATACATAAAAAATCAGTTTTTTTTTATATTTTCAGTGAGGCGACGCCATCTATCCGACGAGGTGGAGAGATAGTCTTCATGAACTGGTGGCAATTCCTTCAAATAAATACCAATAAAGAGAAAAGTTGCTCAGAACTAAGAGAAGAGCGAATGGGCGAGGGCGAGCCAAAGCAATCGCAACAGAAAAGAGCGTTTCCTCTTACGCTTTTTCCTAACTTCTATTTTGTTATTCTTCCCTCTCTTTTCAATGATTTGCATATTCGATGAGTATTTCCATTTCGTTTCTTTGTATAGTTTTTTCTGTTCCCAATTTCAAGAGAAAAGAGACGGCAGGTAGGGGAGAACAGAAGAACAAAACTCGTTCACTTTTCTCTGTGCATCACAGCATATTCAGTTCAGTTCGGACGGTATCAGTCAACTTGAGTGAATTCACAATTTTCACTGTTACTCCTTTCCGCTCGCATACTTGCCACTTCGCCTAGCCCCGTCGCTGAACTTTTGTATGGCTTACCATTCTTTTGCGTAGCTTATGCGGTGGTGGTGGTGGTGTCGGGGCACTCCTCTGAGGTACGATTGTGCACTTGATCTGTGAAACTCGAAAACTTATGGCCTCCGTTCGAGTTGTTCTTTCAATAAAACTTGATATATCCAGTCGCGCGCTTGCCCCCGTTGCCCCCTTTAACACCGTTGGCCAATAACACTGTGGCTATTATAACGCGTACCGTCGACGTGTCTAAACTGGAACAAAAGGTAGAAGGTAACAAACATCTTTCAAGATTGGTCTAATATGAATGGAAATGCACTGAAATTTATACCATTTCAGCTTCAATGAATACGTTAAGTTAACCGTTCAAGGTGTGCGATGCATTCGAACATACACACGCACTCAAGCAAATATAATATTTAATTAAATTTCTATAGGCTTCTCACTAAACATTCAATTTGATTGGTCGAAAAGACGACACAACCGAACAACAAAAATTCACACAATCAAGTTGTGCGTTGTTCGGAAATTCGTTTTTATGGAATCCGAAATGGAAAATTTCCAAAATGCATCAAATTCAAACGGGTTAGTTTAGAAAATTTCCCTTCCACTTGCAGAATGGAATCCAATTAGTGGCCAATTTATAGTATTTTTATGCATTCTTATTTTACTGTTTTCCGATCGACATTTTTGTTTTTCCTGTGTGAGGCATTTTCACGAATAATTTCCATTTCAAATTACTCATAATTAAATGAAAGCCGAAATGCATTTTTTCTTTTAGGTTTTTTTCTTTTTGTGTTTAAACTAAACTTTTCACTTTTAAGAAAAATGAAAACAAGATGAACTCTTCAGTTCATCTTGTTTTCATTTTTCTTGTGTGTGTGTAACCAATGACAAGATTACAAATAATAACCCCCCAAAAAATAATAATAAATTCCTTAAAAAAAAAAAAATCTTTTTAAAAGTTTTTCGTTTTTTTTTGGTATTTTTTTTGTTTACTTTTTTTAAAAATTACAAACTTTTAAAGATAAAAATTATCTGTAAAAGCTAAAATCATCCTTAATAGTCACAAATTTAATTTCATAAAATATTTTTAATAAAAACAACAACAAAAAATGGATAAAATTTTTTTTTAAATATCCTAAAAAATAGACAAACAGAAAATCTTTAATAAACACAAAACAAAAGCAAAAAAATAATCTTTTTTTTTGGATATTATAAAAATAGTAAATAATCATTTTAAAATATTTCGAAAAACAGAAACCCTAAAAAATAATATAGAAATTCTTTTAAAACTATTGGAAAAAAAAATATAATCATTAATATATTGAAGAGATCTAAAAATAACTTATTGTAATAAAAATGCTTTTAAATATATCTAAGATAAAAATTAGAAAAAATCTTTAAATATATTCCAAAAAAATTAATAAAAAATTTATAAAAATTGTAAAAAAAAAATTCTTATAAACATTTTTTAAAAACAACCTAAGAAAAATATTGTAAAATTTTTTTCAAAACATTTTGAAGACAAAAAAAGCAATAAAAATTTTTTCAGGAAATCTAAAAATAAATGAACTTAAACGAAAAATATTAATAAAAAATTTATGAAGTCTTCAAAAAATATCTAAAAAAAAGAATAACAAATAATTAAAAAAAAGACTAAAACTCTTTGAAATTATCTAAAAAAAATACTTAAATAATAAAAAGTCTTTTAAAAAATCCACACACAAATTAAATAAAAAAAAATGAATAAAAACATATAAAAAAAAATAAGAAAAAATTTTCAAAAATATCGAAAAGAATTAAATATTTTCAAAAGAAAATTAAGAAAAAATACAATCAAATATCCTAAATGAAGACAAAAAAACTATAAAAAATCTTTCAGAAAATCCAAAAATAAATTATTAAGAAATTTCTTCAAAAAAAAATCTAAAAAAAAATTTTAAAAAATCTAATAAAAATATCTAAACAAAAATAAAAAAAATTAAATAAAAAATCTTCCAAAAAAATAAAAAAATAAAAAAAAATCTTAACTAAACCCAAAAAAAAGGAATTAAAAAATTTATAAAAAACAAAAGCTTTAAAAAAATATTATAAAAATTCTGTAAAATCTTTCTACGAAGAACATAGTCAAATATCCTTTATACAGACAAAAAAAAAACAATAAAAAGTCTGTGAAGAAATCTAAAAAAAAATTATTAAGAAATCTCTTAAAAACTTAATCAAAAAATAATAAAAAATCTAAAAAAATTTTTTTAAAAATATTTAAAAAAAAAAATAAGAAAAAAATTTAAATTAACCCCAAATAAGAGAATTAATAATAAAATCTTTAAAAAAAATATCAAAAAAGGGATATTATAGTTTTGAAACTATCTAAAAAATATACATTAAAAAAACAATATTTCCCAAAAATAAATAGTCTGAAAATGTTTAATTGAATTGATTAAAATATCTTGAAAAAAATCTATAAAAGAAATGTATAATAAAAATTCTTTAATTAACCAAAAAATTAAGAAAATCTTTTAAAAATATCAACAACAAAAAAATTAAAATTCTCTTAAAATATTTTGAATTTTTTTTTGTCCATATTTATTTACCTTTTTTTATAAGATTAAAAATGCTCAACAATAAAAAAATATTTTAAAGAAAAATTGCCGTTTTTTTTTATACGAAATGTCAAAGTTTGTTTAGATTGAGAGCAATCCACACTGAAAAATGCCGCTTTTGCTCAGAAGAGGTGAGAGCCTGTCAACCGAACTGTCATTTTTGTAGTGCAGCACAATTGTTCGCGTTTGTTTCTGATTGAGAAATTTTTGAAGGATCTCGTCGTTAAAAAGGCATAGGAACTGTCCATTCTCGTGTAGGGGACACATTTTTGAGAGCAATCCAAAATGCCGCTCTTGTTCAGAAGAGGTGAGAGCCTATCAGCCGAACTGTCATTTGAACTGTCATGTTTGCAGCGCAGCACAAGTGTTCGCGTTTGTTTCTAATTGAGAAATTTCAAATTTTTCTTCATCAAATAATTTCAAAATATTGTTTTGTTCTTAAAAATTGTAGTTTTTATTTATTGAAATTGGAAAAAATGTGTAAAACCGCTCTCTCTCTCTCTCTCACACACACCCTCTTTTCCCTTTAAAATACGAATTTCGTTATATCGATTTTCTTGAATATTAAAAAAAAAAACTTTTATCGCAACTATAATTACTGCACTTTAAATTGTAAAAAAAAAAAGAATTTAAAAAAAACTGAAACGCTCTTTTTTTATTAACATTATTAATTAGGCAGCCAAAAGCCTTAAAATTTAGGCAGCCAAATAGTTTTTCTCTTAAAATTTTACGTATAATCTTTTATACACAAAAAAAAAATAAGGTGACAGTTATTTTTATTCGTTAAGTTAAAATCTAGAATATTCCCAATAGAGAAAAAATGCACAATAATTAATTTTTGATGAAAATCTTGTTCAGTTGAAATTTCAGGATTTCTTTGTTGTTTTTTTTTTGTTTTTTGGTTAACAAAAATTTTATTTGCAATAAACCATAACCTAAAATTTTTCGTTTGACATAAGTCAGATTATTTATGAAAAATAAACGAAATCGTTTCTCTCTTAATAATTTTTATAGTCGCACAAATTAATAGAAAGTCAATTTTTTCATAATATTAACTAAAAATGCCACAATAGAAAAGAAAAGAAAGTATTTATTTTTTTAGGGAGCTTCTATGCTCGTTTAGGTTGGGTTCAACTTATACAAGTGTCAAAGGGGCGGAAGTTGTTAGTGGTTAAATTCATACTAGAACGGATATTCGTGTATAAAAATAAACTTAACATCTACTTACCATCCCACCTCGCTGAATCAGCAAATATAAAATCAACTTTCTTAGATTACTGTTATTTCCTTTTTGAGTAAATTATGAAAAACCTTTTAAGATCGTCAAGGTTACTTTTAAATGCTTTGAAAATTCGATGTTATTTCAACAGAAACACAATTATTTGCTAAAATGGGCGAAGGAACAAGTCTGCAAAGTTCATTGAATAAGAGTTGAGTGAATGGGAGATGATCTTATGGATTGGGTGATGGTGGAATTACGAAGTGTAAATCTAACGCTTAGTATTCAGGTTAGCGTAATATTGCGAAAAGGAATAATAAAAAAAAATATTAATAAAAAAATATACACACACACACACATATACACACAACAAGAAAGGATACGAAAATGTAGAGAGTAAGAGGAGAAATGAAATATTGTTCGTAGAATAACGTTTGGGGAAATGCGCCTGAGGAGCTAACGTACATTTCTCTGGCCCAGTGTGACACCGTAACCTGGCATTAAACATTTTGTTTGTTAAGGGATGGGCTTCTCTAAATAAAAATCATTTAGTTAAGCAAATGGAAACTAAAACGAACACGAAAACGAATACGAATACGAAAACGTCAATGTCAACGTCAAATAGTAACTCAACAAGGATAAATAAGGGCGACCGTGTAATATGGGCGACTAGGAGAACTCCCTTCGAAATATTATGAGGAGAACGAGTGCGAACTTCTAACTAACGGGGCCTGTGAATATTGGTTGGTTCAGGAGACAGCCCGCGCTCCCCACTTTCTCACGTGGGCCAAGATAAAATTTCGTTCTAATTTATTATAGAAAATTGGGAATGGCGTCGAAGCTGATGGACTGTTACAATTTAAATGCTGCTCGATTGGGGCTGCTATCGAGTACACGAAAAGGGGTGGTGGCTATTATTTTTAACATCATCGTAATGACAAGAGAAATTCTCTAACCAACACCCGTTGGTGTTACGTTTCGTATTTTTAGTTTCTGTCAATTGGAATTTCCTTCAAAGTTTTTTTTTCTTTCGACTCCACATTCTGTTCAGTCATTCGTCAGTAGTCGAAAGGGTGGCTTTTGACTGTGCATTGTTGGTAAATTTCAGAGCCCATTTTTTTCTAGTTTTTTTTCTATCTGGCAAGGAGAATACAGTTTTTTTTTCATTCTGTCATATTCAATGGATGGAAGTTTCCATCATATTCATGAACATGAATATCGTGAAGAGAAACAACACAGATAGTGGCGAAAACATGAACATTAAAATGGAAGGCAGGCTTATCGTTGCCGCGGGAACATTTGCCAAGTCCCCAGTTTCTTATTCCCTTGATCCTTTTCTTTTGAATTTCCCTTCAATCCTTCTTCAAAACTTTGCTATTCACATCCAAGGACTACGAAATATTTTGCCAAAAAAAAGCTAAACTTCTTCGACAATTTACTTTTGAATTTATCAATTCTTTTACTAAACGAAAAACATTCAAGGAATCTCCTTGGATTCGGTCTGCTTGGTTAAAGAAAAATTGACGGAACGAGATCTTGGAGGAATCCGGGTATCAGTTGAAAATGTGCATAAGCAAATTTAATACTGGAAGAAGAAAAACACACAAAAAAAGTTAACTAGTTTTTATACGAAATATTGTTTTCGCATTTAACTCAGGCAATCCAGCGAGCAATTGGAGTGATTCTAGCGGTAATAAAATAAATCTTAATTGCTGCGTCATCCGTTTTTTTCTTTCTTCAGAAGTTGTTACTCTCCGTAACCTAAAAAAACTGGCATTTTTGTTTGCTTTTGGCTTTTATATCCATCAACACAACCCCCCCCCCCCCCACATTAAAGTTACGTCAATTGCTTTTCTATAGAATAACTTCAAAAAATTCGATTATTTTTTGTTATTTTTATTTATGAACATTTTTAATTATTTGTTCAATAAGGAAAATTTTTGCCATTTTTAGCTTCTTTTATTCTTTTTTTTATCTCTCCCATAGACTGTCAACTAAATTATGACATGGCATAGCCTGAAAGGTAGAAACGTCAAAATACACAGTCAGAATTTGGATGCACTGTCAAATGTCAATAAATGTATTTAAACCAAGCAAAAGAGTACAGTGTCAGTAAGTTTTGACGTGACAACCGGGAGTCTGGTTTAGATCTCCTGAATAAAAAAACTCCAGACTTTGATATCGCACTTACCCCTGATTTCCTCTTCACTAACCAACCTTGTCTCTCATGCCATTCAAGGCATATTCAACTTACTATCTACTCATATCCTCGACGAATGCAACCTAAGGAAGATTTTTTTTCTTATTTAATACTGAACTCCTTCTGCTGTCGTGCTCCTAGACCCAAACATTACTTTTCCTAGACAACGTCTTATTGCTACCTTAAACTTATATTAGACCAGTTTTATAAGGGAAGCTGGCAATGCCAATCCCCTCGTAAAATGTTGTTGCCAAATGACCTCATGCTCATGGCGCTACAAAATGTAATAAAATAAACAATCAGTTTATATAATGCAACTATATTTGACCAGTTTTATAAGGGAAGCTGGCAATGCCAAGCCACTTGCAATATATTGTTGCCAAATTGCCTCATGGTCGTGGCGCTACAATGACCTCATGCTCATGGCGCTACAAAATATTTTTAAAAAAATAATAGAAAAGTTATCAGTTAGTGCAACGCAACAGATGACTATATTTGACCAGTTTTATAAGGGAAGCTAGCAATCTTCTTCTTTTTTTTTTTTTTAAATATTTTTAAATGTTAATTTACGAGTTTTCTCATAGCGAAAATTAAATTTAATATTTAAAAAAAATATTGTGGGGGGAGGGGGGTAGGTGGTTGGGTCAACTTGAACATTTTATATTTTTTCAATTTTTTTTATTAATTTTGAAATTTATTCCAGTTCATTTGGATTCTAATAAGTTCGGTTCGTTAAGAACAAATCCAATGGAAATATTAAAATTTGTTTCTGTTTTTTTTTCTTCGGTCTTTGCATTTAATCCTGATTTATTTTCATTGGGTTTTTTAGACTCCTTCCACTATCTGCGAAAAGAATAAATTTTTTTTATTTTGAAAAAATTTCTATAAATCCTTTTTTCTTTGCCTGATCAAAAATATTTTTTCATATTCTAATCCCTTCTCCCTACCTCACCCCCCCCCCCCCTTCACCTTCCGAAAGCAACACAGCATCTAAGCCTTATGATCAACATACTAAAAGAGAAGAAAAAACTTAAACCGAACGATTGTGAATAAAAATAATATGCGAATGTTGGTTAAGGGAAAAAAAGGAGGGAAACCTAATAAGCAGAAGACGCAAAATAGCAAAAGGAAGAGAAAAAAAAATACAAAAAAAAAATAATATAAAAGTTACCAGCAAAGAAGGGAAATAAAACCCTTTGTTCGTTTCATATTTTATGGCTACAAATTCTATCCCATATGAAGCTTGTGCCTAAAGCATGTATTGGTAAATAGAAGCTAAAAAAAAAAAGGAGAATATTTCCTTTGATGATTTTCTTCGGTAGAATTCAAGTTGGAGCTGCTTTCATCTGAGATTGGGTACAAAAGGACTATCGGGAATCGTAATAGAATTGAAAAAGGACACTGCTCTGTTCTAGGCCTTCTAATGATTTCGAAGAATACTGACTGGTCGTGCAAAAGGGGTAGGGTAGCTGCACCCGAGTTGCTTGGAGTAACTTGACATAAGAGTGAATAGGAGCAGGAATGGGAAAATTGGGCAATTTCGCAAAATAAGTCGATCCGAGAAGAGGTTGGCAAAGAGTGTTTATCGTGCCAAATAAAATGGAAGATGTTATAATAAAGTGAATAACGGATGCATGACAATAGAATACAGGGCGGGCTCCTTCATTCCGTCGTCATTTTCCTTCTGAAAATAGTAAAGAAATTTGTACACATACGACCTCTCGAGAGTATTCTAGCGAGAAGGGATGTGGGCATGCCATAGAATATGGTAGATGATGCCAAACAGGCAACAAAAACAAGAGCCCCAACCAGGATGCTAGGCAGCCAAGGAGCCAGGGAGACATTCATGGATCTGAACATTTGTTGCTTATATTTTTATGGATTTCCTTTTAATGTTTATTCAATTCAGGAGATATGAACAGAACTTGTGTTTTGGCTAGAAAAAATAAAATTCAAATAAACAACAAAGTTTTAGGAGTCCTTTCCAGTCTCAAAAGCAAATAATAATAACCCATACACCTCCCCCCCCCCCCCCCCCCCAAAAAAAAAACAACCAAAACAAACAAACCATTACGACATGTGTTTTTGTGGGTGGATAAATTTGAAACCAGCCCCGGTCCCCCCCTCATCCCCTCCTCCAAAATTTCACCTTTTCTTATTACCATTATTATTTGGTAAATTTTTCTGTTATTTGTTTTTTTGAAAAAAGTTTTTATATTTGTATTTTTTTTTCCTTCTGTTTCTGTATTTGTTTATTATTTGCGTTTGTATGTTTGTGTGTTTGTGTGAGAAAAGGTAAAATATTTTCATACTTTAATAGGTAATTTATTGTCGTCGTCATCAGACTCATATGAGCGTATGAAAAATTGTTTTTCTATTCATAAACCGTAAATCTCCATTTCAAATTTGGTTTCAAAAAAATAAATAATCATCGATATTTTGTCATATTTTTTATTGTAGAGGAGGATTTTTGCCAATTGAATCGATTAGGAGAGGGGTCGGATGTATAGAATAATTGGATTAAAGGGAAATAATATTTTCTTTTGAAATTTAATCGAGAAGTGTTCCAGGAGACGAAGACATTTTTGTAAATGGTAACCGAAGAAGTACTTCTCTCATTGATGGCATTGACTTGAAAGTGGAACTAGTTCGTTTTGAAGTCAATGACATCAATGGGAGAAGGACTTCTTAGTTTACTATTTACGAAAATTACACTTTAAATTTAGTGAACAAGGCTTACTTTGAAATCTTTTTAAATTCATAATAAAAATATTTTTTAAGAGTTTTTACAAACGAATCAATCCAGAATTAGAACAACTTCAAACAATCTATCCATGAGACTACATAGTATGTTAGAACCAACTCATTAACAAATTACATGCTTTTAATAAAAAATTACATTTTATTAATGAGGTACAAAATTTCTAATAATCATACAAGTTAATGGAAAATATTTTATGAGAAGTTATAAGATGTATAAACTTAAATCCGCTGTTTTTTAATTAAATGGTTTTTTTTTCATAGAAAGCGAAAACGAATTTCTTCCAAATACTTGCCCTGGCTAGCTACACATTTTTTCCCATCTCTCGGGGAATTTGTGGATACCACGCCAAAAAAATTCCGTCTCTTTCGAGGCAAACCACTCATTAAGCCATTTTCGGACGTCTTCGTATGAATCGAGGTGCTGCTCAGCGAGCGCGTGGCCCATCGACGAAAACAGGTGGTAGTCAGAAGGGGCCAGGTCTAATGAATAAGCGGGGTGGGGTAGCACCTCCCAGTTGACTGTCTCCAAGTAGTTTCGGACCATTTTTGACGATGGTGCGTTGTCGTGAAGGAAAATCAGCTTGTCATGTCTTTGTTGATAATACGTTCTTTTTTCAAGCAGAGCACGGTGCAATTTGATCAGTTGTTGGTGGTAGCGGTGGGTATTGACAGTTTCACCAGGTTTCAACATCTCATAGTAGACGATACCATGCTAATCTCACCAAACGCACAGCATCGTCTTCTGTCCGAAGCGATTTGGTCTTGGGGAAGATGTTGATTGTTGGCCGGGATTTCTTGCGTTTAGGATTCTCGAAATATATCCACTTTTCATCGCCTGTCATAATCCGATTTAGGAACGACTTTCTTTTTTGTCTGGCGACAAGATTTCGCATGTGTTTTGGTGTCGCTCCATCTGCCTATCGTTCAATTCATGCGGCATCCATTTTCCGATCTTTTCAATCTTCCCCATGGCACTCAGGCGCATGGACATGGCTGGTTAAGTAACACCCAATTGCTCCGCGAGCATTTTTTTGCGATTGGGTATCGTGGTCGTCCAAAAGAGCCTGCAATTCATGATCCTCAACCTTCCTAAACCGATTTTCACACTTCTCGTCCCACAAGTCAAAATTTCCGTCTTTGAACCGACGAAACCAATCTCGGCACCTTGTTTCCGATAAAGCACTGTCACAATAGGCCTCCATAAGCATTCGATGCGATTCGGCAGCCGATTTCTTCAAATTGAAGCAGAAAAGCCGATCTTCTCGCATATGCTCTTTTTCTGGCACAAAACTAGACATGATTACCAAAGGAAAAATATATGTTGTTGTACGAAATTGCTGACAATGTGCACTGATTAATGTTGATAGATGTCAAACTCATAAAAAAAGAGTATGGCGTGTCCATGGTAGCTTAATAAGCCCACTCACGCCATCTATGACCAAACAGCGGATTTAAGCTTATACCCCTGGTAAATCTCATTTAATCGGTTAAAATTGGAACCACTTCGTATCATTATATTCAATGGGAATGCAAATTGGAAGTAGTTCATACTAAATTGCACACTTTTGCTAAATGACGCCTAATTAAAGATAGTAAAATTTTAGTAATTATGGAAAATTCTTTAAAACGAGCTGATTAAAAAAAAGAATCTTCTCCCTTCGTAAGAGTTTGTCATCATGCTCGAATCGATACCTTTAAAAATTCCATTTGCTTACTGGTATGTTAAGGGTGGAAATTCGACAACAACAAAAACGTATTTTTTCCACAAAACAAAAACTAGAAAGGATCTTAGGCGTGACAACCGAAAAGAGTTCGGCCAAGGCTTCCAGCATGTTTTTGCTGGGCCCATTAATAGGACCACTGTAAACCGTCTGAGTAAGAGGTTCCCACTTCCATAAGGATGTAGAGCTTAATTTGATATGTTACGATAACACTTCAGGATCTCGTCCTTAAATAGTCTCCGGAATCGCCCGCCTTCATTTTATTTCAAAATCAAATAATTTTCCTCTCGAACACGGACAAGTATTGCCAAAGAATAGTTGAGAACTGGTGAAGTCCATTTTAAGGATTTCATAATTTCAACAGTAAAAAAAAAAAAAAAAAAAAAATTTCAAATTTTTTTTAAAGGAAAACTACTTCATTAAAAAAATACGAACGAAAAAAAAATTTCATTTGCCTTTTTCTTTTTCTTCAAATAGTTCCTTTTTCCTTGGAGAGATTTAATCAACAACAAAAAAAACTACTTCAAAATGTGTTCATTCTTTGTCAAATGTTATGGCAACTAAGCGATAATAACTATAAAAAGACATCCGTATTTTTATGGGCATTTCCAAAAAAGAAATAAAAAAAAACCCGCCCAACGTGTGTCATGGTATGTCCTTTCTTTGAACAAAATGCACGTGCATCTGACCAGGATTTCTTGCTAATCCAGACACACAAAAAAAAGGACTGAAAGGAAACAATGAATAAATCCTTTTAGAAGTTTTCGTAAATGTTTAAAAAAAATGGGGGGGGAGCTATAAAAAGGATTTATTAGTAAAAAAAAAACCCTATCGTAAAGGTTTTGTGATGGGTGGGAGAAAGGGAGATTAACTTGAGACTAAGCCCATGAAACTATTACAAGTTTAGGTGTAATTGAATTCGATAAATTCAACTGGCTCAGGCTCAATGCATTTGGTGTTACTATAAAAAAAAAACTGCCCTACCAAAGGCTGCACTCGAAAAGAGAAAATACTCAGAAAATAAAAAAAATTAATAAATTTTACAGGAACCTAAACTGGCGGCTATTAAGGGATGAAAAGTTAAAGTGAATAAAAGGACGAAAAGGAGACTTACGAAATATCATCGAATGCATAACAGGAGATATCGATTATATTAACTTCTAACAATTGTCCAAAAAATACTGTCCAACTGGACGCTATTGTGTGTCGTGGATTTCAATAGCTCATCGGTAATCCTTTCGTTTTGCTTCGCTTATTCCAGTCAGAGAAAAATAAAAAATAAAAAATTGCATATTTTTTTGGGGGGTTGTTGTCATTTTTGAAATTCATCCCCAATCCGGTTTGGACCATTTCGATTTTCCAATTACAAGTCCGGAAATTTCATACTCCAACCCGAGAACCCAAACGAATAATTTCGATTATGTGCTGACGATTTCGAGGCATGCTGATGGAAAAACTATTATTTCCTGTTTTTTTTTTTTTTTGTTTTACTTAAAACTGCATTTCGTATAAGGACTATTCAAAATAATTGGCGAGAGAAAAAAAAATGTTTACAAAAAAACCAAAAGGAAAAAAAAACTTTTTTTTAAAATTTAAAAAAAAAATGAAAACGGAAATGGGCTTGCCAATGTAAAAGGACGAAATTTAGTTAATCAATAAAACTAGTAGAAATTAAAAAGTTACTTAGGAAAAATTATGAAAATTTCATATTTAATGGAATTTTCTTACGAACAGCGACTATGATAATACGCATCGATGCACACCGCCTATACAGACACGGCTGTAAGGATATGAATAGCCACAATCCTTAATAATCCTGGTAGAAAAATGTTGGTACAATTTTCAACTGAGAATTTCTCCTCAGAATCGTATGCGTGAAAATTTCCTACTCATTTCCATCAGCACATATTCGTATCGTTATCGTCCTTTAGTGAAAGCACCACAACCTTCCTTCTCCTCACCATCCCCACCTATAAGTAACCTTTCATCCTGAATGTTATTCAAATTATTCCCATTTATGTGCCCGTATATAATATAGGAAGGAGGTCTACTCGTACTTTAGAAAAATAAAATTGTTTTGTTCCTTTTGGAAATATTCCAGATTCATGCGCGGAGCTAAAGTCTGGATTGGATACAAAATTCACATTCATTCATACTTTTTAGAAAAGAAAAATGAATAAATAATAAGAAGAAGAAAAAAAATATTTGTTAAAGTTTTCTAATTAGTGCACCACTGCTGGATGGATGCTCATTGAAATAATTATTATGGAAAGGATCTGTTCGTGATTTGCCAGTCATTCGATTTTGATCTTTGATTTTGAGTTGTTTTTTATTTTATTTTTCACTAGTAACAACAACAACAACAAATTATTATAACCCAAAAATGACAACAACAAAAAAATAAAACAAATTCCAGATTCCGATTCTATCAGTTTCACTTTGGGGCTGTTCAAAACTGCAAGTTTTCCATCGACCTGCATCATCAAATTTAACCACCAACCATCAAAGAACTGGACTAACTATTTTACTGTTGAAGTGGGTAAATTAACCCAACCCACCTCCCCCGCGTCCCTTTCAACTAACCTTTTTGCATGTTAAATAATAATTTTTCGGGGCATTTTGGATGAAATTGAAATGTTGAAGTCCGATCGCATTTCATAGAAGTTTTTGGAGTTTGTATAAAGTTCGAAAGGAGCAACAACAACAACAAAAACATTTAAATTGATTTAAATTTGAATGATGAGGAGTTTGTTAGGGAAAAGTTAATAAGCTAATATGTTGCGGTCATTTCTGAGGCAAAACAAAATTTCTAGTATTTTTTAGTTTTTTTTAAATAAATTTTTTTAATTTTTTTTTTTCGGACAGAAAATCTCAAATTAATTAGGAAAATTGAAATTTTACGTTAACAATTTATTTTTATTTTTATTTCATTTAATTTTTAAGACTCAAATTTTTCGCAAAAGAAAAGGTAAATTTTTTATTTTTTTTCTGCGGACAGAAAATCTCAAAATTATTTAGGAAAATTTAAATTTTACGTTAAAAATTTATTTTTATTTTTATTTCATTAATTTTTAAGAGAAACAAATTTTTTTCGCAAAAGAAAAGGTAAATTTTTTATTTAAGTTTCTTAATTTTTTTCTGCGGACAGAAAATCTTAAAATTAGTTAGGAAAATTTAAATTTTACGTAAAAATTTATTTTTATTTTTATTTCATTAATTTTTAAGACTCAAATTTTTCGCAGAAGAAAAGGTAATAAAAAATTTTTTCTGCGGACAGAAAATCTCAAAGTTAATTAGGAAAATTTAAATTTTACGTTAAAAATTTATTTTTATTTTTATTTCATTAATTTTTAAGACTCAAATTTTTCGCAGAAGAAAAGGTAAATTTTTTATTCAATTTTCTTAATTTTTTTCTGCGGACAGAAAATCTCAAAATTAATTAGGAAAATTTAGATTTTACGAGCAACGACATGTGAATAAAATTTATTTTTGCTTTTATTCCATTAATTTTTAAGAATCAAATTTTTTCGTAAAAGAAAAGTTAAAATTTTCTAATATGAAAATTTTCTCAAATTTTTTCTTATTTAATTTTCTCAATTTTTTTCTGCGAACAAAAAATCTCAAAATTAATCAGGAAAATTGAAATTTTGCGAATAAATTTTATTTTTATTCCATTAATTTTTAAGATAAAAATTTTTTCGTAACAGCAAAGATAAAAAATTGTTTAAAATAAAAAATTTCCTAAAATGAAAACGTTATTCATTTTCTTGGCTTTTCTTCAACCTAAGAAAAAAAATCACACTCTTTAACAACAAGGTATGCACAGCACATCCCCCCCTCTCCCCGCAAACTATGACATTTTGAATTTACGCACAAAAAAAAACCAATTCTTTAAAAACGTCCCAAAAAAAAATTACATAAATAGAATAATCCCAGAATTTTAACTGAATTCTGAAAATTATTTGGAAAAATTTGCAAAATTTAAATGCAACGACAAACAAAATTTTCCAGTAATTTTGAAAAAAAAAATTTCACAAATTATTTTTTATTTTAATTTTATCAAATTTTTCTATTTTTTTTTTTGTAAATTTCTTTAAACTAAGACATGAATTGAATTTCACTATAAATCGAACAATTTCCAAAACACAAACTATGCACACACACACCATGTAAAATACAAAAAAAAATTCAATTCCTTTAAAAAATGCCTAAAAGAAATTTTTTTTTTAACTGAATTCTAAAAATTATTAACAAATTTAAATGCAACGACAAATAAATTTAATAGATTTTCATTTTAATTTTGTATATTTTCTTTAAACAAATTTTCCCAAATTTAGTAAAAGTTTTCTTTAAAAATTCTCCAAAATTTTTACGTCCAATTTTCAATAATATATTTTATTAATTTTTATAAAGGAATTAAAATATGTAAAAGATAAAGAAAAGAAATTATTTTCCTTTAAGGAATCCGAAAAATTAACTTCAAATAAAAATGAGTGCCAAAGCAAAAAAAAAAAAAAAAATGGCGAATGTGGAAAAAATCTTAAAAAAAATATGGCCGAACAACTAATTAAACCAGAAAATCACCAAAGCACTTTTGCAATTTCCCCGTCGACTCGACCCAAAATATTACCACCATTCTCGACCAGGACTCTTACCATACCCATCGTTTAGACCGGACAATAAATATGGTAAAAAAAAGCCGAAATTAAGCAGAGGATAAGAAGAAGAAACCCCTCTCCCCAAAAACAAAATATATACAAAAACCAATAAAACACTGCGATAAGCACGCAATCTTATGGAAAAAAATCGCATTAATCTGAAAGGTTTCCTTCGATTCACCCTTAAATGCTGTTGTCCTCTTCTTGCCTGTATATTGCCCCTATCTTATTAATTGCTTTACAACACGTCCCTTTTCTCACTTTATCTCTCTCTCGTTTTCCCTCTTGCGTCATTCTTTCAAATTAGTTCTCATATATTCACTTTTTATTGATTTTCTCATTCTTTGGCTAAGAAATGTTGTCTCCTTTTTGTCTTCTCTCGCAGATTACCCTATCTCTCACTCCCTCTCTCTGTCCCTCTCTCCCTGTTATTATTTTTCTCAGCAGAAATTTCGCATTTTTTGCTCCTTGATTAACAAAAAAAAAAAAGAATACGCCAAAGGCAAAAAATAAAAACGAACACAAAAAATATGAGAAATCACACATTTTTATCGTTTTTCATTTCTGTTCTTAAAAACTTTCCAATTATTTTTTTTCTAAAATTATTTGTTTAAAAATGCAAAAAAAAAAGAAAAATGTGTGTTTTTTGCTTTGTTTTTTTTTGTTGAAAATTTTGTTGTTTATTTTCAATTAAAGTATAAATTTTCCAAATCAAAGAATATTTACCATAAAAAAATGATATTAATATTGTTTGATTTTGGAGAGGGAAGGGGAGGGGGGGGTTAGTGGGATTAGTTGGCGAATGGAAAAATATAATATAAAAATTAATAAGAAAAAAAAAATCCATGATTTCACTAATAATGCCTAAGAAGTTAACGAGTTCATTCAGCTTACGCCAACGCCATCTGTTGTATCATTCTTCAAATAGAAGAAAAATGGGAAAAAAAGTGACAATCAATCAGTGGCTATTATCCTTGAAGTTATCTGAGTTTACAGACTTTACGAACTCTGAAATATATTATAGACTGCCTGTTATCCTTTCAGATGTCCTTTATCCTTTCAACTAATTTCTTTTTATCCAAATTTCCAAATTGAAGACGACAACAACATAAATCAACTCTTTTGGATATAAAAAAAAAGTTATTTTGATAGAATTATACCCATTATTATTATTATTATTATTATTATTATTATAAATATTACTATTATTTGATTTGATTTGCTTTTATTATGGAAAAGGATTTTTCATTCATAAATACCGACCGCTCTTTGGAATATGAAGACAAATGGAAATTAAGTAATTCATTGGCAATTGTACACCACATCCTTGGAAACGTATGGTTTTGGTAAAAGTTTTCGTATTTATTATCGAATATTTTCTAATAATAATCAACATGAATTCTTCTGTTCTTAGTCCTATTTACTATTGCGTTTCTATTGTAAATTATAATGTTTTGGGCAAAGCAGAAAATAGAAATGCGTATGAGTGTGGTTTGTGTATTTTCAGTTGGGCATTATTTTTAGGGTTAGGAAATTTCTATGAGGATAAAAGGAAAATGGCCGATTGGGTGGAAATGTTGTCTTTTTCGATCCATCAAAACTGATGATGATATTCGATGATATGATAAAAACGGGAAAAATATTATATGAACATGAGAACTATGCGAATATAATGGAAATAAATCATATTCGCAAAAGGTAGACGAAGGGCAGAGTGGAGGTCTGATAGAGGAAAGTCAAAATAATTTTTCTTTATGTTGAAGAAATGATAGAAAAACAGGAAAGAATTTTCCAGAAGGATGGCCGCCGATGGATATGAGAGAGAATAGAATAGGAAAAATTCTGAAAATAAACAGGACCAAATTTAATCGAATGAAATATTTCGAGAGAAAAAGGATACTCTCATCTGGGCTGGATGGACGGATAAGTGTGTGAACACCAATCATAATCATCATCAACATCAGCATCAGAGTGGCCATCATTGTTACCATCGCAATAATCGTTATCATCGCCATCGCCAGTTATCATCGCTTTGCTCACATTGGATTCCGGTCCGTCGAGCTTGGAATTGTTATCCTTAGCGAATAATATAGCTGAGAGTATTAGAATTCCACAGAAAAGCAATACAATCGGAATTCCACAAATGCTTCTCATATCCACATCCACATTCACATGTCCTTAAAGGATTTCTCTCACTCGGTCGCCCATTCTTTTAATCTTCATTATTGTTATTATTGTTTTTGGTCAGAAACTACACCCCCCATCACCCTCACACCAGTTCCCCATAACGCGATAAATATCCTTGAATGGAAGAGAAAATATGAAAAGAAATAAAAACTTTTCACCAAAAATGGAATTTTTAAAAATTCAGGAAATTTCAAGGATGTCTCCACAAGTAATTTTAAAAAAAGCGATTTTTCTCTCTTGATGGGGAATTTTTGTCCCAATATATTTTGAGGGATTTTTTGGCAAAATAGTTTTTTTAGAATTTATTTGGTGGACCAATTTTTGAAGCTTTTCCTAACAATCAATTTTTTGGGGTTTTTTTTTACGCAATAATTTTTTGGGAATTTTTTTTAGGTGGGATTTTTTTTTACCAAACCATTTCGACGGAACTTTTATGGATGTCTTTTTGAGGAAATTTTATGTGGACAATTTTCAGGGAATTTTTTTCATAAGTGAATATTTCGAGATCACTTTTCGAAGATTTTTTTTACGATCGACTTTTAAGGATATTCTGGATCTCTTTTAAAAAAGGCTTTTTTGTTATATTCACAAGTAATTTTTTGGGATTTCTTCTCTTAAGAAGTAATTTTTAAGAATAGTTTTTTTGCGAAAAGCTTTTGAGAATTTTTGTAGATTTTTTTTACCAAACCATTTCGAAGGACTTTTATTGATCTCTTTTCAAAATAAGATTTTTTGTTCTACTCACATGGGACTTTTTTTGCGAAAAAATTTTGACGAAATTTTTTGTGGACAATTTTGAAGGAATTTTTTCTAACAAATTTTCAGCGAATTTTTTCATAAGTGATTTTTTCGCTAAATAATATTTTTAAGGGATTTTTTTTCACGATCGACTTTGAAGGATTTTTGCACGCAATAATTTTTTGGGAATTTCATTTTATGAATGATTTTTAGGAAATTTTGTGAGAATTTTTTTTGCGAAAAGCTTTTGAGATTTTTTTTCTAGCAACCAATTTTTTGAGGATTTTTCACCCAATTATTTTGTTGTAATTCTTTTATCAGTGATTTTTAGGGGAATTTTCTGACTTATTAGGATTTTTTTACAAAAAGCTTTTGAGCGTTTTTTTTTCTAACAGCCAATTTTTTAGGGGACATTTTTATAAGTGATTTTTTCACGCAATAATTTTTTGGGAAATTTTTTTATGAGTGATTATTAGGCGAATTTTTCCCATCAATTTCTGGGATTTTTTTTTTTGCGAAAAGCTTTTGAGCATAATTTTCCTAACAACCTAACATTTGTTGGGGAATTTTTTCATACATGATTTTTTCACGAAATCAATTTTTTGGGATTTTTTTCACGATCAACTTTTAAGGATTTTTTCACGCAATAGTTTTTTGGGAAATTTTTTTATGAGTGATTTTTAGGGGAATTTTTTGATTTGTGGAGATTTTTTTGCAAAAAGTTTTCGAACATTTTTTTTCTAACAACCAATTTTTTGTGAATTTTTTTTATGGGTGATTTTAAGGGAATTTTTTGATTTATAGGAGTTTTTTTTGTGAAAAGCAAAATTTGTTTGCCATTTTTTTCATACGTGATTTTGGGAAATATTTTTCCACGAAATCACCGCTTTGGTATTTTTCTTTATGAGTGACTTTTAAGGATTTTCTTTAATGATTTATTTATGAACAACATTAAAAGAGTTGCATTCATAAAACCATTTTTAATACCATCTTAGCGAGAAAGACTTTCAGGACATAAGCGAATTTCAAGGATTTTTCTCATGAACACTTTATCTTCTATTTTTTTTTTTGATAGAATATGCAGATTTATTGAATTTTGTTCTATGATCGTTTTTATTAATTGCAGAACAAAACAAGATAAAAAAGGATGTTGTTATTCGACAATATCTCACCTTGACATTATTACGAACACGACAGATGAATGGATGAACATGCGTCCAATTTGCTGTTCATCGTTTTACATTTCTAATCTAGAACTTTTATATTCAATCAAACAAAAACGAAATGGAAAAATTAGAACACCACCACTAAAATGATATAAAAGTGTTTTTTTTTATTGCTGAAACAGTTTTTAATTTCCATTCATTTATTAGTTTTTATTTTATGCATAATACTTGAACTTTTGTTATACTTTTCATATTTTAATATTCTTTTCATTCGAAGAGAAGTTCTGTTTTGAATAGGAGAAGTGAAAAAATGTTCATCCTTTCTGCTGTAGTCCTTATTCATCAAATGTTTAATAATAATATAATATGTTGCACTACCCCCAACCAAGTGTACGGATATAGATGAAGTTGTACAGGAGGAGCTTTTGCAATTTATTCTTTGTCCGATCGAAACAATGAATATGACAGCGTTCATGAAATAAAAATGAAAGGATAAAAGTATATGGAAACATATTTAAAAAGGTTTATAATTAAATGAAATTATATAAAAGAGTGAAAAATGAAAAAGTGATAATAAATAAGAAAATTAAATAAGATCGGGTGGAGTGTCATATTTCCCTGTGGTTGTGTTAAAAGTAACAATGCAAGCAGCGTGTCGCAATGCAAGCAGCAAGGACAAAACTAACGGGCATTAGTTGGGGTAATACCTTCGTTTTGGATATCCTTTAATGTGATTATGTAATTTTATTACTTCTTTCTAAGTGAATATCCGTTTTCTCAACAACAAAAAGGACGAAGGACTAAACAAAATTTAATGTAGAAAATATACGATTTTATTAGCAAATTAATCAGCAAATAATGGTAATGAATAAGTTTTTAATGGGAACAATTTCTCTATTTTTTATTTCCGAAGATAATAAAGGTGTTCCTTAAAAAACCATATGCGAAAAAATATATATAAGCCGATATCCGTCAACATTTTTAAAGCTTAATCGAACTAACATTGCAAAATATATTCTTATTATTCGATAAAAAATTAACAGTTTTAAAAATGCTCCCAGTTTACACATTGTTCACATAAAAAATGTTTCCTGACTTTCCAACTAATTTAGACCAAAAATAATTAGTTTATACTTAAAAGGTGTCCTCATTTATCAACTGGTTTAGACCAGAAATGACCATTATTAAAAGTAGCCGCAATTTCCTCCTTGTTCACATCAAAAATGTCACCTCACTTTTCAGCTAGTTTAGACCAAAAGCAACTTGTTTGCATAAAAAATGTGTCCTATCATTTCGACTGGTTTAG
This sequence comes from Atherix ibis, assembly GCA_958298945.1. Classification (NCBI taxonomy): domain Eukaryota; kingdom Metazoa; phylum Arthropoda; class Insecta; order Diptera; family Athericidae; genus Atherix; species Atherix ibis. The sequence continues at coordinate 23,571,119 of OY282610.1, read as the reverse complement.
ATCAAAAATAACTTGTTTGAATCAAAAATGTGTCCTCATTTTTCAGTTGGATTAGACCAAAAATAACTTGTTTGAAACGAAAATGTGTCCTATATTTTCGACTGGTTTAGACCAAAAATAATTAATTTTAAATTTGGCCGCACTTTCCTCCTTGTTCACATCAAAAATGTGTCCTCACTTTTCAGCTAGTTTAGACCAAAAGCAACTTGTTTGCATAAAAAATGTGTCCTATCATTTCGACTGGTTGAAAATAACAAAAAATAACTTGTTTGAATCAAAAATGTGTCCTCACTTTTCAGTTGGATTAGACCAAAAATAACTTGTTTGAAACGAAAATGTGTCCTATATTTTCGACTAGTTTAGACCAAAAATAATTAATTTTAAATTTGGCCGCACTTTTCTCCTTGTTCACATCAAAAATGTGTCCTCACTTTTCAGCTAGTTTAGACCAAAAGCAACTTGTTTGCATAAAAAATGTGTCCTATCATTTCGACTGGTTGAAAATAACAAAAAATAACTTGTTTGAATCAAAAATGTGTCCTCACTTTTCAGTTGGATTAGACCAAAAATAACTTGTTTGAAACGAAAATGTGTCCTATATTTTCGACTGGTTTAGACCAAAAATAATTAATTTTAAATTTGGCCGCACTTTCCTCCTTGTTCACATAAAAAATGTGTCCTCAGTTTTCAGCTAGTTTAGACCAGTAATAACTTGTTTGCATAAAAAATGTGCCCTCACTTTTCAGTTGGATTAGACCAAAAATAACTTATTTGAACCGAAAATGTATTCTCAGTTTTCAGTTGAATTAGAACAAAAAAAATTAGTTTTAAAAATGGTCCCGCTTTCCACATTGTTAACATAAAAAATGTGTCCTCATTTACCAGCTGGTTTAGACCAAATATAATTAGTTTATACTTGAAATGTATCTTCATTTATCAGCTGGTTTAGACCAGAAATAACTTGTTTGAACCGAAAATGTGTTCTTACTTTTTAGTTGATTTAGACCAAAAGTAACTTGTTTATACTTAAAATTTGTCTTCAATTTCCAGCTCATTTAGATCAAAAATTAACCAAATTTAAAAGTGGTTCCACTTTTAAAATTGGTTAATTTTTGGTTTAAATTGTGCTCTCATTTTTCATCCGATTTAGACCAAAAATAACTAATTTTTTAAAAGACTTCATCCTTCAACTTATCTTATTCATAATTTGTGGTGTAAACTTATCAGCCCAAACAAAATTCGAAGAAAAAGGAAATTCCAAAAAAAAACTGATCACATTCAAAAAGGACCAAATTAAACATTTTGAGACGCCCACCAAAAGTACATCAGTTTTCCTAAATAGGAGCGTGTCTGTGCTGGCATAAATTAATAAATATTCGAACATGGAATTGATTTGAATAAATAGTAAAAAGATCAGGAGAAGAAGGATAGTGGATAACGGACCGATGGCAATAGAAGCATCGAAGAAAAGGACGAAATTTTTATTTCTTGCACTAACAAAATCCAGATTAGGATTTGAGTCGAAATTGAATTTGGATTTTTCCATTTTCTGAATGCATTCGTCGAAATCAATATAATTAGAAGTACTTCCTGGCAATCCAAAAGACGATATGAAATTCCCTTCGAAGTACGCTGACTGATATTTTCCATCTGTAGGCTTTGGATTTCTCCCATTTGCCCACGTGAGGGAATTGCCGTGTTTAGTTACAGAGAAAACGCAATTTATCGAAGCAAATTATTTCGACCCAACCCAGCGCAGCCGAACATAGTTATGGTAGCGTCCCTACTCAGTTGTAAATGCACTGCCATGTGCTGGGTCGCAGTTACGCTTGCCTTAACTCACACTTCCATTTTTTGCTCTAATCACGTTCACAACGTAACGGAAAGAGAATCTGATGTAGAACGACCGCAAACTGCACCATGTGAGTTGATAGATTGGGAAGAAAAAAATATTCTTCCACACAACCGCACACATCCCCGCCCACACATACCACATACACAAACAGCCGAGAGCATAATGCCATCCATCCTTTGATAATATAATTCCACTTTGATCCTTTGACGAATACAATGTTTACAAGGATTCGTAATTTTCAGATTTCCATTCAACGTTATTAGTTACGCTTACATGTGAACGGATTTAATCGCATTGAGAATTTCGTTATTAAACTTTGAAGGAATCATTTTCTTTAACGAATTTAAATGGGATTTTTTTTTAAATATTAGTTTTACTCTTAAACGTGCCTGTTTTTGGCATACACACTTTTTAGATGTTGTTTTTCCAATTTATTGGATTGATTTAGAAAAGAAATTAATAAAAATTAATCGATTGATTTATGAATGACAAAAAAAACAATGTTCAGTTAAACAAACACATTAACATTAATAGGATTTAACGCTTTTGCACGAGTTTCGTAGTGAAAAAAATTCTGGAAACGATGTTAAAGTAAAGGCATTGGTTGTCACCAGATGGGATTAGCTGTCGTAACAATTTATAGTCTACAAAATCTGTTCAGAGGGCGTTTGTTGTCATACCAAAAAAACCTTAGCAACATCTATCCAGGTGGCGTTAGTTGACATCAAAATCTGTCCAGGTGGCGTTAGTTGTCGTGAAAATTAAGAGTTTGGAACTTTTGTCCAGATGGCGTTGTTTGCATTAACAAGGAGTTTTCAAAGGCTGTCTGGATAGCGTTAGTTGCCGCCGAAATTAATATTTTGCAAAATCTGTCCAGGTGGCGTTAGTTGTCATAAAAATTACCATTTTGGAACGTTTCTCCAGATGGCGCTGGTTGTATTAATGAGAAGTTTTTAAAGGCTGTCCGGGTAGCGTTATTTGCCACCGCAATTAAAAGTTTGCAAAATCTGTCCAGGTGGCGTTAGTTGTCATGAAAATGACGATTTTGGAACGTTTCTCCAGATGGCGCTGGTTGTATTAATGAGAAGTTTTTAAAGGCTGTCCGGGTAGCGTTATTTGCCGCCGCAATTAAGAGTTTGCAAAATCTGTCCAGGTGGCGTTAGCTGTCGTGAAAATTAAGATTTTGAAACGTTTGTCCAGGTGGCGTTAGTTGCCGACGCAATTATGAGTTTGCAAAGTCTATCCACATGGCGTTAGTTGCCACATCAATTAAGTTTGCAAAATCTGTCTAGGTGGCGTTAGTTGACGATGTAATTAAGAGTTTGCAAAGTCAATTCAGACGACGTTAGTTAACACGTCAGTTAAGCTTGCAAATTCGGTCCAGATGGCGTTAGCTGTCCTGTCAATGAAGAGTTTGGAACGTTTGTCCAGATGGCATTAGTTGTCGTGTCAATTAGGAGTTTGCAAAATGTATCCAGAAGGCGTTAGCCGTCGTTTCAATTAAAAGTTTGGAAAGCTTGTCAACGTGGCGTTAATTGTCACGTTAATTAAAAGTTTGCAAAGTCTGTCCAGATGGCGTTAGTTGTCGTAGCAATTAAACTTTTTAAAATCTGTCCAGATGGCGTTAGTTGTTCTAGCAATTAAACTTTTACGTTTCAGTACAAATGCTATTCAACAAGCATTTATCTGATAACTACGATATCGTAGTTATCATCTTAAAAACTGATAACTACGAAAAACATGGGCCTTTGCGAAGGGTATTAACAAAAATATCCTCATTAGCCTGGTCCCTTTAAGGAAAAAAAGTGCATTTGTTGTCAATATTGAGTTTTCTCGAGTTCAAATCTAGCCTACCAAAAAAACCAAGATGCCATCAGTTGCCATCAGATGGCATTAAATACGGAAAATTCGATGTGACACCCTCAATTGCCACCAGGTGGCAACCGTTTTCATAGCACCGAATGCCGCTTTTAGTTGTTTTTTTTTTTTGCACTTCCAAAAAGAATTTTTTAACAAAAATAATATTTTGTTTGTTTGTTGGTTAAATAAAAATTAACCAATCAATAATAACATGAAATTCCATACAGAAATAATATAAAATTGAACAAAAGTAAAAATGAAAATGAAATTAAATTCGATTAAATGACTAAATAAACTTTCCCAACAAAAGAATACCTGCCCAAGCCAAGTCGAATAGGCAGAAGGACCAAGCATTTTCTAAGTGAGAGAATTTTTCGAAAATATTAGAGAAAATCTATTTTGATAAAATGATAAAATCCCATTCATTGAAAAGTGTATCTAATTAAAATTGACAAAGAAAATGGGAAATTTGCAAATTCAATGTTTAATCGTGTTACGATACGAGCAGGTGGTACGGATACGGAGAAGCGTGGCGCAGAAATTGGAGCCCATACTATGTGAATGTTCAAAATTCGGAGAGACCGAAGCCGGTACGGATGGCTTGTTTAGAATTTCGGATTGCACGGCGAACGTTAGTAGGGCAATAAAACAGAAATAACCCAGAGAGCTAGTCGAATTGTCCTTGCAGAGCTAGCAACAAGGATACTACCGGATGAATAGGTAAAGGCCACCATACTGAAGAAAACAAATTCAATAAGAGCATTAAGGGCAACTGTAACTTAATTACTGGGAAAAATAGTAAATGTTAACTTCAAACTTCGGATGAAAGTAGGAAGACCGTACCAGTCACTTAAATTCGGAACGGAATGGAAAATATGCAAAAAAAAAGAAAATGCGAATGAAAAATAATAAAAATAAAGAAGCGGAAATATTTATAAAAAGAAAAAAAAATTAAGAAAGATTCGAGAGCATCCCGTTAGGTCAAAAGGAATTCGCTCGTTTCATGCACATCCTGTCTGTCACGGAAACGTTCTGATTTGATTTTATCGATTTTTCTGTCCGCCCATCAAAGGACGTGTACACTTTTATCGTAGCTAATCGATCTTCTTCGATTCCCCCCCTCCCCCCTTCCACTCCATTTCCATTCCTTATCTTATCCTAGTTGTTATTGTTCCTTTACAGAATCTTCCGATAGTAGTCCATTAAACAGAGACTCCTTAGTCCTTTTTACATTCATTAACCGTAACACTCGCCATTTCCATAATCGTGCCGGACTTCATCTTATCGCCGATAGTTCGATGGAATCCTGGCTTATCTTGTTATGGCAACAGTATTTATTGATTCGCCTTCATTTAAGCTTATTTCCACATATTTCAGCCATTTTCTTTGGAACCTTTTTTTTCCATTTAAGGATTCGTTTTTTTTTCCTTTCAATTTTTCTTCTTGTTCGATGTTCTCTTTTTATTGCCTTTTTCGAAAAGTACTAAAATAGTTCCGATCCTAATCTGAATGGAATTTGACTCTATTCCCGAGACTAGTTTAGTTTCATTCCATTTAATCTTTTTCAAGACGATTGTGTGTATGTGTATGCATGTTAAAAAGAATAAAATGAAAAAGGGACGAAAAAAAAAGACGATAAAAAATACAAATTCGATATTTTCTACTTAATCGAGATGGAATCAGGGGCAATTTCTATCTAGCGTTGTTTTCGTAAGAAGATTGGCCTAATGACGATGGTGTGATTATAGGCTTGATTCGTTTATTTACGTTTTTCGAGGATTTTTTTTCTTTTACTATTTCAATACGGTTCCAAGACCCAGTATCATCTATCTACCCATCACCAGTGCGCTAATAAAATTAAGTTTTTCACTATAGGTTAGGTCAGCTGGAGAAAATCTCGTCCTATCTCGGTCAGGCCATAGTGTAAAAATCATTCATTTGAATGACCAAATAATAGGTGAACGGTTTCCATTTCTTGTAGTTTTGTAGACTTTGGGAAAAGGACACAATCGTACAAAATGGACATAACATTGTGAAAATGATTCAATTGATTCCATGTCCGGATTAGCTGTTCTAAATGAAAAAAGAAACGGAACAGAAAGCAGAGCCCATAACGCCAATGAGCCCTTTTTTTTAAAGGGAAAATAATAAGATAGGGGGAACAGAGTAACAGGCGAACAGGACGAGAGCCCATATGGTCCAAGTGAAATATAAAAAAAAACACCCTCCGACCGAACGCCATAGAAGAATTTATTTCAGCTTTTATCTCCAAACTGAACACGACTGTGATCTGATCCGAATCCTTTGACCGATCCGGTCCATCCTCATCGATTCCATAAAATTCCATTCATTCCGTGCACCCACTTTACCACCGAATTCATTTCATTTAGCCGACACACCATTCCGGTTTCTTTAAAATCAAAGCTCTCACCTCACCCCTACACCGGAACCGGAACGCACACTTCCCCCTCTACGAACAGAATCGCCTTGATGCCAGTTGAACAGCTCTCGTTATACACTCGACGTGTTCGTTCGGATTCAATTCAAAAAGGATGTGTTCACTGACTGTTCAGGATATTCCCTCGGAATAGAAATGAACGATTATCATTCATGTCAGCCATTTACCAGTCAATTATTTTATTTTTATTCCATTTCGTTGGGATTTTTTTTTTTTTTTTTGAAAATATTTTCTTCAATTCTTTTTGGGTTGTTGTCTTTGTTCTCTTTTTAGTTTTACTAACTTCTGACCAAGTTTATTTTGCTATTACCGCTCTACCATTTCCGTTCCAGCCACGTTCATTTCTTTTTAATTCGATCCTTGTTTATGTTTTATTCATTTTCTTTTCATTTTGGCCAAAGACCTGTTCGGATCGTTTTCAGCATTGAATCCAATATTCTTCGGGAAACCTTTTTCTCACTCGTTATTATTCAATATTATCCGCACTTTCAACAAATTTCCATAGAACATCATCATCATGCTCGTCGTCATCATCAATTTCAAGGCATTAAAAAGGCATCAAAATAGTTCAAAGGCCATTTCATTCATTTATATTTCTTTCCGTTCCTCTTCGTCTTCTTGGAATTCCGTTTCCTTTTTCTTTTATTTATGCTCTTTTGCCATTTGCTTATAAAGGGACTATTGTTCAGTTTCGTTCAATCTAAGAAAACTTGGAGTTAATAATACTATAATCCATTGTAGATTATTTACTTTTTCTATTTCACTGACACATTTGACTATATTTTAGAGCGATTTTTGTGATTTCTTTTCATGATTTTCGCATATCACCCACCAGATAATAGACCCATCAATTCAGATGAATCAATTTAAAGAATTTCAAAATCATTTTCTCAATATTTACTTTTGATCAACAATAGAACAAAATCAGTTCATATAAATGAATCCTCTTTTAATTACTAGAAGGACATAATGAGCTCTAAGAGGAAAATCCTCCTCTGAATATCGTGTTTTTGGGTAATAAATCAATTAAAAGGAGGAAAATCCTTCTTGTCTTATTCTGTCTACGATTACAAAAAGTATAAAGTTAGTTCGGAAAGGATAATTCTTGTCTGAATATCCTTTTTGGTCACTTTAACATCAAAATCAATTCTTTGAGGTAAGGCCTCTCGTGAATATTCAAGATTTTAATAACTAACAGAACAAAATCAGCTCGTGAAGGCAAGTCCTCTCCTGAATATTCTACTTTTCTATCACTAAACCAGCAAAATCAGTATGGGGAGGAAAGTCCTCTCCTGAATATTCCAGGTTTTGATAACTGACAGAATAAAATCAATTCGTGAAGGAAAGTCCTCTCCTGAATAATCTGCTTTTCTTATCACTAAACCAATAAAATCAGTTTGTGAAGGAAAGTCCTCTCCTGATTTGTTTGCTTTTTTATCAGTAAGCCAGCAAAATCAATTTGTGGAGGGAAAACCTCTCCTAATTAATCTGCTTTTTTTATCACTAAACCAGCAAAATCAGTTCACATAAATGAATCCTCTTTTAATTACTAGGACATAATGAGCTCTAAGAGGAAAATCCTCCTCTGAATGAATATCGTGTTTTTGGGTAATAAATCAATTCAAAGGAGGAAAATCCTTATTGTTATATTCTGTCTACGACTATAAAAAACATAAAGTGAGTTCGAAAAAGATAATTCTTGTGTGATTATCCTTTTTGGTCACTTAAACATCAAAATCAATTCTTTGAGGAAAATAATCTTCGGAATATTGTACTTTTCTTATCAATACGTAGGCTACTATATATATTTCTGGCCTAGGCAACACTAAGTGTTGCCAGGTGCGATCTGACATTTCCATTGGAAAGTTTGACATTTTTTAGCATAAACGTACTCAGAACGTTTTGACGTACGACTATCATTTGTGTTGTTTACAGTGACTTGAAAAAATCAATTTGGCAAAAAAATGGAATTAACTCGTGAACATTTTCGTGCGATCATTTTTCACAACTTTCGACGTGGATTATCACGACAAGAGTGCATCGATGAACTTAAATCTTTGTATGGCTATGAAGCACCATCCTATAGCACTGTGAAAAACTGGTACAACGAATTCAATCGTGGCCGACGCTCGCTCAAAGACGAATTCCGTGAAGGTCGTCCAAAAACAGCCGTTGTTCCAGAAAACATCGATGCCGTACGTGAACTGATAATGCAAGACCGTCATGTGACATACCGTGAGATAGAGGCATGCCTAGGCATTTCTCCCACCAGCATACATTCGATATTGCATGAACACCTGGCCGTAAAAAAGGTTTGTTCTCGTTGGATCCCGCACAATTTGACAATCGCTCAAAAAAAGGCTCGTGTGGATTGGTGTAAAGAAATGCTGAAAAAATACGATCGCGGTGCTTCAAAAGACGTTTATAAGATCGTCACAGGTGACGAATCATGGATCTATGCGTATGAGCCCGAAACAAAACAGCAATCGACCGTGTGGGTCTTCCAAGACGAGTCAAATCCAACGAAAGTTGTTCGTGGAAGAAGCACTTCGAAGCAAATGGTCGCTTGTTTCTTTGGCAAAACTGGTCATGTGGCGACTGTTCCGCTTGTGCAACGTAGGACGGTCAATTCTGAGTGGTACACCACCATTTGTTTGCCTGAAGTCTTCGGAGAAATTCGAAAAACGAACAAGAGAAGTCGAATCATTGTGCACCATGACAATGCGAGCTCTCACACATCGGCTCAAACCAGCGCCTTTTTGACCGGACAAAACGTCGAATTGATGGGTCATCCTCCGTACAGCCCTGACTTGGCACCCAATGACTTCTTTTTAATTTTCGTCGCCAGAAGATGCTGTTGAAGCATTCAAAAACCATGTTTTGGAGGTGTCTCAATCGGAGTGGAAAAAGTGCTTCGAAAATTGGTTTGAGCGCATGCAAAAGTGTATAAATCTTGATGGAGAATATTTTGAAAAACAATAAAACCTTTTTCGTTGATAAATATTCGCATTTTCATTATTAGGCCAGAAATATATATAGTAGCCCACGTAACAGCTCAAAATGAGTTCAGTGTTGGTAGCTTTTTTATCAGTAAACCAGCAAAATCAGTGTTGGTAGGAAAGTCTCCTCCCCTGATTATTCTTCATTTTTATCACCAAAGTAGCAAAATCAGTGAGGGGAAGAAAATCGTCTGCTGCATATTCTGGGTTTTGATAACTAACAGAACAAAATCATCTCGTAGAGGAAAGTTCTCTCCTGAATATTCTGATTTTTTATCACTAAACCAATAAAAATCAGCACATGAGGAAAATCCTTTTCTGAATATTCTGCTTTTTTATCACTAAAACAGCAAAATCACTTTGCGAAAGAAAATTACCTCTTGAAAATTCTAATTCTTCAGCACTAAACCAACCAAATCAGCACGTTAAGGAAAAGCCTCCGCTGAATAATCCTAACAGATAATTAACAAAACAAAATCAGTTTCTCAGGCAAAATCATCTGGTGAATATAGTGTTTGGTTCACTAAAATCCATACCAGGAATGGGAAAGATTTACGCATTTCTCAGAATCAAGTTAAAGAGAAATTTGAAAGAATTATTGTTGGCAGCCTATATGCCGGTAAACAGTACTCAAATTTTCATTTAGTAGAGGTGAATCCCCTACGAAATATTTTAAAAAATTATTCTACACTCTCGTTGAAAAATGTGGTTTTGTATAGCAGTGAGCAGAGTACTTTCCACCTATATTTGGATGAGACACTTCCCCCTCAACTATAAAGGACGCAAAAATTTTAAAAAAATTTCACTCGAAATGAAAATTAATGTTTCTTACACAATCATTATAACACGATAAGAATCCATGTTAAAATAAGGCAGATTCGAAAATCCTCTTCCTACTAGGTTCTTATAATGAAGGGGGATTTTATTGACTAAAAAAATATCTTCAAAACAGAGAAATCAGAATATTTAGAGGGTAAATTTTACTCTACGAATTGATTTTGTTCTGTAAGTGAGCATAAAAGAGTCCTCCTCTATTTAGAAGAGGCAATTCCCCCAGGAGTATTTTTTTTAAATTCACACTCAAAAAAAAATTGATTTTTCTGACACAATTATCATAACAACGATAAAAATTCATACTAAAATGGGGGAGATTCGAAAATCCCCTTTCTACTAGGTTCTTATAATGAAGGGGGATTTTATTGACTAAAAAAAATATGTAAACACCAGAGGAAACAGAATATTTAGAAGAGAATTTTGTTCCACGAATTGATTTTGTGCTGTAAGTGAACAGAAACGAGTCCTCCTCTATTTAGAAGGGACAATTCCCCCAGGAATTATTTTTTTTAAATTCACACTCGAAATAAAAATTGATTTTTTTTGCACAATTATCATAATGACAACAAAAATTCATGCTAAAATGGGGCAGATTCGAAAATCCCTCTTCTACTAGGTTCTTATGATGAGAAAGAAAAATGGTAGAAACGATAGCAAAATTATTTTTTGTAATTAGTTTATATGATACCATAAATCGCTTTAGACAGCTTCCTTGATTGCATCTACAATTTTTACAACAACTCATAAAAATAACTTCAACGACAGGGAATGCATCACAAAAATAATGATTGAAACAAAATAATATTAAATGCATATGTTTGGTTGTTAAATAAACTGTTAAGAAGACGAAAAGAATCTGTTGCAAGCAGTGTAGGAGTGTAGAATGTTTTATTTCTAAATAATTTTTACGACCAGACTATTACTGATTAACATCATGCAGACCTTAACTGCAGATCTACAATCGAATATTAGCCCATTTAGGTTTTTTGCCATTTGCCAATACATCTGCAATTACGTAGAAACGCAGGTCGCCTACCTAAGCCGATTATGTCTGAACCTGAGATTTATGTGCCTCGCAATGCAAAATGTAACTCGATGCGAGTCCAACGAACGCATAGCCAAGATCAGATGCAGATTTAGAGTTCCATAAAACAATAGGGCCAGTGTAATAAAATTTTCAGAGAAAAAAGACACAATTTGTTTGCAATAAAACAAAAACTATAAAATAATAAAAGCCTGCATTGCAATTCACAATCTCAGGTCACGCCATATTATTGCGTTTTTAACCTTTACGGTAAGAGAAATTACCTATCGGTTCTGTTTTTAACCTTTACGATAAGAGAAATTACCTACCATTTTACCTTTTTTACTATTTGCTTTTTTTTAAATATTTTTGCATTTGCAGTAGTTTTTTTGTGGAGAAACTCAAAATGCTGATGAAATGTGAGTAATGTGAGACAATGCCGACGATGGCAAAAAATCTGCACGTGTCGATCAGGTTCCATGTATAAACTATGACGTCTGAGCGAAAAAAATACACCATCAAAAGCCTAAAATTCTAAAATTACCAGATTTATTTTCATAAAAGAGTTGATTGTTAATATTTTATTCAGAAAAAAAAAGAACCGCAAAACAAAGAACGGTCGCATTTGTCTGATTTTGCGAACGATTGACTTCCGGGTTTAGATAATCTGCAGTTGTTTAGACACGGAAGTACTTTACGAATTTGCGTGGTTGGCATTTTCTTGGCTAACAATGGCTTTCTCCAACCCAAAGACGATCACATGTCAGTTGTCGTGAAAGAGTCAGACGAGACAATTTCGGTGCAGTGCTGCGCTGACAGGTAATCTCCAAACGTAGAGCAGAGCCTATGCAAAAATCGAGTTAGAAACATCCACAAGATATACCCAACAATATAATGTCGCAGACTGTCTCACAGAGGGTATGACACAATGATTAAAGACCTTACCTAAATGGTGAACAGACCTTCGCGTACAAGTTAAGCATCATTTTCGAAAACACAGTTTAAATTTGATAGAAATTAGAAAATATCGAAAATTATTTGCATTTTGGAGGTCATAAAGAAAAATTTAAAAAATTTCAATTAAGAATTTTTAATAAAATTTTATCGATCAACAAAAGCAGACCTCAACAGAAACATGTACTTTAGACACCAACGATTCGGGTCAGCCGACTTTTTACAAATTAATAATAACAACCGAACGGCGGGCATTGATTGCTTTTAGAAACAAATACAAACAAACGATTTCCTGTACAGCCGACATGTTTTTTTTTTCTTCCTGTGCGTTTGTTTGTGTTTCACATCGTGTCTTATTTGACATTTTCGAACAACGGCACAGAATACTGGGAGGGGGTGGGGTGGGGGGGTTAAATTGAACTTATCTAAAAAAAGGAAGAAAGCTATGACAATTCTGCAATTTCGATTAGTCAAGAGGTCCCATGCTACCTCCTTTCCAAGGCTAAAAAGGGAAAAAAAAATTAGGTAAAAAGAAACTTCTTCCATAACGGCTTGGCGACTGTAGATGACGCATCATGGGATGGTGAAAGAAAGCCGCGCGCTCTTACCAAACTAATCAGTCTCTCTCATGTTGCATCGGATTAATGGCGACGTTTTGGAGTGTCTAGACTGTAGACTATCTTAAACCGATGATAAACTAAGAGGGAATAGGGGAAACCAGAAGCAAAAATGAATAAGTGAGACTGGAAAACGGTAAAGACAAAGAGAAAACGATGAAGAAAGAGTAAAACCATTAAGAAAACCTGTTTGCACGATACTCAATACACGGCGGAGGTGGCGATGATGATTCAGCTAACATCGCAACGACCAGATCTACACACAAAAAAAAATAATAATAATAAAAAAATCGAACGTGGAAAAAGTTGCATGGCCAGCTGGAATTTTGCAGTTAATAACACGACCATTTACGGATATTTGTGCTGAAGTCAACATAAGAGATGATGTAGGGACTGACACAAGGCACAAGATCAGAAGTGGAAAACGCGCAACGAATGCAAACATGGACCCATGTGGACACCTTGTGTATGGTCGCATTCGATTGGCTGTATGTGCACGATCGATCCCGTCAATCGGGAATTGGATTATTGCGAAATTATTCAACAACAAAAAAATGCCGCTTTTATGATCAGCAAAAACAAAAAAAATTTAGTTCGTCTGGTGTTGAAAAATTCCGGCTTTTATCCGTCGACTCTAAAAGTTTCCTATTCGCATTTTTTCGACCATATTTTTATGTCACCAAATGTTTATTTTTTTTCTTTTATTAATTTCGATATTTTAACGTTCATAATAGAACTGTTTCTTTGTTAGAACTTTTCTTTGTTATCAGTTTAAACCCATTTTAGACCAGTTTTATTTCTTAGTTTATTTCAATAAACAAATTATTGTGTTGTTTTTATTTGTTTATAAAATTTTGAATACCAATTTTGTTTTGACTTTAATTATTTTTAGCTTATAATTTTGAACATTTTTGAGGAGGTTTTATTTCAATTGATTATAAAATGGCACATAACCCTAAACCTATACATTCGTAGACCAAATTTTAAATAGTTTTGTTTGTGTAAATTTCGTTGACTTAATAATTTCTATTCATTTTAGACCAGTTTTATTTTTAAGTTATTTATAGAACTCAAAGTTTTAGTTTTCAGTTTGAGACTAGTTGACTAGTTCTTATCAATCATCTCTATTCACTGAATTTTTTAAAACTAATTTACGACTGTTTAGAAATTATTCTCTTTTTTCGACCATTTTGCAGATAACTTTTTTCGCAGTTTATTGGTTCTCCCATGATTTATGCCAGTTAACAACATTAAAGTTGAAGTCTATTTATAATCAGTTTTAAGCATTTTGTTAAGAATTTTATTTAATTATCAAAATTTATTTAGATTAGACCAGTTCTCTTTTCCAATTAGTTCGGACTTCCGTTCTTTTGTAAAAAAATTTTTTTAAATGGATTATATATTTTGAAAAGGAATAATTTTTGACCACTTTTGCTTTCACAGACATTTTTGACCAGTTTCGTTTTCAAAGAAATTTTCGACCAATTTTACTATTTTTCACTTTAATTTTTCCTTTATTTTCTTTCGGAGGAAGGAAACATTTATTTTCGACCATATTTTTATCGCCACCATTTTTTTTAAAGTTTATACGGCCTTTATTAGAAGATATAAACCTGAAAAAAAGTTTCCCCTCTAGATAATTTTTGTGATAGCAAATAGATAATACTTTTCTATATTTCTAAAATATTTTAATTATTTTAATGGGAATATGATTCATAAATGATTAAAATAATATTAGACTAGTTTTCCTTTTGGACAATTTTGCAATTCTGACCGAATTTCGACTATATTTTGCTTTTTAACTTTACGTTGACATGATTTTGTTTATTCAGTTTGGCATATGTACAATTTTTGACTATTTTTGATTGCACATAAATTTTCGACCAGTTTTGTATGGAAAGAAAATTTTGACCAAATTTATTATTTTTACGTTCATTTTTTTTTCTTCGTATAAATAGTTTTGCCTGCAAAGAACAACATTCATATGCGACCATATATTTATTTCGTCGAACTACCTTTTAAGCTTTTGTACCGTTTTTAGTACTTGTTTGTTTGCTGATTGATTATCATGTATATTACGAAGCATATTTTAATTAAATTTAATTTATAAATAGTTGAACTAATATTTCGACCAGTATCCCGCTAAAGAATTTTACAATTCTGACAAAATTTCGACCCGTTTTGGTTTAGCCAGTTTGACATATGAACAATTTTCGACCAGCTATTTTAGCTGTCAGGAAACTTATAGTAGAAGCTCCTTTTCATTTTCCCAACTACATTCAATCAAAAGCCTATCCTGCCATGACTTTTATCCAAATTGGACTATTATTATATAAAACCAATCCAAAGCCAAATCCGAAACGAATACCATCAATGAGAAAAGGTTTTGGTTTCTTACGTTTTCATTTTATAAATAATTTATTTCGAAATCAAGATAATTCGGAATAAATTGTTCTGTTTGGTAAGTGAATATATTTCGATATTTATTCATGGATATCCCGTAGACTGGCAACAATTTCATAGAGAATATATACGTTTGTAGTTGTGCGTATGAGAGTGAAGGTTTTTTTTCTCTTTTTGATTGTATTACTGACTAATATTTATAGCGTTTAGTATTGTTGTTGGTGATGTCATGCATTGTGGACTGGATACTATATGTACACCCGAAACGGAAAGGGTCTCTTAACTGCTGTCAGTGTCAAGGACGAGCAAAAACAAAGATGTTCAATGAAAAACGATATTTACGATATATTGTAACGTATCCTGTATTATACCATATAAAAACATAGCCAATATATTAATTTAGGGACGCACACAACACGGGCAGACAAACCACCCATGCAACCCCTATAGAGACGGGTAACAAAGAAGCAGTGGGAAAGAGGAATTCCATTTTCGAGGATATTTTTGCCATGAAATTGATGCGCGCAATTTTTCGCTATTTCGCTCCTTTATGACGTGTCATTTTTCGTTGGCTGCCGTGAATATATTTTGTTATCAGTAGAATTTTCACGTTTATGACTCGCGGCATAAATCCCTTCGTTTCGTTTTCGAGCAACTTCATAAAAATGAAAATGATGAATATTACTACGAGTGAGTGCGAAACGCGAAAGTGATTTGATTCCCCGTTCCTTTTTTCCTGTTTTCTTCGGCTCCTTTTTTTTCTTCGTTGGTTATCCTTGATTTCTATCCTACCATCGCCCAACTTCATTTATCATTTCAGTGTTTGTAGCTCATTTTTTTCACACTAACACTAGCATTTATGTTTTTAGTCTTGTTAACTTCGATTCGGTTTAGTTTTGTTGTTACTTTTAGTCAATTTTCACACTTATCCCTCCCCTTCACCCATTGGTTAATCATGATGGAAAATCATCGTTTTTTTTGTTGCCCCGTTTTGGTATTTTTCACTTACTTTTCGAGGATATCATTTTTATTTTTCCTGAATGGCTTTTCTTCTTCATCTTATATTAAACATCAAGGCTTGATTCCTTTTACTGTCATAACATTTTCTTTTCATATTCGTTGTCGTTTCGTTTCTATTCGTTTTTTTTTCTTCACTCTCATGTCTTTCATTTTATGTCGTTTTTTTTATGGACATAAATTTCTTCGTATATTTATTTAATGAAAAAACCTTTTAGATTTTAACTGGTCAAATATACAATATATACAGAAAATAGCAAAAGAAAAAATTCAGAAAAATTGAAAATATTTAGCATAAAAATAAGAATAATTTTAATAATACGAGTATGAGAGTTGTGAGTGTGGATTAGAAATTATAAAAGGTGAAAAAATGTCAAGGCGAATCGAACGATGAGGACTGAATTTTCGTTATTTTATGATTAATAAAGTCTCAACAAAACAAAAATTAATTTAATCCTGGTTTTTAAGGACTAGCTTTTATATTTTGGTTCGTTTCATTTTTGATTGTTTTTTTTTCTCTTACTTTTTATTTAAAGTAAATAATCTACGAATTATCCTGAAAATATTATGCTCCTTTTAATATTGCTTTCTTAGAAAAGATGAATATTAAAAAAGAGCATAAATCGGAAAGAAATTACTTTTAGATTTTAATGAGTGCATCTTGATGATAAAATAGAGAAAGAGGAAATTTCTTTTAAGTACAGATAGGGTATGATCTGTCCCAGTTGCTTTATACAATCATTTAGAAAACAAAATAATCAGACAATTTTTTGTTAGAAAAAAATTCCTTTACCAACGCACTTTTTTAATAACCTCGGATCCTTCATAATTAATTTTAAAATTTATTTCATATTAAAAAAGATTATTATGAGCGGATATAAATTTTTTATTTCAAGAAGTGCCATATTAATAATTAGATACTTTCTTGAATTTATTATTTTATATAATCAAAAAGAAACAAACCGAAAATAAGAAAAAATCATGGATTTTTTCAAAGAATTTTTAAAACTTTATAATTTTGGTATTTTCAATTTAAATAATAAATTTCTTTGCTGCTGTTGTTGTTATTTAAATGATTTTCTAAACAGTATTTGGACTTTCTCCAAATTGGAAATAAAATTTAAATATTCTTTGACCAATTTTAGTTTAAAAAAATTTGTTTTTCGACGAATCACGTTTTTAAATGCATTTTCGACCAATTTTTATTATTATAAATTTATTATAATTTTTATATTTGGTGTCTGACCATTTTTTTTAATTTTTTCAAAATTGAAATGTTTTTTGACCAGTTTTATTTGCAAATTACACACAGTTACGACCAGTTTGGTTTTCAAACAAATTTTCGACCATTTGTCGTTTTTTGACCGATATTTTTACTTTCTCAAAATTGGAAATAAAAATAGAATTTTTAACCAATTTTCATGTCAAATACATGCATTTTCGACCAGTTCTGCTATCAAATATTTTTTCGACCAGTTGTTTTCAAACAAATGTTCGACCAGTTCTGTTTTCAAATATATTTTGACTATGTTTGGTACCTCACCACTTTTTTTTACTTTCTCAAAAATATGAAGAAAAGGAGAATCATTTTCGACCAGTTCTGTTTTTTTTTAAAAATGTTCGGTACTTTTTATTTTCAAACCAAATTTTTTAAAAACAAGCACATTCGACCAGTTTTATTTTCAAATAAATTTTCGATCAATTATGCTTATTGATCATAATTTTTACTGTCACAAAATTGGAAATAAATTTAGAATTTTACACTATTTTTGTTTTCAAAGGTGTTTTCGACCACGTTTGTTTGACATTCATATTTTGCTTTTTTTTACCAATTATTGTCTGAGCATTTTTTTTATTGTCTCAAAATTTTTCACAAAAGTGGAATCATTTTCGAGCAGTTTTGTTAGCAAAAAATTTTTTTGCCATTTTTCGTTTTCTGACCAATGTTTTTACTTTCTCAAAATTGGTAATAAAATTAGAATTTTAGAACAGTTATGATTTCAAATACATGCAATTTCGACCAGTTCTGTTTTCAAATATTTTTTCGACCAGTTCTGTTTTCAAATATACGAGTATTTTCACCATATTAAGTATCTCATCAATTTTTTTACTTTCTCAAAATTATAAATAAAATTTAAATAATCTTAGACCAATTTTATTTTCAAATAGAAAAGTTTTCGAACAATTTTGTTTTCAATTTTTTTCTTTTGATTACTAATTTTTATTATGTTCGGTGTCTGACCATTTATTTTTATTTTCACAAAATTGGAAGCAAAAGTAGAGACTTTTTTGACCAGTTTTATTTTCATTTACATACAGTTTCGCCCAGTTTGGTTTTCAAACAAATTTTCGACCATTTTTCGTTTTCTGAACGATATTTTTACTTTCTCAAAATTGGAAATAAAATTAGAATTTTAAACCAGTTTTAATTTTCTGTTTTCAAATATTTTAGACCAGTTATATTTTCAAATATATTTTTACCATGTTTGGTAGCTGACCATTTTTTTTTACTCTCTCAAAATTATAAACAAAAGTAGAATCATTTTTGACCAGTTCTGTTTTCAAAAAAATTTTTTACCAATTATGTTTTTTGATTATAATTTTTCGTTTCTTAAAATTATTGTAAAAAAAAATTTGGAATTAGTTTACACTAGTTTTATTTTCAAAGATGCTTTCGACCATTTTATTGGCTTTCCAGATAATTTTTTTGAAATTATTAATTCATTATTTTTAACTTTCCAAAATTGAATACAGAAATGTAATTTCTACAGAAATGTATAAATTGAATACAGAAATGTGAATAATAATTCATTATTTTTAACTTTCCAAAATTGAATACAGGAGGAGGGGTACGGTGATAGGATCTAATATTTATGTAAATAAATTTATTTGAGAAAACGAATAACTGACGAAATACTCAAAGAGAAAAAATCGAAAAACGCGACTTCAGGAATAGAAACGAAAGCATTTAAAAGAGCGTATTTAAAAACGAAAAAGACAAAAAAAAGTTCTTCCATTAAATATATTTCCTCTTTTGTTAAAGAAAAATCTGCTAAAGAAAAGGTAAATTTAAAATTCGATAGCGAAAACAGGTTTCAGTACTTCAAAGAGCCGCCAGGTGTCACCCTCCGCCGAAACTGTTTCGAAATCAAGCCCGCTATTTTTAAATCAATTACGTTTTTAATATTATTTTCGATTACAAACAATTAACGACCCCCGGTGTATTAGGCGGGTTGTTGCTTCTCTATTTTTTTTATGAGTATATAATATAAACGAGCAGATTTATCTGTCCTGTCAACTAAAGCTAGTTACTTAATCAGAGTGAGAGAGAGAGAGAGAGAGAGAGAGAGGGCAGCAAGTTGAAAAGAAGCAAAAATATAGAAAATGTTGGAATCAGAATTCACTTTCTGTGCTATGCTTCCAACCAACTTTAGCACACAAAAAATCAGATTAAGTAAAATACGTAATCGAAAATATTGTACACGAAAAGAGAGAAAATGTGCAACGGGAGGAAAAAATTAATTTAACTCCTAATCAGTTCGTATGCTTGGCGGCGGCAAAGAAGAATACTGAAAACAAAACAAAATAAGAAGAAGAAGAATAGGAAATTTTGAAGTTTCAACATTTTTATTATGTAAATTTGACAGTTTCACAAAGTTTTGCTATATAATAAATTTTTTTTGTTTCCAAAAACCAGAAAAAAAATCATCAAAAATTCAATTTATTCTTTTTTTTATTTGGTTGGAAAAAACGGCATCATCGTTTGTGGTGGATTAAAAATGATTTTTTGGGACTAGTCGAAATAAATCTCGTTTAAATGCTGATCTATTTAATTGAGAAAATAAATTGCCATCTTTTTATTATAAGAGTTTCTGTTGTTGTTGTTTTTGTAGTAGTAATCCACACTATGAGAATAATTAGTAAAAAAGGAAATTAAAAAAAAAATCCCAATCGAAAGCGGATAGTGTATTGCCACATCAGAATTTTCTTCTTCAATAAAAAAAAAAGGTGAATAAAAAATTCGATATTTTTCTATGACATATGATATAACCACGAAAACATCGATTCTTCGACAAATTCAATCAATATTCTTGTAATGCCATAAGATATTGGTTGAAATTGGCCGGGAGGAGGTGCTACTTCCGAGAATATACGTTAGAAGGTGATGTTGATGAGATGCGATGAAATGCGATCAAATTTGATACGATTTGATTTTCTGAAAAGTATTTTTTCTCGTATCTTTTTCAAAAATAAAATTTACTATTCAGATTTTTGTTTTGAATTTTTATTTTGGATTCTTTTTACAATACAACAAAATTGAATGATTTTGAAAAGAAAATCTTTGTGGTTTTTTTTAATACAAAATCAGTGTAAAATATAGAGAGAAAAAAATTTGGGAAAAAATTGATATTGTAGAGGAGAGTTAAGGAGAGCTGCAACAACTTAAAATCAGATCGATTTAAGTATAAATAAGTGATAGTACAGGAATTTTTATTTTTTAATGAAAAATTTTGAACATATTTTTTTGTTTGTTTGGATAAATAAAGAAAAATCAAAATTAATTTCGAAAATTAATCTAGTATTTCCAAAACAAATTTATAAATACTAACTTTTGACATTTGCTATCAGCGCCATTTTGTAATTTTTAAATGACGCCATTAACGTCAGCCACATTTCATATCTTATATGATGAAATGTCAAATTATGCGCAGCTTTAAACTGTCAAATTTGTTTTGCGAAAAAGCCAGAAAAACTTAATAAATTTTGCTCATATGGATTTTGAGAAATCAATAAATTTTGGAGACACTTTGGAGTTTTTTCTTATTTTAAAAACAAATCATGGAAATTTTGAAGAAAATTTTAGCGATTTTAAAGTATTTTTTTTCAAAGTAAAATTGAAGACATTTTTAGATAATTGAGAATATTCATATTTTGTACAATTTAACTACAAACAACTTATTTAAATATTTAGGAAATTCCTAGGAAAATTCAAAAAATAGTTATTTTAAGAAGATCACTGTCATTGGATAAATTAGAAAAATCTTTACAAAATGTGGAAACGCTTTTACCGTCAAAAAAAAAAATTTTTTCAACCAAAATTTTGGAGTTTTTTAAAATTTTTGTTTTTAAATTTTTCAGAAAACTTTTTTGAAATAAAACCAAAAATATTTTAAAGAGCACTAGTTCCGAAAAATACAATTGTAAATTTTTTCAGAAGAATTGAAATGTTTCGGAACAAATAAAGGACATTTACAAAAAAAAGGAGCACAATCGAAAAAATATTTCTCTCTTTTTGACCGGTTTTTTGGTAGCAACTAAAAATCACTCCACCTTTCGAATGATTCCGTCTCTTGTTCTTTTTTTTAATTTAATTATAAATTCGGGAGTTTATTTCCTATTAGCAACCCAAAATACATCCCTTTTCCTTCTCCCAAATATGTTTTTTTTATTCCAATAATAATAATTTTCCGTTGGATTTAATAGAGCAAAAAAAAAATGTTCGTATGACATTCTTACCAAGATGACCTGTGGCATTTTTAATGATCCAAAACTTGTGCAAAAAAATTATATCCTTTTTCGATTACGTACCTAGAAAGAGAAGAAAAATAAAATTTAATTAAAATGATTAAAGAGAAAATATAAATTTTTTTCGACGATTGGTTTTGTTTTTGTTCAAATTATTTTTTTTTTGTTCAAATTCACAATCGTTCAAATTTTTCAATACAAATGCAAATTCGAAAATTTAGTTCAGCCAATAAGGATACAAATTTCCTTGAATTGAAGTTGAAAACTATTGGCGGAATATTGACAATTATTATGCATTATGGAATGTGCCGTGCCAACAGTGACAATTTTCGAGCGCAGTCGGACATTTTCTGAAATTTCACTTCTGATTTAATATCCTTTTTGGTTGTATTTTTTTGTTGTGATTCTTTTGTATTGAATCCTAAAATCCTGCAAAAATATATAAAAATTTCGGTTTTTACACCATGCACTTTGATGCTTTTGCAAAAATCCCAACGAGAATCTTTAAAATTTTCCATTTTTATTTAATTTAAATTTTGTGGATTCTCTTCTTCTTTAATGAAGTTTTTTTTTTGTTTTTTTTAGGTATTTTGTATTTATTTTTTTTGTTTTGAAAAGATTTTTGTGACAATTCTGAATTCGATTTTCACAAAAATCGACAATTTCGAAAAAAATAATTTGACAAAAAAACCCTGAAAAAATAGGAAAAATGAACTTCGAACAAATCTAACAAAAAAGCCAATAAAAAATTCATACAAATTAACAAAAACAAATTATCTTTTTTTACATGAAATGAAAAATTTTTATGTTTTTCTTTTTATATTTAATTGAAGTTTTCCAATTTTTTCTGAAACTTTAATTTAAAATTGCTTTTTAAAGAAAGCCTGAAAAAATTAATTTTTCTTTTAAGAAAAAAATTTACTGTTAGAATCATAAAATTTCAGAAAAAAAAATGGTTTCCATTTAAAAGCAAAAATGCAGTAAATATAATTTGGGCTAAAATCATTTTTCAGTAAAAAATTGGTCTAACAAAATATTTTAATAAAAAAAAAATTGGTATAGTGTTCTTAGCGAAAAAAATTCGTCTAAAAAAATTTTAACCAAGGAATTGGTCTAACAAAAAAAAAGTCACCAAAAAATTTGGTCTAACAAAATAAAGGTCACCATAAATATTGATTTAATAAAAAAGATTTCAGCAAAAAAATTGGTCTAACAGAAAATATTTCAGCAAAAAATTTGGTCTAAAAGAAAATATTTCAGCAAAAAATTTGGTCTAATAAAAAAAGACCACCAAAAAATTTGGTCTAAAATCTGTTCTAAAAAATATTTCAACAAAAACAACTTTGGTCTAAAGAAAGAAATATTTCAGCAAAAAATTTGGTCTAACAGAAAATATTTCAGCAAAAAATCTAGACTAATAAAAAAAATTTGGTATAAAAAAAATATTTCAGCAAAAAATTTAAAATATTTGGTCTAAAAAGAAATATTTCAGCAAAAAATTTGGTCTAACAAAACAAAGATCATCCGAAAATTTGGTGTAACAAAAAAAATTCACCAACAAATTTGGTTTAATAGAAAATATTTCGACAAAAAATTTGGTTTAACAGAAAATATTTGGTCTAAAAAGAAATATTTCAGCAAAAAATTTGGTCTAACAAAAAAAAGATCACCCGAAAATTTGGTGTAACAAAAAAAATTCACCAACAAATTTGGTTTAACAGAAAATATTTCAACAAAATATTTGGTTTAACAGAAAATATTTCACCAAAAAATCTGTTCCAACAAAAAATATGTCAGTAAAAAAATTGGTCTAACAAAAAAAAATTTCGTAAAAAGGTGTTCTCAGCAAAAAAAAAAATCGAAATAAGGTAAAAGTAAATTTAATTTTCTTAAAGAATAAATTATAAAATCAACAAAAAAACCAAAAAATTTTCATCCTTCGAAATTAAACAAACGTTAATCAATCGAAAAAAACGCACGAAAAAACTATCCCAGTTGATAAATGAATATTTATATTAGAAAAAAAAGTGTAGGGCATTGGTGAAGAGGGTGTGACTGAGCAATAGCCTAAACAAGGTAAAGAGGGGAAAAAACAGGAGAGAAAACCAAAAATTTATGTTAAAGATTTTTCCGAAAAGACATTTTTAAAAACAAACAAAAATGTACAACCCAAAAAAAAAAAACCAAAACGGCTGTCGATTTTTTCAAAGGACACGATTTAATCCCAGTCAATTTTCTGAAAATGTCCTTAAAACTGTTCAGTTGGTTCGGTTTGTTACGCTTCGGCCACCAATGAAAAAATAGCCAATTTTTTTCGAATTTAATTAATCTTCTTTATTTTCTTGTTTTCTCATCAGAAAGCTCTTTTTCACTTGTATTAAATGTGCTACGATTAACAACCCTACGCCTCACCCACGCTACCTTTAATAACTAGCGTTCTTTCCTTCTTCTTCGAAGAGAACGAAACTTTTTACCATCATTCCTGTCCATACAGTTTCAATAGGAAACATGACAATTCTAATGCAATAGTATCCTGTAAGGTAGCACACCAACAAGTCCATTTCAAGTAGGCAATATACAAGAAAAGAAAAATAACAACTAAAACAGAAGAAATTTAACGAATAATCCCCGGCCGCGTGCAGTCAGTAAAATACTTAAAATTACAAACGATTTACCTCTATTTTTTTAGTTAAAAAAAAATTACCCCAAAAACCATCCCCTCTCGTTTATTTAGAATTCATAAAAAATTACTGACGATAAATATTTACGAATTCCCCGTCAAAATAATATGAAAAAGTTTCGTTAAATTAATTTTATTTATAATTTTATTTGTTTTTACTAATTTTTATTATTTATTTTGAGATTTTCCATGAGTTTTTTTTCGAAAATTTTTTCTCAGAAATTTGCCGCCATTTTCGAAAATGATGAGCATTTTTCGAAAAAAATCTTTTTTTCGAAGATTATTTTTATCCTAATTTTTTCACACCCAGAATTTTTTTGCTTTATAATTTTTTATTGTCTTCTTAAAATTCATTTCTGTTAGATTAAGTTTTTTTTTTGGAATTTTCGAAAGTTCAATTATCGTCAAAAATTTTGCAAAAAACAAAATTTTCATATTGCAAAAATTTTAAAGAAAGAAAAATTACAAAAAAAAATATTAAATTTTGAACCCAATTCTTGCTCATCCTTTTCGAGTAAATTTTTCATGTGCTTTTATTCCCGACATACTTTGAGGCCAATCGACAAGTGAAAATGACTTTATTGTCAAATCTTGTCTTTACAAAATCGATGTTTTCGCGAGATGTTCTGTACAGTAGCGTCGTCTTACTGGAAGCACAAGTCGTCCGGGGCCTTTGTCTGCCATATTTTCACAGAAACAAATCGTTGAATATTAACTGTAATGAGAGCTTCGGCATCATTTTTGAAAGAAATAAGGACCGACGATAACGCCTGCAGGAGTACGTACAAGCCCTTCCAAATATTCATAGTGCACCCTTGTGGGTTTATCTCACATCAATTTAGCTGGCTAAAAAAATCATTTACGCCAAAAAAACAACCGTCATCAATCATTATCGAAGTAAATTTGCACAATTCGGATGAACGAATGACACACTTCTTAACAAACTTTGACAGATGACAGCTAGTTTGACAACTAACCCTAGCGGAATTTCTAGCAAACTCAAAGCGCACAAATCGATATTTTTCATTTATTTTTTTGTCCTTAATTTTGGGGGTAAAAACTTTAATATTTTTTTGTAGTTTTTTTTGTTGTGCAAATTTCACTTTGATTTTGGTAATTTTTATTATTTTTCCTGTCAATTAAATTTTTTGGTTAATTTTTGTTTGCGAATTTTTTGTTTAATTTCATTTGAGTTTTTGAATTTTATTTGGATTTTACCTTTTTGCGTATTTTGTTTTCATTTCAAGAACATTTTTTTTCGTTAATTTTTAAAATTTTGACCAAAAAAAATACACAATTTTGATGAAAATGTTCAAAAATTTTGATAGATAAACTTTTTGAAAGTTCAACAATGAGAACTGGATAATCTAGGTGGAGAGTCATGGGATGGGGACTGGGGGATATTGGTTGGTATTTTGTATAAACGAAAACTAATGTCGGAAATATGTCCGGAATATCAGACGGAAACCATTAACGACAATTTTACTAGTGATGACAAGGACTAATTGAAGCACTACTGATGCTATTCGAAACCTCAATGGTGGTTTTTGGGTTGTTAGCTTTTAGTCCATCAGTGAATGTGGTAATCCCGATGACATTTGTAATCTGAACAATGAACTCCGTTCTCGTTGGCCAAAAATTTTATTGCAAACAAAACTGGGGCAGTTATAGTCTCAGAAATAAGGCAACTGTAGCTGAAAAGTCTTTTGCAGACAGCATGCAATCGCAGTGAGAATAATAGTCTTTATGGAGGCGATCTGACAGCTCCAGCTCCAGTAATGATTATAGATACTCGTAAGAAGTTATTACAGTCGAAATTGGTGCAATAATTTTAATTATGAATAAAATTGCTACTCTTTAGTCGTTCGATGGACACGTGGTGTCGTGGCAAAAAGGATACGAATTTATGGTGACGTGGCAGAAGAAGAGATAAACTAGAACGACTGGTAATAAGGATCAAAAATTGATCGATAACAAGAGCATGCGGAAAGCCTAGATTTGATATTCGTTGGTAGTAGGGAAGCGAGCGGATAGTAAATGTAATTGCGATTTTGGTTTTTTGCCATAAAATATTCCAACTCTCCAATTTCGTAGAGTTTCTATTACCACCACCAATAATGAATTAGTTGTGAAAATTCCATCATGATTAATGTTAGCCAATCGGTAAACGTCAAATATTCTATTAGCTGTCATAGTAAATGTGATTCTTTTACTACATCGCCTTCTTGTGGGAAAAATTTATCCATTTTGATTTGTGAACCTTTAAGTCGTTTAACTATTTTTTATAGTCTATTTTTTCTTTCGCCTTCTTCTCATGACCATTCGCCCAAAATGAAAACAAAATAAACTAAATAAGAATTGAACAAAAATTTAACAAAATCGAATGGAATGAAAATAATTTGTTAGAGAAGTGACCACTTATGTCAATGTTGGAAACACTGACACAAGTAATAGGAAAATGATAAGGAAGGAAGAAAAAAAAAAACTAAAACTGCCAAGCAATGACAAATTAGATGGCTGATAGTGAATACAGAAGAATGTGAAGAGTTCAAGGGTCCTAATGTGAACTCAAGCGGGAAAAAGACGAATCCAGGATGATGATCACAATGTAATGTAACCTAATTCAGGACATTTCCATTTCGAAGATGAGCAAAAACGTCAGAGAAATGATGCTGGAAAAACATTAAAACCACCGCCCAGAATTAAAGACAGCAGCAAGAAGAGGAATTAATGTAATAGAAATGATGCAAGAAAAAATCTAATACAGATTATTTTATGTCGCCCACCCTTGTTGCGGTAGCTTTCGTTTGCAAGTAAAGTCGGAAAAATTCGAACAGGGACCGACCGTACCGGCAGAACAGGACAACAGACGCAGTGCAAGAGAACAATTTTACTAAGTCGATTTTTACATATTTAGAATGACCAGAAGGTGGAAATGGGTGGCAGGAGGGGGTTGGGGGTTTAGGTTGATAAGAAATGGAGACACTTGACTTTCTGACTTTCTAACCGCAATAGACGAGAATGTGTGGAGTATGTGACCTCGACGCCGCACCCACATTACAATTCGAAATTGTTACATATTCGCACTAACTTGCATCCTTCGCTCCCAAAACTGCCCCAACCCCACACCAAATATCCGATTTTGCCGATTGTAAGTTTTTCTGTCTGTCATCGCCATACGAACGTATCAACCACCCTCCCCCCCCCCCCCTCCACCCGTAACCAAAAACCAATTTACTTTTGTAAGGTTGACAACTGACCACATTCATTTTGGGTTATGCTACGGGGCGAAGAGATCAAACCGGAGCGAGCTATTACTCCCCAAAAATATAGGCACGCACACATAATAAGAATCGTGATTTGTAAAGAAAGAAGGTCAGGTCAATTGCAATGCCACCAACAACAACAAAAAAATAAAAAAAATTTAAAATGAAAATTTTTACAATTTTGTCTTTTGTTGCATTTATTTTCCTTTTTGCAGTAAGCCCAACGCTTCTTTAGGGTGTTAATAGTTATTTCCGGTAGAACATATGCTAAAACAGGAAAAATAATATTA
The DNA here is from genome assembly GCA_958298945.1 of Atherix ibis. Lineage (NCBI taxonomy): Eukaryota > Metazoa > Arthropoda > Insecta > Diptera > Athericidae > Atherix > Atherix ibis. The sequence continues at coordinate 23,543,336 of OY282610.1, read as the reverse complement.
ATTCCTGCCGCACTCCAAATCCCATTCTGATAATTAATAGTTATTATAATGGCATAACACTATTTCTTGACGCAGATTGGCGGATTAGAAAAATACTACCCCTAAACTGCTGAATTCGAATATTTTTGCTATAACATTTTAAGAAGAAAAATTGAATATTCCTATTCCAAAGATAATAATAACAGTAAAAACCATTAAACTTGAAAATATGTAAAGAGTTTCAACTTAATTTGCCCAAAAACTATAAATAAAAATGGCGCGAAAATTGTTTTCCGCCATTTTTTTTTCTCAACAAAATTAATTTTATTAAAAGTTTCCAATTCAACCAAAACTATCGGGAATTACTATCCGCAATGTGATATTATACATCGTAACATTAAAATTCAACAGTAACAAAAAAAAAAATAATAATAAAACAACAGTCGACAGGAAATCTTACATCGCCACCGCCCGTCCCCACCCCTCGAGGCTACTGAACGTCACTGCAAAGAATATAAAAAATTTTAACCTATCTCGGTCTCTTGTCATTCTTCACTTTTTTTTGGTTATTATTTTTCGCATCTCGCTTTTTTTTTAAATCTATTATTTAATGAGCTTTGGGAATAGAATTTTAAGGAAATGAGAAGTTAAAAAAAGGACGAAGAAGAAAAAACAAACCGAAACAAACAACAACAAAAAAAAAAACGAAGAAAAAGTTGTCAAATTGAAAAGAAAACTTTTTTCTGTCTTCGATGGGTTTTTCAAGTCTATACCTTCGAGACGTATTTGTCGAAAAAGGCGAAACTTTACCATGTAGGCAGCAGCCAGCCGCTAGGGGGTTTAATGTCGCGCGTGTGAAAATGTTGCGCAGCGCATTTACAGCGGTTAGTGACAGCGGTAAGAAGAGGAATGCCAGCGGATAACACGCTTGTCAGTGGCGCTTTTTTACTTTTCTATTATTTTTTTCACCTTCAAAGTTTCAGATTTTTTTCAATATTTTTGAGTTGATTTTGATATTTTTTAAAAATAGTTTTTTTAAGGGGTTTCTTAATTTAAAACAAAATTCGCAATTGCATGAAAATATTAAATGAAAAAAAAAATTGGATCTAGACAGCATATTTAAAAAAAAAACGCTTTTTCGGTAAAATACCGCCAGGTGTCATTAGGAATAATGAAAATAAGCAAAAAAATACCGCAAGGGGGCGTTATTCATACGCAAATCAGATGCAAATGACATTTTAAATACGTCAAATTAAAATATCGCCAGATGGCACTGTTTTTAATCGACTATATTTTAATTTCGAAATTAATAATGAAATTCAATTAATTTGAAGGTTTTTGCTTAGTTGTTCGGGGAAAAATATTTAGAAATATTTAAATTAAATTTGAAATCGTAAAAATCTTATCTACTCACACTTAGATTCAAAAACGTTAGGACAGATAGCATTTAAGAAAATCAGTTTTTTTCGGTCAAATACCGCCAGGTGTCATTATGAGTATTAAAATCTATAATAAAAAAGCCGCTAGATGGCAATATTCATAAGCAAAATCAGATGCAAATGATATTTTTAACATGTTCAATGGAAATATCGCCAGATGGCATTACTAATGCACAATATTATTCTTATATTGTAAGATGGCAGCACTGTTTTTGAGTGCATATCCCGCTACACTGAGCGCATAATAAAAATTATTTTTTCCGTCAAATACCGCCAGGTGTCAATATGACTATTAAAATCCATAAAAAAATCCGCTAGATGGCACTATTCATACACAAAATCAGATGCAAATGACGTTCAATTAAAATATCGCCAGATGGCATTACTAATACGCAATATTATTCTTATATTGTAAGATGGCAGCACTGTTTTTGAGTGCATATCCCACCAAACTGAGAGCATAAACATCCATTGATGAATGTCCGCTTTCGTTGTTGTTTGAAGCGGATCATCACGCCGGGACCAAGACCAGTTTCACGTCATGAATGGTTTAATGATCAATAATCAACCTTGGTTATCCTTCTTCCTAACCAAGGACCTTCGTTGAATGGCACTGACACTTTTGTAGACCATTCTTACCATTAACTTTGCGCAACTTTTCACAAGCTTGACGTGCGTTCTTCTCTTTACTAATATATTGTTGTAAAATCCATAAAATATAAACAAAACGGATCAATTTTATTTTAAAAGTAAACCTTAAACTATCAGCTGTTAAATGACATAATAATAACTTTAGTTATGACTTTTCCCAGAACCCACAAATAGATAAGTTTTGTTGATTTTTTAAATGCATAACCAAAGAGGAAATACAATTTTTGTGCTGATGGCACTTTTAATACATTCAATATAAAAGAGTCCACCAGTTGGCATTGCTAACAAATATATTTGATAAACTACCGCCAGATGGCATGTTTAATCAACAATATATTCTGGAAATGACGCTAGATGGCATTAATAACATAAATGGAACTACAAATTATCAAATCATATTTTATGAACAATATGATTACTTTAAAAAAAATATTCTATATTTTTTGTTGTTGTTATAAATTCCATATTTTTCCATTTGATTTTTTTCTTTTTGTTTGCTGTTTTTCTTTAGTGTAGAGAAATTTTGTTCATTACTATTTATTATATTTTATGTTCATTTGAATTCTGAGCATAAAACTTATGAATTGAATTCAATTTGATTCAGACTAATTGTTATCGATCGAATTTATATGTTCAGATAAGGTTCGTAGGTGGGTGAGTAGGTAGGTAGGTAGGCAGTATTCATTTTGTTATTACGAACATTATTTTTACTATGATTTTTTTTAAATATTTTTTATGAAGTTTTACCTTTTATAGACGATGGTAAGCTAATGTAAATAATGTAAATTATATTCATTCGTAAACGTGACTAATACTTATGCTCTTAGCCTGATATGTTTATCGTTAAATATTGATTTTTCAAGCAGTTGATAGTAACTCTAGCATGTTCGATTAATTCTTATGAATTTTACATTTTTTTCAATGTTGTAAGTATGTAAGTAAATAGAACGAAATAAACTCGATTCTACAGTTGAGCAAAATATTAATCGTAATATTAATTTGTTCGTAAAGATGAAAAAAAAATCCCAGAAACTTTCTTTCATGGAGAATTTACCTTTTGCTGGTATTTGTTATTAAATTTAGTTTGGAGTTTTTTTTTTCAAATTAAACTTAAAAAAATAATTGTTAATAAACTGAGGTATTTTGAACGTTTGTTTGTGCGAATCTCGAATGTAGGGTTTTGTTTTCATTAAAAAAAGGGAATATGCCATTTTTTTCAATAATGATATAAGAAACAAAAAACGGAATATGGTAAACTATTGGCCTCATAGAAATCATTCTGTTTACAAAAACTTTACACTTAGACCTTAGAAACTGAGATTTAAATGTAGGGTCTAAGTAAAGAAAACTATGGCAAAGAATTTATGATTTAGCAAAAAGTTTGGCAATGTATCTACGATCTAAGTGAGGGGTCTGAGTAACAACAAATTCGATAAGGAATGTAAGACTTTTTTACGGTCTAAGTAAGAAGGCATTAGGCTAGGAATCTATGATCAAAGTGTAGGGTCTGAGGTACAAAAATGTCGTCAAAAAAGTTACGATCTAATTTTAAGGTTTAAATTACAAGAAATGTAAAAAATGTATAGGGTATAAATACGAAGACTTAATGTTTTGGAAGGAATCTAAACCCAAATTGTTGCGTCTAAGTACCAAAAATGTCCGACAAGGACTCTGATATAGGGTCAAAAAAAATTGTCAAAAAAGCTTATATCTAATTGTAGAGTCTAAGTTATAAGAAATCTAAAAAAATTATAGGGTCTAAGTAGCAAGATATTAAACAAAGAATCTCTGCCCAAAATGTGGGGTCTAACTAAAAAAATGTACAAAAAGTACTCTGAGATCTAATTGTAACATAAGGTCTGAGTTCAATAATTTTTTCGAAAAGGAATCGAAGAATTTTTATAGGGTCTAAGTTACAAGATGTTATGCTAGGATCTAAGCCCAAAGTGAAGGGTCTAAATTACAAAAAGTTCGACAAGAAATCTACAATCTAATCATAAGGTCTAAGTTGCAAAAATGTTGTCAAAAAAGTTAATATCTTATTGTAGGGTCTAAGTTACAAAAATTTTGCCGAAAAGAAAGTAACAATTTTTTAAGAGTCTAAGTAACAAGTTATTAGGCTAGGAATCTAAGCCCAAAATGCAGGGTATTATTAACAAAAATGTCCGACAAGAAATCAACGATCTACCATAATTATAAGGTCTAAGTTATACATTTTTTTTAAAACGGCTTAGATCTAATTATAAGGTCTAAGTTATGCATTTTTTTTAAAAGGCTAAAATCTAATTGTAGGGTCTAAGTAAGAAAATTTTTTTCAAAAAGGAACCTAAGATTTTTTTAGGGGCAAAATATTTGGCAAAAAACAAACTAAGTTTGTAAGGTCTAAGTAACAAAAATGTTCGAGAAACTTTTCTTTTAAAAATAATATCGTCTATTTCATTTTCTTTGGGTTGTATTTACTCTCATTTGATCTGTTTTCTAATATATAGAAAATATTTTCCATAAATTCAAAAACATTTTTAGAGTATGAGTCTAAGGTCTAAGTAATAAAATGTTTTACTGAGGTTAGATTTTCCCATACACCAAAGCAAATATATTTTTCTTAATACAAAAATGGATAATATTTCCTTCTGTCTGCAATTTTTTCTTGGTATCTTCAACCGCGTTTATAGTTTATTCTTTTCATTTTTTGGCAAAACGTAAAAAAGGAATTCTCCAAATTTGTCTATTCAACTCCTTTTTCGTATACCTTGTACTATATGCCATTATCGTTTCGTGCGTAATTCGCTATTTTCATACCACCAATCCCACCTATGAGTAAGAATCTGATTTCATGCATACACGTTCGTATAGATGTGTTTATGTAAAGAATGGAGGTCCCAATCCCACTGTACACACGCAATCACAATTCGACATACGTCTGCACACATTGTACCTGGTATGTAATAAATCAGCTTACATGATTTAATATCGCATTAAGATTAGAGAATTCCTAACGTCATAACATATTCAAATAAATCGATTGGAATTTATTGAGCCGCGCATATTTTATTAAATATGAACGAATGCGTGCCAATAATTGAAAGGGTGTACACCCAACCGGTTGTCGAGTGTATACGTATACGAATCCCAAGCTGAACGTACGAGGAAGGATGGTATGAAGTAATGCTCTTAGGGAGACATACGATATTTGCTTATAGAACTTTCGTCATAACTTATACTTACATTCCTCCATAATGGAACAGGTGGGGGATGACAGGCAGCCAAGGGATGGCGAAGCGAATCAGAAAATCCAGGCAACATCTTGATTTTCATACACCAAATACGAAATACGGATTGGGCAAAGAAACGAACGAGAAAATAAGACAAAGTGGAAGGGATACTTCAAAGGATGTGAAAAAGCGTCGAATAGCCGGTTGGGGGGGGGGGGGGGTGGCAGATTATAGTGGTGGCCATAAGTCAATTCAATCAAAAGTAATATTCAACGAGTTTATGTGTGTGCCACTTCGCCCACACAAACACGCATGGTCTTTTTTACAGTTGCGGGTATTTTGGCAAAAATGGAGGCCATTACGGCTTTTTCGTATGCGTCGGAATTTTGAGGATTTTTTGAAAAACAAATTTCTTTAATTTCAATTTTTAAACGTTTTTTTTTTAAAAATATTTTTTTAAGTGTCCCTGTAATTTTTTTGTTGAAAAATATAAAGTTTTTAGCTTTTTTTTATTCTAAGGTATCTGAAGCAAGTAGCAGAGGTCATTTTATAGTGCCACGACCGTGCGGCGAAGATTTTTGATATTTTTTAAATAGTTTGGAAAATTTTTCTAATCGTTTTTTTTTTCATTGGTGCAAATTGACTTTGGAATATTTCAAAAATTCCAACAATTTAAAAAACAAAAAAAATTTTTTTTCCTAATTTTTCGCCATTTTTTTTTTAAAAATTTCTAATTTTTATGGGCTTTTATTTATTCGAACTTTTTCTAATCGCTTTTTTTTTTAAACATGCCGCCAATTTTTTCGAACATTTTAGAAAATTTTTCAAATTTGCTTTTGAGTTTCTCCGAAATTTTTTAATCCATTATTTTCAAATTGAATTTTTTACAGCATTTTTTCGTATCCTTCTGATATATTGGTCCCGGAATTTTGGTATCCTTTTGATACGGTGGCCCCAGTTTTCGTATCCTTTTGCTCAATTGGTCCCAGAATTTTCGTATACTTTTACTCAATTGGTCCCAGAATTTTCGTATACTTTTGCTAAGTTGGCCGCACATTTTTGTATCCTTTTTAAAAATCGGTCCGGCATTTTGTTCTCCTACTGATGCGTTGGCCCCAGGACTTTCGTATCCTTCCGATAAATTGGTCCCAGAATTTTTGTATCCTTTTGCTCAATTGGTTCTAGAATTTTCGTATACTTTTGCTAAATTGGCCCCGGGATTTTGCCCTCTTGCTGATGCGTTGGCCTCAGGACTTTCGTATCCTTTCGATAAATTGGTTCCAGTATCATCGTATTCTATTGGTAAATTGGTCCCAGAATTTTCGCATCCTTTCGATAAGTTGGCCGCAGGTGTTTTGTATCCTTTTGCTAAATTGGCCCCGAGCGTTTCGATATTTCGGCTTCAGGATTTTTGTAGCAATTTTCGCTTTTTGTAATTTAAGCCTCAACATTTTGATCACAATTTTTCAGATTGAATTGTTTACACGAATTTTTTAATCGTTTTTTTTTGGTTTTCCTTTCAAAACTTTTTTATTTTGATTCTAATTTTTTTTTAAAATAATTTTAAACTTCTTCAAGCAGTTTGCAGCCGATTTTTTTTTGAGTCTTTTTTCCCAATTTTTTTTTTATTAAATTTATTCTTAATTTTTTAATTTGATTGCACATTTGTATAAAATTTTTCTTGAAAAATTTCAATTTTTTACAAAAAAAATGGCGAATTTTTTTAAAAATTTTTTTAAAATAAAATCAATAAAATAAAACATATTTTTACGTTTTCAGTTAATTTTGTCCTTCTTGGTAACATAAAAGTTATTATGCTGAATATCAAGTAATTTTTGCCATAAAATTGATCCCAAAAAGATGTAAGAAAAAGGTTTTCTTTGAAATTTCCACAATAAATCAACAAAAAAAAAAAGGATTCCCACAAGAAATTTACTAGCTTCTCTTATATTTTTGGCTTAAAGATTGCCGCAAAAAAAAAAACACGGACTAACAAAAATTTGCCAATAAAAATTAAGAAAAAATAACATGAAAAATTGACGACAATAAAAAAAAACCCCACAAATTGGAAAAAAATCAGCCAAAAATCTAAATAGATCGGCGGCATCTGTTATTAAATTCCATCTGTTTTCATGGGAAATTTATTCATTTTTATTTTTATAGATTTTCATTTAGTTTAACATCCTCGGTTAATCTTCATTTGTATACACAAACTCGACTGTGTATCGATAACGGAACAACAATTCTACTCCACACTTTGTAATATTTTACTTCCGGAAAAGCCTAAAAAAAGAAAAGAGAGCGCTGCAAATGGGCAAAAATACACCGAATAAAATAATGTAAAAAGAAAAAATCAATAAAATTCTCTGGTCGAAAATGGAGAAGGAAAAGAACAAAAATCCCCCACAATGGGAGGAGAGCATAAACATTTTTCCGCTATGCTATGTTTACGCAAAAGTCGTCGTGCCACTATTCGGGGATAAGTAAGCGGACGTGGAATAAGACCGGAACGGAGGTGGATGCACGCCATGGAAAATAGCCGAAATGGGCAAATTTTAATGCTTCGTCACTTTCTGGATAAACTCTCGGAAATTTTTTTATTTCAAAATGAAAAATCTACCCTACCACCCGTGGACCTCACCCAATTCACCACCGTCACTGCCCAAAACACCAGCTCGCGTACACTTCCGTTTTTCCATAGCATTTTGGCAATAATTTTCGTTTCATCGGCTCTGAGACATAAGCTGATGTTCAGGTCCACCGCGTGTGTATGGAAGGGAATATTTTCCCATTAGCCCACCCCTCACCGATGCAGATTCTCATCCGCTTTCAAAGCATTTGTTACTCTCTTCCGATCACCGTCGTACAACCTCCACCAGTCCCCCTTCAACCAACCCAAAGTTGTACTGTTATTTTTGTTTATTGTCTATTCTGCGGTTAATATCTCAACTGTCAATCAGAGCTCCCTTAATCTTATGATCCGGACTGATGAGACATCGAAAGTGTGTCCGAAACTAATTGCACCCCACCACATGGGGTATGTGCACAGTGGAGAAAATCATTACTTTAAAAATAAATTTCACCTATTTTAGTTTTTTTTTCTATAATTATAAAAATTTTCAACAATTAGTTCCATTATTTGGCAACATCGCATCTAGTACGCGACGGTCTTACGTTCGAAACCAACTCGTCAAAAGAACGAAATGCCTTTTGTTGCCGCTAACTGGGCTGACTTCGTATCCTTTTAGTAAATTGGTCCCAGGATTTTTGTATTATTTTGATACTGTGGCCCCAGGATTTTTGTATCCTTTTGGTAAATTGGCACCGGGATCTTCGTATCCTTTTCCTTAATTGGTCCCGGAATTTTCGCATGCTTTCAATAAATTGGCTCTAGAATTTTCGTATCCTTTTGCTAAATTGCACTCAGGATTTTCGTATTCTTTTGCTAAATGACACCCAGACTTTTCCTATCCTTTTGCTCAATTGGTCACGGAATTTTCCTATCCTTTCGATAAATTGGTCCCGGAATTTTCGTACCCTTTCGCTATACGTGTATTGGCCCCAGAATTTTCCTATTCTTCCGATGAATTAGCCGTAGGGTTTTCGTATCCTTTTGCTAAATTGAACTCCGAATTTTCGTATCGTTTTGCTAAATTGTCCCCAGGTTCTTCGTATCCTTTTACTCAATTGGCCCCAGGATCTTCATATCCTTTCGATAAATTGGTCCCGAAATTTTCGTATCCTTCCGATAAATTGGCCCCAGGATTTTCGTATCCTTTTGCTCAATTGGTCCCGAAATGTTCGTATGCTTCCGATAAATTGGCCCCAGGATTTTCGTATCCTTTTGCTCAATTGGTCCCAGAATTTTCGTATCCTTTCGATAAATTAGCCCCAAGATTTTCGCATCCTTCTCTTACGGTGGCCCCAAAATTTGTGTATCTTTGGATCCAGAATTCTTGCAGCCTTTTTCTAATTTTTTTTTGTTTCCTTTTAATGCGGTGGCCCCAGAACTTTAGTATCATTTTACCAAATTGGTCCCGGGATTTTCGTATCCTTTCGATAAATTGTCTCCGAACGTTTCAATATTTCGGCTGAAGGATTTTTGTAGCAATTTCCGTCTTTTAAAATTTTAGCCTCAACATTTTGTTCGCAAATTGCTTTATTTAAGCATATTTCCTTTAGGATTTAAGCATCAATTTTTCAATTTTGATAATTCGACGTCAAGATTTTTTTAAAACTAATTTTCACATCAGAAACTTTTAAACAATGTTCGTCACCATAATTAAATTATTTTTTTTTGGTCAGAGATAAATTTATTGATCAGAAAATTTCAGTTATTCCAAAAAAAAAAATTGTAGTAAAATGTTCAAAAATAAAAAGCTTATTTTAATAAAAAAATATAACGAGAAAAAAAAGCTAAAAGAAGGAGTAAAGCTGCTTGCTCAACAAGGATTATAAATGAATTTCGATTCATGGTTTTTGCTTTTTATTTAGGTCTCCGAAAGCTGTAAAATTTATTTCCATAAGAATTTACTCGATTTGATGACGCCAGATTTTGTGCCCATCAACTCGAAAGTACATTTTCATAATTTTCTCATTTCGATTGTATTTTATTTTCTATTCGTTTTTGATTCTATTTGCAATGCTAACATTTTTCATAAATGAATAAATAAATTTAAGGAAAACATTAAAAAAACATCAGCACACACCGAAACGAGTTCATAATGCAATTATTTTGCAATTTTTGAATGTTGGCGCTTTTTCGGAGCATAACCTCAAAATTATTGCCGCTTCGAAAGAGGGAAAAAAAATTGAAAATTCCAAAACAAATTTGACTTTGGATTCCGTTCAACCCCATCCCCCCGGTTTTTGGTTGGATCTTCCTCAACAGTCACTTCGCCAAAACTATACGCACACGCAAACACATACACACACACTTACACATACACGTTTAAATTTTTGTGGCGGCAAACAGTTATACGCATTCTCTCAATCACATAATAACAATATTGTTGCCCGTTAAAAATGCGGCCAAAAGCGCGCGTCAATATGGATTTTCTATCCGAAAAACGCCATTTTTAAATTGGTCGCCACCATATGCTCTATGGCCGCAAACCCCGTCCATTAAACGATGACATCCCACCGCGCCCAGTATGCGCACACAAATTGATTTAATTCATTTCAGTTTTCCGTTTGCATTGGTAATTATCTTCGACGAGGCTTTTTCCTATTTTCACCATTTTTTTTTAATTGTTCTTTTCTCTGGTGTTTATTCGATTTAATTATAATTTGATTGTCTTTTCAAATTAAAAACGAAATGTGAAAATTGAACCAGAAATGAATGAAATTAAATGGCGACCAGTTCGGCTTCGAATGTGCTCGACATATTCGGGTCGAGGGAGTGAGGTAATTGGTTAAGAATCGCTTTTACGATCCGACATTGTTGGTTGGGCTATTCACCAATTCACCAAAAACTATGCTGAATAGTTGGAAGAATGGTTTTTGGGAAGCGGGCGATAAAAAGTGGATAATTTGTGGGGATGTCAGTGACTGATGATGCTGCGAACAATGCCAATTGCTGCATATTTAGTGACTAATGGACTATCGTTTTTGTCAAAGCGGCTGCCTATTAACGATATTCGAATAATGTTGGCAGATTATTTCGAACGATCACAAAAACAATTGCCTCCATTGTATTTTGCTGATAGTAGAACTGAAATTGGAGAAAGCATGTGCCAAGAAGGGGTACTGCGGGGAACGAGGGACGATAACATTCGTATTTATTGATGGTAAAATTAGGAAAAAAAAATTGAGTGTATGCCGATAGAAGCTTCTGCACTCAAAGGAACAATTTTTCAATAGACAATTCGAATTTAGTTGTGCTCGTAACTGGAAGAATGGAGATCTTAATGTCTTCAGTATTGTTCGTAGTCTCTGCTTATCACTAAACATTTTGAACTGAAAGTTCTCAAATAAGGAATGTGTGGACGAGAGAAGTTTTTAACCAATTTCATAGGTTATCGATACTGTAAGAGAATTGAGAATGTTTCGACTAACCACAAGTGAGCAGTTATTTTTGTGCACTTATAAAATTATAAAAACTGAGCAGTTTTGGAGTTTCTGCAACCAAGCACCTTTGGGCTAACAGAAGTCGGTATTTGTGGGCTTAAAAATGCTGAGCATTTATGGACCTACCACAATTTTTGGGCGATTATAAATTTATAAAAACTGAGCAGTTTTGGTGGTTCTGTAAACAAGCTCTTTTGGACTAACAGACGTCGGTGTTTATGGGCTTAAAAATATTGAGCACTTATGGACTTACCACCATTTTTGGCCATTTATAAAATTATAAGAACTGAGCAGTTTTGGAGATTCTCTAATTAAGCACTTTTGGGCTAACAAAAGTCGGTATTTGTGGGCTTAAAAATACAGAGCACTTATGGACTTACTACAATTTTTGTGCATTTATAAAAATATAAAAATGGAGCAATTTTGGAGATTCTCTAATTAAGCACTTTTGAGCTAACAGAAGTCGGTATTTGTGGGCTTAAAAATACGGAGCACTTATGGACTTACAACAATTTTTGGCCCTTTATAAAATTATAAAAACTGAGCACTTAAGACAATTTTCGGTGTTAGTAGACTTAAGAATATTAAACATTTATGAACTTATCATAGCTGAGCATTTATGGACTTACCGAAAAGTGAGTATTTATGGACACACGGGCAGATTGAGTTAATATGGCCTTAAGTAAAAACTGAAGAACTTTGTCTATTTGAGTTTGTATAGAATTATAAATGAAGCTGTAAAGTGTGTTCAAATTTTATAAGATCAAAGTTGATTAAAGTTTTCTTTTTACTCGTAATACCAACCAACATAAATGTTTAAAAATATTCAGACACGGTAAATCCACAAAGTCCTGCCAAATAATTCTAAAGAATTCTAAAGAATCCTAAGCTATCAGTAAAAAAAATCCATCTCTTTTTGGTAAAAATCAACCTGCAAAGTTCTTTGTATTATTTGCTCCTCAAGTCCATCTAAATTCTTTAGAAGCATTTCGTGTGGAAATTCTTTTTCTTATCGTACAGGTTTTCATTGTGACAGCTGCCCTCATTGGTACTTCTTCAAATCGAAACAGGAAGAAAACGAAAGAAAGAACAGAAAACAGAAAAGTTCCAAAGACCAAAGAATAATCTTGAAGGGATTTTTGGCGAATTCGAATCTGAGTTGGAAACAAAATCTTAATCAGAATCAGAATCAGAACCAGAACCAAAACCAGAATCAATCCAGCACGATTCCGTTTTCACATAATTTAGCATCAACCAACATTCACACAATGAAACTAACAACAATCAAAAGTAAGAACGAATAACAACGAATGGGGGGAGGGGGGGCTGTTAAATCGAAGAAAATCCCCAAAGGGGATCACCAATAAAGACCGAATGCAAAGCAAAATGATTGGGTTCGGTTGATTGCTGGTGTTAGCATGCACCACTTGATGTTGGCAAACAAGAGCTCATTGGACTATAATATGTGTAGAGACTAGAGTGGCCCTAAGGCCGGTGATTGGATGACTGAATCGATATCGATGAGATTAGAATGCTCATTAAATATCGAGAGCAGTTGTACTCGTTTAGGAATGGGAACGGGATACGGAATTGTGATTGAGGACAACAGGAGCAGATGCACGAGTTGAATAGCAGCTTTTGTGCGGTTGTTGAGTAATCAAGCGTTGGCATATGGGATTCGTATCGAGGCAATGCAATCGACCAATGCTTTCCAACTGACTGCGACCAACATTCGAGCAGCTTCGGCCCTTTTTCCTTATCCAACATGTGCGGTAATGGATGATACGTGCTAGGAAGGATGCCTTAACAACTATTGGGCCACAGAGCTGGACATGCACAGTAGTTTGTAGCGCAATTTAATCGTATTCCAGTCGCATTCGTTGCAATTCAATCGAATCGCATTGCAATGCCTAAAGTTGCCCAGTCATACGGAATGGGGAATTGTTATGTGAAGACTGTTCCCCCGTCCCATACAATTTTCCTTTGTTCTCCTGCTGGCATTTATCTCGCTTCTAGCTCTTTCCACGCTTCTGCCTATACTCCATTGGCTTTCAGGATGCTTGGTTGGGTACTCAATCCTGAATGCTAGTGCTCACCACTTGTGATTTATTTGCGTTTGCTTTCCTGTTTATCTTTCACTGCATTCAAATGCGTTTTGTATACAGCCCCGTTCGATTCTAATATCTGCTCTAACCACGTACGGACAAAATGGGGCCAGCAGTCGTTACTCCTTTGGAACAATATCTACTATCTGAACAAGGCGAAATATTGCTTCCTCTTTTTACGATAAATATTGGCAAAGCGCAGCAGAAAAACGAAATTGGTCTTGTACTGAATAGGAAGAAGATAACAATTCCAACCAATAATTTCTCTCCAAGATAATAAGAGCCGAAGTAGTGCTTCGCAAAGCGATCTCCCAAGGATTTTTTTGGCGCAACAACAGAAACTAAACAAAATCGATAAATACAATTTTTCTTTCAGGATACGTCAACACATTGAGATGTGAGGAATGAGAATCGCTTCAATTGCTAGCTAGCCAAAGAAGGTGAAAGTCAAGAGTTAAGACAGTTTTTTTTCTTATGCTACATGAATGAATAGATCAGCATTCGATTGTGTCATATTTAATTGAGCCAAATGGAGACGTCATTTTGCTTTTGTTTCTTTTTTCGTTCTTCCTGCTTTGCCACCAGAAAGCAGATCATTCCTAGACAATAACCCACTCTTTTTACGGAACTAAAAGAAGAAAGTAAAGCCCTTCTCTTTGCAAATAAATTTCCATATGATATTAAAAAATTACAGAGCTAACCCTCACCCCCATTTATCCCTACCACCGAGAATCCTTTAGCTATTTGCAATCTTCTTGGATGTTGGATATGATGAACGCGATATGAGATAGTTTCAGGTGAATTTTGTAAAGTGGCTTCTTTTTTTTCTGTTGTTAAATCTTAAGACCGTCCTCGGCTGAATGGGTCATTTTCATTAGGGCAGAAAAATCCTTCCCATTCGCGACCAATACTTTTTTTAACATCCCCCCAACGATTAAGGACCCAAGAAGGCACATTCCCTAATAAAAAAAATGTGCCCTTTTCTTATTCGAATGTGAAATGATTAAATTTAAAATTTTGATGCACGATTGCACTAGTGTCTCCAATGCAATGCTCTTCTTATGGCATTCCCCATTTTACATCTCATGAATTAATTCAATTCGAAATTAATTACGTCCCCAAATTACATGAAACAAATTTCTTAAATCACATCGACAGGATGCAATTAGAAAGATGAGTTGAGATGGATTTTAGAACTCATTTTCAATTACCATTTGCACCGTTCAGCCCAAATGCTATGAATTAAGTCATTTTGGATTCTTCAGTTGCGTCAATTCAAATTGAAAGTTTAATATTGAATTTGAAATTTTCACCAAGACAAGTTTGATTGGCAACCGAACAATACCGAAACTGGTTTCGGATATATTCAAAAGGAATTCATTAGAATTGAATGCTCTTAATTGGAATTTAACACTATGTCGGTAATGTTTATGATTATATTCAACCCATAACGGGGAGGGGGGGGGGAGGTTAGGGAGGTCGTCGGTTATGTGTTGTAATAAAAGACTTTCGAAATAGAACAACAAAGCAAGCCCACACTTTCTTTATGGACAGGATGGACTCTACCAGTTGTCAGTAAATAGGAGCTGGAAGCCGTAAAGGAACGTGAAGGAGTAAAGGACTGAGAAGCTACAGAGGAGCTCAATGCTAAAGGAACGTGAAACTGTACAGGAAAAGAGTGTAAAGTTTTTCAGGATTTCGCATTTCACGTTTCGTTCGCAAAGTTTCTTATTGGTAAAGTGTGAATTCTCAAGTTTAACGAATTATGGCCTTTCCTTTAAGGATCGATTTTAATTAAACATTAAAATGAGAATTTCAGCGAAACCCCATAAATGGAAGTAAATAATTTCGCTTAAATAGTTTTTTTTTGTCGGCTTCGTTGGATGAAAATTATTCACAAAAACGTCATCCACAAAATTAAACAAAATCAACAAAACGAAAACTTTAACGGAACGCCTGTAAATGTGCGCAATACTTTGAAAAAGTTCCGAAATAAATTTTATTGTTGATTAGTGAAATTAACTGAATTTGAAAAATTTCGTTTCGTTTTATCAGGAAAAGGATTTTTGAACGAACAACTTTGCGCAACAAAGTTGAAAAGAAAGAAATCTTAAAATTCTGAAAGGTAAAAAAAAACATTTCTCACAAATCAAATTTTTTATTAGCTTCACACTAACATTTTAATACGGAAAAATATTCTTGAAATAACTCAGTTGGCTTTTTATTGACGAGCATTTATTTTCGAATAGTTTTCATAATTAATTATTTCGAAGAAAATCGGCACTTAATAAGAAAGAAAATTTTGGAGAAACTATGAGAATGAAGTTGTCCCTTTTGGTTAACAATAAAATTTTGTATAGTAAGTACTGCCTATCATTAGACATAATACCACGGGTCGCCTCCGAGTATAGGAATTGAGCGACGCACAATCGACGCACCAGCAAACTTTATTAGCTGATTTTGTGGCGAGTCCTATCTAAACCTCTGCTATCATTAGTAGTGACAGCGCCCGAGATAATTACTGGTATCTCCCACCAGCGGTCCAGAGAACATACCCGCAATGTGGGTATCAACCACAGACACCCCATTGCAGATTAAGGCGCCTCATCCGATTCTGGGAAATGGACCGATAGGTTCACCCCTGAATGGGAAATGGACCGATAGGTTCACCCCTGACACATGAGATGAACCTATCGGTCCATTTCCCATTCAAACTGTCATCCTACCGCTTCTGCCAGATCTCATCCATTCTCTCCAGCACCAGAGCCCGGCATTGATACTCTCCAAGATCTTGAATTTCCTCATTTCGAATAGGACAGCCTTCCGCCAATGCAATGCCAAGCCGCATCCGCTAGAGTATACTTCTACGGAGCAGCCGCGGGACTTCTCCTATTAAGACCTGCATTGCATCGGTAAGGACCGTTCTCAATGAAGAACAAGCATAAGCACCGTACTTCAAATACCTCATTCCTTGCTCATTACCCTGAGGACATCCAGAGGCCCAACCTACTTGCCGTCTGAAGTGTTCCAAATGGGTTTCGAAATTCAGGCACTCACTCACGCACACACCGAGAATACCTCAGTGGAGCACTCCTCATTCTCACATTCGGTCGCCTTCTTCGACCCAGTATGCCCTTCAGCAACATGCATTCGCTCTTACTCTCAGAAACGTGAGCTCTCTAAAAACATCTTGTACAAAAAATATGGTGGGTTAGTTAAATTTTAATACAAAATTAAAACCGAATCGAAGAACGCCTGATTGGATTAGTTCAAAAACCCACCGCCGGAGAAACATGTAAAAAATGCCCCTTGAGTTTTCTCATTCCGTAGGGCATCTTTAAGCATACGCTTATACGTTGGAGTATGAGAATAGACTATCGTCCTATATGCATACGAATTTTATTGAAATAAAAAAATCCCGATCAATTGCAATGAACCCGAACCATCTCTGACACCAATTAGCCACCTATTAGCTTAAAATTGAACTATAAACCGTGTTGTTCACTTTCGAAATGAAAAAAATAATCCAAATTCACTTAAAAATATTACTAAAATTTGGATAACGAACCGAAATACAAAAATTTGAGCAGGTGTACCTGACATCTATTTTTTACTTATGCAGCTAAGAACGTTCCATTTGTTGGGCGTAGGTTATTTTCTCCTACAATTTGTAGTTTTGACATTTTTTAAAATATTATACTTCTTAAATTAAGCGCTTAAAAAAACTGAAAAATTCTTGTGCCAAATTCAATGTAAACATACACGATTAGTTGTGATTAGAATGACGTTTCAATGGCGGTCGTCTAATTACTCGTACTTTCCGATGGGGGCTCCAATGACTTTATATTTTTACATAGTTTTAAGGTTATATTTTTTGGCTCCAAGTTGGCACTATAATTATCTGTATTTAACATATACTCCATAATCGATGGAATCACACTACTTTAAGGAACTGTTTACATAGATGGCGCGACGCTCGCTACAGTGGTGATCTTAACATCTAATCATTGACATTTGATCAGCTAATTTTTTTTTGTTGGCATTTCCTATTTTTACTGTGAAGTCTTTTTTCAATTTTTATAGATAGCTACCTGAAACTACTAAATAGTAACAAGCATATTTAGATAATAGTATTAATTAACGTTAACGGTTATAGGGAGTAAACATCGAGCAAAATTACAGTTGGTCGCGTAAGCTTATGTTAAGACTCAATATTTGAATAAGTCACGGGATAAGTGACTCTTAAGTCTTGGTGGAGTGTTACTAGGGATGGAAGTGGAGGATAGATCTCGAACAAGGGGATTAGTATGATTGGAAAGACGAGAATGACACTTTCAATAATGAGACACAACATATTTTACTTAAAGATCATGATTAATAAAACTATTGCGAATTCGAAAAACGAATTCCACGAAAATGTAAAGGGTTAGTGAAGCCCCAAATTTATAGTCCGTAAGTCCAATTTACGAACGCAAAACAATTTTACGATGTATTTTTGACTGAAGGGATTGGTTTCGACGGGAATTGGAAGGTTTAGTAGAGCACTAACGTTCGAGTATGTAAGTCCAAATTACGAACATAAAAACAAGTGGCGACAATTTTTTTGACTAAAAAAAATCGGATTCCACGAAAATAGAAAGGGTTATTAGAGCCCCAGAGTTCTAGTCCGTAAGTTCAAATTACGAACACAAAACTGAGCATCGACAATTTTACGGGGTATTTTTGACTGAACGGATTAGTTTCGATAAAAATGGGAAGGGTTAGTAGATCCCCATAGTTCTCGGCCATATGGGTTTTCATTTCATGGTTCATGGGAAAGAGCAAAAGTTAGCTTTTATTCTCCACCTGGTAAACCAGTTCTGGAGGGTTTGGATTTGAGTTTGGAGAATTTCTCAGGAAGCATGCTAGGGATTTTTGCTAGCTGCAAGACAGAGCGTATCGTCAGCGTATGTAGTAGAGACGTCGTTGTGGGAACAGATTGGGAAATCGGATGTATAGATGTTGTAGAGAATGGGTCCAAGTAAACTTCCCTGTAGACCACCAGCCAATATGGCAGAGATTCACTTACTTGGAAGTGTCTTGTGGAAAAGAATGATTTTAGAACTAACAAAGTGGTAGAGGGAACGATGCTCTTGAGTTTCCAGAATAAGCCCGGATGGCACACTATTTTTATTAAATTCAAATCAAACATGAAAAGTTTAAGGATTGTTATTGTTTTGTTGTTGTCAAAATTAAGACCTAATATTCATATATTATTTTTTGTTGTTGTCTTTCCTTTCTTGAATTCCCACATACAGCTTCGACTTAAATCTTTAAAAACGAAACATTAACTACTTCTGCAAACGAAGTTTAGCGTATTTCAATTAGGGTTTGTAAGCTCAACACAACCTCATTTTTCTATTTTTAACTAAACAAATAAACTCTAAAGTGTAGAAAAAGTATTTTCGAAACAAAATTGTGTGAATTCCTTCGTTTCGAAAATATCTCAAAGATTATTGAATTCCGATAAAGAAAATTACTGATTGATAGAGAAATTCTTAAAAGTCGTTTGCCTCATTTTTTCTATTGTACCGAATTTTGTCAGATTTGAAAAATTCCAACATCAACAGTTCTTTTTGTAGATAATATCCAAATTTGGAGAGTTTTTATCTTCTCTATTCTACTTTTTATCTTAACTATCATCAACACTACTGCCAATGACATTCCACATTGATATGTTATGAGGCCCGCACTATCATCAGCATTATTGGTTTTTCTTTAGAATCGAATGGAAAAATATCACAAAAGACTTTGATTGTTGATAGTATCTGTCAATTGCTGTCTGGTAAAAGGAAACGATTTTTTTTCTTTCGTCTTCACCTCAGCTATTTTTTGTGTTTTTCTTCTAATTTTTTTTTTAAGGATTTTTTTATTCATTTCGTCATATGCACATGAATTTTTTTTTATCCGCTTCTCCACCGTCGTCTCTATTACGTTTTGTTCTTTCTTTTTTAGAATCTAACAAAAAATAAATTCTCTTTAATCAAATAATTTCCATTCTCTTCACATTTGTCATCATTAATTTGTATGGTCAGTCAGAGCTTAGAGATAAACAATAGCCAAAAAATCATCTACAAGAAGAAGAAAAAAACATTAAATTTGATAGACGCCCCCGCCGCCAATGATCATCGGCTAACTGACATAGTCAGTCTGTCCTGCTTACGCACCCACCCAAACCAATCGAATTGCTCAAGTTACCAGTAACGGCGCATTAATTGAGCTTTTGTTGTTTTTTTTCCTTCTTTTTGATTTTCCTCTTCGCTCTCTCCTCTTCTTCGGCATTTCTTTTTTTGTTTAATCGTATTTTCCCCTTTCAGTCTCTTTTATTGCGTCTTCTTCTATTATTGCCGAATTTTTTTTTTTATGAAATTCTTTTTTTTAGCTTAAATTTAAATTTATTATCAAAAATGGGCTGCCGTCCGTTTCTTTTAGCAATTAGCGAATTCAGTTCGAATATGTTCCGTATACGTATACTGTCATGGCTGGGTTTATTAACTAGCTGTGGTGTACGTATTGCTCGTACAACTGTCATTATTCGACCAATTATTATTTCGGTTACGTGATTACAGCGCACGTTACGTTATTTGTTATTCCGAACAAGCCATCCGCGAACCGATTATTATTACTTTTTGCCTTAAAAAAAATCATAAATTCTCATCTTGAACAGGATTAATAATTCGTAATCCGTCAGTCGTTAATCGCTTCTAATAAAAATTCGAAAAATCTTCCAATTCAGTTTGATTTTGTTTTTCTTTTCGTTTTTATTTATTTTCCATACTCTTCTTATTGGCTTATAGTTTATTGAATACTGTTTTTTTTTTATATTTTCCCCCGAAAGTATTATTTTCTATCTTTTTCGCACGACTAATCACTAATTTATTTATTTTTTGATTTTTTCAAAGAAGTCAACTTGTTTATTTTTTTTTGACTTGTTTTCAGAAACTCGTGTTTATTTTTGCAGAAGTTTGATTTCACGCGTTTTTTTTATCTGGCCGAAATAGGGGGGAGGGGGGTTCAAATTGAATATATTCAATTTTTATTTGCTTGCAGCTTTAATCATGAAAGAACATCGTAAATTTCGAATTTATTTGATTTTCTGTCGATCAGACTCGGTCTGATATCATTTCTGATCTTATCTCTTTGCCACTTTTTGTGTATATTTTTCTTCTTATTTTTCACCAAAAAAAATTTATTGTTTGTTTCCACTTTTTTTCATTTTTTTTTTCTGTAGACAATTTTGATAACAAAAAACTGTGGTTATGCGTACAATTCTTAAGTAAATTTTGTCCAAAATATAAAAATTCTATTAAAAATTTTATTTGTACAAAACCAAAATTCAAGTTGTTCATCGAAAAGCATTTTTATATATCAAAATTTAATTTTTTATTATTCCAAAAATTCAAGTTTATATACCAAAACTCAAATTTTTTATACCAAAATTCTATTTTTGATACCAAAAATTTTATTTTTTATACCGAAAATAATTTTTTTTATATTAAAATTCAATTTTTATACCAAATTTCAATTTTATTTTATACCAAAATTCAAACTTTATACCAAACATTTTTTTTTACACCTAAAATCATTTTTTGTATAAAAATTCAAGTTGTTATATCAAGGCTCAAATTTTTTATACAAAATTTCATTTTTTTATTCCAAAATTGAAGTTGTTATACCAAAACTCAATTATTTTTTTATATACCAGAATTCAATTTATTATACCAAACATTTAATTTTTTTATATCAATCATCAATTTTTATACCAAATTTCAATTTAATTGTATACCAAAATTCAAATTTTATACCAAACATATTTTTTATACCAAAAATTATTTTTTATATAAAAATACAATTTTTTATACTGAAAATTATTTTTTTATACCAAAATTCAATTTTCTATACCAAAAATTTTAGTTTTTATACCAACAATCAATATTTTATACCAAACTCAAATTTTTTATATCAGAAATCATTTTTTTATACCAAACATTTTTTTTTTATCGAAAATAATTATTTTATATCAATCATCAATTTTTATACCAAATTTCAATTTAATTGTATACCAAAATTCAAATTTTATAACAAACATTTTTTTTATACCAAAAATTATTTTTTATATAAAAATTCAATTTTTTATACTGAAAATTATTTTTTTTATACCAGAATTCAATTTTCTATACCAAAAATTTTATTTTTTTTACCAACAATCAATTTTTTATACCAAACAACAAAAAAACAACTATTAAATCGGTTAAAAACATTTTTTGTTCAATATCAAAATTTTGGTCGAAAATTGTTTCATTTGATAAAATTAAATTCTTACTAAAAATTCTAATTACAGAAAGAAGAAAAATCTTCACATTATTTTTTTTTCCTTTTTTGAGAATAACACTTTTTTACGAGACTACGAAAAAATGGAAACGACGCACCAACGACAATCAGAGAATTTTTTCCGCCTCAACTTTTTACAAAAAAAAACTAATTTCAAAAAGAAAAAAAACACTAAACTTTTATCAACACACATACACGCACAGCCACCATACACACATACACACATCCAAGCTTATGAATTTCTATTTATATGGGTGCACATGTAAGCATGTATGGTTGCGGTTCTTGATCATTTGCCGTTTTTGTGTATTCATGCTGATGATATGCAGATCGCCCGCCATTTGTGATCGTCCGTCATGTCTTCCCATCAATTAATATGCAAAATAGACACGATTGCCCCAACTGCCGACCGCCATGCCACCTTGAATTCGAGCATTGATTAACAAACAAAGGCCATCCGATATTGTTCGACAGATTTGTACACACTTTTATCGACGTTCCCAACAAACAAACGATCAAATGTAAACAAAACATTCAAAATTAACAATAGCCACTAATAAGAAATAAATTTTTAATCGATTTTCTTGTAATACAAGTTTTTTGTGGTCATTTAAGCACAACTACCTCGGCCCCCCCCCCATCCATCGACGTTTTCGTGTAGCCTACAAGAAACGGTTTGGTTTTTATGCCTTTTCGATATTCATTTGTCATTTAATTAGCGTTTGATAAATATTAGCAATAATTCACAATTGCTAAAAATTTGTCAAGAGCAAAAAAGAAAAAAACAATTTTAAAAATTTAAAAAAGAAAAAATATCCCAAATAATGTAGTGTAGAGGCTCTTTCTGTGCATGTGTAAGTGTTTTAATCGAGGAAAGTCTAAACAAAATTACGATCAGTTGAAGAGATTTTCGGGGGAAAAAATTCTAATAGAAAAGGCAATAGAAAAAAAAAGTAAAATAAAATTAAATTTTTTTTTATAAAGGCACGTACACATATGCACGCAAACGTATAGAATGCCGATAGGGGCGCATCTGAACTAGCCAATTAGCGATAAGGAAGATGATTGGCGGCGCGCGGTTTTGACAGGAACAGGAACGGAGACAAAACGAAACTGAAACTGTCACAAATACAACAGCAAAAACTTATCGAAACAATTTATTTGCATACAAATCGATCCATTACCATTTCGGCCATTTTTCACCTGTCATTTTTTTCCTATTCTTTCTTTACTGCTTCATCGTTCATCTCATTTTTAACAATAGAAATTCTTGTTTATGTTTTTTTTTTATTATTATTATTATTTCTTGTTGATTTTAATTTATTTTATGGATCGTGATATGGATTCCGCATTCACAAACATGGCGGGTTTTTTTTCTTGTCATCAACGATCGTTCGATGATTCACGCCATTTTGCTTTTTATTTACTTTTTTTTTAAATTTTAATTCTAATCATTTTTGACAAAAATATTGGAATTTTTTTTATAAAAAGGGTTTTTTTTCGTTAAGGGCATTTTGATTATCAAAATTGAATAAAAAGAATTGTTGCTGAGCTATGACGGATATTTTTCATGCAAATTAAAGTAAATTGGATGCCATTTTGATATCATATGGAGGAGGTGTCCACCGATGACGTGAATTGGTGTTGTTATCCGGTACGGAAAGTATTGATGGTTTATTGGCATAGACCATGGATTTAACGTAGCCCTATAAAAAAAAAACTGCTAGCTGACATCAGTAAAAATCAATTGTCATCGTTCGATAACCATTGACAGTTACGGTCGTAGCGGCAGCCTCATTTTGAAATTAGTAAGGCCCAATAAAATCTACAGTTGGCGGTAGGTTTTCTGGATACACTGCAACTGTTCGACAATTTTACTTGTTTACGTCATAGTCAAAAATTCGCTTTGTCGCTGTAGGTGATCTTGACGCCAAAAACTTAGAATTTGGTAAAAGACGCGTTGTTGAATCGTATAGTTAGTTCTCCATGAATAAATACTGGCTACACCAAAACACAAACCTATCAGAATCCTAGCGCTGTCATGTGAACCGTCAAAACTAATAACCTGTCAAAGATCGAGACTACCTATTGAAAAACCCCTCATTCGAATTACTTTTATAAATTTTCTTTTACGGTTTTTTTTCCCACTATAATAATTTAAATTAGTCCTTTTTTTGGAAAGTTTACAATCTTTTTTAAATAGGATTTTCTACTCAACATCATATGTCCGTAACCAAGATAAAACGTTATAGAGATTTTGTTGTGAGAGCTTTATTTTGATTTTCTTGTTAGTACTTCATTTTTGAATTAAAGTTTTTTTTTTTGAATTTTAAAATGACATTTTTTTTTTTGGTTTTTATTACAAAAATGAAATTTCTTTGCGTTAAGTAGGCAACGGTCTGCAGTTCAAATCCAGCTAAAAAAATAACCTAAATGGATATTAGATGCCGTCTAAGAAATGACTCTTCAATATGAACAAGATATCACCATGTTCTTGCAATTTTTCTAAATTAGTTGTGATCTTGAAAAACAACTTAACTTGTAAATCCATTACAAAGTCATTCAATCTTTTTGTACCAGTAAAATGGCGTTGGAATGGCAATTTTTTTAAAATTCTTTAATTTTTGCCTATAAAAGAAACGGTAAAGAAATTAACAAAAATTGAAAAACAAAATAAAATAAATTAAAATTTTTGCAAATTTCAAAACGTTTCTAACAGATGGCGTTTGAGAGGCAATTTTTTGAAAATTCCTTTATTTTCCTCCAAAAAAACGGTAAAAATTTAACAAAAATTAAAAACAAAACAAAATTAATTAAAATTTTTGCCAATTTCAAAACGTTTTTAACAAAGGGCGTTTGAGAGGCAATTTTTTAAAAATTCTTTAATGTTCCTCCAAAAAACCGCAACAAAAATAATAACAATTAAAAGAAAAAAACAAAATAAATTTAATTTTTACCAATTTCATAACGTTCCTAACAGATGGCGTTTGAGGCAATTTTTTGAAAATTCTTTAATTTTCCTCCAAAAAAAAACGGTAAAAAAAATAATAATAAAAATTAAAAGAAAAAACCAAATAAATTAAAATGTTTGCTAATTTCAAAACGTTTCTAACAGATGGCGTTGCAGTGGGAGTTTCTTTTTTAAATTCTTTAATTTTCCTCCAAAAAAACAGTAAAAAATTAACAAAAATTGATTTTTTACTTTTAATTTTTCATAGAAGCATTTTTCAGTTAATGCAAATGCATTTAAAATAATTTCTTCTATACGTGGGATACCATTAAAATTAACCAGAACTAGGCATTCGAGTGACTAATTATTTTCTAACAATAAGACTCGATGTTCTATGTGGAAAAAAAATCCAAATGAACACAAATATTCATAGTCAGTGTGTATTTTTAGAAAGTAAACTTGAAACACTTTACGTTTTCGCTTTTTTCTTTTTGTTTTTTTCCAATTTTACTTACACTCCAAGTGACATTATTCAACATACTACCACGAATGTACACTATCATCAATTTAGAATTGTCTTCGCCCCCTGCCGGCCCTTCTGCTTTGTCAAACCAAACACCACAATTGGTCGTAATTGTGAGTGGATTCGTTTTATTGGCCTATCGGTCTAGACAAGATCAGCAGTTGTATAGTAGCGTTAAGAGAAGCTGATAGTCACCGAAAGAGTGTCAATTCAGTTGTCGAACTCACATATTGCTGGTGTTTAATATGCATTTAACTGCATTAATCTCGGCATCTACAGTAAACGTTCTAAAGGCTGAATTGTTTTTGTTTTTATCGAATATAATTTGACGACATGTAAAATAGTAACTCACGTTTCTGTCTTTAAAACCAAAATAAACAGAATAAAAAACCCACAACCAATCATCCCATCACTCTTTCAAATTTCCACATATGGCAATACCTTCGGCACATATGGCGCATCTCGAAAAGAGCATGTATGTTAGAGTACAAATAAAAAAAACCAGATGGCACACGCTAAACCGCCATTAATTCCATAACGAGTACCAGCGAAACTATGACGCATGACAGAACTTTTAATGACAACAATTGCACACACAGTCTAATCAGAACGCCTCCCCTCGGTTTTGGGTTTTGTTTTTATTTAATTTTTCTGTTTTAATTTGTTTAGATTAAAAAAGAAATTGTTTCTCTTTTGTAATTTTTCATATTTTGTTAGGAGTTCTTTCTTTATTTGCTTGTGTACCTTATGCGTTTGTTTATTTGTTCTCATTTTTTATCAGATAATAATAAGAGAACACTTTCACGTTGTTTTATTTTCTTTCATGACCCCATTTTTCTTTGGATTTTTTGTTTTGCTTCTTAAAAAATTACCTTATATGATCGAAAGAAATGTGATCTACGTGAAAAATGTATTTTGTGTCAGTCACTTTTCGGAGTTAATTTTCAGAATATTCCTATTTATTTTCTATAAAAAAAAATTAACTTAATTGGCGCAAGTGTTCGAGCTTATTTCCTAATTAGGACCAAAGACATTTTCGAATCGCTATTATACACCACACAAATACTGATCAGGTCAAATATGTAATATGCTGGCAAGAAATTATTTATGATTTATGCGCTCACAAATAGATAAATTCAAATAGACCATAAATGCAGACAGGTATTCTAAGAAGAGATGACAAAATCGAATAAATTGAAAAAACATTCGAATTATGGCTGCTGGTCCTACCTTGACGCAATGCCAAAAATGGAGAAATCAAAAACAAAACACAGTAACGGCCATAAAA
Source organism: Atherix ibis (assembly GCA_958298945.1). Taxonomy (NCBI): domain Eukaryota; kingdom Metazoa; phylum Arthropoda; class Insecta; order Diptera; family Athericidae; genus Atherix; species Atherix ibis. The sequence goes on along the minus strand of OY282610.1, from coordinate 23,516,750 downwards.
AAGAATGGTCGATTTTAATGGTGCGGCATCAATGGCGTCAACGATAGATAAATGGTAATGCATATAATTCTAAATTGGAACAAATTGTGACAGGCTTTTGTGCTTTTCTTTTCTTTCTTTCCTTAACTATCGTTTTTTATTTTTTTTGAAACGCTTCAAAATTTCTCAATCGGAAATGTGATCATTAAACAACCCACGTGGAATTATGTTCAAATAATTTCCTTTTTGTCTTATGAATTTTTCTAATATTTTCATTTATTACATTTTTTTTTATTTATTTAATAATCGATTCATTTACGCTATCGCCGTTCGTTTGCATAGGATTGATTAGGTTGGTTGGAAGGTAGGCTGCGCTTGAAAAGGTGGGCGCTTACTCAATAAGATGAGTAATGACACAATCAAAATTTTGGGCCCATTAAATTTTCAAATATTAAATTATGACTAAATGCATAATGATAAGCGCCATCTTTAATTTAAAAATTATCAATTCAAATTGTTAATAAATGATGAAAGGCATCACAATGAAAATATTCTTGAAAATTTAGAAATTCTTTGAGGAAAGACGGAATGTTTTTCTGTAAAAAAAAAAGTATGGCGACATCAGTGCAATTCTCTTAAAAAACGTGGTAGATTGTGGTGAGTTACACGTTTCATAACATGAGGTCAATTGTAATTTGGGTTAAGGTCAAAAATGGCATGAGGTGAAGGCGAGATTGAAAAAAAACCGAATCAGCTTATCTCACCAAACTTCACCATAGCGCTAAATCGTGGTGAGATAAGCTAATCATATAGGACAGCGGTAAATCGTGGTAAGATAAGGAAGAAAACGGGAATTGAAATCATCGGTGAGGGGGGATGTGGTGAAATAAACAAATTGAGCAAAAGGAATTCAACTCTAGGTAAAAAATTAGGTGAAATATGATGATTCAAGTGATGGGCGCCATCTTTAATTTAAAAATAATCAATTCAATTGTTAATAAATGATGAAAGGCATCACACTGGAAATATTCTTGAAAATTTAGAAATTCTTTGAGGAAAGATGAAACAAATGGTTTTCTTTTTAAAAAAAAAGTATTGAGACGTGAATGAATTCTCTTAAAAAACGTGGAGGATTGTGGTGAGTTACACGTTTCATAACATGAGGTAAACTACAATTTGGGTTAAGGTTAAAAATGGCATGAGGTGAAGGTGAGATTGAAAAAAAGACCGAATCAGCTTATATCAGCAAACTTCACCTCATCATATAGCTGTAAATCGTGGTGAGATAATCTGATCATATAAAAAAGCGGTAAATCGAGGTGAGACAAGGAAGAAAATAGGAATTGAAATGAACGGCGAGGTGAGATATCGTGAAATGAACAAATTGAAGAAAAGGAATTTAAATCTAGGTAAAAAATGAGGTGAAATTTAACGACTAGACTTTATAGTTAACAAAATAAAAAATGAGGTAAAATGTCGTGAGATATAACAACTGGAAAATGAAAAACCGAAATGTGGTGAGTTTGTTAATATGTACTCAGCATTTTATCTGATGACCTACACGACTTGGTGAGTCGAAATTTCGAAAAAGAAAATTTTGACAGTTTATTTGTGTTAATTAACGAACCAATTGATCAGGATAACCAAACCTAAATGGAAAATATTAGAATGTGATAGCAATTTGGCAAATATAATTTAAACTAAAATATTTATTATCGCTAATTCCTCACACACACGTGAATGCCAAAAAGAAAAAATTACAAAATTTCAACAACAAAAAAAAATCAATTAATTTGAGAGAAAAATATTAGCTCGTCCCTGGGACAAGGATAACATTTCTTTAATAAGAATATGTCAATCCTTCTGTAGCCTCGAAATTCAATTGGCAAAGTTCCAATGGGACAACGAAAACAGGAAAAATGATATAAAATTGAATTATAAATGTTGTTTGCAAAAGGAAATAGAAAATGTGTTATTGATTAAAGTCTCGATTGGCTTTTGCAACGTCCCATCCGTTCGGTAAACCTACGAGCACATAAGGACGGACACACATACACACGAACAGCGAATATATAATATTTGACCACAAGACTGACCCTCTCTAAGCAAACGAAAATTTCGAAACCATATGCTCCGTGGTTTCACGATAGATGGCTCTGGTTTCTTTTGTTCATTCTTCTTGCTGGCTCGGTTTTTCTCGTTAAAATTCCAATAAAAACAAATTTTTAAATCTTAAATCTTTGAAATATTTTTAATAATGATTTTCTTCAAAACTTTTACTTTTTGACACTAAAAAACAGCAAATTACAAGAAAACCATATTCGATTAGGACTTTTTCGATTTTTTTATTTTTATTTTTTAATTTGTTTTTGTGTTTTTCTTTTGAAATTTTAGTTTTAGTTCTTCGAAATGTTTGTCAAAAATTATTCACAATTTTTTCTTTTTCGACGAATTTACAGTCTCGAAATTCCTACGCAAGACTTACTAATCGAAACGCGTCTGACCACATTGAATCATGTTCTATGAATAAAATGTGTGCGTTCATTTCCGTCGTTGATGGTAAATAATTATAAGAGAAAATTTCTAATTTAATAATTGCACAAAAATGAAATTCAGCTTTTTTCATATTTTATGCAGTTTTTGCATTCAGAGTTCATCCGAATCCTGAACAAGCTATGGCGATGTTCGTACAAAGTGCAAAGCTCGTAATTTTTAATCAGTTTTTACGAGAACTCAGTCAGCGCTTATTCGTACAACTTTTACGTGAATTTGCTCGAATTTGAATAGAAAAAATAATTTTATATTTTCCGTTGGTTGGTTTTCATTTTTAATTAGTTCGTAATTGTTGGCGGAAAAAATTTATTAGAAGCTCATGCATACGTGCGTAAGTTTAATTAGAATGGTCAGGTCATGGTCAAGGTTCTGGTTTTTTTTCCCCCGATTTTATTTAATCATTTTTTGAACACATGCACTCATTCGTACGACGATTTATCGGATAGTTAATAGTTCAAATCTGTTTGCTTACGTTTGAGCTTATGTAAAAAACGAAATAATTTCAATATTCCAAATAGGAAATGGGGATTTTTGTGCCCCCAACTTGATTACAGAGTTTTCTGGAAGATTAGTTTTAAACTGTTTTTTATGTTTCCTTTCTTTTAACAGAGAATTTCCATCAAAATGACTTTTAGTGCGAAATTTTACCGACACAAACTTATTTTTAATACAAGATTTAGAAAATATCAAAGGATAAACAATTTTTAGTACCGATATGTGGAAAACTTTTCTTTAAAAATTTTTAGCACATTATTAAGTAATAGTTGGTTTTTAGTACATAATTTTGAGAGACTTCTTTTTAGTACAGAATTTAATAAAAAAAACATTTTATTTTTAGTACAAAACTTTAAAAAAACAACTAATTTTTAAAACAATATTTAGGAAAAATTGGAGGACGAATAAATTTTAGTAATAAAATAACGTGATTTTTTTTTTAAATTTAGTACAAAATTTAGAAATAAATTGTTTTTAGTACAAAGTATTTAATATAGAATTTAGGAAGACTTTTTTTTAGTACGAAATTTAAGAAAAATATTTTTAGTACTAAATTTTTAAAAAATTATTGTAATGGAAAAATTTCGGAAAACTTTCTTTTTAGTACAGAATTTATTTATAGTACAGACAAAAATTATTTTTAGCTCAAAATATAGAAGAAAAAAACTTTTAGAGATATTTTTCGAAAAAACTAATTTTTAATTGCAGAATTTAGGCAAATATTATTTTTAGTACAATTTATTTTTACACTTATTTTTAGGACAAAGTTTCGTGAAAATTAATTTTAAGTGCAGAATTTATTAATTCCGGGACATATTATTTTTAGTACATCATTTTCAGAACATTTATTTTCAGCACAGAATTCCCAGAAAAATTATTTTTATTGAAAAATTTATGTAAATATTAATTTTAGTACACTTTTTATAGAAAAAACATTTTTAGTATATAATTTGAGGTAAATTTTTTTTTAGCAAAGAATTTAGGAAAATATAAGTTTCCGTACCAAATTTATAAAAAAAATTGTTTCTAGTACAGAATTTTGGAATGATGATTTTTAGAACAGACGCATTATTTTCGGTGCAGAAAAACTGTCTGCACCGAAAAAACTATATCTAGCTCAAATATTAGGGAAAACCAATTTTTAGTAAGGAAACCAAAGATTTTGTAGAATTTTTAGTACAAAATTTAAAAAATATATTTTTAATGCAGACCAGAGGCAAATATTATTTTTAGGAATATTTAAAAAAAAAATATTTTTAGTACAGAATTTAAGGGAAAATAGTTTTTAGTACAGAATTTTGAAAAGATGTTTTTATAAAAAACCGCATTATTTTCGATGCAGAATTTCGTAAAAAATATTTTTTTAAGGCAGAACTAAAGCAAATATTATCTTCAGAAAAAATTAAAAAAAAACAATTTATTTTTTAGTACAAAATTTAAGAGGAAAATATTTTTTAGTACAGAAATTACAAATAATTTTTTTAAGAAAAGACACATTATTTTCGGTGCAGTATTTCGGGAAAAATATTTTTTTAGTGCAGAACTTCTGCAATTATTATCTTCAGGAGAAATAAAAAAAAAACAAATTATTTTAGTACAAAATTTAAGAGAAAATTATTTTTAATACAGAATTTAGTACGGATTTTTTTTTATTAAAAAACGCATTATTTTTGGTGCAGTATTTCGGAAAAAATATATTTTTAGGGCACAACTTATGCAAATATTATCTATAGGAGAAATAAAACAAAACAAATTATTTTTAGTACAAAATTTAAAGGAAAATATTTTTTAGTACAGAATTTAATAAGGATTTTTTTTAATAAAAAAACGCACTATTGTCGATGCAGTATTTCGGAAAACATTGTTTGAAGTACAGAATTTGGTGAAAAACCGTTTTTGTACAGGCCTTTTTTTAGTATAAGAGTTATGAATAAATTATCTTTAGTACAGAATTTATTAACTAAAAAAAACGTTTTAAATGCAGGATTTACTTTAACTAATTCTTAATTAAAGAACAGAATTTAGTTAATATTTTTTTTAAAGAGAATTTTATTTTAAGTAAAATTTATTTGAGTTACAGAATTTTCAGTGTTGAATTTCGAGAAAACAAAAATTTTACAGAAAATTTTATTATTTTTATATTGACTCGTCATTCCTTTTGAAAGAAAATTACTTGTTCTGTCGCATGCAGATATGTATTTAAATAAAAATTCTTTCAACTTCCACCAACCAAAAAAAAAGTCCTTGAACTTTTTGTAATATTGGATTTGAATAAGAAAATTTTCATATTATGTCAAAATTCCAATCGATTTTGACTTTTATAGTGTATCGTCAATTTTTGAATCGAAATATTAGAAATGCCGCTGTAGAGAGAGGACAACCTCGTAAATAGTACGAGAATCTGGATTCATATAGTTCCCATCGACAATTTCATATTTAAATATTGTATTTATTAAAAAGTGAAGAATAAACAGGAAAATTATAGAAAAAACCATAGTGTGAACAGAAAGAAATATTTGCTTATCAGTAACTATTTTTTACATTTATTCGAAAATATTGGAATGTCAATTATTGTAGTGAAAGAAGAAGAAAAAAATAAATACGAATGAATTTTCTAAGAATCTGTCATTATTATTATTATTATATATAACAAGAAATATTTCCGCTTTGGTTTTTCTATACAAAACTTAAGAATTCTTAACTATGACAGCTAACGACATCTGGCGGTAAACTGAAAGCACTTCAACTTAACGAGATCTGTTCAAAAAGTATCGCGAATTTTTAATTTCCGTGTGTTACGTATATTCGATTTTCGAATTTTTTGTGGCGTTATATTGGTACTCATGTCTCTCACTTATGCCGACACGTGTTTTGGCTCGTCTTCGATTTTTGCCCATTCCAAAAAATTTATCAAAGAAATATCAAATTTTGTGTGAAACACTGTGGCATATGGTTAAGCTACCTTGGACCGAAGCAACGTTTATCGGTAGTACAAAATGTTCTCAGAGGGCCCAGAAAAAAACGCGCCAAGTTCGGTCGAATGTGAAGGTTTTGCTTACAGTTTTCTTCGATTGCAGAAGCGTGGTGCATCATGAGTTCTTGCCACAGGATAGAACGATCAATAAGGAATGTTACCTGCAAGTTATGCGCAATTTGCGCGAAGCAATTCGCCAAAACCGCCCAAATTTGTGAAAGTACAAAAATTGGCTTTTACCATTTTTGGCCAAAAACAACACACTAATAGTACCGTAGCCACCGTATTCCCCAGATCTGGCCCCCTGTGATTTTTTCTTGTTCCCGAAACTGAAGATCCCAATGAAAGGACGACGCTACGCTACGATTGAAGAGATAAAGACGGCATTGAAGAAAGAGCTGAACAAGATCACAGAAAATGATTTTTGAAGTGCTTCGACGATTGGAAAAAACGTTGGCACAAGTGTAAAATATCTGGTGGGGATTACTCAGAAGGGGACAAAAAAGATATTCATAAATAAATGAATAATTTCTGAAAAAATACAAAATTCGCGATACTTTTTGAACAGACCCCGTATGATACATAACATAAGTTCCTAAGCAATTCGACATGTAAGGCCATCTGGCGACAAACTAAATGCAATCTAAATATTGTACTAGTCGAATTGCACTTGAATTGCCTTTGAATAAAAAAAGAAAATTACAGCAAAACTTAAGAATTTTTTACTATGACAACTAACGACATCTGGCGGTAAACTGAAAGCACTTTGACTATATGTTCGACAAAATTTAATTGATTAATTTCTATTTAATTTTTTATCAGTTGAATTTTACACCAAAAAAAAAAAATATCAAAAGATTTTCAAAATTACGAAAAGATTTTCGATTTTTTTAAATTTTCCTAACCTCACTATAAATTCTCCTATATTTCTATTGGTCATTAGCCTTATACTATTTCACATATATAATCCTAGTAGCCATTGGACACTAAACAAGTTAAACAAGCCATTTACAAGGTGAATGGGAATAGATTTGTTTGTCCATATTTTTATTTAATAATAATAGTGAAAGAAAAACAAAAAACCAATTCGAGAAAAAAAAACATAACCAATAATAACGAAAGGATTTAACAAAATTTCAATATTTCTACAATAATTATTGTATAACAAAAATATCAATAAAAATAAACAAGCAAAAAAATATTATAGATAAAAGTTAAAAAACTAAAAACTAAAAAATAAAAATGAAAAGGATAACAATAGTAAGAAATTACTATTAATGGTAAAAAAATAAAAAATCAAGGATCAAATAATAATAATTCAAAACATATAAAAAAAAATGCTTAACATATGAACTGCGTACATTCCAAGGAGCAATAGTAGCACGACCCCCCAAAATAACAAGAGAAATATGAACGGAGACCAAAACGTCCCAAAATTATTTCTATAGAAAAAAAAATGGAGACAAAAATCGAACACGGCTCCACAGAAAAAACACATTTTTTAAATAAACAAACCAATCCCCATCCCCGCCCTCCACTGATTCACACATCATATGCATAAGTGGAAGGAATTTTTATGGAAAATTGCAGAGAATCTACTATCGACCAATTGAAGTAAATTTTCACTGCAGTAGTTTATTGCGGAAGCATACCAAACTAAACGAACAACAACAACAACAACAAAAACGAAATACCCCCCCCCCCCCCCATACCACTACATATGTGAAAATTGAATAGGTAACGAAGTAAGGACGAGCGGATCGGTGTAGACATAAAAAGGAGCAATTCGAAAATAGAAAAAGTATCATTCGAATCGACTAGAAGGGAAAGGGAAGGACTTATGATAATAAGTCAAGAAAAGGGAGGAGGGGAGGGCGGGGTTTTGGTGAGAAAAACTAATAAAATGGCATTCTTCCCTTTTGATGAAAAATATTTTGGAAAGGTGAAAATTGGTACGAAGTGTGGGGAGGGTTTGGCGTGCTTCGAGGAACGTATTTCGAGCACAATCAATATTCAAATTCAACAAGGACAGCTCATATCACTGCGACATTTACGAATGAGAGTGAAAATCGAATAGAACGTGTTTGACGGTGTGCTCTCTAAGTGGAGGGAGGGGGGCTGAGTGGAGAATGGAATAATGGGTGCCAAATGGGGTATTTTTTTTATTATTGCATAATAGTTGAATATGTAATGTGAACAGATGATGATGGATTTTCTGTAAGGAACGAAAACGTATCCTTTTCGCATATGTTCCATATACAAACGTGAGAAAGGACGATTGAAGTGAACAAGAGAAACTAGCAACGAAATTATACGGGAAAATAACAAATGCAGAAGAAAAGTCAAAAGAAGAAGAAGACAACTTGTACGGTTTGTGATTGTAGTGTGGGGGTGGTTTTGGTGAGAGGGGGAAGGTGAGGGGGTTATACTTTTCTCCCGCCATTGTTGCTATTTAAGGATTATGACAATTTTATTATTCTCAACGAGTAGTATCGGTTGTACGGTTAATAATGATCAAGGCAAAGGTAAGAAGAGGTCACCGCCGCCACGAATTACACATAGAACCTCTAAGATAGATACAACGACGACCAGGAAAGGGATGAGCCTTAGCGTGATTCACAATTGTAAGAATCAAAATCGAATAAAATATATTTTTTTGGGTTATTTTTATTTTTTATTTTTTAAAAAAGATTTTTTAACTTAATAAAAAATTTACAGATCGAGAGAGAGAAAAAAATTGAAACTTCACAAATAAAAAAAAAATTGAACAATTTTTTTCTCTACAAAAAAACAAAGGAAAATGAAATTATTTCTAATAACAAAAAAAGAAATAATATTCAAAGGACACATAATTTGTAATGTTTTGTAATTAATTCACTGGGAAAATAAGCTCATCTCAAATGCAGAAAAAAATAATTTTCTGTACGCACTACCTGCTGCCATCTATTAGAATAAAATAGAAAGTGAAAAAAGAATAGGAAAAATTACGAGAAAAACACTAAATTTTGAAAACAGTGCTGACAAAAAATTTGCATGAAACGTGGTCACTTTTCGCGAATACAATGGGTTCTCCAGCCACTTTTGGGTTGTCAGAGCCTGCTATAAGGAAATTTTTTTTATTAAAACATCCAGCGAATGAGAAATGAGCCTAATCGCTGAAGAAAACCTTGCACGAAACGTGGTCACTTTTCACGGATACTGTGGCTTGTCCACAGTCACTTGTAGGTTTTCGGAGCCTCAAGTATGGCCATTTTTCTTATTTACATGTCCACCGAGTGAAAAATGGGCCTCATCGCTGAAGAAAACTTTGCATGAAACGTGGTCATTTTTCGCGAATACAGTGGCTTCTCCATAGTCATTTGTGCATTTCCAGAGCCCCTATACGGAAATTTTTCTAATTTACTCATCCACCGAGCGGAAAAAGTGCCTCACTACTGCAAAAAAAATTTGCATGAAACGAGAAAGTGAGAAAAGAATAGAAAAAATTACGGCAAAAAACCCAAATTTTGAAAACAGTGGAAAAAATAATAAAAAAGGCAAAAATACTCAACAAATGAAATTGCGAACTGAAAAACAAAACCACCAACGAAAATTAGTTCGGAGGGGAATTTCCCAATTATTTGCCAAATTTCTAAAGGCTTTGGGGAAGGGTGTGCCGATTTATTTTAAAGAAGCAACTGTGCTGTAACTAAACAGAAGCAACATCATTTTGAACGCGATGAGTGTATACTTATGGAATATAGTAAAAGAACAAGTTTTCACTAAAAATAAATAGTTTTTTTTTAGGTTTTTTAAACTTAGTATTAATAATAGAATAATAAATATTCTATCTTAGATACTTAAAGACCTCTCGTACCTCCTCCCTCCCCTCCATTCGAACCGCTATAATGTCATCCCATAAAGTATTGAAGAAAAATATTGAAAATTTCAATAATTTCACCACAAAAAAAATTCGGACTTGATTTTATACCGCCCCCTCTTATCCGCTCAAAAAAAATTTCCTTTTTATAACCAAAGGGGAAAGAAAAATACCCAAAAAAACAAATTGCATCTAAAAATTTTCCTTTTGTGTGTGTGTTTTTTTTGGTATAATTTTATGACAATGCATCTATTAAGGATTCTACCGGCAAGGATAAAAAATAATGAACGGATAATTTTACATATTTCCTCAGTTTTTTTTAGTTTTTTTTTTTATTTGCAAAAGTCCACAATAAAATTGCAGAAAAAGAAAGCTTTACGTGGTCTTGAAAATATCATAAATTAATGCCATGAATTTTAGTTCTTTTTTTTTGCTTTCCCCATCAGCAAAAAAAAAGAACTAAAATTCATGGCATTAATGAAAAACCAAAAAAAAAATGTTTAGAAAAATAAATTTTTTCTTAAAAAAATACAAAACGAATTTTAGTTCTTTTTTTTTGCTGATGGGGAAAGGTGTGGAGGAATCACAAGGAGAAGCGGCAGAAGCTATTAAATAAAAACGTTAAACTAAATAATGAACATTTTGTGGTATACTCTCGACTGACCAAAGTCATAACTTTACTGACCAATAATGATTCTGTAATCTGTCGAGCGGGTAAAATGGATTTTATATAATACAGGATAATTATTACGGTAAATTTGTAAAGGATAATGTGAAATTTTACACACACAAAAAAAATGTGGCCTGTAGGAGGACAGAGCAGGAATTGTTGGCATTTGATTCTACTCTAACAATTTAGAGACAGTTGTCTGGCAGGATAGCATCATTGCTACTATGAGTAGGAGTATATGAATAATAGGACGAAATATTGTTGGTTTTCTTAGGGTTTTGCTTTTCTTCGTTGAAACAATTTTCGACCGAATCCTTTTTGGTATGAACAATATGGCCATAAAAGTTAAGTAATTTCTCTCGAAACTATTATTTTTTGTTCGTCCTTGTTTCATTTGTTTTGTTCTTTTTCATGCGATTAGGCAATACAATATTTTTATTCTCCTTCGAACACATTCATATGTAAAGGCCAATCGCAACTTAGATGGTACACACATAATTTCCAATCCTTTTGGACCGCAAACATTAACTCTCATGAACCTAAACCGAGGTTAACATTTGGAACAATGACAGGATATGACCTCAGCTTTAAAAATGACCGATGCAGTATGTACGCTTCTTAATCGTATTACACAACTCTCCCAGTCACAGCCAATAAAAAATTTCTGCATAACATTCCACAAAGTAACAATGTTCACAAGTAAGTAAATTTCACATTTTACCATCTACTCGCCCAAGAACCTCAGATCTAAACTTAACTAAAAATGACAAAAATATCCTTTTCAGAAACAGTGAGTTTGCTATTTTGTGAATTAATTTCTTCTCTTATCTCTTTAGTATTTATTATTATATAAATTTTATTTTTATTTTTTTTGATTAACATAAAATTCTCTTAAAAATGAGAAAAACTTTCGGGTTAAAGCCACGATCTTTGAGGTCAAGTAACATAACCAAATTCCGAAATTACACGTTTTTGGAAATTTTCGGGCAATAATGCTAAAATTTGTCGTATTGTGTGGCTTGTGGCATCATCTTCTTAAAACCAGTTCGAAGAAATACGGACCAATGACATCCAAAATACATAGCAAACAGTTACTTTTCGTAGATACAGTGGCTTGTCCACAGTCCGTTGTGGGTACTCAGAACCCCACATACGGCCATTTTTCTTATTTGCATATTCACCAAGCTACAAACGAGCTTCATTGTTGAACAAAATTTGCACGAAACGTGGTCACTTTTCGTGGATACAGTGGCTTCTCCACAGTCACTTGTGCGTTTTCAGATCCCATATATGGACACTTTTCTTATTTACACATCCAGCGAATGAGAAATAAGCCTCATCGCTGAAGAAAACCTTGCACGAAACGTGGTCAGTTTTCGCGGATACAGTGGCTTCTACACAGTCACCTTTGGGTTTTCAGAGCCCGCTATAAGGACATTTTTCTTATTTACACATCCAGCGAATTAGAAATGAGCCTCATCGCTGAAGAAAACCTTGCATGAAACGTGGTCACTTTTTCCTGATACAGTGGCTTCTAACGTGGCTGAATTTTCTTTTTTGCCAACCAAAAAATACAATCGAGAACAAATTATTCCCACCCGTTCTACTCGAGATAATTGATCGGAAAAAAAACCTTTTATTCAAATAGTTTTCTATTAAAAAAACTTAGTAAATATTGGCTGAGTGATGAAGTTTACTTTTGTAATCATTTCCATTTTCTGGCGAAATAATCAGTTTCATTTTCATTCATAGCAAAATATGTAACATTCCATAGACGTTAAAATTTTATGAAATATTATATATTTCTTCATCTACGTTTTCTATATAACAAAATAAAAAAATTAAAAAAGACATTATATAGAAAACGTACAGGAGAAAAATATGAAAAATATCGAAAATAATATAGAAAACATCGAAAAACATCGAAAAATATCGAGAAACATCGAAAAACTTCGAAATTGTAGATTTAAAAATAAATTACAGGAAAAACATCGAAAAACATCGAAATTGTAGATTTAAAAATAAATTACAGGAAAAAAAACTTGGAAAAAAATGTTGTTTTTCTTATAAAAACTATAAAAAAACACTTGCTGTTTTATACAGATAAAATTTAGTGAATATAAAATTAATATACTGAAAATAAAGATAGATAAAAAAAATCATATAGAAAATATTGAGAGAAAAATGACATAGAAAACATAAAAAAACTAAGGAAAGATAAAACAAATTATATATTGTAGAAAATATAAAAAAGAAAATAACAAAATATAAAAATAAGGGAAAAAGCAGAATTAATAGAAGCAAATTTCAGAAAATATATTGAAAACATAGAAAAACGATAGAAGGGTAAAAAATATGATCGAAAATAAATAAAAAATAAGAAACACAGAAAAAATACAAAAACGAAATAGAAAAAATATAGAAAATGTAGAAAAAATTATATATTAAATATAAAAAGTGAATAGAAAAATATAGAGAAAATTTTAAAAGCAGAATAAATAGAAAGAAAAAAACAAATTAAGAAATTATATTGGAAACATAGAAAAGAGATAGAAATGCAAAAAATGACATCGAAAATAAAGAAAAAAAATATATTGTAGAAAACAGAAAAATTATAGAAAAAATAGAAAACATAGAAAATATAGAAAAATTAATTAAAAATTATAGAAAAAATATAGCAAAACATAGGAAACATACAATAAATGTAAGAGTATTTAGAAAAATTATAGAAAACATAGAAAAAAAATAGAAAAAGCATAGCAAAAATATAGAAAACATAGAAAAAATATCGAAAATATAGAAAACATAGAAAAGGTAGAAAAATTAATTAAAAATTATAGAAAAAAGGTAGCAAAAATAGAAAACAAAACGGAAATAAATATAAGAAAAAATTAATTTCTTGAAAAAATTACTTTTTATTAGTGCAAAAATCCGAATACGTATGGGAATGTGGCTATAAATTAAGCAATATTCGAAACCGACACGTACATGAGTATTTGTTTCTTTTCAATACGAACACCAAAAAAAAAAAAACAGAACAGGAAACAAGAAACAAACTAAAACTAAAATAATTCCACCCGCACTGCTGACCTGATATTTACGGCCATTGTCCCTGGTTTACCTGAATAATTAATTGGTATTCTTTGAGAAATGTTTTTCTAAATTTTTCCACTTTCTTTTCGAGTTTTTTCTAAATTTTCTTGTTAATATGCGATGGGGATCGTCCGACACGTTTTTGTTCTCACTCTCGAGGTGAGTTCTCACATTTCAGCACATGCTGTTTTTTTTCTTCTTTCTAATTCAAAAATTTCACCCCAGTCACTTTACCTCAAATTTCTATCACCTTATTTTTAAGCTATTTAGCCAAAACGAACATTTTCTTAATTAGTCATTGTGAACTCATTCGCTGCCAACCCCAAAATCCCCCACCCCACCACTCACCAAACAAATTCAATCAATTTGTCCTACTCTTTTCCATGCACGAAAAGATGACCAAAAAAAATTCTTTAAAAAACTATTTTCGGACTTCCACAAAAATTTATTAAAAAACAAATGAAAATAGAACTTAATCAAGCGAGAAAATAGGGGGGATGGGAGGTGGTAAAATAAGAAGAAAAAACGAAATCTGAGAGGAGGAATGGGAGACAATAAAGTAGGATAACTGATGGGGAAAAACAAAATTATTAGTTGTTGGGACTTGTGTGTGTGTGTATCGGTGATGGTATGTCACCTGGAATGGAATTTGGTATTTTTTAGGGACTAACATAGACGCACGGACAGGCAATCTGACTGATTGACTAACTGAGTGACTGGCTGAGTGACTGACTGACGCGACTGACTATGAACTGATTTCGAATGATTTGCGAAAAGCGAATTTTTTTATCGTTCGTCTCTTTTGCTCTCGAACATCGCAAAGTTAACGATTCCGAAAAGGACATTCCTCCTCCTCCTCAAAGGCCGTTTCACTCCTAAAAGCAAATGTACCAAAAACAGTCAGCACCACTGCCTCCCAGAACAAAATAAAAACCAAAATGACAGCTTTTATTTTTGTCTATAAAGTTTGGCAGTTTTTTTAGGTCACATTTTGTGATGTTTGGTGTCATTTGTCCGGTTTTTTTTTCGTTTGTTTGCTTATTTCTGTCAAGTCCAGTCCCGTTAATATTATTTATTTGTGCAAAAATTATCATACCCTCCTCTCTGCCCGCCCACGACTATGTCTTTTCATTGAACAATTTTCAATTTTTATTAAACTTCAACTTAGAATAAGCAATCGTTAAATTAAGGAAGTGGAAAATGGGCGCCAAAGGATATTTAATAATTGAACAGGTAGGAAAATATTGCTTTTAACTTAAAAACAAATTATATTTTTTTACTTTTAAATTTTCTCATTGATAGAATTTACTTTTTTGAAATGACAAAAAATATTATTTTCTTTTTTTGAAAATATTTTCGGTTGTGTTTTTAAAAGGAAAAGAAGGGAAATTTTCGTGGGATTATTCTTTTTTAGTCTTCATTGCGTTTGGTTCCAATAAATTTTTTGTATTTTTATTCAAAAAAAAACAAAAATTATATTAAAACGAACCTTTTTAAAAATGGACTTTTTGGTTAGGGAAATTCCTTGAGAAAAAATGATTCCGTTTTTGTTAAAAAAAAATTGTTTTGCAGCAAACTTTCCTAAAAAAAATTTTTATTTTTTTGGAGAATATTTTTTCTTAGAAATTTGCGAAGAAAACTAAAGGATTTTCTAGTTTAGGGTTTGGAATGTTCAGTTTAAAGAAAAACAGCACATGTCCGGCACTTATCGTATAGCCAGTTCGAAAAATAACGGGCCACTTTTCGAGGACTCGGTGGCGTCCTCACAGTCACTTGTGGGTTTTCAGAACCCCATATACGGCCATTTTTCTTACTTACATATTCACCAAGCTACAAATGTGCCTCATTGTTGACAAAAAAATTTGCATTAAACGTGCTCATTGTTGACAAAAAAATTTGCATTTTTCGCGGATATAGTGGCTTGTCTACAGTCACTTGTGGCTACAAATGTGCCTCATTGTTGACAAAAAAATTTGCATTTTTCGCGGATATAGTGGCTTGTCTACAGTCACTTGTGGGTTTTCAGAGCCCCATATACGGACAATTTTTCTCATTCACATATCCATCGAATTAGAAAGGAGCATCGCTGCTGAAGAAAACTTTGCATGAAACGTGGTCACTTTTCGCGGATACAGTGGCTTGTCTACAGTCACTTGTGGATTTTCAGAGCCCCATATACGGACAATTTTTCTTATTTAAACATCCGCCAAGCGAAAAATGAGCCCCAACGCTAAAGAAAATTTTGCGTGAAGCGTGGTCACTTTTCGCGGATACAGTGGCTTTTCCTGTGCATTTTCAGAATCACCACTTTTGTATAGTTTTTCCCATTTTTAACATGTTGTTCGGTAGTTAACCAATCCATAATGTAAAATGAGATATCTTAAAGTAAATAAATACCACCTTAGATAACATATATGTTTGACAGCTGTCATATGACAAGGCTATACTTTCTGAAACACAAAATAAATAAGTCACTTTTAAAAAATAAGTCACAGCAATTTGTTTTTCCATAATCATGTGATTAGGTCGGTTTATATATGATTGGAATGTTTCTTTTGTATTTATAAAGCTAGATTTGGTGAATAATTAAAAACTTTCCACATCACCTGAGATTATGCCTCTCACAACTGCACAGGTGCCGATAAAGTTTCAGAAAACTGCCAAGATAACAAAAACATAACAAATAATAATAAAATTAACAATACCCTATAATCTCTAGCATTCCCTTCTTTGAAAATAAGAAAGTATTTGTCATACTATCAAATGGAGAGAAAAAAACGAAAATAAAATAAAATGCGATGTTTTGATCGAATTTCAAACGGAAAAAGCTCATTATTATAGGAAAGACCAAAAAACCAAAAAGAATAAAGTTTTCTCCCAAAGTGCATAAATAATAATTCAAACTTGAGATAAAATGAGAGTGGACTTCTCCATCGCAAAACTCTCCATTTTTGTTTCTATTTCAAATGATTTTTGCAAAATGGAAAATTTCAAATGGCAAACTTAAAGAAAAAATATAGAAATTTTAAAGACCATAGAACAGGAAAAGGTCAAGACAACCATTTTAATCACATAAATAGAGTTGCGGAATCATTACGAAACGAACAGCAGCAGAAAACTTTTAACTCAAAACGAATTTTATTCATTTCAATGGCAATCGAATAAAGCCATACACACACCCACACACACACACACACACAAATATGAACACACACGATTACACCACAAACAATTTCATCCACTGCAGTTGAAAATAAATTATTGCAAGTGGCTTATAACAAGAGTAATAATTCATCGCAATGAGACAGACTTTATGCAATTTACCAGATTATTCGTTGTATGTTAAAAGGGGGGCTGGATGGCGGTGATAAGGGGTGGCTCGGATGATTTTAGTACTGCCCCGAAACTAACCTATCTCCAGTGCGAATAATATTTGATAAATATCGTGCTTAAAGTGATGTTATAACGAATGCGATGTTTTTTCGACCGATTCTGTGTAATCGAAATAAATCGAATGCGATGTTTTTTAGACCGATTCTTTGTAATTGTAATAATTTTAAAAATAACCAGTGCGGTCTATTAAATCGGACTGGATGTGATTTGTTCAGAAAAGATTAGAAAAGAGATAAAGGTAGAGTTGGGTGCGATGAATAAGAGATCAAATTCAAGCCAAAATAATGTCCTCAAACATCCCGAAAATAAGTCCGACAATACAAGACAAGCTAATACATTATCCGAATCGATAAATTACGTACGTTGAGCGTCTATCATCTACACAATTACAAGCGGTGGCATGCTACACTCACAAATCCTTTTCAAACGTGTCCTTCATCCTTGTGAGGTCTCCTTGAGCAATGTCCGCCCTTTTGTTGTTAATCTGGTGGGATCGTCACATTCGAGAGGCAATTGCTTTGTAGTACTTTCGGGCATTTACACGAACATTTTTTTTTTGCTCTCGACAAACGACTTATAAGGATTCGGATTCCGTATCAGGACATCTGTAATATACTGGGTGATTTGTGTATCACTGTGTGGTGGCATTTAAAAAGAAATAGTCAATTTTCAAATACATATTTTTTCTATAATTCGAATTTTATCGCATGAACATTTGAATTTGAATTTACCGCCAACCTAAAACCATTGGTACAACGTTGCCAAATTATCGTTTAGTTGTGATTTTTTCCGACTCTTAAAAAAAAAATCAAATGAACAACTTTGGCAACACCTCATGGATAACATGAACAAATAATGATTGTGAACGAAAAGCTTTCTTTTCATTTCTTTAGTAGTCGAATTAGTAAAATTTATTATCAATAATGTTTTATTATTTCGTCATTACGCTTTGAAATCTTCTTCAATTCGCTAGAATTCATTATTGCCAACTTAAAGATTAGAAGGAGAAAAAAAATAATAAGAAAAAATTGGAATTGATGATAGGAAAAATTTAAACCGAAAAACAAAACAAAACAAAAAAATTCTTATAGTATTTAGTACTAAGCAATGGTAATAGTAATCGTAATAATACTGATAGTAAAAACTATAAAGAGAGTGAAATGTTATAAGAGAAAAACTAACAAGTAAAATTAACGACGTAAATGATCCATAAATATACCGGGTAATAGTGGTAGACTTTATTTACGAGATTTCTTTCTCGCCTTCGCTAATTTTCAGAGTTTCTCACATTCTATTTAATGAACTATAATAAAAATCCTTGAATATAAGTTGTACCGATTATAGGGTGGATGTATGAAAAAGAAGGGGTTTTAATTTTTCAATGTAAGGATTTTATATTATCCATGTGGATGGATTCTTAACTAACAAGAAATATTGATTTAACGGACAGCATTAATATTATTAAATGGTCATTTCTGATTAACAATAGTAACAATGATTTTTCTTAAATGATCAAAAAAAAAATTAAGGAAGTCCTTAATTGAGTATCCAATTCTACTAAACATTTCGAAGGTTTTTCATTTAACGGTGATAAACTATAAATTTCATTTAAAATAATACTTTTTGTATACTTTAAACTTAGTTGCATTGAAAAAACGATCCTGTAGTAAAAGTTAGATATGCCAAAAATTTTGTGAATTTTAAGTTTCTGTACTAAAATTTCCCGCATTAAATACTATTTTTACTATTTTGAAATTGGTTCAGTACTAAAAATTACCCATATTACCTAGAAAAGTCTAATTTTTTTGTATTTATTTCTTTAAAAAGGATGAAGAGGATAAGCGAAAAAAAATTTTGTACTAAAAATTCAATAGATCTAGAAAATGCTACTGTACTAAATTTGCAAGAAACATTTTTGTACTAAAAATTCACGTTGGTTCAGTATTGATTATAGAAAAATATTTTTAGTAAAAAATTATGCCCTGTTTTGACTACCATTTTCTGCACTAAAAATCGTTCAGTACTAAAAAATTGCCTATGTAAGAAAAAATTAAGTAAACTTTCATTCATAAAGAACAAATTCGAGTTGTATAAAAAATTCAATTCGCGCTCGAGTTGGACGAGAGAAAAAAATGTTTGTACTAAAAATTGAATTGATTTAGAAAATGGTCTTGTACTAAAATTTTTTTGCAAATATTTACTAAATTCTATTTGGTTCAGTATTGCTTATAGAAAAAATATTTTTAGTACACAATTTTATAACATTTTTTGCACTAAAAATCAATTTTTTTGTAGGCTGCTGTACTAAAATGTTGAGTACTAAAAGAAATGTCTAACTTTTTTTTTTTTTATTTCTTTAAAAATAAATAAATAAACTTTTATTTATAAAGAACAAATACAGATGAAAAGGAAATTTTTATACTAAAATTCAATTGAACAAGGAAATGGTTTCGTGCTAAATTTTTTTTGCAAGCCAGAAATGTTTTTGTACTAAAAATTTGATTTACTAAATTCTATTTGGTTCAGTATTGATTTTAGAAAAATTTTATCCTGTTCTAACTAACATTTTCTGCACTCAAAATCAATTTGTTTGGAGTCTGCTGTACTAAAATGTTCAGTGGTAAAAAATTGTCCATGTTAGAAAAGTCTAAATTTTTTTCATTTTATTTCTTTATAAATAAAGAACAAATTCGAGTTGTATTAAAAACTTGAATTCGGGTTCGGGTTGGCCGAGAGAAAAAAATTTTTGTACTAAAAATTGAATTGAATTAGAAAATGGTCTTGTGTGAATTTTTTTGCAAGCAAGAAAATTTTTTTGTACTAAAAATTGATATTTATCTATTTCTATTTGGTTTTAGTACAAATTTAATACTAAAACTTCTAACGCACTAGAAGTGGTTTTTCAACAATAAACTTTCTTTCTTTTCCATTAAAATAATGCGATTTTTTGCCTATTATAAATTCGATTTCGATTATTATATAATAAAAAATAATAATTACAAAAAAAATTACTTTTAATATGGATTATTTTGCTGTACTAAAAATGAATAAGACACTACTGAAGAAAATTAAACAGATCAGAATGGAAAATCGAGCTTAAATGCTTATTTAAAATTTAATGATTGGTGTTTTTTTAAATTTTTTTTGTTTTGTTGGAGCTGTTTTTATGCTGCCTAACGACTCTTGCCTAACAACTTTAGTACTAAAAAATTACCCATGTTAGAAAAGTCTAAATATTTTTAATCTTATTTCTCAAAAAGAAAAATTTTAAGTAAATTTTCATTTATGCTGAAAAGAAAAGAAAAACAATTTTTGTACTAAAAATTGATATTTACTTAATTCTATTTGGTTTTAGTACAAAATTTTGTGCTAAAAATGAATAAGCCTCTTCTTTTAGAGCCTTACTAAAAAAATAGAAGGTTTTTAATTTTCTGCTTAAAATTGTACTTAAAATTAATTAAAAATTTAACAAAAAGGTAAAATTTAGGGGAAAAAAACGTTTAGTACTAAAAAATTTCTTGGAAAGAGATTTTTTTAGAAGACTGGGGAATTACCCGTTCTTATTTAACCTAACGACTCTTGCCCACCTTTGAGAAGATAATTTTCTTTACTACTAAAAAATTACCCATGTTCGAAAAGTCTAAATTTTTTGTTCTTATTTCTTAAAAATAAAGAGTTTTAAAAATTTTTAAACTAAAAAAATTGAGTTTTAAAAAAGAAAAAATATGTATAGTATCGACAAAAAAAATGTTTTCTTTCTTTTTTAAAACTAATATTAAATTTTAAATATATTTTTAAGCTGGATTTATGCTTTTTTTCTTATTCTGCCTAAAGATAATTTTCTTTAGTACTAAAAATTTGTTCAGTTTTTGAAATATTTCGATTTTGAGTGACAATTTTTACTGCGTTTTATTGTACTTCTCCTACCTACCCTCCCCTTTTAAAATCGTAATCGAACTT
The DNA here is from genome assembly GCA_958298945.1 of Atherix ibis. Classification (NCBI taxonomy): domain Eukaryota; kingdom Metazoa; phylum Arthropoda; class Insecta; order Diptera; family Athericidae; genus Atherix; species Atherix ibis. Next base: position 23,495,774 of record OY282610.1, on the reverse strand, counting down.
ACGAACGATGTGGGAATTAATTGTTATTCAACAAAATTTTACAACTCAATTCGTTCAAGATTTAACTGCTCCCCCCTTTCCCCTCAACTTAATTTGGCTATTGTCCATCGAAAAATTTTGTCAATTTGTTAATATTTTCTGAATTATTTTTAAGTATCAAAATTTTCAACTAAACAAAAATCCTTAAACGGAAATTTCCTTAAACGCAAGCGAGGAGAGTGAGTACAAAATCGCAGCAAATCAAAAAGAATTTCGGATTTAAGGAAGTCCTCGGCAAGTTCATTTGGAGCTTCTGTAGAAGCACTCTTGCTAACACCAGAAGGCAGTGGTTAATTTCCATTTTCCTTTTTCTTATCCTTTTTTTCGATTTTTTCACTTTTTGTTACTTTTGGAATTTTCAATTTCCTCTCGTTCCGGATCTGACACTGGATTTTAACTATTTCATTCGAACATTTCCGTCTTGGCTATTTTCGTATTTATCGTTTTACATATTTTTGTGTATTTTGGTGTGTTTGCATATTTTTAGTAACAAAAAAAAAAAAACAAGATAAAGAAATACTGAACAAAAGTTCGGAGGCCAGAAAGCTGAAGGACAAAGACTGCCTAAAGTGTATTCTTGACTACCGCAACAAAAAATTGCTTATCTTTAACAGTAGAAGTAATATTATCGACATTGGATTTAGGCGATAAGATATCCTTTTCGGTTGAGTTTGCTTGTTATGTACTGTCAAAAATAAAGGGGGGATAAGAAATAATGCCAACAACAAAAGCGAACAGAAGTTTCGCCAACGAAATGGAGTGAACGTAATCGCAAACGAGTTTCTCTGATAAATGAAAGTTTCCATAAATGTACACACACATTTTGATTTTCAATGAACAGAAGATGGACCAGCGAGGGATGGAGATTGGTGGGCAAGGAGCAGAACCACATAAAGGAGTTGGTGTAGATTGAAGAGCAGAATGGATCAAATGGGAAATTTTAAGCTGCTCCAATAAACAATAACGTAGAATAAAGTGTGTAGATGGGTTTGGGGGGATGGCAGTCAGGCTAGTACACAGTACAAAGAAGGGAATTCATACAAAAAACACTAAGAATGTGGCGTCAGTAAACGTTTGTAGTTACACTCAATATACTACGCTACAAGTTCGCACTAGCAGTTCAGTAAAAAAAGAATAGTTTGGATGGAGACTTGTTCAAATTATTCGTTTGGATTACGTTTTATAATTTTCTTTCTTTCTCTTTCTTTCTCTCTCTCCCTCTCTCTCTCTCTCTCTCTGTCTTCCTCTCATTCTAAACTCTCTATTCTTTCTTATATTAAAAAGAAAAAGTTTTATTGAGAATAAAAATTTCTACTAACAGGAAATTTATAAAAAAAGGGAAAAGCTGATCTAAAAAAGGTACCATCAATCTTTGACAGCCTATTAGTTTGACGTTTCAAATAACAGCAGTGTTTTGCTTCAGGATTTGTGTTTTGCTATAGCCACCAATTTCATCAGGAATTAAAATTTCTACTAACAGGAAATTTACCAAAGAGAAACGCTGATTCAAAATAGGTACCATCAAACTTAGACAGTCTATTAGTTTGACGTTTCAAATGACAGCAGTGTTATTCCTCAGGATTTGTGTTTTGCTATTACCACCATTTCATCAGGGAGAACTATACGATTCAGTTACGCGTCGAGATAGTGAAATGTCAACAAATCACAGATTTTTTTCGAGCTGTACTTTTTCGAAATGAGGCTGGTGCGACGGTAACTGTCAGTGGCGAACTGTCAATGACGAGAGGCATCGAGCGATGACAACAGATTTCTTTTTGGCCCCAATTGTACCATATGGATTTGGACAGGATCAGTGAGATTTGCCACACCAGCAGTTGAAACCAAGTAACTTATTGCAGACAAAGTTTCCACGATACGTTGTTTCGACATCTTTCGACGTCAATTGCCCGCCAAAATCATGCGATTTAACCAGCTTAGACTTTTCTATTGGATCTCCTGCAAAACATTTATTAATTTTCAAAATCAAGCACCCTTAATGAAAAAATCTTTAAGTAAAAAATTTATTATTTTTGATCCTTTAAGTAGGATCCTTATTAGATCCATCGTCATAAAATTATACCAAAAAAAAAAAAAAAGGAAATTTTCAAACTTCAAATAAAAATATAGGAATTTCCTGAAGGGGGCTTGGAGATAAAATTATAGCGATTGAAAGTAAAGGGGGGAAGAAGACGGCAAGGAACCTAAAATAGAATTTTCTTCTACTCAAAGAACTAAGTTTAAAGAAAAACTAAAAAATTATTTGTTTATTTTTTTTTTACTAAAATACTTGTCGGACTTTTACTGTATGAGAACTAATTGAAGTTCTTCAGAAGCTCAGACAATAAACCCCCTCTGAGCTAATTATAGAAAGAAAATTAAAGTAAAAAAATCCCCCAATCAAACAGCTAATGAGTAAGCCAAAAAAAATAAACCCTAAATTATCTTGCTTCCTGAGAGACCTATCAGCCTCCTACCAATTCTGGGTACGATTTTTGAAAAATCCCTTGTAAAATGACTCTACCCAGTCCTAGTTAATGAAAGAATTATTCCTGATCATCCGATCTGAACACTCTAAAATCCAGCAATGCCATCGCGTTGTTGATTATATTGCATCCTATTTTGAGAGGAAGAGTACTGTCCAGGTGTGTTCCGAGATATATCACATGCTTTTGATCGTGTGTTTCATCCTCGACTCCTCTGGAAACTCAAGAGCTTCCTTCCTTCGACATACTACCTCATCATAAATGCATTTCCAAGAAGCAGTTAACGCAGAATCCTCAGAATTATATCCCATTACAGCTGGAGTCCCACAAGGCAGTATTCTTGGTCCCATTTTATATAATATTTATACCCATGACGTCCCATCTGATCCGAATACTATCACTGCCACTTAACATATACAGATGATACGGTCCATACTTCCTACCCAACACAACTTTCAATAATCTACAATCTTTATTCCTGGTTTAAGAAATGGAGAGTGAGAGTAAATGGACAGAAGAGTGCTCATATTACTTTCACACTTTGTCAAGGAGAACCCCTTTACATCTTAACGGTAACATGATTCCACAATATGGCAAAGTGCGTTATTTGGTACTTTGCGTAGACAAGAGATTAACAGAGAACCCTCATACTTGACTAAAAAAACATGAAGTCAGTAGACGTTATCTACAACTTCTTAGACTACTGTAAACTTTTAATATACAACCCAATTATAAAACCTATCGGGACATATGGAATTGAAATTTGGAATTCCAATTATTATCTGGCATCCAAACCTGCCAATACAAGATCCTCCGTTAAATTGTTAACACGTCCTTTTAACGAACGTAATACATCGTAATTTTAATGTTCTCTTCATTCAGGACCTGTATATTTTTCACGTTTTCGGGGGGAGGAAATTACCCTCCCCCCGAAAATGCTCCTATTACTCTCCTAATAAACACTCAACGGAGACTCAAGAGACAATAGCCTCGAGATTTTTTAGAGATAATCTAACTTTTGTTAGTTAGAGAAACGCCGATGGGTGTTTATTCCCACTACATGCTGCATGATATTTCCAATTAATTTGTTATCTAAACCGGTAGTTGCAAATATAAATAAAATTTCAAAAAAAAAATAAAAATAATAAGAATAACATCTAAATTGTAGGAGAAAATTTGAAGAGAAGAAAATAATATATTTTTGCATAATTTCTCCTATTCTTTTCTCCTTTTCGAATTTATTCTAACAGATGGCAGCACGTAGTGCGTACCAAAAAAAAATATTCATCGTATTTCGAAATGGATTTTTCCCTTGAATTGCGTGTTCTATTAATTAAGAAAATCTTTTAGTTATGAATAAATTAAGAGCATAAAATCTAAACCCTCCCCCTACCCACCCCTCTCTGTTTGTACGTTAAAGCTAATCGAAATATTTTTAAATTGTTGTAATTAAACGAAGTAAGTTAAGTTCTTCGAAATGAAGTCATTGAAAAATTTGCTTGCTTTCTTCGAAGTCAATTTTTTTAAGAAATTCTTTTCCTTAGCAATAAACAATTACGGGTACCATACACCCCCACCCCCCACCCCTCCTATCAAAAACACACATTATCGATAATATAAATTACAGAATATTTTTTTTCTTTTTTTTTACAAATAAAATGGAAATAATGTAAAAAAAATTGGAAAGATTTTTTTTTTTTATCTTCGAACACAACATAACACATTATAAACGCACACACGCTACACCAATGAGCGTACGAATGGAAATCGATTAAAGATGAATGCATCCATAAATGAATGATGGTTAAATGGTGGAAATTTGTGTATTAAATGGTCTAAAAAAGTTAGATTTCGCATTATATGTGTTAGGGGGGGGCGGTATGTGGTGGGTTAGGAAAAAAAAAACTACGTTTATCTTTCAAGGACTAAAACACAATAATATCTAGCAAATGTGGTAAATAAGAAGCAAGAAAAAAAAAGAAAAAGAAAAAGAAGAAGCAGAGAAGTTCTCTCTTATCGAATAGCTTATTTATCGCGATGGCTTCGTGTATTCACATTATTACACGTTAGGCTCTCCCGGTCCCCAGCCCCTCTTTTAACACTTATTAAATGTGAAGAATTTTACTCCATCATATCCTGTCGTCCCTCAGAACATTCAAGGATCCCGAACGAACTCCCTTCATTTCTTCTTTTAAAATTTTCTCCCTTATAGCTTATCATCACCACCATCAACAAAATCGACTGCTTTTCCGTATCATTTTCCACGTGTATCACCTATCATCATCGAGCCGTTTCTTTTCTGTTTTTTTTTTTGCAGTCATAAATCATGTTTCGAAAAAGAAAAAAAAATTAACAATAAAAAATCATTTTTTTCTCTATTTTTGTCCTGTTTTTTTTCGAACATTTCTAAATATGTATGTGCCTAATGAGGTGTACACAAAATAAGGATGTGCAATAATATGAAACGTTCCAAAACAAAATAGAATAAAATCCATAAAAAATAAAAAAATATTAAAGAAAAAATATATTCCACTTTTATATCCTTTATTTGGCCTCCTCCCCCACCACCAAAATTTTATTTTTATTTTATTTCATTGCTATCCCTTTTCCATGCTGTGAGTACAGCCGGGGGAAAAAATTCTATTCAACAATTTCCTTCTACTAAATTAAAATCATTTCATTACGCCGATTCTATTCAGTAGAGCCCCATAGCCCACCCTCCCATCAACCCTGCCACTTCTATCCTGCACCTTTACACTTACAAACCGGAAAGGGATTATTCTCTTCATAAAAAATCCTGTCTATCCCCACAAATACATGGGATTTATGAAAAAGAAAAAATAACTATTTTACACTAAGAATTTTGATCTAAAATCATTCCAATGTCGGTTATATGTGACGCACAGTTAAGATGTGCGTTATGCTTTTTCCTGTAGAGATGGTTTTCCTGTCACGGCATGACGCGATCTTAAGGAGAAATCAAACACAAATGATATAAAAAAAAACAAAAAACAAAAAAATTAAAAGCAAATTTTCCAAATCGTAGTAAAAAAAAATTTTGCTGAGTGCAAAGGGGGGAGGGGGGGTTTAATGTGTGGTAAATCTTTAAATGTGACTAAAGTTGTTTCTATTTAAAAACATCTCCTTTTTTTGGTTAGAAAAAAAAATCCTCTATTTTGACTCTCCTTGATTCACACCACAAGATGCCTAATATTTTGAGTACTCATAATACTTCCCATAATCCCCGTTAAGGATGAAAATTGTCCACCATTTTTTTTTGTAAGAAAAGTTGCGCCAACGGTTGAACGAACGTTTTCCAATGCGCTGGAGTCTGTCATAGACGCTCTAAGAAAAACGGTCTCACAAATTTCTACTAAGGAAAATAAGGGGCAATGTTTTGAAGGTAGTAGAAGACTTCGTGCAGGGTCACCAAATGGTCCTACAGAATCTCCGCTACCTCTTTTCTCACAGACCTTACAACAGCAATAAAACTTAACTCTTTTCAGGTAGATTTCGATGAATTTTTTGCACATTTTGCTACCATTTCTTGGCAGTTGTTTGGCTTTTTGAATACTCTAAAATTTAAAGCTTATCTGCGTAAACTTGATATTTTATGTAGCCCCCACAAGAAAAAGTCCAACGATATCAAATCCCACGATCTTTCGTACGTTCTCAGATTATGCGTTCCCAGAGCTTTTGGTGCAACAAAATGTTCCTGGGAATATTGTAACGCAATTTTGTTGAAACCACATGTGCTCCAGATTGAAACCTTTAAGTTTAAGCCCAAAAAAGATAGTTACTATACGGTCATAGCGATCAGCATTGACGGTCACTATGGCTGCTTCTTCATTTTCAAAGAAATAACGGCCAATGGCACCGTCAGAACAAAACCCACACCAGAAAGTCACTGAAAGTCGGATACAATGGCATCTCCACAGTGACTTGTGGGTTTTCGGAGCCGCATATATGGACACTTTTCTTATTTACACATCCACCAAGCCAAAAATGAACCTCATCATTAAAAAAACTTTTGCATAAAACATCGTAACTTTTTTCTGATACAGTGGCCTGTACATGTGGCGTTTTCAGAGCCCCATATACAGGCCTAAAAAGAAAATTTGCACATTCATTAAGCGAGAAATGAGCCTTATCGCTAAAGAAAACTTTAAGTCAAACGTGGTTACTTTTCGCGGATACAATGGCTGTTCCACAATCACTTGTGGGTTTTCAGGGCTCACTACATGGCCATGTTTCTTATTTACATATCCACCACGCGAGAAATGAGCCGCATCGCTGAAGAAACCTTCACTTTAAACGTGGTTACTGTTCGCGGATACAATGACATCTCCACAGTCACTTGTGGGTTTCCAGAGCCGCATATACGGCCATTTTTCTTAATTACACATCCACCGAGCGAAAAATGAGCTTCATCGCCCAAGAAACCTCCGCGTTAAACATGGGAACTTTTCGTGGATACAATTAGCAAAAAGAATCGACATTTTTTAAAAATAATTTTCATTATTATTCTCCTAATTAAGGATACTAACACCATCTTTGATCTAAAATTCACTTTCTTTTTTTTGGTTAACACTACAGTGGAAGGAAAAACACGAGAAAAAGTATAGAAAAAATTCATTTCCTTTTTATAGGAAATTTTTCTTTAAACTCTGAACTTTTCTTCTTATTAAATTAATGTCATCTCAAATATCAAAAATAATAAGAATTATTGATCAAAAGGAAACAATATCAAAGACAATATAGGAACCCAAAAGAGCCACCCTTTTGAAGGGAAATTAATGAAAGCTTCAAAACAACAACAACAAAAAACTAACAATATTAAATGAACATTTTTGACAAATTAATTTGAAAATAATAGAAATTCTTATTATCAATGAAAGTAAATCGACCAAGGATACGAATGGAATATGAGACGTAAGATCTACCATGCCTAGGCCTACAATAAAGAGCACATTTTGGCCAGAAAAAAAAATACTAGAGGCGAGGGTAGAAACAAATTAAATAAAATCGAAAAGGAACATTTTAATAATAATATCGGAAATTGACAAAATTATGACATAATTTTAGTTTAAAAAAACAACCATAAACCCCCCCCCCCCCCCTTCGCAACCATATACAAGACCCATCACTATTTATAAAAATAAAATAAAAAGTGACCGAAATAATAGTATTCGAAGAGGAATGACAGCATATAAGAAGAATAATTAATTTAAATTAAAATCAGAAGAAAAAAACACAAGAACAGAGACCCTTAGGAGACATTTGGGATTGAAGATACAAGAGAGTAGAGGGTAGATAATCGATATTCAAAAAAAAAACAATCTAAAAACCAAAAAATTAAATTATGGAGAAAACGAATAAGGATCTTGAGGAGGTATCCTCCCGGTACAAACGTTTGGCGAAAGAATTCGAAAAGATCAGTTCTCTTGGAATAAAAATGTTTCATATGAAAACTGGTCAAGAAGCCAACAAAAAAAAACTTACTTAAATATACCAAGGGAATATGGTAAAAGGACAAGAAATGGGCGTGTAACAGTACAGAGCTAAAGACATATTTAAATCCACTCTTATCCCCCCCCCCTTGCCACCCACCAACCCAACCATGGTGCTTTGCATCCCTTGCAAGCCAACCAAACGTATTCTTACTCGTACTTTCCAAACGATTGCAAGGACAAATGGAATTTTTCTATTCCCCCATCGTTCTCTGTTTTCCTCCTTTTTCTCATGTCCTTTTCGTTCTTACGAAATTTTATTTTAACATCTCCCATACGACTTAACGTTCATTATGCGAAAGCATCATTTCTGTTTACGTAAAATAAGTCGTTCTCTTTCGACATATTCAAACCATCTCCAAATAAACACTCTCTACCCCCACCTCCCACTCCCCCCAACCACAAAGAAATATTATCTAACAGTTTACCATCCTTGTCCTATGTCGCTGCAAGTTTTTTTTTTTGTTTTTTAAGATGGAAAAAGATTTTTTTTTGCAATGTCCTTTTTTTCTTTATGAATTCAAAAAAAAAAAAGATTAAAAAGGAAGAAAAACGAAAGGAAATGCTTTTTCTTCGTGTAGCCGAAAAAAATATATGATTTTCAATTTTTTGGGAAAATTTTCCAATTTGTGTCGTCTTTTATGGTTTTTAAGTTTAGAAAAAAAAATGATATGAAAATGTGCTGATACGAAAAAGGACTGAAAAATAATATCCCCAAGATAAGGGAGCGCAAAACGCTTCGATAATTGTGGTTGACGGATTTTATTTTTGTTTAATTAAAACAGAAACTTTTCTTTTTTACTACGAATAAAATTTGTATAACTGAAGAAAATCAGTTTAGCATGAAACGTGGTCACTTTTCGTGGATACAATGGCATCTCCACAGTCACTTGTGGATATTCAGAGCCGCATATATGGCCATTTTTCGTGTTTGCATATCCCCCAAGCCTGAAAAATGGCCATATCCATCACCGAAGAAACTTTGTGTGAAGCGTGCTCATTTTTCTCGAATACAATGGCATCTCCACAATCACTTGTGGGTTTCCAGAGCCCCTTATATGAACATTTTACTTAATTACAGATCCACCAAGCGAGAAAAGAGTCTCATCACCGAAGAAAACTTTACGTTTAACGTGGGCACTTTTCGCGGATACAATGGCATCTCCTCAGTCACTTGTGGGTTTTCAGAGCCGCATATACGGCCATTTTTCTTATTTACACATCCACCAAACGAGAAATCAGCCTCATCGCCCAAGAAAACTTTACGTTAAACGTGGGCACTTTTCGCGGATACAATGGCATCTCCTCAGTCACTTGTGGGTTTTCAGAGCCGCATATACGGCCATTTTTCTTATTTACACATCCACCAAACGAGAAATTAGCCTCATCACCGAAGAAAACTTTACGTTAAACGTGGGCACTTTTCGCGGATACAATGGCATCTCTACAGTCACTTGTGGGTTTACAAAGGCTAGCGCAAAATGAGAAGAAAAAAATTTATTTTTTCAAATAGTTTATGACATTTGCGAGTACTGTGAAGGCACTGTAATCGTTTTTAATTGAACGCCAAATGAGAGTACTGGCATCGGCAATGGGCACTTCAATTTTTAACATTCGCTATTTATTTTTATTACTTAATTCAATGAAAAAAAATGTCTATATTTTTAACATTTTCTAATTTCGATTTTATAATATTTTGAGTTTTTTCGTTAAATTTTGTAGACAAAAAATTTTGGGAAATTTCCTCTTTTCTACCAAAAAATTAGATAAAAATTTAAACAACTTACCTTTCTGATAAGGATCCTCATTATTTTCGTCGTCCAATATTTTATCGGAAAATCCTCTAGCAATTTGCAATAAGAAAATTATTGCAAAAATTTGAAAGTATTTTTTCGCCATTTTCACTAAAATAACCACCCACTAAGAGAGTCTTCGGGTTTGGTTTTTTTTTTTGTTGTTTTGTTTATGTTTTTTTTATATATATTTTATTTAATTTTTAAAATTAAAATACCACCGGAACAAAAATTTGAAATAAAAAATATTAGAAAAAAATAATTTTTTTTGATTAATCACGTTTAATTTTCATTAATTTAATCATAAATTTTTTGAAAATATTTTAACCAAAAAAAAAAGTAAAAAAAACTTTTTCTTGGGATATTTTTTAAAGGATATATTTTTTTTTACCCAATAAGAAATGAGGAAAGGAAATGGATTTTATTGGAAAAACCGGGACCTCAATAACAAAATTTGTATGTGAGTATTTACTTATTAAACAACAAAATAAATTAATTAGCAGAAAGAAATCCAATCAAAAATTTATTTAAGAAAATTCGTAAAAACATGTGATTTTCCCGTAAATTTTTTGCATTAAAAGCATTTTTACTGTAACATTGTTTCAAGGTGAGAATTTTGTGTTCATATTATTGGTTTTATATCTACCATAAAAAAAAACAGAAAAAATACAAATTGAACGAAACTGGTGATTAGTTAACGAAAAAACTGAACGAAGCAATTTTTACTGGAACAATTTTTATGGACTTTCAATACTAATAGAAATTGTTAAGTAATTTAATAATTTTGTCCTGAGGTTTTTTTTGTCAGTTAAACGTAGTTTTTTTGGGTTTCTTTTCTCACTAAAATTATCTTGAATTCGTTATATGACCGCTACTTTAATCAAATTCGATAACTTTAAGAAAATCCTTCATTTTCTGTTTTCTTTTTTTTTACTTTCATTTGTAGTTATGGAAAAATCACATATTTTTTTATCATATAATTAATTAAAAATAAATTTTTATTTGTTAATAAAAAAAAAAGAACAAATTTACTCGAATAAAAACTTTCATTAAAAGGTTAATAGTTTAAAAAAAAAAATTCAATAAAATAAATTAAATAATAAAAAAATGTTTAAGAAAAAAAATTATTAAAAAAGCAAGAAAAAAAGGTCTACAATTTTTATTTTTCCTTTTTCGAATGACATTCCAAGGATATTTTTTATAAAGGATGTGAAAATAAATTTCATGTGAAAATTAAAGAAAATACCATGAGAAACACTTAAACTCTTCAATTGTTTTTATGGATTAATTAAAAGTGGTTTTTTTTTAGTAATCGAACCTTTCAATAGGAAAAAAGTAAAAACATTTTCTTTTGGAGAAAGGAAATTTTTATATACCAGCTATTGGAGAATTTGTGACAAAATCAGTAAAAAATTTGTATATACCAACTATTGGAGAATTTGTATAAATTTGTGAAAATTTTTAATAAGTTTGGAGAATTTGTTTTAAAAAAATCCTAGAAATTTGAATCACAAACTTGTGGAGAGTATTTGAAAATAAACTTTTTGAAAATTTGTAAATATTTATGAAAAATTATCAATTAATTTGGGGATTTTATAAAAAAAATCGAAAAATGTTTATCACATATTTGTGGAGAGTTTTTGAAAAAAAAAACATGGAAAATGTGTGTTAATTTATTCTCCAAGTTAATTGAGAATTGTTCATAAATTAAAAGTTTTTTTTTACAAATTTTGTGAAGAGTTTTTTGTTAAAGTTTTGGGAATTTCATAGAATTGTTAATTAATTTGGAGAATTTATGAATAAATTCTAAAAACTTTAATCACAAATTTGTAGAGAGTTTTCGAAAAAAAACTTTTGGAGAATTGGCATTAATTTATGAAAAATTATTCATTAATTTGGAGAATTTATGAATAAATTCTAAAAATTTTAATCACAAATAAGTGGAGAGTTTTCAAGGGAACAAAATCGTTTGGGTATTTTATGTTAATTGATGAAAACTTTTCAATTAATTTGGATAATTCATGAAATAATTTCCAGGAAATATTAGTTACAAATTTTTGGAGAGTTTATTTGAAAATTTTTGGGAAGTATTGTAATATTTACGAAAAAACGTAAATTAATTTGGAGATTTAATAAAAAATATTCGAAAAATATTAGTCACAAATTTGTGGAGAGTTTTCACTCTTATATTAGTCACAAATTTGTGGAGAGTTTTTAAATTCATGAATAATTCTAAAAAATTTAATCGCAAAAAAAACTTTTTGGGGAATTTGCATTAATTTATGACAAATTGTCAATTAATTTGGAGAATTCATGAAGAAATTCTCAAAATGTCAGTCACAAATTTGTGGAGAGTTTTCGAGAAAAAAAACTTGGAAAATTTGTATTAATTTATGAAAAACTCTCAATTAATTTCAAGAATTTATAAAAAAATCCTAGAAATTCCATTTATAAATTGTGTGGAGAGTTTTTTTTTAAAGTTTAAGGAATGTTGTAAATTTAGTCACAATTTCTAGTGAAGAAATTTTGGAAAAAATGGAAATTTTTCCCACTTAATTATTCGAGAATTTATGTTAACAAATTTTCATTTTATTGAAAATTTTTATGAAAAATTCCGAAATTTTAATCAAAAATGTACGGAAATTTGGTAAATAAAAAAACGTTGTAAAATGTTTTCCGACCACATTGAAAAGTTATATAAGCGCTGATTTTGAAGAATTTGTGAAAAGTTGTGTCTTTTCTTTTGGAAGAAAAATTTGATTTGCAAATACTTTAAAAAAATGTTTCTTATCCAAAAAAAAATGGAAGTTTTTAAGATGTCTGTTGTAATTTTCTTTATTTTCAGGAATACTTGGAAAAACGTATTTAAAAAAAAAATAAACATAAAAACTTCTTTTTGCACTGAAAAATAAAAATGATTTCTTTTTTTTGTTGGTTTGTTTACCTTTTACAAATAAGAATAGAAGCTTTGCCTCTGCGATTTTTCCTTTTAATTATCCTTTTTACGATAATTGAATTGATAACATTTTGATTTCTTCCTTTTCTTTTTATTAGCTAACAAAATAGATGGATTATTTTGTTAGCAATAAAAACTTTTCAACCGAAAAAAAACCTTTTGACACTTTTTTTTTAAAGAATTTTTGTGCCGTTTTTTCCCTCCTTTCTTGTTTTTAATGATTTTTTAAATATTTATTATGTTTTAGTTTTGATTTTTATTTTTGTTTTTTTTTTTTTGGTTTGTACAAATTGCTTTTAAATAATTTCTATATAAAAGAAAGAAAAAACAGAAGAAAAATTAATAGATAATTTTAACTTTTTGAACCCACACACTCTTTAAATCCAAGCTAAAAATATATTTCGAAAAAAAACTGCACTTTAAGAGAGAGAAAAAAGAACACACATTTTTTAAATAATAGTAGAAATTTCATTTTTATATAATTTATTTATTATTAAATAAGGCTTCATTAAAAATAATTTTTTAGTTCCTTTTTTTTGTTGTTGAGTAAAGCGTTTGTTAGAAAAAGAATAAATACAATATAAATAAAATTAATTTAAAAGTATCCCGTCATTGTTTTTATAAAGACACACAAAATATTTAAAATAAAAACAAGTCCTTTTTTTGTAAATATTTTGATATCTTCTTCTTGAGGGGAATATTATTAAAAATAAATCAATTTTTCGTTTTCTATATTTAAGACGTGCTATTTTTCCTGTTTAGTTTTATTGTTTTTTTTTCGTTGTGTTTTAGTATTTTCTCCTTTTGAAATTTTTATAGAATTTAATTTTAAGTCTTTAATTTGTTGATTTTGTTGTGTTGCTGGTCAAAATACTCATCACAAAATAGTATAATTAAAGCGTACACGGCCAAATGTTAGATTGGCATATTAAAACGACGGAAAGGCATGTCCTTAATAAAATCACCGCAGTCAACAGGACACTCACTGACAGTAGAGCACAAAAACCTAAACAAGAACGCATTGCTTAGCGCACAAAGCAACGCAACGCGCAGTACCAGCGGACACAGTCGTCGGAACGATGACGGCAACGGCAGCAGCAATAATGGTGACAACAGGAAGAATACTAACCCACACACACATACAAAAACCCAGTAGTTCCGAAACGTACGTCATATCGCACGTATCGCAACATAATCAAATGCAACGTAACGCAAACGTTTCAGATTTTTATTTTCAGCTAATAATAAGTGAGAAATGAGAAGAGGATAAAAGATCCACCAACAAAAAACTAGAAGAAGAGAAACAATAACAGAGACACAGGATAAAAGAGAGAGCATTTTATATTTTGTAGGTTTTTTTTTTGGTTCTTCAAAATTTTTGGTGATCAAAATTATGCACTTTTATTGCAAACCCCAAAGAAAGAGAAAAAGAGAAGAAAAAAAAACATTACGTATGGTAAAATAAAAACAAAAACAAATACGAAGCAAGAGCAAAACTAACATTAACTGACAGATCCAACGCAGCAACGCATACCGAACACGGTCAGAAATAATTAAAAGTGCACAAGAAACGGACGGCGAATGGACGGACGGTGTTTTAATAGAGAAAAAACGTGCAAATTAATTTCATGTTCTCCCTCTCTTGCTCAGTCAATAATTTTTCCTTATTCTCATAATATCACGAACCATCCACTCTCTCTTGCTCTTCCACATCTAATTTCTCTATTTTCATCCTTTTCGCTCATGTCACTCTGTTATCCTTTTTCTTTTATTGCCATTTATTTACGTATTCATTTTGTGATTTGAAGAAAAAAAGAAGAAAACAATAACAACAACAATAACAAAACTGATTGGTAATAATTTTTTCGTGTTTTTATTTGATGAGAAATCAACAAATTTGCACTTTTATCAATGAATTTTGTTCTCTTTTTTTTCTTCTTATTCAAAATATTCCATCTGGAATAAAAGAAAACCCCGAAATTCCTACAAATTAATTGTTTTCACACAGCAAATGTAAAAAATATTTAGAATTTTTTAATATTTTTTTTGTTTTTATTTATTTGTTCGAAGAGATAATAAACACAACCAACAAACACACATTGACAGAAATAACAAAACAAAACAAAATTTAAAAATTTAAATTTTCAATTTAATTGTGCGGCCAAAATCAACTGTCAACTATTTATTTATCAATTATAAAAAATAAGTTTTTCTTAAAGAAATAAGAAAATATTTCTTAGAAAATTAGAAAGAAAAACACGCACAACTCAACCGCAGATCACACCTGGTGCTCGAGTTTGTAACAACTGAGAGTGCACGTTCAGATTTCGAGTAATCTGAGAAGAGGACAAGTATTTTGAGCGAATGAGTGTTTACGAAGTATCCGATTGCGTTTGCAGTCAGCATTGAAGGCGGCGTTGATTTTTGCTGTTGCTGCTGGTGTTGCGGCCGACGTCGACGTTGATTTCGGTTCATTTTTTGCTGTCGTCAATTTTATTCTTTGACCGATTTCGATGTAGGACAGAATGAAATGAAAAGCATCAAAATAATCACGGTGAAGAAAGGGAAGAAAGGCTAAATATTTAAATTGTCAAACGATGGGACGAGTGAACGAGCGCACACACAGGCATGATGGATGAACGAAGGAGAGAGAGAGAGAAGAAATAGCATAACCAGGCGTCAAAGCAAAACGCATGCTGAATTTCTTCTGCGAGATTCAATTTAACTAAAAACGAGTTCTTTTGCTGCATTGATGATGAGTGTCTATTTGACGTCGATGCGGTTCTCTTTCTGGTCTATCGTTCTCTTTCATGCTGTTCGGTTTGCTCTCACACAACTTGACCTGTGCGATTGTGCACTGACTTGCTGCCATTGCTGGCGTTGCTGCAACTGCCTTCGATGTGGATGCGCACAACTGAACCAGATTTCCCAGACGAGATGCACACTCAACCTGTGCCAAGAAGCAGCATTCCACGAGTAAGAAAACACACTGAGTGATGGTGTGCATGTGTACGCGTCGGCAATGGCAACAAGAACGACTTATCGAGTATCTTAACACTAATCACACTGACGACGGTAATGCGCTGTCATCGACGAGGACACTTTTTGACAGTCGACTTTTTGATTCAAAATCGATTTGACGATTCTATGTTGTTTTGGTAAGGGGGGTAGGGGTTGCGACCCTTTTCTAAATCGAATACAATAACTTCTGACCACAAGCATTCGTACTTGCTCAACTTAAAAGACCGCATACATACTGCAAGCACACGCCAACGCGGTAAACGACCGTTCTGCACGCGACCGCAGCAGACACGGACACGCTCATTGGTTGTATGGTGCGCGCACACGTTCCAGAGAGCCCTTTCACTTGCATGCATGTTATTTGTTAGTTGCATGCGAGTTGTTGGTTGTTGGTCATTTGTATTTATCGACTGCAGTCATAATCCATTAACATTGAATTGAATAAGGACGAACAACAATAACAAAAAATCCATTTAAAAAAAAAAAACAAACAAAAAATTACAATTTGTACAAAAATTTAAGTTTCTTTTTTTTTTAAAACAAAAAAAAATTACTGAGAAAAAATCAATTAATTTGTTTGTGTTTTTTACCTTGTTTTTTTTTTCCTGTTTTTAATTATATTCCAAATAATAACTGTATGGACACATCCGTTTACAAATAACACACCCTCAAATACATTTTTTTTTTCATAGCCCTAAGAAAATATAAACGAGCATAAATGTGTGTAAGGAAACGTTTCCTTCATCAGAATTATGAGTCATCAACGTTATTTGCCCCAATCCCTCTCCAATTCACTCACTCTCTCTCTATCTGATCGGATTGATTCTGTTTTAGTTACGCTCACCGCATTTGTCTGTCAGTTTTCAAAGGACTCACCCATGTCCACCCATATTTAACCAATTCTACAAAAGTTGTCAATATTATTTATTTCCAGCGAAGAAAACTGTTTAAAATTGTTTGTTTTCTTTTTTCTTTTCAATTTTTCCTTTTTTAATTTATTAAATAAAAAAAATAAAAACAAAAATAGAATAATTCAAAAAAAGATAAGAAAATTTACTAATCCTTAGTACAGTTGATAATGACTTTTGTCACTTATTTGCTTATTAAGAACCATCAAATTGATATAAATTTTGTCACACATACACTCGCCAAAAATTTTTATAGAAAAGCATTTTTATAGCAAAAAAAATACATCCTAAACAACACGTTAAACAAACAATTAAAAGAAAACTAATAATTTTTAAGGCAATACAAAAATTGACGAAATTATTGAGAAAAAATTGTAGAAAAACAAAATTTAAAAGAAAACTTTTTTTTAGAGAAAATATAAAAAAAAACACAGAAACCTAAAAAAAATTATTATGTAAAAAAAATTAGCAGGAAAATTGTTTGAAAACAAACAATTTTTAAGCAAAAATTCACACAAAAAAGTACATAACAAATTGGATGGAAAAATAGAGGATTAGAAAAAAATAAAAAGAAAATTTCAAAAAATTAAGGAAATGAAATTAATTTAAAAAGTACCTGTTCGAAAAAAGTCCCATAAAAAATTTTAATTAGAAAGACTTAAAGAAAAATATTGGAAAACAATAATAATAAAGGAAAAAGGACTTTTTTTTTTGGTAAACACTCCAACTTTAGAAAAAACTGAAAATTAATAAAAAAAATCGGAAAAACAATATTTAAAAAAAGGTCTCTTTAAAAGAGGTCCCAGAAAAATTTTCATTTGGAAAAGTGAAGAAAAATTTTGGAAAATAATAATAATAATAATGGAAAAAGGATATTTTCTTTAATGAGCATTCCAACTTTAGAGGAAGCTGAAAATTTTTAAAAAAAAAAAAGTAATTAAAGCAAGACTGCTGCCAAAGAACTCCCAAAAAAATTTTAGTTGGAAAATTTTTTGAAAATAATAATAATGAAAAAAGGATATTTTTTTGGGGAACATTCCATTTTTTTAAAAAAATTCTCAAAATTTATACACATTTTTTTTAAAACCGCCTCTACAAGTAAACTCAAAAAAAATTTTTTTTTTGGAAAGGATTAAAGAAAAATTTGAAAATAATAAAGGAAAAAGGACATTTTTTTTTTGAATAAAATGCTCAAAATTTGTAAAAACAAAAACGGAAAAAAAATATTTAAAAAAGGTTCTTTCAGGAGAAGTCTAAAAAAATTAAAAATTATTTGGAAAAGTGACCAAAGCTTTTGCTAAATAAGAATAGAGGAGAAAGGATATTTTTATTGCTGAACTTCCAACTTAAAAAAAAGCTGAAAACAAAGAAATTGGCAAAAAATGTTAAAAAAAAGACTCCTTCTAGAGAAGTCCCAACAGAATTTTAGTTAGAAAAATTTAATAAAAAATTTGAAAAATAATAATAATGGAAAAAGGATATTTCCTTTGGTAAGCATTCGTTTTATTTGAAAACTTCCAAAAATTTATATAATTTTTTAAAAAAATGCCTCTTTAAGAAGAATTCTCAAAAAATTATATTTGGAAAAGGTAAAAAAAAAATTCGAAAATAATAAACGAATAAGGACATTTTTGTTTGTTGAATAAAATGCTCAAAAGAATTTGAAAAATAATAATAGCGGAAAAAGGATATTTTTTTCTGTAATTATTCTAACTTTTAAGAAAAAGTTGAAAATTTATAAAAGAAATTTGGAAAGAAATGTTTTAAAAAATGTCCTTCAAGAAGGATCAGAAAAATTTGAAAAGAAGCATTTGGAAAATAATAGTAAATTAAAAAGGATATTTTTTTGGCGAACATTCCAAATTTAGAAAAAGCTGAAAATTTGTAACAAATATAATTAAAAAAAGACTGCTTCCCAAAAATATTTTAGTTGGAAAAATTTTCAAAATAATAATAAAGGAAAAAGGATATTTTTTTGGTGAGTATTTCATTTTTTTTTTAAAAATCCCAAAATTTATCAAATTTTTTTTAAAAACGACTAAAAGGAAATTTTTTTTTTTGGAATAGTAAAAGAAAAAATTGTAAAATACTAATAAAGGAAAAAGGATATTTTCTTTAGTAAACATTTGAACTTTAGAAAAAGCTAAAAATTTATTTAAAAAAAATGTCTTATTAAGAGAAGTCCCGGAAAAAATTTTTTTTGGAAAGGTGAAGAAAAATAATAATAATAGAGGAAAAAGGATATTTTTTTGGTAAACTTTAGAAGCTGAAAATTGATAAAAACAAATTTTAGAAAAAATTAATTAAAAGATCCCAAAAAAATTTCAGTTAGCAAAATTTTCAAAGAATTTGAAAAATAATAATAGGGGAAAAAGGATATTTTTTTTCTGTAATTATTCTAACTTTTAAGAAAAAGTTGACAATTTATAAAAGAAATTTGGAAAAAATGTGTTAAAAAATGCCCTTCACGAATGATCAGAAAATTTTTTTTATTCGAAAAATGAAAAGAAACATTTGAAAAATAATAGTCAATTAAAAAGGACATTTTTTTCAGTAAATATTCTCACTTTAAAAAACAAATAAAAATTTAAAAAAAGAAAAATTTAAAAAAATATTTCAAAAAATGCCCCTTTAAGGACTAGACAAATGGAGAATAAAAAATTTGTTAAATAATAACAAAGGAAAAAGGATGTTTTTATTTTGGATAGACATTCCAACTTTTAAAAAAATTAAAATTAATTTTAAAAGAAAATTTGGAAATAATGTATTTAAAAAAATTGTCCCCTTAAAAGAGGTTCCGTAAAAATTTTGATTTGGAAAGTTGGTGAAAATTTTTTGAAAATAATAATAATAAAGGAAAAAGGATATTTTCTTTGGTGAGAATTTAATTTTTTTTGTTTTTTTTATAAAATTTTTAATAAACTCAAAAAAGAAATTTTTTTTTGGGAATAGTAAAAGAAAAATTCGATAATAATTAAGAAAAAATGATATTTTCTTTGGTAAACATTTCAACTTTAAAAAATACTGAAAATTTATTTAAAAAAATTGGAAAAACAATATTTAAAAAAAAAATGCCTTTTTAAGAAGGATCCTAAGAAGATTTTAATTGGAATATCGAGAGAAAAAAAACCCTTGGAAAATTATAGTTAAGAGAAAACGCTTATTTAGTAAGAAAATGCTCAAAATTCGCATAGAAAATATTTTTAAAAAAACAAATCCCACCAATAAAAGTCCTACAAAACTTTTTGTATTTGGAAAAGAGAAAAAAGGCTTTTGGATCTGCTCTCTATTATTTTTCATTTGATCAAATAAAATTTTGTTTTTTTCGATTCCAATATTTATAAAAAAAAAAAATGGAGAAATATTTGCGTTTTGTACGAAACGAGGATAGAAATATTCTCTTATCATTCCCCAAATGCGTATAGGCCACCCACCCTTCTTCAATAACCATCCATGCGGCCCAAACACATCCACACACACCGAGCCATACGCATTTTGCACGTTGGGTTTATGGAGAAACGCACGTTCTCGAAGCCAAGCGCACATCTTTCACTTTGCAGCATCTCGGACAGCCTGCAAACAAGGTATCCGACCGCACACTAACGGTCAAGTATCGAGGATGAACAGTGTCCATCGGTTATCGAACGATATTAATAGATGATAGTACGCGTGTGTCCCTTCCGCGATCCACTCCTCTCCTGATACAACTAGTTTTCGAAAGCAAAAAAAAAAAAAATTACAATCTTCGCCGTCACATTCTAATAGAGGCAGCCAAGCTGTATGTATGCCGTCGCGTCGTCAACTCGACATGTTTCTACACATGCCATTTGCTCACTCACTCTCCCCATCTAACGCTTGTTATCTTTTTCTATCGTTCAATCTCGTGGATTTGTCGTTTTTTTATGTATCGTATTTTTTCGACACAAACAGGTACCTTGTCGCCTTCTGCCTTCCATAATGACCCCTCAGAAACACATTCGCTCTTGTTAGAAAATTCCTCTCCTCAAATTCTCTGCAGCACTTGTACTCACCTCCTACACACGTACGCATATGTTCCGTTCACAGTCGCGCGAACGCATTCACAACAAATCACCTTACTTCTCGCTTACACATCTCCTCAACCAGTCTTCCGTCTTCCAAACCATTCATTCAACATCTTCGTATGCTCGGAAATTCTATATTCTCTATCGTATGTCGGCAGCACACAATCGGGCTGAGCGTATCCATGCTACAAGAGCGAATTGATACACACTAACTGAACATTAGAATATGAGGATGAGAGGACGGTCAAAAAGAGAGTTCAGTTCAGTTATTTTCGCATCAATTTACTTATAGTTGTATGCATGCATGTGCGCGCATTAATTTTGTTATTATTTCTTCGATTTCCTTTTTTTTTTTCTTTTTGGAAATAAATTTCTTTTATTTTAATTTTTCAAATTTACACTTTTTATAATTTCAATTCTTTTTGTGTGTCATAATAAAAATTCCATAAATCAATTTCCCACTTCCCCCCCCCCCCAACCTAAACGCAGAAAAGTTATACAAAACTAGTGAACTATGATGGGGGGAAAAATGAAAGAGAATATTTTCTTTTCAAGATTTTGTTGTTGTTGCCGTTTTAAGATATCTTCTCCCCCCTTTCCAGACGAGGCATCACTAAAACTACAAAAAAAAAAATTATTTTTCGATTATTTCCATTTCATTTGAGATTTTTTATATTTGGAAATTTTCTTCTTTTCTCTCTCTCTCTCTCTCTATCGCTAACCACACGTAAATAATAACAAAATTTTCTCTTTTTCGTAATATCAAAAATGTTCCTTATTAATTTTTGGAGATTTTCATTTTTCAATTGTCGCCGAATTCACATTTTAGAATGAAATTGCAGCGAATACCAAAAGTCGAAAAATCGGGACTGACTGGTTTTTGTTCTGTCAAGAAGTCTGACCGTAAATGCATCTGTCAGTCTGACTACAGGTCCATCCCGTCAATCAGTCCCCGGACCCGTCGTGTCCTGTCAGTAACCCTCGTCATCGTCACAATCACAACACCGAATTTCAATTCAATAATAACTTTTTTGTGGCAAATTTTTATTAATCGATTTTTTTTCCTTAAATTTTTATTAATCAATTTTTTTTATTTAAAATTTTGTTTTAATTAACACTTAATGTCACCGTTCACCGTTGCCGCGTCACCGTCGGTCGTTTCTTATTATTTCGTTCTTTTTTTTTGACGAAATATTCTCCTTTTTTCCTTTTTCTTTTTTTACTGTTGATAATTTCTTAACACTTTTTACGTTTGTTTACATTTTTTCCAGCTGTCAATATTTGGTTTTCCTTCTTTTTTTTTTTGGTCGAACCAAGAAAAAAACACTATTTTTTACTTATTTAATTATCCTTTTTTTTTGGAACGCATTAGCAAAAAGGAAGCGTAAAAAAAGTAGCAATAAACTTCACAAAAGGTAATCTTTTTTTTTACAATTTCTTATGCAAAAGGATCAGCACATTTTCTTATGGTTCGTCCCGCCTGGGTTGGAAGTGTTTTTTTGTTGTTTTTTTTTTGAAAGGATTTAATTGGTAAAGCGCGTTTTGAAAATGCAAAAAAAATCACGTACGGAACCTACCCAATTACACACCAGCTTGACTTTTCGATAAAATCTTTTCGATAAAATTTGTTCGGCTTCGAGTTCAACTTTCAATTGAATCCCGATTTTCAAATCAAGTCTCTGCTACCTGCTGGCTATCGTTTATTTTCGTATGTGTGGGTTGTAGGTAACTGTGTATTAATAATAAGAAATGAGAGAAATACATACACACGCGAGAGGAAAATCGTGTATGTGTGCGATTGAAAGAAAAGGTGACAAAAAAGCTGTGCGACAACTTACCACGGAGCTTCAGCCTTACTGCAACGGTTGAACTTTGCTGCGCTGCTGATGGTGTCGCGTGCGCTATTTCGCCACTGTTTTTAGTGCGCCGCTGTACATCTTCTTTTAATATTCGTCTCTCTTTACTAACTATTTCGAAGGACTATTGTACTATCTTGGTCTCTTTCTGATTGCCATTTCATCCTCTTTGAATCATTTCAAATATACAATTTTGACTGTGTCTATCCTTATCCAACCAACCAAATTGAATGTCCTCTCCAACATTCCCTTAGGCTGTGGGTGGGGGGCGGTGGGGGTGGCTGCAGACGACAGTAGGGGATACAATAGACATATTCAAAAAAAAAGGAATGTGAAAGGACTAATAAGAAAATTTCTTCTGTTTCTGTTGTGCAACCCGTCCATAAGTGGAAAAAGGAGCGTCCTTATTAAAACGAAACGAAAAGAACCATCTCGCCTTGCAGGATTGGGCATCTACCCCCAAGGGTGGGGGGTCTTGGAGGTTACATACAGTCCAAATTAAAACGGAAAAAACTTAATTCGAACACAACGGATTTTTCCGAAAAAATTATCTTTTTTTCAATTTCAACTTTCATCAGAAAAACCGAAAATTTTTTAAAATTTCAAAATTTTTTCTTCTTCTTTTCTTAAATACAGGGTGGCTAACTGACTTTGTGATATTGCCGCCGTTGTGCTTCATCCCTCGGTAATAATTTTTTGAGTCAATTGAATTTTATATGCAAACATACTCAGATGAAGTTTCAAATAGGGTCGTAGCGATACTCTGCAGATGCCCAATGGAGTAGCACATCGCCAAGTAAACACAGATGGATCATCCCTCCATAGCTTGGTTCTTGCGAACACAGGTCGATTAGAATTTGGTCGAGGCTAATCCAATACTGCAGCGTGCTCCTCAAAACGAGTTATTAGGTTTCTTATTATCATGTTTCCACTGGAAGCTGTGACAACCATCCCCCCCCCCCCCGCCGCAGGCATGTTAAGCCTCTTGTAACGACGTTAAGTGGCTAACAAGGGGCAAAAGTAGACCATGAGCAAATGATGCATGGTACAAAAAGCCTACCAATGTTTTAGGGATGCGAACCCTGAAATTCTGGTAGGCATTGCTATGGGAACACAAAAGGAAGATCGCTCTGAATTCCGAGTAATCTGTTTTAAATGCGAACTCGGTGTTAGGGGCTCCCCATTCTTCAGCGGACCAGTTTGACATTGTCAAGACGCTAACGACGGCCAAGAATGGGTCCTGACTATGTGGCTGTGCGTTTTAAATGTGAAGCAGCCATCTAGGGCCCAATAAGTTCCATCGATCTTCCTATTTTAAACAATGGATGGATTGAAAAGAATAAACTCGTAAAATGTCCGTCTCTATGACCATATGTAAGTGGTTATGGGGTGGGGAGGGGGAGGGTATGGCCAATAGGTTTAGGGACCTCTTAGGACAAACGCAGGCAATATTGTCAAAAATCAAATATTTTCTTTGTGTTGTCAAAAATCAAAATTCAACAATTTTGACACGTTGTGGCACCGAGTATGAAGACATTAGTAAATTCTTTATAATCTGCCAAAAAAACCAACCCCAAGTTGGCCCACCCTGTAATTTTATTGCTTGACCAGCAATAAAAACGTTGAAAGAAAATTTTTATTTTTCATTTTGAAACTTTCATTTTTTATGTTGAAATTTTTACGAAATTTTAATACGACGACAAAACGAAAACTTCATATTCCAATCAAAGCTAAGGGGGGAGGGGGGTTGTGACACACAGATGTGCCCACGCAAAACAAGTTTAGTCTTAAAGTCGAATACTCCCGGCCACAAGGGGGATGATAATAACAACCAGAAACGATGTCGTTTAGAAAGTCACTTTAAGGCAGAGTGTCGAAAATTTAACTTATTAATTGAATGGTGTTTTTTTTTCTTCTCTTGTCTTTTTGGGGTTTAGTTGCACGCGATGAGCACACTTCTCTGGTGCCGACGTATAATTAGGGTCACTAACGAGTTGAATTCAATCCTGCAGATTTGAATAAAAACAAGAAAAGTATTCTGAACGAGCGGATGTGAGAGATGGAGAAGGAGAGAGGCGGCTGGTTGCAGGCTTGAACCGGAAACGGAAAGGTCAGGGGGGGGGGGGCTGGCTCATTGCGGGTTCATTTGAATCCCGTCGGGAAGTTGTTACACGCATTTTCGTACAAACTAATTACGGGTTTGCATTTGAGAATTTCTGTTAATCGTGCGTCAGTATTTTTGCCACACTCATTGGCAGCGGTCAGATTCTAGCCACGAACGCATGCGCGAAAAGAAATGTTACAACGATCACAGCTGGTTGGTTAGGCACTGTACATGCGCCCTACGAGACGACATGCTCGATAGTCCGGGAATCCATTTGGACGATCGGATCTCCTTTACCTGTAACTGTCGGTGGCGGCACCCCTCATTTTTCTATTTTAAATTCTCTGCGCAATTTTCGTAGGGTCGAAATTACTACCAAACCACGTGCTGGCTATTAAACACCAAAACGATGCGTGACTAGATTTTAAATGTCGAGAACCCAAACAAGCAATCCCAAATGAGCGGTGATTTATTTTTATTGATATTTTGTTTTTATTGATTTTTACAGTTTCGGTTATCGTTCCAAAATATTTAGTGTTAGTGTTTGTGTGTTTTTTTTAAAAACAAATTTTCTCCATTTTTATTCTAAAGATTTAGGGGGATGGGGGAGGGGTGCTTGCTGGCCTATTTAATTTTATCTACAATTAATTACAATTAGTAACAAGCAAATTTTTATAACTGCAATTGTACCAGATTTGGATGACATTTGTTTGGCCGCCATTTTGGTTTCGATCACATTTGTCTATTGGCATTCGATAGCCGTAAAGACTGCTCCCTCAGATTAGAGAATACCTAGATAAGCCCGTATGTCAGATTTTCTTATATACTCGTATATATGGAATTTTTTGGGTTTATTATTAGAAATCGTAACGCTTGCATATACTTTTGTGTAGATTTTTTTATGTAGATATGACAACCACTGACATCTAGTTTTTAAAATAGAAATTTATTTCACTTATTGTAAACAAAAATACAATTTAAACACAACAGCAGGCAATTTTTTTATTTTTTATACAAACTTTTTGATATTTTAGGTTTATTATATATTAGGCGCCTCAACTTTGTAGACTTCCGAAGAGTTTTAAAACAAGCCATTCTTCATGAAAAATGGTAGCATACCGAAATGATTGTTGTTTTTCAAATTGTTATTTTGGTGAAAGTGTGATTTTTATATTTTTTTGAGTGTATTTACAAAAAAGTAAGTATTTATATAAATAATTATATTGTTGAAAACATTTAATAGGAAGTTTTGATTACAGAAAATAAAGGTCATTTAACGAAATGAGGAAGCCGGACATCTTCATTTTTCCTAGAGAAATTAATAAAAATTTAGTTTATAATGTGTTTAATTGGGAGAATTCACATCAAATAGTTTGATAGCATATAAGTCCTTTGGCTTCCTTAAGTAATCTTCTGAAAGTGTTGTGAACTAAAGTTAACGTTTTATTTTTTAATTTAATTTAAATTTCAACTGATACACTGTAGAGGTGCGGCTTTTTTCCAAAAAATTTTTGTATTCAATTTCTGATAAAAATCCGCTATTTAATTCTAACTCAATTGGAAATAAACAGAATAGTCGCTATTGGGGCACGGAAACCCTCAACTGATACACCAAAGACCACTACACCCTCGTAGAGGTGCGATTTTTTATCAGAAATTTGTTGTGTTCAATTTCTGAAAAAATCCGCCATTTAATTCTAACTCAATTGGGAATAAACAGAATAGTCGCTATTGGGGCACCGGAAACCCTAAACTGATACAGCAAAGACCACTAAACCCACGTACAGGTGTGGTTTTTTATCAGAAATTTGTGGTGTTGAATTTCTGATAAAAATCCGCCATTTAATTCTAACTCAATTGGGAATAAACAGAATAGCCGCTATTGGGGCACTGGAAACCCTCAACTGATACACCAAAGACCACTAAACCCACGTATAGGTGCGGTTTTTTATCAGAAATTTGTTGTGTTGAATTTCTGATAAAAATCCGCCATTTAATTCTAACTCAATTGGGAATAAACAGAATAGTGGCTATTGGGACACCGGAAACCCTCAACTGATACACCAAAGACCACTAAACCCACGTTTAGGTGCGGTTTTTTATCAGAAATTTGTTGTGTTGAATTTCTGATAAAAATCCGCCATTTAATTCTAACTCAATTGGGAATAAACAGAATAGCCGCTATTGGGGCACTGGAAACCCTCAACTGATACACCAAAGACCACTAAACCCACGTACAGGTGCGGTTTTTTATCAGAAATTTGTTGTGTTGAATTTCTGATAAAAATCCGCCATTTAATTCTAACTCAATTGGGAATAAACAGAATAGCCGCTATTGGGGCACTGGAAACCCTCAACTGATACACCAAAGACCACTAAACCCACGTATAGGTGCGGTTTTTTATCAGAAATTTGTTGTGTTGAATTTCTGATAAAAATCCGTCATTTAATTTTAAGTCAATTTGGAATAAACAGAATAGTCGCTATTGGGGCACTGGAAACCCTCAACTGATACACCAAAGACCACTAAACCCACGTTTAGGTGCGGTTTTTTATCAGAAATTTGTTGTGTTGAATTTCTGATAAAAATCCGCCATTTAATTCTAACTCAATTGGGAATAAACAGAATAGTCGCTATTGGGGCACTGGAAACCCTCAACTGATACACCAAAGACCACTAAACCCACGTATAGGTGCGGTTTTTTATCAGAAATTTGTTGTGTTGAATTTCTGATAAAAATCCGCCATTTAATTCTAACTCAATTGGGAATAAACAGAATAGTGGCTATTGGGACACCGGAAACCCTCAACTGATACACCAAAGACCACTAAACCCACGTTTAGGTGCGGTTTTTTATCAGAAATTTGTTGTGTTGAATTTCTGATAAAAATCCGCCATTTAATTCTAACTCAATTGGGAATAAACAGAATAGCCGCTATTGGGGCACTGGAAACCCTCAACTGATACACCATAAGACCACTTAACCCTCGTAGAGTAACTGATTTGGCGGCATTTGGTTCGGCGGTCATTTTTCTTTGAGGATGTTGAAGGCAATGCTGTAACAGTGCCTGGTGATCGCTATCAGGACATGTTGGAAAACTTTCTTCTGCCCAAATCTGATCAATTAGACCTACAGAACATGTGGTTCCAAAAAGACGGACATGTGGTGCCACATCACACACAGCTCGTGCTACGACGGAAATTTTGATAGAAATTTTTCTCGACCGAATTATGTCAAAAAGTGGTGACCCTAAAGATCCCCTGATTTGAACCCTCCCGATTTCTTCGTATTTAAGGGGGGGAGGGGGTAGTTGACAAACCAATCACAACCTCGATGCTTAAGGAAAAGGATAGGATTTTAGGATGTCCTATCCCCACCGGTGATGACTCGCTGCAGCTTCAAAAGTAATCCATCCAACATGCCATACATACACGATCGAATTTTTAGAATAAGTTTTATTTGTTGTTGAAATTTTTTATCTTCGCAATAATTTAATTTGTCGCTTTTCTTTCAAGTTTCGAAACTCTTTCTTTTCATTTGATGTCAGGTTTTTTTTTTCCAAATATTTTCCATTCAAAAACCCGTAATTAAGTTAAAAAGAAGAGGAAAAATTTAAAATATTTGCGGCCATTTTTCTATTGAAACATTTTCGCCATTTTTTAGTTTTGTTTTGTTCAATTTCTGAATAAAAAGGCTGCCATTTAATGGAAATGGTTTGTGGATTCACTTTGTTGATTTTTCAAAACGGCAAATGGTTTGTGTCTTCACTATTATGATTTTTTTTTCCCCTTTTAACCGGTGATTTTTTAAGTGTTTGGTTTTTAAATTTCAAAAAAATCATAGACAAATTTAGAAAAATTAATAAAATTGTATTATATGAATCGATAAATAAATAGCTACCAATTAGTTTTTAAAGATTATTTTTGGTAAATATTAGCCATGACTACACGTTTTAAATGATCCATGCGAAAGGTCCAATTTTGAATCACTTTTTTAAGCATCTCGCTAATAACACATGTAATGTTGTCTTCCAAGGCTGAAAGTGACGCTGGTTTATCGTCATAGACGAGTGACTTTACTTAGACCCATAGAAAAATGGTCTAGAGGCAATTTTCGTGACATAAATTGCTCACCGAATGCTTCTCTCAATATGCCCATTGTTTCAGATGCTGTGTGGCATGTAGTGCCGTCTTTTTGAGACCACGTGTTGATCAGATGCAGTTCTTGTATTTTAGGTAAAAAAAAGTTCGAAATCGTTACGGCTAACGTCATCTTTAAAGAAATACTAACCGATGATTCCACTAGCCCATAAACCGCACAAAACAGTGCATTTTTCTGGGTGTAATTGCAGTTCTCGTTTTCCCTGTGGTTGTTCATCAGACCAAATACGACAATTTTCAACTAAAAATGAGCTTCATTGATGAACGCAATTTTTTTGGTGAAAAAAAAAACGGATTTACCGAAAATTCGACGCGTTCCCATTTTGTTCCAAAAGTATGTATTTAATACGCTTTCAGACCAAAAGATCCTTGCCTAAAATCTTCCACATAATCAAGTAACACTTTGTAAAATTAAAAAAAAAAAAATTTTATCAAAAAAATCACATTTGAATTTGGAAATTAATTTTGTTCAAATATTAAAGAAAAAATCACAACCAACAACAATGAATAAAAATCGGCAAAAGTAAAAAAAAAAAATAGAAAATCTTTTCTGAAAATGTAAAATTATTAAAAAATTTTGAAAAAAATTTCCTTATTAAAAAAAATTATACCCAATAAAAACTCTCCCATGTAAGTCCCGATGTATTGAATCTTGGCTATGGTTTGTATCTGAGATATAATAATGTTGTTATCTTTGCTAATGCAAACGAAATAAAAAATATAAAATCTCAAGAAAAAAAAAATTAAATTAAAAATACTTTTAAATATTAATTTTTAATTTATTTAAAATAAATAAAATATGTCAATTTTGAAAATTAAACTTTTCTTTTTGTTAGAATTTGTCAAATTGATAATAATGGGGTGCCGCTTCTCTGCTGTTATGAGTTGCGAATTCAAAACATACAAAACCGTACAAAGTTGATGGTCGTCTATGAAAACTTTTGAAATAGTAAATAAAAAATCCAATTAATTTTATATAATCAGAGGTCTTTTAAACAAAGACGTAAAAATTTGCGAGAAATTATTTTCTTAAAAAGACGACATAACAAACATTTGACGTGTTTTAGTGTTGCTCCCAACACATGTTAATAAAGACAACAAAAAAAAAATCTGAAAAATTTATAAAAATCGGCATCAACTTAGAAAAAAGATGGATCAAAAATCCTAATTAAAGTTTTTTTTTTAAAGATATTTATAAATTCTTGTATTGGAAATTTTTGATTTTTTTTCTTTCAGTTTTTGTATATTTTTTTATTATAAAATTAGTTCTCTTCCATTTTGGTAAATAAAATTCTATGAAAATTTCTCAAATTCGAATTGTTTGTGCAAAAATGTTGAAGATTGAAGAAATAAACTGCACAGAAAATTTCCATGTTGGAAAATTGATTTTTCTTACTTTTGCACGCATGGTAACACTTATTGGCGAATGGAATCGTTACCAAAACTTTGTGTGCGTGTGTGTGAGAGCACTTTTCGCTGTCCGACCGTCAGTTTTGTTCTGTGCTCTTCCCTTTTCGGCTTTCAGCGCGAGTTTCTCGCTAAAATTATGAGAAAAATTGCAATTTTCCAATCGGGAGATTTCCCTGCTCTCAATTCACAGTTGCACTGTCGTCTCATCATTGTGCCATCGGAAATCTCTCTCTTCTACGATGAGGAGAAGATTTTATGACTGAAAACAAATCCATTTGAAAAAAATTAATAAAAATAGTTTTTTTTTTATATAATGAATATTTTGCTACAAAAAAAAAACTTTTTTTTCGAAAATTTTACAAAAAACGCCAAACAACACTCTCCGCTCCCTAATTCAGTCTGTCTTGCCTCTTTCGAACAGATGAGCTACACTGAGTGAACTCTGAAGAGAGCGCTCGACTTGGTGTCGTCCGGCCTCAGGCTAAAGAATACACGTACATGGATAGGCCCATACGTCAGATTTTCGTATATGGATACGTAAGTTTCTGGCTGATTATTATTGCAGAAGCGGCGAGAAATCGTAACGCTTGCATATAATTTTGTGTAGTTTTTTTCTATGTAGACATAACACCCACTGACATCTAGTTTTCGTAATAGGAACTTAATAGCATAATTTATATTCATTTTAATTCGCAGATTGCAAACAAAAATACAATTTAAACACAAGAGCAGGAAATTTTTATTTATTTCCCAATTTTCTGGTATGAAATAGAATTGTTTATTAGGCGCCTCAATTTTGTAGACTTTTGAAGATTTTTATAAAACGCCATTCTCCATAAAAGTGGTAGCATACCGAAATGCTTGTATACTCGTACTTTTTGTTGTTTTTCGAGTTGTTATTTTGACACTTATCGGAAAGTGTGATTTTTATATTTTTTTGAGTGTATTTATAAAAAAGTAAGTATTTACAATATATAAATAGTTATTATTGTTGATAACATTTAATAGCAAGTTTTGATTACTGAAAATGAAGGTCATTTAACGGACATCTTCATTTTTACTAAAGAAATTAATAAAAATTTCGTTTACAATGTGGTTAATTGGCTTTTAATGATTTATTTTGTCCTAAAAATTGGTTAAAAAGTGAAAAGTTCATCATTGAAAAGATGTACACAAATGTGATGTTGACAGTTCAATGTTTACCAGAAAATAGTTCAGTGCCCGGCCGTACGCGTAAAGTGTGTGTAAGAAAATTTAACGGAACGATTTATTTTAATAGTGTACAAGAAATACTTTAATTAGGGCAGCAGCATCAGGTATTCCCTGGAATCACGACATTAGCTGCCTTCCTTTGGACCAATTTTGCTACTCCCGAATAGTGCTAGCTGTCATCATCTACTGTACCTCGAACAAATGAGTATATTGGAATAGGTGTTGTGCCTACTATTTATGGTAGGGTAATTTTAGTTCCAGGACTGGAAATAGATGGCTTAGCGGGTTCGTTGGTTATGTTGAAGAGTGATATATTTGTCAGTATTTTCTATGTGTGAATAAACTCAGTTTTTATTGTTTATGTGTAAGTAAACTCAGTATTGTTGTTGACTATTTTGCGGTTATATTTCTACTTCTGTCATTAAATTTTGCCTTCCTTTGGCCATCTACTCGTAACTACTCGGGAGTAGCAAAATTGGTCCAAATGAAGACAGCTATTGCCTGCTCGCTCCACTATCGTAGACCAGATATTAAAATAGGAGCGAGCAGGAGTAGATTTTGAAAGAAA
Organism: Atherix ibis; assembly: GCA_958298945.1. Classification (NCBI taxonomy): domain Eukaryota; kingdom Metazoa; phylum Arthropoda; class Insecta; order Diptera; family Athericidae; genus Atherix; species Atherix ibis. The sequence goes on along the minus strand of OY282610.1, from coordinate 23,463,709 downwards.
TGCTATTCCTTCCGTATTTTGTTACACGGTAAGTTTTAATAGTACAAAATTAATAATTGCAAAATTATAACGCATTGAAATCATTTTTGTAGGAAATCGGGCAACTGTCATCATCAAAATAGGAAAAGGCTGAAAATGAATGAATATTTTTGTATTGTATTTTATTTTGTTTCATTTTAAAAAGGAGTTCATCCAGGATACCGTCGAATTGAACATTGAAATTTCCTTCAATAATGCTGAGGAGGAAAATGAAAATGTAATTTAAAAACAACAGTTGATATATAATTTTGACTTAATTATTTTTATTTTTTAGGTCACTCATTACAATAAATTAATTAAACGAATTATTACAATAAATTTATTTAAACGAATTAAAATATGTAATTTATTTTATAAATTTGGATTTGATTGTAAATTTTTAAAGATTATAAATTTGATCATAGCTCTAAAATATGTGCACATCGCCCGTCCCTCTTATTATTAAGGTAAGATAAGTTGTAACATAGACTAGATATACTGGAAAGTTTATTTAGAATGACAATTTGAAGTTTATTTACATTGAAAAGAAATATTTTTTGAATTTTATTTAAAGTCTGGTTGCAGTGATAACATGAATGGCCGCAGTATTTTAACTGTGCAAAGGTAGCATAATCATTAGTCTTTTAATTGAGGGCTTGTATGAATGATTGGATGAGATATTTACTGCCATAATTACCAGGTGTATAAGCTTAAATCCGATGTTTTTTAGTCAAAAAAACATGTTTTTTTCATAGAAAGCAAAAACAAATTTATTCAAAGTACTTGCCCTCGCTAGCTACACATTTTTCCCATCTCTCGGGAAATTTGTGAATACCGCGCCAGAAAAATTCCTTCTCTTTCGAGGCAAACCACTGTCAATACCGCACCAGAATCGAAGTGATGCTCAGCGAGCGCGTGGCCCATCGACGAAAACAGGTGGTAGTCGGAAGGGGCCAGGTCTGGTGAATAAGCGAGGTAGTGTATCATCTCCCAGTTGAGTGTCTCCAAGTAGTTTCGGACCATTGTTTGACGTGTGCGATGGTGCGTTGTCGTGGAGGAAAATCAGCTTGTCATGCCTTTGTTGATAATCCGTCCTTTTTTCACGCAGAGCACGGTGCAATTTGATCGGTTGTTGGTGGTAGCGGTGGGCATTGACAGTTTCATCAGGTTTCAACACCATTCATAGTAGACGATACCCTGCTGATCCCACCAAACGCACAGCATCGTCTTCCGTCCGAAGCGATTTGGTGTTAGGGAAGATGTTGATGGTTGGCCGGGATCAACCCACGATTTCTTGCGTTTAGGATTCTCGAAATATATCCACTTTTCATCGCCTGTCACAATCCGATGCAGGAACGACTTTCTTTTTTGTCTGGCGAGCAAGATTTCGCATGTGTTTTGGCGTCGCTCCATCTGTCTATCGTTGAATTCATGCGGCACCAATTTTCCGATCCTTTCAATCTTCCAAGAACAATTTTTTTCTTCCACAAATCCGGGCGTTTTTGGGAGATTGCTTCGCGTAACTTCCAGGTATTATTCCTTATTGACCGTAATAATACCTGGAAGTTATGCGCAACTTGCGCATAACTTCCAGGTATTATTCCTTATTGACCGTTCTACCCAGTGGCAAGAACTCATGATGCACCACGCCCCTGCAATCGAAGAAAACTGTAAGCAAAACCTTCACATTCGACCGAACTTGGCGCGCTTTTTTCAGTCTTGGCTCGTGCGGCAGCTTCCATTGGGATGATTGAGCTTTGGTTTCCACGTCATAACTATAAACCCATGATTCGTCACCAGTTATGACCCTCTGGAGCAAATCGGGGTCGTAGGGGACAGAGTCCAACAGCTCCTTAGCAATGTTAATGCAATGCTGTTTTTGGTCAAAAAATGGGCAAAAATCGAAGACGAGCCAAAACACGTGCAAGCAAAGCAGCTGTCAAAAATTAACTGAACATTCAAAATGGCCGAACTTATCGGGATCGTATATCCCGTGTGATACCACATTGGAAGCGATCAGTCAAATCATCCAAGCAAGAGTTCTCCTTTTTAGGGATGTGAAGACTGGGCATGAACAGAAAAAGTGAAAAATTGTCTTCTGTATCTCCTTGTCTTTACAGCTGTAACAGAAGTTATTTTCGGGGATACATAGTTGCCTAGCTCCGGTCATCATGCCAATGTTAGCCATACCAGTCCTCAGTAGGCTTTCTGTTCTCCGCTGATCTAGCTTAGGCCAGATCATTCTAGAGATGTAACACGAGTCAAGATTGCTCCACCTTGCGTTCGTCAGCTTTATTGAACTCAGCTTCATGCTACCCATATGCCACAGTGTTTCACACAAAATTCGATACAGATTTTTTGATACATTTTTGGAATGGGCAAAAATCGAAGACGAGCCAAAACACGTGCAACCGAAGCAGCTGTCAAAAATTAACTGAACATTCAAAATGGCCGAACTTGTCGGTATAAGTGAGAGACATGTGCACCAACATAATGCCACAAAAAATATCGAAAATCATATATACGTAATCCGCGGAAATTCAAAATTCGCGATACTTTTTGAACAGACCTCGTATATGCTCTATCATTTAATAATTTTACAAAGTTTATAATAAATAATATTTTCAAATAAAATACTGAAAATTTCCAAAACTACTAATTCCATCAAACAAGAAAATCCGCCATTATTAAAAAAAATCGATATGTTTACGCATAAAATGGTTTTAAACGAACCGCTTTAATCGCAAAATTGAAGTTTAAAATTTGCCCCCCAATGATTTACGCCGTTTCTGTTATTTGGGCTTGTGTATGCGCTCTTACGAATGTGTTTGGACAGAATTTCTGTGTAGAGGCCTATCGAGCACTTCTCTAATCTAAGCGTCCGGATGAGAATTTCTCAACCAGCAGCGCCGGTCGCTTCTTCCATTGTGGGCAATAGACGTCAGCTAGCCATACCCTCAGTCAGTGAATAGTCACCAAGAAGTGTGGTGTTTCTCTTGTCAGGTCGCTGGTGTGTACGGCATCGGTTAGTGTTTGTTTCGAAAATTTGACAAAAATAAATCACAAGCAAATAAGTAAAAAGTTCGAAAATTATTTGATTTATTTCGAAATTATTTTTTGATTTATTTCGAATAACTGAAAAAAAAACGCAATTGATTTCCTTTTTTGCACAAAAAAAAAAAAGAAAAGAAAGAAAAAAAAGGATTTTTTCTTGTCTTCTCTTTTTTTTTGTGTTAACGAGGAAACAATTATCGATTATCCTTTTTTTCCCAAACAGTCTCCGAAAAAAATCCTTTTTATTTTAAAAGAAAATTGATCACCAAAAAAAAAAAATTTCGTAATTACAAAAAAAAAAAAACAAAAAAAAATCCCATTTTCAGTTAATTTTTTTTTCAAATTTTCTTTTATTAAAAAAAATCTATTGAAAGAAATTGAAAAATTTTCACAAAATCAAATTTTGCGTTTTAATAAAAACAAGTCCTTTTTGTAAAAAAAAATAAATTATTTTTTCCTCTTCAATTTTTAAGTCCTTCCTGCTTGCTGGTGTTGTTGGTGGTAGTGGTGCCATAAATACTCGTGTAGCGTCGTGTCCATTTCGTTACCGGGAATTTTTCCTTCTTCGTTTGGCATTATTTTTTTATTTTATTATTGCTTAACATCCTTAAAATGATCCTAAAAGAGAAATTTGAGAATTTTGTGTAAAAATTTTTTTTTCTAAAGGAGAGAAATCTACAAAAATATTCGACGAAAAAAAAAATCCTGTCCATCCTAGCGGTAACAGGATACGAGCTGTTTAGAAAATAAAAACAAAAACAAACGCCGAAGCGCAGAAAATAAACAGAGAAGAAGGCAAGCGAGAACACAAACAAAAAAAAGAGACTCTGAAAAGGCATCGGGCAGAGAGTTGCAGGAGTGAAAATCTCTCGTTCTCTGACGTTGTGATCGGACGTCGCCGTGCTGGTCGGTCGTCTGTTTACGTTCGGTAATCAGTGCGCATCGGCCCCGACCGTGTGTGTGCACGCGTGTGTATTGGCCGTTTTTGTGAACTTTTGCGCGGCGTTCAATTGCGAGCGGTGGTTGTTGGCAGATAGTGCAGTTCAGTGCAGTGTCGTGTTTTGACGTTTCGTCGTTTTGCGTGCCGTGATTTCGCTTCAACCGTCGTCGTCTCTCTATCTTGTTTGCTCGCGAGTGCACTTTACTAAAAGATTTTTCTTATCAAAAAGAAAATATTTTGAATTCGGGTCTTTTTAAGGTGTTCAAAAAAAAAAAGAAAAAGGAAAAAAAAAAAATTTATAAAAAAGGGGTTTCCATTTTTTTCTTATTTGAAAAATTAATTTTTAAATCAATCGAAATTTTTAAATAGATTTTTTTTTTTTTTTTGCATTTAAAAATCCGTTTGTTATTTTTTTTGTTGTTGTTGTTGTGTGGATTATATATAATATATATATATTTTTTTTTTTGTAAACTTTCAAGAAGTTTAGTTTTGCCATGCGGGATCTCGGCACTAAAATGGCCGAGCTTAAATTTGAGGCTCCTTTAGCACAATTCGAAGAGGCTGACGAATGGGGCGGTAGCGATTTTATATCGCAGACTGGATCTAGTGCGTCCGCATTGAAGGCAGCTCTCAGCGATACATTAAATTTAAATCTAAAAGAAACCGATAATGACATTTTGATTCTGGAAGAGGCTGTACGCGATATTCATATTAGCAAGAATGGCAGCCCAAATTGCAATAGCATTGTGGGCGGTGTCGGTGGGATAACCATTAATACAAACGGTGACTGTAATACCAATAATTACAATAACATTTCAAACATTGCAAATAATTCGATACAAAATAATGCTACCATGAACAATAAAGACACTAATAATGTGGATAATTTTACGGAAACGTTCAGCGGCAGTCTTGAGGATCTGGTGAATACGTTCGATGAGAAGATAACGAAATGTTTTGGAAATTATGAGGAGAATGTCGAAGAGCTAGCACCTGTACAGGTTCGAACACAGGAGGAGATTATGAACGAATGCCAGTAAGTAGAATCACGTTTTTACTTTTTTTTTTATTTTGGGGAGAATTTGCAAATTTTATCTAAAAGGAGTTTTTTTTCTAATTTTGAAAATTATTTTTTCTTTAATTATCCTGCAATAAAAAAAAACACAGAAAAAAACCTTTCAGAAACAGGAAAACAAAAAAAAAAAACTTAATTTTTTTTCGTCCTTTTTGAAGAGAGAAGAAAAATGCTTTTTTTTTACCTTTTAATAATACGACGCAAAATATTTATCCTTAAAACGAAGGTTACTTACTGTGTGTGCACAAAAAAACACAGTCTCATAAAGAGTCAGTCATAAATATTCATTTGGTTGTGTGTGTGTGTGTGTGTGTGTTCCCGTTTGTTTGGTGTTGTTGTTATTATTTTTTTGTTAGCTTCTCCGTTTGGAGTTTCCCTAAAAAAAAAATATTGAAAATCTAGTTTTTTTTTCTGTTCAGCTCCAAATTACCTACAGAAAATATTGCTGTTAGAAAATGTCCTCAAACTATATAAGAAAAATTAACAGACAGAAAAAGGCCAAATACAGAACAAATTCGAAAGGATATCATTTTTTCGTAAAGGACATTTTCTTTGTTAATCCGCAATACACGCCATTCTGCACACACACACACACACACAGCAGAGGCGCACGTATGCACACAAAGCGAAAATCCTCCGAACACTCTCACAAATGACAACAAAACCTAAAAAAAAAAAAACCATTTCAATGAGGCAACACCATCTCCAGTCATGTTCGCATTGCGCCGACGCACGTTTATTGATCGCGGGCGGACAGAATTATTTTCGCTCGTCGACTGAAGGGATGGTGGTGATGAGCCAGCCAGCCAGCTATGCAGCCATTGGGTTGTCTCTGACAGTTAATGGTCGTCTCTCTCTCTCTAATTGTTTGCTATTGCTTTGGCCATCTCACTTTAGCCTTTCATCTCTTCGGAGATTGTTGTATTCTTTTCGGAGTTTTTTTTTGCGTGTTTCTCAATTGCCTCACACCCCTCCCGTATGTGCGTTCTCATTGTTTATTTAAATCAAAGGTTTCTCTTCCTTTAGCCACGGGGGAAGGGGCAGGGTGTCAGAGGAGGGAGAGATGATTTTCTGTCAGCCAATATTTATTTTTTCATTTTTTTTAAAATAATAGCAATATAGTATTTTTCCCTTTTCGAATTGATTTGTGTACTTTTCGCATTTTATTGCAAAAACAACGACTCCAGCAGATTTTATTCGATAGCAAATTTGCGATGAAATTTCCAATCCAATTTAATAATCTATAAAAATAACTAAGAGAGAATTTTTCAAAGGATTCTAATAACAATTTTTAATCCAACATTTTCTCTAAAAGAATATTACAAATTCTTTAGTTCAAATTTCAAGGAAAATATTATTAAAAAAAAGAAGAAATTCCATTTTGTTTCCTTATTGGTGAAACTCTTTTGAAAAATACCAAAACAGTGTAAAATAATTACATCTCTTCTAAAATTTAAATCTAAAATTTGTCTAATGAAACAAAGACAAATAAGAGAAATCATCAAATCTGACTGAAAACCGCAAAAGTGACAGGCATCAGCTGTGACATTTGACGTTTGAGCGAATATGTGCATAGCAGCACAAATGTCGTTCCGTTCGTTCCCATCACGAACATGACAGATAGACGCGCATTTTTTTGTTGTTGGGTTTTTTTTTCAATTTTGTTTTGTTTTATTTGTAATAATTATTTTGAATAATATTTTTATTTTGATGGATAAATTTTCGATGGTAAAATTGAATTTGGTACAAAAAAAAAATAAATATGCATTCTCGGAAAGGATATATTTTTCTTAAGCTTAGATGAATTTATGGATTTAATCGATTATTTGCGTCCGTTGATTTGATGGTGGACATAAATAGAAAAAGTATTAGTTCAATTTTAATTTAAATAAATACAAATATCGAAGATAAATTAGCAGATACGAAAAAAAAAAGGAAAAAGGATAATAGGAAATGGGATAAATTTTAAAAATACTCGAATTGAAAATATCGACGAAGCTGAAAAAGAAAGACCATTGAGAATTACGGCAGAGGGAGGGTCATTAATGATTTTTTTCCCCAATAAAAACGATAGAATGAGCACAGTTCTCAGTACAGACTGTTCGACTCCTTTCTGATGATTTTATTGCGGCATTGCATGAATCACCATCGGCTGGGTGTGTTGGATAATAAGCGTTGCGTCCTCAATTTGACAACATACGAACAAGTAAGTGTTGACTGTATTCACCCCATATCCCCATTCTTGCTGCTTCTGCGATTTTTCATGACATTTTTCGATTTTTTCTTCTATTTCCATACTTCCCCATTTGGATTTCCATTCTAAAATGCGTGCTTATTCTTAGTTGCAGTGTATACGACACTTGGGAGAATAGTTGGTTACTAATTTTCGATAGTAATTTTTTAGTTCCTTTTAATGAGTGACGAGGCTTGGGGAAGTAGTTGGGCGGTAAATTTGCCTAGTCAACGTGATATTGACGCCATTATCTGGTCTCCTTTTCAAATATTGTCTTTTTACGACTGGCGTTTGGTTGTTCTGCTTACATGATTATTGCTACTGTCGGCAGATCCCCATCCTTCTTTTTGAGCTATTCCAAAAATAGTCACCACCGACTGCATCGTGCATGCTCTTAAAGAAATTTATTATCCTGCCCGACACCCCATCGTTCCGAAGTCTGCTGTTTATTGGATATTCATATTGATTCAGAACGTAAACTTCAGTTTCTTCATATTTTATTCGCTTCACTCGATTGTTCATTGATACTAAATAGACTCTCCTTTCTATAGAAACTAACAAGTAAAGAAAGTATACTTGAAACGCTTGTGAATTTAACAAACTACAATACAAGTACCCTCATCAATTCGATGATTTTCATAGTGTCGCTACTAGAGCCAAGCAATGTCCTTTTGCCTTCAATCATCTCCCTTTTTTTCTATAATAAAATTTCCTTTATAAACTAATGGCAAAGTTATTGCGTATTTTCGCTTGGAATTCATTCGATTGAGAGGTCAACGACCTTTACTCCAAACTTTTTTGTATTTTTCGCCAAATTTAACGGAAAAGTCTCATCGAATTGGTGAGTCCTTTTTTTTCATAGCAATTCCCACAGACTGGACTCAATTCGTTTTCGGGTTTCATGAACTGATTCCAACATATTTCATACTTTCTTCAAAAAAAAAAAACAAAAAAAAATCGACAAAAAAAGCAAGACAAAATTAGGAAGGAAACCAGATCCAGACAACAAAAGGGATCTTATCGCATGGAGACATAAAGGAAATTTGTTTCAATTAAAGTGCCATTCTAACGATGACGAGGTCAAAGTTCGGGAAAATGTCCACACATACCACCATGATTATGCCTATGTCCTCCTGTCATGATTTATTTATCCGTTTTGTACGATTTACCTTCGATAATTTCTGTGCATTCCTAGTTAAATTCTATACTTTTATATAGTCTGGAAATTCTATGTGCATTTGCTCGTGTAGAAAAATTACCAAAAAAGGTAAAAGGAGGGAACAAACGAATATACGCGATTGTACAATTTTTATCATTGAAAAAGTATCGATTTCTTGAACATTGGTTGAGAAAGCTTGTATATGAAGCTTAGTGTGGATTTGTTATAAAAATAAAAAGAAGAAATAATAAAAAAAATTTTGTCCCGGCAAAATTCCGGGGCTAGTCAACCAATTAAATTGTTGTAGTTTAATATCTCGCTAAAACAATTACCGCGAGGTGGCGCAGTGACGGCAGTTGTCAAATAAATCAACTGTCATAGCATATGAAGTAATGGCGACACGATCGAACATATTGTGCACGACCACTTTTAATGGTGTCCATTTTGATTTTTTCTATATAAATTTTCGCGGCAAATTCAAATTCTTTGTGATTATTTTAAAATGGAATATTTTTTTTGTCAAACAAATTTAATAGGCATTTTTTTCCCTTCAATTTAATTTAAAAGTTGTCGTTTTTCCCTAGCAGCAGGCGTTTCACCATTTATTATCGATACTCGCTGTGAATCTATGTCAATAAATTTATTTTCAAATTTCAATTCTTATCATAATTTCTTGTTTAGTTTTCTGATAATCAGCGTACCAGAAATTGCTCTCATTTTGATATCATCCTGCCGTCAAAAAAACTCGCTTACCCACAATCTCTGATTGGTGCTGGTGTCAACATCAACAAGCGTGCGTTTATTTCTTTTTTTTTATGTATTGTAATATTAAAAACGTTTTCTTTTTGTATTTTCTTTTTTTTGATTTATTGTAATTTGGTTGTGTTTTTTTTCGTCAATCACTTTTCATGATATTTACGAAAATTTTATTGATTGGTTCGTTAATATCAAAAGAAAAGTGATAATATCATAAAATTAATAATTTGTCTATTTTATATTTATTCGTTATAGTTGAAAAGTGAACATTTTATTGATATTGAAAATTGATGGGAAAAATTATATTTTTTTATTGAAATTGAGGCAAATTGAAATTGATTTTGACAAAATCATTTCCATGACAGCTTATAGGTAGTTTCTTTATTAAAAATTAAAGAAAATATCGAACGCAAAAAAAATTTCACATGGAAAACAACAAATATTTAAGGAAATAGAAATATCTTCTTATATAAAAAAAAGCTCTTTTTAAAAAAAAATAACATCGCTTTTACAGAAAATATCGAATCTAAAAATGAGAACATTGCACTTGAATAACGTTTTTTTTTTTTTGGAAAACCGTAAATTTTTAAATAAAACTAAAGAAAACATCGAAATGACGTCGCATTTACAAATCGATTTTCTTGGAAAACAGCTTTTAAAAAAAACATCGCCTTTTAGAAAACATCGAATTTGAAAAATCATCATACTTGATTTTTCAAATTCGATGTTTTTTGAGAGCAGTGCATTATTGAAGCAAACATTGTATATACAGAAAACATCGCATTTACAGAAAATATCGAATTAGAAAAATAACATCGCACTTGTAAAAGTGGTTTTTTTTGGAAAAACAGTAAATTTTTAAATAAGCCATTAAATTTATACAAAACATTTCATTTAAAAAATAAAACATCGCATTTACAGAAAACATTGCGTTTAAAAATAAACGTTGCACTTAGAAAAGGTTGATTTTTTTTTTAACAGTGCATAATTAAAGTAAACATTGCATTCACAGAAAACAGCTTTTAAAAGAAAATATCGCCTTTTCAAAAACATCGCATGTACAGAAAATATCAAATTTGAAAAAACATCGTACTTAGAAAACGGCGATTTTTTTCGAGAGCAGTGCATTATTGAAGTAAATATTATATTACATTTCCAAAAAGTTTCGCGTTTACATAAAACATCGATTTAAAAAAAAAAATACATCGCATTTTCTTGAAAAACAGTAGATATTTTAATTGACACAAAACATTGTATTGAAAAAAAGCAACGCTTTTTCAAAAACATCCCATTTACAGAAAATATTGAATTTGAAAAAAAACATCGCACTTGGAAAAGTTTGTTTTCTTTTTGGCAAATGGTAAATTTTTAAATAAGACATTGAATTTATACAAAACATTTCATTTAAAAAAAACATCGCATTTACAGAAAACATAGAATTTAAAATAAAAATCGGACCTATAAAATAGATTGATTTAAAAAAAACCAGTGCATAATTAAAGTAAACATTACATTTACAGATAACATTACGTTTAAAAATATTGCATTTACGGAAAATATTGAATTTGAAAAAAAACATCGCACTTGGTCCGTTTTCTTTTTGGCAAACGGAAAAGTCCGTTTTCTTTTTGGCAAATGGTAAATTTTTAAATAAGACATTGAATTTATACAAAACATTTCATTTAAAAAAAAACATCGCATTTACAGAAAACATAGAATTTAAAATAAAAATCGGACCTTTAAAATAGGTTGATTTAAAAAAAACCAGTGCATAATTTAAGTAAACATTGCATTTACGGAAAACATCGAATTTGAAAAAAAACATCGCTTCTAATAACATCAATTTTTTTGAGAAATCGAATATTTTTTAAGTGAACATTGCATTTCCATAAAAAAATATCGCATTTACGAAAAACATCGCATTTTTATGAAATAAAATTTTTTATTCATTTTTCAAAAACTATTTAAAAAAAAAATAGAGTATGAAATATTTTTTGTTTAAGTAATTTTTTTTTGATGTTGAAATGATGCCCAGTCCTAATATATAGAATCAAATATTGCATTTCAACTAGTTTCGTCTTTTTCGAACTAGTTTTCGCCTTCAAGGCATCTTTAGCGGTTTTATAACAGGACCGTCGAAGCTATTCTTAACTTTAAAGCATTGCCAATTGAAGGTAGAGTTTTTGTTGGTGACATAATTACGAACAGAAAACCTTCAACAAAAACCATTTATTAATCAATTGATGAAAATAAATTTCTAAAAAAAAATCAATAAACAAATAAAAGCGGACCTTTTTTTTTGATTGACACTTTAATATTCACTGACCACATCCACTTACCAAATGCCAGCTTACTAAGTAAGTGTCTTTGGCAAGTACAGTAAAGCATATCGTTAACTGGACATCGCAAAATAAAGTTGCCTATAAAAGGAATGGCACAAATTTATTAGTGTCATTGTAACAAATGCCAAAATGGCCGCGGTCAATGGTTCGTTGGTTAACTGTTGTTGGTGGTTTTCCCCCCCCCCTATATTCACTTGAAGGCTTGGTGATAACTGCAAATTGAATTGTGCGGGTTTTATGCGAATTCTACCGTTAAATTAGACACAATTAAAATTTTTATTGACTTGATTTAGTTTATTTAAAAAGACTATCGTTTTGGTGTGATAAGTAAATCAGGTTATGAGTGGGTGTTATCAACAAGTGAGGAAACTGAACGAAACAAAAAAAAAATACCATCGACAAAATATGATAAGCACTAAGCAAAATTGTTTTCTAAATGGAAAAAATTCCGAATACAAAAATTGACTGCATTTAAAAGTAAAAGAATGAAATAAATACGAACAATAATGATAAGAAAATGCAAAAGTGCTGTTGAGGAAATTTTAAGTTTTCCTATCGAATCCACTCGCTTAGAAAATTTAAGCCAAATTTCTACAAATACTTTAGCGTACCTAACCGTATATCTAAGCCAGCAGCACCTGGCCTAACTGAACGGCCGGATGGATAATATTCATTAGACCAACAAGTGTGCCCCAACATTTCATATATCCACCAACATCATCTCCCCACAATAACTCGATTAAATGGCAAATGGGATACGCATTACTGCACAGAATTAATTCTAAATTGAAATCGTAATAAAAGGAAAATGTGCAATAATAAAAAAAATTTTCATTTGAAAAAGAAGGAACCAATTATGTACACTAGCGACAGTGACAATTATCGTAACTGATTGTATATGTAACTATAGTCGAATGGCGGGCAATTTCAAAATATTATTAATTTTATTTTATTATTAACGAAAGTACGGTATGGAATGTGGAATATCTCGGTGGAAAAATGAAATGAAATTGAAAAAAAAACAACACATTCCGATTTGGTTGAGGAAATCTCACAATCGGTCATTGGTGGGTGTGTGCTAGGGCCGAGTTAATTTTGTCATTTTTTGTTGGGATCTTTTTACTACAATATATTTTCACTGTGACATTTTAGGTTTTTGTATTTGTTTTTTTTTTTTGTATCGATTTGGACATTTTCTAGCAAATAAGTGGCTTATGCCCTCTCATCGGTAATTAAAAGTGGTTGGACCATTTTTCGGTTAATTTACAAAAATATGAAAAATAAAAAATTCTTTAAAAATATGAAAAATTTATACAGAACTATGTGTTCAACCGCAATTTTACACCGCAATAATTTTCACATCACATCATACTCTTTTAACATCGCATCATTCCATCGGATCAGATCACATCGCATCACATTGCCAACTTTGACGTTTCGTTTTAGTTCTCAAATGACAGCGTGCGTATAAAGACTTTTTTGTCGTATAGCTTCGTACGCATAAAAGAAATTTTCTGCATGAGTGCAATTGAGTCCACCGTCCTCCCACACTCGTCTAACCACAACATTTGTATTGTTTTTAACTAGTTTAGTGTCTGTTGCGATTGTTAGTAGTGTGACATGATATCATCTTTATAATCCTTAGCTCAGTATGAGTGATGGAATATCGATGTTCGATGTGTTTGCTTGCCAGCCAGCCGAGTTTAGATCGACTCTTCAAAGTAACCGTTTGCACACTGGGACAAGGAAAGCTTCTGCTTGTATGCGTGCTGCAATGACCAGCCATCTTCTATGGCAGCAAACACAATCGACAGTGCTTAAAGATTAATTTGCGGTCATACCGCATATCATGTACACCTGCACATCGACATTGTAACAATTTCTATCCACACCACTCTTTGTATCTGCTCATCGGCATGATTTTCATATGCATCCAAATAATAATATTAATTTCTTGTGTTGTGTGAGTTCGTCGGTAGGAGTGCATTTCATCCCGCACTGATGGTACTTTCATGATTCTCGATCAATATCTGATGGGGCGCACTCGTACAACCAATCAATATTACGTTCCTTTGGTAGAAGAAATAGAAAACATCGAAAAATGAAATTACATTCAACGCCAGTAAGAGGATGGATTATCGATCTAAAGGCAATAAAGAGGGACGGGAGTACGAAAATGAATTTTATTTCATGATAAAAAGATTGTTTATGATGCTGCCACTACGTTTATGACGGCACTCCTACACTGCGATGTTTTTACGATATTTTTTTTTAAGCTGATAATTCCTCGAACAAATAATGTCGTTTCTATTTTTGTCGGTTTTTAATTGTTTTTATTTTAGTTTTAAAAAAAAAACCTTTTTATTAAATGTGAAGTTTTCTTTTCATTCCAGTTTAAACAAAAAAAACATCGCATTTATTAAAAATGTGCCCTCCTTCCCCCAAAAAAACCTCTTTCTTCACTTATTGTCAATTTGATTATTTGTTCATTAAATTATTCAAATAAAAATGTACATTGGCAAATTTAAAATCGATATTTGACAAATTATTAATGGACTTTCTTAGATTTGCAAACGATATGTAAAAAAAAATACTAATTAAATTGTCAATGAGAGGACATAATATGACAAAAATACATTAGAACAGTTACGAATAAATAAATGTACTCAATTAGGTAAAAAAAAAGAAGAAAAATGAAAGAGGAAAAATAGTGTTAAGCTCAGTTCCATGGCCTTGCATTGATTCTGTGGCAACCCCGAAGTGTGGAGCCAACCAAACTGGCGACATTTACTAAACACCCTCCTCTTTGCACGTGATTTTGGTATGAACTTGCGCACAGAATTTTTGTAATCTTGTATTCACACTTGTAGGGGAGTCGCTTCACAACAAAAAACTTATAGGTAAGAGAAGGCAGTGAAATGTTTTATTAAGTAGGAGGTTATGTTCCTAAGTTGTTGCTCGTTTTCGTTTTTGATAAATTACCAATGAAACGAAATGCTAGCACGAACTTTTAAGACAAATGAGTGGAAATAAGTATTGCCTATTAACAAAACCTAATATTTTCGTAGCAGCAAATACGTGCAAGTTCATATTTCCACCTGGTATGATTCATCGAATTGTCTGACGTCCTCATAACAATTATCCTCAAAATTTTCTGTTTGAAGGCATTTGTTATTGTTGTATTAAAAATTCAGAACAAAAGCTTACGAATTAAAAATAATAAAAAAATTAGAAAAAGTACACAAAGCAATAAAATCGGCGATAATATTGCACAGAAATATCGCAAAATAAGTAGCAATAAAAACATCGCAAAAAGCTTAGGAACCAAAATTGAGAAACAAAAAATTAGTAATTTGATTTGCTTTCAAAGAATTTTTTTTTTAAAAGGTTTAAGTGTACATAAAGTAATAAGATATGCGAAAATATTGCAGAAAAACATCGCAAAATAAGTAGTAATGAAAACATCGTAAAAACTTTAGAAACCAAAATTATTGTAAAAGATTAGCAAATTTATTTTATATTGGGTGTAAAGTACACAAAGCAATAAAATCTGCGATAATATTGCACAGAAATATCGCAAATGAGTAGAAATAAAAACATCGCAAAAAGCTTAGCACCCAAAAATTTTCTTTAATAGGGTGAAAAGTACGCAAAGGAATAAAATACGAAAATATGACAATATTGCATGAAAATATCACAAAATAAGTAGTAATGAAAACATCGCAAAAAGCTAAAGAGCCAAAATTAATCAAAAATATCAGAATTTTTTTTAAAAAGGTAAAGTGTACATAAAGTAATAAGATATGCGAAAATATTGTAGAAAAATATCGCAAAATTAGTAAAACTAAAAACATCGCGAATAACTTATAAAAAATACTTTCCAAAAAACAATGCATATAAATTTGTTAATATTTTAAATTGTTCTGCAAAAAAAAAGCAAATTGTTTGTGGTGACCACCAGTTTTGTATTCGCAGCTACGAAGTTTCTTATTTCCTACACGAGAAGAGCCAAATTATTCTGCGGTGAACGTTGAAACACCAACGCTGACACCTACAAATGTGACAGTTTATGCAACGTTAAACCAAAGTTGAATGCACATGAGATGCGTCAGCTGTCACTGCGACCCGTCCCTGAGCATTTTGATCTTTGGAATTTCCGAATCGTTTTTTTTTGTGTTGCCCCTTTTTTCTGTCATTCCAAATATTTTTTTCTGTCATTCACCTAAGCTGGGCCCTACTGCAAAAATGCGTTCGCTTATGTTGTTTTTTCTTAACAGTTTTCAAATCCTATCGTTTTACCGCCTGTCAAGAGCGTACTCGTTAAAGCCATAGAATTTATTTCTTGGGCGTATTTTGTTAAATTGTCTATTTTTGGTATTTCCATCCCTCCAGAAAAGTGCCATCTTCGATTTTATTTCGGTTCATGTTTGTTTTGTTGTAAATGTGTGTTTGGTATGATACTTTTCTTTTAGTTCTTTTTGTTTCTAAAATTTTTCACGCACTCGTCTAGTTTTAGATAAAAATCTCTCTCCTTCCATCATATCTGCTCCAATATTTTGCCGTGCGAGATGGCCAGATCATCATCATCATCATCGTCTCTTCATTCAAATTCACAGATTAATGTACTCCAATCTAAAAATAGACATTTCTTCTCACTTTGATTAATGATCTGCTTCGTATTCATTTCTCTTTTAATTCGTCTCTTCTTCTTTGCTCCGCGCTTCTTTTTTTGGAGAGTTTATAATTATTGTTTTTTTTTTTTTTGTAAATTCTTAAATGAAAGACTTTGATTTTTTCACAGGTACGAATAAAACACGGCACAGAGTCAAAAGAATTTTTTTTACCGCTCTTTAATATTTTGAACTTTTCTCTTATTTCAATATGTTTTGTGCGATGGTATGACTCGAAAAAAAATGTTTATTCACAAATCGTAATCGATATTAGTTTTTATCTTGAAAGGTCAGTGACTGAAGCCTAATCCTTAAAACGGTTCGTCGTTGAATTTCGGTGGAAAAAATTTCTTGAATTTCTTGGGATATATGGAAGGCGTCCTGAAGTAAGTCCTTTTCTATGGAGGCAATAGACTGACAGTCAAGAATGTCTAGTATCCGCCGACATTATTTTATATAAATTTAGTAGAAATGAAAAAAAAACATCGATAACCGCTAAGGAAACAAACTTAATCAAAAAAAATTAGTAAATTTATTTAAAAAATAATGAAAATGAGTAGAAATAAAAACATCGCAAAAAGCTTAAGAACCAAAATAAATAAAAAAACGCAACAATTTTTTTATAATAAAGGGCGTAAAGTGCGTAAAGCAATTAAACCTGCGACAATATTGCAGAAAAACATCGCAAAATGAGTAGAAATTTAAAAAAACATCGATAACCGTTAAAGATACAAACTTAATCAAAAAAAATTAGTAAATTTATTTAAAAAAAGGATGAAAATGAGTAAAAATAAAAAGATCGCAAAAATCTTAGAAACAAAAATCAATCAAAAAGAGCAACAATTTTTTTATAAAAAAAAAAATGGTTGCTCCTTTTAGTTGTACGCTTATATAATTTAGATAATCTCACCTGAAACCTTCCATAGGCTATTCAGTTCCTAAAGAGTATTGCCCATCATGAAAGCTTACCATTATTCAAATACAAAACGCTGCCTCAGATACGATTGTTTAAAACTATTTTTTTTAATATTAAACAATAAATTACAACCAAAAAAAAAATAGTGTTTCTAATTTATTCTTTTTTGGTTTTGTTTTATTATTTTTTTTATTGTTGATAAGAATCAGTAGAGTTTCATAAGAATTTTATGAGCCATATCAGAAATTCGAAACTTTTCAATTTAAAAGTCATTTGCGATGTTTTCTCCTTCCTCCTTCACATAAGTCACAATTGCTAACATCATCAGAAGCTAAATAAAAACTCAACAAAAAATTGATTATCATAGAAAAAATGTTGCTTAAATTGCAAAAATAATCGTTGAGAACAAAAAAAAACAAAACATCGAAAAGAATAACTATTCAAAAAAAACATCGCATTTTTTTTATTGGAATTTATAAAATAGGTAAAAAAAAATTTAAAGGTGAACTCTAGGTCATTTTTGTTTTTTTTATAATTATTATTATTTTTAAATTTTGTTTAAATAAAAATTTGCTTACAACAATGGAAACTTTACCAATCGCCCATAAAAAACATCTTAAAAGGCTAAGTTTTTTTATTCTTCTGTCCATCGAAATAAAGAAATTTATTTCTTTTTATTCTTCTTTCCAACCCAAAAGCAAAAACGTTTCGTTAACAAACATACTAATATCTCCTATTCAGTACATATGGTAACACTACCAGCAAACATGGCGTGTTTTTTTCTATCCTCGAAAGGATTGCGTGTTTTCATGTCATGTTGGCGTGAACGTGAATTTGAATTTCTTTTGTTCGAACTGGCTTATAATGAACTCTTTTGAATGGCGCCAGTCGGATCATAAATTGGGGAATGTTAAATAGGGAATATTGTCAACCAAAAATGAAAAATTAAAATAGAAAAATAAAATTTACAAACGGACATTTTTCCTAAAAGCGTACAACTACAAAATAGAAAATTTCCACCAATTTTGGTTATTATTTAAATTTCTAATTGATATGCTAACATGAAATGGGGTATTTCTAAACGAAACAGAAAATATATTTCGTTAAAAAAAACTGGAAAGTTATTCTTCTTCTTCTTTCTTTTCGTTTTGTCTTCCCTTTCTACATTTTCATTTTTTATCAAATCGTTACCATTAATAACTGGCAACAGTAGCAATATCTCATTTGCAATGATAACAACTGCTTTTTACTGCAATTAATTGCATTCGTTTGGCTATAAAGGAATCTCCATTTTTATTGATGGCACTGTTGCCAAATTTTGCTGTGCACTAATAATGGCCGTTAAGCGTTCATAAATTTCAAAGAAAGTCTTCGTGACGGCAGAATCACTAATTTTTAGGGGATTTTTTTCCTTCTCTTTTTAAAATCTCATATTGGAAAAGCGTTGGTCTGTTGCCAAGAAATTTTTGTTAACGAAACGATAGCACATTGGCGACAAAGTCTGTAAATTCGTTGTGAATTGAGTGAACATTGCCGATAACACCGTCGATGAAGATGATAAAAAAAAATTTGGCAACAAAATGAATTTTTCAAGTTTTCTTGTTCTGCATTTTTGGAGCGGATAGTGCTTTTGGCATGGTCCCACTATCCAAAACTTTGCCATGGTCCAACCATTATTTTGTGAATTTTGCACTTGGCTTTTTTGAGGATAATTTTTATTTGCACTTTTTTTAGGTAAGATTCTCCATTAAATCAGTATTGATTTGTTGGGTTTTTCTATCTTAACTATTCTTTTTGATTTGTTGTTGGTTTTTGTTTTGTTTTTAATGAATTTAAACAAAACAAAAACCAACAACAAATCAAAAATTATTTTTTTTATTACAAAAAAAGAATTTTATTCCAAAACCCTATAATTTATTAAGTAAAAAAAATTTTTTTTTCTAGTCCATGTGAAAAAAGTGTTTGGACTTTTCGTTTTGGGAAAAAAATAAATCTTAAAAAATTTGGAAAGTATTTGTTGTGATTAGGAGAGGGTGTGGATTGACTTTGTGAAAGGCTTACGAGGTAGGTGGCTCAGAGCGGTCTGACAAAACCGTCCCTTATCATAAGTTATACGTAAGTCCCTCCTAGACGTTGCAGAACAAGTTCCAACCTTGCCCGATAACTATGCGACACTATAAGTGATGCTGCGTTTTTGTAGTGCGTTCCGAAAAATTGATTGGGACAATAAATTTTTCGTAACGCACTACATAAAAATGTTGTATGGATGAGGTCAGAGCGTCTACATTAAACTGTTAACTAATTTTTTTCAAAGAGAAGTCCTTAAAAGGCTCAGAAAAAGTGTTCTGCCTGTCAGATCGGAGATTACTTACTGTCACTTCGCACCTCCTCTTTTCACCAGATCTCAGTTCGCGTGACCTTTTATTGTTCCTAAAGATCAACTGATGCGTAGCTGTGTGAGAAGCCCAAAAAAGGCGCAAATAAAGAGTTTCGTCGTGTCATATCGGACATTGCAGACCATTGGATGCGCTAACATGACAACGCCTCCTGCGACAATGTCATCTCCATCAATAAAAAAAGGTTTCTTCTGGTTCCCTTTTGTCGGAAAAAGCACTTCCTCTGGTTCCCTGACCTCTCTTTTCACCTGACTTCAGTCCGCGTGACCTGACCTTTTTCCCTTCGTATTCTCCTTAACATTCCAAAGAGTATAATTGGAAAAACAACGTCTCCCAAGATCTTATTACTTTTCTGCTACATCCCCTCTTCCCTCCTACTCCAATCGCTGAAAATTATGATTCCCCCACATTATAAGTATTTTCTTATTAAGAACACAATTTTTAATACGAAAAAAAAAAATGAAAAAATTGGACTCAAAAAAAAAAACAATAAAAACATCTGCTCCCCTCGTAATAAGGGTGTACGGATTTTTGTTCCCCTTTCACTTTTCACATGAGTTTTTTTGAATCAAATTGCAAAGAATCTTCTTAAAAAGATCAAAAGTAATTTTTCTGCTACCTCAGAAATTCCATGGAACAACATAGACTGTTTTGTGTGTGTGTGTGTGTGTGTGAGGGAGGGGGGGGGGGTGTTCCCAATGAAATTTAGCCAGTTTTTATTGTAAAATTTGATTAAACAAAAAATAATTTTTTTATAACCAATAAAAAAAAATGGAAGAAAACTTATCACAAAACTGTTAGTGGCAGTACTAAAAATGGCGAATTAAAAATATAATCGAGCATGTAAAATCTTACGTAATAATTTTATAGTACAAACTATTCAATTATAAATAAACAGTTTCCAATAATCGATAAAAAAAAAAGAAAAGAAGAAAAACGAAAAAAGTTGTGGGTGAATGTGAACAACGAAGGCTTTTTTCTGTTAATAGCCGCCGCCCCAACTGCAAGTGTACTTCCACAGTTACGTGGAGGATGGGGTTTGTACATATTTTCTAATATTATTCTAATGGCAAGAAATAAACAAATAACAAAACTAAATAATAAACTTGCGCCCTTGTCTTATAAGATGTTTCGTTTGTTTTTTTCTTACATTTTCTCCGAATATCTTTACTTCAAGTTAGCTTTTCGAAGATTTGTGTTTGTTTGTTCAAACGAATAATGTCATTTCTGCCATTTTTGGATGAAGAGTACAAAAATGCTGTTTGCCATTTTTGCAAATCGAAATTAATTATTCAAAACTAAACAAATACACACGATTGCGGCGACACAACAATCAAAGTTCGAATATGTACACGCGCGTTTGCGCTTCTCTCCGCAAAAGCTAATACGACGAACGCACGTTACCATATCGTTGAACGTACGGATCTGACCAATTGGCATGTGTACGAGCGTGTGTACATTCGTATGCGTTGAAATGCGCGACTGTGTATGCTCGTGCATGCAAGAGTACGTGCGCGATGCGTGATGCTGATCCATTCAAGGCTCTTTTCTCGTGCTCAGCAATTATTCAAGACTCTGCACCGCATCACACCTTTCCCACCTGACATATTAATTTGTTGTTTTCATTTTTATTTGCTTGATTTTCTACTAAACATACGAATTTTTTAATAAAACTAATAAAAATCAATATTAACGTTGTTGGTTTATTTGTTTTTAAGTATTTTTTTTTTGGATTTGTCCACCTCCTCCTCCTGTTCTTCTCTCACCGAAACCATCTCTCACTGAAACCATCTCTCACTGTTCCTAATATCTTTTTTTGTTTTGTTTAAATTTTATATCATTTTTGTGGTTTTTGCATTAATAACAATTTAAGCCACAATTGACATTAGAGCGCATATCATTAATAATTTTCATAACATCGAAAAATATGGGAAAATAGAAAAAAGAAAATCTTTTAATTGTCAAATAAAATTTTGCTGTGTTTTTTTTTAGTTTGTTGAATTTTCGATTAATTTTAATAATGGAGTCTGTAAGACTTTAAAAGACCGGTGAAAATATTCTAATTTAAAAAGATGGATTTTTGTGAGGCTCCTTTTTTTTATTTAGACTATTTTTAGATCATTAGTAAAATTCGTAAGTTTTTGCGAGGTCTTTAAGAAATAAAACTTTTAATTTTTAAAGTTTCATATTTTAATATGAGGCAGTTTTTATATGTATTAATTGTCGCCCAAAAAATGATTATTATAAATTTTAGTTTTTTTTTTGCAGTAGAAAATTGTTTTTTTGGGGTCTTAAGAGCTTGTTGTTTTTAGGACTCCTCAAAACAAAAGGCGTAACTTTAGGATCTTGAAAATTATATATTTTGAGTATTTCAATATAAAACTGATATTTTTGTGAGGTCTCGGGAAGAAAACACTTCTGGTTTTCCGGGCTTTGAGAAATAACTTATAATATTTAAGGTCTTGAAGTTAAAAATCCTAGTTTTTACTAACGTTTATTTTCGAATGTGTTCAAATACAATTTACACAAGTTATTAAAAATTTGAAATTTTCCGTTTCTTTTTGGTGAAAATCTATGTTTTGAGGGTCTTAAAAAGTTTATTGTTTGGGATCTTTAAAAAAAACTTTTGTCTTTACAGGTATTTTTAAAAAAAAATTATGGTTTGTCTTGAAAATAAAAATATTTTTGGGGTCCTAAAACGAATTTATCATTTTTAGGGTCTTATTATTTTAAAACTAATTTTTACCAATGATTTAAATAGAAAACTCATACTTTGAAAAGTTCATCATTTTCTAAATTTTTGGGGTCTTTGGATTGGCCAGTAGTTTTGACGGTTTTTGAAGAAATATCCTATTTTTTTACCGGTTTTTAGAAAGCAATTAATGAAGTAGTATTTTTGTGGTGAAAAAATTTTTTTATTTGGAGGTCCGAAAATAAGTTTGTCATTTTTTTTTTTGGGACAGTAATTTTTGAAACATGTTATTTTGAAGAGACCAATTTTTAATGGTTGCATGTATTTGGGAAAAATATCGATTTTTTTGTGTAGAAAATTTTTTAGAGGTCCTTAAACAAGTTTTCAATGTCTTATTGTTTTGGAACTAATAGTTTTCAATGTTTTCAATCATTTAGTAAATTTTTTTTCTCAAGGTAGCGATCGAATATAACAAAAAGGTAAGAAAATGTTTTTTTTATTGAGGTTTAGGGTCTTATTATTTTTAATACTAAGTTTAACATAGAAAAGAAAACTTCTTTCACATGTTCTCAAAGATTCAAAAAAATGTCTAAATTTTTAGGGTCTATAGAAAAAGCCGTAGCTCTCTCTGAGTGTTTTCGAAAATAATCCTATTTTTACAGGCTTTTGAAAAGCAATTCATTAAAAATTTTTAGTATTTTTTTTTGTGAAAATTTTTTTTTTTGGAGGTCCTAAAATAAGTCAATTTTGGTTTTTTTTATTTTCGGACCAATAATTTTCGAAACTATTTTTAAGAAACCAATTTTTTATCTTTGCATGCATGTATTGCAAAAAATAATTTTTTTTTAGAGGTCCTAAAAATTTTTTATTTTCTTAACGGTCTTATTATTTTGGGACCAATCATAATTTTGAAAGTCAATCTTAAAAATGTTCTTATTTTTTGGGGTCCTTGCGACAACACGTAATTTTTAGGGTCTTGAGAGAAAAAAACGAACTTTTTTGGATGAAATTTATAGAAAAAATTGCCAAAAAAAGACCAAAAAAAATCCGAATAACTATTAAATTATAGTGCAGGTCTTCTTCGGTGAAAAAAAAATGCACAAGCAAAAATTATAAAAAAATAAAGAAAATTATCATAAAAAAAAATTTCTCATCGTTTAAATGGAAATTCATGTAATTAATGAGAAAAGAACACGAGATGAGAATTATTCATTTTTAACGTCTTTCAACTGTAATCAATCATGCCGCCCAAAAGGAAAGGGTAAAGAACGAAAGAAACATAAAAGTAATTACAACATTGGCTAACCCCATTGAACCCCGTTGGGTAACCGCACTGCCATCTGTACGTACTCTTATAATGAGTGAAAAGCTAAGGCCTAATTGGGCATACTGGTACTATCTACCTACACCCACTCATACTACAATATAAGCTGTGAATTTTTCGGAAAAATTGATGGCCAAGGTAGCCGATGCAGTAAAATAATTATTAATAAAAAAAATTTACATTTTCTTGATGATCTTTAATTAAAAAAAAAAATTTACAAGCCTGAGAAAAAAAACTGCCGAAATGAAAACGTTTGAAGATGATAATGAACGGACAGACGGAACGGAATGGTTAATGGTACTAATTGTGCATGTTGCTAACATTTTTCTAATTAATTTTACTAACAATTAAAAATTTTCTATATTTAAAAAAAAAACGAAAATAAAAACAAAAGGCGAAGTTCATGAGAGTAAAGAAAAACCCTAATACGAGGACAGAAATTCGTTAAAAATGGCTACGCAATGATCAGTGCTGCCAACCCTCTCGCAAAAAAGTTTTTTCTTCTGGAAGTGTTTTCTTTTTTTTTCTTTCTAATTTGGCAATGAAAATCTAGGAAGTCAAAAGAACTGATCAAAGACATATTTTTCGTTGAATCGACAATTTATTGTAGTACCAACCAAAGAAAGGAACAAATTAATTGAATGCATGCGAAAATTAAACGAAATTGGGTGGGTGATTGTGACATTCAAATCTCATGCGTTTGAATGTCGATTGTGGGGTGTGGGGGGTGGGGTAGGTGTGTTTTCGAAAATATTCCGTGCTTGGCTTCACCATTCGTAGTCGTATATTGTTAGTAATGCTGAATCATTGAAAAATTTGAGAGGACGGAAAAATAAAAATATCGGAAATAAATTCTAACGAGTCAGTATCAAAGTCCAGCTTTTGCGATGACATTGTGCGCCTGGGAAAAAATTCTAATAAAAATTCAACGCTGGAAAAGAAAAATTGCACATTCACGCGATTCGATACAATTTTGCATTGTTTTTCGGCACCGACTGTTACGCCAACTAGCGAACATTCATATGATTAACGTGTGGATGGGCGGGTGTTTGTCATAATTATTTTTTTCTCATATTTAGTGTGATTTCATGATGGCTCTACGATTTGCTAAGAATTTCCTTGTGATTATTTGATTTCAGCTTGTTTCTCATTACCACTTAGTAAAGTTTTTTTTTAATTCAAAGTAGCGATCGAATATGATAAAAGGTAGGAAAATGTTGGTTTTTTTGAGGTCGCAAAACAAATTTATCAGTTTTAGGGTCTTATTCTTCTAAGACTAACTTTTAATACAGAAAACCATATTTCTAAAAATTCGTGTTTTCAAAGATTTAAAAAAAATTCTGAATTTTTGGGGTCTTTAGAAAAAGATGATCTTTAAAAAAATATCCAATTTTTACACGTTTTTGAAAAGAAATTCATTAAAAAAGTTGAGTATTTTTGTCGTGAAAAATTTTTTTTTTTTGGAGGTCCTAAAATAAGTTTGAAATTTTTGGTTTTTTTTATTTTGGGGCCAATAATTTTTGAAACTTGTTATTTTTAAAAGCCAATTTTTTAGCCTTGCCTGTATTTTTGAAAAATACCGGTTTTTCTGTCCAGAATTTTTTTTTGGAGGTCCTAAAACAAACTTACCATTTTAACGGTCATATTGTGTTGGAAGCAATAGTTTTCAATGTTTTCAACCATTTAGTAAAAATATTTTCTCAAAGTAGCGATCGAATATGAGAATGGGTAGGAAAATTTTGTTTATTTTGAGACCCCAAAACAAATTTATCACTTTTAGGGTCTTATTGTTTTTAAGACTAATTTTAACACAGAAAAGAAAACTTCTTTCACATGTTCTCAAAGATTTGAAAAAAATGTCTAAATTTTTAGGGTCTTTAGAAAAAGCGGTAGTTTTCTCTGAAGGTCTTGGGAAAAAATCCTATTTTACAGGTTCCTGGAAAGCAATTCATTAAAAAAATATTTAGTATTTTTGTTGTGAAAATTTTTTTTTCGGAGGTCCTAAAATAAGTTTAAAATTTTTGGTTTTTTTTTTAAATTTTGGGACCAATAATTTTCAAAAGTTGTTATTTTAGAGAAACAAATTTTTTATCCTTGCTTGTATTTGAAAAAAATACCGTTCTTTTTTGTCCAGACATTTTTTTGGAGGTCCTAAAACAAGCTTACCATTTTAACGATCATATTTGTTTTGGAACCAATAGTTTTTAATGTTTTCAAGCATTCAGTGAAAAATATTTTGTCAAAGTAGCGATCGAATATGAAAAAAGGTAGAGAACCATTTTGTTTGGGGTCCCAAAACAAATTTATCACTTTTAGGGTTTTATTATTTTAGCACTAACTTTAAACAGAAAACCTGTTTAAAGTTATTTTAGCACTAAAAGTTTATGTTTTCAAAGATTAGAAAAAATCTCTAAATTTTTAAGGTCTTTAGAAAAAGCCGCAGTTTTTAGGGTCTTCGCTAATAAATTTTAAGCTGAAATTTATCAAAATAAAAGTCGTATTGCAGACAGAATGGATAAGTTTTTTGATGTTGAATATCCTTTTTTTGTCTTTGAGGATCAATTGTTTGATGTTGGGATTCCTTTTCTGATGTTAAAGATCCGTTTTTCTGTATTTAGATTCATTTCTGTTGTAACTGTCTTCAAGGATAGTTTTCTCATTGAGGGTCGAGGATCTACTTTCTGATGTTCAGGATCAATTTTGTTGATGCTAAGAATCACTTTTAATGTGAGGATCAAGTTTTTGGTGTCGAGGATCTTTTAATGTCGAAATTTATTTTCTATGTTTGTATATGCATTTCTGATTTTGAAGATCCATTTTCTCTCTTTGAGCATCAATTTTCAAAGTCAGAATTTTATTTGCTGATATTGAGGATCAATTTTTTGATGTAGCGGATCCATTTTCTATCAAAATCATGGTGATTTTTATCAAAAAATATATTCCAGCTTAAAAAATTAAGTTTCAATTTCGAAAGGTAGAATTTTTTGAAGCTAGAATCTATTTTCTGATATTAACGGATACTTTCCTGAAGTTTAACGTCTCTTTTCAGTCTTTGAGGATTAAGTTTTTAAAGTCTGATATTTACGATCAATTTTTTAAGGTCGCTGATTTATTCTCTAAGGATTCATTTTAATGTCTCGGATCTCAGAATCAATTTTCTGAAGTCAAGAATTCACTTTCTGATAATAAAAAATATTAGGGATTACTTTTCTGATGTTGATGATCATTTTTCTAATGTAAGAAATTATTTACGGTTGTTGAACCAAATTTTCCAGAATTTGCGATAACTTTTACAATAAAATCGATTCTTTTGCTGGTAAAAACAATTATGATGACGTCTTCGAAATCTTTCAATTTATATTGATGTGATAAAAATAAATTTTCCGTAAACTTTAGGAACAGAGAATTTTCCACTCTGGATTTATGATATATTTTTTTTCGAAAACCATTTTAAGTACTACAAAAATTCAACCACTTGTTTTTGATAACAGTGAGCTCATTCACACAAATGTATTTTCATAATCACGATAATTATATTCTAGCATACAAATAATGAAAATGTCGCTCCATTGCAACTGCAGTGTTATTATAGGGTTCCCATAGAACGTGTTCGCTATCCCCTACCATATGCTTATCGAAAGTGGAAAATTATTTCCTGAACACTTGTCGTCGTCTATTGAGTCATTTAATAATGCTGGAAATGAACGATAATAAAAGAAGTCGACCAGTGCGGATATTAACGCAACAGTGACATTATTATCGCTAATGCCACTTGTTTCACTTATTGTAGTATTAAAATTTTTACCGAACAACTAAAAATGTACTCTGAAGACACCTGGCCGTTAGTAATTATGCGCGATAGTTTAGGTTATTGAATATTTGTACACTTGCACGGCTACCATTCACTCAGTTTTCATACTTCAATTGTTATTTAGATTCTTATTCTTTACTTTTCTTCCTTTATTTTAGCACGTATTTTTCCACTAGAATGAATGGCCTAAATGGATTAAGACATGCCGAAGTAATTTTTCTTTCCTTTCTTAATACACAGTAAACGTGTATATGAGATTATAACAAAGGACAAGCGGTGGCCTACATACCAGTGGAGAATTGTTCGTTTTAATATAGAGTTGGAGAAAAAGTCATCTTTTAGTCTAATTGCTTCCTGTTAATGCATTTTCTTACCGATTTGTCAGGAAGTATTTTGTATTCAACATATCGTGTGCACTTTTTAGGCTTCTCTTAGTGTGTGAATACAAGTAAGGTAAGATACATAGGGTAAGTAGGACAGATACTCAAAGTTGTAAGCCACATAGTCCTACATTATTCACGAGGATAATACTTTGTTCATATCCATGCAATGAGCATTATTTTCCTTAAAAATTTCTTAGTTTTCAAGAAACTTCTTATGAAATTTCTTTCTAATTAGATAACAGTTTCTTCGCAGCATTAGTTTTGCATATAAAATATGTAGAAATATTTAGAAATCGTTTATTTTGAAAGAATATTAAATAAAGAAAAGCGAAAAATAGCGCCGCTTGATTATGTTTTTTTTATCGAAAGCATAGAATTTACGGAACAAATATGCAATTAAAAAATAAAAAGAGTGAAAACATCGCATAATTGTTGAATTGACAAATTATTTGAAAAAAGAAGAAAAAATTGCGTCGCTCAAAGAATAACCGATTATGCGATGTTTTTTATCGAAAACATAGAATTTACGGAAAATATATGCAATTAAAAAATAAAAAGAGTGAAAACATCGCATAATTGTTGAATTGACAAATTATTTGAAAAAAGAAGAAAAAATTGCGTCGCTCAAAGAATAACCGATTATGCGATGTTTTTTATCGAAAGCATAGAATTTACGGAACAAATATGCAATTAAAAAATAAAAAGAGTGAAAACATCGCATAATTGTTGAATTGACAAATTATTTGAAAAAAGAAGAAAAAATTGCGTCGCTCAAAGAATAACCGATTATGCGATGTTTTTTATCGAAAACATAGAATTTACGGAAAATATATGCAATTAAAAAATAAAAAGGATCAAAACATCGCATAATTCTGTTTACACGATAAACTATTTAAAAAAAAGAGAAAAAATCGCATCGATCAAAGAATATTTGAATATGCGATGTTTTTTATCGAAAACATAGAATTTACGAAAAATATATAAAATTGCAAAACAAAAAAGATCAAAATATCGAATAATTGTTAACTCGACAAATTATTTGAAAAAAAGGAGAAAAAATTGCGTCGCTCAAAGAATACCTGATCATGCGATGTTTTTTATCGAAAGCATAGAAGTGATAGAAAAATATATACAATTGCAAAATAAAATGGATCAAAATATTGCATAATTGTTTAATCGATAAATTATTTGAAAAAAAAGAAGGAAAAATCGGGTCGCTCAAAGAATATTTGAATAAGCGATGTTTTTCATCGAAAGCATAGAATTGATGGGAAAATATATAAAATTGCAAAAATTAAAGGATCGATCAAAATATCGAATAAATCGACAAATTATTTGAAAAAAGGAGAAAAAATTGCGTCGCTCAAAGAATACCTGATTATGCGATGTTTTTTATCGAAAGCATACAATTGATGGGAAAATATATAAAATTGCAAAACTAAAAGGATCGATCAAAATATCGAATAATTGTGACATCGACAAATTATATGAAAAAAGGAGAAAAAATTGCGTCGCTCAAAGGATACCGGATCATGCGATGTTTTTTATCGAAAGCATAGAATTGATGGGAAAATATATAAAATTGCAAAACTAAAAGGATCGATCAAAATATCAAATAATTGTGAAATCGACAAATTATTTGAAAAAAGGAGAACAAATTGCGTCGCTCAAAGAATACCTGATCATGCGATGTTTTTTATCGAAAACATAGAATTTACGAAAAATATATACAATTCCAAAATAAAAGCAATCAAAACATCGTATAATTGTTTAATCGATAAATTATTTGAAAAAAAAAACTGATCGATCTTAACATAATGCGATGTTTTTCTTCTTAATACTTTTTTCGAGACCAATTTTTATTTTAATTTTCTTTCTTCTGTTATATCGATTCTGTTAAATTACGAGTATAGCAATTCATCATGGGATTTTATTACAAATTAATATTCAAGATTATAAGAAAAAAATATTGACAACTTTATGAGACTATGAATTATTGAGCCATAAAATTTTATTTGTGAGAATAAGAAAAGAAG
The DNA here is from genome assembly GCA_958298945.1 of Atherix ibis. Classification (NCBI taxonomy): domain Eukaryota; kingdom Metazoa; phylum Arthropoda; class Insecta; order Diptera; family Athericidae; genus Atherix; species Atherix ibis. Next base: position 23,433,904 of record OY282610.1, on the reverse strand, counting down.
AAGAAAAAACCGAAGAAGATATTAATATGATAATCATTAAATTGGTAACTAAATTGAGATAGAAAATGAGGAGGAGATGAAAATGAGAAACTAAACCAAAATCCGCTTTAAGGAATCGTTAAATATTTAATCAAATTTTTGAATACATTTTCTAATAAAGATTTTTTTCTGATTCTATACATTTCTAGTGGGAATTTTTGATAGTGCATTATTTTCTATAAAAAAAAAATGCCAAATACAAAAAAAATGCAACTGTTTTTTTTAGGTGGTTTCGGTTCGTTTTGTTCTTGATACAGTCTCGTTTGTAGTGTTGCCATTGTGTATGCTTTCACATTCTCGCATATCCGTGGTTATGCAAGTTTTAGTTTTACTATTTTCTTTGTTTTTTTTTTTTTAATATCCAAGAATGGAGACGCATTTCGTTGTGTGAACATTTCCACAAACTGTTTCGAATTTCAAATTATGATCCGATTATGTGATGATAAATGCTGTTCGCTCTACACAATATTGGGCCCAACATGCTGCCTTTGCCTTCCACTTTCTGTAACAACTCGCCTACTGCTCAAACGCATTTCTCATCTCCTTCAATTTTTTTTTCGTTTTATTTTTTCGTCTCATTCTTAATTACATTTTTCGGATGGCTTTTTTCCATGAACTATATTAATTATTATCCGCGTTGCCCTTATTTTTATTGCCATTAATTTAGAAAAATTTCCATAAATTATCCAAAGAATGATGGTCAGCGCGCTTTTATAAGCACAAAATTCATAAACGCTCAGTAATCAGTTTAGTCGAACTAGTTTTTGGTTGCTACGTTAACAAAAATTTAGAATTTCATTAATTTTCAGTTCCTCATTCTGAAATTCTAAAAAAAATTATGTCATAATAATATTGCGTTAGTGTCTTTGATCAAAAACAATACCAAAAAATAACCAAAAAATTAAGAGGAACTAATTCAAAAAAGGCCTAAAATGGTTTTCGAAGCAAATCCAAAAAACCAGCCATATTGGAAAATTGTTTAAAAAACTTTACAAAAAATTTCAGATCAAAATTGTACATAAAAAAATTGTTAAGAAAAAGTAAAAACAGAAAATATGAGAAAAAAATCACCAATATTCAAAATTATATTGAGCGTATATCAAAAAAAATTATAATAAAAGCAAAGTTTATATTTAAAATGGGTCAAAAGTAAAAAGTTTCAACGAAAAGATCAAAAACATCGCATACCGCAAAAAATTGCAAAAACGAAAAATTATTTTAAAAAATTGAAAATATAACAATTTAAGTGCAATTGTTCAAAAATAAAAAAAAATAATTTGAAAGTTGCTAAAACAGAAGATAAAAAAAAACATCGAAAATGGGTTTGGAAAATGGAAAAAGATAGAAAAATTATAAAAGATAAAATTGATTAGGAAAATAGGAAAGCATAAAATCCGTTAAAGTGAATAGGAAAACATACAAAATTTGGTCAGGAAAATGGAAAAACATAGAAAATCAGTAAAAAAAATTGGGAAAACATAGAAAGTTGATTAGGAAAATAAAAGAAAAGAAAATTGTTCTGAAAAATGGAATAGAAAAATTGGTCAAAAATGTTAAAATAGAAAAATTCTTCTTGGAAAAAAACCAAAACATAGAAAATCGGTTAAAAATATGAGAAAACATAGAAAATAGACTAGAAAAATGGGAAAACATAGAAAATAGACCAGAAAAATGGGAAAACATAGAAAAAAGGTGAAGTCAGTAAAATTATAAAAAAAACAGAAAATTTGTTAGGAAAATGGAAAAACATAGAAAATTGGTTGGATTAAAAAAAAACATAGAAAATTGGTCAAAAATATGGGAAAACATAGAAAATAGACCAGAAAAATGGGAAAACATAGAAAAAAGGTGAGGACAGTTAAATTTTAAAAAACATAGAAAATTTGTTAGGAAAATGGTTAAACATAGAAAATAGATCAGAAAAGTGTGAAACCATAGAAAATTGGTCAAAATTGATCAGAAAAATGGAAAAACATAGAAAATTGGTCTGAAAAAAAACCATAGAAAATTGATAAGGAAAATGAGAAAACATAGAAAAACATAGAAAATTTTTAATAAACGTTTGAAAACATAGGAAAAAGGTGAGGTCAGGACAATAAAAAAAAATATTGAATATTAGTTAGGAAAATCAGTAGAAAACGGTAGCAGCAACGTCAAGAAAATACTGCGAAAAAAATAAACATTCTTAAAGAAATCGATAGAAAATACGCAAATTTCGAATATATTGTATTTTGTAATTTAATTATGAAAAATCGCAATAAACAGAAAGTTTCTCCCTCATTTTTCCTATCTTATGGCATAACAGGCAAAGTCAGTTTACCAGTTAAGAAAGTACGTCCGTTATATGATGTCACACATCTTCTGTTTTATTGCATTAAGCGTTTTGTAATTGTAATAAAATTAAAAAAAAAAAAGTACGAATTTTACTATTATTGCTTGTGTATGTGGAAAAGCGTTCAATTGGGATTAACTCCTTGGAATTTAATATGTTAGAGAAGAGTTAATTCGGCAGAAAAATGTCTTCGTGGTGGAGGACTTAAAGAACAATTTCTTGCGGACGAAACAAAAACTCAAAAATTCTTGGCGGGAACACATTTGTTCTTTTATCCCACAAGTACACACACACGCGCACACTCAGATGCACACTTAAACTCTCGCGTTGAGAGAGCGTGTTTTTTTTCGAGCTTAAAAAGATCGCATTACGCACTTATTTGTGCGTCCCGCCAAACCGAGCCTTCGACTTAAGTGGTATCCGATGACCGCTGCAGAACAAGTGACCTGCTCGAGGGCCATATCGAGTGTGTGCACAGGGGCAGGGTGTACAGTAAAAATGTACAGAATTTCACCTGTTTCAGAGCCCAAGCACACTCTACTGGTACTATCATCAAAGATGTTCGCTGCATGTTCCTTTAGTTCTCCTTTCAAATAAGTTAAACGAAAAACAATAACAACTCTTCAAGTTCGCATCTGCATCGTCAATTTAACGAAGAAACGATCTCTGATCTCTGATCGCAAGCGCTGTGCATCAACTAGTGAGTGCACTAGCCGGGCTCCAAAAATCCAGCTGCAATTTCAAATATTTCCCCACGAAAACCAGTTTATGGACAGACCTATTCTGGTATTCAGCAAAGCGTATGTTCGTATGCTTGACATGCGCAAATATTCGTGCTTGCAGACGCTGAAAAGAAGATTAAAACGTGAATTGATTTTTTTTTCTCCTGCTTCTTTCTTACTCTTTTTACTCTGGCTTTGATTTTATTGCAATAACCAGAATTGACCATATTTGATTGTAGACATCTTTGCAAAAGTAGCTCTGCTGCTAAAAGGTGAAACTTATCTCGAACTCTTTACCATAAATGGTAGGATCGTGTTGGCGTCTTTTCTTTATTATATAAACATTGAAGCAAACAATCTACCAAATGGGAACTGGTAGTTATTCCATACTAAACGAAACCAGGGAACTTATACCATAGTCACAATATGGCTTTTCTTTTGCATTTACTAATAAGTCCAGTCAAAAAGAATTTTCGTCGATTTTTATTCAATATCACAAATTTTGTCTCTATTATTATTGAAACTTATTCGATTGACTATTGTGAAAGTTCTTTTTTATATGTGCGATTAGAGTTTACGAATGTCGGAGAAAGCGAAAAAAAAGCGAACTGAATCGACCTCAAAGACAACTAAAAGCAGAAATCTTTTGCTACAATACAAAAAGTTTTAAGGAAGATGGAGAAAAGCTCTCGATTGACGCATCTGTCTGAACTATAACAAAACGACTCACCCACTACAAAAAAAAAAAAACTGATAGAACTTGGCCCATACGCTATACATTTAGTTAAAACCTTTACTAACCCAGGTCCCCCCCCAAGCATTTTACCCCTGCAGAAATAAAAACTTTAATTAAAGATCTTCTCAACAAAAAATCTCTCGGCTATAACCTCATGACTACCGATATTTTACAAAAACTTTCCCAAAAAGAAAATATTTTTACAAGTTTCCTTCACATTTTTACTTTTTAATTATAAAAATTATTCCTAAACCCATTTTCCCTGTTTATGTCATCCAATAATCTTACTGCCGATCGTGACACAGAACATTCCATGTTCCAACATTCCTTCTTTCTGGGGCATTTCGTACCTCTCACAACGGCATTTCAAAGTGCCTGTGAATCTTGAACACTCTTCAATATCACCCATATTCACCGGTGTACCTCAGGGTAGCATCCTTGGCCCTATCGTGTACACTCTTAATAGTTCCGATATCCCAACATGTCTTAATACCCTCGCTGTATCTTAACGCAGACAACACAGCTATATTAACAAACCACGAATATCCCCTCCAATATTTAACAAAACTATATCCTCAAGTTCCAAAGAACAAACCAAAATGTGTTCACATAAAATTTACTCTTCGTAGTATAAAGCTTAATGGCAGTATAATTCCGCAAAAAGAGCGAGTTGACATACTTGAGAATTTTATAGGAAAAATCGTCCATTTGTTCGGCTCGAACACGTTCGAATGGTGTGAGAACGAACATTTTTTCAATTATATTTATTAAATATTTTTTATACTTTTTCCTTGATTTCCAAATTGATTGGAAGGAAAATGCGAAAAAAACGAAACAAATGTCAAATTGATAAAGAAAAAAATTGTAGCTCGATCAAATTTGGACTGGACGAACATTAATCGAGCTCACTTGTATTCAGTGCTCGAAAATTGTTCGAGGGATTTTGAGTGTAATTGGTGTTAAAAAGTTCATGCATTCGGACGAATTTGAGATGAATATTCGGGTCGAAGCTTACAACTGATAGCAAATTACTTATTTATGACACCGTATTGAAACCTATATGGACTTATGGACTAGAAGTCTGCGGCTCTACCAGTAGTATCCAATCTGTTTAGTTAACAAATCCTGTTCGTAACACTGTCATATATCGTAATCTCAAAGTTTCCTTTGTACGTGAATTAACTATTTCTCGTTATAAAAAGTTTTCGTTCTTGTTATAAAAAGTTTCATTCTCCCAACTCTCTTGTAAGAGAATTATCCTCAGTGATCTAATTTAATCTTCAAAATTAACCCTTGCGACAATAATGGCCACGAGACTTATCAAAGTCTAGCCCAATTACATCCCAATAATTAAAGTATCATCGATGGATTGTTAGCTTCTAAGATTCATCAAGGATATTTTTTTTCGGACCTGAAATAATTGATATTTTGTTCAGCTGATGTGGGCTTCTGAAAAATAAAGTTCAAAACCTGATCGATCAGTGAATTTGATGAAATTTCACAGTTAGGTAAGTCTACCCATCCAGTTCGTAAGTCCAAATTAGCCCATAATAGATCAGATCAATGTATTAAAGAAATCCAGACACCCCATTGTATTAAAGAAAGTCCAGACATTGATAACATTGGGGTGGATCTCAACCCAGACAAAACGGTCGTTGCTCCATTCAGTAAGAAGAAAAAGTTGAATCTCAGTTAGATCAAAATAAATGGCACTAAACTGGAGTTCTTAATATTTAGGAGTCATTTTGGACCGAACATCATTCTGGAATTGCCACGTTACCAGTAGTTACTGAATAGGAGCAACTAGAGCCATATGGGCGTGTTATAGGCTTTTCGATAAAAACGTGGGATCTACAATCAAAAATGATGCAGTGGTCATTTCTGGCAATAGTTAGACCCATTATCGCTTACGTGGCCATCGTTTGGTGACCTAAGGCTGAACAACGTATTGCAAAATGAAATCCTTCCTTAAGATTCATAGACCAGCATGCTTGGGTATTACAGGTGGCCTGAGCCCCACAACTGCTGCTAAAGCTTATTTAGACTTGCTGCTTTTGTATTTATATATTAAAAAGCAAGCGGCTTGATGGGGACATTCCATAACCTTAAAAAAAAGGTGACATAGTTGGTCATCTTAAGATCGTATCGGACCTTAAAGAAATCCAGAAAGCCTAAGAAACCTCATTTAAATTAGTCCTTCAAAGATGTTCTCACAGAGCGCTTTACTTGGATGAAGGGGGGTTAGGGGTTATGGGGCCGTTGTCACTCCAAGAAAGGGTCCTCATCTTTTATACAAGCGGTTCTAAATCGGATGTGGGTGTTGGGACTGGTGTAACTGTCTATCTAAAGTCGTTGTTAAATCCGCATCCATTTTTCAGGCAGAAGAAATGTAAAAGTCTACATTTTATCAAACAACCAAGCTGCATTGAGACCTTTTTTCTCGTCTGATGTTCAATCCAAGCTAGTTTGGGATATCCTCATGGCCTCAAATCAACTGGCTATACACATCAATGTAACTTTGATGTAGCTGCCAGGTCATGAGGGTATTGAGAGTAACAAAACTAGCAGACAAACTTGCCAAAAGGGGAGCTTATATTCTATTCATTGGACCAGAACCTTTCTATGCCTATCGAAAGAGCCACCCGATGTCCATAATAGAGTCCTGGTAATGCGAGAATAATGCCTCACCTCTTACGCCTCGTTTGTACAATCTTTTGTAAAAACGAGGGCGTAAGAGGTCCTAAAACTCAACAAGCCAGACCTAAGGGTACTTACGGAGCACTTAGTTTGCGATTGCGAGGCCATTCTCCGCCAGAGACTTGGCTTGGGATTCACTAATCCCCATGAGATTTTCCGGCTAAAAGCCTCAATATTACTATAACTTGAGTAAGGGTTACTTACCTCTTTCTACCCTCTACATTACATTCCTTTTTATTCAACTGCCTTTTAGTGTTCTGGAGTAGCTTTTCTCTTGATGCTAGAAAATAAATTTTCAATAAATGAAAAACCATCAACACCAACACTTCCAACGTCTTCGATTGAATGCGTTTTTATATTTTTTTCTAAATTAAAAATCTCCAATAAATAAAAATTGTTACGTTTAAAAAATAAAAAAAATCGAATAAAAGAAGAATTGGAGAAACTCATAATTTGACTACTTTAGCAGCATTGGTGATCCATATTTGAATATTTATTTTTTTTAAATATTCAATTTTGCCTTCATGGCTTCTCATTTAAGTTTTCGTTAAAACGAAAAAAACATTTCTTTTGAAAAGTGAGATTTTATTGGGACATTATCGTTTTAAGATTATTAAATGGGAAAAGTGCCTTGACGAATTGGGAAGTGAGAAGATCATAGTCGGTTGCTGAATTTCATGAACTTTAAGTCTAAAAATGACATTGACGACGTCGATGGCAGTGGTGGCGGTGGTGAATCAGATGCGCGCGCTGAAAAAATGACGCAGCTGTTTAAACTTAAGCGCAATCATGTTGAGTCAAGTACTGTCATTAAATAAACTTTCGTCTTGCCCATCCAGGCTCATGTCCATCGACGGGTATTGACTGTGATGAGTGTTGGGAACGCGTGGGACCAGGGACGCGGGGGTGGACTTGTTCAAGATATTATTTTTATTAATAATGGAAATTCTCGAAACTGACCACATGTGAACACTGACAAATTCCCCATCATCTGTTGTAGGCGGAATATAATTTCGCCGAAAAGCTGTATGGCCTCAACTGCTACTATTATTATTCTGATCTTTGTGTTCGTCTAATCTAATCATGGATGAGTTTTGTTGTTTTTGTTCACAATCGAAATAAATGGAAATTATTAAATTATTGCCGATTGAAAATTGATTGAACTTCGAGCCATAATTCCAAATACACATAAGAAAATAAAAGATTATCAACGGCGAAATGAATTCAGTTAAAATGAGGTCATTTTAGAATTGTTATTGCCAAAAATCAACAAATGAGTTTATTTAGTTAAATTTTTATTACAGGTTCTATCCAATCCGCTCCTCATCGTATGTTGTCTCTTCTGTCACCCAGTTTGGCATTTGCTCTTATCACGCGTACCAGAGAAATTCTCTAATAACAGTTTAAATAGTAAAAAAAAAGGTGAATTTGGTTTTATTTCTTTTTTTTTTTTTTTGTGTTGGGTTTTCGTTGAGTTCACCGATAAAAACAGTCGGCGGTGAAAAAAGATGCATACCAAAATCCGGGGTTGACTGACAAAATTAGACCTTTTTTTTTCAATAGAGTTGAAATTGGCAACTTTTGACAGTTTTGTCATTCCAGTTTTTTTTAAATATTCACAGTAGAAGGTTTACCATTTGTTATAGTGCCTTCAATTTTGATCGGAAATTATACATGACGAAAATTTCGTAAAAATCACGATCTTTTTCGTCATAATTATTGTCTCATTTGAGCCTGCAATCAGGAATTTGGTGGATAAATTCGAGTCAAACTGCTTCGGTAGAAAACATACCAGCAACAACACGTGCTCGTAACAGGTCGCCTAGCTAATACAAAGGATCCACTTTTAACGGTTTCTTGAGAAAAGCAAAATTGTCGCATTTGGGCATCTGAAAATCCAAGAGCAGTTATTGAACAACCATTACATTTGTCATATGTCACTGTATGGTGGTGATTGGTCTGTATTTTTTCGAACATGAAGTTAGTGGACCAGTTACTGTCAATGGAGTACCCTAAAGAGACCTGATAACCCATTTTTTATGGTCTATTTTTGATTTCGTGCATGTCGATGACTTGTGGTTTTAATAGGATGGCGCTACATGTCGTACTACCCTACCTAAGAAACAATCGTTTTATTGATTTCGCAAAAAGGTGATGTCAATTGGCTACCAAAATCATGTGATTTAACACCGCCATTTGACTTCTTCTTGTGGAGCTTATAAGAGAATTGTCCACACACAATTCAAGACCTCAAAACCAATATCAACTGTGTCATCCGTAAAATAAAGCCACAATTATGGAAAAATGTATATTTGCCCAATATTTTGTTTTTCATTCATAAAGAATTTTAATTTCGGTATACAGTTAAGCCCGCAAATACCCGCAAAGTTATGCGATTATTTAACCTGTGCTCATCTTTCGCCGCAAATCTTTTATCAACTCGACTTTTTATGAGTGCATTTAAGGTTCGGCTATTTAATCAGAACCCATAAGGTGCTCTTGTTTTTATTTGAAATTTTAAGCAGCCTAATCTCTCAAATCTAATTTGAACGGTTGACTATACTCGACATAAAAATAAATAACGACGGTTTCACGAGGTGTAACTGATTAATACCCGGCCTTGTTGAGAAAAATAATTTTTTTTGTATAAAATTCATTTTATTTTTTAACCTAATGATCTTTCGCCTCGATACAGTTAGCTCAATTTTTTTATTTGATATTTTTGTATCCTATTTAAAAAATATGATCTTTTCAACCCTAAAGATTTCGGTCAAATCTTTTTGCGCTGAGCCTTTCTTTTCATATTTGGAAATAGGAAATAATAGATGAGGAATATGGCAGCAATTCGAATGGCAGTGACACAAATGTGCACGTGTGCATTGGTTTGATGACAGAGAATTTTTTTCTTCGCCAAATGCGGTTGTTTTGTCTTGATTTCATTATTCAACTGGTCGTGTAATATTGTCCTGTTATCGTTTTTCCCTTTTCAAGAGAATCGATGAAGATTATACCATGTGCGTCCCAAACAAACTGTGCCAATGGAACAGTTTTTTTCATCGTTGGTTGCACGTTTGCTAATAAGAAGTCTGTACTTTAGTTTGACTGATATTTGTTTTCTGGTGAATCCATGTTTGATCAAAAGTTATGAATCGGCGGAAAAATTCATTTGAAGTATGTTTAACAATGTCTAAACACACCGTTGAAGTCGTTACATGAACACGTTTTTGGTCAGGTGTTAGCAAACGCGCCAGCCATCTCTCCGATAGCCTCTTTATACTAACAATTTCATATAAGATATTGCCCACCCGTTCTTTTAAGATGATTACCATATTAACTATCTCATACACTTTCACTCAACAGTCTTTTCAAACGATTTTATGGAATTTATTAATTATTTCTTCGGTGGTGACCTAAATTGGACATCTTGGGGCGCTCAGCATCACTTGTACTCGTACCACCACAACGCAATTCAGTAATCCACTTCTTCCTCATTCTATACGATGGTGATAAATTGCCTTTATACTTTTAAAGCATGGTTTTGATTTCAAATCAAAAAAATAGTTTCTTTTATTAGTTCACTTTTTTCCATGTTAATAAAAAACACAAACTTTATCTCCTTCCAATGGCAGTCAAAATTTAACTTACAAGTAGAAGTTTATAAAATTTTGTTTGCTGTCTTTTTAAGAATGCTAGATCATAAAAAAATTATTGTTTTGCTGATATCAACTTCATTTTTGCATTAGCCAATGACTTATCATATTGCCCTACTACCGCGGTTGTCCAGCTATTCAACCAAATTCTAGATAAAATTGTTTAAAAATTTGAAAATATCAGCCTCGGGACTAGGGTTACATTGAAAAGCTAGGAACTGATTCGAACACAAATGGTTTCGTTCAGTTTATGAAAGACTTCTACTTAAGCTTGAAAGTCCTTTTTCTATAATATTCTTAATATTGCTACATTTATAAACTCACCAGTATCCTCAATACTTCAAATTTGCAAATAATTTGAGACCACATGTCTGCCAGAAAGTCACCAAAACTCCTCTTGAATTACAACGAAACTCAAAAACCAATAATCACGACACTATTCAATTAAGGGGCCTTCATTTATAATATGGCTAAGAGATTCTTGAGCCTGTTTCCTCTTGAATTTAATAAAAAACTAAAAAAAATAAAGCTGGACACCACGACTTTATAGAAAACTGGGAAGTGGCGTTCCTTGATTCGAAAACAAATTCTTTCGTTCAGTTTATGGAAAACTCCTACTTAAGCTAGAAGGTCATTTTTCTATAATATTCTTAATATTTCTACATTTATAGACTCACAGGTATCCTTAATACTTTTATTTTGCTCATAATTTCAGACCACATGTCTGTCAGAAGGTCACCTGTCTTTTGGATTACAATTTTCTTGAATATTTCCTTTAAATTGAATCGCTAAAATATTCCAAACATATTTCAACTGAAGATTAATATTCGATATTTTCAAGATTCCAATAACAACAAAACAAGAAGAAAAAGCAGAAAATATAAAATCGTAAAGCCAGTAATCAGCTTACTTTTCTTTTGCATCATTTTGTACAACTAAGCATTATGGTATGCTTAACCCTTTGTCAACTACCCCCAACTGGAAATTGTCCATCATTCGTTATATTGTCGAACATAATTCAACTAGTCCTACTGACCTCTTAGACATTTTTATGAAAAATTTGAAAGTCTTCAGTAACGGGATTGTCACCACTGAATTGAACACGAACAAGAAGACTTCGTCCGCTTTAAGTTCTTAGCTGCTTTTAAGAACTAAACAGCAATAATTTTACCTTTGATTTTGACATTATACACTAAAGCTAGACTGTATACGAAAGGTAACCAATCAAGAGTGCCTAGGCCAGTTTGTGCATTTTTATTTTTTCTTCAACTGTTCTTAAGCAAATCCGTTCCTTTAGTTCTGCTTCTACTCGTATTCACAGCCCACAAGTCACACGGCCATTCTTAAAGTGAACTGGTATATATTTTTTTTTATTGCTGTAAATTTCCGATACTTTCGGTTATCGTATTTTGTATCCTCAAACAGTCCTCTTCCATAGCTTCGTCATCTTTCGTCCCCAACTTTCTATTATTTCTTTTCTGTTTATTTTTTTTTTGTATTGTAATTTTTTTCCTTTTAAGCCGCTTACACGTTCGTAATGCACGTTTAGTTCTTATCCCTATTTTGGCATAAAAGTCACGTAATCGATTACAGTTTGAAATTTGTTTGCAACTTGAGATGACATGTTTATTCGTCACCCGATGAACTGGTTATATACTCACCACCCTTTTTGGTTTCTATGACAAAATCAATATACTTCGAGTTTGACCTGATTTGGGTTTCTCCTCAAGTCTAAAAATCCTTCCTCCTCGTTTTCTCATTCAATGTAATAATTAATGTTTAGTATTTTCGATATTTTTCAATAAATTTTGACATTTTAAAAATTGTGCGAGTGCGTTCAGATTGCCTAGATTGCGCAAATAGCAACTTAAGACCTTATAATATGCATAAGTAAAGATTTTCGCCACCTAGTGTGCATTTTCATATGGAAATACTCTGAATAATTTATAATATGACAGTATACAACAGAAAGAAAATTGTTTGGGGTCTCAAATCAATCACGTGACACTTCATATTAAAAGCCAAAACAAATTCCTATGTTTAAAATGCTTTCAATAGCATGTCTCGTTTCTACTGCTAGTCAACTTACCAAAAAAAAGAAGATATTTTGGGGTCCCAAACTTACTAACTAACATGACCTCTAAGAGAGGTACTCGATTATTGAATTTAGTTCAAAAGTAATTTTTTTTACTACAACTCCTAACTGGTATCATTCAGTTGGCGGAAATTCTGAACTACCATCGAAAGGTGAATCTTAGTCGAAATTAAGCGGGCACCATTAAAAAATCCTCAACTGCATATGAATAAAAGCAACAAAAATTACATTTTTTTATCGTTAGGCGTAATACTATGGGTCGCCTACGACCATACGTATTAGGGTACGCCCAATCAGCGCTCACAGGCCTGTACTTGTAATAGATTTTATCAGTACAGCTGACTAGATCCATACAGTTGTATTTGGCTCGTTCTTCATCTTCGTCTCCTCTTGACACATTGCTTAAATTGCCTCATGCAGTCGAAGCGTTGCACAGCTTCCAACTCTTCCATTCTCAGCATTCACAAAACCTGTCTTTCTGTTCATAAATTCATATCCGCTCCTTCTTATGACAAGTGACCTCAGATTGCCAACAGAATCTACCTATTGTTCTATGCATGAAGCAATTAATCAATCCATCCGTCAATTCCTCTACTCTGAGCTGTCTAACATGTAGATCGCCCACCTTGCCTTCAACTCGTCATAACTTATGCTTCCATCTGGTCCCGCCCCTGATCAGCTCCATCCATTCCAGATACAGCTGTGCTCACAATCAGTATCCAGTTACAAGCTAGTTACCCTAACTGTTGGTAGAAAAGCCTTCCTATACCTCTGCTATTATCTACCATAACAGCCCCCGGCATCCTGGTATCTCTCACCTCCAGTCCTAAGATAGTACCCGTGATGTAAGCCACCAACACCTTTCAGCCAAAAGCACCTCATCTCTCTGAATAGGCATAGTGTTGTTATGGGTAATAATAACAATTATTATTAATTAATAATAATAACACCTCATCTCCCCACTCAAATATTTACAGTAAGGAACCTTGTTAATTCCTAGATACTATGGGCCCGGCTCAGGACTGCAGGTTATTGATCATAGTTTGATTGTTCCTCCAGAAAAGGCCTACTTGCGACACGTCAAAGAAGAAACCACGCACTGACCGAATACAAAAGTATCACTCGAGCTTTGCAAAGAATAAGTTGTTCTCCTATTTTTTGGGCTTCAAAAGTGACAGCCGATGCCAATATGGAGGAAGAAATTCATACACGGCTGCTGGTTAGTCCAAATTATTACGGTCGAAAATTCCCATCGAAGTTACTGCTGTAAAGGATATAAGTCTTTCCGGTCTTTATGTATTCTTCAGAAACTTGGGTCCCCAGCGAATCAGTGGGAACTTTTAGCTGCGTTCGAGGGGAGGATTCTTTGAAGAATATTTGCACCCCCTCCCCCTCCCCTTACATGAGGGTGAGCCTATCTCATAATAAAATCTTAGAGCGCTATGACGGCAGCCCAGGCGTAGATATAAATGGGGTCAAAAGCGTGCGCTCGACACGGGAGGAGGATACTTTATCGCTTTGAACTAGAAAAGTTCTACCCTCCAAATTAGCATTGGCACATGTGTGGTAGCCGTACACATGGTAAGCCGTACTTTCAATGACGCCAAGCTAACGTGTTATGTTGAGGACATCGGATCTGATATTCTCACCGCAAAGCCGGGTTTTCTGGAATTATTTGATTCAGCAGGACTAGACCGGACTTCCAGTTGTGACTCTACAGTCACTTGTGGGTTTTCAGAGCCCATTATATGGCCATTTTCAGCAGGACTAGATCGCTCTCGCAGTTGTCAGTCACCGTTTTTTTAAGTAGAAAAATAATAAACCACTTTAAAAAAATTGTGCATCGAATTTTCCACTGTCACAAATTGATTTGTTTAGCTTTTTAGCTTTTTCATTAAATAATTTTTATGCATGTAAAAAAATTCAATTAGCGTTGCCATTTTACTTTTCTTTTATTTTTGGCCATAAACTGTTTGGAATCGATTTGATTCATTGCTGCGTCATAAAAACGCATAAAATTCTGATAAATAACCAAAAATGTGCACTCGTTCAAATGAACTAATAAGACCGATTCCTGTAGGAAGATTATTATTTTGAGTGAGGAGCATCTAGCCCAGATCATTTCTTCCAATTTTCTTCGTTTGAAGCGTATCGTTTCGGTTTTCGTTTTTTTCTTCTTCAATGCTGAGATTCTTCTTCCGCTATGATTTCATCTTTTTTTTAAAAAAAAAATTCCATTAAATTTTATTGCTGACCTCCCTCTACGTCCCACATAAGAACGATAATAATAAAACTCATAAGGCAAATAGAGAAAAATAAATGAGCACAATTTGTACGTGATTTGTTAACGAATTGACGAATATGGAAAAAGTTTCATGGAAATTGGGGAAAATCGAGGGATATATTACGTCAATAAAAAAATAATCATCAAAAAGAAAAATAATAAGAAAATTTCGAAAAACTATGAGAACATACCTGTGAGAAGGGAGCATTACGGTGACATGCTGTGCGACTGTGTTTCTACCGAATAATGTATGCTTTCAAGAGGAGAAGAAATGGTTAGAGTGGCAAGCATGTCGATTGTACGAGCATTCGAAATGGTTGCCAATTACTTGGCGAAGAAATGGAGCAGGTGCGCTATTGTATATAGTAGCACGACAATTGCTATAGAAAAATGGCTTTTCTTCCCAATTATTTAGTTTCTACTCTATTTAGTATGCAAGAGTGCGCGAGGCGGACGACAAATTCATATTCAATCTAGTTTCTTTGCCTTTTTATTATTGCCATAATTTTACTATTTCTTGGTAATCAGTTTAATTGGTGGATTTTTATTTTTGTTCAAAATTGGATTGTGTTTGGAAATATTTTTTCTTGAGGAAGAAAATCAGCTTTCAGTATTCGTGCATAAAACGTTCAGGGTTTTTTCTTCTTCTATAAAATAAATATCGTCCCATGGAATTATTTATAAAGAAAGAGTCCTTATTGAATTGGTAGTGATGCAATAATGGTGGTTAAAATAATTTGGGATGTTAGGACTAGGCCCACATTCCTAGACAATCAGTCTGATTATTCCCAAAGTCCCAATAAATATAATGCCTTTTCGGATTATCTTTGAAAAATAAAATTTTATAAAAGAAGAAGCCCAGAAATTATCGATTTGGATTTTTCCTTTACAAAATTTGGATTCGTTGGTTTGTTGGGATGATGTGGAACGTATTCAGAATGATGTGGAACGTGTATGATAACTTCTCAGATTATCTTTTAAAAATAAACTTTTATAGAAGTAGAAACCCAGAAGCTATCGATTTGTTTTTCTTTCTTTATAAAATTGGGATTCATTGCTTTGTTGGGTTGATGTGGAACGTATTCAGAAAAATAACTCTTATTGCCTTTTATAGAAAATAAATGGTTTTCCAAAGAAGGGTCCTTATTAAATTTCTGGTGCATCGATATTATAGGTTAAAACATTTGGTAAGACTGGTCCCACATTACTAAACGAACAGTCTAATTATTCCCAAGGTCCTGATAAATATGATGATCTCTCGAAATAAATTTTTATAAAAAAGAAACCCAGAAATTATCGATTTGTTTCTTTTTCTTTATAAAATTGAAATTTGTCGGTTTGTTGGGATGATGTGGAACGTATTCAGAATGATGTGGAATGTATTCAGATTAAAGACTTATTAACTTTTATAAATAATAACGGGTTATCCAAGAAAGAGTATTTAATAAATTTCTGTTGAAGCTAGTCCTATAATAAGTCTCCCAATCCTGATCGATCAGTCGTCCCACATTCCCGATTAATCAGTCTAATTATTCCCAACGTCCCAATAAATATGATAATCTCTCGGATTATTTTTTAAAAATAAACTTTCATAGAAGTAGAAGCCAATAAGTTATCGATTTGTTTCTTTTACTTTATAAAATTTGGATTTGGCGATTTGTTGAAATCGTGTGGAACGTATTCAGAATTGATGACTTTTTTGCACTTTTCGGCCTATAATTTGGTCATTTCTTGATGGATATAGATTTTAAATTATCTTAAATTTGTGGATACGATCTTTTATATAGCACTCCATGAAAAAGTGCAACGGTGTCAAATCTTTGAGGCCAATTGGCATCCCCAAATCTCGAAATTACGCGATCTGGCAACTTTTTGCACAAAAAAACCAAAATCTGCCGTGTGTATGGGTTTTTTTTTGTTCCGAACTTGACCACTTTAATACGGTCCACATTAAATTCTTAAAGATCAGACCAAAAAAAGTTATCTCTCATACGGACATAGCGCTCAGAATTGACGATAACGATCTCTGCTTCTTCATCCTCAAAGGAATACTGGCCAATGACATCTTCAGACTACAATTCACAGCAGGTAGTCACTTTTTGCAGATACAATAGCTTCTCCGCAGTTTTCGGTGGGCTTTCAGTGTCGCATTTACGGTAATTTTGCTTAATGACGTATCTACCAAGTGAGAAATGAGGCGCATCGCTGAAGAAAATTTTTCTATGACGACGTTTCTAGAAATTTGTACAGTTTTTAAAATTTTGACGCGTTGTTTATTAGTTAGTTGAGTCATAATATAAAATGGTAAACTTGAGTATATACGTAGACAGATGCTATCTTGGATGGCATATATGTTCTGACAGCTGTCAGATACTTTCCGTATCATAGAATGGATAAGCAAATATTAACTGTGTCAAAAATACGTCTCTGGCGTATAGAGTGGGTAGTTGGCTGGAGGCATGGGAGGGGGGGTGGCGTATTCAAAAAATAATCCAAGCTATACAATCTTATATAAAATTTCATCTCTTCGGGGTCAAGTCCTTTGTTCAGTGTGTGATTGATGACTCAAAAATGCATGGTCGGTTGATTACGTCAATGCATCGGCATACTTTATATCAGCAATGCAACAATTCTTCATGTCCAAAGAATATTTCAATGCTATGACACCGTTATCCACGCCTCCGCCTTTGTCCGGGACCATATTGCTTGGAAAAAAAAAGTTTCCTCATTCCCAAGAGTTGAAAAGTTCAATGAAGAGACCTTATTTCGATGATGTTATTCGAAAGCTCATTTAGATCACAATCGGACAAAACTTATGTTAAGAGGAGATTAATGTAAATGTCTGATTCTTTTTAAGTAAATCTCGTCAGATCCCCCACGTATGTTAGAAAAGAAGAAATCGAATAAAACAATCACCCACAATCCAAGTAAAAAGAACAAGAAAAATAAATTACGCAACCTCGGATAATATGCAGAAAATAGTATTGAGAGACAATGTCGCCATTTTGATTTGGACCCACAATTAAGCGAAATCCCCTCAACGACATTTCAAAGTCTTTGCTTGATTTTAACACAATCAGAAGGCAAGCGTCGGCTTCTGTGAATTCGTGTACGTCATTCGCACCTTTTTTTCGAGCAGTTTCAATTTATTATCATTTGGCCTTCGGTGCTCTCGCTTTCGTGCTCTTCACCCCTCCCCAAGGTCGTTTAGAATTCAATTGCAGTAAACCAAAAATGAAAAAGAAGAAGAAATAAAAACGATCATAACAACAGTAATTTTCACAATATTGTGTTAATTTTGTCACTATTATTATCTTCACTTCTATTTCTGTTTGGTTATCACCATTTGAGTACCCTACTGAGAAAGTGAATGCGGTCCATTCGAATACTCTAATGGCATTTAACACCTGAATCACTAACGTCTTTTCGGTATATTGTGTGTGTTATTTTTGACAATTTTGAATATATTTTTGTTGCCTTATAGAAAAAAATCCAAACCGAAGATGAAAATAATCTTGAAAGAAGAGAAAAGAAATCTTTCTCAGCCTACACAAAATCAAAAATTCCAAATTGTTTTTTTTTCAATTTTGAAACTGGAACCAACGGTCAATTTGATCCGATTTCATCTAAATTCAAAGCCTTTTCGAATTAAATCAATTTTCGATGGAACTAAATCTTCTCAAAACCAAATAGAGAAACTCCAACCAAAACTGGCATTATTTGGCCTTCGAAAAAAATATTGAATGTGAACAAAATTATGTGATATCTTTTTTATGACAAATAAAGATGCGTAATTTTATTTAATAATCACCTTTTTAAGTTTGAATTTACAAATGTCCAATATTGTAATAAATACTAGAAAGAGACCAATAATCATAAATAATATCAAATTTTCACTCGAAAAAAAACACAACAACAACAACAATAATAATCGTAATAAAAAATAAAGAATTATCAAAAAAGAAGAAGGAGAAGAAGCAAAAGTAAGCCACCCACATTAGTTAACAACTCATTTTACAAAATTGGACTTGACGGAAGTTAAATCTATTCTTAACTGTTTACTAATTTATTTTATGAAAAGCAAAAAAAAAATGGTAGAAATAAAAATATTGCTAACAAGAAGGCAAACAGAAAAAATTCGAAACGTACAGCAAATCTTTTTTAATAACCCCGCACGTTATTGTTAAGTTTCCATCTTGGGCAATCGTTTATTAATCGTGTGGACTTATTGGCAATCAGTTCAAAAATTCTTTTCACAATCATTCTAAAATTGGTAATGTTTCGTAGCGAATGGCCTTCTTTAAATAAGTTTTTATTGCGTATTTGTTTTTTTTTAATATTTATTATTATTGTATTATTAGTAATTTTTTTAGTGTATGCGATTACCAAATGAAATTTGTCGAGAGCTTTTGTATTTTGAGGTGATTGACTAGTTGTTGGAATGAATACTAACACAGATCGAATGCGAAATTTTGTTAAAAATGATTTATAAAGTCAGTCGCAAAGTGTCCCAAAGATTTTAATGCAAACAGAGTCATATAAACTCACTTAATGATATATGGATATGGTCAAAAGACTGCTTTAATGAGGGTCCCTAAAAATCGACGGAATTTTAGGCATAAAAATGTCCTAAAAATCTCTGACAAATAATTTGGGACATCACTTTTTCTTTATTGGAAGATCTTAAAAAAATTTTTTAAGCAATTAATTGCTAAAAGTGCAAATATCAATAATTAGGACAGCCGGCCCCAAAGTGTCCCAAAGATTTTAATGCCAGCAAAGTTATCCACACTCACTTGATGAATTCTAAACGGATATGGTTAAAATAATGTTCAATTTAAGATCCCTAAAAAGACGGCAGTCTGGACATAAAAATCATAAGTGTCCCAAAAATCTCTGACAAATAATTTGGGACATCACTTTATCTTTATTGGAAGACCTTAAAAAAGATTTTTTTAAGCAATTAATTGCTAAAAGTTCAAATATCAATAATTGGGACAGCCGGCCCCAAAGTGTCCCAAAGATTTTAATGCCGGCAGAGTCATCCAAACTCACTTAATGAACGCTAAACGGGTACGGTTAAAATAAATGACATAAAAATCATAAAAATGTCCCAAAAATCTTCGGCAAATAATTTGGGACATCACTTTATCTTTATCGGAAGACTTTAGGAAATGTTTTTTAAATAAATTAATCTCTAAAAGTGCAAGTATCAATAATTAGGATGGGCGGTCCCAAAGTGTCTCAAAGATTTTAATGGCGGCAGAGTCATCCACACTCACTTGATGAATTCTAAACGGGTATGGTAAAAATAATGGTCAATTTAAGATTCCTAAACATCGACATAAAAATCATAAAAAAATCGCTGACAAATAATTTGGGACATCACATTTTCTTTATCGGAAGACTTTAGAAAATGTTATTTTTTAAATATTAATCGTCGGAAGTATCGATATTAAATGTTCAAAAAAAAGAAGAAATAATTGCACTTTATTGAGGTCAGTTTGTAGGCGCGTTAAAATATCTCAAAAAGGTGAGCTAAGGCTTAATTTGGCACGACAGATTTTCTACTGGAATGAAAATATTTTCCTTTTACGCTTTAAAAAGATAACTCGATGCTGTTTTTTTGTTGATTTAAGGACCTTACACTTCGATAACAGGATACTTTTGATGACCATCAAAGAAAAGCTGCACAAAATTAAATTAGGTTCATCAAAAAAATTAACCAATAACAAACGATAGCATCGTCCCTATTTCTTTCTCGGTCTTCTTTAGACCTCAGAACAATATATTTGCATAATTCTCACTCGGTGTCTATTGTCCCGTGTTTTTTCTTTTTTGACGGAAATTCTCACCAAATTTATGCAACCGCGGTTACATATGCGAATTCTTACTCTTACTCATCAAATATGCAAAATGTGCAATTAAAATTCATCTCAATGCTTTCAAGTTTTTTCTTCTCGTTGTTGGCTATTTTCAACATGCGTCAAGAATAATATTTTCTGAGCATAATTTTTATTTGTGAATTTTATTTCCTCGCCAGTTTAGATTACACAATCGGTTACAGATTTTATCAAAACGAGAGGTCTTTAGATGAAATGCGGAGCGCTTACCATTCGAAAATGATATGAACTAACAGCAAGATGTCTTCATAAAAACAATGTCACAAGTCATCCGTTCTTTTCTCAGTTGTTCACGCTCGTTATTTGTTGTCACATTTCTTCTCGTTTATCAAATGTACACATTAACACCATCAAATTAAAGCGTACACACACCACTAAATGGTTGCTATTCCCATTGACTTTGCCGCAAATTATTAAGGGCAACATGTCCCCAACGCTTCTCAGCTGTCCGAAAGCATACGAAGTATGGTCACATTTGTAGCGGTCAATAATTCATTGTAATTCACATTAAATTCTTAATTATCTTTCCAGCCTGCTAGTTCCCCCCTTTTTAAAAAAAAAAAAAAAATAACGATGACTAAGCAACGCAAGAAAATTCCATTCCGTTTAGTGTCCCAGTTATCAGATGACACAGCAGCCTACTGACATCGAATAGATGATGATCAAATTTTTTCATTTAGTATTAAAAAAAAGTTGTTTAAAAGAAGGGTGGTGTCAGATTAGCATTAGACCGAGAGTCATACGCATTCGTTGCTTTGGGCTTTATTGGCAGAAAAGAATCACTGAACTAACCCAGCAGTTAAACTTAATCCGAAAATGGAATATTTTTTGAAAATTTTACTCTCTTTTTTTTCTCCCTCCTATTCCTGCTTTGCAATTTTCTTCAAAATTTTTGCAATCAGAGTCATGGGCATATAAATAAGTTCATCGTTCTCTCTGCAAATAGACTCCCTCTTCTGAATGCCCCACCAAACCAAACTACATCACATGTTATCAGTTGCGGAAATTCTAATTAAAAATAAAAATGTAAAGTCAGACAATTCGTCTTTGTTCTCGAATATGGGGTGATGCTGTACTGGTCTGTACTGTTCAGTACTAATAGTCTACATTGAAAATTCTAAACAGTCACATTTGAACAAAATGCTTAGCCCTTTCCCATTTCTACTTCTCAACACCATCTACACGTATATCGCGGACGTTCTAGCCATCATTCGGAATTCAAATCCTCCACTTAAGAAAACGACAGAGAAAAATTTCATCTGCCTTTTATCTGCTTCTACAACTTATCAAGTCGGTGTTGTTTAGTAAATAATTCCACTCTATTCTGGCATATGGAATTGTACGAAAATGTCTAATGTTAATTTTCACATTTAATTAAGGTCAAGGGTACACCAATTCGAACTTGTCCGATAAAGAGAGAACAACAAATCGCGTACACGAAGAGTATTCAGAGTTTTTCGATTCAAATATATTCACAGTTTTGTCATCGTATCAGTGAATAAATGTTCATTTTCCTCACTCCTCGGTCTTTTTACTGTCAAAATCATTATGAAATTTTCATGCAAACAAGTAAATTTTTTTTCACATTTTTTGGTTTTTTATTTTAAAAAAAAATATTCAATTTGGTCGTCTTCAATTTAGTTTATGTCGTTTAGAATATATTCTCTTAAGAAAACAACAAATAATATTTTTAAAAAAAACAATATTGACAGCGCCATCTCTGAGAAAAAAATTCAGTGTTCAAAATTTTAATGAAATCTAGAAATTCTTGGAAAAACTGACTGCAAAAAATTAAAATGCAAAACAAAAATTTTTTTTCAATTAAATAATTGTCATTTTCTAATTAAATTGAAAAATACAAATTTTTTTTATATAAAATTACAAATTTTGTCGTCCTAAATTTAGTTTTTGTCGTTTAAAAAATATTCTCACAGAAAGAGCCAAAAATTACAAAAAATAAACTTTATAATTATTGACAGCTCCATCTCTGAGAAAAAACTTCAAAGTGTTCAAAATTTTAATCAAATCTAGAAATTCTTGGAAAAACTGACTGCAAAAAATCAAAACACAAAACAAAAACTTTTTTTTGCGTTAAAAAATTGCCATTTTCTAATTAAATTGAAAAGCAAAAAGTCTTTTTCTATAAAAATAAAAATTTTCTCGTCCTAAATTTAGTTTTTGTCCTTTAAAAAATATTCTCACAGAAAGTGCGAAAAATCAACTTAATTATTATTGACAGCGCCATCTCTGAGAAAAAACTTCAAACTGTTCAAAATTTTAATCGCTTTTAGAAATTCTTCGAAAAAGGTGACCACAAAATATGAAAACACAAAACAAATACTTTTCATATGTTAAAAAATTGCCATTTTCTAATTAAATTGAAAAAAATACAATATAAACAAATCATTTTCTATAATTTCATATTTTCATTTAGCATTCATTTTTCATGACATAAATAATCTTATCGCAAAACGAATTTGCACTCGCCACACTTTGATTTTAGAGCCGTTCAAAATTGTAGCCGTAGAATAATTGTTGCCTATAAGAATTCCTATTGAAGTTGGGTTTATTTGTGTTGAATTCGTGGTGTACCGATCTAATTTTAGTTTGTAATTCATAAGCACCAATAGCACCAGCAACAAAATATCTTAAAATTGTTTTGAATGTTGTTGTTATTTTTTATGACGTATTTTTGTAAGCCTTTTGACCGTCTGGACTAGACGATAATCTCTAAATTCGATCAATACGATTCGACTGTTGTTGTTGTAATTGTTCAATGGCATGGCATGCCGGTCATTGTGCGGAGAAAAAATCTTGAATCCCCGTGGACTGATCGAAGCCAATTAGGATAGTACGGCTACGTACCATCGACCGAATTCTCTTCGTACTCGTACGCAGATGATAGCTGCTATTCGGACAGAAGCATTCCCAAAACGTTGGCTTCAGTGTCTAGTGTTGATGAGTATGTAAGTCTAACCAGGACAGCCGCATAGCCTAAATACTTGGAATTCGAGGTGACCACGAATAAACAAAAACTATTATTGCCACACTCTTTTGATACCTTCTAGTTCACGTGTACCGTCTACCATCATTCTTCATGGAAGAAGATCTGTTTGGGTCCAAAGTCAATGAGTTCTTTTCCCCTTGAAGATTTTTCTTTTGTCCATGCTTCCCAAAATGTCTGTTTTCTTTTCTTAATTTCACTGCTTTTGAAGTGACACTTTTCAATTTGTGAGAGTGAAATTTTCCAATTTTAACAGCAGTTAAAATCGTTTCTTGTTTTTTTTTTATCAATTTTTCTTTTTTTTTATATTATGACAGATAATAAATGCCTTTTGTTTGTTTATTATTTTTTAGAAGAAATAAAATTGTTTACTTAAGGTAGGAATTTTTATTTTTTTTTGTACTTTTTTATTAAAATTTTGTTGATTAAATTTAATTCTTTATAGAAAAATGAAAGAATTTTAATTGAAAGAGAAATAGAGAAATAACAAAAAAAAAGGTTTCGAAATTTGAGTAAACATTTTTCATTAGGACATTAATGTCATCGGAAAATTGATTGGCTGTCAGAATAGGTTAACTGTCAAAATGCGCGCGGTTGAATACATCAAACGATTTTGACATAAGGCAATGGCGAGATGCGGTTTTTTATTTGTTTCTTTTAGTTTTTGTTCTTTTGTTTTGAACAACGTGTTTGTTTTTTTTTAAATATATAAAATTTTAAACGTGTTTTTATATATGGGGAGCATATGGGGATGCAGAGAAAATGTACTCTTGTGAAAAATTGAATATAAAAACTTAAATGCATATTTTTACACATGCACTTGATAAAAAATGAAAATGGCGATATCGAAATAAAAATGGCGACGATTATGATGGAAATATTTATTCACGTTAGAATTTTTAATTTGAAATTTTTCTTGAATTTATTTCAATAGAAATTCTCTATATAACAAATAATAATAATAATTTTTCCTAAGTGAGAAGAAAACCAAAGAAAATAAATTGATATGAATTTAAAAATAGCAAAAAATTTCGACGAGAAAAGAAAACCTCTCTTCTTCATTTGTGTTTGTAAACAGGTTAAGTAAATAAAACAAAACCGAAATAAAATCAAATAAAATAAAATAAAAAATAGAATCTTAACTAAGTAAATAAATAAATATGAAAATCTCGGAAAATATAAACAAAAATTATACAGTTTGGATGGCGATGATGATGGTGGTGGCGGTGAGCCCCTTGTAGTGAGTGAGTGGCTGCTGTAAAATTTTATTCAAAAATCATCACTTACCAAGTTTTATTGCCGCTCCTTCCCACTGATCCCTTCTAAGCTATGCATACAAGCAACCTATTCGTGACAGAGGGAGAGAGAAAATTGGAAAATTGACATCTCACGGGGATGGGGAATATATAAAAAATGAATACATTCAAATGGAAACAATTTTTGCTGTTGGAATTGGAATTGATTCTCGGAGCAAATTGATAAAAATAGAATTCTTGAGTGAAAATTAATTTTCCAATCAAAAAGAAAAAATGGTAAAAAACTATTTTTTTAATTTGGCAAAATAGTAAACTATTAAAAAAATATGGTAACAATAACAAAATCGGATGAATATTTATTTACATGAGAAGTTCTTGTACTATAAATACGAAAAAAAAATTATAAAATAAAATAAAATGAACGCTAAAATTTAGATTATAAACAAAATGAATATTAATTTTCGCAAAAACGAGAAAAGCAAGAGCATTAAAAGTGGATGGGCCCCAACAGAAGAGATGCTATCGAATGATAAGAGTTCGATTTAGCAAAAATGAAAATTATGCAACAACAAAAAAATATAATAGAAAATAATCTAAACTATGAGAAAAAAAATGCTTATCAAGTTTTGTAAATAAAAAAGGAAAAAATAGCAGCAATTTCAAGGTGCAAATGAAAATAAAAGAAATAATTTAGAAAAATATAGTCAAAAAAAAGCATCAAAATTTCAACAAAAAAAACGAAAAAGTTCAAATAAAAACCGTACAAAAAAGCGAAAATGTCAAAGTACATTCATATTCAAAAATATTCTTTTTCGATTTTTTGGCTTATTTTTATTTTTTCTTAAAAGTTTTTTTCTTCTTTTCTAAAAAAAGACATTTGAAAATTTAAGAAAAATACAGAAAAAAATTGACAACAATTTTATAAAAGAAAAGAAATTCAAATGAAGCCGGAAAAAAGCGAAAATATCAAAGTACATTCAGATCCGAAAATATTCTTTTTCGATTTTTCGGCTTAGTTTTATTTTTTCTTAAAAGTTTTTTTCTCCTTTAATAAAATAAGACATTTGAAAATTTAAGATAAATACATAAAAAATTGACAAACATTTGAAAAAAAGAAAAAGGTCAACTGAAAACCCTAAAAAAAACGAAAATGTCAAAGTACATTCATATCCAAAAATATTTTCTTTTGATTCTTCGACAGTGTTTTTTTTCTCCTTTTATAATAGAAAACGTTTGAAAAATTTTAGAAAAATTCAGAAAAAAATTGGAAAAAGATGAAAAAAGAAAAGAAAAACAAATGAAAACGAAAAAAGGGAAAATGTCAATGTACATTCAGATCCAAAAATATTCTCTTTTGATTTTTCGGCTTATTTTTATTTTTTCTTAAAAGTTTTTCCCTTATTTTATGAAAAAGACATTTAAAAATTTAAGAAAAATACAGAAAAAAATTACAACAATTTTAAAAACGAAAAGAAATTTAAATGAAAACAAAAAAAAGCGAAAATGTCAAAGTACATTCAGATCCAAAAATATTCTCTTCAAAGTTTTGAATTTTTTAACCGTTGGTGCAAAATTGTTTTGTTCTCTTTTCATTAAAAAAAATAGTTTCAAAATAAAAATAAAAGAAGAAATTAAGAAAAATACAGCAAAACAAGAAAAAACATTTGAAAAGGAAAGAAAAAAGTTTCGAATGGAAACGACATTCCAAAGAAATGTCAAAGTATATTGGGCGTCCAAAAATATTTCCTGTTGACTCATTTTGATTCATTTTTATTATTGTTTTTTTTTTTTTAAATAAGTAATTTTAAAAAAATTTATCAAAATTCCAACAAAAAAAATGGAAATAATTCAAATGAAAACCACATTAAAAAAGCATAAGGAGGAGATTCTCCTCAGATCCTACAATATTCTCTTCTAAGTTTTGAACTTATTTTTAATTGTTCTAAAAATAGTATTCATTTTCTTTTTATATTAAAAAAAAACCTTTTTAAATAAAATCAAAATCAATACTTTAGAAGAATACAAGAAAAAAATCATCAAAACTTTGGAAAAAACCTTAAAAATTCAAATCATGCAAACGTAGTGCAGAAATGTCAAAGTACATTCAAATCCGAAAATATTCTCCTTTAAAAATTGGTTTTCTTTTTCTTTATATAGCTTAAAAATATTTTTTTCTTCTATTTCTTTTATTTTTATTTTCAAAAAATCTTGTGAACAAATACGTTCAACATTTAAATAAAGAAAGAAAAAAATTCAACATTTAAAGAAAAACCAAAAAACAGGGAGAAAATTTATGTCAAAGTACAGTCAGTTGCAATAATACTTTCACTTGACTTTTTGACTGATATTATTATTATCGTTTTTATTCCACTTTTTATATAAAAAAAAATTTTGGAATTGAAAATAAAAGAAATAATTTGAAAAAACTGATCCAAAATGAAAATTCAAAAATTTGAAAAAAGATTACATTCCGATTCAAAAATATTTATTTAGACTTTCTTCTTAAAAAAAAAAATATTTACAATAGAAATCAAAATAATAGAAATAATTTCTTATATAAGTGAAAGAAAATCCATTGAACATTTGTAAAAAGTAAGAAAATATTAAAATAATCAACCAAAACAAAACAGAACTGTCAAAGTACAGTCAGATATAAAAGGAAATTTTCATTTGATTTTGGTTTTTTTCTTATTGTGGAAACGTTTGAAAATAAAAGTAAATAAAATGAAAATTATTAAGCGAAATAAGGAAAAAAGAGGAGGCAAACATTCAAAATAAATAAATCAAAATCAGGTAGGAAATGCCAAAGTTGATTTGGATTGAAAAGGATTATCTCCCGAAATTTGAACTCCTTTTTTAATTATTCCGTAAAACAGGCTTTTTTTCCTTTTATAAAAAAACTAATTTGAAAAAATTCAAGAAACAAAAACAACTAATAATTAAAGAAACCACAACAAAGAGAAAATTCAAAAATTTAAAAAAAAAACAGGAAATGTCAAAGTACATTGCGATCCAAAAATATTCGTTAAATTTTGATATATTTTTTTCGTGTTGCGTAAAACAGGTTTTTTTTCTCCTTTCATAAAAGAAGTTTGAGAATAAAAGTGAGAAAACTAATTTAGAAAAATACAGAAACAAAAATAAATAAAAATTAAAGAAACCACAACAAAGAAACAATTCAAAAAAGAAATAAAAAAAGCAGTTAATGTCAAAGTACATTGCGATAAAAAAATATTCCTTTAATTTTGAAATTTTTTTTTATTGTTGCGTAAAATTCTGTTTTTTTTTCTTACTTTTTAACAAAATAATTTAATTAAAAAAAAAGGGAAAATTTGAAATGAAAGCCATAACAAAGCTATTTTTTTTATTTGTTTTAGTCTTTTATAATAAAACTGTTAGAAAAATTTAAAATAAATATAAGGGAACATTTATAAATATTCGTTATATGTTAAATTCAGACACGATTTGGTTTTGTGATGAATTTTTTCTACTTTTTTTTAGTCATTTTTCTTCTTTGAATATGTAAATATATAAAAAAAAATATGATTCTTATTTTGAATTTAGTAAAACAATATTTTTTTATTACCTCTAATTTTTGTTTTCGAAAAAAATTTGTTTGCTTAAAAATAATTTGTTGTCTGACTCGAAAAAAAAAAATACTTCTTTTTAAAATCATAAAATTGTTTTTCTAAAATATTTGAAAATAAAAATTCTTATTTTTCAATTTGTTTTTTCCTTTAAACTTTCGTAAATAGAAAATTATTTGGCAAAAAAAAAAAAATTAGTAATTTTATTCTTTGATTTTGACAATTTCGAAAATTTTTCATTTTATTTATTTACATTTACTTTCTTATTGTGAATTAATGCGAATTTTGGACAAGTTTTTCGAATACTGGTAAAAAAAACCATTTTTTTTTTTAAATTTGATTTGACAATTTAGTGATTAAAAATTATTTCTTTAGTCATAAATAAAAGAAAAACGAAAAATTTTAAATTCTTTAAAGAAAAGAAAAAAGTACATTCTTTTTCGAATTATTCGTTCAAAAATTTCGAAATTCAATCAAAGCGAATTTTTTTCTTTAATAAAAACGTCATTTAAATTTCTATGGACAGCAAAAATAATATGGAGAAATAAAATTCTATAAAATTGAGGGAAATAATTTTTATTTATAGAAAAAAATTTAAATATTTAAAATGTTTGTTTTGGAGGTGAGATCGAATGAAAATAGCGAAGAATGTGGGTGAATGTGTGTTTCGTCAGAGTCGCTTTTTAGATTCGGAATACATCTCTCCTCTCCACAACTCCCTAAGAGAAACCAATTCAGTCTGCCGCCATCAGAATGATTCACAATTTCTCCACTCAAAACGATTGCATTGCATTTCTTCGAAAATTTCTTCAATGAAAATCTATTTTTTCGAAATTCTATTGGCCGCAACCGATGATTACGCATGCGATTTTTGTAGAATTTTTAATAAAATCTTTTTTTTTGTTTGCTTTTTTTTTTAGTTTCTAATCACCCTCACCCACACAGAATTTTAAAATTTTTCGTTATTTTTTTCTTATATTTTAGTTTCACAAGCATTTTAGATATGAAAAGTGATTATTTCAAAATAAAATCGAATGGAAAGAAAAGTTGAATGCCGCCAGAGAAATTGTTGCGCTATTTTTCATTTTTATCTTATTAGGTTTGTTTGTAGATAAAAATAAACAAATAAGAAATGGGAAAAAAGAATTTATTGAGAATTGTTTTGTCCACTATTCCCGTCTCACCGGTCATTGTCAGTATTTGTGCGCCATTCTTTTCCAGTAGCAGCTATTTTTACTTCACCACCCACCTTTGAGTAGGCCCTTATTTATGGCCATTTTCTCCTCATCTTATTTTCTTTATTACATAAATATGTATTCATATCTTATCATGTAACAAACAGCTAGAAAAGTTGGTAAATTGATAAAAAAAAATTAAATTACAACAACTGAGGAAATAAATAAACATAAAAATCGAATGTGAATAAAAATGAAAATAACACCATTTGACAGAGAGATTAGTAAAAAGAGAAAGGAAATAAATATAAGAGATTATAATAAAGACAGATCGGAGAAGATGGAAAATATATTAAATGTTGGCAGCACTTCTTTTGTCGTTTATATTTTGAGTAAATTTTCTTCTGTCATTTTGGTAATAATGATGACTGTGTTACACACACATACACACACACATACACACTCTCACACACATATGCAAATACACACCTTTAAACTTCGCACTAAAGATGCTATCGATTGGGTCGCTAAGCCCAGACCGTCAAGGATATAGTCCCATCTCGGTCAAATACTGCGCCTAAGGCCGTCGAGGTCAAACGGTAGACAAGAGGGGTTCCGTTAATATTGACGGTGTGAAGAACGTCTTCAACTGGGCGAGATGGGACTATATCCTTGACGGTCTGGGCTTAATGGGTATTTTGCAGTACATTACTAAAATAATGGCAGACTACCTGAGTAGTAGAACTCTTCTGTGGAGATAGGTCATATAGGATTACAGTGGGAGTCCCACAGGGCTCGGTTCTGGGCTCTCTATTGTGAAATGGGATATATGATGGTATTCTCAAGCTCCATGTCCTAGAGGAGGTGAGATTCAGAACATTCGCTGATGCTGTTGCTGTGGTTATAGTGGCAAAATGTGTAGAAGAGGTGGAGCAGATCTGCAATGAGGTAACATCAGGGACCATCGTCAGAGTACCTGGGAGTGGTAATGATGGTACTGCCGCGGACCTTGCGGGGCCCAGACAGAGCATGAGGATGCTACTCTGCACCGATTTGAGTCGAGCAACCTAAATACGTAGCGTTATAGGGATCTATCCTTAAAAGCGTATTGAGGGAAGCCTGGGCATCCCGAACGGTGTCGTGCTAGGCTGTGTATATTGTGTCACCGATTGAAATCCTGGCGGATATGCTACAAAAGATGTGTCGCCGGAAAAGTCGGAGAATTGTGTTGGTGTGATGCCAATACATATACGGCAGAAAGAAAGGAACACAAGCGGCGATAGCAAATGAGAGTGGATCCGTGGATGGATCGACGATATGGTGTGGTTGGCTTCTACCTATCCAAATTATGGATGGGACATGAATGTCTTCGGGCTTACCAATACCGTTTTAAATGGGACTGTAGCCCAATGTGTCTTTCTTGTGGCGTGTGATTTTACTACACCCGATTCTGTGCTGAAATGAACGAGATACAAAAGTGTATTGGCGTAGTGAGCCTAATTTAAGATTCTAGAACGGCTTAGGAGGCAACATCAGTCCTAAAAAGAGTTTGCCTTGATAAGCGGGAACTGAGACAGTAGTAGTAATCTACCAAAGTAGTGATATCAATCAACTCCTGCTCCACGATGCGGTAGAGAAATGTGACCGAGGAAGGTGGTTTTAGGTGGGATAACGTCCCATACTTTGTCTCTCGATGATTTGCATCTTACTTTGACAAAAATAATAGTAAAATACCTTCAAACCAAAGACAATCGAATTTGACAGCAAAATCGGACGTTAGTACATTGGAGCGCCACCAGATGTTACTTTTCGCTTAACTGACTTTAATCAAACATTAAACTTGGAATGGATTTAAATCAATTTCGAATAGCTGCTATGCCAATTTTAAAACCGTGCTTTGGTTCGTTTTTTTTTAAGGTCATTTACAATATTTTTAATGTCAAGACCGTTGCGTACTATGCTCAGACGTTCCATTGTTCCCAAATTAGGGCATAGGTTTTTGCCTCAATTTTCCCGTACTTCCCTACTCTAAAAAACCCGGCTTCATCAAAAATTACACTAAATAAATAAACAGTCGTCCGCTTTCTAAATATACAAAAAAAAATCATTGGAAAATATAATAAACAACAAATTGTCGATCATAAATTTTTATTAGTCTAAAAATAATATCACTAATTAAAAACTCTCAAATTTATATTAAAAAACAGGCAAAAATTTGACCAAAAAAATATTTGAAAGTTGCCGATATTAGTTTCCGAAAAAAAGAAAACTTTGCAAACAGCAAAAATAAGAAAACTTCATTTGCATTCGATTGAAAATATTTTAATTAAAAGTTTGTTCAAAATAATCCGAAAATGGACACATTAGGCTGGCCTAGCCCTTTGGCCCTCACCGATTTTGGAGGGTGGCACTCGTCCAAGAAAAAATAAATTTATGCGGAAAATATTCACAGAAACAAAAGGTCACATAATGAAGCCTATTCTTGCTTATTGACTACTGGGAAGAGTAACGGCGCCCATTGTTGATATGATTTTCATGTTGACAAATGTACAAGTACGCCCGCACCCAAGCGAACATAATTCGTAAATAAGCTGAAAGGCAGTAAGTAATGGCACATAGCATATGTATAGGCTCAGTTGACCAATTAAAAGTGAATTAATTCAATTTTTACAATCGAATAATGGCGTTATTACACGTAATTACATGCCATCTAATGGACAAACTGGACACCACATCCAATACAGTACAAAACAATACAATCGAACAGGATTTTATCCGTATTTGCCGCCATCTGTTATTGTATTGTACGACAAATGACTCAGACCGGACGAACTGGACCACTCAGACTGATTAAAAATGGAATTCGACTAAATTAATAATGAGACCAGAACAGATGATGACGCTGACTTCCTTAGTGAAGTGATCTTTCCATTTAAACTTTTACAATTCATTCAACTTTCTTTAATTTCTTCTCTTATCATATTTAATAGCTAAATGAGTTTCTTATTGGATCATAAAATTACTTATGATCAATATTAAAATTTTCACTTATTCACACACACACAAAAAAAAAAACAAAAAAAATATAAAAAATCTATTAAAAAACGGCAAATCGGATCACATTTTCTTATCCATCAATAAACCAATAGACGAAAGCTGTTACAGCGCCATCTCTTAGATTTGACTTCTTTTGATGAGTTAGAATTTTATTTTTAACAAAAATTTTCTGATATTTATACTTAAATATGAATAGAGTTGCCAGATACAAAAGTAATTAAAGTAAAAAAAAACGGTTTTCTTATTTATTATTTAATTAAGGAATTCTGCAAGGGTTGTCAGATGCTAAAACATTTATTTTAAACAAAAATTTTCCGATTATTGTTCCTAAAAATGGGTTGGGTTGCCAGATGCGAAGGTAATTGTTGTCAAAAAAAACTATTTCCTTATTTGTTGTTTAATTAAAATATATGTAAGGGTTGCCAGATGGTATAAAATTTATTTTTAACAACAATTTTCTAATATTTGTTCCTAAAAATGAACAGAGTTGACCGATGCGAAGGTAATTGTTTGTCAAAAATAGTTTTTTCTTATTTGTTATTTAATTTTAAAAAAATCTACAAGAGCTGCCAAATTTTACGAATTTTATTTTAAACAAAAATTTTCCAATTATTGTTCCTAAAAATGAATAAAGTAATTGTCAAAAAAAAAAACTGTTTCCTTATTTGATATGCAATTAAAAAGAACTGTAAAGATTGCCAGATGCTATCAAATTTATTTTTAACAAACATTTTCTCATATTTGTTCCTTAAAAATAAACAGGGTTACCAGATGCGAAGGTAATTGTTTGTCAAAAACAGTTTTTTCTTATTTGTTATTTCATTTTTTTAAAAAAAAGCTACAAGAGTTGCCATATTCTATGAATTTTATTTTAAACAAAAATTTTCCAGTAAAAAGAACTGTAAGGGTTGCCAGATGCTATAAAATTTATTTTGAACAAAAATTGTCTGTGATTTGTTTCTTAAAAATAAACAAGGCTGCCATATGCACAGATGATTGTTATTAAAAAACACATTTTGTCTTATATATAATATTAATTAATGTTATTTGTAGCTCCATTAAAAAAAAACAACTGAGCTTTTCAAACGCTATAAAAAATATTTTAAATGAATAATCAAATATGGTTGTCAGATGCAAATAAAAATTTTGTCCCTATTTAGTTTTTCATAAAACCATAGAAAATATTCTCCAAAAAATATTGCCAAATGTCAATAAAGTTTTTGTGAAAAACCTTTTTTCCTACTTGTTATGAAAACTGTTTGTTCGTCAATTAGAAAAATATTAGGGCTACCAAATGCCATGAAAAAAATTGATGATTATAATAATAATAATAATAGTTAAATCACCAATTAAATAAAAAAGGTGAGAAATGACCGAAATATTGGTAACCGCAGTTTCTCTTTAAATGAAAAAAAACGCGAGCGCGAAATTCAAAAAGTGCAGCAACAAAACCGGCGATTAGGAACTGATTGTGAGTAGATCAACGCATACGCCATGAATTATTCATGAGCGGCAACGATTAGTTTTTCGTGGTGAGTGGAGAAAGTATTTATGCTCTCTCGATTGTGTTGAATTCGTCCCGTTCGCCTCTTGTGTCTTCTTCTTGTTCTTCTTCTTATTTTCACCAATGCTCACCTTTGTTGTTGTTATGTCATTCCCACATCTGTCAAAAGTATCTGTCAATTTTTTTTCTTGGAACTTTTTTTTATTGCTAGTTCTTCTTGTCTTTTCCTCATCTCTTTTCTTCTTTATTGTTAATTGATCTGACGTATCGGTCGAAAGCGAATTAACAAAAAAAAAAATTGTTTACTGTTTTGTTGGTGCACCAGTATTAGTGTGTGTTTACAAATTCCTTTCATGTAAATATCAGTCCACTTATCATTATTGACTTATGATTTATGATGCCGTCGTTATTGCTGTTCATTATTTACTCTTTTTTTTTAATTGACGTTTCTTTATTGTCACATGCACGGAAATGTAAAGTCACAAGCGCCACGGCAATGCAGATCACTTGGTATCAACAAAGGTGAACCTTTCCGCTCATTTCATCAGCTGGATTCGAACTCTAGCGTTCTAAATGCAGTCGTCCCAGTATCACTATTATTTTTGTTAACGTCATTTTTATTACGAATATTTTTTTTCTAATTTCATTTATTCTTTCTTGATTATTGATGAGTCGATTTTATAAAAATGTTCAATATTTGCCCAATAATACTTTCCAATTTATTTTTATTGTATTCGGAAATAAAAAGTGGTATTTTCTTGCATATTCCCCAGAGTTCTAGTCTGTAAGTGCAAATTACTAACATAAAATGGCCCATCGAAAATTTAACGAAATATTTTTGACTGAAAAAATCGAATTCAAAGAAAATGGGAAAGGATTTTAGAGCCCCAGAGTTCTTGTCCGTAAGTCCAAACTACGAACACAAAAGCGGGCAAGATAATTTTACGAAATATTTTTGATTTAAGAAATTAGATTCTAGGGGATTATGAGTAGAACCCCAGAGTTCTAGTCCGTAAGTTCAAATTACGAACAGAAAATGGACCATCGATAATTTAACGATATATTTTTGACTGAAAAAATCGGATTCAAAGAAAATGGGAATGGTTATTAGAGCGCCAGAGTTCTAGTCCGTAAGTCCAAATTACGAACATAAAAGAGAGCATCGACAATTTTACAAACTATTTTTGACTGAATAGATCGGATTCGACAGGAATTGGCAGGGGAGCCCCAGAGTTCTACTTCGTAAGGGCATATAGGTTTCAGTAGGACAGTGTATAATAGTACTTTAGAATGTTTACCTAAAATCCGGAGAAGTCGACTATATCTTTTAAGATTTGAATGTGACTTTTATGTCAGTGCTTGGAAGGACATGTTTCATGGAAGAAATCAAAAGTTACGTGGACACATTTGCTTCTATTCGCTTTTACTCTTCACTTGTTCTGGAGGATTTGGATTTGAATTAGGAGAGTTTCGGTAGAAATAGTTAGGATAGATTGGAATATCGGGCGTGTAAATGTTATAAAGGATGGGCTCCAAGCATGAAAGATTTTCGAGAGCTTATTGGATGCATTTACTTGAAAGAAAAAATTTTAAAACAAAGAAAAAGGTGAAACAAACGATCCTCTTCAGTTGCCAGAGTAAGTCCGGGTTTTTGTTTACTCAGAAAAAGGAGCGTTCGTTTATTGAAAGAGCATTTTAAATGTTAAAATTGGTATTTGAAAATTTTCACATTTAAAATATCGAAGGTTGAAAGACCCTGGTTTAGGCTATTGAATACCAAAATATGAGAGGCTGTCACGAACAGGACAATGCGGAAATTAGGAACTAGTATCTAAATTACAATTGGAAAGCGTTTCTGTAAATAATAATGCGCTTACTTTAACGTGAAAAATTTCAGTATTTTGAACTGCTACAAAAAATGGCGTTGTACCCAAATCGTAGCAAATTATTGACAGAAGAGATGGGCACAAATCGGTTAATGCCTGTAGATGGCAGGACGATTGCTTCCAATAAGAATAATGCAGATTTTTCTCTTAAACTCTTAATTATTATTTTCCAGTTTTGAAAATATTGATAAGTTTTGGGGGCTGTTTTTGCTTCATTAAAAATGTTCTCATATCAAAAGGCAGAGAGAAAAAAAATTAACGCTTCTTTTTGTAAGTTCTTTTTTCTGAGCATAAAGAAAATACTTAATTATGAAAACGCAAAATTATTATGAGGTTTTTGGTAAACTCTTCAAGTTCATTAACCGATGCATTAAAGCAAAAATACAACAACAACAAAAAAACTAATTTCATTTATACAAAAAATATAAATAAAAAATAAAAAATATAAAAAGAAAAAATCGAGGAAAAAAAACTAAACATTAAAAAGAAGCTGTACGATCATCAGCACAATAACGAATGGTTTAATATGTGAGATAAGTCGAACAGACCAAATGCTAAGATGACGAAGACATTACGGAATTTACGAACATTTTCATATTTTTAATTGAATTCAATTGAATGAGAAGTTCCTCTTTATTACGTTTGACATTTTATGCTGTCTTTGTAAAAATTACTCAACGACGAACAGAGTATAAGGAAAATTTTACGAAAGTTGGCGAATTACTAAAGAGAACGAACTCATACACTAAATTGACTCGAAGGTTCTTACATGATTCTAAGGTTCTTTCTATTCAAAATTCATAAAATTTTCCCAATAACAAAGTATAAAGAAAAACAATTTAATTGATGGGTTTTTTTTTCGAAAATTACAAATAAACGGAATAAGGAGAAGTGGGAACATTTTTTATTTATAATCTTTATTATGATTTCCATAAATTTAAATCAAAAATTAGAAAAAATCGATTATAATTTCTATTTTTATTTTCATAAACTAGATTTTTCGCATACAATTAATAAAAAAAACCTTCAGTTTTCTGCGCTTTTAAAAAAACTATCAAAAAATTTTGAATAAAAAAAAATTTGATTTAGCGAATTTAATTAGAATTATTTTAGGAAATTGGTCAGAATCGGAAATTGGACGAAAGAATATTTTTTCTTAATTGGTAAAAATCGAAAATTGGACAGAATCGAAAAATTTCGCAAAACTAAGAACATTCAAAAATTGGACGAACAATTATTTTTAGAAAATTAAAAAATTGGACAAACTCCGGCTAAATCGGAAATTGGAAGAACCGTTTTTTTCTTTAGTGGTTAAAAATTGAAAATAATTGAAAATTTGGCAGATTCATAAAATTTTGTAAAATTGGAAAAAAATCTAAAAGTGGACGAAACTTTTTTTAATTGTAAATTAGATAATCTCAGGCAGAATCGGAAATTGGACTAACACTATTTTTCTTAATTGGTAGAAAATTGTAAATAATCGAAAATTGAACAGAATCGAAAAATTTCAAAAAAACAAAAACTGAACGAACTTTTTTTTTATTCGCAAATTAGACAAACTCAGGCAGAATCGGAAATTCGACAAACACTATTTTTCTTAAGTGGTTAAAAATTGAAAATAATCGAAATTTGGACAAATTCATAATATTTTGTAAAATCAGAAAATTATCGAAAACTGAACGAAACTTTTCTTTTAATCATAAATAAGACAAACTTCGGCCAAATTCAAAATTGGACAAACATTCTTTTTCTGAATTGGTAAAAATTGAAAATAATCGAAAATTGGGCAGATTCATAAAATGTTGTAAAATTTAAAACTGAACGAAACTTTTTTTTTATTCGTTTATCCCGAGACAAACTCGGGATAAATTGGAAATTGGACGAACGGTTTTTTTCTTAATTGGTAAAAAAATTGAAAATAATCGAAAATTGGACAGATTTATAAAATTTTGTGAAGTCGAAAACTGAACGAAACTTTTTTTTTTAATCGTAAATTAGACAAACTCAGGTAGAATCGGAAATTGGACTTACATAATATTTCTGAATTGGCAAAAAATTGAAATGGAACGAAGAACTTAATTTAAGGAAATCGCAAATTTTTACGAATCGTAAATATCGAAAATTCGATTTTTAATGAAGATTGGCAATTTTTTTAAATCGAAATTTTTTCCTATTAAAATTAATAAAAATTTAGGCAGTTTTTGCCAAATTTAGAGAGTCAAACACTATCGAAAATTTAAAAAAAAAAAACATCGAAAATTATTGTCTAAAAATTAAGGCAAAACCCATAAAAGCATCTACGAAAACGGAGTTAATTAATAAGTGAACTTTTATCACAGTTTTGTATCCAATAAATCGATTAATTTCAATTCTTTTCTGCTACGGTCGCAATGCGATATTTTATGTGCCAGAATAAATTCGATATTTTGTGCTTTATTTTTGGTTAAGAGTATCGATTGGCGTTAGTAGGGAAGAGTGTGTGTCAGTGCCCAAAAATTAAAAGTTCATCTTTGTTCGCATAAAATCAAATTGATAATTTATTTACTCGTAGTTGTAGCCTTCGTTATCGATTGAATAAATTTTCAAGTAAATTAGAGTGGATAATGATAGAAGTGAGGTGATGGATTATTAATGAATAGAAAGAAAATGGAACAATTTTGTTTGACCCTAATTTGGAGTGATCTCCTGTTACGTTCATAATTTTTTCGCAAAATATTATAAATGATTTTATTATTAA
The DNA here is from genome assembly GCA_958298945.1 of Atherix ibis. NCBI lineage: Eukaryota > Metazoa > Arthropoda > Insecta > Diptera > Athericidae > Atherix > Atherix ibis. Next base: position 23,395,240 of record OY282610.1, on the reverse strand, counting down.
AAATTTCTTCATGACGGTTTCCCGTTCAGCTATTTTCGATTGATTGAATAATTATTTTCTTTTAATTTCTTTTTATACAGGATGTGGTGGACAATAACTGGAAATTTCGGCAATATTCTACCGATTGACTGGTCAAAATCGTATGCAAGACAAATGCACATGCCGACATTAAATTTGGGTGAAAGACGAAATGGCAGCGGAAATGATGGAAACGGCTTGGCTAATGATGGGGCAATGAGAATTGGCGGCGATGGTCAAACACCAGACGATGAGCTAAACGATTTGAGCAGCGAAGATGAGGCGGTCGCCAACGATTTGGATATGCACGCTTTGATCTTGAACGGCCTTCACACAGACCATGACGAACCAATCAAGACCGCCGAGGAGGTAATCAAAGAAATCGACGATATTATGGATGAGGCTACTCCGTCCGAAGGTGATGTTCTGGAATCTGAGGTTATGGAAAAAGCTAAAGAAGTCCTTGGCTCGCCACTGTACGAAGAAAGTAAGTTATATATTTTTACATTGAATTTTTCTTCGAAATAGACTAGATTTTAATGCTTTAGACAAGAAAGACCATTTTGGGAAATTTCAAGTCACTTGGAACGATTATTTTAGAGCCAAATTTTTTGTTGTTGGTGAAAACGTATTTCGAGTAGTAAAATTTTCTATGAAAAAAAAAACGAAAGATAAAATGATTTAGTCCTTTTCCCGTTTAATAGGGAATCGAAAATGAGACCATTTCGAAATTATAAAGTCTCATTTTAGCAACAAATAAAAAAGTGTCCTTTCTTCTTTTACAATTTGGCTCAAAAATTAAGTTTTACTATGGAATGGTCCGTTATAAAAGGTTTTGGTTTTAGTAAGTTTTTGTTTTGTTTTCCTAAATAATAAAACAATTCAGAACGATAATTATCCAATATAAGAGTACTTGTCTATGACACCTCTCCCCCCACTCTTTTGCCCCCTTAGTTTGGTTCTGAAATACTCGGAATTTATTTAAAAAAGAAAATATGTAAAAATGTGCATTTGAAAATTGTTAGACTAAACCAATTTTTCTTTGTTTTGGTTTTTTTTATTGCCAATCTTAAATAAATGAAAACAAAAACGAAATACGATACGTCCGATAAAAAGTTTTCAAATTTTCATCTCTTTACGTACATCGATTATGGCATACCGTATGAGGTCTTAAAATATTCAGTATAGAATAAAATTGATGATGGCCTCATTTTCTCACAATATCATCTGATAAGGCAAAAAAAAAAAAAAAATCAAGCACTTAAAAAAAACTTTCACGACTATGGAATTCCGGCAAAAAGAAGCTACATTATCTCTCGTCTAGAGGCTAAACGGATCTTTGTTTTTTGTTGCTTTTTTTTAAATCATTTTCTGATTGATTTCAAACATATTCGCTGTGAAGCGTTTTATGGTTTCAATTTTCCATTTGATTATCGACGACCAAGCATTTATTGTGTCTAAATTCGTCCATATCTAAGATGTGGTTAACTGAAAGCCGTCCATTCATTCTTTGGCGCATCATATAATTGCGCATTTTTTATAATAAAAAAATGTAAAAAGCGAAAACAAAACCAATCCATTCTAATAATCATGATTGATTTATATTTTCTATACCATTTTACACTTCATATTTTAACATTCACACTTATTAATGGAAGTCTTCTTTGTCTCTGATTCATATTTTCTTTCCTATTTCTTTTTAAGAAAACACCCATCAACTACCACTACAAATAAGAGGTCTTCTTACATCCTCTTTTTGTAATTAAATCAATATTTCGACTAGTATAATTTAAAATAAATTTGAAAAAAAAAATATGAAAATCTATAACAAAAATTGTACATGAAAAATGAAAATTTATATGGCGCCAAATTTGAAAAAAAAAATCGAAAATCGAAAATAAAATGAATTTTTTATAAGGAAAAAATATAAAAATTTATTCAGAAAGGATTTTCTTTTTCGGCGAATCAGAAAATATTACTTAAAACACAATAGCCCCTCTTGCCCCAAAATTTTTTTTTGGATTTGGAGTCATATTAGCCGACTTTAGCCGGCGTGACGTGAAAATAACACCAGAATTTATCCTAAATTCGACTGTCGCCTAATAGTCTGATATGGACATTGGCTGACGTGGTTGTCAGTGGCTGCCGACTTGGCTGACGAACTGAAATGTGTCTGACGTCAGTCAATTTCGGCTGTCGAATGAGTATGATTGGTTGGCTTCAGATACTTTTCGGCTAACCATTTGATACCAGATTTCGCTGACTTCAAAAATATTTTAATTCATCAGCCAAGCCGTCAGCCACTGTCTCACATCAGCCACGTCTGTCAGGGTAACTGTACCGTGGAATTTGAAAAAATTTCGTTTAAATTATTTATTTTTCTTTGAACATATTCCTCCTTGCCCAATTATAAACAGTATTTTAAGTTGTGTCAGATACAATATTTTTTTTTAAATAATTAGGAAGCATACAACTACCTTGAAGCCTACTTCAATTTGTCAGGGCCCACTTCGGAGAATGGGGGATCCTAACCCCGAGTACGAATTTTCGAACAGATTACTCTTAATTGGGAACGATCATCCGGTCGAGTTTGCGATGGAAAATTTGCCAGAATTTCGAGTATCGCACCCCCAACATACTGTTAGGCTTAATGAATTGGCAATATCTTTTGCTTGTGGATAACATGGAATATCCTCTATCGGATATATAGTCTGTTGACCGGTGTTAGCCCCTATCCGACAATGGGCTGATAAGCTCGTTTATGCTTACGATCCCGCTCCAAAGGTGAATTACTGGCTGAGGGCGAAAGTAATTTTTTTTGTTTGTCAAAAATTTGAAGAAATGAAAAGTTTGCTGACTGTCCAATAAATTGATTTTTGCATCAGCCATCGTCAGCCACCGTCGGCCACTTTAGAAAAATTAGCTGACGGTAGTTGACTGACGATTTTAGGATCGATAGCAGAACTGGCCTAGGGATCTGGGCGAACCCGCGATCCTGAGCTGGTCTAGCAGTGCCAGGAAATTACGAGTTTTCATACCATAGTTCTTTGAGTGACGAGTACTTAATCTAGAATAACTCGTACCATGGAGATCGGGAGCCCCAAGGTGAGGAGTCTTTAGCTGAAACGTCGGTGGCTGTGATTGTCACCTACATCGCAGGTATAGTCTGAGCCGAGGTATGGCACAATCCGGGTGCTATCACTGCAGATGATAGTAGAGGTTTAGTGATTCAACCAACAGATCGCTCCCTCATTAACGAAGGGACCTACCTGTGATGGATGGAGCTGCTTAGAGGTAGGACCAGGTAGTTGCACAAATGTGCGTGGAGTAATGAGGGAGCAATCTGCTGGTTGAGACCGCTCACCGCAGAAATTTATGGAAGATTGAATGTTTGACCGCTTTATGCAAGGAGCACGAAGGATGGTACTAAGACCATATTGCCATAGATGAGACTGATTTTCAAGAGGCTTACAAAAGAAGTTCGAAAACGAGGAGGGGTACCTGAGAGAATGTTCCATGCATGAAGTGGCCCAATGACGACTTTGGGACAGATTTGGTTGACGAATCAGCCAAATTGGCTGACCATTTAATACCTTGACTTTTCATCAGCCACCGTCAGCTGTCAGCCAATTTTTTTCATGACGTCACGTCGGCTAACCATACAACGTGCACTTTTAGAATCAAAATACAACAAAAGAAATTCTTAAATAATCGTTACCTTTTTTTCTTCATTAAACCGATTTTATAACCACACAATTTGGCTTCTTATTTTTTTTAGTTAATATTTATTACGCTTATTATAAAATAAAGAGCCTAAAAATTATTTTAAAAAAAAATGCTGTTGCATTTAACGGTTTACTGTGACATTCTTTTAGGGCCAGCATAATTCGAAGGTATTAGTTTTAAAGTCAAAAATTGAAAAGGGAAAAAAAAGAATTTGCCTTTTTTTGTCAACTTTTTGATCAGACATATTTTTTTTTCTGATCAGACTATAATTTGCCTATTATTATTTGATGATTTTTTATATTTTTTGATTTAATTTAATAGAACTTCAGTCGTTGACGATATCACAATTAAACGAACTCTACATGGAAATGGAAGTGTTGATAAGGGAATTTAGTGAAACGTTGATCAGTGAATTGGCACTTCGGGATGAGCTCGAATATGAGAAGGAATTGAAGAATACGTTCATCTCGTTATTGCTTGCCGTACAAAATAAGCGACGACAATATCATGTTGAAAAGAAACGAGGGAAGGCACAGGGAAAACAGCCAAGTGGTAAGTGATAGTCCTTTTTTATAACAATAATTAAAAATAAAACAAACTAAAATTTTTCGTCCTACTAAAATTGTTTTCGTTTTTTTACTTTTTTAAGGACTAGATCCAAAATATCTAACAACAGTCATTCCATACCATTTGGATAATGGACCACCAGATAATCAAGCACTCCAAGTTCTTATCAAAAGTGAGTAAAAGCTTTCGACTAATTACGAAAATGATTTTATTCAATTTAAAAATCAATTAATTATCATATTTTCGATTTTGCCAAAGATTACGATTCTTAAAAACCTTCTTCCATCTTAAAATTGATCTAAAATTTAGAAAGTTTCTATACCAAAAAAAATTGCTTTTAGAACATTTTACTTTCGCAAAACCGTACAAATGTTAAACCAATTAAAATATGCTTTATTGAGAAAAAAAAATCTTTAAAAATTTTATAATTTACTTGCAAACAAAACCCATCAACTGACCTGATTTTTTTTTAATTGTAAACAAAACCCATCAACTGACCTGAAACACTAAAAAGATACTCCTCCACAAACCGTGCAAATGTTCCTCCTCCACAAACCGTACAGAAAATAAATTTGAACAATTCACTTGATAAACAGAAGTCATCATTATGATTATCAATGGCGCGACAACCGGGAGTTCGGTCTTGGCCTGCTGAATCAAAGAACTCCAGACGTCACGGCTTCGCGCTGCGATCAACACACCCAGCACGTTTTGGCTAACGCCGTTGCTCTACCGAAGGCAAGGCTTACCTTGTCCTTTGGGCCCATAATTGGAGCCACTGTAGACTTTCCGAACAGGATCTTCCTCATCCATACGGTTTAAGTGTCCAGCCCACCATAGTCGCTTGAGCTTAATTTTATCCATAACCGGACGTTCGCAATAACTTCGCGCCGCGATCTTCCAGTTCAACACTCCCAGCATATTTTGGCTAACACCGCCGCTCCACTGATGGCAAGGCTGACCTTGTCCTTTGGGCCCATAATTGGAGCCACTCTAAACCCTCCGAACAGGATCTTTTTCATCCATACGGTTTAAGTGTTCAGCCCACCATAGCCGCTTGAGCTTAATTTTATCCATAACCGGGCGTTCGCAATAACGCTCTGGGATCTCGTCGTAGGACGCTACGACAGCAATTTTCCTCTGTACGCACTCTATTGTTGCAAAAATGGCTTAAATTGCTTGCTCAGCACGTCGATTATGACGACTATAAAATTTTTCGCAGACCACGAATTTTGATCAATTTGTAAGCATTGTTCGTATATAAGCCTTTTCCTAACTGAGCACTTTTGACTTTGACACATGTCATATGTCATGCGTTATCTGTCAAAAATAAAAACATTAAAAACCAAAAAGCCAAAAAAAATCACTAATAAATCTCGGATGTTAAATGAATCTGAAATTGATTCGACTTAGTCAGTCTAATAAATTTTTCCTGGGATGTCAAATTCTATTTTTTTAAATTATAAGCGGCTTTAATGATGGATCTGTTGTCCATATTCCAATAGTTTTCCCATCGACTGCTGCAGAGAGAGTATCTGATCTGTTGCTGATTAGCCTGGACTAAAGCCTCTTCTCTCTATGGTATGGTCCCATAATTTTTTTATGCCACCCACCAAAATAGCGGAGAATCTTTTTTTTGGCCGAATGGGTACACAGCTACACTGCGTGATATACGAGGTCTGTTCAAAAAGTATCGCGAATTTTGTGTTTTATTTTCAGAAAATTATTTATTTATTCATGAATATCTATTTTGTTCTTCAAATTAATTCCCACCAGATATTATACACTTGTGCCAACGTTTTTTCCAATCCTCGAAGCACTTCAAAAAATCATTTTTTGTAATCTTGTTCAGCTCCTCCTTCGATGCTGTCTTTATCTCCTGAATCGCAGCGTAGCGTCGTCCTTTCATGGAGCTCTTCAGTTTCGGGAACAAGAAAAAGTCACAGGGGGCCAGATCTGGGGAATATGGTGCCTGCGGCATTATTAGTATGCTGTTTTTGACCAAAAATAGCAAAAGCCAATTTTTGTACTTTCACAAATCCGGGCGTTTCTGGCCGATTGCTTTGCGCATAACTTGCAGGTAATATTTGTTATTGACCGTTCTACCCTGTGGCAAGAACTCATGATGCACCACGCCCCTGGAATCGAAGAAAACTGTTGGCAAAACCTTCATATTCGATCGAACTTGGCGCGCTTTTTTCGGTCTTGGCTCGTGTGGCAGCTTCCATTGGGATGATTGAGCTTTGGTTTCCACGTCATAACTATAAACACATGATTTGTCAACAGTTATGACCCTCTGGAGCAAATTTGGGTCGTCGCGGACAGAGTCTAACAACTCCTTATCAATGTTAATGCGATGCTGTTTTTGGTCAAAAAATGGGCAAAAATCGAAGATGAGCCAAAACACGTGCAAGCAAACCAGCTGTCAAAAATTAACTGAACATTCAAAATGGCCGAGTGAGAGACATAAGTACCAACATAACGCCACAAAAAAATCGAAAATCGAATATACGTAAACCGCGGAAATTCAAAATTCGCGATTCAAACAGACCTCGTCCGCAATAGAAAAACTTCTCTACAAACCGTACAAATGTTCGCAATAGAAAAAATACACCTCCCCCCCCCTCCTAATTTTTGGCTAAATCGAAAATCTTTCTTATTGCATAATTTCGTGATATATTTTATTATAATTTTTTCTTGTTTTTTTTTTATTAAATATATTTTAGTATTAAGAAGAAAAAAAAAATATAAATAAACAATTTTCTTATTCATATAATTTATAAAAATATATATTTTCTTTTTATATATATTTTCATCGTTTCCTGTTTTTGGCTTGAACTATACAAAACGTTACAACAGTTTTAAAAGCAATAAACGAGGATAGCCCAACCGTTCCAACACTGCTAACAGATTACATTTTGAAGGTTTTATGCCCAACATAAATGTAGGATATGGGGTGTCGTATAGCTTAAAAAAAAACAACAGAAAAGAAAAAAGAAAAAAACTAGCAATAAAAAACACAAAAAAAAACAAACTAAAAATACAAAATTTAAAAAAAAAATTAAATTATACAAAATTATGGATAATAAATTTATTTCATAATTAATATATTATAAAAGATTAAAGAATAAATCTAATTTTTAGTAAAATAAGTAAAGAAAAAAAAGAAAGAAAGAAGATAGATAGAAGGAGAGATAAAGAAAGGGAGATATTAAATATGAGTGGTAAAAAAAGAGAAAGCAGAAACGCGAAGAAGAAAAAAAGGCAACAACAACAACAACAACAGCCAAAAATTAGAATAAATTGCATCCGTTCTAATCCTCTCTTGTGCACATTAGATCTTCTTATTCTCTTTTCAATTTATACTCTTCACACACAGTCCAGTTTTTTTATAACAAATCACACAAAACAGGTCACTCCAAGCAGTCACGGCAATCGGTCTTCTTTTCGATTTTATTGTGCTTAGCCGTAATTGTACGGCTGCTTTTGCGCGTTTGGCTTAGAGGTCGAGTCTTACGTACTCATCTGATCATCTTGGTGTAAACATACCAAAAAACAACAACAACCACACCAATAATATTAATAAGAAAACATCCGCAACGATACCAATTAATCAATCCCCCAATTCCTACGCTTTCAGACTATCTCTACAGACCCAAAAACCAATCCCTCAATTCCTACGCTTTCAGATTATCTCTACAGACCCAAAAACCAATCCCCCAATTCCTACGCTTTCTGATTATCTCTACAGACCCAAAAACCAATCCTCCAATTCCCACGCTTTCTGATTATCTCTACAGACCCAAAAACCAATCCCCCAATTCTTACGCTTTCTGATTATCTCTACAGACCCAAAAACCAATCCCCCAACTCCCACGCTTTCAGACTATCTCTACAGACCCAAAAACCAATCCCTCAATTCCCACGCTTTCTGATTATCTCTACAGACCCAAAAACCAATCCCCCAACTCCCACGCTTTCTGATTATCTCTACAGACCCAAAAAATAATCCCCCAATTCCTACGCTTTCTGATTATCTCTACAGACCCAAAAACCAATCCCCCAATTCTTACGCTTTCTGATTATCTCTACAGACCCAAAAACCAATCCCCCAACTCCCACGCTTTCTGATTATCTCTACAGACCCAAAAAATAATCCCCCAATTCCTACGCTTTCTGATTATCTCTACAGACCCAAAAACCAATCCCCCAATTCTTACGCTTTCTGATTATCTCTACAGACCCAAAAACCAATCCCCCAACTCCCACGCTTTCTGATTATCTCTACAGACCCAAAAACCAATCCCCCAATTCTTACGCTTTCTGATTATCTCTACAGACCCAAAAACCAATCCCCCAATTCCTACGCTTTCTGATTATCTCTACAGACCCAAAAATACGGTAATCATTGATATTAAGCAGACATTTTTAATATCAATGCTTAATTCGATGGTAGCAAGGTTCTAGTTAGCTTCTACCCTTCAGTGAACCAGGCAAAAGGTTTTGTAGATAGCCTGGGGAAATTCGGATGAGGAGACAATCAAAAGTAAGCATTACAATTCCGGTAATTCTGCCAGGTAAGCAACCTAGCAGAATACAATGTCGTGGTTTGCCTCCAGAAATGGGGTTGTCTCTTGTACCGGCATTGTAGTGCTTACTTTTCTTCCATCACTAGTCAGGATAGTATTTCACAAAGTTCGATGTGAACAAATACTATCCCAACCCCAATGAGATGCCGAAAGTTTCAGCTTCTGGGGTCACACCCAGAAATATTGCCGAGCATCAGCGGACTTCAAACGCATCCAGTATGCGTCAGTACCAGTACATACCAGTACAACGTGAACTGCGAGTCCAATCTATACACCTTCAACGATAAAAACAACGAAAGAAGAAAAAAATACTAAAAATTATGACAGACAACAAGTTCCCAATGTACTAATCCCTCAAAAATTCATCTATGGTACAAGAAAACGCTTCTTTTGCGGCAGTTCTACGTACGATATCTCCTCCGTACCCGACCCTATCTCTTGCCGCATTTACAATTCCAGTACCTGAAAGCATCCACATCCAAACCCCTCCTCTAAAACCATCGACTTCCAAATCCCTCCTCTAAAAATCGAACGAAGGCCTCGATTGCTATAGAAAATTCAATAACTTATTTGGAAATTGTAATTTTAATAATTTTTATAAGTTATTTATTTGAAAAACAAAAAAAAAAACAAAAAAAACTGCTCTCACACAAACACAACAACAAAAATAAAAAAATGAAAAGTTTGTAAATTGTTTTATTGTAAATTTTTTCACAAATTCTTTGCAATTTATGCTAAATTCCCAACAAAAAAAAATCGTTTGTAAACTGTTCGATTTAAATTTAAAAAAAAACGAAACTTTTGAAGAAAAAAAAAACTTATTTTTTAAACAATATTTTCTGTAATTCTCAGAAAATAATAAAAAAATGCGTTTGAAAAAAAATAATGACCAAAAAAAAAAGAAGAAAAACTTGATAAAAATCAAGTAACTACAAATTTCGTTAGATGGCCATAGTGTCGCCGTAATGCAATCTGCCATTATTGAGAAATTGCTAGGCAAATTCGGATGGGAAAAAAAATGACACCATAAAAACTGAATTGAGAAAAGTCTAAAAGAATTTGGAGTTGCAACTAGAAAAATAAAATATTATTTAAAACATAAAAATAAAAATTGGGAAAAAAAATTAGAAGAAAATTTATAATATAAAAAACAAATCATGAAACTGTAATGTTAGAGAGAGAGAGAGAGAGAGAGAGAGAGATAGAAAGAAGGTGACAAATAAAATAAAAATAAAAAGAGTTTTATGCAAATATTAAGACATAAGAAAAGAAAAAAATGCAAATTTTTAACAAAAAAAAACCTCACTAAAAATATGAACGCAAAACAAATCTTCTATAAAAGTTTAAACCAAAAATAAGAAATGCTTCAAGTCGTGTGATATAATTTTATTCATTTATTCATAATTTCTTTCCAAAAAATAGATGTTCTAAATAATTTGCATATTTTAGAGATGATTAGAAAAATTTTCCCAACAAAAAAAAACCAAAACTATTCTTTTTTTTCTTCTTTTCTTTCTCAAATGAGTTCGAATTTGATTATTTTGAATTTGATTTGATATTAAAAGAGAACCAAATTCAAATTTACAAATTTTCATTTATAATAATATTAATTATTAATTAAAAAAGAGTATTTAAATAAATAATTCCGCTAAAAAAAAAAACAAGAATATGTAATAAAAAAAAATTTTTATGTAATTAAATTGTGTAACATTTTTTAAGAAAACTAACCTATGCAAAAAAAAAATCATTTTTATTGTAAAAAGCTATAAACACACACATATATATATAAAATTGCATAATAATAGTAACAACACCAACAAAAAATCATTTAAAAAGAATAAAAGCAAATTGAATGTAGTCAAATAAGAATTTATTAAAATTTAAAATGAATAAAAAATATCTAGAATAAAATTGAATTGAAAATCAATATCGAAAGAGAAATTGAAAAGAGAAATATTAAAAGAGAGAGAGAGAGAGACAAACAAAGAAAAATATTAAAAAAAAAAATTGCACAAAAATAAGACAAAAACTCTTAAGAAGTAGAGAAGAGGGGAGGAAAAGAGAGCGCGATAAGAAGAAAATACATCCAAAAATAATTTATTATTATTAATCATAAATAATATAAAAAAAAAGAAAAGAAAAATTTGTAGTAATCGAAATAAGAGAGAAATATGTTTGTTTTTTTTTTTTTACTTTTCGAAAGCTCGAACAGCCGTGACGCCTAGCGTGAGAGTGCGAATATATATTCTGTGTGCCATTATGTAAAGTTTGCACGAGTGAGAAGTGCAGATCAACAACAACAAATACAAGAAAGCGCGTCCAGTTCGTTTCTGTTTCGGAAAATTTCGGCTGTTCCAATGTTCGCATGGTATGGCATAGAATTGTTCGACTCGGTTTTTTTTTATTTTTTTTTATTTATAAAAAGCATGGCAACACTGCAGTCATATTTAATGGTCATTATTGACAGTTGCTAGGCAAATATAGCACGGCTGTTCTGGCATTAATTATTATGAAAAAAAAAAAAAATTGTTTTAATGAAGAAAAAAAGAATTAAATTTAAAAAAAAAAAAAAATTACTAAATAGTTATTATTATGGCTTGAGCTTTATAAATACAAATAATAAGTTATTATATATTATTTAATTATTTTTAATTATTAATTATAATTTTTTATATCTATTTTGTTGGTACCATTTATTTATGGATAAGAATAAACCAATCTCGGACGAAAGCAAACAAGGGGAAATGGTAACAAAAAATGTAAAAAAAAAAAAATGAGAAAAGAGAAAAATTGGTCAACTTTATTTGGATGTGTGTGCAGATTTAGAATAATATTTTTGTGTATATGATGAATAAATACATTAAGAGAGTAAGTAGTCTACAGTCAAACGAAAGAATTTAATTTTGTTATATTTTTCATTCATTTTTTTTTTTTAATTTTTTTTTTGGTTGCGATAATTTTTAATTTTTATTATTTAGTTGTGGATTTGGCACATGTTCTCCTAACACGAAAAGTGTATAAAACGGAAAATATTGGGGGAAAATTTTCGTTAACAAAAAATCAAATTAAAATAAAATAAAATTATTGCGCTTAAATATTTATTATTATTATTATTATTATTATTAGTCTTATAAAATATCTATATTGTATTTCTTATGTATTTAGATTTATATATATTTTGCAAATTGTAATTAATATAAATATTATATAAATAAATAAATAAATCAATATAAAAATTAAAAAAAAAAGAAAATTTAAAACAAAGCAAAAAACACAACTACACACCTACACACACACAAACACACACTTCAAAATAAGAAAAGCAACTAAAACATAAATAAATTATATAATATTAAATTATTAATTAGTATAATATAATAATGGTGTATAATATCAATGATGAACAAATAAATTGAATTCAATTGAGAATAAAAATTAAAAAACAAAACAACAACACACAAACCAAACTAACAGAAAACAATTTGGAAATTTTGTTTATTTAAAAGAAGAAGAAGAAATATTTAAAAAAATTTGAATATATTCTGACCACATTAATAGGATTACGAATAAATAAAAGAGCAAAAAAAAAATGGCGAAAATGGCAAAAATGGTTTATTAAAATAGGCAATATACGAAGTCTATTCAAAAAGTATTGCGAATTTTGTGTTCTTTCAAAAAGTATTTTTTTGTTTGTTATGAATATCTATTTTGTCCCCTTCAAAATAATCCCCACCAGATATTATACCCTTGTGCCAACGTTTTTACCAATCCTCGAAGCACTTCAACAAATCATTTTTTGTGATCTTGTTCAGCTCCTCCTTCGATGCTGTCTTTATATCTCCTGAATCGCAGCGTAGCGTGGTCCTTTCATGGGGCCCTTCTGTTTCGGGAACAAGAAAAAGTTACAGGGGGCCAGATCTGGGGAATCTGCGGCATTATTAGTGTGTTGTTTCTCCCACAAATCCATGCGTTTCTGGCAGATTGCAGGTGGCTGCGGCATTATTAGTGTGTTGTTTCTCCCACAAATCCATGCGTTTCTGGCAGATTGCAGGTAATATTCCTTATTGACCGTTCTACCCTGTGGCAAGAACTCCTGATGCACCACGCCCCTGGAATCGAAGAAAACTGTAAGCAAACCCTTTTTCCGGTCTTGACTCGTGCGGCAGCTTCCATTGGAATGATTGAGCTTTGGTTTCTACGTCATAACCATAAACCTCTGGAGCAAATTTGGGTCGTCGTGGACAGAGTCCAACAGCTCCTTAGCAATATTAATGCGATGCTGTTTTTGGTCAAAAAATGGGCAAAAATCGAAGACGAGCCAAAACACGTGCAAGCAAATCAGCTGTCAAAAATTAACTGAACTTTCAAAATGGCCGAACTTGTCGGCATAATTAAGAGACATGAAAAATCGAAAATCGAATATATGTAACCCGCGGAAATTCAAAATTCGTGATACTTTTTGAACAGACCTCGTATCGAGGAAATAATATCAATTCGAATAGGAAAGATGGAATGGATTAAAATGGAATTGATGGTCAAAAGGTTGAAAATGTTATTTTTCGTTTAGTCAGTATGCCTGTTTCCCATGTTTCATGTTCAGTTAGCAGCGCTCTCACTTTAGATTATAGAAGAACAGGATAAACAGCGCTCTCACTTTAAATTATAGATAGCAGAAACAGCGTAAATCAGTGGGGGCCAATTTTAAACTTCAGTATGCGATTAAGGCATCGGGGCCAATTTTAAAATTCAGTATGCGATTACCATTTTCCATATGTAATGTCATTTATGCGTAAACAAATCGATTTTTTAAATATTGTAGATTTTGTTGTTTGATAAAAATTAGTAGTTTTGAAAATTTACAATAAAACACAATATTCTATTTTAAAATATTATTTATAAAAGCAGAATTATTAAGTGGAAGAGCATATATGATATAAAAATATAAATTGCAACAAGTTATTTGTGATTATATCAAAAAAATTATGTGCACAAATAGAAAAATCTATGGTAAAAATGCAAAATGAATTAAATGTGGGAATTTGATATTATGTTGAAATTAAAACCACATCGTAACTTAGTAAATATAAAAATTTAATGTTAAAACAATACTTTTTTGGATATTGAAAGCTTAATTATAATATAAATGTGTGTTTTTGAATTGAATTGGTAATTTAACTGCACCACCTGCTGTCGGATTTGTTCAAAATACTTTAAGAGGGCTACTTTAAGAAGACAAAGGACTTGTACGCTATCGAACTGTTTGATGTGAATTCTCCTTCTAAAGCTGAAAGACAGTTTTCGCCTAGCTTAAAAACAATAAAGCCTGATATGTATTCGAGCACTTTTTCACTATATTCATTAAGTGCAGATGGGTTAAATAAATAATCATGATCACTTAAAATAATTCGCATCCACGTTCTTTATGAGCAATATTCAAAGTATTTTCTAACATTGCCAATCTGCTCGAGGTAGCATTAATGGCTTTTACAAAATTTAAATGGGGGTTGGCTTTACTTACATGCTTTGGATTAAATTCTTCCTCTCCTGCAGCTGAATCCATGCCCTCACATTCTGAAAGAAAAACTTCCTTTTAAATGTTATCAACAATTATAACTATTTATATAAATAATTACTTTTTCGTAAATACACTCAAAAAAGATAAAAATTACACGCTCACTTGCACTTTCCGATAAGTGTCAAAATACAACTTTACAAGACAACAAAAATATGCAAGCATTTCGGTAAGCTACCACTTTCATGGAGAATGGCGTGTTTTAAAACTTTTCGAAAGTCTACAAAATTGAGGCGTCTAATAAACAATTCCATTTCATATCAAAAGTTTGTATAAAAAATAAAGAAATTGCCTGTTGTTGTGTTTAAATTGTGTTTTTATTTCCAATAAGTGAGTTAAAATGAATATAAAGAAAAAATTTCTATTACGAAAACTAGATGTCAGTGGGTGTCATGTCTACATAAAAAAATCTACCCAAAAGTATGCAAGCGTTACGATTTCTTACCGCTTCTGCAATAATTAAGCCATAAAATTGCGTATACATAAACGAAAATCTGACATACAGGGCCTATCCAGGTATTCTTTAATCTAAGCCTCTCACCATGCTCGGGTGGGTGGGTGATGATTGTTTATCCCGCCTATGGTATAACAACAACGTTTCTCAACATTTCATTTAGGGAATGTTTTATTTTCATTTATTATAAATTTCATATTTTTGTTGCTGTTTTTTTTTGCTATTATTAAAAAAAAATTGAATTTTATTTTAAAAACTAAATAAAATTCAATTTTTCCAAATTACAAAATAACAAATTCAAGAAAAAACCAGCATTAAGAAAATTTCCAAAATAATAGATTTTGCTTATTTAGAAATTTTTAATATATTTTTAATTTTATTTGTTTTAATTTTTATATAAATTTTCCAGCTAATAGACGTTTACTTTTCAAGAGAAATCGACATTAGCAAAAATAAAACCAATTCCATTTCTTATTTAGGTAAAAAGTAAATTTAGGTAAAAATTATTTCCATAAAAAAATAAAATATCGCCGCCATTTTGAAAAAGCAAAAGTAAAAAAAAAATCCTAAAAATTTACTGAAAAGAATTCGCTTGATTTAGTAGATGTAAATTTATTATTAATTAAATAAAAAGAAGAAAAAAAACTAGAATAAAAATGCAAAAAAAGAATTAAGAAAAATCAGAAGAAGCAAAGAAGAAATATTTGTAAAATTAGTAGTCAAAATGGGGAAAAACCAACTTTCCTTATGTAGAGACAGTATTGGCCATATAAAATTGCCCATCAATTAATAAAAGTGGCAAATATTAAATTTTGATAGATTGTCTTCACTACTACAATCGCCCTTGAGAAAACCTAAATAAAAAAATCAAACTTCAAGAGGAACATTTTAATATTATTGTTATTACATAAAAAACAATAAGAATAAATAAACAACAAAATCAGAAATTTTCTTTTAAAAAATAATAAAAATAACCAAAACAAAAGAAAACAACTAAATACGACGGCTTATTTAATAAAAACTGATGAAAATTATAATAACAATAATAAAAATATTGAGCAAATTTTTATTTATTATTTGAGAGATAAATAAATAAATAAATAAATAAAATATTAAAAATTAATTACTTTTTTTTTACTATGAATTTTTTATTATTATTTTGGAAAAAACTCGGATCACCTTGACCATTTGTTGGGAAAACTTTTTATGTATCCTGATTCTGGGGCATCTTTAGCAAAAAAATAAAATAAAAATAATAATCACCATTCTTTTATAGTTTGCAATTAATTAACTTAGTCATTAATTAACAAACGTTCATGTTAAAGGCAAACATCTTTCCGTAAAATTCGATTGATTTTCCATTAATTTAATTGGTGAAAAATAATTTTTATTTTTGCGTTTTTGTGGTGAATTTGAGATTTTAGCGACGAAAACCAGTCAACAACTCTATTTTAGCAGAATAATCATACTTGCTAAATTATAAATAAAACCTATTTACAGTGCCATCTACCATCTCCTTTCGGTATTGACGAAAAATCCCTTCTGAGGTAGTTTTTGTTTTTGCTTTGAGGTGAATTTAAATTTTAGTGAAACTCGTTGAGGAAAACCAGTCAGCAAAGAGTTTTTTTAGAAAAATTAAACTTGGCAGATTAAAAAAAAGACAAATTGGCAGTGCCATCTACCATCTGCACATGGTATTAAAGATAAAAAATCCCTTCTGCGATGGTTGTAGTTTTTGTTTTGAGGTGAATTTAAATTTTAGCTGCACTCGTTAACGAAAACCAGTCGGAAACGATTTTTTTAGACAAAATTACACTTGGCAGATTAAAAAAAGACACATTGACAGTGCCATCTAGTCTCTGCACTTGGTATTAAAGAGAACTAATCCCTTCTGCGATGGTTTTAGTTTTAGCCGGCAACGGGTTTTTTAGACAAATACAATTTTACCTGATTGAGAAAAAAAATTTTGCAGTGCCATCTATCATTTGCACTTGGTATTAAAGACAAAAAATCACTTCCAAAGTAGTTTTCGTTTTTGTTTTGAGGTGAATTTAAATTTTAGCTGCACTCGTCGGCGAAAACTAGTCCGCAACGGGTTTTTTTTTTACAAAATCAAGCTTATCAAAATGAAGGAAAAAAAATTAGCAGTGCCATCTACCATCTGCACTTGCTATTAAGAGAGAAAAATCCCTTCTGAGATGGTTTTCGTTTTTGTTTTGAGGTGAATTTAAATTTTAGCTGTACTCGTCCAACGAAAACCAGTCGGCAACGGTTTCTATTTGTTGAAAAAATCAAGCTTGCCAGATTGAAGAAAAACAAAATGTGGCAATGCCATCTACCATCTTCAATTCGTATTGAAGGGAAAATCCCTTCTACTATCGCGAAAACACTAACTTCTTTTCTAAACAGAAAAAGTTTTTTAAGTAATATTATAGAAATATTGTCTCAAAAATTCCAAATACCACATAAACTAAAAAAAAATTAATAAACAAAATGTAAATAAATGTTTAAAAAAATGTTAATTATTATTCTGCAAAGTTAGTGGTTAGCTGTCAAGGCAAGAGAATTGTTAGAAAGTTATTTAAAACCCTACAAGTGTTAAGGTTATGTGAAAAACTATCAAAATTATAGAAAATCGAATTCCAACCAGTACATTTTTATAATAAATATAAATATTGACAATAATTAATTATGTTCAATGGCAAAATATTCAAACTTGTTATCAAATTGTTTCTATTGCCCGTAAAACCGTTTAAATGTTAGAAAAGAGATTTTATTTAATTTTCAGCTATTTCCAAACTGAATTCTTTCTTAAAAACAATATATTTACTATGATTTTTTATACAATATCAATTTCTTGTTACAATTTACATTAAAATTTAAGAATGAATACCTAATTTAAAATTAAAGTTTCCCAAATTCTATGCAATTGTAAAGATCATTTTTTTCACAAAAGATCATTTCTTAAATTTTATACAAAAATTATAATCATTTTAATACAGAAAAAAATTTCTATTATTTAAATTATAAAAAGAAAATCATTATTTTAGTAGATGTCTATTTTTTTTTCTTAAAGAATAATTTCTGTTAGGACAAATACAATTAAATTGAATAGAAACAATTGAGAGGTTTAAAATTTTTATTGATCTTAAATTTGTAAATCATTTCAAATAATATAAAAGATTTTTTTATGGTCGGAAGTTTTCCGTTTTAAAAAAAAATTGCTAGTTTTCCAAATAACTACCGTAGGCTCGATGATATTCTTTGATACGAACAGCGTTGATCGCTATGAAACCTGACGCATTAGAGGAGGTGTAGTTTCCGTGGACATCCATGGAGACCAGTTCTTGATTATAGAGCATTCCATTTTGATTGGTGGATGTCCGAGCAACAGGGCGAACGGTTCCAGCATTAATCTCAATAACAACCCTACCGTTGACGCACTCCTGCGACATTTGAAGACATCGGCGAGCGTACTTCGCCTCTGGACTGAACCACAGTCCATTGTAAACGTAGTCGGCCATTTTATTTCGTAAAATCGTTTTTAGTCTATAGCATTCTCGGTCCATGCAGTAGATTTCGAGGTCTTGATGCGCCGTAAATAGTATCGTGGCTCCAGGGGTTTCGTAGATGCCGCGTGACTTCAAGCCCACGAAACGATTCTCAACAATGTCTATCCGACCCACTCCGTAACGGCCACCAATTTCATTCAAGAACGTTAGAATCTCGAATGGAACGGTGTAGCTGCGCTTCGTTTCGCAGTCATCCAGCTTTACGGTTAGGCCATTCTTGAACTCTATCGTCAGCAAATACGGCTCTCTAGGCGCCGTCGTTGGACACTTCGTCATCTGGTACAGATTCGGGGGCGGAATAGTTTCGGGATTTTCTAAGATTCCAGACTCAAAGCTGATGTGCATGATGTTCGCGTCCATGCTCCAAGGGGACTTTGGTGTGGCACTCACTGGAATCTTATTTTTTTTGGCGTACTCAATCAGCGCCTGGCGACCATCAAATTGTGCACAAAACTCCTCCAAGCGCCATGGCGCAATCACCTGTCAGGAGGAAAAAAAACGAGATCAAAGCTGCGTTGAAAAATATCGTTCTGCCAAGGGTGCATTAGTATACGAATTATTTTTTAATTAAACTCGCAGATCTTGATTAGTTTAGTTTAATTTTTTGGGCGAACTCACTTTAATGTCATTAAACAAAAACAAAACTGAAAACACTGCTACGGACCTGAATGGTTGGATGCAAAGCGTACGCACTTAATTCGAATCGGACTTGATCGTTTCCCTTGCCAGTAGCCCCATGGGAAATGTAGCGGACTTTTCTCTCCTTGGCCACTTTGATCATAGCTACGGTAATGCAAGGCCGCGCCAGAGATGTGCCCATCAGATACCTCTCCTCGTAGATGAGTCCCATTTGAATCGATGGCCAAATATAGTTCTCGACGAAGTCCGTTTTGATATCTTCCACCACCACCTAACGGTATCGGTCAGCATTTATTTGGTGCACACAAGTTAAAAGCTAATCATTTTCAGCATCTACCTCACTTGCACCAATGTTCAGTGCCTTCGCTCTGGCCGCTTCAAAATCCTCAACTTGGCCGACATCCGCCATAAAGCAAATGACCTCATAGCCCTTCTCCAGTAGCCATTTCAAAATGCAGCTAGTGTCCAATCCGCCTGAATACGCCAACAGAACTTTCTCCTTCATTTCGGATTGAATAGTCTGGTCTCCAATGTGACTAGTCGCTACCATAAAACTGAACCAACTAACAAGTTCAGTCCCTTCGTCGTAATAACAAACAGAACTGGGCTATCAATTTTGTTGGCGACCCTTAACGACCCCCCAATAATCGTAGTATCTCTACTGAAAAACAAAAGACAAACAAATTCGAAAAAATTCTTTTTCATTTCAAATCAAGACGCGTAATCAATTCATAATTAATAATTCCGTAACTTTTATTTAACAAAATAATATCAAATTTCTAGGGAGGCGAACGATCAAAATCACCTATTAAGGGTGCGTCTCCAATGCTATTTTTTTTTAGAACTACCAGAATCGAAATTGCCTTATCGGCACTGGGATAATCAGATTTTTTGATCGTTTTGCTATCATCGCCTGTTCTGGATCGTTAGTTTTTTATTTTGTTTTTAATAGAATAGAAAAAAACATTTTTCTTTTTCAAGAAAAACAACTAAATTCTCTTATCTTTTATCAACAGCACACAGAATTACAAATCAATGAATTTTATTTTGTCTCATTTACCTCCTCTAGCTCACAAGCGCTTCCTGTTTTTAATTATTAATAAAAATTGCATTCGATCATTCGTCGATCAGTGATCATTGGGCGCGCGTGCAAGCGTGTGAGTGTGTAGTTTTATAACGACGATCATTCAAATTGAACTGGCACAGTGTGGAACAAAATTAGTATAACGCTGAGTTTTGTTTTTTTTTTTGTTTAGGAAAATTTGAGAAATTTAATTTTTTCCCCATTTACCCTTGACGTCTTCTAACAATGCTGTGACACTTTTTGAGTATTTCAAATTTGATTTGCATTTCTTGTGGTTGCTGTGTGCGGAATGCTATTGAACACTAAATGACGGAGGGAGTGGGACATTATGGTGAAGATTGTCGTCTACTATGGGAGGTGGTAGGTGAAGGAGAAGCGCGGATTATGGAATCTTTTCGAGATGAAAAATTAAACTTTCCTAGAAATTTTTCTATAAAATAAAGTTGGTGAAATAAAACTAAAAGAAGGTATTCGTGAAAGTGCATTACTAATTTGCACAAGTTTTGAAAAGGTATTCGCAACTTATTGCTGATCTTCAGCGTTTATAAATGATCTTCATGGCTTCACAGTCTATTACTAATCCTCACAGCTTCAAATTGATCTTCAGAGTTTATAAATAATCCCTGCTATTATTACAGTCTATTACTGATCTGCACAGCTATACTGTTTATTACTGATCTTAAGCGTTTATAAATGATCCTCACAGTTTCGCAGTTTATTACTGATCCGGACAGCTTGTTATTGATCTTCACAGATTGTAATTGATCCTTAGCGTTTATAACTGATCCTCGCAGCTTTGCAGTTTTTTACTGATCTTCACAGCTTCACAGCTTATTACTGATCTTCACATATTATTACTAATCTTCAGCGTTTGTAAATGATAATCGCAGCTTCGCAGCCTAGTACTGATCTGCACAGCTATACAGTTTATTACTGATCCTCAGCGTCTATAAATGATCCTCGCAGTTTCATAGTTTTTTACTTATCTTCACAGCTTCGCAGCTTATAACTGATCTTCACACCTTATTACTAATCTTCAGCGTTTATAAATGATAATCGCAGGTTCGCTGTCTATTACTGATCTTCAAAACTACACAGTTTATTACCAACCTGCAGCGTTTATAAATTGTCGTCACAACCTAACAGCTTCACAGTTTATTACTAGTGTTGGCGTATAACATATGTGGGTCAATTCTTATCGCATTTTTAAATTGGGAATTTTCTAGACATTTTTTTTATTTCGATCAGTTTCTGATAAGATCGATTAACAATTTCCAACCCATTATGATATATAAAAATTCCAGTTTCAATTATTAATATAGCCTATCATTAGTGTAGGAAATTGTAGATAAAATAGAACAGTTCCATCTGATATTTGGTGAGGAAAAAAAGAAGAAAAATGACCAACCATTAATATTAATATTAGAGAAAAAGAAAACAACGATATCATTTTTATACATTTATTCTTACTCCTTTCAATGGGATTTTTTTTCTATTTGATATTTTTTAAATTTTTCTGGCGGAATCGTTTTGCTTTAATTTTTGGTTTAATTTACTTAGAGTAGAAGCGGAAAGATATCTTCTACTGGTATACAATCACGTTTTCTATTTAAATATGCACACAAAAAAGTTAGGAGAAATTTATCATTTATTTCCATTTTGTTTTTTGATTAGTTTAGAATTGGTTCATTTAATTTTGGTACATTTTACTCTTAATTGTTAAGATCCTTTTTTCTATGATTATTTTATTAAAATTTTCTTATATATTTTTTGATTTGTTGTTTTTTTCTGTTTTTATAATTTATGATTTTTATTGAATTTTTTCTCGATGTTAATTTGAAAATACCTTCTAATTTTCTTATTTTTATTCATTCGTTTTTATAGTTAAGTGGTTTATTTTTAATAAAGTATTGAATAAAAATTTCCTTTATCGATTTATTATTTTTTTTTTATAGAAAATTGTTATACATATATCATCTTATTTTATGTCTTTTCTTCTTTTCTTTTTTTTTGCCTTTCTTATTAAAAAGTATTAATATAAGAAAATTGTTATTACTGTTATATTTTTTATAAATATTTACTTTAAATATATCATTATTATTATGATTATTATTATCATTTGTATTGTAAATTCTCTTTCTTACAAGAAGACACTTACTATCTATTAGGGATTTTGTTTCTGTTAGAGTTTTTTTTTAAAGTATCACGAAGAAATTCACATCAAAAAATAATTTTTTAAATTAAATTTATTTATTCATTTATCTACTATTAAAATTAAGTTTTCTTAATCGTATTCATTTTATTCATTATTATTGTTTTGTTTTCATTTCCTTTTCTGTTTCCAAAATAACTTCTTTTTTATGATCAGGTTTTTTTTCATAACACCATTTCATGATCTACTATAAAAATATTTCCCGTTTCTTGCACATATTCAGTTACTCGTATTTTTTTTTATATTCCAATATAATCCACATATTATCCACCTAAGAAATTTTCTTTTTATTGAATAATTTTACTACCAATTTTTTTTTTTCAAGGATAAAAATACGTATACACCCAACAATTCAATATTAGTTCAGAATTCATTTGATTCACCCTCAACTTCATTCTCATTGTTTTTCTTTTAAGAGTTTTAAAATATTTTCTCTTATGTTTCAGTTTTTCGTAAACTTTGTGCATTTTTAATTTTTATTTTTTGCTTTAAATAGGTTTTTTCAATTATTTTTTAAATTGTGTTAACATAATTTTTTCCATTTTCATGATTTGGTTTTTTATTTAATGGACGAAAATACAGTAAGAGTATATAAATATGAATACACATTTTTTTAAGCGAATTTCATAAGCACAAATACATTTTTCCCTTTCGTTTGTTTAATTTTTTACGTTTATTGATATTATTATTATTTATTCTTTACTTTTTTTTACTTTGAATAATTTCAAAATTGATTCACGATCACATTTTTCTATGTAAAAAAATGTACATACATAACTAAATAAATTGCTAGACTATTTCTGTTTTAGATTATTTCTCTAGTTCTTTGTTTTTAAGAATTTCTTTTATCAATAAAGAATATAAGGAAAACTTCTTTTTTTGTTCCCTTCAGTTGTGTTTTTGCACTAGTGTTATTATTTTCATCTTATTCAACTTAAACATTTTGTTTTCCTTTCATTTTTTTTTCTTGTCTTTATTTCATTATTATTTTTATTTAATTTGGTTAAATTTTGCATTTTTATTCAGATATTTATTGTTTTAAATTGACTTTAAATTGACTTTGTAGTATATATATATATAGTATAGGATATTTTTTTCCGTTCAAAACTCGATAGTAATTTTTCTATCGAAACACCTTATAAATATGAGATACAATTTTCTAATAATAAGATTTACAGATTTGATAAAATATGAAAAAAATGCACCTGTTCAAGTACAGATACAATTTTTTTTTATAAAAAGAATCTTTCTAAAAATTTAAAATTGTATTTGTTTAAGTTTCTGTTTTCTTGTTTGTCAGTTTTTTATTTTCATTGATTAGCAGTAAAAAGAATTACAAAATTACTATTTCATTGACTATTTATTAGAAATAAAATTTGCCTTCTATTATGGGCTAAAAAATTTTTGTGCTATATCGAAGATGCATTGATAACAAGTCAATAAGTTTGTAAAGGCGGATATATTTTCAAATTACAAAATATAAAATATTTACTATGCTCTACTTTTATGTCATGTTAACAAAAATAACAAAAAAAAAATTAACCATAACTGTGAATAGATAATGAAATCCATCAAAAATGTTCATGGAAATAAAACGAAAGGGAAAGTTAGTAATAATAATATAATAAAATAAAAACTATTGAGGCAAAAAATATACAATAGTTTATCAAGTAATCATAATGATAACCGTAATAATAATATAAAAACAAATCAAAAATATATATTAACAAATGCAACGTAAAATATTGCATATAAAAATATAAAAGCATGTTTATTAACACTCATTCGTAGAGGACGCCATGTTTGTCGGTCGAACAAATTTAATTTACACAAAAATTTATTATATTGACAAGAGATGTATGGTGGATGATTTTCAAGAGCATCCTTAAATCGAATAGAATAAACCTTTACTGTTACTATAGTGTATGTGGTGTTATAAAAGCAAAACAATGCTCAGTTTTCAATATGCGAGTTGCAAAATTTGAATCACTTTTGGAATAAAACGAAAAATTGAACGAAAATATTTCTTTAATAAAAATTACTTAAAAGTATTTTCTACATTTGAACAGTGTAGGCAGAGTGTTTATAAACATTTGTTGCTGTTGTTCTCTTTCATTTCATAAAATTCCTAATTCATAGGATAACATTTTTAAATAAATTCCTTCAATATATTCTTCTTAAATGCATTACATAAAAAATATTATCTATTCTTTTATTTAATAAATTTTAATTTCCTTAACTTATTCGTTAAATAAAAGCAACATATATTTTTTATCGATATTATAATTATTTTTTTTTTCTTTGTTAGATTTAACTTTTTTTTTTTAATAAAATTTTTGTTAGATTATCTTTTGTTTAAAGGATTAGTTTCTTTTTTTTTGCTATAATTTCTTGAATAAATTTTTCTCAATTATTCGTTTTGCATGTTTAAAGATTTGTTTTAGTTTATCTATAATTATAATTATTTTGTTTCTTTTATGGTTTCTTGATAATTTAATCATTTTTGGAAAGATTCCCCAAATCATTTAAAAATGATTCCGGTGTTAGAACGTGTGAAGATCCAATAATAACTTCCCAATTTTTCATGGCATTTGTCACTTCATATGCAGAGCGTATCTCTGAAAAACTTATACCACCAACAACGAAAACAATTAATCTTGGAACATTTTTGGCTGTCGTCTGAGTTTTATGCCATTGTCCATAACGTACGCTAAAAGAAAATTCAATTTATATTATTTGAAAATTTTCGTTTTTCGTTCTAGTTGTATTTTTTTTTTTAAATTTATTTTTATATTTTCATTGAACAGTAATTAAAATGAGAATAATTGTAAATATTTTACATCGAAAAAATTC
Source organism: Atherix ibis (assembly GCA_958298945.1). Lineage (NCBI taxonomy): Eukaryota > Metazoa > Arthropoda > Insecta > Diptera > Athericidae > Atherix > Atherix ibis. The sequence goes on along the minus strand of OY282610.1, from coordinate 23,369,954 downwards.
TACGCCTATGCATAAGCACACTTAACAAAATATAAAAAGTTGTCATTTCTTACATATTTGAAATTTTACCTACAAAAACTTTACTCTGAGCTACCTTTGAAATATATTCTATAATTTTTAATATGAAATAGATTTAAAAATTCTTCTAATATATAAATTGGTGTTTAAATGTTTACCAGTAACACGGAAATTCTAATCGAAGTGATTGAATCTAGAAAAATATTTTAATGACGCGTGAATTATCCCGTTTCTCCCTATAATGTTTTTTTTCCTGAATCTACATTGCCTTTTAATAATTCTAAGTGCCACGACAATAAAATCCATTTGGCAACTGGATGTTCTAAGCCGTATTCGAACTCGAGTACGTTTGATTACTAGTAGTCAGAATCGTACTCAAAGATGCCACATCAGAAAACTGTAGATTGATTGTTTTTAATATAATACGAAATGGTTTTTATTTCTGAGTTGTGCTCAAGTTAGGTCACACAATTATTATATTCAAAATGATTTTTATTTTATTTGTAGACATTTTTGTTCGTTGATTTAATAACTGCACAACTGCATCAAAACAAAAACTACCTTGTTGGTGCATGATAAGTTGGATTATGCGATCGGCCCGTGTTAAGGAATGGAAAATGACGCTGATCCAGTCTGCTCTCAATACAATCCTCCATAATGTCTTTTATGACTGGTGTCCAACGTGACATTTGGTATGTGTGCTCGTTGATGCGCTCTTTCCTTGGAACTGTATATGGTTTCTTCCGGTTGCTCTAAAATTGAACGATAAGTTAAGGCAATTAATAACAATCAATTGATAAGATAAAAATATTAAATTAGCTTTTGACGTTTTCTCGAGGTTTTTTTGATAAAGAAATGGCTAATTTTTTTTACATGTAGCCTATTAGCTAAACTTAGAACAACTGAAATTTATAATATTTACTAAAATATGAAATTTTGATTATATTTGACTTGATTTTGAAAATAATTTTATCTTGTACAGAAATGTTATTTTTTTCTTTCAAAAAGGAATTTAACAAAAAGTTTTTGATTACTTTTCGATGTCATTTGCAAAATAATAATAATCAACTTACGTCCAATGTGATATTAATACCAAGAAGTGCCAGATTTTTTATCATCTCCTGATCTTTCGGTTTTAGCTGAGCGTATGTGAATAACTTTGTTAGACTATCTTCAGAGATACCATTTTTGATCATAACATAGAGAGCGATTATCCTGACTTTGTCATAGTTTTGGACGTGCTAAAATCAATTCAATAAAGTACAAGTTAAATTAGAGCGAGAGATATAAATTAAAACTGAAGGAAACTCACTGGATCTAGAAGAATTGGAGTAATAGTGCGCATGTGATCTTTAATTTTTTCACCTTCAGCATCAGTACCCATCGCCAAATCCTGTTCAACACTGCAAAGTTTATTCGCATAATTCTAAAAAGAGAAATGAACAATAGGAAAAATCTCAGTGTCAATTATAAAAATCATCCGGCATCAACAAAGACACTTTTGGGGAGTCTTTAATTTTCTAAATTTAACAAATAATTTATTTGAATAGAAAAATGAAAAAGGATTAAAAATTCTCCGTCTCTCATACCTGATAGACTTTCATGCAATCTTCAGCCAAACTCAAATGGGTTGCATATTTGGAGAGCTCCTTTTGATACTGTGGCATTTTTTTGATCATCTGTGATAAATCCCGCATCGATTGTTTATCAGCTGTAAGCAAATGGCAAAGGGATACGAAATGTCCTTTAATTTTTTTAATTTATAATTTCATTACATGAATAGGAAAATAGTTAAAGAAAAATATGGGAATTTTTTTTGATAATTACACTGCGTCATCCGTTTTGATTCGGTGAAGGTCTTTAGATTTTTTGTGACCTGCTGGGAGACAACTGCGATGTGCTGATGGCGTAACTCCACCCACAATTCATCGTTTTCGTCGAGCAGTACCTCCTTTTCGATGGAATTCGGATTTGGTGAATACTTGTAGACATCGTTAACAATTGGCAATAGATCGTAGGCCATAGCTTGTAGTGTTAGCTCATGCAATAAAGGTGAGACACAATCGAACCCGCGGTCCAATATTAACAGAATCGATTGAGCTTTCTCGGCGCCATCGCCCATTGTCGGCTCGTCTGCCTTGTAGGCGTTCAACTTCTCCTGAATGGACTCAGCCAAAATTGCGTTACGTTCGCCCTCGCTGCGATAGCGCACCTGCGGATATTCACCCAACGTGGCGCATAAAGTTGCCACCTGTTCAGCAATCCGTTCTATACTCTTGTCACGTGTTTTTCCAGCCAGATGTGGTGAGTAAAGACTTGGGAATAACTCTGGAGAGTCGAGGGAGAAAACCTATTTTTTTTTTTTTTTTTTTGGTTTGTTTGGTTTTGCAATTCCAGTCACATCCGGTCGTAAAATAGCGACGAGCCAAAATTCGTTTTGAATTTAGGATGTTTCGTAAAGTTAAATTTGAAGTTTTTGTTTTTTGTTTGTCAAATTTTTTGTTGTTGTTCATTTTCCACCAACACCAAATTGGAGATGGAAAAAATGTCAACAACAACAACAACAAAAAAAGTAAAGAAAGAGAAAAAGAAAAAAAAACACGTATAAGTAAATATTTTTGGCAATAGAATAATGAAAGTTTTTCTATTTTACAAAGGAAAGAAAACAAAATTAAATGAATTTAAAGAATAGATTATAAATAGATGAACAGTAGCGGCGGCAATAAAAACTATTTTGATAGTAAGCAATAGCCAAAAAATGCACAGTAGCGGCAATTAAACAATTAACTATAAAGTATATTTCTGTTTTATTTACATGCCAAGAATTATAAAGTGGAATTTTTTGTTCAGTTATTTTTTATATTTACTTAAAAATAATAATATTCTAATGCAAACGTGATTGTTCATTCTTGTATGAAATGGTAAAATTTATGATTTTGTTGTGAAAATGAAAAGGAATTGGAACAAAGCGTTGGGAAATTTATTATTTGCAAGCATATTTTTAAAAAAAAAAAACATTTAAAAAGTAGTTAATCACTGCAACACCTATATATAAGAGGTTAGTATTAGTTACAAAAATTAATTACAATATAAAAAAGAGAAAACCCAGAATAAACTAGTAGAAAATTCATTACACCTACAAAAAGTGCTTTCGGAAAAAAAATCATCTTTTTTTTTTTAAATTTATATAATTTTATTCTTAATTAATTACAAAAAAAAAACATACCAAAAAACAAATAACATTCATACGATCAGATTGAAAAAAGAAAAATCATTTTCAAAATTTGAGGTTTTTTTTCTTTTGATGAGAAAATTTTTACTTAAATTTTCTACATTAAAAATTTTAACAAAACAAAATCAAATGAAAAACTAAAAGCTAAAAAAAAACAAAAAACATTGCTTTTCCTACTTTTATTGAGAAAAAAGATAATGTCTACAAAATTACCATTTTTCTAATATGGTAAAAAGGAATTTTCTTGTTTTTATTTCCATTTCTCTATGCTAGTAACCAAAACTAAACGGAACAGAATAAATTGAAACTTTCGAAATCTAAAACGCAAGGCAATCGACAAAGAAAAGAAAAAAATGAAACAAAAAAACTAAAGAAGGCCAAAAAGATAAAAAAAAAAAAAGATTTTTCGCTTATTTAAAAGTATCAAAGTAAATAAATACTGAATGAAATTTGAAAGAAAATCAATTAAATTTTATTTACTTTTGTTTTTCTTTGAAAATTATTCAAAATCGTTCTATTCGAAGATGAGCACAACATCGTTCAATTTAGAAAAAAACGAACTTCAGTGTTTTTCGTCATAAATGACGCATTATTATTCGTTGACTGTTTTTGTTCCACGGTATTTTTTTTTTTGCATTTTTCTTTTCTTTACGATTTTTCTAAGGTCTGAACGTCTGAACACCTTAAATATAACTACGGCCTACGTTAGACGGTATATTCATAAAATTCCCACTGTTGCCAGCCAATGACTGTTAATGGGTGTGGACACGTGCACAATAATTAAATGGCCGACATTTTTATTTGCCTCTCATCGCTCCTGTTCTGCTTTGATTTTTTTTTTCTTACATTTTTTTTTTCATTCGACTCTTTTTTTCTTCTTAACTTTTCTTTTTCAAAATTACTAGAAGAAATAACATTTTTTTCATAAATAATTATTCCAAAAAAAAAAAAACAATATTGCAAATTTTCAAAAAATTATATTTTATTCTTTTTCCTTTATTTTTATAATTACTTTTTTTCTGGCTCTTTTAATTTATTTTCTTTTGCACCTAAACGTTTTTGACTTTAAATAAAATAGTTAATTTTTTTTTTCGAAGTCAATAATTGTCTTATTTTTTCAAATAATAATTTCATTAATGGTTTAAATTGTAAGAATTTTTTTCTCTTATAAACTAGTTTACATAAAAGAAAAACATTTTTTAATTAGATTTTGACTAAAATGTGAAATATTTCTAATCGGTTTAGAAATATTTCAAAATTTTTTTCAAACTCCTGTCATAATTAGAGGGGGAAGGGGTAGGGTTGGGGGTGTTCAGATAAGGAACCAAAATTATTTGTTTTCTTTATCCTTTTTTTTTATTGGAATAACGATTTGAAAATAAAATGTTTACAATAATAATTTCGAGTAGTTTTTGTAATGAAATTTAAAGTCTGTAGTCATAAATTGATTATGACCCCACCAAGGCTGCTATATAAAAAAACGGCGCTTAACTGAAATGTCATTTAATAAGGGCACAGAAATTAGATTTTTTATTTTTTTTGGGTGTTAAAAATATGAATTTTTGTTAATTTTAATTAATAAAATTTTAATTAAAAATTTAATGTGTGAACTTATCGACTGATGAATTGAGTTTAGTAGACCAAATGGGGAAAGAAGAGAGAATACTTTTTTTTTCTTCAAAAGTTAATTTAGAAAAACATCTATCATCAAATTTACTATTTGAAAAAGGTTTTTTTTTTATTTTTTTATAAGAACAAACATTAAAATTGTAATTATTATTTAGTAAGAATTTTGTTGATTTTTTTAATTATTTTCTGAACACATTTTTAATAAAAGAGAAAAAGATATATTTTTACCTTTAAATACCCCCTCTCCCCTCTTTCGGCTTCAAAAATAGATCGTATTTAATATTATTCTTTTTTATTTGTTTTTTTTTAAAAGTTTTTTTAAATTTTTTTTTTTTTTTTAAATAAAGAAAACTTTAAACAAAAGTTTTGTATAAATTTAAATTAGAAATAATAAAAATTTGTAGTAATAATAATAATAATAATAATAATAATAAAAGTAAAAAAAATTTTAAAAATTTCCTTATTGGGAAGCGGGTTAAGACAAAATATATTTTTGATAAATAAAAAAAAAACCACATTTATTATTAATTTAATTACTGTTTTTCTTACATTTTTTTTAATGGTTATTTATTTAATTTTAAGAAAATTAAAAATGTTTAAGTACACAATAGAGAGAAAGAGAGAGAGAGGAGACAGAGGAAGGTAGAGACGACACAATAACATAAAGAAACTGACAAATGTATTAGAAAAGAAAGCAATAGAGGGAGAAAGTGTGAGAAATAGAGAAGAAAGGAGATCGAAAAGGTATAGCACAACAACGAGAAAAAGGAAACGACAAAATGGACAAGAGCAATACGGCTAACGAATACTCCTGATCAGCAGTTCCCAAACTATCGGGATAGCAATTAATCAACCACAGTTTGGGAAACACTGCTCTAGAGATTTACTTTCAGCAAAAGTTGTTTAGTTAAAATGGCAGCGCATGATCATGACACAAAATTTTAACAAATACAAACGACAGAAATTAATAATACGAAAAATATAAAAACTGACAATTAGATTTGCACACATACTATTGCCATTTAATTGATATCGGATTTAATTGACAACAGACACACACTCGCACAACGAAATGACGAAAAACGACAAAAAAAAAAAAAAAAAAAAAACGAGAAAACATCAAATTTGATTTTTTTATTTTTTTTTTATTATTACTTGTGAGAATGAAGTGGGGAAAAAAAGCGCACACACATTTACAAAATTTACAAATACGAAATGGAATAGAACACGTGCATCATAAAACACCACTAAAACAGCTGTTCTAACGGAAGTTGTTAAGCTAGCCTGAGGCATATTTGTATTAGGATAGTTCACACACCATCCACATTAAGAAATATTCGATTTTATTCTCCTCATTTTTTTTATAAGTAATTTTCTTTTATATTTCTATTCAAAATACAGTTATTATTATTATAAGAACTAAAAGGAAAACAAAAATCTTTGAAAAATATACTCTTTCTTCGAGTCTGAATAACTTAATTGCTGTCAAATAAGTACCGAAAGTGATTCACTAAAAAAAGGATCGCCTAAGAATTATTATTCCACACAAGAAAATCCTTTAGCTTTTGCTATAAACTGGTACGAGCTTAGAGTATAGAGACATAAGGAGTGGAAAAATCGATTGTGGTAATTTTGCAGTTACTTTTTTCTGAAGTTCAATGTGTACGAGATCTGTTCAAAAAGTATCGCGAATTTTAAATTCCGCGGGTTACGTATTATGGGCGTTATGTTAGAAAAGTTCGGCCATTTTGAATGTTCAGTTAATTTTTGACAGCTGCTTTGATTGCATGTGTTTTGGCCCGTCTTCGATTTTTGCCCATTCCAAAAAATGGATCAAAGAATCTGTGTCAAATTTTGTGTGAAAAACAAAATTAATTGCGCGGACGCATTCCTGAATGTTGACTGTGGCATATGGTGAAGCTACCTTGGACCGAAGCAACGTTTATTGGTAGTTCAAAATGTTCTCATACGCCCGATCACGTTAATAACAGCCGAAAACATTGATGAAGATGTTTAGAGAAGTTGCTGACGATTTAAACATGTCGATTGGCTTATGCCACTCGATTTTTTCCAATGATTTGGGTGTGAGACGAAAATGCGTACCAAAATTGCTCAATTTCGACCAAAAACAGCATCGCATTAACATTGCTAAAGAGCGGTTGGACTCTGTCCGCGATGAGCCAAATTTGCTCCAGAGGGTCATAACTAGTGACGAATCATGGGTTTATGGTTATGACGTGGAAACCAAAGCTCAATCATCCCAATGGAAGCTGCCGCACTAGCCAAAACCGAAAAAAGCGCGCCAAGTTCGGTCGAATGTGAAGGTTTTGCTTAGTTTTCTTCGATTGCAGGGGCGTAGTACATCATGAGTTCTTGCCACACGGTAGAACGGTGAATAAGGTATATTACCTGCAAATTTTTGCTGGCGAAGTTGCGCGAAGCAATTCGCCAGAAACGCCCGGATTTGTGGAAGAAAAAAAATTGACTTTTACATCATGATCACGCCCCTGCTCACGCATCGTTGCTTGTACGTGAATTTTTGGCTAAAAACAAAATACTAATAATGCCGCAGCCACCGTATTCCCCAGATCTGGCCCCCTGTGACTTTTTCTTGTTCCTGAAACAGATTCTTTGATCCATTTTTTGGAATAGCTAAAAATCGAAGACGAGCCAAAACACGTGCAAGCAAAGCAGCTGTCAAAAATTAACTGAACATTCAAAATGGCCGAACTTGTCGGCATAAGTGAGAAACATGAGTACCAACATAACGCCACAAAAATCGAATAGACGTAACCCGCGGAAATTCAAAATTCGCGATACTTTTTGAACAGACCTCGTACAGTAGTTGAAACCACTTGCAGACGAAATTTCCATGTTGTGTTATTAAAATGCCCTTAAAATGTTTTCTTTGGATTTACGTTAAATCAATGGTCTATGCCAATAAACTGTAGGCCGATTTATGCGAAAAAATCATCCAAAATTACATCTCTCGGATCACCTTCGAGCAAACGAAGCCGTGAACGCCATTTGAACGATGTTACTTTGGTATCGAATTTACTTTAATCTGCAATAAAGATATCCGCCATAGATCATATACTACTATTTTTATTCAATTTTAATGACTGAGCACCCTTAATGAAAAATCCTGCATAAAATGTCACTGCACTACAAAATAAAACAAAACATTTGACAGATGATATTGGTTAGTGACTGTAGATGGTAGAACGGTTTTATTCCAACAAAAATGGTGGACAATGATGGAAGGTGGCTAAGAACCACGATTCCAAGAATGAATTTATTTATAAAATGGTTTTTTTTGCTTTGAACCTATTGGGTTGACAATTAAGTGATTGTGGATTTGGTCAATAGATGGTATTAGCACATTCTTTTGTTATGTCAACGTGTTCAAAGCATCTAACCTATATTGTTTTCTTGTTGTTTGGACTTCCGCCTTTAATTTAGTAAAAAAATTGTATGCTTTAGCCATTTAGTTTTATTTTCATCCAAATTTATAAATGGAAGGACAAAACATGCATTTTAGATATATTTTATTGTATTATTTCCGAAAAGGCAAGAACGCATCGCATTTACACAAGAAGTTATGTGCCGTATATGGGAATGAAGCCTTGAAAGAAAGGTAGTGTCAAAATTGATTTGCTAAATTTCGTTCTGGCCGTCCTGTTGAAGTTGATGAGACCCATATCAAGGCCATTATCGATTTAGATCGTTATAGCACAATACGTGAGAATGCAGAGAAGCTCATTGTATCGCATACATGCATTGAAAAAAAATTAAAACAGCATGGCTATGTTAAGAAATTCGATTTACGGATTCCTCATCAGCTTAAGGAAATTCATTTGACGCAACGCATTAGCATCTGCGATTCGCTTCTGAAACGCAACGAAACGGATCCATTTCTGAAACGACTGATAACTGGCGACGAAAAGTGGATAGTTTACAGCAACGTTAATCGGAAACGATCGGGAATGATGCGAGATGAACCACCTCAGACGACATCAAAAGCTGAGATTCACCAAAAGAAGATTATGATGTCAGTTTGGTGAGATTATAAAGGAATTCTGCACTTTGAACTTTTACCAAGAAACCAAACGATTAATTGCACCGTGTATGTTCAACAACTCGTCAAACTGAGCAATGCAGTTCAAGAAAAGCGGCCAGAATTGGCAAATCGTAAGAGTATTGTTTTCCAGCATGACAATGCAAAGCCGCATACATTTTTTGTCACTCGTCAAAAATTATTGAAATTAGGTTGGGATGTGTTGTCACATCCACCATATAGCCCTGACCTAGCGCCTTAAGATTATCATTTATTTCGTTCCATGCAGAACTCCTTAAATTGTAAAAATTTTAATGACGCTTATTAATGAATTTTACCTTTATTTTATTGTACATAATTGAGTATGATAGATACCCCACTTAATTTATATCTTTACGATTGACGATAGCATATCCCCCACTTTATATCTCTAAACTGTACGAGGGTCATTCAACAAGTACTTAGCCTCACCGCCTGATGGAACTGCTGTCACAAAAAAAATTTACCATCGTGCAGTACATTCTTTAAGTAGCCTACTCAGTCGATTCCCTTCATTAGTTTTGTTTTGAGAGCCTTTGAAAGCGAGCGTGTCGGTCGGTTGCACAAAAATGGAAAAAGAACAATATCGTTCGGTGATTAGATTCTTGTTTTTGGAAGGGAAAACGCGCAGCGAAATCAAAGATCGCTTGGATGCTGTGTATGGTGACTCTTCTCCTTCGATGGCGACCGTCAAGAATTGGTTCAACGAGTTTGTTCGTGGCCGCACGTCGGTTTTTGATGAGCCACGTCCAGGTGCCCCGAAAACGGCTGCTACAGAGGAAAACGTTAAAAAAGTTCACGATCTCGTGTTGGCAGACCGTCGATTGAAGGTTCACGAGATAGCTGAGACTGTGGGCATCGCAATAGGAACGGTGCATCATATTCTACACGAAGAACTGGGCATGAGAAAGCTGTCGGCGCGATGGGTGCCGCGTTTGCTCACACCGGAAAACAAGCGCAACCGTGAGACCACATCAGCGACGTGTTTGGCGCTTTTTCAGCGCAATCCAGCGGAGTTCTTGCGTCGTTTCGTGACCGTCGACGAAACATGGATTCACTGGTACATACCAGAGACCAAGGAACAGTCGAAACAGTGGACTTCACCCGGCGAACGTGCTCCGAAGAAGGCGAAGACTGTTCGATCGGCCGGAAAGGTGATGGCCACCGTTTTCTGGGATTCACAAGGTGTGATACACATCGATTACCTCGAGAAGGGTAAAACAAACACGGGGCGCTACTATGTTGACTTATTGGGCCGATTTGACGTCAAATTGAAGAAAAAGCGGCCCCGCTTTGCGAAGAAAAAAGTGATGTTCCACCACGACAACGCGCCGGCTCACACCTCCGCCGTCGCCATGGCCAAATTGGTCGATTTGCGCTACGAATTGCTGCCCCATCCACCGTACTCTCCAGATTTGGCCCCCTGTGACTACTTTTTGTTTCCAAACCTGAAAAAATCACTCGCCGGGAATAGATTTGGGTCGAATGAGGAGGTCATCGTCGCCACGGAGGCCTATTTTGCTTCCCTCGAGGAAATGTATTTTTTGGACGGGTTAAAAAAGTTAGAGCATCGCTGGGCCAAGTGTATCGAGCTTGAAGAAGATTATGTGGAAAAATAAATTGCCACCTTTCCAAAATTTTCGTTTTTCTTTTGTAGGCTAAGTACTTGTTGAATGACCCTCGTAAGAGCGTACGTGAATGTTATGATAAAGTTTTGAACGCGATCTGTAAATTATTTTTTATTTGTGTTGTTTTTAATTGGTTAGGGTAAAATGTCAAGCAATAATATTTTTCTCGTATTTTGCTATGCTAATGAAATTTCTTGTACCAGAGTCTATATTAGACATTTTAAGTTATTCGATGTAAAGCCTTTTATCATAATATTCTTTGAAAAGTAGTCTCATCCAACTATGTTAGTTTTCGAAAACGAGGCTTCTGCACATAATCATAGCTTCCACACATTCGACTATACGATCTATAATCCAAACATTCTTCTATTATTTTTAGATCTTATTCTATCACTTTCGAAAGAAAGTGAGTTTCAGGTACTTTCTAAACTGAAAACGGCTCTTCAATGAAAAACAAATTCCAAAATGATAAAAAAAAAATCTGGTCTGCCGCCATCATGACATACACGTATTCTTAGACTAATCCTTGGCTTCCTTTTTTTTTCTCCTGGAAAGGATTAATAAGTTTATTAAAAAAAATCTTAAAAGTTCAAATTGGAGTTCACTTAAATTATTGTGTATTGAAAAATTTTATTATATTATATTAAAAATATTAGAGAAAAATAATTATGTATGAAATGAAATTAATAATTATTATTGTAGTTTTTCTTTTATAGCAAAAAAAATATATCTTTTTTTTTTTCTTCAATAAATACAATACAAAAAGCGCATATGAGAATGAGATCATGTACGAGGGTCGTTCAATAAGTCCTTAGAAAATCCGAGAAATTGCGCTCGTAGTGTTGGTAAAGATTTTTTTGTAAGTAGCATTATCGACAGGAAAGCTGTCAAAATTTCAGCTCGATCCATAGCGTAGGTTAATTTCTATCGTCGATTAAAGTTAACGACATTTATTTGTGCATAACAATGGAAAAAAGCGAGTTTAGGGCTGTCATCAAACATCTCCGTTTGAAAGGCTTAAGCCCGAAAGAAATCAAAGCCGAGTTGGATGCAGTTCATGGCACATCTGCACCTGTGTTTGCGACGGTTTACAATTGGGTGAATGAATTTAAACGTGGCCGTTCATCCACAAAAGATGAACATCGTTCAGGACGCCCAGTTGAGGTGTCTACTCCTGAAATCATCGACAAAATCCACGATCTGATTTTGAACGATCGGCGAATTAAAGTGCGCGAATTAGTTGAGGCCACGGGCATATCACAAGGTACAGTCGCTTCAATTTTGCATGAAAAATTGTCTGTGAAAAAAATTTCGGCAAGATGGGTGCCGCGTTTGCTCTCAGAGGAGAATAAGCGCAATCGTGTAGTGGACTCTGAGGGAATTCCTTCGTCGATATGTCACTGTGGACGAAATCTGGATGCACTACTACACTCCAGAAACGAAGAGACAGTCATCACAGTGGATTTTCAAGGGTGAACGGGCTCCGAAGAAGGCAAAAACGGTGCCATTGGCCGGCAAGGTGATGGCCACGGTCTTTTGGGATTCGCAGGGCATCATTTTTATTGACTACTTGGAAAAAGGAAAAACAATAACAGGAGCGTATTACGCGCCGTTATTGTAACGGTTGAGCGAGGAAATCAAAGAGAAACGCCCCCATCTGAAGAAGAAAAAAATCCTCTTGCATCAGGACAATTCCTTCGTCGATATGTCACTGTGGACGAAACCTGGATACACTACTACACTCCAGAAACGAAGAGACAGTCATCACAGTAGATTTTCAAGGGTGAACGGGCTCCGAAGAAGGCAAAAACGGTGCCATTGGCCGGCGAAGTGATGGCCACGGTCTTTTGGGATTCGTAGGGCATCATTTTTATCGACTACTTGGAAAAAGGAAAAACAATAACAGGAGCGTATTACGCGCCGTTATTGTAACGGTTGAGCGAGGAAATCAAAGAGAAACGCCCCCATCTGAAGAAGAAAAAAATCCTCTTGCATCAGGACAATGCGCGTGTGCACACCTGCGCTGTTTCCATGGCCAAAATTGTGGAATTGAGAATGGAATTGTTGCAGCATCCCGCTTATTCACCAGATTTGGCCCCGAGTGACTATTTTCTTTTCCCCAATCTGAAGAAATGGCTTGGCGGACGACGGTTCACTTCCAACGAGGACGTCATTGCTCAAACGGATGAGTATTTTGCAGAACTTCCGAAATCCTATTTTTTGGACGGGATAAAAATTTTGGAAAAACGGTTGAAAAAGTGTATAGAGCTAAAAGGAGATTATGTTGAAAAATAAAAGAATTTTTTTTTAAAAAAACAGTTTTTTTCCATCTTTTTCTAAGGACTTATTGAACGACCCTCGTATCCTTATTAACAAGTATGATTTTTATACGGATTTGTACATGATGAATATTTTATATTTAAAAATTTACAAGTCCAATAATAACCACACAAAAAATGAGGTTATATATATTTGATTTTTTAAAACTGTACTATTTTTATTTACAATAAATAATGCAAAACGGCATACCAAAAGTATATTCTTGTCGTTAGGACTCCAAATTGAAAAGTACCTTAATTTATAAAAGATATCACGTGATTAAATGGTTCGGATTATAGAATATTAAAAAAAAAATTCCAAGCTCTCCATTTTGGCTATATTAAGCAGGAACGGTACAGTCAAATGTAAGAATTTAGGACCCCTTTTAAAAGAAAGTTACATTTTTAATTTGAACGAGAAAAAGAAACTGCAATTAATTTTATTAGTTTAAGGGTCATTTTATCATTTGTACATTTTATGGAAAAGGATCTCAATTAAAATCAGACTTAGCATATTATTTTCTTTAATATTTAGACGTCCTAACTTCTCACCCAATTGAGCCAAGGAGTTTAACGTCTTAATTTCCCACCCAAATGAGCCAAGGAGATTTATGATCTATCATTTTGCCAAAACTTCTTGATCCACAAAATAAAAATAATAATTTTTTTCCTCTTTCCCTGCAGCATTCTAATTTATAAAAAGAGAAAAAAAATTTTAATAAATGCTCGTACTGTCCTAGAATGGCATATACAGTCGGCATTATTTGTTTTGCCTTTCATATACACTTAAAGATATTTACTTTACATATAATCATATACATATAATGCAAGCGATAGTTTAGAAATATACATAATATACAAGAATGGAAGAATAGGACACAGATAACATATAGAAGTTGGTGTGTGTGTGTGTGTGTATGTGTATGTGTGAATGTTAAACATTGATCGCACCTGACATTCATATGGAAGGAAGGCTATGTTGATCTCCTTTAGCGTTTTGATTTTTCTTGCAGCACTTGATTTGCACAAATTGTTAAATAATTCCTCAGCGCACACTAATAACATTTTATTGTTTTGATGATGGTTTTTTTTATTTCAATATTTTTTTTTAATTTAAGAAAAGAAAACAAAATTAAAAATGAACATAAAAAAATAATATTAAAAATTTTATATTTTTCAATTTATGCCTATTAATTTATTTATTTATTTATTTTGTTTGTTTTTTTTTTTTACCAAAATCTAACCAATATGAACTACTGATAAATACGAACACGTTGACTGCCATGGCAATTTTCAGAATTCCGGTTTAAAAAGCCAATTTCATTTAATCATATTATATTATTAAAAACTCTAATTATATGTTAGTACATAGTTATCAGCAAAAAGCATAGAAAATGTATTTTTTTTTTTTTAAAACAAAAAAAACCTCTTACAAATTATCTCGTAGTTGGCTTATGTAACAGAAATGTCTTCGCGGATGCCAACTACGAGTTAATTCGTACACAGACACGCTTAGACCTGTCGCTTTGCTAAAGCTGAAATCAGAGATATGCGTCCATAGTCGTCATTAGTATCTCAGATATTGTCGAGTGCATCACATTTACGTTTTTCTTGAGTGTGTTGTTTTATAATTAAATTATCAAGAGCCCAATATGGGTAAGAAAAGACCACTGACTCAAAATGAACTTGAGTACTACGCTAATCTAAGTGATTCAGAATTTGACGAGATTTTTGGCAAGAATGGTAATGAGAGTAGCGATTATGAACCTTTTGAGACTTCAAGGTCTCCGAACCTGATGATTATGACGATGTTTCCCAAGCAACAACATCAAATGCAAATGATAATTTGTGGACAGAAATTATACAAAATCCTGAATTATGTACCAGGTGTATAAGCTTAAATCCGCTGTTTGGTCATAGATGGCGTGAGTGAGCGTATTAAGTTATCATGGGCACACCATACTTTTTATTTATGAGTTTGACATCTGTCAACATTAATCAGTGCACATTGTCAGCAATTTCGTACAATAACATACATTTTTCCTTTAGTAATCATGTCTATTTTTGTGCCAGAAAAAGAGCATATGCGGGAAGCTCTGCAATTTCTTCTTCAATTTGAAGAAATCGGCTGCCGAATCGCATCGAATGCTTATGGAGGCCTATGGTGAAACAACGTGCCGAGATTGGCTTCCTCGGTTCAAAGATGGCAATTTCAACTTGTGGGACAAGAAGCGTGAAAGTCGGGCTAGAAAGGTTGAGGACCACCAATTGCAGGCTCTTTTAGACGAAGACGATACCCAATCGCAAAAAATGCTCGCGGAGCAATTGGGCGTTACTGAACCAGCCATTCCCATGCGTCTGCAAACCATGGGAAATATTGAAAAGATCGCAAAATGGGTGCCGCATGAATTGAACGATAGGCAGATGGAGCGACGCCAAAACACATGCGAAATATTGCTCGCCAGACAAAAAAGAAAGTCGTTCCTGCATCGGATTGTGACAGGTAAGAATCCTAAACGCAAGAAATCGTGGGTTGATCCCGGCCAACCATCAACATGTTCCCCAAGAACAAATTGCTTCGGACGGAAGACGATGCTGTGCGTTTGGTGGGATCAGCAGGGTATTGTCTACTATGAGATGTTGAAACCTGCTCAAACTGTCAATGCCCACCGCTACCGCCAACAACTGATCAAATTACACCGTCATCTGCGTGAATAAAGAACGGATTATCAATAAAGACATGACAAGCTGATCTTCCTCCACGACAACGCACCAACGCACACGTCAAAAATGGCCCGAAACAACTTGGAGGCAGTCAACTGGGAGGTGCTACCCTGCCCCGCTTATTCATCAGACCTGGCCCCTTCCGACTATCACCTGTTTTCGTCGATGGGCCACGCGCTCGCTGAGCAGCACTTCGATTCTTACGAAGACGTCCGAAAATGGCTTGATGAGTGGTTTGCCTCGTAAGAGAAGGAATTTTTCGGCGTGATATCCACAAATTGCCCGAGAGATGGGAAAAATGTGGAGCTAGCGAGGGCAAGTACTTTGAATAAATTTGTTTTTACTTTCTATGAAAAAAATACATGTTTTTTTTGACTAAAAAACAGCGGATTTAAGCTTATATACCTGCTATTTTCGAAGAAAATGTTGGTGTGAAATTGGATACGTCAAATTTTACAGTGCAAACGCTGGTGGACTTATTTTTTTTTTGGTAGAGTTTCTTGCATTACTGGTCGAACAAACTAATTTATATGCTGCGCAAGAAATTGCAAAACGCAAAGTTAGAAAAAAAATCTAACAGGGTATCAAAGTGGACAGACGTCAGTGCTGCAGAGATGAAACATTTTTATTGGACTTTTGTTACAAATGGGGCCTTATTCTTTTCCATCAATTGAACATTACTGGAGCACAAAGAAGCTATATAATGTAAAGTTTTGGCGTTCAAATATCAGTAGAAATCGATTCGAGTTGTTACTTCGTTATATTTATTTGGTTGATAACTCAATACCATCTGCCGACAGATTATACAAGGTGAGACCAATACTAAATTATTTCAATAATATTATGCGTGAAAACTATGTACCAGATAAAAATATTTGTATTGATGAATCCATGATGCTGTGGCGTGGAAGATTGCATTTCCGCCAATACATAAAAAATAAAAAACACAAATACGATGTCAAACTATATGAACTATGGTGAGTCCGACGGTGTAATGAAAATACAGCGGAAAATCTGAGGAAAGTCACCATAATGTATGTCACACTACTGATGTTGTATTACATTTACTTGAGGATGCTAAATACACGAAAAACTTATATGTGTGGAATCCTACGAAATAACAGAAATGGAAACCCCAGAGATGTGGTAAATCGTCAACTGCAAAAAAGGGGAGTGTATTTGGCAGCAATATGGTCCTGTTACTTGCTATGAAACCGATCAGATCAAATGCTGTCGTACTACACATCTTTAAGAAAAACTATTAGATGACCCAAAAAGGTTTCACTCTGTGAAGAGAAGCCACCCCTTTGTGTGGAAGATTGTTTTAAAATGTTTCACAAACAATAAAAATATTCTTTTACTTCTTGATTTTGAATAAATTTTTTATAATTATATTTTCTGTTCATTTATTAATAAATTTTCTGTTCATGTAAGCCAGCATTCATTTTTTGTTCTCTTCCCAGAAGCCATCTATCCATATTAGCACTGATATACTACGAGTTTAATCGTAGCTGCACGAATATGGCAAGTAAACACAGTACGAGATAATTCGTAGTCGGCGTCCTAGCAAAGAATGCAATCTACGAGTTATATCGTAGTTGGCAGTCAACGTGTTAATAGATGGCAAGACATTAAATGACAATTAGAGACACGTAGTGTATTTACTATTGGGGCACATATTTTTGTTTATCATATGGCAAAAAAAAAAAACTAAAGACTATAGATTAATATTAATCGAAATTAACAAATAAATAAAGATTAACTTTCATCGGCCAATGTAAGAGCGCGCACATTGTCTCACATTGTGACAGAACCAATCAGATTGCAAGTACATGATCGCGAAAATACCGCCTACTCAGTGAACTGTCACTAAGTCCGATGCGACCTTAGATTAAAGAAGTCCGGAATAGGTGCCTACGCCATATTTTCGTATATTTACACGTAAAAAATAACTCCTTAATAGGCATTTACGTCATATTTTCGTATATGTACACGTAATTTTTCGTCCGCACATTTACTCCCAGCGGTGATAAATCGAACAACATGCATATTTATGTGAAGAATTTTCTGATATTTTACAATCTTTTGATAATAAATAGAATCGTATTTTATTGAATATTGTTTATTTGTAGTTTTCGCGTCAGTTTTGTAGAATTTCGGAGAATTTTAAAATGCCATTCTACATGAGGTAGTAGCATACCGAAGACTATGCTTATTTAAGTTTTGTTTACACTTGTAATTTTGACAGATATCGGAAAGTTGATTTATGAGTTTTTCAATCTAAGGAAATTTTTGTTTAGTGGCGCATCCATGAGTTCTTTAATCTAAGGGTTTATATAATAGATGTCTCAGCAATCTTGGATAGACTTCAAAATAAAGTATTAACTTTCTAAGATTACTGGGGCCCGTGGATTAAACAAAAATTGACCCTCTTAGATTGTTGGGCACAGCTATTCAATTAATTACAAAATCCCACCGTTTTTCACCATCAACTATACAAAGAAGAATGGCGCATTTCTTCTCCAAAATATTATGAACTTCAGTGCCATATCTACACACGCACTTCTATGACTTTAAGAGAACTTCGTTTGCACATTGTTGACAGGATTCATCAAATAATAATGATAAGTCTACCTAATGAATTGTCAATATGACCGAATGACAGAATCCGACACGTCAATTTATAGGCGACAGTTCATGCATAGCCCATTTTAAAATCTATCGAAACATTTTAAATGTGCCATTTTGTACACTTCACCACCACCAAATCGCCAACTGTTCGAAACAATCTAAAAATATATAAATATAATCAAAAGGCATAGTAATAGTTTTCGAAACGACTTTTAACACAGCATATTATAAAATTATCATACCATGACGTTAGAATCTTGCTGTAAGATGGCGCGCTCATTCTATGTTTTATGCACAAATTTTTTTAGCGTACAAAATCAGACCTATTCAAAATGATTGATCATCTTTCATTTGTTTTAATGAAAATTTTCCAATTCTATAGTTTTAACCAAAAAAAAAAAAAAAATAACAATAACGACCTCTTTTGGAATAACGTACACTAAAGCGATATCGATTTTCAAAGAAATAATCTTAGCAAAAAATACCTTCTCAGATCTTATGCTAATCAATCATAAAAAAGATTTAAAAGATTTCATTTTGAAAAAGTTGTAATTATTTTGTTCATAAATTTCGGAAAAATCAACGAAATTTATTTGCACAAAATAAGAATTTTATTCTTCTCTACTTTTTGTTTATATTTTCTATTCGATCAGCTTATATTGGATGAAAATAAAAGCAACAAAAATTCAGAAAAGACAAACAATTTTTTTAAAAAAATATTCTAATTAATTAAACCAAAATATAATAATACGAATAAAAAAAATTAAACTATTGTATATGAGAATAAATAAAAATAATAACTGTACATTGTCCGATCCTGATTATTATGTGATGTCCTTTACACAATCTTCCACCACAGTGTTTACATTACAAAACGGGTGTAACGGACTGAACAATTATAGCACAAATAACATGAAATGTGAAGAAAACAAAATCAATCAGCGTGTATGTTCAACAATATTCTTTGCTTAACAATAAATCCTCAGTGAGTAATTTTTTTTTGGCAGTGACATTTGAATAGCTTAAGTCATTTAGCCACATTTGTATAGTTTTAGCAACATTTTACAAATTTTATGTTTATGACATTTTCAAAATTTTTTTTTTTGATAACAGTTTTTGATAAAAGCTTTTTCTTTAGGAATATTTGCATGGTTTTTTGTTGTTGTTGGTTTAAGATTTTCAAAATTCTTACGTTTAGTAACATTTAAACAGGTCAGTAAGCAACATTTGTATAGCATATTTAGAAACATTTTCATAAATTTTGTTTACCAACATTTCTATATGTTCTTTAGAAACATTTCACAAATTCGATTAATTCGTTAAGCAACAACGCATATGTAAGATGTCTAAGGCAAGAGCTTAGGGGGGCAATTCTAAAGCATCACATCACGTCCATTTGGCGATTTTATGTTTTATATGGTTTAGCATTTTCAAACTTCGCCAATAAAAGTGGGTCGAACCTTAGTTAAATTGATTACATTTTATGGAGCATATAATTTTTTTTTTTAGAAAATTGGGTAAGGAGTTGTTGGGTCTTGAAGCTCCACAACGGAAGGAGTTTTATACAAAATAAAAATAAGATTCCTTCTGGATCAAATTACTTTCAGTTAAAATATAGAAAGTGACGATGTGAACGCCACGCACATGGTATGAAGAATGAGGTTGATTGCCGAAGAGTGCGGAATTTTGAAAAAATTTCTTGTACAGAATTTCGGAATGTCTGTTGAGTAATACCACCTTTTTGGTACAGTCTGTTTGTCTACGTCAGACTAAAAATTTTGAATGGCATTTGATCAGTAGATGCCTCAAGTTTGAAGACATAAGGTCTCGGAAATAAGAACTAGGGGCTATTCTTAAGTACCACGGCCATGTTTCATGGGTTTTAATGTATCAAACTTCGCACAAATTTTATGGAACTTTTTATTTATTTGAAAAAATTTAAAAAAAAGGCCCTCGAAAGGAAACTGATTGTTCGCTTTAGAAATCGATAAATAATTCCGGCTAGTATATAGAGGAATAGCCAAAAGAACCTTAAAGATTCATTTTAAAAAGCAAATTATGGTTACGTGCCTAATCGAAATTCTGATCAGTTTATCAGTTCATTAATTTCTGAATACTTGTTGAGTGGAGTAGTTCTCAATTTGTGGAAATAAATCTTCCAATTTCGATTTAGTCAATTCGTCTGTATCTAGTCAAAAATTTCGATCAACCTAGAGCCTCCTCTATTCATAATCCAAATTTTCTCCACAGGCAAAAATGGTGATGGTTAAAATTGTACGATAACAGTTGTCAACAGAATATTGTGATTTTTTTATTCCTCCATGACTGAGGCTATAAAGCAGAGGTCTAGGAAGGGGTATATAAAAAAAAATTTTAAATTTATTTTCTGAATAGAACAGTTTTTCTTATCTATACAATAATAAATACAAATAAAGCAAACAATTAAATAAATCAACCAACCAACAAATCCATTACACCACACGACATTATAGAAAATTTATTTAGTTAATATTAAGTGTTTATTAGTATCGATGATTGATTTTTTTTTTAAATTAATTTTATTTGAATTATTTTTGTTATCATTATAAGAAGTTCTTAATTATAATACGAAATTCGTTTATTAGTACTGATCAAAATCAAAATTAACAAAAGTTTGAAGGTGAATAGAAATAAAAAGGAAAATTGATATTTTCCGAAAATATAGATAGTAAAAATTAAAGAAATGAATAGAAAAAAGAAAATATAAATTCAATAATAATAATAATAATAATAATAATAATATGTAATCACCTGATTTTCATACGGTATAAATGCCATATTAACTTCTTTGCATGCCTTTATAAATTTAACGACTGGCGATTTTGATAATAAGTTAAACAAATCAGCAGGAACGGCTGTTGGATATATACACCCAATTTTAGGTAACGTTTTTATTTATGAATTTGCAAATGTTTTTTTTTTTTTTGTGAAATAATTGTCTTATAAGTGATTTGCGAACTATTCCACCAAAAAAATATGGAGTTTTCGAGAGAGAAAAAAACTAGCTGTGTGGGGTACTAAGTTCTGTTCCTACACTCTAGCTTAGATTTCGGTAAGGATCTGAAGAAATCTGCTCTGCAAAAAGACAATTTTAGGCTATAAAGGTGTACATTTTACGAAGAACAATATTCACATTAATTTTCAAAATTCTTCAAACTTGAAGGGTCAGTAGTAAAATTAAAACTACCAAATCAAAAAGGGGCTACATCAGCCTCACATGTTTAAGATGAACGCTGTTTGGGTTTAGAATTATTGAATATTCCAGCACAACTAAATATGGATACAAAAAATTAAAAATCCAATTTTCCAGAATTTATCGCTACTAAAAAAAAAGAACTGCGGAATTTCCGATCGAAACGATAAATTTACAAGAGTCCAGCACCTTCCATAATATCGGAAATCGTATCCACCACAACAACCGGTGAGTAATCGAAACATTTGACTAATTTTCTTTAGAAACAATCTGAGATAGGAAGAAGGAAATTTCGAATAAATCAACAGTAAAAACATTATCAAGAAGAGCATCAATTAAATTTCCAATATTCTATTATTTTTTTTCTTATAAAATTCTTCAATTTTCTGTACGGAACAGAACTTATTATTATTATTGTAATCTTTTGGTATTAAATACCAGGTGTATAAGCTTAAATCCGCTGTTTGGTCATAGATAGCGTGAATGAGCGTATTAAGTTACCATGTGCACACCATACATTTTTCCTTTGGTAATCATGTCTATTTTTGTGCCAGATAAAGAGCATATGCGGGAAGCTCTGCAATTTCTTCTTCAATTTGAAGAAATCGGCTGCCGAACCGCTTCGAATGTTTATGTAGGCCTATGGGGACAGTGCTTTATCGGAAACAACGTGCCGAGATTGGTTTCGTCGGTTCAAAGATGACAATTTTGACTTGTGGGACAAGAAGCTTGAAAATCGGTCTAGGAAGGTTGAGGACCATCAATTGCAGGCTCTTTTGGACGAAGACGATACCCTATCGCAAAAAAAAAAAATGCTCGCGGAGCAATTGGGTGTTACTGAACCAGCCATTTCCATGCGTCTGCAAACCATGGGGAAGATTGAAAAGATCGGAAAATGGGTGCCGCATGAATTGAACGATAGGCAGATGGAGCGACGCCAAAACACATGTGAAATCTTGCTCGCCAGACAAAAAAGAGAGTTGTTCCTGCGTCGGATTGTGACAGGTAAGAATCCTAAACGCAAGAAATCGTGGGTTGATCCCGGCCAACCATCAACATCTTCCCCAAGACCAAATCGCTTCGGACGGAAGACGATGCTGTGCGTTTGGTGGGATCAGCAGGGTATTGTCTACTATGAGATGTTGAAACCTGGTGAAACTGTCAATGCCCACCGCTACCGCCAACAAATGATCAAATTGCACCGTGCTCTGCGTGAATAAAGGATGGATTATCAACAAAGACATGACAAGCAGATTTTCTTCCACGACAACGCACCATCGCACACGTCAAAAATGGTCCGAAACTACTTGGAGACAGTCAACTGGGAGGTGCTACCCTGCCCCGCGTATTCATCAGACTTGGCCCCTTCTGACTATCACCTGTTTTCGTCGATGGGCCACGCGCCCGCTGAGCAGCACTTCGATTCTTACGAAGACGTCCGAAAATGGCTTGATGAGTGGTTTGCCTCGAAAGGGAAGGATTTTTTTTGACTAAAAACAGCGGACTTAAGCTTATACACTGGTATATACTATTATATTTAAAAAGAAGAGAGATTAATCGCTTGTCCTATAATAGATTTTAAAACATTCTATTAATCATAAGATAAATAAATAAAAAAATATATACTGAAGACATTATGCAAACAACAATAACAAAAAAAAAACTGTTGCCGAAAATCCTTAATTTTAACGAAGTAATCCCAAAACTAGCAACAATCATTGTTTATTCGTAAAACAAAACAAAAAACTAATATCAATAAATGTGGTTGGTGAATTTAAATTAATTCTGATGATGATGTGGTATAAATTATTAAGAAAGAATATGATCCATTACGACCCCGAAAGAGTATATTTGAATTTACACAATACTTCCGAACAGATACTAGATAAAGGGTAAAAACATAGAGTCGGCTTCAATAGTCAGGAATAATTTTTTTCCATTTCCAACATTCACAGAAGATGTTTGGCATCGCTTACGTTATTGAGCGATATGACATTAGCCGCGCGATTCTGTACACGCTGTTAATGTGAGTTAGAGTACCGCGGTACTAGCTTCTACTATTCCCAATATTCCCTGTTTTGGAAAACGACTACTCTGGCCAGAAAATTTACTCAATTAAAATGCAATCAAAACTAGTGTGTTTTTAACTCAAATATGGTTGGTTCATTTTGTTTCTTTTTGAATATTATCAAATCTATACGATAATGAAAAAAAAATGATTAGATAATTTTGATTTTGAAAAAAAAACAACCAATTTATTTATTTTGGCATTTTAATTTAGTTTTAATATATAAGTCAATGCTTACCTTCGGTAAAGAAGACATGAGCAGCACGATACAGTGGACGATTTGGATGTTCAAAATCTCTCATTAAAGCACGAACTGATTCCTCGGATGGTGTTATCAAATAAACGGCTACCATAGTTGGTAATGGTTCACGTTTTTTATGAATATCATCAACAACTAATTTCCAATCAATTAAAAATAAAATGCAAATAATGAGAAAAAATAGTTAATTTTTTTTGAACTATTTAAAAAAGTTTTATTTTCTATTTTTTTAATTTTCTTTATAGCTTAAAATGATGGAATTGCTCTTAAAAAAATACCACATCGCATCTGTATGACTGCTAATACCTGCAAGAACTTCGACCTTACTACGTTAAAGGCTTCACACAAAAAAAACTTTTATTTTGCACTTAGTGCAACTGAGCCGAATAAGACTTATTTTATTTTAATTGGTAAAAAAAAACCATTGCTATCCGTAAGATCAGTCAGTGAAAAAATTTATTGAATTTTTTGTTTTGTTCAATTTGATTTTGTTGAAAATTATAAAAGAAAAAATAATTTATTTCCGTTAAAATATTGTTTATTCGAAAAAGTTCGTGGCGTTTTTTGCAGTAAAATAGAGACGCTTAAATGAGCGTTCAAATCAATTATATTTAAACTAAATATTCTCTATTATTATCGACAATGTTTCGCCATTGTTCGGGCAGTGCCATGACGCTATCAGTATATAACGTCTGGTGTTTCTGGTTGAAAAGCTGAATCAAGTGGTTTTCACAGACCCCTCTTGAAGCCTGCTTGGTTTCCTGAAGGGAGTTCCGCAAAGACCGAAGCAAGTGGTAGTCTGAGGGTGGGTGATCTGTCTGGGCTATACGGTGAATATATCAAAACTTCCCAGGCAAACTCTTTTAATTTTAGGCGCCTCACGCAATGTGTGTGTGGTGGAAGACGAAATCCTTCAAATTGATCATTTCCGGCTGTTGTCTCTCAATCACTTGGAACGATTCCATTCCAGATATTCTTGTACTTAACCAATTCTTCATCGCCAGCTATGATTTGCTACAGAAATGGCACAATTTCATTGCGGTTCAGCAGCGTATCGCAGATGTTAATTTGGTCCATCCTGTCTTTCTCAATCAATTTATGGAGCACACAAACATATGAAAATGGTTAAAAACGGTTTGATGATGAATCATTAATTCATACGCTGATAACCGGTCTTGCTCAATTTTTTCGAAAATTTCATCACTTTTTACGGTAATTGGCCTACCAGATTGGTGGCTCATCTTTGACATCAAAATTTCCAGAACGAAAGCGGAGTGAACTATTTGCTTCACCACAAACACAATTTTTTTCATAAGCCTGTAATGCGTCAAAGTGGTTTTGTAAAATATATCGAATTTTCCCGTTTTTCTTGTCCATTTTTGAACTTAAATAACTTTTGATGAAACAAACAGATTTCAATAATATATAAAAGCTTTAATTGACAATTTTGTGCTAACTGACAGCTTTGATTGACTAGTGGTAACTGACAGTTATTTGCTTTTAACACCATCTGTCAGAAAATGCCACGAATTTTTTCGACTAACCAATGTACAGACAATAATAAATGAAGGCATTTCAAATTCAGAAATGAATAAAAAAAACAAAAATTTTGATTAATTAATTACGTGTTATTCCTTCGGCGCTGATATCATGCATTTTACAGCAGGCCGATATCATTCGCATTGCCAGCTTATCCACAACCAAAACTCGCCAATCAATTTTTCCAGATTTTGCATTTGAACCTTCGTCTTTCGCCGTATCCGATGGTTTGTAACGAATCACTTCGTTCATAATTTCTATAATGAAATAAAGGGGGCGAAAAAATAAATATTAGAAAAATTAAACAAATTATGGCGATGGTATCGTCGAATGAAAAAAATTTAAATTTATTAGTGAAGATTGTTTTTCCTTCCGCCTATTTAAAATTAAAAATATTTTTTTTATCTTAACACATTACGGTCCGGGCGATGTTAGCACAAAATCAAAACAGAAATACTTACCGCTTTCGCGAAATAGATTGAAATGAAATTTCGTAGGTGACTTCAAAAGGGTTTATTGCATCGAGATCAGTGGTTTTGAGGTTTGTTTTATAACAAAAAGAGACACTTAATAACAGAAATAATACAATATGAACCGATGATATCCTTGAACTTGATCCTCTATTGTGGTGAAAAATAATTCCTTTTTCTAATTTACATTTTTCTAATCGCGGGATTTTTTTTTAAGTTCATATTTTTCGTGTACATTTTTAATTCAGAAGCGGTTTTTTGTTGTTGCGGTGGTGAGAAGTTACTTTGGCATAAATGACACGAATTTTTTGTGGGGTTTTCCCCTGTAACTTCTGTCAATAATAGCCGACTCAATAGTAGAAAGAAAAACCGCAACGATGTGACTGCGCTCCTGATCAATGAATAAACTAAAATTGTAGAAATATAGACCAAAAACTTGGGTGGACTATGTCGAATCAGGACCTTTCTGTGGCTATCCAAAGAGCGGCCTAGGTCCATTATAGGGCCGTGGGAACGCTGGGGTAACTCCCCGGGCATGAATCAATTTAAAATATGTACTGCCTTTTCTTAAAAAAAGGGGCGGTAGAGGTCCTAAAACACAACAAACCAGACCTCAGAATACTGGCTGAAACGTCGGAGCACCTACTCGAGACCATTGCTTGCAATAGACTTCGGCGTCTTGGTTTGGTATTCCCTGATCCCTACGAGATTTCCAGGCTATCTGACAATATGAGATTGAGGTACGTTAAAAGTTTCAATATTGCTATTATTTTAGTTAGGGTTGTTCACCACAAAAAGCCTCATTGGTCGAAGTGGTTTTGAGACTATGCGCCTCTTGCTACCCTCTTTATATTACTATTATTATTATATCGAATCTCGTTGAGTACAGGAACATTCAATGAGACACTAATAGGCTTAGCTGTCAGTAAAGATGATGATACTGCCTTGCGTTTATAGCTCACGGCTCCCTATAGTACAGAGCTGCGCTGTACGGGACTACTCCACAATGCAAATCACAAATTTGGGTACAATTGACTCCGATAATGGCAATTATTAAGGTCTGTCGCCACTTATGTTCTGGAAATAACAATTATGTTCTGGAAATAACATCATGCAATTCGGTTTCCAGAACCGAATAGGATGATTACAATTTTCGACCATCTTGTGCAATAAATCCGGCCTCACTTCATGTACGTATATTTAGCGTTCAATATTCAATTTTAATGTATCAATAGTTGCTGGTTTATTGACATAGACCAATGCCTACAAATAACCCCACAAGAAGAAGTCAAAAGGCATTTCTTGAAATTATCGACTCGCCAAACTTTTCTCGCAATAAATCGATTGTGGCATGTGCTGTGTGGCACATAACGCCACAAAAGTTTGTTATCATCACTCTGTACCGCTCACCATTGATAGTAACGGCAAAATCTTCCTCATCAAGGACCGATGATGCTACCAAACCAAACGGTTACTTTTTCGGAATGCAAAGGTTCTGCGTGAATATTTTTGCAGATTAGCGTCAGCCCAGTAACTACAATTTGGCTCATTCACCGATCCAAAGAGATGAAAAAATGTGCCTCATCTGAGATGATTTTTTTGGAAAAATTAGCATCATTTTCAAGCTGATAAATTGCAAAATCAGCAAATTATCTTCTGTGATAAGAATTTTTTAAGGATGTCATCCAAAATCCAACCGTAAAATACGCCATATTGTTTTGGCAGACAGTCCCAAATGTTGAGAACGCTTTAAAATCGATAAATTTGGATCTTCATCAATACTTGCCTGAACGGCAGCAATATTCTCGGAACTTCTATCGGATCATTGATTTAATGGCACGCGAACATTGTGTAAAGAAAGATTGCGTTTAAAACTTTCCACAGCTATGGCGACCATAAATTGAAAGAAGAGTTCGATAAGTTGCAATAAAAGAACGATTATTTCATTAAAAAAATTGGATAATTTCGAAGCGTTATTGAAACGTGTATCTTTCCATAAATAAATTGGAAACCTTACTGAATACAACCGACAGGGACAGATGATTTTGACAATTCAAATATGACCACACGATCCATTTGAAAACATATCACCCCTTTTGGAAAACCCCTGAAGACTCGAAATAAAAACTATTTTCATTCGGAATTATTTTCAGTTGAAATTAAAGTTCTTCTACTGTGCCCCCATCTGCATTTGTTAATTTGAAGAACTTGTGTGCATACAGATTGGCGAATGCAAAAGCATGGGTGAAGGAAAGAGCAGAAATTCTGATATAAAGTAAACGAGAAAAATATGAAGAAAATAACAACAACAAAAAACCAAAACTTTTTCAAATGTTTCTTCCCATTTTTCTCGAGTACTTTTCACTAATTTTTTTTTTTTTAATTACCTGCTTTACTCATGCCTTTGTATTTATCAATTAATGACACTCTAAGAAGTGCTCTAAAATATTTGGCCACACCTTAGTTGCATAGTATTAAATACAGATTATTCAAATTTAATTCAATTTAATTAATATGGTTGTTATTCTTGACCATATAACCCAATTAGTTAATTTAAGAAGATTCGTAAAATAACAAAAAAAAAACGGCTTTAAATTTTCAACAGGAGCTGCACTTAAATTAAAGAAGAGTCGAATAGCACAGAAATACTATCATGAATGGATTTATAAGAAAAGTTTTAATAAATAATCGATAATAAGAGCCGTGTTAGCATACTGGACTACCATCCAAAGGGGTCGTGGATACGCTAATTCCAAAGCACCTATTTTCTTTCCAATTCTTCTTTAATTACATTATCCCGATAGGCTTTGTCGCCAAATGATCTTTAGTGTTGTGGCGCTTAGAATACGCATTTACGTAAAATTATAATTTTTTTAAAAAAAACACATTTATGGCAACACTAATTGAGCAACTCGAATGCAAATGCACAGCAATTTTTCCATAACGTTCGTAAAATTTGACAATAAACAAAAGAAAACATTAATTGTTACTTAAATTCTCACATGAAATAATCTTAGATTAAAGAACACCTGGAGAATAATCTTAGGCTTAAAGAAGCCCGTACGTCAGATTTTCGTATATGTACGACGTCTGTTCAAAAAGTATCGCGAATTTTGAATTTCCGCGGGTTACGTATATTCGATTTTCGATTTTTTGTGGCGTTATGTTGGTACTCATGTCTCCCACTTATGCCGACAATTTCGGCCATTTTGAATGTTTAGTTAATTTTTGACAGCTGCTTTGCTTGCACGTGTTTTGGCTCGTCTTCGATTTTTGCCCATTCCAAAAAATGGATCAAAGAATCTATTTCGGGAACAAGAAAAAGTCACAGGGGGCCAGATCTGGGGAATACGGTGGCTGCGGCATTATTAGTGTGTTCTTTTTGGCGTATACGCAATTTTCTGACCGAATTATCTGAAAAGTGGCAAAAAATCGTAACGCTTGCATACTTTTGTGTAGATTTTTTCATGCAGACATGACACCCACCGACATCTATTGTAATAGAAATTTTTAGAATTCCAAGCGCATAATTAATATCCATTTTAACTCACTTATTCCGAAGAAAAATACAATTAAAACACAACAACAAGCAATTTTTTTATTTTTTGTACAATGTTTTGATATGAAATGGAATTGTTTATTAGACGCTTCAAATTTGTAGACTTTCGATGAGTTTTAAAACACGCTATTCTCCATGAAAGTGGTAGCATATCGAAATGCTTGCATACTTTTATTGTTTTTCAAGTTGTTATTTTGACACTTATCGGAAAATTCAAAAGTGAAAGTATGGTTTTTATCTTATTTAAGCAATTTACGACAAACTATATAAATAGTTATATTGTTGATAAAATTTAATAGGTAGTTTTTATTTCAGAAAATGAAGTGCTTTATAGCGGGTTACTGGAAGCTGGGAATTTGTTTCTTTCGGTAAGCTGACATCTTCATTTTTGCTAAAGAAATTAATAAAAATTTAGTTTACGAAGTGCCTAAATGTTTTTTAATGATTTATTTTGTAAAAAAAATTGGTTAAAAAATGAAAAGTTCGTCATTCAATAAACGTAAACAAATGTGATGTTTGACAGTTCAATGTTTACTAGAGAATAGTTCAGTGCCGGCGTACGCGTAAAGTGTGTGTAAGAAAATTTAGGGGCAAGAATTTTTTTAATAGTGCACAAGAAATACTTTAATTTCTGTTAATTTTTAATTAAAAAAACTAAATGTAACATTACAAATTTCCATAAAATAAATGGTTGAGGGAAAAGTAGATTGTGGCAGCAGCATCGGGTATTCCCAGGAATCACGTCACGATATTGTGTACTCGCTCCACTTTCGTAGACCACACACGTACATTAATGTAGGAGAGAGCAGATGCAGATTGGAAAGAAATGCTATCCCTTTCGTATTTGGTATATGGAAGAGTTACACCGTAAGTTTTAATACTACAAAATTAATAATTGCAAAAATAGAACGCATTGAAATCATTTTTGTAGAACGATGAAGGGCAATTATCATCAAAACAGGAAAAGGCTGAAAATGGGCGAAAATTTTTGTATTGTATTTTATTTTGTTTCATTTTAAAAAGGATTTCATGCAGGAGATGCCAAGTAAAGTAAACCAGGTTGTAAGCAATTTTAGTAAATTTATATTTTTACCATATACATATATACTCTTCCACTTTATAATTCTGTTTTTAATAAATAATATATAGTGAAATAAATACAAAATATTTTTAAATAAAAAACTGTGTTTTATTGTAAATTTCCAAAACTACTAATTCCATCAAAAAACATATCCTAAAATATTAAAAAATCGATTTGTTTACACATAAATGACATTACATATGGAAAATGGTTTTAAACGAACCGCCTTAATCGCAAACTGAAGTTTAAAATTGGCCCCCCCACTGATTTACACCGTTTCTGTTCTTTTGCATGCATTTGAGTTCTTATGAATGTTTTGGAGAGAATTTTTGTGTAGAGACCTATCCCAGTTCTTCTATATTGTAGAACTGGGATTAGAATACAATTGAAATGATGAAAAGGCAACTAAAACAGAAAAATTACGTCTTTCCCCTTATGAGAAAAGAAAACGAGAATGACATTGACAGTTGCCCATGAACCAAATTGAACAATGTAACAAGCCGTTTATGTTGTTTGTGTTGCGTTGCAGATTTGACACTTTCAAGCAGCGGCCTGTTTTCTTACCTTGCCCACCACTTGTTACTTGTTTTCATTTTGACCACAATACGCTTTAAATAAAATCTCTATTTTCCAACAATATAAATTCTGTATAATTATTTGCGAATAACCACACACACACAATAGGGGCTCCATTGAATATTTTCTACTTATCAGAGGTTGTGAGGGCCGCTGATTTATCGTCTCCGATAACGGAGTTCACCGCAAAACGGAATAAAAATAGGTAAGGTGATAAGCGCCCAACAAAATTCACACAAATTTCTATGTTAAAGAATGACAAAAACCGCCTTGTTTTCCACAGCAAGTGTTCCGTTTGTATTTCTATTGTTTCCGATATATGGTAGTCAGTCCAATCGATTAGAGGCAATTTACACCATTATCGTTTTACCTATAAATTTGTAGTAATGACAATATTTTCAATAATAAGAGGCAACGGGGGAGAAGTTTCCAAAAATAAAAAAAACATTGCCGCACCAACGAAACCAGTGCATGAGTACACATTCTTATCTAGGCAAACGGTGGGTATTAGTCATTCTCCAACGTTCCGCGATGGCCACAGCAATTAGCGAGACTTTAATTTTTCACTCAATGCACATTCAGAACTGTTTAGCCCCCGGAATATGTGTCATAGCCTGGCGTGACGTCAGTAATTAAATATTTACGACATTTTGCGCAAGAGTCGAACCGATGAAAAATCGATTAATATCAGAACCCTCTCATCCTAAGGGGGCGCACCCTACCCTCAATGACAACACAAGAAAAAAAAAACTCACAAACTTTGACAATAAGCTGCACATCGATTTTTTAACTTTTTTCGATGTAAAAAAAATTCCAACGTTCTTGAACAATAACAAAATGCACTAATAATTGCTGTAAAGGGGGGCGTCGTTCCAGCATTCAATGCAATTCTTCGAAAAGTCCTCTGCCCCACGGACATCATAGAAAAACTGCACAATCCAAACTTCTTCGATTTGATTCTTTAGGATTTAATTGACATTTTATAGCAAAAACAATTAAAAACTCACTTTGACCAACGAGCACTTTTAATGCCATTTTCACTTTCAACAATTTTGACTATTTATATTCTCTTGAATTGGAAAAACAAATTTGAAATTCGATTTTTTATTCTTTTCACAGCAGCTGTTCTGGGCGCAACAAGCGTTTCTTCACACAAAATCGCACAACTCCTTCTGACGATAGATTAGCTCAAGCCAATTGCCTTATATGTGTGCGTGTGTGTATGTGGGTGCGTGTGTGCACTTGTTGGGAATTATTTGTTTTGTTCGAGCCTGATGATCATTTGACAGTACGGTGTAGTACTAGATTAAATGAACCATTGTGTACTGGAAGAGCGATAAATGTCAATATTTGCTTAAGGTAAGAACACAATTCCGTCGATGGAGTTGTGAGTGTCAAAATTTCGAAATATTCTCAATTCAATGGGAATGCACAAAATTCTGATGACAAATGACCACAAATAACGCTTTTTAGCATCAAATAAATAAAATTTACTTAATACGTTTTTCGTTTTCTTTGCAGTACTACCGCATATTTCAGTGTTTTAGAATAATAGTATCAATATATGTCGGGTGATTTCATTGCCGTTTTATTTTCCCCTTAGATTATAGAAAACTGGATAGGACTCTACACAAAAATTATGACCGAATTTTGTTGTCAATACATTCGTAAGAACGTATACACATTCGAAATAACAGAAACAGCAAAATTATGGTAGAATTACAAATTGAATCTTGAAAAATAAACTTAAAAAAGTTACAAATTTTCGTCTAAAATTATAAAATTAATATTGACTCCTGAAAATAAATTTGAAAATATGTAGCAGGAAATGTGGGACTAAAATAAAAAATTCAAATTGAAACCTGAAAAAAGACTTAAAAAATTGTAGCGAAAAATGTTGGTCTAAAATTTAAAATTTAAAATTAAATCCGAAAAAAAAAAATTAGAATTTTGAATTGAATCCTACAATTAAGCTTAATTAATTAAAGAAAAAAATATTGGTCTAAAATTAGAATTTTAAATTGAATCCTGAAAATATACTTAAAAACCTTTGGTCTAAAATTAAAATTGCAAATTGACTCCTGAAAATAATTTTGAAAAATGGTCGCAAAATATTTTGGTCTAAAATAACAAATTCAAATTGAAACCTGAAAAAAGACTTAAAAGATTGTAGCGAAAAATGTTGGTCTAAAATTTCAAATTTCAAATTGAAGCCTGAAAATAAACTTAAAAACTTTTGGTCTAAAATTAAAATTTCAAATTAACTCCTGAAAATAATTTTGAAAAATGTTAGCAATATATTTTGGTCTAAAATAAGAAATTCAAATTGAAACCTGAAAAAAGACATAAACGATTGTAGCGAAAAATGTTGGTCTAAAATTTTAAATTTCAAATTGAATCCTAAAAATATTCTTAAAAACTTTTGGTCTTAAATTAAAATTTTAAATTGACTCCTGAAAATAATTTTGAAAAATTGTCGCAAAATATTTTGGTCCAAAATAAGAAATTCAAATTGAAACCTGAAAAAAGACATAAAAGATTGTAGCGAAAAATGTTCGTGTAAAATTTAAAATTTCAAATTGAATCCTAAAAATATACTTAAAAACCTTTGGTCTAAAATTGAAATTGCAAATTGACTCCTGAAAATAATTTTAAAAAATGTTAGCAATATATTTTGGTCTAAAATAAGAAATTCAAATTGAAACCTGAAAAAAGACATAAAAGATTGTAGCGAAAAATGTTGGTCTAAAATTTTAAATTTCAAATTGAATCCTAAAAATATATCTAAAAACCTTTGGTCTAAAATTAAAATTGCAAATTGACTCCTGAAAATAATTTTGAAAAATGGTCGCAAAATAATTTGGTCTAAAATAAGAAATTCAAATTGAAACCTGAAAAAAGACTTAAAAGATTGTAGCGAAAAATGTTGGTCTAAAATTTTAAATTTCAAATTGAATCCTAAAAATATATCTAAAAACCTTTGGTCTAAAATTAAAATTGCAAATTGACTCCTGAAAATAATTTTGAAAAATGGTCGCAAAATAATTTGGTCTAAAATAAGAAATTCAAATTGAAACCTGAAAAAAGACTTAAAAGATTGTAGCGAAAAATGTTGGTCTAAAATTTTAAATTTCAAATTGAATCCTAAAAATATATCTAAAAACCTTTGGTCTAAAATTAAAATTGCAAATTGACTCCTGAAAATAATTTTGAAAAATGGTCGCAAAATAATTTGGTCTAAAATAAGAAATTCAAATTGAAATTTGAAAAAAGACTTAAAAGATTGTAGCGAAAAATATTGGTCTAAAATTTAAAATTTCAAATTGAAACCTGAAAATATACTTAAAAACTTTTGGTCTAAAATTAAAATTTCAAATTAACTCCTGAAAATAATTTTGAAAAATGTTAGCAATATATTTTGGTAATAAACAACATAATAATTTTGAAAAATGTTAGCAATATATTTTGGTAATAAACAACATAATAATTTTGAAAAATGTTAGCAATATATTTTGGTAATAAACAACATAATAATTTTGAAAAATGTTAGCAATATATTTTGGTAATAAACAACATAATAATTTTGAAAAATGTTAGCAATATATTTTGGTAATAAACAACATAATAATTTTGAAAAATGTTAGCAATATATTTTGGTAATAAACAACATAATAATTTTGAAAAATGTTAGCAATATATTTTGGTCTAAAATAAGAAATTCAAATTGAAACCTGAAAAAAGACATAAACGATTGTAGCGAAAAATGTTGGTCTAAAATTTAAAATTTCAAATTGAATCCTAAAAATATTCTTAAAAACTTTTGGTCTTAAATTAAAATTTCAAATTGACTCCTGAAAATAATTTTGAAAAATTGTCGCAAAATATTTTGGTCTAAAATAACAAATTCAAATTGAAACCTGAAAAAAGACATAAAAGATTGTAGCGAAAAATGTTGGTCTAAAATTTTAAATTTCAAATTGAATCCTAAAAATATACCTAAAAACCTTTGGTCTAAAATTAAAATTGCAAATTGACTCCTGAAAATAATTTTGAAAAATGGTCGCAAAATAATTTGGTCTAAAATAAGAAATTCAAATTGAAACCTAAAAAAAGACTTAAAAGATTGTAGCGAAAAATTTCGGTCTAAAATTAAAATTTCAAATTGCATCCTGAAAATAAATTTGAAAAATGGTACCAATAAATTTTGGTCTAAAATTATAAAATTAATGTTGACTCCTGAAAATAAATTTGAAAAATTGTAGCAGAAAATGTGGGTTTCAAATATGAAATTCTAATTGAATCGTGAAAAATAACTTAAAAAATGTTAGCGAAAAATATTGGTCTAAAATTTAAAATTTCAAATTGAATCCTGAAAATAAGCTTTAATAATTATAGAAAAAAATATTGGTCTAAAATTAGAATTTTTGATTGAATCCTGAAAAAAAACAACATAAAAATAAGGTCATCTGTAAATGATCTACAATAATAAGATACATTTGCAGTGCTGCGTTCTGAGCACATTCAAAAAGGATGTGCTTAGAACGTCGACAATGTGCAACTCTACATCCTTTGAGATTTTGTTTTTAGGTTTTCGAAGAAAGAAGCAAGAAAATTCTTCTTCATCCTCCCTTCGTGCAGGCAAAGCCAACACTCTCCGAAATATTATAAATATTAATTTTTGAAAGTGGGTCATTAAGAGTTAGTAAAATTTCTTATAAATTGTTTTATTTTTGATTCTCTTAATTCTTTTTAGGTCGTGGTATATTTTCCTCTTTGTTTTTTTAAGCAAATCTAACTAAAATAGCTGATTTTAATAATACATGATTTAAATGTATATGAAAAGAGAAACAGAAAACAGTAAATTATTATAATTACTTGAAAAGGAAACGAACAGGAGCGCACAACAAGGTAAAAACAAAGGAAAAATAAATACAGAAAAAAAGGATGAAACTTTTACTAGCAAATATTGTCGACGTTGTCCTGATTTTCGTATTCTGTATTTTTCCCAATTCCTCCCAAATCCAACTCAGTCCATCCGAAAGCAAATTGACTCCACAGTCACCCTCAAACACAAATAACGCCAGAAGAAGTCCAAAAGAAAATTGACTCCTCAGTCACTGCCAAACCCAATTAACCCCTGAAAAAATACAAAGGCAAATTAACGCCCCAGACATTCTCAAACCCTAATCACCCGAGCAAAAAAAATCCTCAAACCCAAATAATTGCTGAAAAGGTTCAAAAGTAAATTGACTCGCCAATTTCTCCCAAACCCACTCAGCTCACAAAAAATTCCAAAGAAAACTTAGTCCCCAGTCATTGCCAAACCCAAATAACCCCTGAAAAAATACAAAGGCAAATTGACGCTCCAGACACTCCTAACCCATAACTCCCAAACCAAAATAACTCCAGAAAAATCTAAAAGCTAATCGACTCGCTAATTCCTCCCAAATCCCACTCAGTCCACAAAAAATCCCAAAGCAAATTGATGCTCCAGTCACCCTCAAACCCAAATCATAGCAGAAAAAATCCAAAAGCAAATAAAATTACGACGCAAATGGCATTCCGTTTATACATGCGCCAAGGTAATTAATATTATATGTGACACGTGCCGAGACTGACGTGGAAATCAACTTAGGTCATTGACCCCCGAAAGACCCGTGAATATGTCAGCGTTTTCTTCGCCTGCATACGAATCCTTTCAGATTCACATTTCCATCATTTCGTCACCGACCTTAACTTTTTTTTGTGATCTCTCGGGTATGATACTCGTACCAGCAAAGTTTTTGTTTTATTTTGTTCTGAAATTTTAGGTGAGACTTTGCCATAATGCATAGTTAAAATTATAATTAGTTTCGTTTCATACCAATAGAACATCTATGCTGCTTTTTCGCTTCAATTTGTTGTTGTTACAAAAGTTTACTCTTTGTTTTTCCTCTGCACGTGAGAAATGTAAACGCAGGTTATGCGTTCCATACACTTTGAAAAACGTTCGTAAGTGTGATTAGATTTGTGGTCAAGTGTTTGGTAAAACGATTTAATGGAGGGCGAAACAGAAAAAAAAAACAAATTTGCCTTCAATCCTTTTAAGCGTTTCGATAACGTTCGTCAGTCATCCATTAATTGAGCATGCTGGGAAGCATCGATGCACAAACATGTGGAATTTATTTATACATAAATTCACACGCAACTCAAAAAGATTTGCTTGTTTGTATGTAAGATCTCTGAGACAAGAGCCAGAGACAATTTTGTAGCATCACAACCATGACACCATTTGACGACATCACGTTGCTTCTGGGTTGGCATTGCTAGCTTCCTTACTGAAACTGGTCGGTAGTTAGTTGGAAAGAGCAATTCGATGTTATTAAATTTTGTGGAGAAAATTAGATTGATTAAAAAAATTAAAAAGGGTTAGAAAATGGGATGGTTGGACCTAGGAGCACCCCACAATGGAAGGAGTTCTATTCAAAACGAAAATTCTAGATTAAGCGGCTTTTATTTAAAATGAGACACAGTAAGTTGAACTCCATAGGAGGTTTGTTTTCTTGACCAGAATTTCGGAAAGGTTGTTGAGTAGACTGGCTTTGCAATGTTCGGACAATGTGTTGATCAAGTCTGCTTGTCTACGCATGACTGGTGATTTTAGATGCCATTTTGTTTGTAATCACAGCGATCATCGAATGAATATTATCCCCAACAAATAAGCAGTTTCTTGACGAGAGGGCTTTATTCAATAGCCAATAAGTTGCACTTTCTACGGATCGGTATAGTTCCCTCAATCACAATGACAGCGCACACTAGGAAAACGGTTTATGCTGTGTAAGCGAAAAGGCTATCAGTTAATTTTAGCAAATAAAGAAGTCACAATCAAATTATTTAAAATATCAACTCAACATTATCTCTTCCGTGAAGTAAGTATTAATAAATGTCAGTTTAAAAACCAATCGCGAAACGTTAAAGCTTATGAGTCTAGAGATTGGGCATCAGATCTCAAATTCTCATATTTAACATTTATAATTAATATTGATTTAAATAGTGAATAAAGTATTACTAGTTCTGTTTAAAAAGTATCGCCAATTTGGTATTTTTTTAAAAATTATTTATTTATTCATGAATATCTATTTTGTCCCCTTCAAAGTAATCCTCAGCACTTGTGCCAACGTTTTTTCCAATCCTCGAAGCACTTCAAAAAGTTTTTTTTTTGTGATCTTGTTCAGCTCCTCCTTCTATGCCGTCTTTATCTCCTCAATCGTAGCATAGCGTCATGCTTTCATTGGGCTCTTCAATTTCGGGAACAAGAAAAAGTCACAGGGGGTCAGATCTGGGGAATACGGTGGCTGCGGCATTATTAGCGTGTTGTTTTTGGTCAAAAATGGCCAAGAACAATTTTTGTTCTTCCACAAATGCGGGCGTTTCTGGCGGCTTGCTTTGAGCAACTTGCGCATAACTTGCAGGTAATATTCCTTATTGACCGTTCTACCCTGTGGCAAGAACTCATGATGCACCACGCCCTTGCAATCGAAGAAAACTGTAAGCAAAACCTTTACATTCGACCGATTTTGGCACGTTTTTTTCGGTCTTGGCTCGTGCGGCAGTTTCCATTGGGATGATTGAGCTTTGGTTTCCATCTCATAACCATAAACCCATGATTCGTCACCAGTTATGACCCTCTGTAGTAAATTTGAGTCGTAGCGGACAGAGTCCAATAGCTTCTTAGCAATGTTAATGCGATGCCGTTTTTGGCCAAAAAATGGGCAAAAATCGAAGACGAGCTAAAACACGTGCAAGCAAAGCAGCTGTCAAAAATTAACTGAACATTCAAAATGGCCGAACTTGTCGACATAAGTGCGTCTTATTTTATAAATTAAGTAAATTAAAATAATCCAATGCAATTCGACGTTTCTATTGTTTAACAAATTGAGACGGATCACATTGAGCAACGAATCATTTGACGATCCACTAATTGCTTCGAGGGCAGACAGGCTATCAGAAAATTCAGTTCTAATTTTTGAGGTTGATTCATGAAAAGGGAAATGATGATAGCAAAAGACCATTAGAACTGAATTGCACGAGTTCATCCAGCAATTTAAGGAAAAATTTCCTCTAGCTAGGATAGGATCGGTGTTTGACTTATTGTCCCCGCTAAGTGACATATGGTAGACACCCTAAACTTAGATCATGTTACTTAATAATAATTTGTATTCGAAACATCCTTTTCGATTTATTTAAGTTTGTTTTTATTTATAAATTGGTATTCCATTTATAGATTTCTTCTCTTTTCATTTATTTGCCTTTTTTATTTTATTTTTGTAATTTCTGTCTTTGTTAAACAAATTTTTAATTTGTTATATTTAAAAAAGAAAAACCAACAATTTTTTGTACATTTTCTAACTAATATCATATTTTCTTCTTTTCTTTTGTATTATATAATAATTTTTATATCCAATTAAAAGAATAATAATAATAATAATAATTTGAAGAAAAAAAAATAATAAAGAGAATAAAAACAAAAAAAAAGACAAAAGGGTGGAAACATTTTTTTCTTGTATAAAAATAAAGTAATTATTTTAATTAAATTTCTTTTTCCATTATTTTCCCTGATTATTTTCTATACTATAATAATTTTCTTAATTTTCAATACATTCTATTTTAATTGTTATCATCTTTATGACAATCGTTTCAATAAATTAGCTTTTCTTTTATTTAATAGTATAGCAGTTATAATCACTAATATTAATAATAATAAATTATAGGAAATATAATAAAATATCTTATATTCTAATTATATGTAAACATAAAAAAATATCATATATAATATAATAACAAGTGGGAGAAAAATACTATTGACATTTTCTTGTTTTTCCTTATAAATTCAAAGTTTATTAATAATATTATTTTAACTATTAAATAACATTAAAAAATTTCTATTTTTCCTTTTTTTGGTTTTTTCATAATTTTTTTTATATTAACTTAAAATTTTTCTATTCGTTCTTTTCTCTTCTTTTTTTTCTATAAGCATCCTTTTTATAGATACTTCTTATAAGAAAAATATTTTTTTTTATCATAATTTTTTTTTTTATAATTATTTACAATCTATATGTGTAGATTTAATTAAACTAATTATTTGTAAATAAGTTGGTTTTTAAACAAAAAAAAATTATT
Source organism: Atherix ibis (assembly GCA_958298945.1). Classification (NCBI taxonomy): domain Eukaryota; kingdom Metazoa; phylum Arthropoda; class Insecta; order Diptera; family Athericidae; genus Atherix; species Atherix ibis. Next base: position 23,329,735 of record OY282610.1, on the reverse strand, counting down.
TGACCAAAGGATACTTTTTTTTTAATTTATGATAATTCAATAACAATGAAAGAATTTTATAGTAAAATAAAAACGAACAATTTATACATCATCAAATATTTAGTATTTTTAACTATTTTTTCTCCCTGTTGTTTTTGCGATTTTTTTTTTAATAATAAATTCATTCTTTTTTTTTATATATTTCTATTCATATAAATCTATTTAATTAAAAAGAAAAGTATATATAAAATTTTTACAATTTTTTTAAATGTTTTATTGTATTTTCAATTAAATAATTTAACCAAAATGCTTACAAAGAAAATACAAATCAAAATGGAAGTAAATAAAACATTTTAAATTTATGTTAACGAACTTAATTAAATTTCGGTGACGTTGACCATAGAGACGATGATGGTATTGATCGTGGTGAGTAGATGAAAGTATTTTATTAACTTGTGAGCAATTTATTGCGACGAAATTTAACGAAACTTGACGAATGTTGACCTTGACGACTCTTCCATTCCGACTTAGTAATGTGATCGATCGTTGTTTATATTTCCATAGTAGGGTCGATCCGGTAACTTTGGAAGCGGACGGCTAAAAAATATTTTTTTTTTTTTAAATAGAATAGAAAAAAGAAAAAATTTTTTTTCTCGATTAGTTTTATGGCAACTTATTATTTTAATTTTTTTTTTTTTAATTTAAATTTAAGTGCAAGTATTTATTAACTAAAGAGTATATATATACTCGTATATGAATCGATATATGTGCATATGGACATGGATATGTATACTTTGATACATTGATGGGTAAACGTACAGTCTAGGCCAAAGTGCTGAGCATGATGTTAATTGTCAGATTTAGTTTTCGATTTATTTCTAAAATGAAAAAGTTTTTTTAAAATTTGGAGAAAATTTATTTGGGAATAATTTTTTTTTTGTAAGATCATCTTTACTAAGATTTGGATTGAAAGGTAAATTTTTAGGTGTCGCGGATGACTGCAAAGCATTTCCACTATTTTACTAGCTAAATTCGAATTAAACTTGCTGCAGTAAGTGTGGACACATTTCTGCTGATTAGAACAAATTCTTGAATATTAATAATTTTTCTATTTTCTTGGTTAATTTTTAATCATTAGATTTTGCTGATCAGCAACAATTCTTGAATATTCATAAATTTTCACATTTTTTTATTTTTCTTTCATTATTTTATTTTGCTGATCAGCAACAGTTCTTGAATATTCATAAATTTTCCATTTTTCTGTTGTATTTTTAATTTGTCAATTCTGCTGATCAGTAATTGTTTTTGAATATTTATAATTTTTCCATTTTTTTAATTGTTTTTTCATTATTTGATTTTGCTGATCAGCAACAGTTCTTGAATATTCATAAATTTTCCATTTTTCTGTTTAATTTTTAATTATTTGATTCTGCTGATCAGTAATTATGATTTAATAGTTATTGTATTTTCCATTTTTTTTATTCTTTTTTAATTATTTTATTTTGCTGATCAGCAATAGTTCTTAACTATTCATAAATTTTCAATTTTTTAAATTAATTGATTTTGCTGATCAGCAACAATTCTTGAATATTCATAAATTTTCATATTTTTTTATTCTTCTTTCATTATTTCATTTTGCTGATCAGCAACAGTTCTTAAATATTCATAAATTTTCCATTTTTCTGTTTAATTTTTAATTATTTGATTCTGCTGATCAGTAATTATGATTTAATAGTTATTGTATTTTCCATTTTTTTATTCTTTTTTAATTATTTTATTTTGCTGATCAGCAATAGTTCTTAACTATTCATAAATTTTCAATTTTTTAAATTAATTGATTTTGCTGATCAGCAACAATTCTTGAATATTCATAAATTTTCATATTTTTTTATTCTTCTTTCATTATTTCATTTTGCTGATCAGCAACAGTTCTTAAATATTCATAAATTTTCCATTTTTCTGTTTAATTTTTAATTATTTGATTCTGCTGATCAGTAATTATGATTGAATAGTTATTTTTCCATTTTTTTATTCTTTTTTAATTGTTTGATTTTGCTGATCAGCAACAGTTCTTGAATATTCATAAATTTTCTTTTTTTTTGTTCTTTTTTAATTGTTTGATTTTGCTGATCAGCAACAGTTCTTAAATAGTCATAAATTTTCCATTTTTTTATTCTTTTTTAATTGTTTGATTTTGCTGATCAGCAACAGTTCTTAAATATTTATGATTTTTCCATTTTTTTTGTTCTTTTTTAATTATTTGATTTTGCTGATCAGCAACAGTTTTTTTATATTAATAATTTTTCCGTTTTTCTGTTGTATTTTTAATTTGTCAATTCTGCTGATCAGTAATTGTTTTTGAATATTCATGATTTTGCCATTTTTTTAATTGTTTTTTCATTATTTGATTTTGCTGATCGGCAATAGTTCTTAACTATTCATAAATTTTCTATTTTTTTAATTATTTGATTTTGCTGATCAGCAAAAGTTCTTCAATATTCATAAATTTTCAATTTTTTTAATTATTTAATTCTGCTTTTCTATATTTTTTCCAACTTGAATTTATTTTAGGCATCACGACCATGATCAGCTACTTAATATAAATCACATGAAAATGGATGTACTACTGTTATTGACACACGAAAAGCAGTAAGCTTTCTCCAAGCCCAGGATACTTACAACAAAGCTAAAAGAGGAAAAAATTGAGCAAAAATATGTTTCACCTGCAACAAAATTATTACTTTTTTATTGAAATATTTTGCTAAATCGTATAATTATATTTTTATTTAATTTGATACTTAAAAAAATACTTAAAAAATACATCACCATTTTTATAGTGATTAAATACTCAATACACTTTTGGCCTCTACTGTAATTAGTACGTACACAATGTTATATGCGAAAATATGAAAAATGTAAATGATTCTTGTCGTTTTTAAAATTATTTTATTTTTTGTCAATGGAAAATTTGTTTTTTTAGGGGTAAAAGTCATGCAATGTAGATAATAATATTTTATGGGGAAAGATCTTTAATTTCATGCAATTGAATGGAATTTTTTTAAACAATTACTATTTTTATTACAATGTTTTGTTTTTGTTTTTATTCTGTTAGTAATTTTTGTCTTTGTTATTGTACATTAATGTTAACATTAATTACTATAAACACATTTATTGTAAGCTACAAACACATTTATGAAAAAAAAAACAATTAAAACAAGGATTTCTATTCGTTATTTTGAATGTAAAATCATAATGTAAAATTGTAATTCCTCAAAAAATACAAAAGGCGGTATCGCCTATGTTAGGCTTTCTGATTTTTTAAATTTAATTTTGATGATTTTTCGAAACAATCAAATGATTTCCAACTAAAATATTTTCCTGTTATTGTTTTTATTTTGGGATAAGTTTCCAACTTTCACAATTTTTTTTATACGAATTTTCTTATTGTTTCAGTTTTAAATTAAAGGATCTTCCGGGTTCAAGCAAAACTTAATTTAATATTTATTAAAGATAAGCATTTTCGAACTAAGCTGATTTTTCTGGATTTTTTCTTGATTTGGGATAAATTGCAACTATTTTCATTATTTTTTTAAAATTATTTAAGCCCATCTTTCGTTTGAATATTTTTTTTCAGTTTTTATTAAAATGAATTTCGAAATAAAGAAATCATCTTTTCCAAATAAAGAGATTTTTCTCTAAAATATTTCAGCCTGTTTATTTTCTGTTTAAAAAAATGTTTACTCAATTTTTTCTTTTAATTTTGGTATTTGAATTGTGATTTTTTTTCTCGAAATGAGAGAATGACTTTCAACTCAAGAGTTTTCTATGCTTTTGTTTTCTTTTAAAATAAAATTCCAATTAAAAAAAAATGCTAATTTTCTTCTTGTTTCACTTTTAACATTTGTATCTGGTAATTTTTCGAAATAAAAATTCACTTTTCGAAATTGAGGAATTTTCCAGTTGGTTTTTTTTATCGTATTAAATTAAGTGCTTTTATTTTTCGTTAAAATTTGTTCAAGCAGCTCTTATTTTTTCGTACCGTTTTTTTCAATTTTCAGACACAAATTTCGAAAATTTTTCGAAATAAATTAAATTTTGTTAAATGGCTTTTATTTGTTTTTTATTTTAAACGAAATTTTTATTGTTCGTGTTTGGTAATTTTTCGAAATGAGAATTCATTTAATAAGAATTTTCGAAATTGGGTGATTTTTGAATTTTTTGGTCAGAAAACCGTCTGAATTTCGACGGCTTTTCGTAATAAGGAAATGATCTTTCGAAATTAAAAGTTTTGCTCTAATTTTTTTCGGACTAAGTTATAATTTTATTCTCTTGAACAATTTGAAACTCATTTTCAATTTCGTATTTTTTGTTTCAGATTTTAAACCGAATTTCGACAGTTTTTCGTAGTAAAAAAGTGATTTTTCGAAATTAAAAGTTTTTCTCTAATCTTTTTCGGACTAAGTTTATAATTTTATTTTTTTGAACAATTTCAAACCCATTTTCAGTTTTTATATAAATTTTTTAAATGTTTATTAAAACGAATTTCGAAATTTTTTCGTAATAAAGAAATAATCTTTCGAAATTAAAAGTTTTTCTCGAATTTTGTTCGGATTAAGTTTATAATTTTATTCTTTTGAACAATTTCAAACCCATTTTCAGTTTTATATTTTTTGTTTCAGAATTTAAACCGAATTTCGACAATTTTTCGTAATAAAGAAATGATCTTTCGAACTAAAAAGTTTTTTTTTTTAATTTTTTTTCGGAGTAAGTTTATAATTTTATTCTCTTGAACAAGTTGAAATCCATTTTCAGTTTTGAATTTTTTGTTTCAGATTTTAAGCCGAATTTCGACAGTTTTTCGTAATAAAGAAATGATCTTTCGAAATTAAAAGTTCTTCTCGAATTTTTTTCGGATTAAGTTTATAATTTTATTCTTTTGAATAATTTGAAACCTATTTTCAATTTTGTATTTTTTGTTTCGGATTTTAAACCGGATTTCGACAGTTTTTCGAAATAAAGAAATGATCTTTCGAACTTAAAAGTTTTCTATTCTAGAGAGTTACCAACATTTAGTAAAAATATTTTTTTTTGTATTTAGAAATGATTTTCTTGGACTTTTCTTTTTTAAATTATTAAATTACATAAAAAGACTATATTTTTGTTAAAACCAAAATTTAAATATACTTAAACAGGATAATTATATTTTATAGGAAAATATTTAACCCCAAATTATTTGATCATATTTAAAAGAAAATGTTATGCTTTTTTTCTTCATAATAAATTTTTCTTTTTTGAATTAATTATCGTAGCAGCAAAAGCAGAAAATAAATCTGTTAACAAAACTACTATTATATTCAGCAAAAGCAAACTTTTCAATTAGCTTTTATTTAAGATACAATTTAAAATTTTAAACTTAGCATTAAAGCGATAAATTTTCCTCATGCACTAATTGATAACAAATTTAAACTCTATTTAAAAATATATTCACAATAAACTAAAAAATAAAATACTTTTTAATAATAAGCTTATTAAATATACGAGAGGCTAGGCAGTTGATTAGGCTTTTTATAATTTTAATATCAAATTAAACGAATTACGTATTTTTTAATAATAATAATAATAAATTATGTATTGTATTGTAATATGATAACTGTTGAATAAAATTCTATAATATCAATAAATAAGCACAAATTATGTAAAAATTTACACATATTCGAGATTTTTGAAAATTTATAACTCTTCTTTCTCTTTAATAAAAAAATTAGGAAATTACAGTAACAATTCTCGTGCAATTTGAAAAACACCATAAAATAATTTTTGAAAAAAAAAACAACATTTTAATCACTTAACAAATACCAGCGATAAATATTAAAATGTAATTGACTATAAAATTATCCTAAAAAGTGCTTTTTCTTTTCCAAAATTTTTTTTGGAAATTGTTTTTAAAATACTTGCGGTTCTCCCAATTTCAGCTAAACGTACCTAAATGAAAATAATTAAATCTCGGAATATTATTATTGTACAAAAAAGAAATATTTTCTTTGTCATACTAAATACTTTAAATAAAATGTTTACATTGAGTTCTGATGGTTTAAAATTAAAATTTATGTAATAAACTGTAAAAAAATAATTTTAGAATATAAACACTGTAAATGGAATCACTGCTGCAGTATTCATGAAGATGCACCAACCCATCAAAAACCTTGTCTATAATCACAGCTAACTTCATGTCGAAGCCACAGAGTGATTAGATGTTTTTTCCATCGAAGAAATTCAATATTTTGCAAACTGTCACTCGTTGTTTTTGTTAATCACTTTAACAACTTTTAGTAATCACAAATCTTATTGTCAGCTTTAATTACAACCATTTATCGATTTACATTATTTACTAATTATAGTTTTAATTTTTTTTTTATTACTAAATGCAGTCGTTTTTCAATGATGATTAGTTAAATTCAAATCGAAAATAGAAAATATTCTCAATTTAAAATTAGGCGCATACTAATTTAATTTGGACACACAACAATAATAAATGGTTTGTTTTATGAAAATAGATAACAATTTAAATCATAGAAAATATCGCAATTCCCTAGGGAATTTGTGTAGTCGAAAAAAAAAATAATAATAATTACAATTGATAGTAGATAATGGTCAGTATGGAAATTCGCAAGGGAATTAATTAATCAATATTGAATAGAAAATAATTTATTGAAATGATAAAAATAAGTTTTTATTTTATATTTTAAAAGATGCCTTAAATAGAGAGTAACTTTTGTGGCTACAATTTGGGAAGTTTTTTAAGTGGCATTTTTGAAAACTAGTTGGTAAGAAAGGAGTGAAATTTTTTAACAATACCCTTAAAATTTAGAAAGAAAGCGTAGTTATTAATGAGTTACTATAATTTTGCTATTATAAAAGAAAAATATTAGTTACTATAATTTTGCATTTTCGAAAACTGGTCCCAATTTCGAAAAAGTGGATGTAATTTTATAAGTGGCAGGATTTTTAAAAGATGGCAAAATTTTGGAATATAGCATTTTTGAAAAGTGGCTTCAATTTCAAAAAGTCATTTTCGAAAAGTGGCTATAAGTTTGGGATATGACAGCATTCTGTAAAATGTTCCAAACTTTTCGAAAAAGGAAGTATTTTCGAAAAGAGGGTACAATTTTCGAATAAAGAACTATTTCGGAAAAAGGGCTTGAATTTTGGGAAGTCATTTTTCAAAAGTAACAGCAATTTTGGGAAAAAGTGGCTATAAGTTTGGGATATGGAAGCATTTTGTAAAATGTCAAAAATTTTCGAAAATGGTAGTATTTTTGAAAAGAGGGTACAATTTTCGAATAAAGAACCATTTCGAAAAAGGGGCTTGAATTTTTCAAAAGTAACACCAATTTAAGAAAAGAGTCATTTTCGAAAAGTGGCTTTAATTGCAGAAAAGTGCCGTCTCAATATTAGAAAATGAGTCATTTTTCAAAAGTAACTGCAATTTTGGAAAGTCGTTTTTTAAAAGTAACAGCAATTTTCGGAAAAGAGTCATTTTCGAAAAGTGGCTATAATTTAAGAGAATGGCGGATTTTTTGAAAAGCGAGTACAATTTAGATGATGGTTTTTTTTGTATTGGGAAATTGGGAGTATTCTGTGAAAGTGACTGCAATTTTGGAAAAAGCCGGGCATTTAAGAAAAAATAACTATACTTTTGGTGATGGTACCTTATTTGAATTTAAAATAAAAACTTTTTTGTATTGAAAAAAATAATCGGTTTCCAATCAAAACGAAATTATTTATCAATGCATTCCCAAAAAAAAAAACATCAACAAACAATAACAAGAAAATGTTTTTTTTTTTAAATTTTATGCCGCTTCACAACACGCTTGTATTTCTGCTTGTGTTCCTGCTTGTTTTCTTCCTTGCTACCGTGCTGGCTGCGATACTAAAAATGTCATCAATGCTAGCTGCGCTGCTTGTTTTCAAGCTGGATTTCAGAATTAGAACCGGTTCTTTTTTCGTGCTTGTTTTGCCACTTATTTTGACGAGAACCAATGAAAAAACATTATCTTATCGCATGGACTCCATAAGCATTGTAGAAATGAACATAATATCTGCATCTAAGTGTATTTTTTGTTCCGGAATATATGAACTTCAAGCACCTGAAAGTTCCGAAATATATTAAAAGGATAATCGAAGACTATCTTTTTGATAGAATGCTGATATTGCGACACTGAAAGTGGGATGAAAACATACAGCATCAGTGGGGGAGTCCATCAGAGTTCGGTCCTTGGCCTATTTTTATGGAATATAATGTATGACGCGCTCCTAAAACTTTGGTTGGATTTGCAGATAGCATTGCAATCATCGCTATCGGTAAATCGACATATGGTTCATTACAAACATCGCGATCACCAGTCGACATATGGTTCAATTCGCATCATCAGGCACTGGCTATCATGTGTGGACCTGGAACTTACTGATCAGAAACTTGCTACGATACCTGGGAGTTCAGATACACGGCAGGATGACCTTTGGCGAACATTTGAGAATCGCTGCAGAAAAGGCAAGTCTTAGCATGGATCATGGCTAACCATGGAGGACCCAGCCAGAGCCGACCCAGGCTCCTAACCATAGTTACCAGTTCTATGATATTCTACGCAACCCCTATCTGGACGGAAGCTATGATGACGGAAACGTACAAGCGTCATGTGACGGTGGTATACGTCAAAGCGCACTTCGAGTTACGAGAGCAATCCGTAGAGTCTCGTATTACGCTCTCTGTGTTATCGCTAACTTGCTGTCAATCGTGATTTTGGCTGATGAAAAAGCAGAATATATCATCGACAACTAGAGAGAAATGTAAACCATAGAATCACCGTCAGCAGGAAAGAAAGTATGGAGACAGTGGCGCGATGGCAGCAACACTGGGATTTATCGATTCAAGGAAGAATCATCTGATTCCTGACATAGGGCCCAATTTCTGATAGGGCATGGATGCTTCAGGGCATATTTTTAATGCTTTCGGGTGGAAGATGATGCTCTACATGCCCTAACTGTCGATGATGCAGTACATGCCTTCTTTCATTGTCCACGCTTTAGCGGAAAAAGAAAGTGGAGAAAATAATCGATGAATAGCTGCCCGAGAAGCGCTTTATGACATATATGCTATCATCGCAAACATGCTGAATACGCATCCAAAGTGATAAAGAAACTCCGTCAGAAAGCATTTCCTTTTTAATTATTTGATTTTGCTGATCAGCAATTGTTCTTGAATATTAATAATTTTTCCATTTCTTTTTATTCTTTTTTAATTATTTGATTTTACTGATCAGCAACAGTTCTTGAATATTATTACAATAATTTTTCCATTTTTCTGATTAATATGTAATTATTTGATTTTGCTGATCAGTAATTGTTATTCAACATTAATAATTTTTCCATTTCTTTTTGTTCTTTTTTAATTATTTAATTTTGCTGATCAGCAACCGTTCCTGAATATTATTTATTTTTCAATTTCTCTTTATTCTTTTTGATTAGTTGATTTTGCTGATCAGCAATAGTTTTTGAATATTATTTATCTTTCCATTCATTTTTATTCTTTTTTAATTATTTAATTTTGCTGATCAGCAACAGTTCTTGAATATTATTACAATAATGTTTCCATTTTTCTGATTAATTTGTAATAATTTGATTTTGCTGATCAGTAATTGTTCTTCAACATTAATAATTTTTCCATTTCTTTTGGTTCTTTTTTAATTATTTAATTTTGCTGATCAGCAACAGTTCTTGCAAAATAATAATTTTTCTATTTTTTTGATTAATTTGTAATCATTTGAATTTGCTGATCAGCAACAGTTCTTGAATATTATTTATTTTTCAATTTCTTTTTATTCTTTTTCAATTATTTATTTTTGCTGATCAGCAATTGTTCTTAAATATTTATAGTTTTTCGATTTTTTTTTGTTAATTTGTGATAATATGATTTTGCTGATCAGTAATTGTTCTTCAGCATTAATAATTTTTTCATTTTTTTTATTCTTTTCTAATTATTTGGTTTTGCTGATCAGTAATCGTTTTTATATATTTAAATTTTTTTCCATTTTCTTGACAATAGATATCCTTTCAAGCATGCTCGGGTGCGGTAACTGTATATGCATTGCGAGTGATAAAGAAGCTCCACTAGGAAGAAAGAATGAGAAAAAGTCTACTCCCCATGAAATAATAAGAGCAGAAAATGTAGGTGTGTAAAAATCCGACACATTGTAGTGATCAGCAGCATCTTTCCAAGATTTCCCACTACGCAGGTAAAAAAAAAATCAAGCGCCACAGTCAGCTGGAAAACAAGCAGCAAACCCAGCAGACAAACAAGCACGATAACAAGCATTCGATTCAAATTTCTTTTAGAGAAAAGTATGCAGAGGGCAGCATTCGATTCAAATTTCTTTTAGATTTCATAATTTACAAAATGGAAACTCGTGAAATCATAGAAAATTATAATAAATCACAAGCTACAAAGAAAGCAAAGAAATAGACCAAGGACTTATTTTTCACCACTATTTAACCCTACCGTTATACCATTTTTTAATTATTCCATTATAATTTGAAATTGATCAAAAATACAGAAAAATCATTTTTAATTGAATATTTATAATAGTAACAAAATCAGACAAAATAATAAATGATCATATGAGTATTAAAAAAAAAAGTACTATTAACTAAATAGCGATAATAAAATAATTATTCTTATTCATAAATTCATATTTAACATATAGGAAAAATTAAGAGTAATTAATTTTTAACAATTTTATAATAATAATAATAATAATAGAAATTATAGTGGAATCAAAGACATTCATTAATATATATTTTTTTTTAAATATTTTATTCAATTTGATTTTTCTTCTTTTTCAATTTTTTATATACTTGACGTATATTTTGGTGATTTTCTTTTTATATTTATTTATATATATATATTTATTTATTTGTTGTTTTTTTTTTTTTAGTGCATGAACGTGTGTTTGTATAATTTTTTTAAGTATCTGAGTTCTGTTCTTAATTTGCTGGAATATTTTCTTATGCAGTTTCACTTTTAGTGGTGGTTTATTTTTATTTTCTTTTAAAAAATAATTTCAATTTTTTTTTTTTGCAGATTTCAGTAAACTTTGTTTGTCTTTTTTCTTATTACTCCTATTTTTGGTTATGTCAAGGGTGTGTGTCATTGTATTCAACATTTATTATGTATAATTTCCAAAATATTCAATATCAACTCTTTTCTTCTTCTTGTTTTTTTTTTTTGTTACTTACTTCTCTGAAAACGTTTTCATTTAAATTCAAATTTTCCATTTTCACAAAGTTGGGAAAATTTCGTTTTCTTTCTTATATTTTACAGTTGCATGACGTCTAATATTTAAGAGAATGTGTGCGCATATTTATTTAGATTTGTGTAAATACATTTTATATTCATATATACATACATAAGCATAGAAATTATTTAATAGTTCCTATTAAGTAAAATTCTTTTAATTACGGAATGAGTTGATTTTTTATTAATTTTGACTTTTCACAAAAAATTTCTTATATGAAAAAATCGGTTTTTTTTGTTCTTTTGTTTTCATTTATTTTTAAATTTTTTGTAAATTGTTCACAAATGTTTAGGGTTTTTTGTTGTTGCTAACTTTCAGATAATCTCTCAAAACACAAATGGTATGATGAATTTTTTTTGTTGTTGACAGCTGTCAAGTATAAAGTAGAATAATTTTAGTCATGAAGTCATTACCAGCAGAACAATGTATTTTAATTGTTCAAAATTACTAGGCGAAAATGGACGTTCTGAGAAAAATGACATTTCACAAAATTCGTCTTTAGCGTCGAAACATATTTTCACATTGGGGTGCGAAAAACCTCATGAAAAATCGATGCATCGTTAAAAAAAAGGTGACTGTTCGGTGCGGTTCCCCATACAGAGGGCTTTTTCTGGGAGAATGATCTATAAGGACTACGCCAGAAGCGCCTACGAGTATTAGTACACCCGCGTCATGAGCTGGCCCAGCAGAGTCTACCTGCTAATCACAAGGAGGTTTCTTCTGGGATAATGATCTACAAGAAGTGCCTAGGGGTATGGCATACCCACGACCTTAACTGGCCAAGCAGTGCCGAAGGAATTTACAAGGGTTCTAATGTAGCTCTTACCGGGTGTCTTTAATGATACAATTCGGTACCACGGGGGTCGGAAGCCCCACGGTGGGTCGTCTGCTGTGCCCGATTAACTGTGAGGGGGCTTTGACTGACACGTGGTGGCCGTCGTTTAATACCTACATCGCGGATACAGTCTTGTGGCTGGAGGTAGGGATTGGTAGGAAATGATTGGGTTGGTAGGAAATGACCTGAACTACTTGGATTTAGTCAGCTAAGCCTGCGAAATCTATTATAGACAAGTCTGTGAGCGCTTTGATTGGGCGTATCTCAATCCCGATGGTCGTACGCAACCCATGGTATTATGTCTAACGACCGATATGCCACATTAAAAAAATTACATTAATTAAAGTTTGGTGCAGTTTATGGGCTGGACTGGTGGAATTATTGGGGACCGTTCTTTACACCATTACAGTGAATTCTGAACGATATCGTGACATGTTACCGAACTTTTTGTGAGCTAAAATTGAATAAATTAAATGTGACTGAGCGCTACAAGTCGCCACACAACACGTCAAAACATCGGTTTTTTGCGCATTAAATTTGGTGATGTGAATTTGACGCAAATGCCAATTATCCAAGAACAATTCAAAACCTAAGAACAACATACGACAAGAAATTGCAGCCATTTTATTGGCAAAAGCCATTGAAAATTTCAACTTTCGGGTGGAGACTTTGCAAATCAAGTCGTGATAGTCATATGAAAGACATAAATGTGTGCTGATGTTTTATGATTAGTATTTTAATAGTTTGTGTTGTTGTTCTTTTTTAAGGTAATTTTTTAGAGGCCTGCCAATAGGCACGCTCGACCATCGTAAACTGCACGATTCAACAATGCGTCAAGATAGACCCTCATACCATATCAATTCCAGGTCGTTCATAAGAATTGGTCCTTTCCGTGTCGACTTCAACTATGCGAATATTGCGTATAGACTTAGGTCTACATCCATGTAAGATTAAATTGACTTAAGATCTTGAATATTATGTAGATGCAGACCCCTTCTTGGTTAGTTATATGGACCGGTTAGAGGTGTTTAGATTTTGTAGAGCATGTTAGTTTGTTTTAAGAAATTAAAAAGAGAACTTGGAATAGTTCTGAACTGCGCTTTCAGTATTGAGAGATCTGAAAGCGCCACAATAGAAGGGATTTGGTAAGGTAAGATTCTGTTAGATGAGCGAAAATGAGTTGAATGTCACAGGATGGGCAGATCTAGTTTCCGAAAATGAAGTTATGTGTAAGAGGACAATGTCTTGGTTGTCGAGTAGAATGGGTGAGCCAATGTTACGAAAGAAATTTTTCACTACTTGTCCAGTTCGTATGTCTACGAATGGCCAAAGGTGTCATTGCCATTTGGTTAGTGGGTGCTGCAAGTTAGGAACTGCTGTGATTCAGAGTCATGAGTTACAGCAGTTTCTAAGTCCCCTCAGCCAGTTGATCAGAACGCTTATTAACGGCAACTACCATAAATTCATTCTTTTTGCTGTGTTCTTTCTCAAACATTTTCTCTCGATTTATTTAAGAATTTTATGGTAAACGTCAAATTGTTGTAAGCGTCAAACAGAAGCATTTTGTACCAGTATCGAAAGATGAGCGAGCGAACAAGCGAGCTGTCAAATGACACGTGTCAGACATATATCGTAAAGATGGCGGCTGCCGATGTGACTTTCGCGAACGGTAATAACTCTCTCTAACCAATCGTATGAGTAATGGTTAGCCAATGTTACGAAAGAAATGTTTCACTACTTGTCCAGTTCGTATGTCTACGAATGGCCAAAGGTGTCATTTGCCATTTGGTTAGTGGGTGCGGCAAGTTAGGAACTGCTGTGACTCAGAGTTTCCCTCAGCCAGTTGATCAGAATGCTTATTAACGGCAACTACCATAAATTCATTCTTTTTCCTGTTCTCTTTTTGAAACATTTTCTCTCGATTTATTTAAAATTTTTATGGTAAACGTCAAATTGTTGTATACGTCAAACAAAAGCATTTTGTACCAGTATCGAAAGTTGCGCGAACGAACAAGCGAGCTGTCAAATGACACGTGTCAGACATATCTCGTAAAGATGGCGGCTGTCTATATGACTTCTGCGAACCGTACCAACTCTCTCTAACCAATCGTGTAAGTAATGGTAAGCCAATGTTACGAAAGAAATTTTTCACTACTTGTCAAGTTCGTGTGTCTACGAATGGCCAATGGTGTCATTTGCCATTTGGTTAGTGGGTACGGCTAGTTAGGAACTGCTGTGACTCAGAGTTTCCCTCAGCCAGTTGATCAGAACGCTCATTAACGGCAACTACCATAAATTCATTCTTTTTGCTGTTTTCTTTTTCAAACATTTTCTCTCGATTTATTTAAAATTTTTATGGTAAACGTCAAATTGTTGTATACGTCAAACAGAAGCATTTTGTACCAGTATCGAAAGTTGCGCGAACGAACCAGCGAGCTGTCAAATGACACGTGTCAGACATATCTCGTAAAGATGGCGGCCGTCTATGTGACTTCTGCGAACCGTACCAACTCTCTCTCTCTCTCTAACATATCGTACCATGAAAGTTTTCTGACGCTAAGGCTGTCAGAGGCATCAACAAAATCCGCGAATCTATTGGCTCATAAAAATACTAATTATTACAAGTTAGTTTTTTGTTTTTTATTTTTTATTTTTTTTTATTATTGATCCTTATTTATCTATGCATGAATGTATGTATATATGCAATACTATTTTCACTAAGATTATATTAACTATATTACATTGAAAGCAACCAAAAAAGAAAAAAACAAAAAATAAATAATAATAATACGAAATTATTCTCTTCACAATTTATTCAAGTTTAATATTGGTTTCTTCTTTTGTGTGGGAAAAAAAAAATCTCTATCAATTTCGAAACACCTTAATTACGGTTATTAGTATTTTTTTTTTAAATTTTTTTTTTTTTTTTTTTTGTAATTAACTTTATTTAATATTATATCAATAATCGAATATTAATATTTGTTTATTTGTTTGTTTGTTTGTTTATCTTCTTTTATATATAATATTACAATTAGAACAACAATTAATTATAATTAATAATAGTTAATATTAATAGAAATAATAATAATAATAAATAACATAATTCGAAATTCGTTTCATATTAATTGCTTTTCTTTCGTTCATCATTTGTTATAATATATATTTTCTATTCACTTTTTGAATCTGTCGCAATTTCTAGTCTACAATAATAAATAAACTAGACAACAATAAAAACTATATGAAAAATATTTGATTTGCGTGCAACACTATTTACCATTTAATTATTTATGCATTTATTCATATTATAATATAGGAATTATTTTTTTTAATAATTATTTGTAAATATTTTTTAATATTGTTGTTGTTATTGTTGTCGTTATATACGATAATATTATTAATATTTTTTTAATAACATCTCTTACATTTAACATTAGAGTTTTTAAAGTTTATTTGATTTGGAAATGTTAATAATAATAATAATTTTCTTCTCTTTATTATATATTGTAGTTAAATATCATTGAATATTTTTTGTTGATTTTTCTTCTTTTCTTTTTGGTAATTCTAAAACAATAACATTTTAAATTTTCCCTTTAATAATTTGTTTAAATTGAATTTTTATTTGATTTTTTTAATCGTTTGCGTTCATTCTCAATTTTTAATTTAACTCTTATAGATCCATATTTTGAATGGAATTGATGATAATTAATATTTTAGTAGTAAATTTTTCATTATTATTATTATTATTATTATTATTATTTCTTTATAGAGTATTTTGTATATTTTTAATTATATTTTGTTGAATATTTTATTAATAATAAATAATCATAATATGTTATTCATTAATATTTATTTCTAAACTCTAATAATAAGATTTCTATTTAGTTTTAAATCCATTCCCAAATAAATATCGTGATGTACACACTAGATATAATTTACTTATTTATATGCATACATTTATAATAAATATTTTTATTTATTTAATTTTTTAATTGTTATGTTGTTTTTTTTTTTTTTAATATTTTTTAAATTAATTTCTTATTTCCATTTGAATAAATTTCCCTTCCATTTTTCTTTAGTAAATTATCTCTTGTGTTGTATATATATATATATATATATTTTAAATATAAATTTGTATTATTTTTTTATTATTAATCTCCTATTCATTTGTATAAATATGTTCGTGTTTGTATATGTATATATATATGAATGTATTTATGTATTTATATATGTAAATATTTATATAATATTCCCTTTATCTTTTATCATTACAGTACTTTTAGTTAATAATTTTATAATTTGTTTTTTTTTTTTGTTGTCTTCAATAATTTTCGTTTTATTTTCGTTTTTTTTTTCTTTTTTAATTATACTTTTATGAAATGTTATTTTAGTTTTCTTTTGAAATTTTTTTATATTAACACATTTGAATAGGTAAAAATAAACAAATTCTTTTCAATAATATTTTGTGGAATAAATTTTTTTTCTTTTAGCGAATAAAAATTTTGTACATAAAAAAACTTGAATTTAAATACGCATAAAAAGAAAAAAAAAGTTTGAAAACTTTAGGACTTTAAAAATGTCTACATAAAAAAAAAAATTATTTTAATAAAAAAAAAATAAGTTTGATAATAATTTAAGGAATTTTTTACTAAATATTGAGCTTGAAAAAATTTCAACTTAATTTTTTTATGGAAAAACTGAGTTCGAAAATTTTTTTTTTTTTTTAAAATAAGTTCGAAATAATTTTTTGGAAAAAATGGGTTTTGTAATTTTGGCTTTCTTCACTTAAAAATTAAACTTGAAAAATATCTCAACTTTATTTTTTTTTTTCATGAAAAACTCGAGTTCGAAAATATATTTATTGATAAATTAGTTTTCGAAAATAATTTAGGGGAAAAAAAATTTCAGGTTTATGATATTTTTTAACAAAAAAATTGAACCCGGCAACGTGAGTTCGAAAATATTTTTATTGTAACAAATGAGTTCGACAATAGTTTAGGTTTGTTTCACCAAAAATTGAGCTTGAAAAAAATTGCAACTTTATTTTTTGTTATGAAAAACCTTAGTTCAAAAAAAAAATTTATTGATAAGCCTGATTTCGAAAATAATTTGGTAATAATTTCACTAAAATTTGATTTTTGAAAAAAATGTCAATTTTATTTATTTTTTTTCATGAAAAACCTGAGTTCGAAAATATTTTCATTAAAAAGCTGGGATTCGAAAATAATTTGGGGATTTTTTCAATCTCAACTCTTTTTTTTCATAGAAAATAGGGTTTGCGAATATTTTTATTGAGAAAAAAATGAATTCGAAAATAGTTTAGTAAATTTTTTTCAATAAAAAATCAAATTAAAAAATTCGTTGAAAGTTCAATTTAAAATTTTGAAACTTTCGGCATAATTAAATTTTTCGAAAAATTTCAAAATCTAAATTTGAATGCTCAAAGAAGAATATAATCAATTGAATTGATAACAATATTAAAAGAAAAAGTATTTTTTTCCTCTTTCTCCTTGGTTTTTTTTTTATTAAATTAATTGTTTTTTTTTTAAATTTATTTTCTATTAATTACTATGAATTTGAACAAGCCAACTGGAATGTTTATGAAGTTGGAATAATTTTCATTTTGAGTTGTGTTTTTTTTTTAAATTTTTTTAAAATAATTTTGCAAAAATAAAAATTAAGAATTTTTATATACATAAATTTATATATATAAATACGCATCGAGTAAGTATGTGGTTAGATAAATATCAATGTATATGTGTATGAGTATATATATTGTAGTTAAGTTTTTTAGAGTTTGTTGGTTTTTGTGTGAGAATATGAGAATTTAAGAATTCATTTAACAATAGAATAACACACGTGCACTTCTTCTTTTATATACGAATGGATATGTATGGATATACAAAAAAATCATTCCATATATTCGAAAATGTTACATTCTTTATTCAATTTTGTTCGATTTCGTTTCTTCATTTTCTGCTTATTTACTTTTAGTATTTTTGTGGGATTTATTAATTGACAAAATGTTTAAAAGAACGTGTATTCACATTTACTATTGTTTTAAAAGCTTTCTCTTCATCACATACTCCCTGACTAACGACGCTACTGCAATCTAAGTCAAAAGTCAAAGAGAATCGAAATTGTTTACCTTCTCTTCGTTCATAAAACTATAACTATCAATATTAATTCTGCTGTTGTAATCATTTTTTTCTGCTGTTTTTTTTATTTTGTATTTTCCTTTATTTTTAAGTGCACAATAGTTAAATTTTTGTTTATTCTTTAATTAGAACACAGTTTTTATGACAGTAGGTATTGATGAATAATTTAAAAATCAAATACGATTTATTAATACAATTATGTTAAATGTAAGCATAACAGTTATTTATAATTTTCTAATTTTTTATCATTTATTAAATTTTTTGTTTACTTTTTGCTATTTTTTCTATTCTAGTCTAGTTATTATTTTAACTCTCTTTATGCTATCGTTAGATTTTGGTTTTTAGTAAAGTTTTTTTTTTTTTTTTTTGTAAATTTTTCTGTATTTATTTAATGCCAACATTAACAATAATTTTTATTATATTAATATTTTTCTCTCTCTCTCTCTCTCTCTCTCTCTTGTTATTATTATTGTATTAATAATAATTATAATAATTACATTTTGAACTTAACATTATTTAGTTGTTATTTTTTCTTTCTCTTCTTCTGTTATTACAATAAATATGCAACGAACGAAAATGATTAAACAAGCAATGATTTAAAGGAAAACAAAAACTTTAGATTTGAACAAAAAAGAAGACAAATTATTTTAGATTCACAAATGTCAAAAAAGGTGGAGAATAAAATAATGCACACAACAACAACAGAAGAAAAAAAAACAATATTTTTATCATTAAAAATATTAGAGAAATTAACTTATTATGGGTAATAATAATAAAAATAAAAACATATTGTACAATATATAAAAATAGACTGACATTTATTATGTACACGTGGCAGGAAAAGAAAAAAATACAAAGAAGAACAAGAATGTTAAAAAGGAAATTATACAAAAAAAGTGAAGGAGGAATGGAAACGTAGCGCGAGAAAATGGCCGAATCCCAGTTTGGTTGGAAATATGAGCAAAAAACTGTTGATATTAATTTTTAAAAAAATGGACCATATTCAGGGTGGTCTATTTAATGAAATAAATTCGAGAAAAAAAACCAATAATGTCTTAAGCGAAAACTTAACGAAAAGTCGCCGCCATCTTGACGGGTTTTCTTTTTTTGCTTCCGGCGCGAGAAAATGGCCGAATCCCAGTTTGGTTGCAAATATGAGCAAAAAACTGTTGATATTAATTTTTAAAAAAATGGACCATATTCAGGGTGGTCTATTTAATGAAATAAATTCGAGAAAAAAAACCAATAATGTCTTAAGCGAAAACTTAACGAAAAGTCGCCGCCATCTTGACGGGTTTTCTTTTTTTGCTTCCGGCGCGAGAAAATGGCCGAATCCCAGTTTGGTTGGAAATATGAGCAAAAAACTGTTGATATTAATTTTTAAAAAAATGGACCATATTCAGGGTGGTCTATTTAATGAAATAAATTCGAGAAAAAAACCAATAATGTCTTAAGCGAAAACTTAACGAAAAGTCGCCGCCATCTTGACGGGTTTTCTTTTTTTGCTTCCGGCGCGAGAAAATGGCCGAATCCCAGTTTGGTTGGAAATACGAGCAAAAAACTGTTGATATTAATTTTTAAAAAAATGGACCATATTCAGGGTGGTCTATTTAATGAAATAAATTCGAAAAAAAACCAATAATGTCTTAAGCGAAAACTTAACGAAAAGTCGCCGCCATCTTAGCGGGTTTTCTTTTTTTGCTTCCGGCGCGAGAAAATGGCCGAATCCCAGTTTGGTTGGAAATATGAACAAAAAACTGTTGATATTAATTTTAAAAAAATGGACCATATTTAGGGTGGTCTATTTAATGAAATAAATTCGAAAAAAACACAAATAATGTCTTAAGCGGAAACTTAACGAAAAGTCGCCGCCATCTTAACGGGTTTTCTTTTTTTGCTTCCGGCGCGAGAAAATGGCCGAATCCCAGTTTGGTTGGAAATATGAGCAAAAAACTGTTGATATTAATTTTTAAAAAAATGGACCATATTCAGGGTGGTCTATTTAATGAAATAAATTCGAGAAAAAAAACCAATAATGTCTTAAGCGGAAACTTAACGAAAAGTCGCCGCCATCTTAGCGGGTTTTCTTTTTTTGCTTCCGGCGCGAGAAAATGGCCGAATCCCAGTTTGCTTGGAAATATGAGCAAAAAACTGTTGATATTAATTTAAAAAAAATGGACCATATTCAGGGTGCTCTATTAAATGAAATAAATTCGGAAAAAAACCAATAATGTCTTAAGCGAAAACTTAACGGAAAGTCGCTTAAGTTTTAAGCGGAAACCCATCTTAACGGGTTTTCTTTGTTTGCTTCCGCTAGATGGGGTTACTAGCTACTAGGTATAATAATTTTGCTCGAAATTAGTTTTTTGTTTGCAAGTTTATTCGTTACTTTTTTTTCCTTTTAAAATTTTCTTTTTTTAATGATTAATACATTTTTGGATGCTTTTCTTGAGCTAGCTAGCTTTCCAACCAAACTAAGAGCAATAATTCTTTTTAAGTGAATTTGTTTTTCCTTTTAAATGATATGTGTTAAGATAAGTTAGAAATTATTTCAAAAGAAAAAATAAAAATGAAATAAATCAACAACAAAAAAAGAAAAGAGATGAAATTTTTTTTTTTTTTTTTTAGAGAAAAATGAATATTTTATTTTTTGATTGATTTTTTTTTTTTTGCTTGTTTCTTTTTTTTTTTTTTTTGTTTAATTATAATGATTATTGATAATTTTCAAAATCGATTTACTTGAATTTGCTGGCAAACACATTCGATAATTCATTTGTCACTGCTTGACCAATGGCCTGATTGACCTGCTGTCGCATCTGTTGCGGCATCATTTGCTGAATTCCCCCCATTGTCGGAGATCCACCAACACGGCTAAAAATTTCATTTTAACACATTTTATGCTTTTTGCCACACAAAAATTAACAAATTAATTATTATTTATATTTTCTTTGATTATTTTTGTTTTTTTTTCCTATTTACTTTATTGCGATTTTTTTTTTTTGCTTTAAATTTTCTCTCATAATTTTTTTTTGACTAGTAGGAGATTTTTGTAGTTTTTCTATTTTTACCCATTATTTTGGATTATGTGTTATTGATTTTTTTCAATATGACTGAGTATTTGTAATATTCGTTATTATTATTCAAAATTTTTATTAAGTCACCCTCCTTAACTTTTGGTTGCCAAAATATTGTGCATATTGTGATAGGTTTTTTTTTGTTTTTACTTTTGTGCCATATATAAAAGTGTATATTTTACCTCTTACTATTAATAATAATCAAGTTGAGTTTGTGTTTAGTTATAAAAATTTAAAAAAAAAAAAATCAATTTAAAGGTTAAGAAAACTCATAAAAACTACACAAAAAAAACAAATTTTTATATATTTTTAAGCGCACAAACAAAAAACTACAATAATTTTAGTTAACAAAAATACTTATAAGAAACAAAAATAATTTTATTAATATGAAAATTGAAAGAAAAACAAAAGACATATTTAAATACGAGTAATAATAATAATAGTAAGAAATTATTTTTACAATATCTCAACTTTATTTTTCTTTTTCATGAAAAACCCGAGTTCGAAAATATATTTATTGATAAAGTAGTTTTCAGAAATAATTTTGGGGTAAAAAAAAATTTCAGCTTTATGAGATTTTTTAACAAAAAAAAATTGAACCCGGCAACGTGAGTTCGAAAATATTTTTATCGTAATAAAATGAGTTGGAAAATAGTTTAGGTTGGTTTCACTAAAAATTGAGCTTGAAAAATATCAACTTTATTTTTCTTATGGTACTTTTCACTCAAAATTGACCTTGAGAAAATCTTAACTTCATATTTTTTCATGAAAACCGCGAGTTCGAAAATATTTTTATTGAAAAAAAATGAGTTCGAAAATAGTTTAGGTTGGTTTCACTAAAAATTGAGCTTGAAAAATATCAACTTTATTTTTCTTATGATACTTTATTTTTCTTATGATACCTTGAAAAAATCTTAACTTCATTTTTTTTCATGAAAACCGCGAGTTCGAAAATATTTTTATTTTAAAAAAATGAGTTCGAAAATAATTTTTTTTATGAAAAACCTGAGTTCGAAAATATTTGTATTGTAACAAAAACTGTTTAAGAAACAAAAACGATTTTATTAATATGAAAATTGAAAGAAAACCAAAAGACATATTTAAATAATAATAATAATAGTACGAAATTATTTTTACAATAATAATAATAATAATAATTATAATAATAAAAACCCACTTTTTTCAATATTCGTATTCACAATTTTTTATTTTATTTTGTTTTTGGTGTACGAGTATTTATTATAGAATAGTTTGTCTTTTAGTTTTGAGTCGTACTTCCATTAACCAATAATAATTATTATATTTTTAAAAAAAATTATACAAAAACCAATAAATAAATAAATTTATTAACATAAGCAGTGTGTGTTTTTTCCAATTAAAAGTCCAGAAATATATTTTTAATAGATTTTTTGTTTTATTTCATATATATAAAAAGGACAATCACCGACGAGTTGGTAAAATTTATTTGAAAAGAAAAGCGACGAGACAACACATACACAAGAGAATCAATTAAATAAATTAACTAATAAAACTACAAATAATAGTAATAACAAATATAATAAAATTAATTCCAAAAAAAATTTAAAAGAAAACAAACAATATTCTTATAATGATCAAGAGTTTTTCTTTTCTTTTTTTTTGTTCACATTACTTCCATTTCGATTTAAATATATTTTCCAATTAATTTTTTCTTTTCGAATACATTTCGAAAAATATGAAAATATCGAACAAACAAAAAAAAAAACAAAATAAGTCCAAATCTATAAAAAATAAGGTAACAAAATTGAAATCGTACACGATTCTGACGTCTTATGTCATAGTCGCTTAAGCCTTACAAATGCGGTTAGTAATCTCTCCTATCGGCTGGAATTCGAAGCGGCCCATTATTTTGCTTGTTTGCTTGTAAGAGCAATCCCAAAGGCTTGTGCCTGGGACCATATCTAAGCACCATGACCGTGACGCAATTTGACGTCTCAGGTAATGACAGTTTAAATGGCCATTTTTAACGAAGTTGGTGAAAAGTTATTTTATTAAAATTGGACAGGGAAAGAGTGTATTCTCTATGGTGCGGAGCAGATAAGTGTGTGTAAGTAAGTAGGTTGAAGAGACTAACGGTCAAAATGTGTTCCACTGAATGCGCTTCTTTTGCTAATGGGGGTGTTCAAAATACTCTTAATCGGAGAGTGTAATGCATTGTCAGAGCAGCAGAGATTATCATAGATGAACTGATATCTGATATTGAGGAGAAAGCATGATAAAAGAGTACGTCCAGTTTCAAGTAGAAGAGAAGGTTCCTGTGAAGTACGGTAAGGCAATAGAGGAATCTGCCTCTGTAACCTTATTCTTACTGATGACAAGAACTTTGACTAATCCGAAGATTGATAGAATAATCACAAGTATGTTTAATTTGCATCCGGGGGTGATCTAGACCTCCAGAACGCTTATGATATCTGCTAAGGGCAGGTTTTTTTTTATTGTAAGGCCTCTAAGATAAGAACCAGAAGTTATGATGTAGTCCCACGACAATGACTGATGATTTGTTAAAATCGATAATGGCGCCTTTTTAAAGGAACCACCACCCAAAGCGAAGCTTAGACGCGTTTTTCAGCAACCAATACAAAAAACTGTCTGTGTATATGAAATGTGGAATAACGGGTAATGAAGAGGACTGAAAATTGTGGTGGAAAGCGGAGGTCCCTGTGGAATTATATTCGCTATAATGCAGTACGACTCGGGCAGACGGAGAGCTTGGGTATTAATGCTCCACTCTGCGAACTAGATAAGCACTCTGTGACGGAAAATCCTGTCCAAAGCCTTTTCTAAATCTAAAGAAAGAAACTATTCTGAAGATGGCATGAACAAACGGACTTGGGTCAGATGTTATTGACCGAAGATGTAATGGTTTGATCGTTTAGGCACTGGTATCGCTAGATAGGTCAAGAAGTTGTCAATGATCGTACTTCGAGCCGTTAAATTTGAGATCTTGACGCATCCACTTTGATTTTCCATGTCCTAGTCACTTGTTAATCCTGTTAGAAATACTCGGTTTGAATTCTAAGCATTGACATTTCAGCTTACAAATGTGTTCGTAATTGATTCAAAATAAAAAATAAATAATTTTTTGGTGATAATTTCTTCTTTTTTCAACAATTTTTAAACTAATTATGCTAGTTTCCTGATGTTATCATTTTTTCTTGATATTCGTTTTCAAGCAAAAGAAATTATTTCAATTGTTTTCTTTTAATGGAAATATTCAGAATTTGTTTGAGGAAAATACACTTTTTCGAGAAATTTGTTTTTTAATAATAACTCAAACCGTTCTTTTCTTTATGGTAAAAAAAGAAAATCAATTTTTTTATGGTAAATCCCTTCGAATGGTTTATGAATATTTGCAAAAAGTTTTTCGTTTTATTTTTTTTTTTTTTTTTTTTTTTGGATTACTTTTTAAATGAAATTTTTTAAGAGAAAATCTTACAAAATATTTGAATATTTTTTAAGTACAATACAATAATTTTTTTTTGCAATTTATATGAATTTATTAATTTTTAAAATTATAAAAGATAAAATAAATAAACGAACAGTTTTAAGATACAAAAAATTGAAATATATTGGAAAATATTTTGTGAGGAATTTTTTTATTAAATTGAAATGGAATTCTATCAAGGAAACAACGCTTTTAGTATTGAAACGATTGCCTATTATTTTAGTACTCGACCAATTTTAAAGAAGACCTAATCTTGTGCTCGTTGATAAACTAATTTATTATTCAAGTTTTGTAAAACAAATCTTAAATAGTACTCGTAAAGTAAATAAACTCATTTAGTACTAGGAGTCTTATAAAATATCCAATTTAGTACACGTTAAAAAATTTAAATTTAATATTTTACTATTGCAATATTACGAAAGACCCAATTTAGTACACGTTAAAAAAATTAATTCGACATTAGGAAAATAGCAATTTTAGTACTACTCCAATAATGCGAAAGACGCAATTTAGTACACGTTTAAAAAAAATTAATTCGACATTCGGAAAATAGCAATTTTAGTACTACTCCAATAATGCGAAAGACCCCAATTTAGTACACGTTAAAAAAGTTTATTTGACATTCGGAAAATAGCAATTTTAGTACTTCAATAATGCGACATTAGGAAAAAAACAATTTTAGTACTCCAATATTGCAAAAGACCCAATTTAGTACACGTTAAGAAATTAATTTTACATTCGGAAAATAGCAATTTTAGTACTACTCCAATAATGCGAAAGACCCAATTTAGCACACGTTAAAAAATTAATTTCACATTCGGAAAATAGTAATTTTAGTACTACTACAATAATGCGAAAGACCCAATTTAGTACACGTTAAAAAAATTAATTCGACATTCGGGAAATAGCAATTTTAGTACTTCAATAAAACAAAAAAAAACCAATTTAGTACACGTTAAAAAAATTAATTTAATATTCAGAAAAAAGCAATTTTATAACAACTCCAATATTGCGAAAGACCCAATTTAGTACACGTTAAAAAATTAATTCAGTACTGGAACCCTTGTAAAAGACCCAATTTGATTAGTACACGTAAATTAATTTCATAATCGAGTTTTTTAAACAGTTTTAGTACTCAAATTTTGCTATATAAAAAAAAACCAATTCGAGCACTTTGAGTACCAAATTCAAAATTTTATATGAAATCAATATTTTTATGTTTTTTTTTTCGTGATCTAGACAAAAAAAAAGAAAAGAAAACGCTGCAAAATTAAACAATTAAAAATAAAAATGAAGCTTTTTGCTAAAATTAATTTCTTTTTTTTTTTTTAAATAAAAATCAAGTCCTTTTACTAGAGTTTTCCTTCTTTAGTTTTGTTTTGTTTTTTTTCCTAATTATGATCTTTTTGAGAAAAAAAAAATTCTTCAGCAGAAATTATTTTCTCTTCTTTCGATTCTCAAAGACTCCTCCTCTTAACTTAGAAGCGGTTTCCACCTTAAATTTAAGGCACAACTTACAATCTACTTGTATGATAAAAAACGAACAATACAACGAAAAACAAAAAGAAGAATATTTTCTTTTTCTTATCAGTTTATAGTATGAACAAGAAAAACTAACATTTTCAAAATTGGTACACGTGTGAAATTCCCGGTTTTAGTGATATTATTTTCCATTTGAATTATTACTTATGAAAAAAAAAAGAGTCCATTGAAACTGGTAGCAGTAAAAACTGCCTTAAAAATAAAACAAACAAAAACCAAAAAACAAAATGGAAAATGGAAAAAGACAAAAATATTCTTAGCATTCCCTTAATAAAAAAATTATGCGTTTGGTTTCTTATTAATCATTTAACATAATTTGGAATTAATTATTTATAACAAAAATGATTGTTTTTTTGTTTGAATATATTTTTATTAATATAATTTTTTTGTTTGTTTGTTTTTGCTTTTCTCATCTAAGTTTTTTTTTTAATCTCTTCTTTTAATCAAAAATGTTTTGCAATTTTTCATAACTTGTATTTTTTATCTCTTCTTAAATTTTTTAAATATTTTAATCAACAACATTTAATTAGTGATTAATAAATAGTAATAATAATGATGACAATAATAATAATAATAATAATAATGTTAATAATATTAATTACAATTTATATTATTCTGTTTAACTTTATAATAATTTTTTTTTTGTTTTTCTCTTTTTTTTCTCAATTTATAATAATATATTAATCGCTATTAGTAAACTTTAAATAAACTTTCATCATGTTTGTCTCAATCTTTGAATAACTCTTCTTCTTTCTTTTTTTTAATCTTTAAATACTAGGTTTATATATATTATAGAATTTCTTGGTTTTTTTTTCTCCAATATAATAAATTTTTTATTATCTCTTCTCTTATCGTTAATAACTTTATTTATTTATTTATTTAATTAATTATTTAATTATTTATTTATTTATTTATTTATATTTTTTTTTTAACTGTATATATTTTTATGTTATTATTTTTATGCATTTCTTTTTTGTTGATTATTTTTGTTTATTTATTTATTTTTTTTTATTTTGTTGTCTACAAAAAGAAAAACACAAAGTTAGTTATAGTGGGCTGTTATCGGTTTAAACTTAGCGGCGTCTGTTGTTTTTTTTTGCGATTTGAAAAAGAAAAAAAAATAGTATTTGTTTTTTTTTTTTTTTTGTTAACCAACATCCACAACAAAATATTAAAAATAATTTAAGAAAAAAAAAATAAACCAAAAGAAATTTTATCAAAATAAATACCGTTATCGATTTTATAAGATCACTTTTAATGTATGTGTGCTCAAAATAATCTTTCCAATATTTTTTTATTCTTTATTTCATTTTTTTCTTAAATTATGGTTAAGTTCGAATGTAAATATGTTCATTTCGGCAAACATTGGCAAAAACCTGACAATGTTGTGAACAAGAAACACCATTTATTCTCAAACTTTACTATTACCAGGGGTACAAGCTTAAATCCGCTGTTTGTCACCTATTAAGCTACCATTGGCACGCCATACTTCTTTTTTTATGAGTTTGACATCTGTCAACATTAATCAGTGCACATTGTCAGCAATTTCGTACAACAACATACATTTTTCCTTTGGTAATCATGTCTAGTTTTGTGCCAGAAAAAGAGCATATGCGGGAAGCTCTGCTTTTCTACTTCAATTTGAAGAAATCGGCTGCCGAATCGCATCGAATGCTTATGGAGGGTTATGGTGACAGTGCTTTATCGGAAACAAGGTGCCGAGATTGGTTTCGTCGGTTCAAAGATGACAATTTTGACTTGTGGGACAAGAAGCTTGAAAATCGGTCTAGGAAGGTTGAGGACCATCAATTGCAGGCTCTTTTGGACGAAGACGATACCCAATCGCAAAAAATGCTCGCGGAGCAATAGGGTGTTACTCAACCAACCATTTCCATGCGTCTGTATGCAATGGGGAAGATTGAAAAGATCGGAAAATGGGTGCCGCATGAATTGAACAATAGGCAGATGGAGCGACGCCAAAACACATGCGAAA
Source organism: Atherix ibis (assembly GCA_958298945.1). Taxonomy (NCBI): domain Eukaryota; kingdom Metazoa; phylum Arthropoda; class Insecta; order Diptera; family Athericidae; genus Atherix; species Atherix ibis. The sequence continues at coordinate 23,301,322 of OY282610.1, read as the reverse complement.
TCATGCTCGCCAGACCAAAAAGAAAGTCGTTCCTGTATCAGATTGTGACAGGCGATGGAAAGTGGATATATTTCGAGAATCCTAAACGCAAGAAATCGTTTTTAGCTTATACATCTGGTAATACTTATCAAAAGATCGATAATGAGAGCAACTCACCTACTTGTAAATATTGTTCATAAAAAGTTTGTTGGGGGAAAGAGAAAAAGGAAAATTAATTAAAAATAATTTCAAGTTTTTAGTTATTTGCGTGAAAGACGAAATTTGCTTGATTAAAAATAAATATTTTTGTAAATGGAAATAATAGTCAGATGGCATTTTGAAAAGTGATGACTGAGCCAAGAAGCACGAACATAAATCAATGAAATATTGCCGATTTGATGTGTCGGATATGGTTTTTTTACAAGGGCAATATGATAAGTCATTGGCTAATGTAAACATGTAGTTGATATCAGCAAAAAGATATATTTTTTATTATCTGGTACTCTTACAAAGACCCTTTTTTGTAACATCTGTTCATAAGTTTAGTTTTGGTAGTTTGAAACAAACTAATTGAAAGGAGACCAGATGTGTAATTTTTTTAATTATTAATATGGAAAAAAGTGAATTAATAAAAAAAAAACAATATTTAAAATCCTAGCCAAGTTTGAAATGTATAATGATGGGGACTCGTCCACCATCGATCGATCGTATGGAATGATCCCAGAAATGGTTTACTAAATTCCGTTGTGGTCGTACGAGCACAAGTGATGTTGAAGACTCCAAATGGTCCAATTTAGATCACCCCCGAAAAAATGATTAATAAAATACATAAGATAGCTGACATGATAACCATACCAAAAGAATGTGTAGGCAACATCTTATATGAAATTTTGGATATGAGAAAGCTATCGGAGAGATAGCTGGCGCATTTGCTAGCACTTGACCAGAAAGGTGTTCGTGTAACAACCTTCAATGTAAAGTGTGGAGATTTTTCTACGTAATCGAAATGAATTTTTGCATCGATTGATAACTGTTGATCAAACATGGATGGATTCACCATTACAATCCTCAGTCAAATAATGGACTTCTAATAGCAAACGTGGACTAAAGAAGGCAAAACTGGTTCTATCAGGAGAAAAGATAATGGCTACTGTTTTCTGACCAATTGAATAATTAAATCAAGACAAAAACGACCGTATTTGGCGAAGACAAAATTCTCTTCCATCATGGCAAAATTACATTAGTTAGAATATGAATTGCTTCCGCATCCCTACCGTATTCGCTCGATTTAGTCTCCAGTGATTATTTCCTATTTTCAAATATGAAAAACAGGCTTGGCAGAAAAAGATTTGGTCTAAAGGATGAGGGTTGAAGAGATCGATCGTATTTTTTAAATAGGATACAAAAATGTTTGACTTAGTGTATCGAGCTAAAATGAGACTAGGTTGAAAAATTAAATTAATTTTACACATAAAAATGTTTCTTTCCTTATCAAGGTTACTTTTCGTCAAAAAAACGTTGTGCTGATTTAATGTCTTTGGATCGCAACGATCGTACGATCCAAAGTAAGGGATGGCTGGGTCTAGGAGTCTCACAACCGGAGGATGTCGTGCTCAGAAGAATTTCTGGGTTAACTAATATTCATTTAAAATCTGCGGAATGGTAGAGTAACCGAAATGGAAATTATGGATTAGTGTGGTATGACCAATCCAGATTCTGAGAAGTTTTTGTTGTCCATAATTTCGGAATGATTGTTGAAAGTTCGTTTATTGATCAAGTCTTCGATTTTGCTAGTTCTTTCGACTTTTATTAAAGACCCAAATCTGAAAGGTGCATAAAATTTCATCGGTTCGGAGAAAAGTCAACACTGATTGAAATTATAATAAGGCGTTTTTCAATAAGCGTGATTCTGTTTTCAAATGGACCATGTGACCATATTTGAAATGTAAAAATCTTCTGTCACTGTCAGTTTTATTTAATAAAGGTTTGCAATTTATTCATGGAAAGATATACGCCTCAACCATGCTTGGAAATTATTCAATTTTTTTATTGAAATAATCATTCTTTTATTGCAACTTATCGAGCACTTTTAGCTCGCAAGTTGTCGAACTATGGTAAGTTTTGAATGCAATCTTTCTTTACACAATGTTCGCCTGGCATTAAGTCAATGATCCGATAGAAGTGCCGAGAATATAGCTGCCGTTCAGGCAAGTACTGATGAAGATCCAAATTTATCGATTTCAAAGCGTTCTCAACATTTGGGACTGTCTGCCACAACAATATGGCGTATTTTACTGTTGGATGTGGGCTTACATCCTAACAAAATTCTTATAACATAAGAATTGAAGCCGTTGGACCATCGCAAACGAAGTGAATTTGCTGATTTTGCTCTGGGACAGCTTTAAAATGATGCTGATTTTTCCAAGAAAATCTTATTCTCAAACAAAATTTTCATTACTGGACCGAAGTCAATCTATAAATTTTTAACGAGGAACGTTTACATTCCTATCAGACATGAATTGAAGCCGCGAATTTGCCGATTTTGCTCTTTACCAGCTTGAAAATGATGCTAATTTTTCCAAAAAAAAATCATCTTGGATGAGGCACGTTTTTTCATCTCTTTGGATCGGTGAATAAACCAAATTTTCATTAATGCGCCGAAGCCAATCTACAAACTTTTAACGAGGAACCTTTATATTCCTAAAAATTTGGTTTGGTGGCATCATCGGTCCTTGATGAGGGAGGTTTTACCGGTACTGTCAAAGGTGAACAGTACAGATCGATGATAATGAATTTTTGGTGGCGCTATGTGCCACACAGCCCATGCCACAATCAATTTATTGTGGGAAAAGTTTGGCGAGTCGATAATATTCAAGAAATGCAGATATGCAGTGGCCTTCAAGAAGTTGTTATTTAACACCTTTGGACTTCTTCTTGTGGGATCGGTCATTGGTCTATGTCAATAAACCAGCAATCATTGATGCATTAAAATTGAATAATTTTTGCACAAAGTGATCGGTCGAACAATGGAACCATAGTATTCGGTTCTACAAATGGAGCAGAAGCGGCCATTTGAATGATGTTATTTTTCGAATATAATTGCATTTATTAATTTTGCTTTGCCACATTTTTTTTTAAATTTTATTTGACAATGAGAACTACTCTTCTAGTTTTGATAGAATGGTGGATGAATCCACAATGCTTTTATAATCTTGGAACTACCAAATTAGAACTGAATTTGCTTAATTCAGTTGACTTAGATTGAAGACTTTTTCAAATGATATTCGAATATAAAGTTTGGGTTGACGAATAAGTGGAAATCGTAGATGACATCATTTGTCCTGTTCTGATTTTACATTCTAAAAGTTTACATAATATAAAACGAGCGAATGAAATTGTTATTTTTATAGTCTCTTATTGAGACATTGTATCTTAGACAATCCAAGCTAATCGCGTAAGGAATAAAACACACAACTTATATTAACTATTCACCTGTTCAAATGAGAGCTTTATACAAAAAAAATTGGAATTTAAGTTCTAGCAAGAAAAGAAAACAACTATAATTCTAGCGGTTTAAATACCATCTGGTAATTATAATTGTCCAACTTCTAAGTTTCTCACTTGAAAAAAAAGAAGAATAGGATTATTTTTATTTATTGTCTTTTTTTATAGCTAGAATAAATTTCCTTCTAGTCAAGTCTACACAATTTTGAGCATTTTCTTACAACTAATATTATTTCTTGTTAAATTATTATCAATAAAGTGCTCGTATTTCATATTAAACTTTTACAAAAGCATTAATAAAAAAAATATTAGACAGATTATTTTTCATAATACAAAATACAATAAAAAATACAAACAAAAATTCTAAATTCTCTTTTAAATTGAAAGGAAAAAAGAAAACTATTTATTGTATATTTGTAGAAAAATAAAATTTCGATATTGGTTAGAAATATAAAAAAAACTACAACCACCAAAAACAAAAACAAAATAAAGTAAATATACGATTTGTAAAAACTCTTGATTATCACAAACCAACGGAAAAATTTACAATAAATTAAGTTCAAATACAAATAAATAAACGACAAATAAAAACGTAATAATAATAATAATAATTATAGAAGAGTAGAAAAATAATAGAAATTAAAGAATTCAATTCAGAATCAGTCACCAAAGTTAAATATGATAGAAAATCAATAATATCAAACTATTAATAATAATTTTCAACAACATATGAATTTTAATAATTTTTTTAGATTTTCGTTTTTTTTTTATTGGGAGGAGGGTAAGACGATATTTGTTTTTCTTTTCTTCGGTCATGTTTTTATTATAAATTCAATGCAAATTTTGTATTTAGAGGGGGAAAAAAATTACATAATAAAAATTATTTATTCAATGAAAAAAAAAATAAATAAAGAAATTTGTTTTCGAAATAAATAATTGACGAATAATTAAATACTTACGATGGTACTAATGGGGCTGGAAGAGCTTGACCTGCGGGTCTACCTTGAGGTAGTGGTGGTGCACCACCTGGTCGATTTGGAATGGCCGGAGCCGGTCGTCCAACAGCTGGTGGTGGTGGTGGTCCACGTCCACCTGCACTAGCCGATGAGCTTTGCTGTGAAGGTGGGAACTAGTTTTGAAATAATATTGATCTTAAAATTGGTTTTAAAGTTTATTTTTAATAAATTAACGTTTGCCCATCTCAGTGTCAATATATTGTATATCAACAGTTTAAGGCTTATTATTACAGTCAAGTTCAAATTTATGTAATTATTATAAAGATATTCTCGATTATTTTACCTGTTGTACAGGCGCTGTCCTTCTCGGTCCGCCAGGACTTGGTGGTGACATTCGCGGATTGTCTAATCCACCAGAAAGCCAATCATTTTTGACTGGTGGTGGAACCGGTGTTGATACGGTTGCCATGGAGACATCACCTGAAAAAAAAAACAAAAATTAAAATAAAAAACATTTACAAAAAAAAAAAAAAAATTTAAAAAAAAAACAATTTCGATAAGTGAAAAATTGAAAATTTCTGATGCAAATAACTTTTTTAGAGGGCATTCATCCATTGCTTATCTTCATATGGTAAATGACGAATGAATGATTTCGTTTTAAGTGTACTCGAACCAAGGGAATCGAATTTTACAATTTATAATAATAATTTAAATTACTTGTTGTGATTTATGGCGATTTTCTTATTGTGTACAAACTATTATGTATTTTCTATTATTTACTTAGAAGTACAAAATTGTATAAAAAGTGAGATATAAAGGAAGATTATGTACTCTATATTCAAAGGTGCTATACCGCATCTTTAGAATTTATAGCACCGGTCGCCCACGACTATTGGGATAGCGCTCAATAAACGCATAAACCATAACTGAATACTAAGCAGTAAGTAATCACTTATAAGCTGATCACCTCAACTGCTTGTGACGAGGCCTACCTAAAGCAGTGACAACAGTGACAACACCCGAGATAATTGCAAAGTATTACTACTTTTGTTAGTTATTTCCCTCCTGCGATCCGTAGATCGTACCCGCGATGTAGGTGTCAACCACAGCCACCACGTGAATGCCTAAGCACCTCACCAATAATCGAGCACAGAACTAGTTCATAATATTTTACAGAACAATAGGTTCGACTCCACTCGCATTAGCATACAAACAAATACTACAACTGATTTAATGCCATTGGAACTTCTTCTTTTTGGGTCTTTGTGTAAAATAAGGTTTACGAAAATAGTCCACATACAATTCAAGAGCTCAAAACTAATATCAACTGGATCATCCGTGAAATAGAGTCGCAATTATGCAAGCATGTGCTCGAAAGGATCGATGTCTTTAAACGTTTTGTTTATTTTCTATTCATAAATGGTAAAGTTTCTACAACATAAGTTCAATCAAGAATAACGGAATTTTTATACAAGTTAAAGTTTGTAGACTCTTTATAATTCTCCTATAACTCCTGTCGAAAGCTGCTAACATTATAGTTGTATTGATTTTTATTTTATGTTACGGAAGACCGGAAGAAAAACGATAGTGTTCTTTTATAAAGAAAGAATTATAGATAAAATCCTAAGTGTTGTAGATGATTTTTTTTTTTGTTGGAGATGAGTCCTTACCAATTATTCTTAATGCTTCCTTGCATGCATGGTACATTCTCAACATTTCCTCCCGTTTGCTGGCCTCTTCCTGACTTTCTTCCATCATTTGTGACTAAAAATTATCCAAACAAAAAGAATTTCATCAATATCCGAATAAGTTTATTAAATATACTAAAGGACATACCTGATCGGTGCTTGCATACAAGTGAGCCAAAAGTTCCGCCTGGATGAAATCCTTTACATTATTGATTATCAACATCATAATACCCTTTGGTACCATATCACGGGTTGTTTTCGTTACAATTTTCATATACGAATCAACCAAATTACGAATTGTCTCCACTTGACGTTCCAATTGTGGATCTAATGAGCTCGCTTCAGTTTCTCCAGCCTCCTGTAATGCGCATAACATTTATTAATATGATCTTTCTCTTTTTATTTTTTGTTTTTTTTTTCTTCTAATACATTTTATGTTATTGTTTTTTTTTTCATTTTTTATTTGTTTGTTTTTAAATAAAAAAAGAAAATAATAACAAAAAAGGAACAACAAAATAACTAATAATATTGTGAAAATCTACACAAAAAATAAACACAAATTATTACTAAATTTTTCGTTTGTTTGTTTGTTTTTGTTTTCATAATTTTGGAATAAATTTCAAATTAAATTAATAATATTGTAATTAAAAATTGGTTTTATTTTGTTTTTTTTTTGTGTCATTATTCAAATTAATTTAAAAAAGAAAATTTAATAAATTCCGATTATAAAAAAAAGTACAGATTGTGTTTATGGAAAATAGAATTTCTTTTTTGTTTCTATCTAATGAAATTAAGCAACTCATTAAAGGGTAAGAGATAATGTTGCGTTAGTATAAATGCAAAAAGGTAGAAAAAATTAATCAAGCAAACAAAAAAAGGGGGTACACTTTTCTGTCTTTTTTTGGGTTCAATCATTTAGATTGGATTGCAAAAATTGTTTTTATTATAATTTTTGTAATAAATTAACTAACAGCAAATGCTAATGGATACCAATAAACCTTAATTGAATTGAAAATGCGAAAATTTCGATTTACTACAAAAATACAACTAAACAAAATTCTCTTTTGGATAATTGAAAACTTTTCTCTACTAATTTTCCAGTCTTTCAAAGACGAAATAATGTTAGTAATAGGAAATAACACAATTTTACAGCAAACAAATACAATTTATTATTTTAAAAAGAAACAATACAAAAAAAATAATAATATGATTAATAATATAGGTAAGCATCGTTCAACGCGATCCCGACGAGTGTGGATTCATTATATCGCGAACATTTCTTTTGTCTCGGCACTTGGGTTCTAACTTTCTTTCTCGCTCAATCACATTCTTACACATGTATCGTATTAATAAGAACTGACAATTGATATGTGAATGCCAGTTATGTCCAAGGTAAATTAAGTTAAGAAATGTAAAAATATTTCTTCACCAAAAATAATGTTTTACGGGAAAAAAAATTTTCTGCTACAAAAAAAAACCTTGCCTTCCTTTAGCGTAAACAGAAATTTTTGAATTCCGTAATAATTTTTGATTAGTTTCAACTGTGATAAACTACTTTCAGCTGAGGCTGTACTCACTGGCAATGTCAAAAAAACCGTCAAGACAGATTTTAAGAAGGATTTTATTCAGAAATTCCAATGGCGACTTTTCCCCCATCATCATCAATCAGTGCTTTGACATTAAATCCATCCACAAAATATACAATATTCATTTTATGAGTTAATAATATTTGACAATACCAGGTGTATAAGCTTAAATCCTGACAATACCAGGTGTATAAGTTTGGTCATAGATGGCGTGAGGGAGCGTATTAAGCTACCATGGGCACGCCATACTTCTTTTTTTATGAGTTTGACATCTGTCAACATTAATCAGTGCACATTGTCAGCAATTTCGTACAACAACATACATTTTCCCTTTGGTAATCATGTATAGTTTTGTACCAGAAAAAGAGCATATGCGGGAAGCTCTGCTTTTCTGCTTCAATTTGAATGCTTATGGAGGCCTATGGTGACAGTGCTTTATCGGAAACAATGTGCCGAGATTGGTTTCGTCGGTTCAAAGACGGCAATTTTGACTTGTGGGACAAGAAGCTTGAAAATCGGCCTAGGAAGGTTGAGGACCATTAATTGCAGGCTCTTTTGGACGAAGATGATAAAAAATGCTCGCGGAGCAAGTGAGTGTAACTCAATCAACCATTTTCATTGCGTCTGTGAGCCATGTGGAAGATTGAAAAGATCGGAAAATGGGTGCCGCATGAATTGAACGTTAAGCAGATGGAGCGACGCCAAAACACATGCGAAATCTTGCTCGCCAGACCAAAAAGAAAGTCGTTCCTGCATCAGATTGTGACAGGCGATGAAAAGTGGATATATTTCGAGAATCCTAAACGCAAGAAATTGTGGGTTGATCCCGGCCAACCATCACCAACTTCCCCAAGACCAAATCGCTTCGGACAGAAGACGATACTGTACGTTTGGTGAGATCAACAAGGTATCGTCTACTATGAGATGTTAAAATCTGGTGAAACTGTCAATGCCTACTGCTACCACCAACAACTGATCAAATATCACCGTCCGAAAAAGGACGGACTATCAACAAAGACATGACAAGATGATTTTCATCCACGACAACGCACCATCGCACACGTCAAAAATGTACCGAAACTACTTGGATACACTCAACTGGGAGGTGCTATCCTACCCCGCTTATTCACCAGACCTGGCCCCTTCCAACTACCACCTGTTTTCGTCGATGGGCCACGCGCTCACTGAGCAGCACTTCGATTCTTACGAAGACGTCCGAAAATGGCTTGATAGTGGTTTGCCTCGAAAAAGAAGGAATTTTTTTGGCGTGGTATCCACAAATTGCCCGAGAGATGGGAAAATGTGTAGCTAGCGAGGGCAAGTACTTTGAATAAATTTGTTTTTGCTTTCTATGAAAAAAAAACAAGTATTTTTTTTTGACAAAAAACAGCGGATTTAAGCGTATACACCTAGTATTCAAAATGTATGCAGTTTCAATTCTAATGGTTTTCTTGCTTTTGTGTTAGCAAATTGCCTCCTATTTCAACAAGCTTTTTTGTCACTCGCAAAGCTGCTGTCTCAGCCAAATGCATCGCTTGCCTCATGCTTTGCACATCATCGCATATGAACATGACGCAAACTTGTAAACATGACGTCGTGGGTGAAATGTCAAAAAAACAGTGTGAAAAAGACATTGTGAAAAATTCACAATGTAGTGACTTTAGAAAAGAAACTAAAAATTATAGAAATAATAGAAAGTGATGGTAAATTTACACTCGAACGTGTTGGTGTAGATGATATTCACACTATATTAAAATCACACAGCAAACCCCTTTAACTTATGTAGAGCTGCGTACAATGGAAAATAACACCTTGCGAAAGTTAATGGTCAAAACCATTTAAAGAACAGTTTCCCTTTACAATCAGTGCATGAAGTTTTTAGAACCAAATAACGAAGATTATGTGATTGTAACGGATTATTTGACAAGTATCAGAAAATTTTGCATAATAAACACCGATAGTCCAACCAAGGGGAATCTGGATTCCATTTTGCAACGCGAAAACAAATCGCGGTACCATATCCAGAATGTATTATTCGCGTTGAACGTGAGCTACCTGTATTAATAATAAAAATATTACTGATTAGTGAAAATATAATTAGTAGAAACAATTTTTTAAATTATCATATTTATTGTGCAGTTTAATTTTTTTTTTAGTTTCTTTAAGCAAAACAAAAGATTTTTTTAATATACTCTATAATTTAGCTTTTTGCGGATTGTGTGTGTTTTGTATGTGTATGTGTGTGTGCGTGCATGAAAATATCTTCCATTTTTTTTTTTTTTGTAAGAAAAATGTCAGATTTAAATTTTTTTTGGAAATTCTGAAGGCACCACTAGAGGTCACTATTGTTCCAAATATTTTTATGTTGTCAGATTGGGTAGAGTTATTTTATTTCAATTCAAGCATATTGAAATAGCCAATAAATCTTCAACTGATTAAATGGCAATTTAGTTTAATTTAATTAATTAGCAATATTATCAAATGAATACAATTTCTTTAAATATAATGAATGACTTTTTTTTAAATTTAACAAACATTATCGGATTTTTCCATTTGGCAGTATTTTTTAATACTCTTATCTACGTCATTTTTTAATGATCAGCTATTGGGGTTCTTAAATTTTGGTATGACAGAACCTTCAATTAGAAGAGATAATTTTGAACTACAGAAAATTTCCAATACGAAAATTAGACGTTAAAATAGACATTTAATCACGTAACCTACATAGAGAAAGGATCTGTCGGGAAGTTCTTTAATTTCAGGTATCAGGACAAACACGATTATTCCTTATTTAGAGGTCTTTAAGAAGAAAACATTCCACTTTTTATTTGTTAACATTCAGTGAGTAAAAATTATTTGACTGACCAAGGAAATTTTTGATAAATCACAAATATAGTTTCTTCGAATATTATAGTTCGAAGCTGACAAGTGGCAAGTCCACAAAAGCCAGAAATTTTTTTGACTCACACTGGAACAGTTAAAATAATCTGAAAAACTAAAAGTATTCTCTTAATTATGAAGAGATTATAAACCTTTTGGTTATCACTATCGGTTTGAAAACTTTACAATCCACCGTTTTCTTATGTTTTCCCAAGTTTTTTTCTTTTTCATTTAAAGATTTTCGTGATTTTTCCAACCAATCAACAATTTTGTAAAAAGAAAAAATTAGCAGTAAAAAATGAATTTATAAATATAAGAACAAGCATAAATGGTATTTTTTCTTTTATTACAATTGCAATTTATTCCAATGCTAATCCAAATAAAAATTGGTTAAAAAAAATAGTCCACTTGGTGTTAAAATAAAGATATTAGCAAAAGAAAAACACACAAAGTATTTTTAGGAAATGCACATGTAACAGCCGAGCCGATTTACACAAGAGAACGGGAATTGGCATATGCCTCGCTAGTCGATAATTTCTTTTCTTCTTTTTCCGACTAAATTTTGATTTATATTTTTTGCCAAAAAAACAAAAACCACAAAGCAAATTTTCATCAAAATAGGCAATTGAAATTTAAAAATGGCGCTGAAAAACTATGATGAAAAGTGTAAACGTCGATTTAGGATTGGGTTGATGGTACACATCCATCCAATTGTTAGGCGCTTGTAGTTAAAAACAAAAGCTCGTTACACACTGGAAGGAAAAATTGTAATAGTGTAACAGCAGCAACAACAGCAGTGGCAGCAGCAGCATCACATTAAATTCATATTTACCGCCATTGAAGGAAATTCTCTAGTGTCAAAAATGATCGTTACGACCGGTGGTACTTTTCTCTTAAGAAAAAAAATTATTACGAAAATTTTATTTATAATATGAGGATTAAATAATGATATTTTTATAATAATAAAAGGAAAACATGGAAATAATTTTTGTTTAGAATTTATTAAAATTATGGCAAAAAATTTATATTTGTACAATAAAAAGATGATGACCTAAAAAGAGGTCGTTTTTCTTAAAGTAAATTAAAATAAAAAAAATTCATTTTTTTTAATTGGTCATTTCTGGTACCACACGACAATCCGTTGTCTCCAAATGACACATTTCTAGTGTCATTTGCAGGACAACTAAAAGGAATTCGATGAATAAAAATACGCAATATTTTACATTTACAATTAGGCAAGTTTAAAAATTCTATAATTTATAAAATAAATATTTTTATGCATAAAAATGCCACATCCAATACAAAACACAACAAGAAAAACCACTTAAGACAAAAAACGAAAATAAATCAAGCATGAAGCTAATAAGTCTTTTCTCCATTTTGTATAATTAACTTTTTTCTTTTTGTAAAGATTTTCCCCTTCATTTTGTATAATTAGCTTTTTTTCTTTTTTCTTTTACAAATAAAATATGGCCGAAAATTTTTTGATGGAAAAAAAACTGCACGAATTATAGAAGACAAAATTAAGGAAAATTTAATTTTTGAAATAGTTTACGATGAACTAAATGTTCGAAAGATGTATAAAAATTTACTGATAAAAACTGACAATTGGAAGAGTGTTTTCAAGAATGGTCCAAAAATCGTTTGACTAAAAAAACTGCACGAAGCAGAAAAGACAAAATGAAGTTAATTTTTCGAATAGTTTATGATCAACTAATGATTCGAAAGATGTAAGAAAACTTATTGATAAAAACTGCTCGGAAAAAAAAACAATTAGGAAAAGCAGCCGCAAATAATTTCGGAACGGGACTGTAAAAACGCATTTTTTGCAGAATGGTCCAAAAATCGTTTATTAAATAAACTGCACGAAACAAAAAAGACAAATGAAGTTAACTTTTGAAATAGTTTACGGTCAACTAATTGTTCAAAAAACGTGAGAAGAAAACTATCCTGAAATAATTCAAGAATGGTCCAAAAAATATTTGATGAAAAAAACTGCACTAAATAGAAAAGACAAAATAAAGTTAATTTTTGGAATTGCTTGCAATCAACTAACTGTTCGAAATTTTATGAAAACCTATTGATAAAAACTGCTCGAAAAAAACAATTAGGAAAGGCAACCGCAAATAATTTTGAATTTTACAGTTGGAAGAGTGTTTTGAAGAATGCTCCAAAAATCGGTTGACTAAAAAAACTGCACGAAGCAGAAAAGACAAAATGAAGTTAATTTTTGGAATAGTTTACAATCAAATAACTGTTCGAAAGATGTATGACAATTTTTGATAAAAACTGCTCGAAAAAAACGTGGGAAGAAAAGTATCCGGAAATAGTTTTGAACTTGACAGTTGGAAGAGTGTTTTGAAGAATGGTCCAAAAAATGTTTGATGAAAAAAAACTGCACGAAATAGAAGAGACAAAATTAATTAAAACTAAGTTAATTTTTGAAATACGCATAGTTAACGAGCAACTAACTATTCGAAACACGTATGACAATTTTTGATAAACACTGCTCGAAAAAACGTGTTAAAAAAACATGTGAAGACATTTTGAATGCGACAATAGGAAGTGTTTTGCAAATTGGTTGAAAAATCGTTTGACTGAAAAAAACTGCACGAAATAGAGAAGACAATATTAAGGAAACCTAAGCTAATTTTTGAAATAGTTAACGACCAACTAACTGTTCGAAAAATATAAGAAAACTTATTGATAAAAACTGCTCGAAAAAAAACGTGGGAAGAAAACCACCCGAAAATAATTTCGAAATAGGACTGTAGAAACGCATTTTTTTGCAGAATTATCCAAAAAAAAATACTGTACAAAACAGAAAAGACCAAATGAAGTTAATTTTTGGAATAGTTTACGATCAACTAAGTATGAACATTTTTTGATAAAAACTGCTCGAAAAAAACTATTCTGAAATAATTTTGAACTTGACAGTTGGAAGAGTGTTTTGATGAAAAAAAACTGCACGAAAATTAAGTTGATTCGTGAAATACGCATAGTTAACAAGCAACCTTCTCTTCGCAAGACCTATTAATACATGGTAAAAGTATGAGACAATTTTTTTTGTGTATTTTTAAGTTTGTTTTTGTAAGCGATTTTTTTGTACATTTGAGTGATTTTGTAATTTTTTTTAGTTTTTTTTTATAATTGGTGATTGTATCGGCCATTAGAGATAATTAATAATTTATGATTGAATCTTTGCAATTGAAAAATATTGATTGATTGTAAATAATGACCTCAAAAGAATGTTTAATTGAATTTGATTTTTTTTCTTCATTGTTTCAGTAAAAAAGGAAAACGAATTTGCTATTAAAAATGTAAAAAAATAAATCACGAGTACTATACAAATTAGCATAGACTCTCATATACATTTAGATAAGATAGTACGTTGCCTATTTATTTTCTTATATGTTTTTAAGAAAATAAATAGGCAATACTTACACAAAAACAAAAATACATTGTTAAAAACATTTTTTTCAAGCTACTTTTTAGGTTTTAAATATGCTATGATAGTTGTTATTATTTTTAGTTTACATGATACTTAATATATTAACTTAATAAAAACCAAAGGTGATGAAAACTATCACAATATAAAAATTTCATATCCATTCAATCTTATAAAATAAATACAATCGTATGTTGGCATGTTTTTTTTGTGTATGGCTGTATGTATTTTACTCATGTAGATTGGTAGTTTTATTTTTGGAATTATTTCTTATAATAATAGAGAAGGAAACTGATCGTTACCAACCAACCAAAGAATGTAAAAAACAAGAACAAACATAGAAAAAAATCTTTAAGTACAAACAAAATTCCAAATGAAAACAGCACCAAAAACCAATGTATGTGTGTATGTGTGTGGAAAAATTTATATCTGCAAGAAAAACGGGAAAAAAAATCAAGTGGGCAAATATGTATGTAATTAAGTATATGATAAAAAAAATATGCATTATCAAATAGATGGACTAAGGAAAAATAATAATTATTATTGTTTGTTTTTAGAGGGAAGTAATACTAGAGCAGAAAAATGATACAAAATAAATTAAACAAACCTCATGTCCTTCGCCCTGTTTGTTATAAAAGAGAGACTGCCATTATTAAATTGTTATTGTTGCATGTTCGAGGTTTTTTTTCAATTAAATATTTTTGTTTTGTTATTTTTAGTTTTCCAATAAATACACCAATATTGAATTGTATTTTAATTAATCAAATTTTATATTAAATATTATATATAAATGCATATATAAATCTTATATACTATATTTATTATACACAATATAATTAAAATTTGAAGTGATATATAGTAATAAAATGACAAAAAGGAAAATCACATTTTACATAATCAAAAAATAGATGAAATTATTTAAAAAAATTAAAAAAATTAAAAGTAATTAAATAACAACCAATGCTTGATCATGATTTAATTCTGATTGAGAAACTCTATGGAAATGCAAATATTTTTATGACTTTCTTAATTTATTTAAATTAACTTTTAAAATTTAGAAAATTACTTAAAGTAACGCTAAAGATTTTGATTAAATTAAGTGCGTTACTTCCATAGGTTATCTATCAAAACCAATTGTGGAAATTTCGCACAGCATATACTTTCCTACATTTTCGAGATTTTTATGATTGGAAAAACCGAATAATCGGATTTAATGTTGCTCGAAATGCCAATATGAATCAGGGGACGTTTTTTTAAATTGGCATGAAATAAAACGCGATTAAAAATTCGAAATAATGCAAAATTATTAATATTGAGTTTTCAATATTAATAATTTTGCATCGAGAAACGATAAAAATGTATTGGAAAGTTTTCAGCACCTTTTTCAAAATTTCGCGCAGTCTCACGAAATTTTTGCGCAGCCTCGTTTTAAATTTAGAAAATTACTTAAAGTAACGCTAAATATTTCGATTAAATTAAGTGCGTTACTTCCTACCAAAACCAAATGTGGAAATTTCTCGCAGCTACTCGAAAATGAAACAAATCCGATGAAAAGTCGGATTTAATAGTGATCGATATGACAATATGAGTCACGGAACGTTTCTTTGTTGTTGTTTTTTAAATTGGCATGAAATAATGCAAAATTATTAATATTGAGTTTTCGAGAAACGATAAAAATGTATTGAAATGTTTCCAGCGGCTTTTTCAAAATTTCGCGCAGCTTCTCGAAATTTTGCGGAGTTTTGGTTAAAGTAATGTTATAGATTTTTATCACATTAAGTGCGTTACTTCCATAGGTTATCTACCAAAACCAAATGTGTAAATTTCGCGCAGCTGCTCGAAAATCAAGCAAATATGATCAAATGCTTTCGTACATTTTCGAAATTTTGATTATCGGAAAAACCAAATAATCGGAGTTTCCAGCAGCTTTTTAAAAATTTCGCGCAGCTTCTCGAAATTTTCGCACAGCTTTGTTTAAAATTAAGAAAATTACTTAAAGTAACGCTAAAGATTTTGATTAAATTAAGTGCGTTACTTCCATAGGTTATCTATCAAAACCAATTGTGGAAATTTCGCACAGCATATACTTTCCTACATTTTCGAGATTTTTATGATTGGAAAAACCGAATAATCGGATTTAATGTTGCTCGAAATGCCAATATGAATCAGGGGACGTTTTTTTAAATTGGCATGAAATAAAACGCGATTAAAAATTCGAAATAATGCAAAATTATTAATATTGAGTTTTCAATATTAATAATTTTGCATCGAGAAACGATAAAAATGTATTGGAAAGTTTTCAGCACCTTTTTCAAAATTTCGCGCAGTCTCACGAAATTTTTGCGCAGCCTCGTTTTAAATTTAGAAAATTACTTAAAGTAACGCTAAATATTTCGATTAAATTAAGTGCGTTACTTCCTACCAAAACCAAATGTGGAAATTTCTCGCAGCTACTCGAAAATGAAACAAATCCGATGAAAAGTCGGATTTAATAGTGATCGATATGACAATATGAGTCACGGAACGTTTCTTTGTTGTTGTTTTTTAAATTGGCATGAAATAATGCAAAATTATTAATATTGAGTTTTCGAGAAACGATAAAAATGTATTGAAATGTTTCCAGCGGCTTTTTCAAAATTTCGCGCAGCTTCTCGAAATTTTGCGGAGTTTTGGTTAAAGTAATGTTATAGATTTTTATCACATTAAGTGCGTTACTTCCATAGGTTATCTACCAAAACCAAATGTGTAAATTTCGCGCAGCTGCTCGAAAATCAAGCAAATATGATCAAATGCTTTCGTACATTTTCGAAATTTTGATTATCGGAAAAACCAAATAATCGGAGTTTCCAGCAGCTTTTTAAAAATTTCGCGCAGCTTCTCGAAATTTTCGCACAGCTTTGTTTAAAATTAAGAAAATTACTTAAAGTAACGCTAAAGATTTTGATTAAATTAAGTGCGTTACTTCCATAGGTTATCTACTAAAACCAAATGTGAAAATTTCGCGCAGCTGCTCCAAAATAAAATAAATATGATCAAATGTGGGAAAGTACATTTTCGAAATTTTGATTATCGTCAAACCCAAAAATCGTATTTAATTTTGCTCAAAATGCCAATATAAGTCAGGCAACTTTTCTTTTTTTTTTTTTAAATTGACACGAAACAAAACTAGATTAAAAATTCGAAACAATGCAAAATAATTAATACTGAGTTTCCAGCAGCTTTTTAAAAAGTTCGCGCCACGTTTCGAAATTTTGCTCATTTTCTAGAAATGTTTGTGCATCTTGTAGAAATTTTCTCGCACTCTCTCGAAATTTCCGGATATTTTCTCAAAATTTTGACAACTCTAAAATCTTACGCACTCCATGAGTTTATTAACTCTTTAAGAATTGCAATAATACAAATATTTGAAATGGGGACTTAATTTTATGAGATAAACAACAAAATGTAATTTTTTATTAAAAAAAAAAAAGAAGAAATATCGAATTATTTTATTGACATTAGCAAATCCATAAAGTCTTCTCTTTTCATTTCTTTTATTTCAATTTGTTTTTCTTTCTTTCTATTTTGCACTTAATATGTTTTTATTACTTTTATTTTTATTTCTCAATTGAATATTTTTATAGTTATATCTAATAATAATAATAATAATAATAATAATAATAAAATTAACGATAATAATTTTAAACAAATAAAAAAAAACTTCTTCAACCTTATACAAGAGATTAAATAAATTTAAGAAGAAATTATTCAAAGAAAAAAAGGGCTAATAATTTGAATTATCGTTGAAAGTGTATCACCAAACGTGAGACAATGGGGCTCAAATATTGGATTTATTTTTTTCCAAATTTGACTTCTCAAATCCGGACAAAAGTGATGTTTCGATTTAAAAAAAAATAAAATAGGCAATTTTATTTATTAATTATTTCAATTGAAAATAAAGAAACATTTAGAAATAATTGAATTACTCTTGCTAAGAACTACGAGCACATGTTAATCTTCGATATTTATCCTATAATAGTATGCCTAGTACGAGGCACTCGCAATTGTAGAGATCTTTTTGTAGAGATCTCAAAAATAATTCTGAGTAAATACGTACATTATTTATGATAGCAAATAATATTATTCAAACCGTTGTAAAAAAGCCTATTAACAGAATAAAAAAAAACCTAAAATGATAAGTAAATCAGTTAAAAAACTATTAATTCAAAACTAAAAATCGAATGTCATGCAATGATAGTTATGATGACAAACAGCGAATGGAATATTGAAAATGTTTAATTAATTAATAAATAATACAAATGAATTCGCGTTAATAAATGAATATGTATGGTAAATGGAATTAAAACATGGCACATCGCCTATTATGTATAATAAAAGACTTAAAAATTCGAGAAAAAAAAACCAAATTTTAATGAAAACTTATAGCATTCTGAAACGATTTATAAGGAGATAAAAGAAAAACTGAATTCGAATCAAACGAATTGAAAGAATTAAAAGGCATATTTATTTTGCTACAATAAAAATAAATAGGAAATTATAGCCGCCTATGAAAAAAAAAAGATTTTATAGCAAAATTATTAATTGCATATTTAATAAATTTCAATAATTATACACAATTAATTTCTTTCTCAAATTGTTTATATTTTTGTCGAATTTTTCTAATAAATAAATTTCCAATTTGATATTTTCTATTTGTTCTGTTATTCATTATTTTTCTTTCTCTTTTAACTATTTTATTGGGTGTAAGGGAAAGTTCTGTCGTTTTTGAACACTTGCACTGGTATGCGTTGTCGATTCTTAGCGAGAATATTCTGATTCGACTGAAATCGATTTAAACCGTTAGACTAGTTTATGATTGATGGTTAACGAGGTCTGTTAAAAAAAAGTATCGCGAATTTTGAATTTCCGCAGGTTACGTATATTCGATTTTTTGTGGCGCTATATTAGTATTCATGTCTCTCACTTATGCCGACAAGTTCGGCCATTTTGAATGTTCAGTTAATTTTTGACAGCTGCTTTGCTTGCACGTGTTTTGGCTCGTCCTCAATTTTTGCCCATTCCAAAAAATTGATCAAAGAATCTGTATCAAATTTTGTGTGAAAAACAAAATTAATTGCCCGAATGTTGACTGTGACATATGGTGAAGCTACCTTGGACCGAAGCAACGTTTATCGGTGTTACAAAATGTTCTCAGAGGGCCGAGAAGATGTGAACGACGAAAAGCGTGCCGGAACCCCGAGCACGTCAACAACAGACGAAAACATTGATGAAGTGAAGAAAATAGTATTGGCCAATCGTCGAATCACCGTTAGATAATTTGCTGAGGACTTAAACATATCGATTGGCCCGTGCCATTCGATTTTTATCTTTCTACCTTTTAGATTTTACTTTCTAAAACAAGTTCGGCCATTTTGAATGTTCAGTTAGTTTTTTGCTTGCACGTGTTTTGGCTCGTCTTCGACTTTTGCCCATTTTTTGACCAAGAACAGAATCGCATTAACATTGCTAAGGAGCTGTCGGACTCTGTCCGCGACGACCCAAATTTGCTCCAGAGGGTCATAACTGGTGACGAATCATGGGTTTATGGTTTTGACGTGGAAACCAAAGCTCAATCATCCCAATGGAAGCTGCCGCACGAGCCAAGACCGAAAAAAGCGCACCAAGTTCGGTTGAATGTGAAGGTTTTGCTTGCAGTTTTCTTCGATTGCAGGGGCGTGGTGCATTATGAGTTCTTACCACAGGGTTGAACGGTCAATAAGGAATATTACCTGCAAGTTATTTTTTTTGTTTGTGGAAGAACAAAAATTGGCTTTTGCGTCATGATAACGCACCTGCTCACGCATCGTTGCTTGTGCGCGAATTTTTGGCCAAAGAATGCCGCAGCCACCGTATTCCCCAGATCTGGCCCCTGTGACTTTTTCTTGACGCTACGCTACGATTGAGGAGATAAAGACAGCATCGAAGGAGGAGCTGAACAAGATCACAAAAAATGATTTTTTGAAGTACTTCAAGGATTGGAAAAAACGTTGGCACAAGTGTATAGTATCTGGTGGGTATTACTTTGAAGGGGACAAAATAGATATTCATGAATAAATAAATCATTTTTGAAAAAAAAACACAAAATTCACGATACTTTTTGAACAGACCTCGTATACACATTTTTCGTATTTTTGTCAGTTTTTTTAAACTTGTAAAACAGTCAACATGTGTGAAGAAAAAGTGCACTTAAGACATTGTATATTGTATGAGTTCCAAAAAGGGAACAACGCGATGAAGGCAACAAAAAAAACTTGTGTGGCATGTTTGGAGAAGACACAGTAACAGCTCGAATATACCAGAGATGGTTTGCGAATTTTCATTTGGGTGGTTTTTCTTTGAATGATGAACCCAGATAAGGAAGGCCATCATATGTCAATAACGAAGTGCTACGCAGTATAATCTGGACAAATCCCATGTTAAATTCCGTAGAAGTGGCCTTCAAGCTTGGAATTCATCAGACTACTGCTTTAGATCACATTAAAAGGCTTGGTTTTGTGTCCAAAACATTTTGTGAATGTTCTTCAAATCTTACTCGTTACAAAAGGGAACCGTTTTTGGACCACTTGGTGACTGGTGATGAAAAGTGGATAGTTTATTAACATGTGGTAAGAAAAAGGGCATATGTTTACAAAGGGGAGACACCACTGACCACATTCAAAGCTGGCGTGCATCAAAAGAAAGTTATGTTGTGTTGTTGGTGGGATCGGAGGGGTATTGTCCACCATAAGTTGCTGAAAGAAAAGTATACGGTCGATGCTAATCGTTACTGTTCGCAACTTGATGTTTTGAATAGAGAAATTCAACGTTAACGTTCATATTTGGCCAACAGAAAGGGTGTTATTCTTCAGCATGACAACGCTAAACCGCACGTGCCAAGAAAAACCGTACAAAAAATTACAGAGTTGGGTTGGGAAACTCTACCTCAGCCAGCATATTTTCCAGATATTGCACCATCTGACTATCATCTGTTCAGATCGTTGTAAAACTTTCTTAATGGAAATGAATATATATAAATTATGAGGCAGTGTCCAAATGGCAGTGGAAGAATAATTTGCGTCCAAAAACGAGGACTTCTTTTTTAGGGGGTTTAATAAGTTACCAGAACGCTGATAGACAGTTGTTATATTTTGGATTAATTTTTGAATAAAAAGTGCAAAAAAAATTTAGTTTTTATCTTTAGAAAAGCAAAAAAAAACCGACAGAACTTTTTCCCTTACACCAAATATAATAATTAAATAATGATGAGAACTAAATTATTAATGATTATAAAATTATCCTAAATTATTATTATTATTTATGAATTTTTTTTTTTTTTGGTTTTGTTTTTGACTAAACCAAAACTTAAGAAAAAAAACACGCAATACCATTTATTTTTTTTCCGTCTAATTAACTATAAGATAATTTAGTTTATAAAATAATAAAATAGAGAAAATATGTTGATACCTCTTCGCCATTCTCCTGCGATTGATCCTTTTCAGGATAAACACCAGCACGTAAAAATGAAGCCTTCCATGAGTCAACTTCATCGACATTTTCACACGACAATTCAAGTTGTTTGTAATCCTGAAAGGGAATGGTTTGGTTTTTTTTTTGATTATTTTCGTTTTTGTTGTTATTATTTTTTGTTTTTTTTTAATAACTGATCAAATTATTATTATTAAATTAAATAAATGAAATTTAACGATAGAAGATTTAATTCACTATCGCATTATACCCAATAGATTTCGATCCAGTTAAGATTTCGTTGGTATTATTGTTCTCTTATTTTGTGGATACATTCAAATAGAACAAATAATGTTATGCATCCAATATTAGCTGTATTCCATTGCGACAATTTTTGCTACTCACATTTTACTGACAGAAGTAAAATATAACCTCAAAATAGTCAACAACAATACTGAGTTTTTATTCACACATAAACAATAAAAACTGAGTTTATTCACACATAAACAATACTTTGTGAATAATACTGTGTCAACATAACCAACGAACCCGCTAAGCCATCTATTTTCATTTTGGGAACTAAAATTCCCCTCCTACTGTAAATTATATGCGTAACTACTAATGCGAACTAATCATTTATATGAGCAAGAGTACCATAGCTGCGAGTAGCTAGAAATATGTACTTGTGAGTAGCAAAATTTTCCCAATAGAATACAGCTAATATTGAATCGATAATGCAATGGAGAAAATAATTGTTGCATCGATAATGCAGTTTACTTCTTTAATTAACTATTATTTTACATTATTGTGCTATGATCGTAGGGTAAAAGGTACCCACGAAACTTAGTAGGCTGTAACTGTTAAACAATGATCCAACTTTTTAGACATCGTTTGTGGAATTATTTCGTTCAATTTGACTATATGCGTTGTCTTAGTTAGTCATAATCAATTTGAAATTGTTGCTTGTGTGTGTATTAAAAAAAGGCTGACCAAAATCTTTAAAAAAATCTCTTTTCCCAAATTGTCCAATATCCACAATAGAAAATTTCTTTTGCATTAAGTCGCTTGATCGCTGAACAACTAATTTTCCTGATTAAACTGAAAGTTGGTATTTTAAATTCTTTTGCACACTAGATTTCCATGTGAGTTTTTATCCAAAATGTTGTTGTTATTGATCTTTAACGCTTTTCTCATGAATAACAAACTAAAATGATAGCACAAAAAAACAAGAACAAATGATTTTTCAAAGCTAAGCTTACCTTGTAAACATTACGTCCATCCGGACTGAAGAGAGCGAATGTATGACGCCTTGACATAAATCCTTGTTCAATATCACGTAATTTGAGTCCATCTAATGGCAGCATGAATTTCTTTTCCTTTTCATCTTCATCCTTGAACCAAGAGATGCTCTCCGATGTTAGAACAAACCAGTATGGTCTTGAGCCGCCTACACGTACCAAATATATTAAAAGCGAAACAAATGAATCATCTACTGCATTATGCTCAAAATACTAATAGAACAAGAAAGCCATCTAAAGTTTAATTTTAATTTCTTGCAAAATAATTCTCCCAAGAAACATTTTTTTCTATTTGATTATTTAAAAATTGCATATTTAATCATTGTTTTTTCTTATTATTAATTATATTAAAATTTTAAATATTTTTTTTTTTGTATTTTTATGTATATTTTTTATTAAATTTTATTTAATTGAATTTTTGAAGAATTAAATGAAGAAAATTTAAATTGTCCTTAAATAATATGTTTTTTTTTTTGAATAGCTTGCTATTATTTATATTAGTGGTAGTAATATTAACCGTTGTAGTAACAATGAAGGTGTAATAATAATGAATGAAGAAAATGCAGAAATAGAGTTTAACATTCTTCATAATTCTTATAGTCTATCATTATTTGCCTGTTTGGTGTACAAATGTTTATGTAGTGTGTAAGGAACAATTAAATATGGTATACCCAGGAAACAAAACCAACCAACAATAATCAAAATGAAAAAGAAAAGAAAATGACGGTTAAACAAATTCTTTCTTTTATTTTTAATGATGATCTGATTGTAGATACAAGCTCTCCCATGGAATGACAAACGATGTGAGGAGGCATATTATAAATGGCGAGTGACTCATAATTTGACTAATTATCAAATAGCGAATTTCTTTTGGATTTATATTACGGTTGTTGCATAGTGGCAGTGTCATTATTGCCTGTTTAGAAAAAAAAACTTGGATTCTTAGTAGGAATAATTTTGGCCTGGTCTGACGCCTATTCAATAATTCATGTAATTATCATCGTGCGATTATTAATAGCATTCAAATTGTTCGGTTCAATAGGCTACGTTGACTGGTGCATTTAATTGACACAGGTTAGATAGATTGCCTGCACAGGCATTGAAACTTTGTTTGACGAGTAAATAAACTACAAATTTGTAAATATTTTGCATTGAAAGCTTCTCTTCGATTTCATTGACTACCATTAACTGAGAGTGTTTGAATTTTTCTATTTTATCGCAATAGAAGATGACAAAGGCTCTGTGTGGTCTCGTTCAGTAGCATCTCAAATTAACTATTGTAGATCAGACGTTCTTCACTTGTAATTGACTACTATTAACTGAGAGTGATTGTACAAATTTAGATAAATACGGTAGAATTCCCGATCGATGGCCCAGTACATTTTTTTTTTTGAAATCTCACAAACACGCCTCGACAGCCAAAATGCAGCTTTTACATAGTCACGTGAGAATTGAGTCACTCAACATCCATAATAAGACCTCAAAAAAGAAATAATTAAGAGAAATGTTAAATATAATATTTTAATATACAATAGTGTTAATATGTATAAGAAAATGCAATTGTTTTTTTTGTGTTTTTTTTTTTTTTGTTGAAACTTATTTAAAAGTTATTTTTTGTTATATGATCGACTTTTGTATGTAAGTGATGAGTATTTTTCATAAAATGTTTTTTACAAATGAAAATAAAAAAGAAATTTAAAAAAATTATGTAACAAAATGAATTTAAAATAAGAAGAAAATGTTTTATAGGAAAATATTTGTTGCAAAAGAACGGCAATTGTGGAAAAATAAGCAATTTTGATTAATTTTTTTATTTTACAAAATTTTTTTTTTTTTTTTTTACCATTTTTGATACAATATTAATGGAAAATTATTACAATGCACATAAAATGTCTGCTATTTAAAAAAAAAAAAATTAAAACTAAAATGAATAAAAATGCACATAAAATAGACGTCAATGCACGTAAAATGGCCGCCATTTTGATAAACTATTTCAAAGCAAAATTAATTAAAATGCACGTAAAATGGTCGCCAATGCACGTAAAATGGCCGCCATTTTGATGAACAATTTAAAAGTGAAATGAAAAAAAATGCGCGGAAAATGGCAAACAATGCCAGTAAAATAGCCGCTATTGTACGTAAAATGGTGACCATTTTAATAAACAATTTAAAAGTAAAATGAATAAAAATTCAAGTAAAATGGCCGCCAATGCCCGTAAAATGGCCACTATTGTACGTAAAATGACCGCCATTTTTATAATCAATTTAAAAGTAAAATGAATTAAAATTCCCGTAAAATGGCCGCTATTTTTATAAACAATTTAAAAGTAAAATGAATAAAAATGCAAGTAAAATGGCCAGCAATTCCCGTAAAATGGCCAATAGTGAACGTAAAATGAATAAACATGCACGTAAAATGGCCGCCAATACACGTAAAATGGCCACCAATACACGTAAAATGGCCAATAGTGTATGTAAAATGGTGGCCATTTTGATAAACAATTTAAAAGGAAAATGAATTAAAAATTCAAGTAAAATGGACGCCAATGTACGTAAAATGGTCAATAGTGTACGTAAAATGGTGGCCATTTTCATAAATAATTTAAAAGTAAAATGAAAAAAAAATGCACGTAAACTGTCCGCCATTTTTATAAACAATTTAAAAGCAAAATGAATAAAAATTCACGTAAAATGGACGCCAATGCCCTATAATGCCCATTTTTATAAACAATTTAAAAGTAAAATGAATAAAAATTCACGTAAAATGGCCGCCAATGCCCGAAAAATGGCCAATAGTGTACGTAAAATGGTGGCCAATTTTATAAACAATTTAAAAGTAAAGTAAATAAAATTCACGTAAAATGGCCGCCATTTTTATAAACAATTTAAAAGCAAAATTAATAAAAATTCAAGTAAAATGGACGCCAATGCACGTAAAATGGCCGCTATTTTGATAAGCAATTTAAAAGTAAAATAAAAAAAAATGCACGTAAAATGGCCGCCATATGCACTAAAAATGGCCGCCATTTTTATAAACAATTTAAAAGTAAAATGAATAGTATTGCACGTAAAATGGCCGCCAATATACGTAAAATGGTCGCAAATGCACTAAAAATGACCACCATGTTGATAAACAAATTCATAAATAGATCAAAACCAAAATAAAAAGTAAAAGAATAATAATAAAACTGAATAAATATTTCAATTTTATTGAGATTTTTTAAAAAAAAAAAAAAAAATCGGAATTGACGTATGTAAATATTGTAGTATTTTTGTTTATCAAATATGGCGACGAACCTACAGGCATACAAATACATGTTCTCATGCGAATGCACAAAATCTCCATCGATTTTAATATTTGTTTGATCTTTTTTTTCATTTCAATAACGAAACAAAGCTTTAACAGGAAACACATGATATATAAATAATAACGAAATGAAAATAAAGACAGAAAAAAATTACAGTCGACAATTAAATAATGCAAAAACGAATAAACATAAATAATATAATTATAAAATAAAGAACAAATTTAAATATGATAAATATAATGGTTAGAAAAGAATAACGAACAGAGAAGTAAATCGATTAAAAAGATAAAAATACAAAATTCATAATTGCTCATTTATTTGTTATTCATTTTGTTTGCTTTCGTTTCTTGGAGATACAAACCAATAAGATACGTTGATTTTTTCCACAACTCTACAAAAATGAAAAACACAGCATAAAGTAAACAAAATTGGAAAAAGAAACAAACTAAACTGAAAAAATACAAAAAAAAGAAAAGAAAAGAAAAAAATAATAACAACAAATCATATTTTTTTCTTAATTGTTTAGTATATATTTATGAGTAAATATAAAATTGTACTAGTATTAATTTTAGTTGTGTTAGAATTTATTAGATTGGATATGATGGAAAGGAAAATAAATGATTGACCTTGTAAATTATTTCTTAATGATTCAAAATAAATACGGAAAATAAAATGGACATTTTTCTATCAAATAAAAATCCAAATAAATAATAAATAATAGTTCATGTTAAAAATAAAGTATTATCCATTTTGTGGCTAAGAAAGTATAGCCTTGTCATTTGACAGCTGTCAAGCAAACACATCATGTCATTTGACAGCTGTCAAAGAAAACGCATGTTTAGTTGAAGGTTTGCCATTTGTTAAGGATGGTTTAACCATTGAACAATCCGTTAAAATTGTAAGAATCTCTTCTGCGATGAGGCTCATTATCTCGCTCGGCGGATATGTTAATAAGCAAAATTGTTGCATATGGGGCTCTGAAAAAAACACAAGTAACTGTAGAGAAGCCATTGTATCTGCGAAAACTGACTGTCTCGTGTATATTTTGGTCTATGGTTGTTATTAAGCCAGTATTTCTTTGATAATGAAGCAGAATAATTTTATGACTGCATTTTTTAAATCTAGATTTGAAGATTTCAGTCTGGACCATATGTGCTTCGAAAAAACAACGCTACAATTTCAAATTTCGAAAAAAAAGTTCCCAAGACATATAATTTCGAAAATTGGCGATATCAATTGGCCACCAAGATCGTGCGATTTATTATCGTTGGACTTTTATTGTGAGGCTAAACGAAAAATCGTGTTTATGCAAATAATCCTCAAACTTGAGAGTATCTAAAAACCAATATCCGCCAAATAATGACCAAATTACAATCGGAAATATACGAAAAAGTTTCGTGTCGACCATTTTAATCATATTTTATTCCATGCATAATGGCAAGGTCCAAGCAACGTAATGAAGTATAAATTTCATCGAAATCTGAATTTTAAATGTATTTTTTTTTTAATTAACTTTACTTTCCAAAGCACAAATTAGATAATACTTTATGACGAAACACAAAAGGAATTTTTTCAACTTTTATGAATTGAATTATGAAAATTAAAAACAGAAGAAATTGCTTTTGTTTGAGTTTTTTTTTCCGTTAATTGTGAAAATAAAAATTTTTATACAAAAAAAAACCGAAAATAATTCCTTTGCTAAATAAAGTATTAAAAATCGGAACTCTTATTTAGTTAAAAAAAAAAGCGGAGTTTTTTTTTAGTGAAACCGATGACCGAAAAATAATTTTTTTTCACAAAAAACGAAAACCAACCAAATTGATCTTAGTACCGACCACAACCGAAAAGTTCATTTTTTTTATTTTAATATTTTTTTTTTTTTAGAATAATAATTTTATGGAAGGAAGAAACCAACAAACAAAATAAACAAACCGGAAAAGTGATATTTTCATTTCAATCAAACAAAATCAAAATTCAAAAACGATCTTTGGTTAGCGAAAACAACAACCAAAACACTGTTTTTAGTACAAATCAAAACCGAAAAAAAACTTTTTTTTAGTCAAAATAACAACCGAAAATGGTTTTCATTTTTCCATTTTTAAATGAAATTTTAATTTTTTCTCAATAGTAGACAAAGAAAGGAGAAAAACTATAATAAAATAAAATGAAAATAAAAAAAGGATAAAAACAAAAAACTTTTTGAAAAAAACGAAATTTGGTTTTTTATTTATATTTTTTCTAGAATTTTAATAAATTCCAGAAAAAATTTTGTTTGTTTAATTCGATTTATTTTCGATATATTTATTCGAACGTTTGTGTATTGTGTATAAACAGCACGTTCATGTATTAACTATTGTTTGTGAAAGACTTGCCTTAATCGTTTTTTTTTATATATAAAAACAAAACAAACAAAAAATATTTTGACTCTTTTTAATTTTTGTAACAGAAAAAATTGCATATCAAAAGAGAATTTGTCCGAAAATAGAAATATTCATTTCGCATTTTTTTTCAAATCTACAAAAAAAGATAATTATTAATAATATAAAAATTTGTAAAAAAAAAAAAAGTGAAATTCAAAGTGAAGAACTTATTTTAAAACTACTTGATGGTAAAAAAAATTAACCCTAAAATAATGGCTAAAAATATTAGAATGAGATGGATCAGTTTAACGAGAGAGTGACAGCTTAGAATGAAAATATAAGGACTTATGTTAACTTAAAAAAAAAGGCCCTTAATATTGGCGAAAATTATAAACGAGGAGAACATGTCCTCAGATTATAGAAAAAGCGAAGCGAAAATTTATAGTACCTGTAATGGTAATCGTAGTCTTTGATTAAGCGGGTGTAGTAGAGGTATGCACTGATGCCGTTTTAGGGGCAATCCAATAAAATATTTGGCCAAGGAGTACCGATAGGTGTGGTTATGGGGTATGGCCAGGGAGTGACATAACAGCTAAGTCTCTCCCATTTCAGTCGTCGGTCAGCTGCACCCTTTTTTATTACTTATAGGCTTTTTTATATATTATTCAAAATTTTAAAATTTTGCCCTTTCTAAAACAAGTTCGGCCATTTTGAATGTTCAGTTAATTTTTGACAGCTGCTTGCACGTGTTTTGGCTCATCTTCGTTTTTTTCCTATTTTTTGACCAAAAACAGCATCGCATTAACATTGCTAAGGAGCTGTTGGACTCTGTCCGCGACGACCCAAATTTGCTCCAGAGGGTCATAACTGGTGACGAATCATGGGTTTATGGTTATGACGTGGAAACCAAGGCATCATGAGTTCTTGCCACAGGTTAGAACGGTCAATAAAGAATATTATCTGCAAGTTGCGCGAAGCAATCCGCCAGAAACGCCCGGATTTGTGGAAGAACAAAAATTGGCTTTTGTACCATGATAACGCACCTGCTCGCGCATCGTTGCTTGTGCGCGAATTTTTGGCCAAAAACAACACACTAAGAATGCCGCAGCCACCGTATTCCCCAGATCTGCCCCCCTGTGACTTTTTCTTGTTCCCGCAACTGAAGAGCCCCATGAAGGGACAACGCTACGCTACGATTGAGGAGATAAAGACAGCATCGAAGGAGGGGCTGAACAAGATCACAAAAAATGATTTTTTGAAGTGCTTCGAGGATTGGCAAAAACGTTGGCAGAAGTGTATAATATTTGGTGGGGATTACTTTGAAGGGGACAAAATAGATATTCATGAATAAATAATTTTTGAAAAAAAAAACACAAAATTCGCGATACTTTTTGAACAGACCTCGTATAGGCATAATTTTTTTTTTGTTATGATGGGTATAAGATCATCACTTTGTAATCTTCGAACCAAGGCCCCCTCCACACACACAAAATCCCGACACTTGTGGTATTATGCCACGTAAAACAAATGAATTATTCTTTAAACTTACTTTGTGCATCACTGAATGTAAGCAGACGAATAGTTATGATCAGAATGACGTTTCAGTGACGGTCACCTGATTACTTTCCGATGGGGGTTTTATTGATTTGATATTTTTACATAGTCAAAATTTATACCTAATAAATATTTTAATAAATAATTTATTGGAATAGAATTTCTAATTTAGTTTCGAATTTTAAAGTTAATCAAATTTAATTAATTTAAAAAACTACGACTATTATTTTAAAAATTTGCACCAAATCAATAGGAACAAATATTTAATTGCCCCTTTGAGTAGTATTAAGTTCTGAGTTAGCTTTAAGGTTGCATCAGGTGTATAAGCTTAAATCCGCTGTTTGGTCATAGATGGCGTGAGTGAGCGTATTAAACTACGATGGGCACGCCATACTTTTTTTTATGAGTTTGACATCTGTCAACATTAATCAGTGCACATTGTCAGCTATTTCGTACAACAACATATATTTTTCCTTTGGTAATGATGTCTAGTTTTGTGCCAGAAAAATATCATATTCGGGAAGCTCTGCAATTTCTGCTTCAATTTGAAGAAATCGGCTGCCGAATCACATCGAATGCTTAAGGAGGCCTATGGTGACAGTGCTTTATCGGAAACAAGGTGCCGAGATTGGTTTCGTCGGTTCAAAGACGGCAATTTTGACTTGTGGGACAAGAAGCGTGAAAATCGGCCTAGGAAGGTTGAGGACCATTGCAGGCTCTTTTGGACGAAGACGATACCCAATCACAAAAAATGATCGCGGAGCAATTGGGTGTTACTCAATCTGCCATTTCCATGCGTCTGCATGCCATGAGGAAGATTGAAAAGATCGGAAAATGGGTGCCGCATGAATTGAACGATAGGCAGATGGAGGGACACCAAAACACATGCGAAATCTTGTCGCATTGGATTGTGACAGGTGATGAAAAGTGGATATATTTTGAGAATCCTAAACGCAAGAAATCGTGGGTTGATCCCGGCCAATCATCAACATCTTCCCCAAGACCAAATCGCTTCGGACGGAAGATGATGCTGTGCGTTTGGTGGGATCAGCAGGGTATCGTCTACTATGAGATGTTGAAACCTCGTGAAACTGTCAATACCCACCGCTACCACCAACAACTGATCAAATTGCACCGTACTCTGCGTGAAAAAAGGACGGATTATCAACAAAGACATGACAAGCTGATTTTCCTCTACGACAACGCACCAGCGCACACCTAACCACAGATTAGATCCTAACCACGGATTGTGGACAAAAACCCAATTAATTTTTTTTATGGTAATAAAAACGCTTCAAGAGTTTTTTTTTTTAAATTTTATTTTTGTTTTGTTTTGTTTTTATCTAAATATTTTTCTTATGATAGTAAAAAGATTTTATTGATTTATTTACAGAGTAGACTAGAAAAAAATGTGTAAGATATTTTTGTTGTTGTTGTTTTGTGTTAATATTTAATGAAAAAGATAAGAGACAAATGAATACATTACCTTTCATGATACCCAAATTTTGAATGCACATGTGACCCTTTCGGATGACCTGATTACCAAGAGCTCGAGTTCCTGTTTTTACAGCATTTTCTGATTTGCTTTGAGCACTGAAATTTGATTAAAAATTGTTGAGTGGAGAGATTTTTTTAAAAATTGTTTTTTTTCCATTTCAAATACATACTTTGCAAATCCAATGAAATCCTCGTGATTTGTATTCATATAGGCCAATTCATAATCGATCAACAACATCAGTTGCTCCTTGCATTGTTGTTCACGTTGACGAATGTACGTTGTTATGATCCTTTCGGTTTCTTCACGTAAACGAGGATAACGTGCCATCTTCTCGGTCGGCGAAATTGTTCAATGATGTCCGTTGATGATTTGTTTCATATTCAAACAACAATCAATTTAAAAGGAGACAAAAATGGAAAAAAAAACAGAAAAAAAAACGAAAACAAAAATAAACAGGTGATAAGTGAATATTGTAAATTTTTTTCTTCTTAGTGTACAATATATTCCACAAAATATAGTAAATTATTTAATGAAAATTAAATGAGTTCATTTTTTTTTTAAATTTTTTTTAGGATAAAATTATTTTACATTATATTTATAATTAATTGTTCTTTTTTATTCTTTTTTTTTTGGTATAATTTATAAAAAAAATTCAAGATTTAAAAAAAAAAAATTTATATTTGAAGAAAATATAACAAAAATCAAGTTTTTCTTTTTTGCTTCCTTTTAGTTTTTATATTGTGTACTTTTATTGATTTTGATTTTTTTTTTTTTTTTTAAAAAAAAAGAAAATATTTTGATTTTTGTTAATTTTCCCTTCCTCAATATTTAATAAATTTATTTAGAAAGAAAGAAGAAGTAAAATAGAGGACAACACGACAACCAAAATAACAAAATGGCAACATCGGATCGATTTTCTCTTCTGAAAAATATTGTGCGAAAAGCAAAAAAGATCATTCAAAAAAGGGGAAATTTATTATTAAAAATGATTTTCGGATTTAAAATAATTCTTTTTCCAGAAAAATTGCATTGAAAAAAAATATATATATATGAAAAGAAATAATAATAGTAATAATAATAATAATAATAATAATTTTTAAAAATGTAAATTAAGGACAAGACAGAAAAACCAAAACAAACAAACAAAAGCAGTGCAAAAAAAAAGTTATTTTTCTTTTGTAGGAAAATTAAACTGATCGAAAAATTATGAAACTGTTCGAAAAAAAAACTAGCAACAAAATAGACAGAAGAGAATTAAAAGAGAAATTCTATGTGCACGTGGTGTGGTGTGTGTAAGTGCGAACAGTGCGGCATTCTCTTGGCTGTGAACTGGACTGTACATATTCTTCTGCGTGCAAAAAGGAAAAAAAAATCCTCTCCGATCGGTGCAAAAAATATGAGAGAAAAAAACAATTATGTATGGGAGAGCGTGCGCGCTGATACACGTAATATAAGCTGGCTAAATGGGAGCGCCATTTTTGTTTATTCCCGTCGATTAGCAGTTGGCAAATTTGACAACATTTCAAAGGTGCGCGAAAATTTCAAATTTCATATTATTTTTTTATATATCTTAGAAATATATTAAATTAAACGTTTATTAACATTTTCTTTTTAAAGTGTTTTTTATAATTATGTTTTCAAAGAAAACTTACTGTTTTCTTTTAAACTATCATATTTCAAAAGTTTAAATTCAAATGATTGAAATTTTGTGAATTTTAGAATTTGTGTAGATTTTTTCTCAATTTTTTTCCGACTTTTATTTTTTTTTCAAGAAAAATTATTTTTGCATTTTGTAGTTTTGGTTAGAATTTTTTTTTTTAAATTTCGATTTTTTCGAAAATACAATTTTTTTTTTTTTTCAATTTACAAAAAAAAAAATATTTTTGCTTGAATTTACTAATTTTTTACATTATATGCAATTTTTAAACGATGCGCATTCTTAAATTTCTATTTATTGTTAGTGTTTTTTGTTTGTAGTTTTTATTATTTTATAATCTTTTTACCATAAAAGAAATTTTTTAAACGCCTTCTTTGGAAATTTTTTTACGAAGAAATATTATCAAACTTTTTAGTTTAATTTTATTAGAATACAATTTTTTCAAATGTTCCAGTTATTTTTAGAAGAAAACTTTTTTTTTATGTTTCAATAATTTTTTTTTATAAAAACAAATATAAATTGTTAAATTTTCTTTTGTTTTTGTTGAGAAAAACCATTTTTTTAGATGAACCATTTTTGAATTTTTTTGTTTTTATTTTTAGTAAAAAAAATTTTATTTTAACTGAAAATTTCCCCAATTTCCTTTTAGAAAATTTTTTAGTTTTTTAGAAGAAATTTTTTCAGTAATTTTTTTGGACAAAACATTTAAAGGGAAAACTTTTTAAATTTTGTTTTTATTTTTTAGACAAGAATTTGCAAAAGTTTGCAGTTATTTTTGAAAGGCAACTTTTTTGTAATATTTTAGTATTTTTTTTATAAAAAAAAACTGTTTCAATTTTCGAGTTTTGTTGGTTTTTTTTAACTTTCCAGTAATTATTTCGGCGGAAGAAAATTAAAACTTTTTTAGCTTTTTCTGAAATTTTTTAAATAAAAAAAATCTTTAAATTTTCCGCTTTTTCAAAAAGAAAATTTTACAAATTTCCCAATTTTTTTTAGAATTAATTTTATTAAAGTTTTTTAGTTTTTTTTTTAGAAGAAACGTTTTTAAATTTCTCATTAATTTTCTGGACGAAATATTTTGAACTTTCCAGTTTGTTTTTTGTATGAAAATTTTTGAATTTTTTAGTTTTTTCTGAAACTTTTTTAAAAATGAAACTTTAAATTTTACCATTTTTTCAGGAAGAAAATTTTACAAATTTCCTAATTTGTTTTTAGATTCAATTTTATTAATTTTCCAGTTAGATTTTTATATGCAAATTTTTTAATTTTTTCCCGAAATTTTTAACGGGAAAACCTTTTAAATGTGTTCAGTTTGATTTTTTTTTTTTTTTTAAGACGAGAATTTGCAAAAGTTTCCAGTTTTTTTTTAAAGGAAACTTTTTTCAGTAATTTGTTTGGCGGAAACAATGAAAACTTTTTTAGTTTTTTTTCAGAAACTTTTTTTAAAATGAAACTTTAAATATTCCGATTTGGTCAGGAAGAAATTTCACATATTTCCCTTTTTTTGGAAGGAACATTTTGAATTTTCCGGTTGTTTTTTTTAATGAAAAATTTTAAATTTTTAACGAAATTTTTAAAGGGAAACCTTTTCTAAATGTGCTCATTTTGATTTATTTTTCTTGTTTTTAAACGAAAATTTGAAAAAGTTTACAGTTATTTTTTAAAGAAAATTTTTTTCTAATAATTTAGTCATTTTTTTTGTTAGTAAAAAAAACTTTTTTTAATATTCAAGTTTTTTTGGTTTTTCTAACTGAAAATTTTCCATGTAATTTTGAAGTTTTTACTGAAATTTTTTATAAAAATGAAACTTTAAATTTTCCGATTTTTTACAGGAACAAATTGTTTACAGATTTTGCAATTTTTTTTTAGATTAAATTTCATTTAATTTTGTTTTTTTTTTTTTTAAAGAAACGTTTTTTAATTTCTCACTAATTGTTTGCTTTTAGACGAAAATTTGCAAAAATTTACAGTTATTTTTTTTTAGGAAACTTTTTTCTAATATTTTAGTAATTTTTTTTTTAGTAAAAAAAAACCTTTTTATATTTTTGAGTTTTTTTTTGTAAGAAAAAAATTTATAATAGGGAATTTTTTATTTTTAAATTTTCTAATTTAAAAAAAAAACACAAAATTTCCCAGTGTTTTTCGTTTTTATTAGGAAGAGATTTTTTTCAAATTTTCCACTTCTTTTTTAGACCTCATTTTTTTTTTTTTTTAGAGAAACCCTAAATTTACAACAACGACAACAACAACAAAAATACTATTTATAAGAACAACAAATGACAAAATGTAAAAAAAATAAAAAAACTAAAACACCTGAAATTAGGATAGTTCTTAGAAAAGGTAAATTTATTTAAAAAAAAAAACGGTGAAAAAAAAACGTTTTAAATTATTTTTTTTCTAGAATAAAAAGCATTTAATAATATTATTATTATTATTCTGTTTGCGCACATGCAAAAAAAAAAAAAAAAAAAACCAAATTGAAAATTGATGAAAAGAAATCGTTTCCCTTGGACAGGACGGGGTGCAAAGCTGTACACTGCGAAAAGAAGGGATGATAATCTTGATTGTGATAATCGAGACGAGAAACAAAAAGAAAACTTTCAACATCAAATAAGCTTTAATAGGCAAATATGTACTTATGCATGTATGTAACTAACTACTACAAATGAATTTATTCTACAATAAATACCAATACAAGTACAAAAAAGAAACAAAAAATCCAAATGAAGAAGAAAATAAACAAAAAGGGAAAATAATCAAAATAGTTCTAGTACTAAACAACAGATGACAGGTTTCTGAATATTCTTTTTTTTTTTTGTCTCTTTCTTTCTTCAATCACGTTCATTCTTTCTATTTCGTTCGTACCTCCTCTGTGTGTCTGCTCTGTTAGCTACAAAACAATTTTCTTTTCGTTTTTTTTTTGCATCTACAAATCTAATCACAAAACTACATATATTTACATACATACACACATAAATAATATATATACAATGAATAGGAACACGATAAATTTGTTATGATTTTTTTTTTCCCATATTGTTAGGTTAGTTAGTAGTACTTTTGAGGTTATCATTATAATAACTACCACTAAGAAAAAAAAAACTTTAATACTATTTATAACTATTATTATTATTATAATTATTATTATTATTATATGTGCACATAGCCGAGTATGTAATTATGTACAATACACACACACACAACTGTACTACATATTTGTTTGTATGTACATAATCTACAAAAAAAAAAAAAATCTGTTTTCTTGTCTTTGAAAATTTTTGTCAATTTTCTTTTTTTAGGTTAGAATTTTTTTTTTTTTTTTATAATGAATATTTTTCCATACCTTATCAGTGCATAACCGAACAACAGATGATAACTCTTGTACGGTTAGATCAACACACTTTAGTACTGGTTCTTTTAGCTGGGCAATTTGCTTCTTAACAATCGCCTCGAAAGCCATATCTGGTGTAAATAGACCAACTCGGATACCATGGATGTTGCGGATGGCAAAGGAAATTTCTCGTCGAAGTTCCTTTTCGTCGCACGACATTTTAACAATTTCGAAACGTAGCCTATAATTTTTGATTTGTAATATTTTCTTTCTATTCTTTTTCAATTTAGTTTTTTTTTTTTGATTGTTTTGTTTTTTGTTTTAATTATGAAATTTTTTATTAATATTTTATTTTTTTTCAAAAATTTTTCATAAATTCTCATATTTGGAAATTTTTACTAGTACATTTTCTCTGGCTTTTTTTTCCTTTACTCTTTTTTATTTTTTTTTTTTTTTTTATCCTAAAATTTTCCTTATTCTTCTAATTTTTCTTCTTTTAATTTAACCAAAAATTAAATGAAAATGCAAAAAAAAAATTAAAAAAAATTAAAATTATTATTGTGGAAATTTTTGTTTTTCAATTATTTTGGTGGGAATTGAGGGGGGGGGGGGGGGTTTGTTTTTGTTCTAATATTTAATAAAATGATAACAAAACAAAAAAAAAGTCTTTTTTCTTTTTCCTATTTCTTGAGGGTCGTAATTTTTGTTGTTGAATTTTTTAACAATTTTTCTACATTTAGAATAGAAGAAAAACTAATTTCGAATATGGTTTATCAGTTTAAGATAAAAATAAAAAATCCAATTTTTTAAACAATTTCATTAAATAGAAACAGATCAGAGCTGGCAATATTGTGTTCTTGTTTTTTTTTTTGTTTTTTCTTTTTGCTGCCGAATATTTATCGTTTATTGTGATTGGAGAGCATTGCCGATTGACAAAATGTCTAAGTTTTTGCTTTTTTGTTTCATTAAATTTTTATATTGACTCAACTTTGGTTTAAATGTGATTTTGGATAAATTTTAGAATTTGAAAAAAAAATTGTATTTTTTTTTTAGATTTTATGATGGAAAACGTCGATAATACAGTTTATAAAATATACCTCTCTTACGGACTGCATTATCGACCTAAAAATAAACGATTGCATCGGCATAAATTTCTCAAGCGCGCCTCATTGTTGACTCCCCTTATGATCGGCATTACCGACAGTATTTTAGGAGCGGATTTTTTGTTCGGCGTGCATTACCGACTTTCACGCTAGGGTAATTCCCCATACGAGCTGCAATATCGACTTATTCTCATGTGATATTTTTGGCATGAATTTATCGCGCAGACTGCGTTATCTACCTAAAAAATAAATGATTGCGTTGGTATGAAACGGCATTGCCGGCATGAATTTCCTTACGACCGGCATTACCGACAGTATTTTAGGAACGGATTTCTTGCTCTTGCGCTGCCGACATTATCAATATGAATTCCTCATACGCTCTGCAATATCGACTTCTTAGCATGTGATCTTTTCGGCATAAATTTCTTGTACGAACACTTTTATCGGCTTATTAATGAAAATTATTGATAAAAATAAATTTACTGTTTAATAATTAATAAAAATTATTTGTTAAATAACTGATAACAATTATCATATGTGTAAAAATGGCAATAAATTTTAACCGATAATCTATTGTACAATATGTACGTACACGTTTGTTTATTAATACTGCCCCATGCCCCATATGGGTAATAATAATTCTTTTATCATTTACCAATGTTAACACAACAATTGAAACAGCTCTGATAAAACTATGTAGCTATTTTCAATATATACAAATTATAATTGAATATTGAATAAAAAATGGTTTACTAAAACATAAAGATTAACTTTCAATTATTTTTTAATTATAATTTTCAAATTTAATTTACTTCCACGATCATTTCGAATTGGAAAACCATTTTATTGCGAATTCAGACAATTTTTATTTATTGTTTATTTTTTTAAAACGATTTTTTTTTTAGAAGTAACAATAAATTTTCGAATAGTTTTTTTGGTTTTTTTTTTTGTAGAAAATTTACATTTAAGAAAATAAAATTGAAAAAAGAAAAAAGACTAGGAGAGAATACAATTTCAGAAAGAAACAAATTAAATAGACTTCGTATCACAGTATATAAAAAATATAAGGGAATGAACGCCCTATTATAGTATTAAAAAAAAATATTGTATGTAGGTCCAAATTTAACAACAACAAAAAATCAAATAAATAATAATAATAGTAAAAGTAATTTGGAAAAGAAATTTTTGAAGAAAAAAAGTTTAGAAAAAAATTAAAAATTTTAGAAAATTTTAGACAAAAAAAAAATTAAAATTTCTTGTTTTATTTCAATTTTTTTTAATTTTTTTTTTTAAATTGTCTTCAATTTTTATGTATTCTTATGTAGTCTTTGGTTAACTCTCTTAGTTAATTGATTTATAATATTTTAAAAATTAAATAATTTTTGTTAAACGAAAAGGAAAGCTTTTATAAAGAAGGCATACTAACGAAGCTCAATTTGATACAATTTTTAATTAAATAAAATTTAAATAATATTTTTAAGAAAAATTTTTAAAAAAAATTGAATGAAAACACTTCCAAGAAATCATCATACAAAGTGAGATGATTCCGTGGAAGTGTTTTAGCTTCGTTGTATGTCTTAACATCACCACTTTTTGTGTGCAATTATTCTGTTTTATTATATATATATATATATATATATATATATACGAGTATATATATAAAATTTTGCTTTTTTGTGATAAAACCTAATTAATTGAAGATAGAGATAGAATTTTAATTGTTATGGAATTTTTTTTGTTTTTGTTCGGAAAATGCAAAAGGACAGAAAGAGAAGTATTTCGTAAAGCATGAGAATACAAGGTTCGATTTTGACAGCTGATGGCAGCCATCTTTAGTTTTTTTTGTTTGCTAACAAACCAAAATGGCAACCTGCCATTTTTACCGTTACTTATTTGAAATGATTAAAATTGAGTATATGAAATGTGTTTGACAGTTTTTTTTCTTGGTTTTTCTCTTAGGGTCTTAAATACCATACAATTATCAGATCTGAATTGATCTTTTTAATTAAGAAAATCATTTAAATGTGAAAATTTAGTGTAAAGGTGAACAAATCTAAAAAAAATTCAGGGTGAAAATAATTAATTCGAATCCTTAAATGCATCCACAAAAAAAGTTATCAGTTTTTACTTTTATATTTTTTTTCTTTTTTCTTTTTATTTTTTCTTTGAATTACATTCTAATTTATTTTTAAAAAAATGGGCTAAGAATTATTAATTCTTTTAATAGTTCTCTGTTTTTTTTTAATAGACTATAATTTTTAATTGACGTTTCAAAACTAATTTGAGTACACAAACATTTGTTGATGAATTCATTAATAATTTTTTTTTTTAAGAATATAAAAACTTGATTAATAATTCATAACACGTCAATTTTTGCATACAAAATATTTCATTTTATTCATTAATAAATCAGTTATTTTGATGTGGTAGTGATTTCTGATCGTAATTTCATAGTGAAAAATTGTACTTTTGTATGTATATTAATTGAATGAAATTTAGGGTAGAGAAAGGGAGCGAAACTATTCAATCAAAAAGTGGTAGTTAAAAATTATTAGAAATGGGAAATGTTTTGAACTGGCACAAAATTTGTACAAAAACTGCCATCTATTAGAGTATTAAATAGGCAATAACCACAATATGAGCGCCATCTGTGGGATTTTCTAAAATTTAATCAAATTCAAAAAGTGTGAAAATTTTCATTAGAAAAGGGAAATTTTTTGAACTGGTAAAAAATTTGTACAAAAACTGTCAATTGTCAGATTATTGAATAGGACTTTACCTCAACATAAGCGCTATCTGTGGGATTTTCTAAAATTTAATGAAATTCTAAAAGTGCGAAAATTATCTGTAAAAATGGGAAATTTTTTGAACTGGCACAAAATTTGTATAAAAACTGCCATTTGTTAGAGTGTTGAATAGGCAATAACCAAAATATGAGCGCCATCTGTGGGATTTTCTAAAATTTAATTTAATTCAAAAAGTTTGAAAAATTTCATTAGAAAAGGGAATTTTTTTTAACTGGCATAAAATTTGAACAGAAACCGCCACCGGTTAGAGTATTGAATAGGCCTTTACCTCAACATGAGCGCCATCTGTGGGATTTTCTAAAATATAATTAAATTCAAAAAGTGTGAAAATTATCATTAGAAAAGGGAAATTTTTTAAACTGGCACAAAATTTGTACAAAAACTGCAAGGCAATAACCTCAAGATGAGCGCCATCTGTGAGATTTTCTAAAATTCGAAAAATATAAAAACCAGACAATTTTCAAAAGTGATTTAACTTAACCATTATCTGTCGAAGTATTTCTTACATTTCTAGCAACAAGTATAAGAAAATAATCAACTTTTATTAATAAATTTATAATCGAAGTGATTTTTATATTTATAAAAATTCCATTTTAATTGGTAAATGAATAATTTGTGCTTTGTTGTTTTTTTTTTTTGGTTTAGTCCTTTCAGAAAAAAATAACAGTAAGCTCCCTGTAATTTACTCACTGTAAATACAAGCACTTATAAAAGAAAATAGAACTTTTTTTGCGGATACATTTTGTTTTTGTAATAAAAGATCTTATATGTTTTATTGAGCAAAAAAAAATCTCTATTTTATAAGTAATTTTTCTACTATAGGGTTTTCCAGTAAGAGTGATATGATTTCTAAGTGACGTTTCGGCCATTTGTAATCATTTGTCATGATCTGTCTTTTTTTTTCATTGTATTCAGTAATGTTTACAATTTCATCATGGAGAGATATACGCACGAACAACGTTTACAAATTATTCTATTTTATTATCAAAATAATCGTTCTCCAATTGCAACTTTTCGTACGCTTTTACCATTTTATGGTCGTAATAATAATCGTCCAACTGTGTCGTAAAAAATTTCGAGCGTACATTTTCTTTACATAATGTTCAAGTGTCAATAAGACAAAGAACCGCTTGAAG
Organism: Atherix ibis; assembly: GCA_958298945.1. Classification (NCBI taxonomy): domain Eukaryota; kingdom Metazoa; phylum Arthropoda; class Insecta; order Diptera; family Athericidae; genus Atherix; species Atherix ibis. The sequence continues at coordinate 23,259,747 of OY282610.1, read as the reverse complement.
TAATGAAAATATTGCTGCTGTTCAGGCTGAAGACCGCAATTTGTCGATTCCAAGACGTTCTCAAGAATTGGGACTGTCTCAAACCACAACCTGGCGGATTTTGAGAAAGGATTTGGGCTTGCATCCGTATAAAATTGTTATCACTCAAGAACAAAATCGTGAATTTGCTGATTTTGTCTTCGAACAACTTGAAAATGATAACGATTTTTTTTAAAGAAAATCATCTTCTCCGATGAGGCCCACTTTCATCTGAGTGGTGCGGTAAATAAACAAAACTGTCGATTCTGGTGCGAAGAAAATCCACAAATTATTCATGAACACCCATTTCAATCACCTAAATTGACAGTTTGGTGTGGTTTTTGGTCTGGTGGAATCATCGGTCCGTACTTCTTTCGAAATGAAGCTGGTAAAACCGTTACTGTTAATGGAGAGCGGTATAGATCGATGATAACCAACTTCTTATGGCCGAAATTGGAAGAAGTTGATCTTGACAACATCTGGTTCCAACAAGACGGGGCTACGTGCCACACAGCACGTGCAACAACCGAATTATTGCGAGGAAAGTTTGGAGATTCGATTATTTCAAGAAATTGTGACATTGAATGGCCTCCAAGAAATTGTGATTCAACACCATTAGACTATTTATTGTGGGGTTAATTGAAGTCATTGATTGGTCTTTAGCAATAAACCAGATTCTCTTCAAGCTTTAGAAGTCAATATTGAACGTGCTATTCATGACATACGACTTGATTTAGTGGAAAAAGTGCTCGAAAATGGGGTTCATCGAATTCGTTCCTCCAAAAGAAGTCGTGGAGGCCATTTGAATGACATTTTATTCAGAACTTAATTGTATCGATTGTACTTTACATTAAATAAAAAACATTTGAATTTCCTTAACAATTAATATGTTTGTTTTTAAAGAAATCATATCAATCTTATTCGAAAACCCTTTATTTTTTATGTGTCTTTTGCCTTTTAATTTTTTTTATTTTTATAGGACAATAAGTTCTATTCATTTTGAAAATGTATATTTGTATTATTATTTTTTTTAATATGAATTTTCCTTAACTCAAAAAAGGGATTATATTTTAGTTTTAAAATATATAATTTTTTTTCGATATACAATAGAATAATTATTTTGAAAGTTGAACTGGTTGGTATGGCTGCCATAATATAACCTAAAAACAGAAAGGAAAAGTTATAAATAGGATTCTTCTCAATAGGGATTTTTTTGTTTAATTTCCCGTTGAGAAAAATTCCCTTAGAATTGGGTCCCTATTATTAATTGAGGGAAATTATAAAATCTTATATGGTAAAGAAATGACAAGAAGAAAAAGATAAAGTGTGGGTTCGATTTCTGTTTTAAAAAAAAACAAAAAAAAATGCTTCTTTTGGGCGGTTGTATATGTTTTTTGTGTGTGTGTTAGTTTGTATATTTTATGTATATGTATATGTGATGTGGAATGTATGTATGTGTGTGTTTGTGTGTGTGCATGTTTGTGTTTTTGTTTTTATAAAATCTTGTCAGAGAAATTTCATTTGCATCCTTTTTAGTTGCTTAAAGAATGATATACTATATTTTAATAATATTTCCTTCTTTGTTTTATTTTGTATTTTATTTTTTGCATATACTTATATGTAAATAGATAATATATACACGAATGTATATTTTAAAAAATTGGTTAATAATAATTTTGTTGTTTTTTCTTTTCAAAATTTATTAATTTGTTTTTATTTATTTTGTTTAAAAATTTTTTTCATATATACAAGTTGTTTTTTTTTTTTTAAAGCAATAACCATAGTATTATAGATCCATGATATGAGTTTCCTGTTTATTTTTGTATATCAAAAATAAGTCCATACATAAATATGTAAATAATTAAAAAAAAAATTAATAATTAACTAAATAAATAAATAATGAAGAAAGAAAGAAATTATTAATAATAATAAATTTTAAAAGAGAGAAAAAAAAGAATTCTATATTAATTAAATAACTAAAAAAATTAAATAACAATTATAACAATATATTAATATATTAATTATTATTTTAATATTTTATGTTAAGAATTAAATTTTTGGTTAATTTATTTAGATTTGAAGAGATTGAGCAAAAATAAAATTATACTTTAAAGATTATCAAAGATTATGGAATGAAGAAAAGAAAAATGAAAAAAAAACAAAATATATTTATGGATCGATCTCTAGCATAAAATTATATGCAATACGAGTAATAATATACGAATAACTAGAAAATACTATTAAAAATATTATGATAGACTTTAATTTTTTGATTATTATTATTATTAATAATAATAATAATAAGAAGAAGAAGAAATCGAAGAAGAAGTAGAAGAAGAAATATGATTTCTTAAAATAGGAAAAATTGTAATAAATCGAATAGAAACAAAAAAATAATTTTTCTTTAAACTTAAACAATCAATAAAATAAATTTTTTGGGGCATAAGGAGAACACAAATTAATAGGGAGAACAAAAACAAATCACTTTAATTGAAATTTTTAAGCAATCATTTTTCAGAGTTTCTAAATAAATTCAAAAAGTGAAATTAATACTTTTTTTTCTTTTTTTTTGAATTTTAAAAATGTTCCCTTGTGTCTATTATTAATAAATAAAAAAGTTCCTTATACTTCATTAAAATAATAACAAATAATTATAATTTTTTTTTTTTTTTTAAAAACTATAATTAAAAGTTTTGTATAAAAACGGCAAAAAAAAAACAAGTTCAACTGATGATGAAAATTAAAAAGAGAAAATTTAAAAAAAAAAAAAACTTTATCCAATTGATTTTTAATTTTATAGTATTTTTATAGTGTTTAAGACAAAATATGTTGATTATAGATCAAGCGATTAAATAATTAAATTAATTATGACGTTTGGCTATTCTGACAATATTTGTGCATTTTTTTTTCTTTAAAAAATAATAAAATTTGATTTGAAAAACAATTTTTTTTGACTATATCAAAAATTTGATTTGAAAAACGGTACCACAGCGCCACGCTTGCTAAAATTTACATTACTATTAGTACTTGTGAAGCACTACCACCACGCGGCAGCGCCATCTATACGTTCTCCTTTGCATACCCAAAAATTTTCGATTTTTTTTTTTGAATAAAAAAAACTTTTATTTTAATAATCACAATCAGAATAGCCAACGTTAACAAAAAAAAAAAATAACGAGCGATACATAATAAATTTAAGTTTTATCTGCTCTATTATATTTTTTTTCCATTGTGTCTTTATTGAATTAAGAAAAGAAAAACCATTTGAATAAATAAAAATAATCATAAATTATAGCAAATTCTATAAAGAAAAAAAAAACAGTAAAAATTGTTAAGAGAAATTTAAAAAAAAAAATTATTTTATTTGAGGAGCAAAAAAAACACATACACACAATAAGAAAATATTATATTATAGAAACTATTATGGTGAGGTATTATTATTATTAGAAAATCTTATTTATGGTAAGATTATAAAATGTGTGAATTTGAAAATGTTGATTTGTTTTTTTTTTTTACCATAAATTTGATACTTTTTTCGTCGCAATTTTGCGTTTTATTACCTACTTTTTCAACTCTTCCCGAGGCATTTAGCTACTTTTCTATAAAATTTATAGTTTTTTTTTTTTTTATTAATTTCCTAATTGATTTGGTGATGGTTTTTTATAATTATTTTTTTTTTAATATTGATAAAATTCTAAAAAAAAAAAAAAGATTTTTTTTTGGAAAAATTATTTTATGTTTGGAGGAATTTTTGTGAACTTTTGAATTTTGTTGAAAAAATTTCTAAACCAAATGGGTTTTGTGCGATTTTTTGCAGATGGAATTTGGATTTGTTGAAATAAAAAAATAAAATAATTGGGCAAAATGTTGACAGCAATTATTTTTGTATGTAAGCAACAAAAAAAAAAAAAAAACACAGCATATTTTTTTTCCGAGTAGCTGTGAAAATGCTGACAGTGATTTCTTTTCCCGAGTAGCTGTGAAAATGCTGACAAAAAAATTTTCAGAAAATGTTGACAGTGATTTCATTTTGACCTTTTGATATTTTTGGATTTTTGGAAAAATAAATGCTGACTGTGATTTTTTTTGTGTTGATATTTTGATAAAGTAAAGCATAAGCTGATCAAATTGACAATGTATTTTGGGGAAAACGTGCTGACAGTATTTATTTTCTACTATTTTGTGGAAAATGCTGACAGTAATTTGTTTTTTAAATGTTGAAAATGAACTTCCTTAAAGAGAAAAAAATGTTTTTATTAGAAAATTACTGACAGCAAATTATGCGATATTTTTTATAAGAAAAAAACATGTTGAAAATATTTCATTTTTGTATTTAGAGCAAAAAATGTTGCCGCTGAAATTTTTTAAAAATTTTCTCAGAAATGATGGAGCTTAAATATTTTCAGAAAAATAATGCTGACATTGAATATTTTCTGAAAAATAATGCTGACATTGACTTTTCTTAATACTTCTGGAAAATGGTAACAGCAAACTTACAAAAACTTTTTGGATACTTATTATAAAAGCACGTTTTAAATTATTGTAAAACGCTAGCAGCGAAATATTTTATTTGTTTTGGCAAAATGCTGACAGTGATTATTTTGGGAAAAATAAATGCTGACTGTGATTTTTTTTGTGTTGATATTTTTGATAAAGTAAAGCATAAGCCGATCAAACTGACAATGTATTTTGAGGGAAACGTGCTGACAGTATTTATTTTCTACTATTTTGTGGAAAATGCTGACAGTGAATTTTCTTTTATTTAAAATTTTTTGACAAATGTTAAAAATGAAATTTTCTCTTTTGATTTTTTTACAAAATGACTGACAGCAAATTATTTTTTTTGCATGAAAACGATTTTTGCGATATTTGTAATACGAAAAAAGCATGCTAAAAATATTTTCTTTTTATATTTCGAAAAAAAATGCTGACGCTGAATATTTTTTAGCAGTTTGTAATGCCTAGCAGCGAAATATTATTTTTAAATTTTTTTGGAAAAATGCTGACTGTGATTTTTTTGGATTGATATTTTTAACAAAAAATGCTGATAATGAAGTTTTACCGATATTATTTTATAAAAAAAAAAAGCTTAAGCCAATCAAACTTATAGTGAATTTTTGGAAACGTGCTGACAGTAAATTTTTTCTAATATTTTATAGAAAATGCTGACAATGATGGCTTTTGAAAAAATGTTGACTGGAAAGTTTTTCTTAATATTTTGTATTTTGTTTTTTTTTCTTCTCGATATTATTGATACGAAAAAAGCATGCTTAAAATATTTTCTTCCTTATATTTTTTTGAATAACAAAAAAATTCTGACGCTGAATATTTTCAAACAATTTTCCTAAATGCTGACACTGATTTTTCTAAATACTTTCAGGAAGATACAAGCAGAATTTTTTTTTGAAAAAATGCTGACCGTAATTTGGTAAGATAACGCTGATAATTTTTTTTTCATAAAATAAATCATAAGCCTAAAAAGTTCACAGTGAGTTTTAGGAAACGTGCTGATAATGAATGGATTTTTTTTTTATAGTTTTGGAAAAATGTCGCAGCGAAGTTTATTTTAAAATATTTTGTAATTTCCAAAAATCTGCTGACATTGAACATTTTTTTATAGTTTTCTTTTTGAAATTAGAACTGCTCCAACTAGGCAGTTTTAAAAATGTTTTTTTTTTAAATACTGGTTTTTTTTTAGTATTTGCAGAAAAATATTCATGGTTTTTCATGATTTTTGCAGATGTTTTGTTGAATTTTTCTTAACCAGCAGATTTTTCTTAAAAAATACTTTTGAGAAATGCTAACTGACATTATAAATTTTTCGAAAATTGCAAACATTGGATTTTCTGGATTTTTTATGATGTCTGTCAGATGTAAAAACGACGGACCTTCAGAATATAAAAAATCTGAAATTTAGTTATTTCTTAATTGAAAAATAAAACAATTTCTCTTTAGAATGACTACAGTTGATAACCAATTTGATTCTTCCATTTCTAAAATAATTTTTCCGTCTTATTTTTACCACCTTTTTATAAAAAAAGAATTCATATATAAGATATAAGAAAAAATGAAAACCTTTTTAAAAATATTTAGAAAATTTAAATTAAAAGAATATTAATTTTTTTTTTAAAGAAAAATATAGAATAGAAATTATAGAATAACCTTTCATGGAATATGCGATTGATTTTAGCACCACCCGATAATTCGTTCGTATTGACCAATGCTGAACCAGAACCTTCGATGGTCTTTTCAAAATCGGACTGCAACTGTTGGATCATCCTATTTGGAGAGAAATAGAAAGAAAATTTACAAAAAAAATAAAACAATGAACACAGGAAAAAAAGAGAACATGAATAAAAATGAAGAAAACAAATTTTATTTACAAAAATTAGCAGGACTCTTCCTGCTCTGGTGTGGATTTTTTTTACAAAGAAATTTTTTAAATAACTAATATTTGTAGAAAAGATAATAGAAAAAGAGTGAGTTTTTTAATAATCTTTTTAGGGGTGAAAAAAATTGGTTCATAAAAAATGTCCATTGAATCGAACACTCCCCACATTAATTATTTAGTATTTTTTTAATTTTAAGATAACGTTTAAAAACCAGATACGATAAGATGGGGACAAAATTTCCAATAAGAAATTAAGATTATGGAAAGCTTAAAGGTGAAGGGACCGAGGAGCGGGCAAGAAAAGATTATAGACTAAAGCAAGCAATGACCGAACACGTTTTATTGTTGTTAGAGAACAAAAGAAGAAATTTTTTTGCGTTTGACGTAAAAGCCAACTACTACTCAGTCAACCACTACTCAGTCATATGTATGAGGGAATATTATGAAAACTTTTGTGAGGAAACATATTCGCGAACGCACGATTCCAAGATGGCAAGAGGTAAGGCTGCATGATTTTGCCGCTAGAGGCAGCACATAATACATTGAAGATCTAGTGAGCAGCGGAAATTTTTGAAAATTTTAAAGACCTCTTGATGTTAGAGAACAAAAGAAGAAAATCGTTTGCGTTAGACGTGAAAGCCAACCAATACTCAGTCATATTTCATGTATGAGGCAATATTATGAAAACTTTTGTGAGGAAAAAAATTCGCGAACGCACGAATCCAAGATGACAAGAGGTCAGGCCGCATGATTTTGCCGCTAGAGGCAGCACATAATACATTGAAGATCTAAGTAAGCAGCGGAAATTTTTGAAAATTTTAAAGACCTTCTTTTATTGATGTTAGCGAACAAAAGAAGAAAATCTTTTGCGTTTGACGTGAGAGCCAACCATTACTCAGTCATATTTCATGTATGAGACAATATTATGAAAACTTTTGTGAGGAAACAAATTCGCGAACGCACGAATCCAAGACGGCAAGAGGTCAGGCCGCACGATTTTGCCGCTAGAGGCAGCACATAATACATTGAAGATCTAAGTAAGCAGCGGAAATTTTTGAAAATTATTTTTAAAGACTTTCTTTAGTAAATTTTTTTAAAACAATTTTTATTTATTTTATTTTTTTTTTTTTAAAAAAAACTAGGAGAGTATTGGTCTTTGTTTTAATTCCTATTTAAATTTGTTGGCAAATTTTCATCCACTGTTCTTAGCTGGACTACTCAAAACCCATACTCTGATCAGATTTTGGATGAAAATATTTTAAATATGAAATCCGGAATACATCAAAATTTGTTTTTAACTAGAATGATGAAAAAAATTACGATGAATTGTTCGGAAAAATTGTATAAATATGAGAAAAAATCAAAATTGCCAACTTATTGTACGAGTATTGAAATACAATAATTGATGAGACTTACTGTAACATTGCTTTTGTTTTGATGCTAGGATCGTCTGGTCGAAAATGTTTGAATTGCTCGACATCCTTTTCGAGCATGAGCATTTGCTTTTGTAATCTGTCCCGCAGACCTGGCAATGTGTCTCGAATGTGATTGGTTAGTTGTTGATTGAGTACCCTCTGTAAATATGGTGTACCAAGACGATCGGCTAGATGACGATACGACGGATGGCTGAGAAAGAATTTTCGCTCAGCGGCCAATGCTGCATGGATATCCTTACGGCCTTCGATATCCTTTTGCGAACGATTCACAACACCGATGTAGCCTCGTCGCAACGGCAACAATTTATTCTCGAGCACATCTCGTGCATCGGTACCTTCGTCCATTAAATCTAATTTCGTAATCACACCAATTGTTCGAATACCCTGCGGATCGACTTCTTTGGCTAATTTGAGGGCATCCGAATTGGCTAAATCTGTATTAGCCGGCGTAACAGCCAATACTAAGCATGTCTCCTTTTTGATGAACTGCATTATCATTCCTCTTATCTGTTGTTCAATATCAACCGGCTGATCACCAATCGGTACTTTTGTTAGACCAGGCAAATCGATCAATGTCAAATTGAGTACATTCGGTGAATAAATACGCAAATTAATTGGAATATTCGAAATGCCTTTATTACTGCCAGTGACACGATCTGTTTCCGCTTCGATCTCGGAACGGATCTCATCGAAATTTGTGAACTTTTTACCTCTACAATGTATAAATTCACCAAATTCTGAAATGATAAAACAAAATTACGTTAATATTTTAACTAATAAAAAAAGGGTTAAATTTTGTTCAATCAAACTTAAAGTAAATACAATACTTTTGAGCAAAGAATGAGGTAGTAAATTAAATCTTGCATTCCTAAATTATTTAATTAATCTCGATTTCTGCTAACCAGCATGGTTCTATTTATGCCTTCTAAATCTCGACGACAACTAATCTGTTCGAATTCACCATCTTCACTACTTCAAGCTTCTTAAAATCTATGCAAACAGACTGTATTTACACTGATTTCAGTAAAGCGTCCGGCAAACTTACTCTTCGTTCTATTATGTTGCTTAAGGTAAAGTAATTGGGCTTTCCTACACAGCTACTGAATTGGTTAAGGTCTTACCCAACTGTTGGGACTTATCAGATATTATTTCGTAAGGCCATATCACGGAACATCCAAGCTGTATCAGCTGTTCCACAGGGTAGTCACCTTGGTTTTAAATGGCCTCCCACTGAACCTGGAAACTGATAACTAATAACATTCATTACAGATCTCACTCCTCGTATTTATCATTATGATGTCGTAGGAATTAACATAAAACGAGTACAGTCACATATATAGAGGGCGTTGCACCGTCATTTTGTAAGGTTCGCGTTGAGATTTGCTTTCGATTAACTACCACAGACTCCCGTCATACACAGACATCGCCGCCTTTATTTACTGAGAATATCTTCACTTTTATCATGAATTTCGAAGGGCAGATAAACGAACTCTTCTATGTGAAATCGAAAAATATAGAAAGTAACCGCATCAGGAGCGAAAGTTTTACTTAGCCGTGAACAGGATGGGATAATTTATACAGCGATGCTCATCATGCCGCAGCAAGGAGGGCGATCTAATTTCCGACCAAATGGGTATATTAAGACGATGAGGATGAACATTTTGATCAACTACCTAAACACTGACTAGTCAGAAGACAAGCTGAAGGTATCGCCAGCTGAAGAAGACAATGGTACCGCCATCAAGGAACGGGGAAACTGAAAGTAAAAGTCGATTACCACGGGATCACCAGCAATGGAGGCGACCAACCGCAACAAAAGGCTTACAATTAATAGCCCAAGTACGGGATAGCGAGTCAATGCCCGATGACCGGCACCTTGGCATTATCTGTCCCACATTCAAAAAAGAAGATATCACAAAGTGTAGCGATTATAGAGAATTTACGTTGCTGAATATTATCTCCGCTATTTTACGAGTACTAGGCAGGATAGTCCCATTCGTCTTAAAATTATTGACCCCTACCAGAGAGGCTTCACTCCAGGGTAATCAGCAACGGATTCGATCTTCTCTCTACTGCGGCAGTCGATGGAAAAACTATTGGAATATGATGAACAGATCCGCCATCTGTTCATCGAATTCAAGCGTAGTCAGGGTAACACTTTATACTGAATCATTTTCCTACGCATTTAACATGCACAATGGCATTGGAAAAAGTGATTCGTAACTCAGGGGTAAGCATGAGGGTTACCATTTTAGCATACGTCGACAACATCGATATTAGGTGCCGGTCAGAAAGAGCTGTACGAGAGGCCTTCATTCAGATTCCAGTCCGACGCATAAATCAAGGTGGCGTCGGACTGGAAGGCAAGACCAATTAACACTAGTTGTGCGAAGATAGTAGATTGTAGCTTTGAAAGACACGCAGCGTGGCTACAACCGGATGAAAGGCCAAGGCCGATTCCGGTTGTACTTTTGGGTCTTAGCGAACTCGCGTACCTGAGCTAGCTTAGCGGTGCTTAGGAATTTACAAGCTTCCTGACCGTAGTTCAATGAGCGGAGTACAAACCGAAGTACTCTTAAAACAAAAATTGGTACCACGGGATTCGGGGTGCCCCATGATGTGAAAACACACTATGCCCGATTTAGGTAGGCGCTATTTGGGAGCAACGTAGTGGCTGTGGTTAATATCCATGTCGCGGGTACGGTCTCCAGGTGGGAGATAACTGGCAATACCCATTTTGCAATTATCTCGGGCACTGTCACTGTTAATGACAGTAGAAGTTAAGATAGTCCTCGCCACCAGCAGGTGGAGCAGTCAGCTTGTAACTGATTACTACTGTTAACTGCCAGCAATGGTGCTGCGTTGATCGAGCGTAACTGAATCCCCATAGTAGTAGGCGACTCGTGGTTTAAGGTTTTCGACAACAAGGTCACGTTAAATAACAATACGAGGTCTGCTCAAAAAATATCACGAATTTTGTGTTTTTTCAAAAATTATTTATTTAGTCATGAATATCTATTTTGTCCCCTTCAAAGTACTCCCCACCAGATATTATACACTTGTGCCAACGTTTTCTCCAATCCTCGAAGCACTTCAAAAAATCATTTTTTGTGATCTTGTTCAACTCCTCCTTCGATGCCGTCTTTATCTCCTCAATCGTAGCGTAGCGTCGTCGTTTCATGAGGCTCTTGTTTCGGGAATAAGAAAAAGTCACAGGGGGGCCAGATCTGGGGAATACGGTGGCTGCGGCATTATTAGTGTGTTGTTTTCGGCCAAAAATTCGCGCACAAGCAACGATGCGTGAGCAGGGACTTTATTATGGTGCAAAAGCCAATTTTTGTTCTTCCACAAATCCGGGTGTTTCTGGCGGATTGCTTTGCGCAACTTGCGCATAACTTGCAGGTAATATTCCTTATTGACCGTTCTACCCTGTGGCAAGAACTCATGATGCACCACGCCCCTGCAATCAAAGAAAACTGTAAGCAAAACCTTCACATTCGACCTAACCACGTCGTAACTATAAACCCATGATTCATCAACAGTTATGACCCTCTGGAGCAAATTTGGGTCGTCGCGGACAGAGTCCAACAGCTCCTTAGCAATGTTAATGCGATGCTGTTTTTGGTCGAAATTGAGCAAAAATCGAAGACGATCCAAAAGACGTGCAAGCAAAGCAGCTGTCAAAAATTAACTGAACATTCAAAATGGCCGAACTAGTCGGCATAAGTCAGAGACATGAGTACCAACATAACGCCACAAAAAATCGAAAACCGAATATATGTAACCCGCGAAAATTCAAAATTCGCGATACTTTTTGAACAGACCTCGTATATAATTGTAGCTTTGAAAGAATTAAATCATTTTCCTATTTGGGGTCAAAGCTTGTCGCCGATAACAACATGGACGAAAAAATCAGTCTAAACGATTTCGCTCCAAAATTCTGACCCTAACTTCGAAATTACCGCTGTCCAGGGCACTAGCCTTGTCAGTCCTAGGAGAACTTTGATTCTCAGCAAAAATCGTTGCGAACTCTTGTCTGCATTCGACAGGACGATCCTCCTAAGGATTTCTGGCCCCTTACATGAGGATGGACTATTCCGGAGCATATTTAATGGCGAGATCCGGTTCCAAATAAAAATTAAGCTGAATAGGCTGCGGTGAGGTGGACACTTAAACCGTATGGATAAGAAGGATCCGGCCCGGAAAGTCTATAGTGGCTCTATGTATGCTTCCAAAAGACGAGGTGGACTTTTGCTTGCGCCTTAGAGGCTCCTCTTCATGTACCTATGGTTTGACAGAATCAATGACTACATCAAAGGCCTCACTTAAAAAAAACAACTTTTCTTTTCACTATCCCCCTTAGATGGGTATTGGTTTTGTTCTTAGTGCACCGGAGCCGAATGACAAATGGTCGGTGAATGTTTCTCAGCTCTTCTTTGGAAAGTGTAGCCTCGTGCTAAAACTAAAGCCTTGTAAAAACAAAACAAAAATCATGGAAAAACGTGAGAAATTCATGCTTCTATTTACCATCAAACTAAAACTCATTTTTCAACTTTTTCCGTTTGCTAACAGATGGCGTTGTTTTTATGAAAATTAATTTGACAAAAATTGAGTAATGACTTTAGCGTTTTTTCATCTTCAATCCGCACACAGAAATTTCGAAATTGTTTATTATTTAAAAGTCAATGAGTCCATTTACACCCCCCATCCTAAAAGAATCAGTTTACATTAAATACCATGGCTTGTATTATAATTGAATTACAAAATATTATAGCAAATATGTAGGTTGAAGTATAATTTGAAATTGTTTCACTACCTTTTGCAAAACTAATAACTACCCCCCCCCCACTTCCCCTTCTACCATCCACTTATAAAAAAAAAACGAAATTTTTTTACACAACTCAGCACCCGATTCAGTTGCATTAATTTGAAAATTTCCCAATTGCAAAATGTCTAAGCAAATGTGACAAGAAATCGTTAAGAAGGAAAACCGTTCAACTAATGCTTCTGAAGCAATTTTTATACAATATTTTCTCATATAATTAAACTTATTTACAACAAATTAAAATTTTACATTCGAAAATGTTGAGAGAAAAAAACCTTATCTAATCGAAACGGATATGATTCAGTGTTTGAAATTTATTTCGATTCGTCATTAAAATGCAATTTTTATTACGATGGTCAGACTTGGTAGGCTCTCTAAGCTAATTCCATTTCGAATTGTTTTCATTGCTTCAGCAACAAAAAAAAACTCTGCGTGTGTTCATTTTTATTTATTTCTCTTTTTTAAATAAACACATTTTACAGCTGATAGTAATAAATTTTATTTATTCATATTGAACAAAACTGCATGCTCTCGAAATACAATATTTCAGAATATTTGTTTATAGATAAGAAAAATTATTATCGTGTATGCAAAATGGGCGCTAATCGATATCGAAATAGAAGCGGTGCTGTATGAAAATATTGTAAACAAGACTTCGGAAAAAAAGAAAGAACAGAAAACAAATCCCATTTCACCAAATGACCTTATGGTTGTGGCGCTACGAAATAAACAAAACTAAACGAATCTCATTCATGAATGGTTAAGCATTGTTTTCAGTTCAGTCGAATCCCATTCATTTCATTGCAAACCAACGGCCATATTCGGAACTTGCATTTATGTTAATGTCAACTTTGTCGTCTCACGCCTTTTCTACACTCGCTCGCCAAAAAAAACTTATTTTAAAGGCGGAGACTTGAGTGTTAACCGGTCAACAAATATTTTGTTATGCACGCGATGCCAACACTAACGCCAATAGTACGCATTTTGTATTTCGACAAATTTTATACTTGTTTATGAGTCATTCTTGTTTCGACTGCGCCAATGTAAGTTTCTCCGGTACTGATTGTTTGCTTCCTGTGTTGGTGTACCAGGTGTATAAGCTTAAATCCGCTGTTTTTTAGTCAAAAAAAACACATGTTTTTTTTCATAGAAAGTAAAAACAAATTTATTCAAAGTACTTGCCCTTGTAAGCTACTCTCGGGCAATTTGTGGATACCAAGCCAAAAAAAAATCCTTCTCTATCGGGGCAAACCACTCATCAAGCTATCTTCGGACGTCTTCGTAAGAATCGACGTGCTGCTCAGCGAACGCGTGGCCCATCGACGAAAACAGGCGGTAGTCGGAAGGTGGTAAATAAGCGGGGTAGGGTACCATCTCCCAGTTGAGTGTCTCCAAGTAGTTTCGGATCATTTTTGACGTGTGCGATGGTGCGTTGTCGTGGAGGAAAATCAGCTTGTCATGTCTTTGTTGATAATCCGTTCTTTTTTCACGCAGAGCACGGTGCAATTTGATCAGTTGGTAGTTGCGGTGGGCATTGAGAGTTTCACCAGGTTTCAACATCTCATAGTAGACGATACCCTGCTGATCCCACCAAACGCACAGCATCGTCTACCTTCCGAAGCGATTTGGTCTTGGGGAAGATGTTGAAGGGGGGCCGGAATCAACCCACGATTTCTTGCGTTTAGGATTCTCGAAATATATCCACTTTTCATCGGCTGTTACAATCCGATTCAGGAACGACTTTCTTTTTTGTCTGGAGAGCAAGATTTCGCATGTGTTTTGGCGTCGCTCCTCTGTCTATCGTTCAATTCATGCGGCACCCATTTTCCGATCTTTTCAATCTCCCCATTGCACGCAGACGCATGAAAATTGCTGGGTGAGTAACACCCAATTGCTCCGCGAGCATTTTTTGCGATTGGGTATCGTCTTCGTACAAAAGAGCCTGCAATTGATGGTCCTCAACCTTCCTAGGCCGATTTCAACGCTTCTTGTCTCACAGGTCAAAATTGCCGTCTTTGAACCGACGAAACCAATCTCGGCACGTTGTTTCCGATAAAGCACTGTCACCATAGGCCTCCATTAGCATTCGATGCGATTCGGCAGTCGATTTCTTTAAATTGAAGCAGAAAAGCAGAGCTTCCCGCATATGCTCTTTTTATGGCACAAAACTAGACATGATTACCAACGGAAAAATGTATGTTGTTATACGAAATTGCTGACAATGTGCACTGATTAATGATGAAAGATGTCAAACTCAAAAAAAAAAGTATGGCGTGCCAATGGTAGCTTAATACGCTCACTCCTGGTATTTTACTTTAAATACTTTTTTTAGTGCTTCTTCAAGGATGTTTTCATAGTGGTAGGACGAGAACTGGGATGATCTGAACAGCTTCTTTAGGAATAGTGTTTTAACTGGCCACTGATATGCTCCATCAACATTATTTTACTCGGTATGAAACATTTCATTGGTTTGACTCGAACTGGCAAAAAGATGACTCTCATTCGTAGCGTTCAATTTCTTCACGATTAAAAGATAAGGCAAAAAATACTAAAGTATCTCAGGGATAGTAAACAGTTTTGCTCATTTGCCACAAAGCATCAAAAATTCCTCATACTCATCCATTCCAACGCTATTTCCGTATGAAAGTTCAGTTGTCAGCTCAAAAGACAAGGCCAATTTGTTCGCGGATCACTTCTCTGCATCTTCTTCGCTTCCAGATTGTCTCTTACACCCATTTTTCTATGGGGTAAATTGATTTTCGCACTAGTCGAGTTGGAAGAGTCCTTAGAGATCCGCTTTTCCACCTATCTTTTTCTTCACCCTTCAATTACGGACCCTGTGCACTCACGTTACTTTTTTCAAAGATCATGGAAACGCTGGTGAACTATTGATCTTAAATCAAGGAAACTCTTCAGTAACCGTCAATCTATGGTTTCCGTAGCAACAGATCCACTGGTGATTTGATAGCAAATCTAGCCGAAGAGTGGAACCACACTCTCCATTTCTCTGGGGACTGTAGGCTTATTGCACTTGATATTCCACCTGATTTGGCGCCAAGCACTTTTGTCAGGGTTCGCTTCTATCTCCGACGACTCTTTTTCTTATTTCAAAGGCATTTGACAGAGTTTGGCGCCAAACACTTTTGTCAGGGTTCGCTTCTATTCCCGACTTTTTTTCTTATTTCAAAGGGTACGCTTCTATCTTCGACTCTTTTTCTTATTTCAAAGGCATTTGGCAGAGTTTGGCGCCAAACACTTTTGTCAGGGTTCGCTTCTATCTCCAACGACTCTTTTTCTTATTTTCATAAATGACATCCTATCTGGTATTTCTAATCCAATCGACTGTTTCGTTGATGACAGTACTCTCAGTTTTTCATATTCGCTCCCCTGATTCACGTCATTGCTGTTCGGCCGTGGAAATGGACGCCCAACGTATGTTAAACTACTACTATGAGCCTTAAAGAACAGATCTGTCTCCTACCTCTTAAACGAAATGAATGGCACTTGCAGCTTAACTGAAATCGAAAAGCTTTGCATTCTTGGTTTTTGTGTGTGTGTGTTAATGACAACCTCCCTTGGAATTAGCACATATTTAATCTCTTTCTTTCACATGCAAATAAATGTTATGATATGAAAATATGTATCGTTGGGTTTTTTATGTTTCTGACCAAAACCAGACAAAGAAAAGAGTTCGTTACAAAATCGAGCTGAATTTGGAAGAATTAAAAAAAAGGAGAAAGAATAAAAACAGGTTTTCGTTATTTTTTCCTAAACCGAAAATTATCTCTTCTCTCTCTCTCTGTCTCTTAGTCGATCGTAGTTTGTTTTCAGGATAGTAATCGCCATTTTTTTTAATTTGAAAACATGCGTATCTGTTTTTATGATATGGTAGTGAACGAGACAGAATGAAAATAGGAATAACAATTTTCAATATTTTTCCTTGCCGTTAAATGAGAATTTTTTTGTTCGATGCCAGACGTAGTTTTTTTTTGGGATTTTGAGGCCTGCAGTCTTAGATTAAAGAATATCTGGACAGGCCCGTCTATATGGTATGTCAGATTTTCGTATATGTATACGCAATTTTCTGACTTAATTATTGTAAAAGCGGCAGAAATCGTAACGCTTGCATACTTTTGTGTGGATTTTTTTTATGTAGACATGACACCCACTGACGTAACAGAAATTTATTGAATTCCAAACAAAAATAAAATTTAAACACAACAACAGGTAATTTTTTTAATTTTTTTTTACAATCTATTGATATTTTAGGTTTATTATTTACTGAGCGTCCCAATTTTGTAGACTTGCGGAGAGATTTTAAACACGCCATTCTCCATGAAAGTGGTAGTATACCGAAATACTTGTATACTTTTGTTGTTTTTCAAGTTGTTATTTTAGAAATTATCGGAAAATGTGGTTTTTATTTCAGAGAATGAAGTGTTTTGATAAAGAATTGCTAATAATTCAACGGAATGAGGAAGCTGGGAATTTCCTTATTTCGGTAAGTTGACATCTTCATTTTTACTAAAGAAATTAATAAAAATTTATTTTGTAATATGTGTAAATGGCTTTTAATGATGATTTATTTGGTCCAAAAAGTGGTTAAAAAGTGAAAAGTTCATCATTGAATAAATGTAAATAAATGTGATGTTGACAGTTCAATGTTTACCAGAAAAAAGATCCGGCGTACGCGTAAAGTGTGTGTAAGAAAATTTAAGGAATGGATTAAATAAATATTCTAAGTGACCTTGATTATTAAATTAACCCATCTGTACTTAATGAATATAGTGAAAAAGTGGTCGAATACATGTCAGGTTTTATTGTTTTTAAGCTAGGCTTCTTAAAGTACCCTTCTAAAAAAGTTGCTAACTAATCCGACCATTTCAATTCAGAACATTTATATTATAATTAAGCTTTAAATATTTAAAAAAAAATTATTGTTTCAACATTTGGAATGGATTTTTATTTGCGTACATAATTGTTTTGATCTAAAACAATTTATATTTTTATATATGCTCTTCCATTTAATAATTATGTTTTAATAAATGAATAAAACACAGTATTTTATTTTTTTTAATAAAATACTGTGTTTTATTGGAAATTTTCAAAATTAATTCCAAACAACTAAACCCGCATTATTAAAAAACTCGATTTGTTTACGCATAAATGACATTACATATGAAAAAGGGTTTTAAACAAACCGCTGCAATCGGTTAGTTGAGTTTTTTGCCAATAGGACTTTTATGAGAGAGGCATTATGAAGTTACCTTTAAAATGGCAAGAAATTATAAAACAAAATGGTGTATATTTGACCCAAATCGGACAATCCAAACCATGTTAAATAAAGAATTTCTCAAACTAATAACGCGTGATCTTTTAAGCGTTTGATTTTCAAATTTCCCAACAAAAAAAAAACATAGAAAAACTGCAAAAGCGTATGAAATTTTTTGTTCGCCAGACGTTCCGTCAGCTGCGTGGCATTTTTTTTTTGGTCCTATCGAAAGCACAATTCAACGTTTAATCAAATAAATTCGAAGATATCCGTTCAGTTGCCTAATAATGACCAGTGTCTATACGTGCATTAAGAGCCAAGACATTTTTCTGTGGCTCTCTAAGTCCATAACCTCCCCATTCTGCATCGTTCACAAGAATTGTTCTTTTTTGCAACTTCAACTGGGTCTGCACCCAAATAAGAGTCAATCGACGCAATAACTGAAGCCACAAGAGCATGCGAAACTTTGGGCGTTCGCTAACGGTGCTCTCCACTAGTTGGAAGCGGATTCCAAATCTTCAGCGGCGAAGCGCATTTTTACCCGAATGGATATGTAAACAAGTAAAATTGTAGGATCTGGGACAAAAAACAACCACAATAGTTCCAGGGGGAAACTTACTGTCTGGTGGTGATTTTTGTCGCGCTGTGCTGCTTTTGAAATGAGGCTGGCGCGGCGGTAACTGTCAATGGCGACGGGTACCGAGCGATAGCAGATTTTTTTTTTTTTTTGGCCTCAATTGGACGATATAGATTTGAACGGTATGTGGTTCCTACAGGACCAGTGCGAGTAGCTGAAACGGAGAGACTTATTTAATGGCAGACAAAGTTTCCACGTCGCGTTATTTCGAGACGTGCTGATGTCAGCTGGCCGCCAAGATACGATTTCCCTTACGACTTTTGTCTATTGCACGATCTCAAATCAAATGGTCTATAGCAACACTTTCCGAGCTAAAGAACAACATTATTCAAACCATCGGTGAGATTCAGCCCGATTTATGGAGGAACAATCATTTAAAAGTCCGACCTCTCAGATCACTTCCGGCAAACGATATCATGGAGTCCATTTGATAATCTTTTATTCAATTTTAAAGATTGAGCAGCCTTAATTTAAAAAAAAGTCCCACAATAATATCAGTTGATCACTTATGAAAATTTTTCCAATCTGTCTGATAATAACAAAAACGATTTAAGATTTGTAAAAATTTTGAAAGAAATATCTTCTAGCAACAATTATCAACAAAATAAATAACATTTAAAACTCAAAATTCATATTCGCCATCTATCGTTTAAATCGGACATTACTTCTTTCAGTCTCAGAGCATATTTTATGAATCTTAACAAATTATAGATTTTTTTTTTTCTTAAAAAAAAATAATTTTCTATTAAAAGTTAGAAAAATACGATTAGAAAATCATTTCCGAAAATAAATGTACAAAAATCGTAATTGTTTGATAAGAAAATTTCAATTGTTTCGATTAGAAAACATCAAAACCGAAAATATGGTATTTGGCAAGAAAATACAACAAAAATAAAAACACATTATCAGGCATACCAACGAAAAGAAAACAATAATGGACAAGAGAAAGAGAGAAAAAATTGATAAATTGAATTATGGCCACTTGAAAAATTCCAGTGTGCATAAATATTTTCGAATGTATCATCATTAATGTGTTTAAAATAAAAAACGATAATAAATTAATAAGAAGGAAAAAAAATAACCACACCTGTTATTATGCGTGCAAAAATTTAACTCTAGATTAGCGCTGCTGATGGTATTGGTAAAAAAAAAATTGCTTATTTAACTATTATTCGCCATTGAATTGAACATATTATTTCATTTTGATAGCGATTGTCATAATCACAAAAGTAGGTGATTCATTAATACAATTTAGGTCACCAATTACACACAAACAATAATTAATTAACAAATATTCTCAAACATACACACAAAACAGATGAATATAGCCCAAATGTACAATTACAAAAAAAATAACAACAACATTTTACAATCAAATTGATAAGAGATTAATTTTGAAATCAAAAATTGTACACACTCGAAAAATGGAAATAATTTTTCCTCTGAATTCTTTCTCTTCGCTTTTATTTCGATCAAATTTTCCAATAAGTAATTCTAATAACTTTTCAACTAATACGTCTAGTCTTGACCACCGGGAAAAAAACAGCTTAGAGGCCATCTGGCTGTAATTGAAGGTACTCAGAATATGTTAATTTCTGAAGATTCGAATTATAAAACCGCATTTTCATTTTTGGTTATTAATTAAATCAATTATAATAAATAATAAATAAATTTATGTGAACTTAAAAAAGAAATTGTCTTAAACATTTTATAATTTTAGTGTTTATTTAATTATTTATATTTATGAAAAAAACTTATTATTCAAAAATAACAAATTCTTTTTTTTTTAAATAAATTAAAAATAACTCTTTTTAAAACGAACCACTTTAGTGTTAAAATAGTCATTTTTTTTAACGGGAAATTAACAATAAAAATGCATATAATAAAATGAATAAAACATTTTATCTGGTAAAATTTCCTTATAACATTCCATTTTTTTTTTCAAATTATTTTAAACAACAAAAACTTTCTTGAAAAAATTCTCTTTTTGAACTTATTCTTAATGAAAAAAATTTACCATTTTGAATTAATATTTATCCTTTAAAAATTTTCGAAATAATTCTTAACTACAAAAATTACCTTAAAACTTCAAAAATTACCTTTAAAAATTTCCCTTTTTTAAATAATTTTTAAAATTTCCCTTAAAAAAAATTACCTTTTTGAAATTATTTTTGACTACAAAAATTGCCTTTTTGAAATAAGTTTTGAACATAAAAATCCCTTTTTAAAATCATTCTAATTTTTTGAAATTATTTTTAACTAGAAAAATTTCCTTTAAAAATTCCGTTTTGAAATTTCCTTTAAAAATTCACTTTTAAATTATTTTTGACTACAAAAATTCCGTTTTAAAATTCTCTTTTTAAATATATTTTTAACTATAAATTATTGAAATAATTTTTAAAATTTCCCTAAAAAAAATCCCTTTTTGAAATTATTTTTCACTAAAAAAACTTCCTAACCAAAACGTCCATTATAAAATTATTTTAAACTATAAATTTCCTATCATTCTTAACTAAAAAACTTCCTTAAAAAATAATCCCTTTTGGAAATTATTCTAAACTACAAAAATTACCGCATAAAAATGGGTCTTTTGAAATTATCCTTTTTCGATATTATTCTTAAATACAAAAGGTTACCTTAAAAAAATTTCCCTTTTTGAAAGAATTTTTAAAATTTTCCTAAAAAAAATCCCTTTTTGAAATTATTTTTTACTACAAAAATTGTAGTTTAGAATAATTTCCCTTTTTTAAATAATTTTTAAAATTATTCTAAAAAAATCCCTTTTTCATTCAAAAAAACTTCCTAACAAAATTTCCATTTTGAAATTATTTTTCATTAAAAAAAACTTCCTAACAAAATTTTCCATTTTGAAATTATTTCGACTACAAAAATTCTCTTTTTGAAACTATTCTTAACTGTAAAAATTTCCTTTAAAAATTCCCTTCTTGAAATAATTTTTAAAATTTCCCTTCTTGAAATTATTTTTCACTAAAAAAAAATTCCTTACAAAGTTTTTCATTTCATTTTGGACTTGAAAAATTCCCTTCTTGAAATAATTTTTTACTACAAAAGTTCCCTTTTTCAAATCATTCTTAACTTTAAAATTTAATTAAAAAACTGCTTTTTTGAAATTATTCTAAACTACAAAAATTACCCCACAAAAATTCCATTTTTTTAAATTATTCTTAACCACACAAATTTCCTTTAAAAATTTTCCTTTTTTGAAATTATTCTTAAATATAAAAATTTACCTTTAAAAAATTCCCTTTGTAAAATTATTTTTCACTGTAAAAACTTCCTCATCAAATTTTCCATTTTGAAAATTTTTCGACTACAAAAATTCTCTTTTTTAAACTATTCTTAACTATACAAATTTCCTTTAAAAATTCCTTTCTTGAAATAATTTTTAAAATTTCCCTGAAAAAATCCCTTCTCGAAATTATTTTTTACTAAAAAAAATTCCTTACAAAGTTTTTCATTTCGAAGTTATTTTTGACTTCAAAAATTCCCTTCTTGAAATAATTTTTGACTACAAAAGTTCCCTTTCTCAAATCATTCTTAATTAAAAAATTTCATTAAAAAACTGCTTTTTTGAAATTATTCTAAACTACAAAAATTCCCCACAAAAATTCCATTTTTGAAATTATTCTTAACCACACAAATTTCCTTTAAAAATTTTCCTTTTTTTAAATTATTCTTAAATACAAAAATTTCCTTTTAAAAAATTCCCTTTGTTAAATTATATTTGACTGTAAAAACTTCCTAATCAAATTTTCCATTTTGAAATTATTTCGACTGCAAAAATTCTCTTTTTGAAACTATTCTTAACTGTAAAAATTTCCTTTAAAAATTCCCTTCTTGAAAAAATTTTTAAAATTTCCCTGAAAAAATCCCTTCTTGAAATTATTTTTCACTAAAAAAAATTCCTTACAACGTTTTCCATTTCGAAGTTATTTTTGACTTCAAAAATTCCCTTCTTGAAATAATTTTTGACTACAAAAATTCCCCTTTTCAAATCATTCTTAACTAAAAAATTTCATTAAAAAACTGCTTTTTTGAAATTATTCTAAACTACAAAAACTACCGAACAAAAATTCCATTTTTGAAATTATTCTTAAATACCAAAAATTTACCTTTTTGAAACTATTTTTAACTAAAAAAAAAAGTCTATAAACTTATGATTTTTTTTTCTTTAAAAAAATCATAAGTTTATAGGAATTTTATGCAATTCCTTCCATGGAACTACACGTAACAGTATCCATTTTTCTCTTTCAAATTATTTCCCATTGATTTTCTACACATCCTTTTTATCGTCAAAATATCGATACCAAAAAAATAAAATATTATAAAAATTACAAATTCAATTGAAAATAAAATTTAAAAATTAAAAAAAAAACAAATTTCTATTAAATTAGAATAAATAAATAATCGTGTGCGTCTTACCTGTGTTTCCATTTATAAGCTGTAATATCAAAGGTCGTCGTGTAACAATTCCGGAACCACGCGGAAGGAAATCTCTGCAAAAAGCATAAATAATCTTAATTATAATTGTCTATTTAATTAAATTTCGTTTTTTTTTAACATAATAAAATTGGTCAAAAAACGTCCTAGGAATAGGCAAAGTCAGACGACAGGATGATACTCGCAAATCAAACAAGAACACAACGAAAACACTCAAATTTGACAAAGAAGGAAAGGGAAAAAATAAAAACGAGACAAAATATATTGTATTATAGAAAGAAATGGAAAATTCGATAGAGAACTTGATAATAAGAGGGGATGGTAACGAACTTCCCATAAAAACCGATAAATTATACTAAAATAGGTCAATTCTGACGTACAAATAATAAATGCACACTAAAGCGGTGGTGCTATTATAAAAAGACAGATGAACATACATACTCATACCCACACCACTAAATACATAAACGTACACTTGCATATATGTAAATATATATCGAAAAATGGTAATTAAAAAAGGAAATTATGCGAAAAATTGCAAAATGATTTGAGCAGCAGATGAGATGGGGTAGGTGGTAATGCAGTGCGCCAGCAGTTTGTTCAGAGTATGAACAAAATGGCGAATAAAAGTAATTGAATGTCATTGATTGGTTGATAAGGTCGATAATTAAGGACACAACTGATATTGGAATTAATTACAATATATCATCTTTTTTTTGGGTGTAATTCTTATTTTGAATTATTTTACTTTTTATTTTTCGGCTCCTTTTTTTGAGACTCTAAAAACTTCCTAATCAAATTTTCCATTTTGAAATTATTTTTGACTACAAAAATTTCCTGTTTTAAATACAAAAAATTCCCTTCTTAAAATCATTCTTTACTAAAAAATTTCCTTAAAAAAATTGTTTTTTTTTTAAATTATTTTACAATACAAAAATTTCCTTTAAAAAAATTCCTCTTGTGTATCCTCAGAGATACAATAATGACCGATTTTCCCCCCCAAAAAAAATTGAAGAATGCATGCAGTTTTTTTTAATTATTTTCACTATTGGACTATTTCTTAATTTTAATTTTTAATTTTTGTTTTTTATTCATTATTGCACTTATTTTATTATTAATCAAAAGAAAAGGAAAAAAAACTGCCGAATTGGATAAAAATGTTCAAATTCGAACTAAACCTAAATGTTTTTACGAACAAACCTTTCTCATTAAAAATCTACACAAACTTGACAAGGTTTAGAGAGAGAAAACTATTCTTTAGAAATATCTTTTTGAAGCGAGAATAAAACAAATTATAAAAATTGTAAAAAATATAAAAAAAACACATTTTCTTTTTTAAACATTTGAAAACGACTCATTTCCTATTTTTAATCAAATTGCGTTTTCACCTACTATGTACACACTTCTTCTATGAAAATAATTTATCCTTTGAGGCTAAATCCAATACAAATTATTATAAAAATTATTTTTAAAATACAGAAAAAAAATAAAAATTGAGTATGTGAATTTGTAATTTTTTTTTTTGGTAAAAACTGCAAAAATATTATCCGGTTTAAGGATGCTTTAAAAGTCAAGTTCTAAAATAATGTTCCTAGACAAATATTGTTAAAAATTAATCGGTAAAATTGTTCAGTAAAAATCTTTCGTAAAAATTATTCAGTGAAAATTTTAAGTAAAAGTTGTCAGTAAATATAAATCTTAACAGTAAAAATTGTCAGTACAAATTGTCAGTAAAAATTTACAGTAAAAATCTTCAGTAACAATTTTCAGAAAGTTTTCAGTTAATGTTCAGTTAAAATTTGTAGTTAAAGTTGTCAGTAAAAATTGTCTAAAAGTTTTCAGTAAAAATTTGTAGGAAAAAATTTCGGTAACAATTTTCAGTAAAAATTTCTGTAAAAGTTGTCAGTAAAAATTGTCGGTAAACATTTTTAGTAAAAGTTTCCAGTAAAAATGTTCAGTAAGTTTTCCGTGAAAATTGTCTGTAAAAGTTTTCTGTAAGTTTTCAGTAAAAATGTCCAGTGAAAAATGTTCAGTAAAAATTTCTGCCAAAAATTGTCTGTAAAAGTTTTCAGTAAAATGTGTACTGTAAAAATTTGCAGTAGAAGTTGTCAGTAAAAATTGTCTGTAAAAGTTTTCAGTTAAAAATTTGTAGGAAAAAATGTCGGTAAAAATTGTTCAGTAAACATGTCTACGAAAAGTTGTCTCTAAAATTTGTTCAGTAAAAATTTGCAGTAAAATGTGTCAGTAAAAATTGTCTGTAAAAGTTGTCAGTAAAAATTGTCGGTAAACATTTTTAGTAAAAGTTTCCAGTAAGTTTTCAGTAAAAATGTTCAGTAAGTTTTTCGTGAAAATTGTCTGTAAATATTTTCAGTTAAAATTTTCAGTAAGTTTGCGGTAAAATTTGTCAGTAATAATTTGTTAGTAAAAATTTGTCACTAAAAATTTACCAGTAAAAATGTTTCAGTAAAAATTTTCAGTTAAAATTATTTGTAAAAATTTGTCAGGACAAATTGTTCAGTAAAAATTATTTGTAAAAATTTTTTAGGACATCTTTCACAAAAGTTGTGAGTAAAAATTTTTAGTAAAAGTTTTCAATAAGTTTTCAGTAAAAATTTTCAGTAAGTTTCCAGTAAAATTTGTCAGTAAAAATTTTCTGTGAAACTGTTCAGTGATAAAAGCGAATTATCGAAATAAATCGATTGCGAATAAAGTTAATTGGTTCTTGCATGTTTTAATTACCAAATTCTTGCATACAATCTGTTTTCGAATTAATGCATATCACAGGTATGCATGCACGACCGCACACCTATGTACATATATAAGCTCAAATCTTATTTAATCTTTAAACGTACATGTATGCATAATAAATTCCAAAAAAGCAACAAAAAAATCAATACTAGCCATATGCATGTGCATTCAATACACACTGCTCTTTATACACACACTCAATACACTCATTGCGAGAAACATTTGAAGGGGAAAAAAATTGCTATTATTTAAAAGAACCACCAACAAAAAATTAAGAAAGAGAGAGAATTTGAACAAAATCCATCGCATGAAATCATCTCCCAATGACATAACATCTTAAATGCAATATCGACCGCACGGCCATCAGGTATGCGAGTGTACGAAGAGAATAGAAAAACCTGATGGCAAATTAGTGTCAGTGTGTTTGGATGCGGTCGAGTGTCGTCAGCGTTTCGCTTGTGTAAGAGCGGCTTAAGGTGATTGTTGACACAAAATCAATCGACTCTCAAAATGTACATGCTCATTTTTTGAGTGCAGTTTTCAAATTTTTCACATTTTTTCTTTTTATTTCTCCTCACTTCTGTTTTGATGCTCACCAACCATCCATTATCTTTGATTTCAAGGTGAAAAAAATTTCGATTATAACATTTTCTATGTGGATGGAGTGTGGAGTGCATGCGCCTACAAATGTGTGTTGTTTTTATTGAATGTTTTTGTTTTATATTTATTAAAAATGAGATTTTTTTTTATTTTTAAATTTCGACTTGTTTAATATTTTTCTTTTTTTAGGTTTTAAGCTTTTTGCTTTTTGGTATTACCTCATTTCTTTTTTGTCTCATTTTTTTGGGCGGATTTTCTTTAATTCAGTTTTGTTTGAAGAATTTTTAACGTTTTGTTTTTATTGTTTTTTATTTAAAAACTAAACTGATTATTTTATAACTTTTCCTTTGTGTTACTGTTAAAACGATCACATCGCAAAACTTTAGAAAATAATTGTTTAAAAAAAATTTCCATATTTTTAATGACTTTTTAAGTATCAAAAAAAAGATTACATTTTGTTTCTGTTTTAATACAAAATAGCATTTTTTTTAATTGAATTTATGTCATCATTTGTTATTTGTAGTTGTTAATCCTTTTATGGAGGATTTTTCTATTTGAGGACGCTTGCTCGTTTTTTTTTTCTTAAATTCTATAAAGTGTGTTGTCGATGAGCGCCGAATGGCAGAATATCTTTATTGCAGATTAGAGATTTAAAAAAATAATATTGTTCAAATGCCCTCCTACGGCTTCGTTTGCAAGAGGTGATTCGGAAAGGTCCAATTTCGGATGGCTCTTCCGCATAAATCAGTGTTGAATCTCACCGATGGTTTGAATGATGTTTTTCTCTAGCTGGGAAAATATTCCCGGTTTATAGGCATAGCCCAATAGGAAAATGTCGTTAAGGTACTATCTTGGCGTCCAGCTGACATCAGCATGTCACGAAATAGCGCGAATTGAACCCAAAAAGACATATCGAGCCAGTCTCATTTCGAAAGCAGTACGGCCCGACCAAAATCTACACCAGACAATACGCTTCCCCCTGGAACTATTGTGGTTGTGTTTTTGTCCCAGATCCGACAATTTTGCTTGTTTACATATTCGTTCAGGCAAAAATACACTTCGTCGCTGATCAAGCGCTCCAGGAACAAGTCAGTGAACGACCGACGATTCGCATGATCGTGCGGCGTTAGTTCTTGAGTCAACTGAATCTTGTATAGATGTAAATAGATCCAAGTCTCTTCGGTATATTTGCCAAGCTGAAATTGCAGAAAGGACCAATTCTTGTGAACGACACGAAATTTAGAGATTATTCAAGCACATTATTTTCGTTCGCTGGCGTACAGGCACTGGCCAATTCGCAACTGAACTTGTTGGTTTCCTCGATTTTCCTTTTCAAATGTTGAATTGTGCTTTCGATGGACAACCATAAATTTTTATAATAAATATTCAATACCGCGAGGCATTAGCGGATCGTGTTGTTCTCCCTCATTAGATCGTGGCTATAGCAGGACACAAACGTATAATAATCCCTTTAATTGGGAATAGAATAGCCCATTTGGACATACGGAATAGAAATTTGGGTGTCAACCAAGCATTCCAAATTCAGTCGAATCCAATCCATTCAAACGGGCAATTGTTATTGTTTATTGTTGACGCACTGGCAACGGTATGTGAGTGAATGTGGAAATTTGGATGTATGCGCAAAGGTGCACGAAATGATATTTGACTGAACGAAGGGTATACGACTAATTGGGAGGATAGTGTGAATGCATTAATGGATGAATTCTTTCCTGAGGTTGAAATGCAAGAGGAAGTAAATTCTGGCAGGAGACATCCCCTGCCCTTTGAATGAGATGAGATTGAATGTTCTGTGTGAAACACGAAAGTGATAAGTGCCTCAGAATTAGATGGCGTGATTGGTGAAATGATGAGGAGTGTTTGGCGGACTATTCCAGCATATATATACGGTGAATGCCTGGAGAGTGGTGTATTTCCGAGTGAATAGAAATTAGGAGATGTGGTTATCCTGCCCAAGTCTACGAACGGGATACGGACTGACCCGTCCTCCTATAGGCCGATATGCTTACTGCCAGTATTCGGCAAGGTCCTCGAGCGGATTATGGTACACCGGCTGAATGTGAAGTTGGAAGACTTCAATGTATCCGGCTCTCAGTATGGATTAACGAAAGGTAAATCAACTGAGGATACCTGGATGTGTGCAAAACGGTATGTTGCAGAGAGTGAGAGTTAGTACGGGTGTGGTGTGTTTGTAGATTTCCATAGTGCTTTTAATTACCTGCGATGGGATCGCATCATTGAGCGGCTTGAGGAGGTTTCATGTGAAGAAACTTCTCTATAGCGAAGTTCACTTCCATGAAAAGTATGCGGCCGTGTGTGGGAACAATGGGAGGGTTGTTCGCCAGATGGTAAGTGGCTGCCCACAGGGATCTGTGGCCGGCCCCGCCATCTGGAATATAATGATGAACGGTCTCTTGGTGTAGTTGGAGGAGACCGATTGCGATGTGATCGCATATGCGGATGATCTTCTGGTTGTGATTGAGCGAGAGATAGGTATGCGGTAGAGGAAGCGGGAAACCGTTATATGTAGATGGTGTCTGAATGGGGAAATAGAGTGGGAGTAAATGTTTTAGAAAGGAAGACTGTGTGTATGTTGTTGAGGGGTTTTTTGGCGCCCAATATTTGTTTGGAGCCGGTCGAGGTCTGCTACGCGCGGGAGGTACGGTACTTTGGAGAAAAGATTGGAGATAGTAGTTCCTAGGGATTTACAAGATTCCTTACCATAGCTGAATGAGCAGAGTACAAACTGAAGTACTCTTAAAACAAAAATTGGTACCATGGGAATCGGGGTGGCCTATGGTGATAAAACACACTGGTGAGGCGCCTTAGGCAGCAACGTGGTGGCTGTGGTTAATACCTATATCGCGGGTACGGTCTTTGGATCGCTGGTGAGAGATACTGGTAATTATCTCAGGCGCTGTCACTGCTTATGGCAATAGAGGTTTAAATAGGCCTCGCCACTAACAGTTGGAGTAATCAGCTTGTTACTGGTTACTGACTGTAAACTGCCAGTAATGGTGGTGCGTTAATCGATCGTAACTTAATTCCTCCTATGGTCGTAGGCGACTCGTGGTTTTATGTTTAATGACAGATAAGTTACGTTAAGTAACATAATACTACTGTCCTCGCTGTCCCTTCCCGAAAACATACATAGACGGCGTGTACTAGCACGTGTTGTTGCTGGTTTGTTTTGTACCGAACCAATTAGACTCGAGTTTATTCACCAAATTATTGAGTGTAGGCTCAGATGGACAATCATTACGACCAAAAATATCGCGAATTTTATGAAATATTTTTAATACGATTTCCAAGGGAAATTGATAAATGGTAAATCTTCTACTGTGAACGTATCCAGGAGTTCTTTAATGTAACTTCTTAGCCAGGAGATCTATAATGTAAAAATGGGGTTTAAGTTTAGCTGACATGTGAAATGAATAACTCTAACAGCACATGGCAACGCCTTTACTTACAGAAAAGTAAGAAAAACTGAGTTGTCATACGTAAAAGCGTTGTCATGTGCTGTCAGATTACACTGCATAATATGGTGCGTGGTTTACAAACATTTGTGCCATGCGAAAATTACCATATACGAGGGTAGTGCCAGAAGTACCCGGCCTGATGTATAAATGGCCGTTCTTATTTGAAAAAAATTACTATGGTCGAAAGTACCAGCCTTGTA
Organism: Atherix ibis; assembly: GCA_958298945.1. Classification (NCBI taxonomy): domain Eukaryota; kingdom Metazoa; phylum Arthropoda; class Insecta; order Diptera; family Athericidae; genus Atherix; species Atherix ibis. The sequence goes on along the minus strand of OY282610.1, from coordinate 23,229,662 downwards.
GAGCTTAAGTTTGAAGTTTGATGACGCTGCGTTGTTTAGTATTTGTTTGACAGCCATTAATAGTGAAAGCTCTCAGTGAATTTGTAAACATGGAAAAAATTGATCATCGTTATGTGATACAACTTTTATTTGAAAGGTCTCAGTCCAACCAATATCAAAGCTGAGCTAAACTCTACTCTGGGGGAGTCTGCTCCTTCGTTTACAACAATAAAATTTTGAGTGTCAGAGTTTAAACGTGGCCCAAATTTGGTGATATACGACAGAAATAATAAAGAAATTCCACAAAATGGTATTGGATGACCGTCGACTAAAACTGTGCTAGCTAGCAGACATGGTAAGGCATATCAGAAAGTAGCTGTATATCCCATATTGCCTGAAAATTTGGACTTGAGAAAGGCCGCATCTGGTCACAATGGAACATAAACAGCATCGTGAGGTTGTTTCAATCAAGTATTTGGTGATGTTTTGCAGCAATAAAGCCGAGTTTTTGTGTCCTGAGATAAAGGAACAATCAAAACAAATGGACTGAAAGGAAGGTATCAGCTCCAAAGAATATATGGTAGCTCCATCTGCTGGCAAAGTCATGGCGTCAGTTTTTTTGGGATGCGCTTGGAATAATTCTCATTGATTATCTTCAAAATAGAAAAACAATCAACGGCGAACTTATTGCAGCATTTCAATAACGTATGCACCAGTTCACACATTTGTTATTAAAGTTTGGAAAGAGAAAGTTCGCATTGCTTCTTTACACACACTATCCGGCAATTTTTGAAAAAAATGGCTCAGTGGTAAAAGATTTGCCAACAATGAAGAGGTGCAATCTGCGTTTAATTGGCTATTTTGATGATCTCAATTGTTCTTACTCAAGAAAAACAGGGTATCGAAGCTATTGAACATGGGTGGGGAAAGTGAAACGAGCTAAAAGGAGACTGTTTTAAGAAATAAAGATATTTTTTCTCAATTTTTTTGTGTTTTCTTTGTTAAGTCGAGTACTTATGGAACTACCCTCGTACATGAGTCTAATACCTAGCTCTATTCACACGATACCTCTCCATGCTTCTATAATATTAATACGATTATCAATGGTAAATAAATAATTACAATGATATATTCAAAAAGAACATTAAAAACCGAACAAGACAAATGAAAACAATGCTGCCAACGGAAGGGAAATATTTAATTTACCTTCAATTTCTATAATGTCAATGACTTAGCATGGTTTTTTACTTTTGCTCTTCAGTTTTCTTTTGGCTACGATATTTTTGACAGATACAAAACAACAATGAAGCTGCTCGGTTACCATTGATATTTTCGTTTTTTTACTCATGGGTGACATATGATAATTATTTTCAGAGCGATGTTTTTGTTTATAAATTGTTTTTCTCTATTCCTCCTTTGCCAGCCATTCTACGTTTTTCTTATTCACTTTGGTTTCTTGTGTAGCTTTTTTCTCTTGTTCGCTCTTATTATTTTTGTTTTGGTTATTTTGTGAGAGTCCAATGTCAATGCCATCTGTTTGTTGATTTTGAAAAGTTCATTGATGACAAACAATGGATTTGCATTCAACAAAATAAGAGAAAATTTCTTTGTTTATGAATTTTTTCTCTTTTGTTAACAATTTTCCGTATAATTATTTTCTCACTTTTCTTTTTGCTTACGAATATAAATTTTGGAGAACTAAGGAGAATTTTTTTTTTATTTTATTGTTGTGTTTTTTTTTTAATGTTCCCGAAGAAAAATACTACCTAACATGTATACTGAAAAGTTCATTTCTACCATTACTGTTGCCAAGGCCATCTATTGACAAAATTTAGCAAAATCAAAAATTTCTTACTTAAAATATTGTATGACGGTCGATATTTTTGTTTGTTTCGTAATTCAAACTATATTATTTGAGATTATATATGAGGTCTGTTCAAAAAGTATCGCTAATTTTGAATTTCCGCGGGTTACGTATATTCGATTTTCGATTTTTTTGTGGCGTTATGTTGGTACTAATGTCTCTCACTTATGCCGACAAGTTCGGCCATTTTTAATGTTCAGTTAATTTTTGACAGCTGCTTTTCTTGCACGTGTTTTGGCTCGTCTTCGATTTTTGCTCAATTTCGACCAAAAACAGCATCGCATTAAATTTGCTCCAGAGGGTCATAACTGTTGACGAATGATGGGTTTATAATTATGACGTGGAAACCAAAGCTTAATCATCCCAACGGAAGCTGCCGCACGAGCCAAGACCGAAAAAAGCGCGCCAAGTTCGGTCGAATGTGAAGGTTTTGCTTACAGTTTTCTTCGATTGCAGGGGCGTGGTGCATCATAAGTTCCTGCCACAGTGTAGAACGGTCAATAAGGAATATTACCTGCAAGTTTTGCGAAAGTTGCGTGAAGTAATCCCCCAGAAACGCCCGGATTTGTGGAAGAACAGAAGTTGGCTTTTGCCATTTTTGACCAAAAACAACACACTAATAATGCGGCAGCCACCGTATTCCCCAGATCTGACACCTTTTTCTTGTTCCCGAAACTGAAGAGCCCCATGAAAGGACGACGCTACGCTACGATTGAGGAGATAAAGACGGCGTCGACGGAGGAGCTGAACAAGATCACAAAAAATGATTTTTTGCAGTGTCTCGAGGATTGGAAAAAACGTCGGCACAAGTGTATAATATCTGGTGGGGATTACTTTGAAGGGGACAAAATAGATATTCAAGAATAAATAAATAATTTTTGAAAAAAACGCAAAATTCGCGATACTTTTTGAACAGATCTCGTATTCCATTTTCTAAAAGATTTTTAAATAAAAATATGTACAATACAAAAAAATTTTCTTATAATATAAATGTTTTAGTAATTTATAAAATTCTCTTTAATTCCAACTGATTAATTAGCTGTCTTCCATTGGGAAAGTTTTGCTACTCAAAAAAGTCTTCCATTGGGAAAGTTTTGCTACTCAAAAAATCTCTTGCTTATACAGTTGAGTACTTCGCTTGTGTAGTTGCGCATAAAATTTACGGTAGGGGGATTTTAGTTCCCAAAATGAAAATAGATGGCTTAGCGGGTTCGTTGGTTATGTTGAGGTGCCATATTTTTGTTATGTTTCCTTTATTCGGCGCAGCAAAAGCGAAAAGAAATGGAATCAAATATGACTGGAGTGTGTTTTTACACCGTCCAAGTCATGGAGGACGTACTGCAGTTAGTTTTGATGTTGAAATAAGCATCAAGTTGTGGTTTCTAGCAAATACTGAAAGTGTACGGACAAATTGGAGACAGATTTGATGTCACAGAAAGCAGTGTCCATCGAATATTATACCGCGTCGTAAAATGGTTTGTTGAAGTGAATGCGAATTACATCAAATAGCTAACAGCATCCGAAATGCAATTTGCAGCTATGAAATGTGTTCCCGGTATTGTTGGGGCTATTGATGGGTCTCATATTAAAATCAATCCTCCTAAACGTCACAAAGAAGCATATTGCAATAGGAAAAATATTATAGTCTGCTTTTACAGGGAATTGTAAACGCCGAGAAAAAGTTTATAGATGTGCACTCTGATGATCCTGATGCAATGCACGATGCAGAGCTTCTACGAACATCGGCGTTTTACAGGCGTATTACTGACGATTAGTCCATAATTATACCAGGAGGAGTGCTACTTGGAGACTCAGCGTACGGTGTAAGCAGATATTTAGTTCCCCCGTTTAAGGGTTTTGGAAACTTAACTGAAAATGATTTCTGCAACATAGAATATTTACATAATGAAGTCAACAACATACAGAATTACGCAGAATCTGAAGGAATTGACAGGAACAATGGTGCACGTGCGAGGCAGCAAATCTTTGAAAATAGATATAATAATGGATTGTTAAATTAATTTAAACTTAAATGATGTATTTGTATAACTTCATATTTATTATAACACTCTCAATTGTAAATAAATACACTCCACTTCACGTTGACAAGCTGAATAAACTCAGTATTTTGAGGTTATATTTTACTTCTGTCAGAAGTTCCATTGGGCAAGTACTCCCAAGTACTTGCGAGTAGAAAAATAGGACCAATGGAAGACAGCTTATATAGGGTGGTCCATCTAACGGTTGCATTTTGAACCACTATTTATTTGAAGTACTTGAGTGTTAAATGTCATCACGAATTGACAAATTGTTTGTTGAAAGTCTGAATTTTACGAAATGGTAATCCATACGCTTGAAGAAAACTGGGAAATATTGAGAACTTACTTCCAAAGTGGTGAGTCTTTAACCCAAACTGTGAGAAATTTAAAGAAAAAAAAAATGAGCAAAGATCGAATGCCATCACGTCAACTTGTAGACAAATTCGTGAAGCGAGTTCGCGAAACTGGTTTGTTGGTTGCCAAAGCAACTTGTTCCCGATCTAATACAGTGAGTACGACCGAGAATATTGCCGCCGTTGCTGAAAATATCAGTGATCATCCATCAACATCAACTCGTCACCGTTCTCAGGAATTGAACATTTTTCGCACTTCTCTGTTGAGATTTTTGCGTAAAGACTTCGGTATAAAAGCTTACAAAGTTCAATTAGTCCAACAACTAAAGCCGCATGACCATCCGATGCATTTTCTGTTTGCCCAATGGGCTCAAGATCAATTGGCCGAAGATGAGCATTTTTACCGAAAAATCATCTTTTCGGATGAGGCCCATTTCCATCTCGGTGGGTATGTCAACAAACAAAATTGTCGCATCTGGGACTTAGAAAATCCATACGTCACCATGGAAAAGCCGATGCATCCACAACGAGTCACTGTTTGGTGCAGATTTTGGACTGGAGGCATCATTGGCCTGTTTTTATTCGAAAACGATGAAGGAGCCGCCGTTACAGTCAATGGTGAGCGCTATCGTGGCATGCGCAACGAATTTTTGTTTCCAAAAGTTAAAGAGAGTGGCATGGACGACATTTGGTTTCAACAGAACGGGGCCACTTGCCACACAGCCAACATAACAATCCAACTTTTGGGCACTGCTTTCGAAAACCGAATAATCAGCCGAAATTCTGATGTCAATTGGCCGCCTCGAAGCTGTGATTTGAGCCCGTTGGATTATTTTCCTGGGAGGAGCCGTTAAGGATAAATGTTACGCAAGCCATCCGGAGACAATTGTTAATTTACAGCATTAAAAATATACATTCATCCTCTTTCATTCATGTAAATCGGATGACAGATGTGAAAGTCACAGCCATTTCAATAAAAGAAAAAGTGTGGGGCCAAGTCTGAAAGAGGATGAATGTATCTTTTTAATGCTGCAAATTTTCAATAGATGGCGCTGCATGTTGTATGATTTAAAAATAAGTTTGGATATTTTTTGGGCACACTGTGTATAACCATCACCATTATTAATGGGAAATCTTCAAAATTCAATTAGTCTTAATTGCAAAGTTTTCAATTTAACAAAGAAAAAACAACAATAAATCCAAATATTTAATACAATAATATTCTAATTTATTGCAATTTATTATGAAGATTTTCTTCTTTTTAAATATCATATTTTATAAGAAATAATCTATATAATAAGTACAAAGAGAAATGCTCCCATCTGGCGATTATATTTACAAAAGAGAAATGTATGTGGGTGATTTATCAAATCATACAGTCTATGTAGAATAAACCCTAACATATATTTGTTGACAAAAAAAAAATAATAAACATAGTGTCGTCTAGAGTATTAATAAACAGTGGAAAAAATTCAGCAAAATAATTAATAAAATTAACAAAATTAAAACAAGATAACATAAAATAATATTTAGTAATGAAGAAGATGAAAAATCATCATTATTCGTAATTTAATGGGCGTTTTTCTCTATCGTGAACAGATGGAGAAAAAATGGATGGCATACAACTTATTTCTATGATCATTCGCAGATTTTTTCTTCTTCCACAATTAAATTCGTGATGATCGTATTTTACATGAGATCATCCCATGTGAGATGGCATTTTCTCCTTCGCATATGTTTTTAATTTTGTTCAAATGCAAATAAATTCATTGAATTTTTATATAAACTAAAAATTTAAATATGATGTGTTCATTGCCACCAAAGACTTGATATCCGACGATCACTCAATAATTATTATGGTCAGTAGCTTTCATGATTATAGTTAGTGGCAAAACCGAAAAATATATAATCTTTAAATACAAATATTGCGGTCTCGCATCTTTGAATGAAAGTAATTATTTCGTTAAATTTTAAATATTTCAAATAATCTAAAACAATGTAGATTTTTTATATGAGAATATGTCGTCGCAGTTATGAGATATTTCAACAACAAAAAAACAGAAGTAATAATAATGAAAATCTGGAATATATAACTGGTATCTGATGAAAGAAAATTGAAACTCTTTAAAATGGAAGTCTAGATCAAAAAGAAAATTATAAATAACATAGAGTATACCGGCAGATGACAGCACTTTCAACGCATAAAGTCTCGCATCTGACCAAAACACTAAATTGTAGTCTCCCGTTAGATGGCGCATTGAAAAATATTAATTTTTATATACTCAAAAAAATAATTAATTTTGTACTTTTTTTTTTGTAAGCACTTTATCAACTCACAAATGGCATTTGTATATTAAGTTATCTGTTCAAAAATATCTGTTATATCATATATTAAAAGAAAAATTGAACATTGATAAATATTTGAAATTATTTCGATCATGTATAGAGTTTTTGTATTGTATAATGCTAGTTTACGATGATAGTCTGATTAAGCTATAAAATAGTTTCAACTTAATTAATTAATTTGATCATATATAAGGGCAAACACGAATAAACTATGATTCAGTAGATCAAATCAATCTGAAATAGACTAGATCAAACTAAATGAAACCAATTTAAATGCTGTTCAAATTATTTAGCCCCATTGTAAATCTAACGTTGAATATTATGACCCTTATAAATTATATTAAATTAGATGATGTAGAAGAGAAAATATTATTAGTAAAATCTCTTACACTTTTTTCATAGCAGTTTTTACTTTTAAAAAAAAAATAGCTATTTTTTTAATCATAAATTACCATTATACTGTCCCAAGAAAATCTTTTCCATCCCAACCGATTTTTGATTGTCTCAACTAAATATTTACTATACTAAGAATATTTTCACTGTTCCAATAAAAATTATCATTATTCTGATTAAATATCCATTGCACTTAGCGAATCTCCATTGCCCCAATTAAATCTGTATTGTCGCAAATAAATTTTGCACTAGTCCAACATAATCTAAAATATTGAATTTTTATCATATTCACTGTCCCAACTTATTCTTTAATGTCTCAACTAAATGTCTACTATTCCAGAAAACTCATGTCCCAATCAAATCTTCTACTGTATAACCAAATCATCAGTGATCCAAGCAAATTGTCAGTGTCCCAATCAAGTCTGTAGTGTTCCAATCAAGTCTTTAGTGTTCCAAGCAAATCTTCAGTTTCCCAATCAAGTCTTCATTATCCCAATAAAATCTTCAATGTCCCAATTAATTTGCCATTATTCCAAGAAAATTGTTGGTGTCCCAAGCCAATCTTCAGTGTCCGAATAAAGTATTCAGTGTCCCAAGCAAATTTTCAGTGTCTCAATTAAGTCTTCAGTTCTCCAAGCAAACCTTCAGTGTCCCAATCAAATCTTTATTGTCCCAATCAACTTTTCATTATCCCAAGCAAATTTTCATTGTCCCAAGCAAATTTTCAGTGTCCCAAACAAATCTTCATTATCCTGAGGAAATTTTCAGTGTCCCAAGCAAGTCAAATCTTCAGTGTCCCAAGTAAATCTTCAGTGTCCCAATCAACTTTTCATTATCCCTAGTTAACTTTCATTGTCCCAAGCAAATCTTTATTGTCCCAAGCAAATCGAATCTTCAGTGTCCCAAGTAAATCGTCAGTGTCCCAATCTACTTTTCATTATCCCAAGCAAATTTTCAGTGTCCCAATCAAGTCTTTAGTGTCCCAAGGAAATTGTCAGCGTCCCAATCAACTTTTCATTATCCCAAGCAAATTTTCAGTGTCCCAAGCAAGTCAAATCTTCAGTGTCTCAAACAAATCTTCAGTGTCCCAAGCAAATCAAATCTTCAGTGTCCCAAGTAAATCGTCAGTGTCCCAAACAAATCTTCAGTGTCCCAAGTAAATCGTCAGTGTCCCAAGCAAATTTTTAGTGTCACAATCAAGTCTTTATTATCCCAAGGAAATTGTCAGCGTCCCAATCAACTTTTCATTATCCCAAGCAAATTTTCAGTGTCCCAAGCAAGTCAAATCTTCAGTGTCTCAAACAAATCTTCAGTGTCCCAAGCAAATCAAATCTTCAGTGTCCCAAGTAAATCGTCAGTGTCCCAAACAAATCTTCAGTGTCCCAAGTAAATCGTCAGTGTCCCAAGCAAATTTTTAGTGTCACAATCAAGTCTTTATTGTCCCAAGGAAATTGTCAGCGTCCCAATCAACTTTTCATTATCCCAAGCAAATTTTCAGTGTCCCAAGCAAATCTTCAATGTTCCAATCAATTTCTAGTGTCTCCCAACCAAATTTCCAATGTCCCAAGTAAATCTTCTCTGTCCCAATTATTTCCATTTTTTTTAAAGAAAAGATTAATTAAATATTTTTTATTGCTCTTATTATAACAGCATACAAAATGAATATAATTACAAAATTTTCCCAATAGTTATTCCATGTAAACAAAAATCCTTCAACAAGAGTAAACATTTGAATTTTATTCATACTCGTAATCAAATTAATTCAATCAATACGGTCACAATTGTGATTTGATTTAATAAATTCCATATTTTCTGGATGGAGCATATTTAGTTCAATTGATTCTTGATATTAAAAAAATATTATTTGTTCGCATTGGTATAAATAATTTGCAAATACGCTTGAAAGACATTATTTTAAAGTGTTACTAACAAACAAATCATAGATATTATTTACATGAATTTAATTTTTCTTAAAATTAAATAATTTTAATAAAAAAAAAAACGGTTATATTGAGAGAAATTCACCGTCGATAATGCAGTCCGATTCAATTTACTTTGTTATTAGTTAGAACTTGTATTTGTTTATAAAGAAAATTCGATTTATATATTTTATAAGAAATTATTAATATTATTGTTGCTGCGGAATAATTTTCTGTTCCTGTTTTTTCTATTAAAAAGCACATCATACTCGTTCCTAGATAATGCAGTTCCCTTAAGACGCCAAAAAATTATTTTCCCTTTATTACCAATCAGTTAAGTATTTTTTTATTATTTTTTCTTCCTTTTAATAATTCCAAATAAAATTTTATTTATAATTAAATATTTTTGTTTATTGTTATATGTCAAAAAAATCTAATATTTATTCAACATAAAATGTTACACAAGAAGAATGGAAATTTACCAAGGACAAGGACAGTCTCAAAGAATTATTAGAAATAATTAAAAAATTAAGTACAAATTGTCTTGGGTTTATTTTATTACCAAAATTAAAATGAAGAAATTTTTTAAAAATTACAAAAATATAAAAAATTAACAATATTTATGGAAAGAAAAAAAGGAAATAATGACAGATTAATTTTCTCAATAATTCCTTTTTTTTTTGACTGTGAATAATTAATAAAAAAATTTTTTTTTTAAAAACCACTACAACAAAATGATAGAAAAAAAACGGATACGTTCAATTAAAAGAGTTGAAAGAAAGTGTAAATTGCGCAAAAATTAAAATAAAAATGAAATGAAAAACACGAAAAACTTCGATAATTTTTATTCTTTGCATAACTTTTTCTGAACGCATGACAGTTCCAGTTTTCGGACACGAAACTCCACCTCCTCTCTCCACATATAAATTGTTGATTCTGTACACACATATGGCGTGTAAGAGTAGGGTACCACCACATAACTGATCTATATGTACACATGCGTACATATTTATGAATGTTTTTATTGAAAAAAAACAATTGCAAAAACTACCGCCAAAACGACGATTGAATGACTCTGTATTTATGGTATATTAAATAGTAAATATTGTCAGTCATAAAAGAATAGAAGAGCAAAAGTTATGAAAATAATTATAATAATAAACTTGTACCTGTGTACATTCCGTATGTATGAATGAGTAAATCAATATTTTCTGTATTAAAGAAAATTTATCTAATTCGATATGGCATTAAATCAAATAATTATTCATATTCGATTTTCATTAATAAATATTATCGCATAACCATGGTGTGAGCATGTGTCAAAATGTTGCGCATTTTAGATTAAAGAGAATATCTGGATAGGCCCGGATAGACGTCAGATTTTCGTAAACGAGTATGTATAAGCAATTTTCTGTTCGAATTATTGCAAAACCAGCGAAAAATCGTAATGCTTGTATACATTTGTATACACCCCACTGACATCTAGTTTTCGTAATAGAAATTTATTCTTTATATTCATTTTAATTCACTTATTGGAAATAAAAATACAATTTAAACACAATGACAGGAAATTTTTTTTATTTTTTGTACAATTTTTTTGATATTTTAAGTTTTCTTATTTAATAAGCGCCTCAATTTTGTACATTTTCGAAGAGTTTTAAAATACGCCATTCTCCATGAAAGTGGTCGCATATCGAAATGCTTGCATACTTTTGTTATTTTTCAAGTTGTTATTTTGGAAATTATTGGAAAGTGTGGTGTTTTGTTGTTATTGTTTTTTTTGAAGTACTTACCAAAAAAGTAAGTATTTATATAAATAGTTACTATAAATGTAAACAAATTGTGATGTTGATAGTTCAATGTTTACCAGAAAATAGTTCAGTGCCGGCGTACGTAAGAAAATTTAATAAAAAACTTAATGAATATAGTGAAAAAGTGATCGAATATATATCAGACTTTATTGTTTTTAAGCTAGGCGAAGACTGTCTTTCAGCTTTAGAAGGATAATTCATATCAAACAGTTTGATAGTGTACAAGTCCTTTGGATTCTTAAAGTACCCTTCTGAAAGTATTGCGAACAAATCCGACAGCAGGTGGTGCAGTTAAATTACCATTTTCATTCACAAACACACATTTATATTATAATTAAGCTTTCAATATCCATAAAAAATATTATTTTAATATTAAATTTTTATATTTACTAAGTTACGATGTGTTTTTAATTTCAACATAATATCAAATTCTCTCAGTGAATTAGTTTTTTTACAAGTTTGCTTTGATAAAGGCGAAAATGCCATCCAGACTGCTGAAATTGTGAATGGTGGTTATGGTCCCGATAGTGTCACAGCCAATTACGCGACAATTTTGGTTTCGTCGATTTCTTGCAAAGGTAGACCCGTCGTCCTAAATGTCGATAGAATCATGCGAATGATCGGAGTAGACCGGCATATTAGCAGTCGTAGCTGAAGATCGATCACAAAACAGATTTAAGACCATCTGCATAACGAAGCTCGATGTTTGGATGTCACACGAATTTCAATCTGCAAAGCCTTGACCAAAAGAAACGAATTTCTTATGCGGATGGTGACTGGGGATGAGAAATGGGTCACATAGGACAATATTGTGCAAAAACGAACGTGGTCGAGGCGCGCCTCAAATGGTGATCAAACCAGGTGTGCATATGGTGAAACAGGAAAGGAATCATCTACAATGAGCTGCCTCCATATGGCCAAACACTAAATTCGGACCTCTATTGTCAACAACTGGACGGTTTGAAGCTAGCGATTGACCAGAAGCAAGAACAGGAGAGGTGTTGTGTTCCATCAGAACAACGCCAGGCCATATACGAGGTCTGTTACGTATATTCGATTTTCGATTTTTTGTGCCGTTATGTTAGTACTCATGCCTCTCACTTATGCCGACAAGTTCGGCCATTTTGAATATTCTGCTAATTTTTGACAGCTGCTTTGCTTGCACGTGTTTTTTCTCGTCTTCGATTTTTGCCCATTTCAAAAAATGGATCAAAGAATCTGTTTAGGGAACAAGAAAAAGTCACAGGGGGGCCAGGTCTGGGGAATACGGTGGATGCGGCATTATTAGTGTGTTGTTTTTGGCCAAAAATTCGCGCACAAGCAACTGTGCGTGAGTGGGGGCGTTATCATGGTGCAAAAGCCAATTTTTGTTCTTCCACAAATCGGGGCGTTTCTGGCGGATTACTTCACGCAACGTGAGCATAACTTGCAGGTAATATTCCTTATTGACCGTTCTACCCTCATGATGCACCACGCCCATGCAATCGAAAAAACTGTAAGCAAAACTTCACATTCGAACGAACTTGGCGCGCTTTCTTCGGTCTTGACTCGTGCGGCAGCTTCCATTGGGATGATTGAGCTTTGGTTTCCACGTCATAACCATAAACCCGTGATTCGTCACCAGTTCCTTAGCAATGTTAATGCGATGCTGTTTTTAGTCGAAAATGGGCAAAAATCGAAGACGAGTCAAAACACGTGCAAGCAAAACAGCTGTCAAAAATTAACTGAACATTCAAAATGGCCAAACTTGTCGGCATAAGTGAGAGACATGAGCACCAACATAACGCCACCAAAAAAATCGAAAATCGAATATACGTAACCCGCGGAAATTCAAAATTCGGGATATTTTTTGAACAGATCTCGTACGTCTATAGTGACTAGCCAGAAAATCCGGGAGGATGGTTGGAAAGTTTTGTCGCGTCCATCTTATAGTCCGGACCTGGCACCAAACGATTACCATCTTTTTTTATCATTGCAAAACTTCGTTAGTGATAAGAAATTGTCATCAAGCAAAGATTGTGAAAATCGCTTAGTTGAGTTTTTCGCCAATAGGGACTATGGTTTCTATGAGAGAAGCATTATAAAGTTACCTTTAAAATGGCAACAAATTATAAAACAAAACGGTTTTAAACGAACCGCTTCAATCGCATACTAAAGTTGAAAATTTGCCCCCACTGATTTACGCCGTTTCTGTTATTTTCCATGTGTGTACGTTCTTACAAATGTTTTGGACATAATTTTTGCGTAGAAGCATATCCAGTTTTTCTATAAGCTAAGTTGCGCATGTACACATATTCATATACACATACGGGCAAACAGCACTCACTCACTGTACAACATATTATATGTATGCACAGCTTATACTCAATTGCATTTTAAAATTAAATAACGAAACTGCCTTCGTTTGCATTTATACACGTACACATGCATATATAGAAGGACACAGCGAATGTCGTACAAATACAAAGATAATCGAATGCGCACGCATGTGTATTGGCCCCAAACAAAATTGACAGATTATCTAGAATTCCAATTGAAATTCCGATGTGCGTAAGAATGCCGCCTAAAGGAAATTGCATTACAAATAATTCGTACAACATAAAAACAATTGTCTGCAACATTTTTTTGCCTGTTTTTTTTTTTGAGAATAATTTTTTGGAAGAAATCTTACGTTCATCCTTTAAAAATAACAAAATCCCGTTTATACGAGTATAATGCTGCCCATCCATATTGGAAACTAGACTAAAAATGTTCATCTCGATTCGTGAAAAATGAAAATATTTTTCAATCATAATTGGGGGCGAGCTTAAAAATGGTAAACCATATTTGGCAGTGTTTTTTTTATCTTATTACCATCCCCCCCCCCCCCCTATGTGTCAAAACCAAACTGACATATAATCAATCAGCTGTGCGCACTGCCAATTTTCAAATATGACCGCTTCTTCTCTTGTTCGCATCGATAACAAATGTAAATTGGGATCACTTTTCATTAAAAAAAATATTCCAATAAATCAAGTGTTTATCAGAGTATGTTTTGCATGTGTGTAATAAAATGTTAAAGGTAAATATGCTAACACATTTGCAAATCTAATCTCATCGTGTGTGTATACCCTAAACTGACCTTTTTATTAATCAAACAAAATTTACAAAATTAATTTTTTCGTGTATGGGCAGCTCTATAAACCATCATAGCCAAATTAGACCAGTTACAAAAAATAAATAAATAAATAAAGAAGAAGAGAGATAAAAGCATACACAATTTTGAGAATCGCTCCAAATATGTCGGAGAGCACAAATTTGGTAGTTTTTCTTTTTTTGTTTTTGTTTTTATATGGAAATGTCAAAATTTATGACATTTTCGCAAAGAGAACTTCAAATGAAAAAGAGAATTTATTTATTGAAAATGTGTTTTTTCCAAAAAAAAAAAAACATCTTGAAATTCGGGAAGAGCCCCTTTCTTTTAATTTTTATTCTACTTTTATTAATATTAAAGTAAATAAATCACATTGCATAAGATAAAAATTAAGAAAAATAACTAGATTTTTTTTTCTTTTTCTTTTTTTAGATAACAAATCATCTTGAAGACCTTATAAATTATAATAAATAATATTTTGTTGTTGTTAGTGTGATTGTTGTTTTTTTAAATACAAAATTTTTAAAATGAATTTAAAAGTAAATTGAAAAAATATTCTAATAAAAAACAGAAACAACAAAAAAGAAAGAATTCTTTCTAATTTTAATAATAAACTTAATTTTAAGTTTAAAAGCAATTTTTTTTTGTTATTAAAAAAAAATAAAATAAGAAGAAATTCCTTTAAAAAAAATACGAGTTCTGGACACAATTATAGAAAAGGCGAAGGGCTGGGGAGGGGAAAGGGGGGTTGGTAAAGTTTCTCTCTCTTTCACATGGGCTCACATTTGATTGTACAATATATGTGCGTACGTATGCATATTCTTGAATATAACCTTCTTCTTACTACTACCACTACTACTACTACTACTACTACTACTGCTACTACGACAATTATCAGAAATCCTTTTTAAAAATCTACTCACATTTATGGAAAATTATATTTTTTAATAATAATAATTTTACGATATTAAACTATTTTTTTACCGAGTACATATTATGATTTTCTTATATAATTAGCTGCTTTTAAGGTTTTTTTTTTTTTAATATAAAAATTTTCATAAAAATATATTTTAAAAAAAAAGGAAGAAAAAAAAACACCCCCCAAAAAACATGCTGTAATTTAGAAAAAATAAAAGATGGAGAAAAATAATCTGAAAATTGTTTTAATAGAAATTCCACCCCTAAATAAGGGGAAGCTTATCCCAAATAGAAAGGAAGCAAAAAAAAAAACTTAACACTCTGACGTATGTACATACGTACACATAACAAACATTGATTTTTCCCAATCTAACATAGCCGAAGTTCTTCGAATAACCACCACCAACTGTCATCATCTCAAAACCTACCTACTACCCACCAGTCCCACTCCTTTCCGCCCACTATGTAACATAAATGAGACATAAAAATAAACGAGTAGAAAAAGACAACAGCAACAACGAAAAAAAAAAAACTTCGATTATAGTTATTTTTAAAATGGAGAGGTTTCTTTATCCCACCCTAAAAGGGTGGATTCCTTTTTTGTAGAAAAATAAATTTTGACCAAAGCACATAACAATTTTTTTTATCTTTCTGAAAATTACATAATTTTTTTTTCACAATTTTCTAATTTCTTTTAATTAAACGTGTATTTTTTCTCTCACATTTAAAATTGAAATTAGAAGGGAAAAAAAAGAAAAAAAAATGTATTTTCCTATTTTTAAAAAAAATGCACTTATTTGAGGTAAAAAAAAACCGTTTCCATATTACAGGGTAGAAAAGAAAGTTTTTTTTTTGTTAATTTTTCAAAATTATTAAAAACATTAAAATGTTAAAAAAATTCTATTAACCAAAAAAAAAAAAGCTCCTTAAAAATATGGTGTTTCTTTTTTTTTCAAAATCCAGCCCCCCTCCCCCCCGCCTCTCCTAAACATTGTTTAAACAAATTTAAAATATATTCTACAATTTACCATTTTTTGAAAAAAATGGAAAATTTGATTAGGCAAATAAAAACTTCAATAATTAACTCATAAGGGATGGAGAAACACACCGAGAATTCTTCCTAATTAACAAATAAGAATTAAATAAGGAACTTATTTAATAATTTCAAGTAATTAGAGTAAAAAATAAAAATTATATTTACGCTTTAAAAGTAACTATAAAAAGTTTAAATACATATAGTAAAAAAAAATTCTTTAACTCTTAACAAAATTATTAAAAAGGATAAAAAAAATTCTGTTAACAATAAAAAAAGTTCATTCTTAAAAAAAATTACTATCAGTTTTTGTAAAAAAAAATTAGAAAATTTACCCTTAAAAATTTGACTACCTCCAAAAATTATAATTAGACTTTCACCTTTTAAAAAGAGAAAATAAAAACTATATTTTTTTTGGAGTTTTCAAAAATTATTAAATAAAACATAAAAAATAAGTTAACTCTAAAAAAAAAAGAGTTAATTAAAAAAAAAATGCTTATTTACCCTTAAGAAAATACATTTCCTTCTGACTTTTCAAAGGAAAATTTATTATTCTCTAGTTTTGTGATGATGTAACTTCAACAATTTTAGGCAAATTATTTTAACATTAAAATTTCGACATTTATAAAAATTAATTGTACAAAAAAAAATTTTTTTTTAAAAAAAACAACCAAAAACGCATAAAAACAATTTAACACCTGTTAAATCTTAAGCGAATATGTTGTCATTTGCAAAAAAAAAAAAAAATTTTCCCCTTAAAAAATTTGACAAAGAAAACTCCAACAATTAATAAGGGATAAAAAAAAAACAGGTAATCTTACCTTCACATCATTATAACAACAACAACAAAATGAGAACTAATTTTTTTTTGTACATATTTTTCTGCAAGAGATTATGAAAAACGCACTTCATCTGTTCTCTTAAGTGAAAAAAATGTTTTTATAATTCTTAATTTTTTTTAACCAAAAACTATTATTTAATAATTTCTATACTGGTTTTTAAGAAAAAAAAAATTGTGCTTTTGTACAAGAAATAAAATATGATGAAAGATGGGTCGAGCAGAACACAAATGTCATGTAGGTTTTTTTTTTGACAGCTGTCAAGTTATGATTCTGTAAAAACGACATTTCGTAAAATTCATAATCAATTTCGATGGCTTTATTTCGTTCTACACAGTTAACAAAAAATAAAATTGTCCAATTTGGGGTGAAGAAAATCCATATAAATTACAAAAAATCGGTGCGCCCCCCCAAAAAAAAAAAGACTGTTTGTAGGGCTTTATGCACTTTTGGAATTATTGCTTCTAAAGAGCAATTATCTTTGTGGCCATAAAATTGGTAAATTTCTAACATTTTCCTTATTTTTTAAATCGAAGTTAATGAGTAAAAATAATCCTTTTTTATTCAAATATTGTACATATCAAGGGTGGGCCGAGTCATCTTTTGGTTTTTTTTTTTTTTTTGGTAACTTTCACAATATCTGTCAAAACACAAATGTCATGATGGGTTTTTTTTTTGACAGCTGTCAAGTCATGATTCTGTAAAACTAACATTTCGCAAAATTCATAATTAATTTCGATATGCTTAATCGTCCTATAGAGTTAACAAAAAATAAAATTGTCGAATTTCGGGTGCAGAAAATCCCTAAAAAAAATTACAAAAAATCGATGCACCCCCAAACAAACAAATAAATGACCCACACCGAACGCTTTATGCGCTGTTGGAATTATTGGGGGCCATTCTTCTTCGAAAATGATCATTACAGTGAATTCTGATCAATATCGTGACATGTTAACGTGCTGTTTGTGGCTGAAAAAACAAAAAAATGGCGTCGTTTAAACAAAATGGCGTTCGGTTTGTTGCGAACTAAATTTGATGATCGAATAATCTCACAAAACGCTGATGTGAATTGGCGGCCAGGATCTTGCGATTGGACACAGTTGGATTTTTCTCTTTTCGGCAATTTGAAAGGAAAAGTGTATGCCAATCATTCAAGAACAATTCAAGACTTAAAGAAAAACTCTCGACAAGAAATTGAGGCCGTCGTTCCACTTTTATTGGGTAAACTTTGACGTTCGAATGTAGGCCTCGAAACTGAGTCGTTGTGGTCAAATGGATATTATTATTTTTCATATATAATCGTAATAAATTTAACTTTAATTGTCAATAAAAATGTCCGATGTTTGCTCACAATATATGCGGTTTCTTTCAATTTAAAAAAAAAAAATACAACCAACAAATGGACCACCCTTAATATTATATGTAAAAAATACTTATTAGTTTTTAGGCAATTTCGAATTACAATTTTTTTCAGTTTAAAAAAACAACCAACAGATGGCGCATCCTTTTAAAAGTACCAATAAAAAAAACACCAAAAAAAAAGTGGTTTTTCAAACAAAAAAATTCTCCTCTGCAAAAAAAAAAATCATTCTAAACGCAAAAATTGGCTAGAGAATAAGAAAAAGTAGACAAATTTTCTAATCCAATTAACCAAATCCTCTGTTCACCCCAAAAAAATGTCAGCTTTTTTCTGATTCTGATGCCAAAAAAAAAATTCTGATTCTGATCCCAAAAAAATGTCAGCTTTTTTTCTAATGACAAAATATGATGTAGAAATAATATAACCATGGAAAAGAGATCCTTTTCAATTGTATTTTGAGAATACTTCATTATGTCGGAGAGAAAAATTGTAAATTTACCTACCCTTTTTATCTAAATAAAATTATTACATTTTTTGGGCAATTCGAAATTTTTGCCATTTTCTTACGATTTTTTTTTCAATTTAAAAAAACAACCAACAGATGGCGCATCCTTTTAAAAAATATACCAAAATAAGAACACACAAAAAAAATTCTCTTCTCTGAAAAAAAAATCATTCTAAACTCGAAAATTGGTTAGAAAATAAGAAAAAGTTCAGTTAATCAATAACAAAAAAAACCTCCCTGTTTTTAGGTAATTGGAAATTTTTGCCATTTTCTTACGATTTTTTTTTCAATTGAAAAAACAACCAACAGATGGCGCATCCTTTTAAAAAATATACCAAAATAAGAACACACAAAAAAAATTCTCTTCTCTGAAAAAAAAATCATTCTAAACTCGAAAATTGGTTAGAAAATAAGAAAAAGTTCAGTTAATCAATAACAAAAAAAACCTGCCTGTTTTTAGGTAATTGGAAATTTTTGCCATTTTCTTACAATTTTTTGCAGTTTAAAAAAACAACCAACAGATGGCGCATCATTTTAAAAAATATACCAAAAGAAAAACACACAAAAAAAAATTCTTTTCTTTGTAAAAAAAAAAACTCATTCTAAACTCGAAAATTGGTTAAAGAATAAGAAAAAGTCCAATTAATCAATAGCAAAAAAAAAAAAAAATGGCGATAAGAAAAAAATCTTTGAAAAAAGAAAAAATCTAAATGTTGATAAGAAAAAAATTATAATAAAATCAGAACAGATTCCCAATTGGATTTTATTAATAAACATTAACCCGCTGATTCTAATTGGTATTGGTATCACGATCATTTATGCCAATTGGAATAGGGTCGACGGGTAAGCGATGACAATTAGAATAAATGAAACTGACAAACAGGGTGGGTGGTTTGATAAATAGTAAAAAAAAATATTTTCTTTCTATTTTTTTTTTTATCAACTGTTTATTTATTATTAAGAGAAAATAGTAAAAATATTTATATTTCTTGTTTTATATTTAAAAAAAATGGAAGAAAAAAAAACAACATTTTCAATTTGATTGGAAAACAACTTACTTGCCGACGAAATTTTCGAGTACGGAACTTTTGCCAGCCGATTGACCGCCAACAACAGCGATTTGCGGTAAATCCAATTGCATATGAACACCCAATTGGGTGAATGCATCCTGCAGCTTATTAACAATTGGAATTAATGCATCCATGTTGGCTAAAGGATTTTTCTTTTTTCACTAAGACAAATTATCCCTTATATATTTGGGAAAAAAAGGAAAAACACCCGTCCACCACGGAAGTGGTGACCACCAACCCCACCGCCGTTCACGTTAATTTTTCGCGTTTTTTTTTGTTTTTTAATTCTTTTATTTTTACTATAATTTTTGTTTATAGCGTTTTGTTTTCTTCTCTTGTCTTTATTACCAATTTAAAAAAAAAAAACACTTTCACTAAAAGATTTGAATATTTTCTTCTTCGTTTTCCGTCTTATTTTTATGATAATTTTTTTTTTGTTCCGTTCGTCTATCCGCCCTTCAAATATAGACACTATGATAAGAACTTGTCGGATTGCTCTAAATTTTCTTTTTTTCTTTTTGGTTTTTATTGTATGTCACTATTTGGTAACTTACTCGGTTTACTGACAACTCTGTTCGAATTTTTTTCCCCTTAACGGCTAAACATAATTTAATCACAGCAATAAGAACAACAGCAACAAAAAAGAAATTAATTAAATAAAATACAAAACAAAACAAAATTTATAACTATTTAAAAAGAAACCATTTAATTAATTTCATATTAAAATATTAATTTTTTATGGTTTTTTTTTTTTGTTAATTCTCGATACAAAGAAAATTTTGAAATTTCCATTTTAGTGAAATAAGAAAAACCAATATCGAAAAGAATAATATAATAATAGTAATAGTAATGAAGAAAGAAAAAACGAACAAATTTTCGTAAACTTCTCTTTCGAAATCGAATCGAAAGTACTACAAAAAATTAAACTTTATTCCGAATTATAATCTCTCTCCCTTTCTCTCCCATTATTTTATTTCGTTTTTTTTTCTTTCAACCAACCGACCGATTGACTAATATTGACAAGCAGTACTAACAACAGTAACCTCGAAAGAAAATAAAGAAAACTTGAGCACAGAGAGCAGATTTGCACAAAACTGAAACTGAAATTGAAACTGAAACAAAACCAAAAACATAACAAATAAGGAACAAAAATAAAAAGTTGTTTCTTCTTATTTTTTATTACAAAATTACAAAAACTTTTTAAGATCTCTTTCTTTTCTTAAGCAATTTCGATTTTTCATTCATAAAAATTCCGACAAATTCTTGTTTTTTTTTCTTTTCTTTTTTTTTCTTTTATCTCTTGTGTTGTTATCATTCTAATTTTAATTGGATTTTATTTTTTTATTTTTTTCATTCTAAAATTTTATTGATTAGACAAAAAAAAATTATTTTCCCTAAATTTTTATTTCTCGCTTTCTTATTTAATTAATAAAATTAATAATAAAAAATAAAAAAACTTAGTATATAGATTAACAATAGAATTATACAAAACAAAAGAAATGAATTATTTTAATATTTATCTTATTTCTTGCGTTTATAATGGGATAGAAAAAAAGTAGAATTGAGAAAGAAAAAAAAATTCTGCAAAAATAAAATATATACTAACAACACCCCACGTTAAGTCAGTGAGCGAACGAAATGACACCGAACAGAATAAGAGAATCGTGCTGAATGGCTGTCTTCTAAAGGCACTCACTCACTGACTGCTCAGCGCACACGTCAGCTGAAGTCGTCGGTTCAGCGCCGTACAGTAAAGTCGTGCGCACGTTGTTACGCTGTGATACGAACAAACAAAAACGTCAGATTTCAATGCAATAAGAATGCGCAGCCGAAGAAAAGAAACGTAACATTTTACGGGAATGGAATAGAATAGAATGGAACGACGTAACCTAGAAATACTCATATATAGATGACGGTGACTTTGACTGTGACTTTGGCAACGACAACTTTCTGACGATTCTCTCTTGTTCTTGCTTAAACTTAACTAATACTGCCCATACACTTGCAAACATGTTTTGCAAAGAAAACTGACAGTTTCAAGCAAATATATTTCCTTTCCGTTTTATTTTCACTTTTATATTTTAATATTCAAAAATATTTAATTTGTCAGTTAAGTTTTTGATGAAAAATTCCCATAAAACTCCATCAAAAATTTGATTTATTTCAATTGAAGCTGTAAGACTATATTTTAATTTTTTTTTTAATAAAAATCAAATTTTGAGAATTGTCAGTTAACTATCGAAATATAAGAGCCAAGAGAGCTTAGAAACACGTTTTTAAAAAGGTTTTCTTAATAGTAGTAGCTTTCGAATAAATGACCCCCCCTTCCCAACCCGCTCACAAAAACATTTTTTTTCTATATTATCATGGATTATAAAGAGGAAAAATAAATATTTTTTATTATTAATAATAAAAATCTTTATATGTTTTGTGCAAGAACAAAAAAAACAAAAAAAAACATCAATTTTTCGACCGGATTCAAATTTTCCAACACTATCAAAAACACACACATGGTGTATTGACAGTCAGACATTGAGTAGACTTTCCACCCAACCTTGCACACGCAAACACAAATCTACACATACACACACACTAATAGTTAAAATTTTAAACGAAAAACCGTCAGTCCGATTAGTCAGTCAAATTCACTCCCTCAGCTTTGTTCTGTGTTGTGTGTGTGTGTGTGTGTGTACGTGCGAATATCGAATAGACACAATGTCATACAGACAGAATATCATGTATATACCGGAATTAACGTAAATTTACGGAGGAGGATTGATTGAAAACAAAACTGTCCCCCTCTACCGAGAAAAACCTAAATTCGCTTGTACTTTTTGCCGATATCAACGAAATTTAATAAAACACAAAAACAAAAAAAACAAAATGTAAACGACCGAAAACTTCAAATTTTCCACTTCGTATCGGTTTATTATCAAGAATTTCCTGTAAACGGGCAACCCACCACCACTAGCACCTCCTCTCTCTGTCAACCCCTCTGGACAATCCCATAATGACAATAAAATGGCTAATAGATGAAAACTTTACTTAAAAAAATATTTATGTGGAAAATACTAAAAACACGGCGTTTTTTTTTGGGGGGATTTTTTTTTTTTTTTGCCAATAAGGGTTGGAAATAGTGTAAATATACACTAACAGAATGGAATAAAACACAATGAATTATTTATTTTTCAACCCCAAATCGATTTAATTATTGTCCCGTCGCCGCCTGTGTGTTCATTCATTGGATTTGTTCTCATTGCCCCGAAAACTGTCACCACACAACACAGAGAGCGCGCGCGGTTGTTTTCCATTCAATCAAATTCGGCTAAATCTAAACTTTTTTTTCACGTTTTCTTTTTTTCTCTCTCGCCCTATTATAAACTAGTAAATTTAAGAAAGAAAAAAAAACCTATCACAATAAATGAACCCAAAACAGAAGAAAGCTAATCAAAAAAAAAAAAAAAACAAAATCTACAATCTTTCTTGCAATTGTATTTTCAATCGAAAGGGAAGAAAATGGAAAATTTCAAAAATTAATATTTAATAGAGAAAAATGTTTTTTTTTTTTCAAATTCCTTTACAGTTCACCCGCGTTAATGACAATATTTTCAAATAATTTCGTTTTCCACAATTTGTACACAACTCGTCGAACTCTCCACTACCATCACTGTTAATAAAAGTCAAGTAGTTACTGATCGAATTTGAAATTGTTCTGTGTTGGTTGGTTGGTAAGAGATGGACGGAGAATCGGTTTATTTTCGTAGTGACGAATCGATTAATCAAATCTGGTGTGTGCAATTGTTGCGAACAGCACAGCTATATAGTTGCCTAGACGAATGTTCGTTCACTCCTCGAGATGGATATATATGTTCGTGCACCCTTGAATGAATTGTATTCGAGAATTGCTTAAGCTGACCATACACATGCAAATTTATTTGCTAAATTGATTAGCTATTGTATTTAGCTAAGGTTTAATAAATGTTATGAGCACGTTTTGAAAGCAATCTGAGACAGTTTCCATCACAGTTTAAAAAATTGCGAAAATATTTTATTTTTTTTACCTTAATAAGCCCTAGGAGCTTTAAGCTTACTAAAGCCTATATTGGCTCGTGTTTTTATCATGTAGGGGTGGGGTTATGTTACATGGGATTTTTTTATATCATATACACTGGTTCTTTACTACATTCGCAAATAGCGTCGATTAAAGAATTTTTTTTTCTTTTTACATATTCATATATATATGATGATTTTGAAAAGTGTGTGTTTGAATTGATGGTCAATTTGCATAAATATTGCCTGCTGCTGCTGCCACTGACATTTCAAGAAATTTTATCAAACACGGTTGGCGCATGTGTTTATACCAATACGCTGAATGGGAAAAAGTTTCTTAGGCAAAGTTGGTGTGCGTGTGACGCTTGCGCGCTAACATTTCAAATTGTTAATATTAACAAAAAAATTTCATAATCAAAAATTGAATATGAGAAAAGAAAAAATATAATAATAATAATAATTATTTGGAATTTATTTCTATTTAATTTTGGTTTTTTTTTTTTTGTCTTGAATTTTTGTAGAAAAGTTTTTTTTTTTTTATTTCTTCTTGTGCACTCCGCACCCCATCCCTCCGTAACAGCAGGGTTTTTAAAAAAAAAAAAATTGCCTTTTTCTTTTAAAAAAAAAAAATTCAATTAAAAAATTCCCTTCCTTTTATTACTCATTTTCTTTTCTTTAAAAAAAAAATGCATAGAATTCAAAAAAAAAAAAAAAACTATCAAAAAAATTAAATTTCATTTTAGTAACATGAAAAATATTCAACTTCTTTTCTTTTGGTTAAATATTTTCTATATAAATTCTCTATTGCAGACTAAAAACAATTTAATTTATTTTTCGATAATTTTATTTGATTATGTAACAGACTAACAACAAACATAACCTTAACTGGGTTAAACTACACCATGCACACACACACGCACACACACACACATAACGTAAGAAGGATTTTTGTTTAATGAAATCAACAAAAAAAAACCAATACTATTTAATATTATGAGATTTGAAATGGTTGAAAAAGAGGAGAAAGGACATAAAACTGATATCCAATGAATGAATGAATGAATGAATTTTGTACCGTTTTGAGGGGGGCCGGGGAGTAGGGCTTTTAGTTGCTCCTACTCCTGTATTTCTAGAAAATGCTTACTAGCCTGATGAATAGTCGGGAGTCCGATGAGAATGGGATGTGAGAAAATAAACCAAAAGCGGAAGTGTTAACTGAAACGGAAACGTATACAATTGTAGAACAGAGCACAAATACGAGTAGTTATAATGGGACAGCATTAGGAGCGTACTCCATGGCCTTGGGTGGGTAGGTACCTTGGTCAGGACCCATCATCCGATTGCGAATCACGTGCGTAGGACGATTATGTGTAACCCAATTCATCCTGTTCACTGGCAATCACCACCACCACCATCATTGGGAAAATCAATAGTTCAGCGCATGTCGTGTCCGGACTTCGAAATCGATCGGAATAAGAGAATTTCACATATTTTATAGTTGATTATTTTGTTCGGATTTTCTTATAGACCCCCCTTCCCACCACCGTTCCAGTTCCACATCAAAATATATTATATTTTCGAGAGATTTTAGTAGTAGAGATACTATTCGAAAAAAAAATAGGTAAAAACTTATTTTCTAGCATTAAATAATATACAATAGTTGACGATAATTTTTATGATTGTTTGATTTTTCCTTGATCTCAATAACTGACATTCATTTTAGCTACAAGTATAAAAACAAGGACACATTTATAAAATATAGAGTAAAAAAAAAACAAAAACCACACCATTTTGTCATTTTTAAAATGGCGAATTTTTTTGTTGTTGTTATATTTTACTATTGAAACTGGAGCGGACACACATATTTAGTTTTAATTTTTTTTTCAACATCCAACAGCTCTCTATTAAATCCTTTTTTTTTTGGAAATTGAAAAAAAAAACAATAAAACTTTTAATATCCTTTTATCGTTTTGAATAGAAATTTCCTATTATTACATAACTGATAGAAATTACGTAATTATTATTATCATTTAAATGGGATTTTTTTTTTTTAAAAAAAAACATCAAAAATAGTATATAATTTATGTTTTTTTTTTTTTAAATTAAAAAGTTGTTTAGTTTTAAGAAAGAATGATTTCAATTGAAAATATAAGATGAGAAAATGTTAAATTAAATTCGCCATTTTTTTTATATAAATATTTTTTAAAGGATAATCATTTCTTCCGTTTAAGTGAAATTTTTGCAAATTTTGTTTTTATTCTAATTTATGATCGCTATTTAACAGTTTTAATTTGTTTTTTTTTTTTTTTTTTTTTTTTTTATATATATATTTTGTATAATTGTTATTATTTGAAATATTTCGCCAACTTAATTAATTTGAATTGTGATGATTTTAAAAACGCTATGTAATCGAATAGAACTAACTATTATATGGATAGGTTTGAGATGGTTATGCGATTTTTGGATTGTTTGATAGGAAATTTGTCTTTCCGTTGTTGGAATTAGAAGTGTTTGGACGCTCACTTTTTTTGTTATTTATTATTTCTTTGCTGTGCACGTTTCGTGTCGATCAAAAGGACTTAAAAGTAGGTGGTGGTGGAATATGTATTTATTTAGGCATTTAGGTTTTAATATAATTTGTGGGTTTTGATTTGCGATTACTCCGATTTATTAAGATTTTGGACGAGAGATTTTATCGCAATTGATGCCGTCATATTTGGCAGCCACTTTTTTTTGTTTACCAATTAGTCAGTTTTTGTAACGCGTGCATATTTGTTCAAAATGTTTTTGGCGCTAAAAAAAAAAAAAGGAAAAATGTCTTTCTTTTTGATTGTAAAATTATTATTAATTGTTTAGTGTTGCATTTGTTAATTGTTTGGTGTTTTGATTAGAATGCGTTACGTGGCTGCATACATGTTGGCTGTGCTGGGCGGCAAGGAAAATCCAGCAACTGCAGATATTGAGAAGATCCTCAGTTCGGTGGGTATTGAGTCGGAGGCGACTCTGCTCTCGAAAGTATGCAATGAGCTCAAGGGTAAGAAGATTGACGAGTTGATTGCCCAAGGACGTGAGAAACTGTCATCGATGCCAGTCGGTGGAGGTGCTGTTGCCGCCGCTGCTGGTGGAAGTGCTCCCGCTGCAGCTGCCAGTGCTGCTGCTCCTGCCGAAAAGAAGGAGGAGGAGAAAGAGGACGAGGAGTCCGATGATGACATGGGTTTCGGTCTTTTCGAATAAGCACCAAACCTTATCAAGTTTACACCACCGCCTAAATCAGGTAAAGTCGCCGCCATCAATCCCTCCCTACCCACCTAACCTTGTACCTCGAATGAAGAACGTGATGAATTTATTTAATCACCATCTTTCGACTGAGAAATATTGATGCACAACATTTTTGATTTACTGAATCTTCATTCCATTCCTAAACCCCTCCCCCCAAAATAATTTACATTTTACACTGTATTTTTATTGTGTTAATCTTAAAAATGTCTTTCTTGCAGAGGGCATCCCATCATCATCATCATCTGTAAATGCGGCGGTGGGCTGCGTACACGTCAAAATGTACAAATTCGAGTTTTTTTTTTATATTTATGCACAAAAAAAAAATAGTATATTTTTGTCAGTAAATATTTTTTAAAAACAAAACAAAAAAACAGTTTCTATTTTTTGGTGTTTACTTTTTCTTTTATTTTAATTTAATTACTTTTTATCGTAAGTTTACGGCCAATGGACTACAACAACAATTTATATTTAAACTAGTTTTTTTTTATGGTGTTTCTCAGTGAATTAACAAAATCGTACGTGAAAAGATTTTTACGATTTGAAATTCTCGATGTGTTCACATTCTTCCCAATAGTCTCCATCGTCAAGTTTACTGTCGGCTATCGGAAAAGATTTCGATGATTTGCTATTGTTTGAACGGACTTCATCCACACAGTCATTAAATAGGCGGAAATCCTTTCTGCTGTGTGGACGGGCGCCGTTTTGCTTTCGATTGAGTTGTTTTTCTAAAAACTTTTCAAACTCTTCGTCGTGTACTGCCATATTGGAGTATGCTTTGCTTATTTGAGATTTTGAAGAGGTTAAAAGTGTTTTCTCCTCCGAACAGTTGTTAGGATCCTTTTGCTCTGGTGGTGGTGGCGGCGGCGGCGACGATCTTATGACCTGTTCGTATTTTGTCCACGCCTGTTCCAGCTTTTTCATTTTGCTGGCAATTTTATCCGTGATGTCCCTATGGTCTAGACCGAAAACATCGTGTCTCATTTTTAGAAGAGGTTCCTCCTGATTGTCAATTTCAGTTTCTGATATTTCGTCTTCAACTCTGAATTCCCGCTTCAGTTGTGCCAGTTCATCTTGCGTTTGATGGTCATCGCCCACATTACAGTCCTGCAGGATATTCTGGACTTCTTCGAGAGTCGCGGACGTTCGGTCCCGTACGAAATGTATGCGCGGCACCTCGCCGAGCAGTCTTAGTTGTGACAGTTCGTGTTGAATAGCTCCAGCGCAACGTTTCAACACTGTTTCAGTCTCAACATCGGCATTGGTGCCTTTGGCTTTCCAGTAAACATTAACTATCTGAAAGTCTGGCGTTACCTTAACAGAGCTAATCTCAATACTTTTACCAACAATCTGCCGGGAGACCTGTCCAGTTGCCATCAAATCGGTTATATTTTCCATAAACAATTTGTTCAGAACGGCAATACGTCGTGATGTGTTCTTTCCTTGCTTTTTCGTTTTGCTAAAACTAAGAACCGATGATGACTCTTGGCGAGTATCATCTCCACTACTTGTATACCATTTCTTCTTACTGCCGGACTGTCGATTTCCAAGAAATTTTCTCATTATTTTCGCTTGCCTATTCTTCATATTCGAATTGAAAATTGTTATTGTTGTGTGTATGGTGCGGTTGACTATGAACGGTCCCAATCCCAATCGTATTAAACTGTTCATTTCTGATTTATTAACAAAAGAAAATTAATAACACCACAAAAAATTCTTCTAAATTTCAAATCTAACCTCACTTTAAATTAGACTGTTTGTTTTTGTTTTTTCCTTTTTCTTTAATTTTTCTGTTCGGTTTTGTTATATTGGTAATCCGTATAGAATTATTGACACTTTTGAATTGTCACGTTGGTACCGATTCGGACACAGCTGATACGCGCGACCTTCTTCTTATTGTGTGCTGCACACTGCAACTTTTAAATGACAAAATTTAAGTGTGCCAAGAAGAAGAAGAAAAAAACAAAACCAAATCACCATTTTTTAATAAATCTAATTTTTTTTTTTGAATAATATTTCAAAAGATTTTAAAAAAAAAGCATATATTTTTAAGAATGAAAAATAAAACCATTTTTTTTTGTTGTCTTTTAAAACTTTATCGTTTTAGAATACTTACTTTTTTTTTTGTTTTTTTCCGTAATTATTTATTCCTGATTAAAATACAGTGAAATAATTGATTTATATAAACTAACAACATAACAATTTCGAAATAAATTTCTAAAAATAATAATAAAAAAAAAGATTTTGACTTGTTCGAAGAAGAAAAAATCTAGTACAATTTTTCCTTTTTATTATCATTTAATTAAAGATGAAGTTAAAAAAACCCAAAAATTTTTCTTCTATAATTTGATTGAAAATGTAAAAAAAAAATATATATTTTTGGTTTTAATAATTACAAAAAAAACCAACATTCTTTAAACAAAATCGAAACGAACAAATGAGAAAAAATAGGAAATTTCCAAATCGGTTATTATGACCGCCGCCAATAGGGCAGTACCAGAGAAAGAAGTTTTTTTTTTTTTTGGAATAGATTAATATACCGATCTAACCGCAATATAATTTATATGTACTAGGGCAATTGTCAAACAGGTCGTTCTGCTTTTGCGTGTAAGTGATGAAAATCGATATGAGTATCGGTTAAATCGTTTTAAAAAGAAACAAAGTTTATTTAAAAAAATAATAATAATAAGTAAGAATAATTGATAATATGATGAGAATGGTTAATTTGTGCAATAATTACAAAAAATATAAATTTGATAATAATAATAATAATAATAAAAAGAATTTTTTTTTTATAGAAGAATTGATGAAGAAATCGATTCGTAGGAGAAGGCAAAGCAAAAAAAAAAAACCAAATTTTTTTCTCTCTGTCTTTCTTTCACTTTTTTGTGAAAGAAATTTCTGATTTCTTCCGCACCTCGTATATATAGTGTGTGTGTGTGTGTGTTCATGTGTAGTAACAATCATTTAACATAAAGAAATACGTTAAGAATTAGTAGTGGTGAACTTTTTACATGGGCACGTTTTGTTGAGAGAAATTGTTTCGATTTAATTAATTTTTTTTGTAAATATTTTATGTTAAAACTATATTAAAAGTGTTAATATGTGTTGGGATTTTATTGAAAAGTTCCAAACAAACTGTATTTTAGATTTGTTTTGTGAAATTGTTTCGTTGAAATTAATTATGATGATATGGGCTCGTTATTTTATTAAACCTACCACCATCCTAATAGGGCAACACAATCGAAATCATACACACCCACATACACAATCACAACTAGTGCCGTTTCGTCATCATCATCATCCCCATCATTGTAACCGACTTATTATTCGCTTACACGTTCAATGTACAACGCCACTACTACTACCGCCACATAAACTAATCGTGACAATCATCATTCTTGTGTGTGAAATTGTGTCTTTGCGTGTGTACGTGCGTGTGTGGATGTGAAACTTTTAGTCAGCGACTGCCGTTGTCACTGTCATTTCTGATTATCATTGTATAGTGCTATCTCTCAAATTGGTGTTCTGGTGGTGATGATGGTGCATGAGAAATTTTTTTGTTTATGTGGCATCTGAAATTCTCGGCGTTTTCTTATTTATTACTTAGTCAAAAGTTAACAAAACAAATAAAATATATATATAAAAAAAAGAAGAAGAATAAATCCTTTTCGTTATTCATCCATTTCTCATTGAGATTATTGGGTATTATTGGATTTTTTTTCTTCTTTTTCTTCAAAAATAATTTTAATAAAATTGAATATTTACGCGATGGCAAAATATTTCGTCGGATTACCGTTTTGAGAAAAACATGAATTATTCTTTTTGTTCTAAACTGTTTTTTTTTTGCATCAGAAATTTTTTTGTCAATTTGTTTTTTTTTTTTTGTTATGTGTGAATGCATTGGTGTAGTAGGTGTTTAATAGAGAGTAGTGTGTGTTATTTTGAAAGAGTCCCGTTGATTTTGTTTGAATAAAAATTAAAAAAAAAATTCTATAATAAATTAATTGGATTAAAATGCAATAAAAATAAAGAACAAGAAGAGAAAAAAAAACAAGAGAAATAATATAAATTATATATGAATAAATATATAGGACATAGGAAGAGGGGGGGGGGGGGGGGGGGGAGGAGTGTTGTGTCGAGAACAATAAAAACAAACAAAAGCTCTTTTGTATAAATTGTAGAATAAAAATGAGTAGAAAGAGCAAATAGGAGGAGAGAGAGAGGAAAATGTAAATTTTTTTTTTTTGGTTAAAAGATATTGCATATTTTTTGTTCAGCTTCTCTTTGGGTCTGTCCAACCCCCACATCCCCTCCCCCTTCTCCGGTAGGTTCCGTTAGTTGTTAAGTGTACCGTACCATAATGATGGGTATTATCATGGTTTTATTAGTGTTATGAGCAGCTAGCTAGCATGTTTCTTGACGGACGGTCGATGTCAGATTAGCCTTAATAAAGTGGTGGTGAATAGCACAAATAAGAATAGAGTTTTGCAAATAATTATTGCCCGATGGGAGGATAATATTGTAATTGGTTTTTTTTTTTTTTTAATAAGTGCAATTTTTGGTATCTTGTCTGTTAATTAATTGTATGCGTTTTTATATAATTTAATATGGTGAGTGAGAGGTCCCAGTAGTGGCATTGGATGTGAGAGAAAAGTCACGTGCATTTCCAATTGGACAACACCATTTCCAGTGTCAACGAATTCTGTTAAATTGCACAAAAATTCTAACTATCCGGGACAATGAATGGCAACAAGAAAAACGTTTCTTCATTCGAAAAAAAAAAAAAACTGCATACGAATCGGATCTAAATTTTTTGTGTCACTATCGCCCCCGTAACACAATTAGTACCACCAACACCCCACCTTTAGGTTAGGTCACTCTATTCCACTTTATTATGTACTCGTTTCTTTTCCATTTGGTTTGTTACATGTGCATCCATTGTTCCGTTCCATTTCACTTTGCTCAATTTGTTCACAAACTGCTCCGCTCCTGTTGGCCAACAGAGCTGATGATGGTGATGGTGGTAATAATGGCCTACGCGGTTAATAAGTAGACGAACTTGTTTCTGAATCCGAATCTGGCAATAATTTCACATTATTTTACGCACGACACAGCCACAAACACAAAACAACACAATTGAATCCGTTCAAATGCGTGCATATGCATACAAAATCAAGTTCAGAGTGTGTGGTCTCTTAATTCATGTCAGTCAGAAACTGTCAGCCAAATTGGGAGGAGATTGTTACAGTCAATTTTGTGAGAAAGTGTTTATGGAAAGTTTTGTTCTTTTTGTAGAAATTTATTAGTTGGTGTTCTCTTTTAATTATTAAAAAGCAAAAGTTTTATTAGTAAAGTTAAAAAAAAAAAAATTATATTTAAACATTCAAACTAAAAGAAGAAAAGAAATAATTTTCAATATTTTTTTTTTTTGTTGAAATTTTCTTTTTTTTTTCTTACAATTGCCTATTAATAATAGTAATTGTAATTGAAATATAAAATTTATCGAAGCGAAATTCTAAGAAAAACTATAGCAAAATCATCTTCAATGTATTCTACGTGTAGGTTGAAGCAATGTGTCACAAACTCCAGTTGAATATGATTTTAAAAAGAAAATTCACCAAATCGAAGGGGATTTATTATTATTATTATTATTATTTTTCATAAATTATTTCATTTAGTTTATTCTATATTAATTTGTTAAGTTCCTCGAACATTAATCTAATTAAATGAATAATAAAGTATTTAATGGAAAAAGAGAAATTTGCAAAGACAAATGACAATGAACAACGTATCTTTAATAAAGTCAAAACTTAATATTATTATTTATAAATATACAAATTTAAACTTATGTAGAGTGGAATAATAATAATAAAAAAAAGAACCAACAAAAACATTGGGTGTTAAAAGTGTTAAAACTATTATAGATAATTACCACACACACACACACACCTATACACACACAAAAAAACAAAAACAAAAAATTAAAATAATTAATTAAGAGCATCTGAAAATGGTTTTTGTGCAATTGAAATTGTTCGAGGGATGAAAATCAAAATCTTAGTTAAAACATCTAAAAACAAATAAATAATTTTATTTTGGTATATTTTTTTTGTTTGTTTTTTCTTTCATATTGAAATTTTATATGAAACTGCGTATTCTCTTATTTTTAGGTCTGATTCACTGTTTTGCTAATCTCTTTTCAATTCATAATCATCCCTTGTTGTTAATTTGACATTTTGTTCAATAATTCAATAATAATGGCCTTTTTTTATAATTATTATTTATTTAAAAAAAATTATATTTCCTGTCATGAATTTTTTGTCAAATCAACAAAACTTAAAAAGCTGAACAAAAAATTCCTAAAAAATTAAAAAAAAAAACCAATTCAAATTATTAAGTTCAATTTGTTTTTGGATTATGAAAATTTATTTTAAAAAAAAAGGCGGATCCAAGGATGGTTGAATTTTTATTAAAATGACATGTGGTCATGTACTTTAAGCAATAAATTATTATTGTAAAAACTATTATTAGAATAGGAAAACTTTAATTTTTTATAGGAAAATTTCAAATTTTCAAACTCTTTCAATTATTTTTTTTCACTTGAACTTTTAATTTCTTGAAAAATATGAATTCTTTTAAAAAAATTCTAAAAGAAAAATTGAATTTTAAAAAAAATTCTAATTTAAAAGTAAATACCGCAAAAAAAAACCTTAAAAATTAAAAACGCAATAAAAAGGGAAAAACCGAAATTCAATTTTAAAAAAAAAAATCTTTGAAAAGATGCACTTAAATTTCACTACGATAAAAATGCTTTTTAAAGAAGTTTAAAATTCTAAAAAAAAAAATTTAATTCCTTAAAAAAATATTCCATAAAAATTTAACTGATTAAAAATGTTAAAATAAAATTAATTTCTCATAAAAACTAAAAAAAAGTTAATAAAAAAAATTAACAATTCCTAAAAAAAAAACGAGAGACTTTAAAAATTATTATTTCAAATGAATTTCTTGGGAAAATTTTATAAAAAAAATAATTTTTCTTAAAATATTTCCAAACAAATTTTAATTCTCTTAAATACTAAAGATCCACTTGAAAAAACAAATTTTTAAAACAAAAATTCCCTTAAAAAAAATATATAAAAATTTGCAACTTCAAAAAAAAAGCAACTTCAAAATTTATTCCTAAAAATTTGAATTTTACTAGAAATTTTCTATTTAAAAAAAATCATTTAAAATCTTTAAAAAAAGATTTTTGCCAAAAAATTGAATTTTCATGAAAAAAACTACGAAAAAATTTCTAAACAAATTCAATTATCTAAAAAAAAATTCTATACAAAAAATTTAACTCCTTAAAAAATGTTTTAAGGAGTTAAATAAATAGATCAAAAATAATTTTATCCTAGAAAATTTCAAAAAAGCAATTATTTAAAAAATCAACTCCTAGAAAATTAAAAAAATTTTTTTTTTACAAAAAATAAGCTTTCTTAAATAAATAAAAATCAATTCTTTGGAAAAAAATTCCAAGTTTAAAAAATAAAAATCCTAAAAATTTTTGAAAACTCATTTTCAAGTTTGAAGTCAAAAATTTTCAAAAAAAAATCTCACATTTCCTTAAAAATAAAATTAATTGTTCAAAAAAAAAAGTTTCAATTTTTATCAATAATATTTGACAAAATAAATTCTTAAAAAAAAATAGTCACTGAAAAAATATGAATTCTTCTCTAATTAATTTGAAAGAGGAACAAATGCGTTCAAGTGACAAAATAATTATCAACAATTTCCGTTTTTATAAATTTAATAATTTTTTTTTCTGTTTTTTTTTTTTTTTAAATAAATATACTAAAACCCCGTTCAATGTGGGGATACGTTATAATAAGTTCCATAGCTAAGCGACGAGGTCATAAGTGAATCTTAATTTTAATTATAAGTTAGAATAAAGCAGTTCGATCAAAAGGATTATGTTTGTGATGGAGGAACATTTTGTTGTTGTTTTTATGTGTGTGAAGAAGTCATCTAACGCCGTTAGTTTTTTCCGGATTCGTTTAGCAAGCAAATGTCGGTAGCAACACATTGACATCAATGACATTTCGTCTTGCATTTGAATTTCTATCAAAATTTAAATCATTTTATATAAACTGATCCAAAATGACCGTTATAGTGGCTGAAACTTTTTTTTTTGTTTATAGAAAATCCGTTGAATGAAACGGTAATTTCGTTAACTTCGTGGACTTGTTGTTCTACTAATTCTTTAAGATCGTCGTTCGAAAGACTCTCACCAGTTGTAACTTGCAGTAATTCTTCAATATCCTGCGCATCTATATTAACCAACCTCTGTTCCATAATTT
The DNA here is from genome assembly GCA_958298945.1 of Atherix ibis. Taxonomy (NCBI): domain Eukaryota; kingdom Metazoa; phylum Arthropoda; class Insecta; order Diptera; family Athericidae; genus Atherix; species Atherix ibis. The sequence continues at coordinate 23,194,429 of OY282610.1, read as the reverse complement.
TTTTTATAATGGAAAAAAAATATTCCCATGAAAGATTTATGTTGTCTCCAGCATTTATAATATTGCAGTTTTTCCATCAAAAAAAAATTCGAATGAATTTTTTTGGCTTCACCATCGATTTTATCAATCAGTTGTCATAATGTCCACCTTGATCCATTGGCCGGAAAACTACTTCGGCTGGAATGCATGTTGTTAAGTCAGAGAAATGCAAAAGTAAAGTTTTCGGTTGTAGTTTTCTCTTAAATTCGTAGTAAATCAATTGTGGAAAATTTTCATAAGTAATACAAAATTTTTTTTTATTAAATAGTTTTCAAATTATCTTCATTGTTTTAAGGGTTTTGGAATGAAAAATTTAATTACTCTATTCGTCTTACCCCGCCCAGTAGAAGTATTAATAAACGATCTTTTGCCACTTCAAATTCTGGTGTTCGCTTTTCTTCATATGATAAAAATGTACGAGATAAAAATTTTTCTTCCAGAAAAGGATCAAAAATTAATCTAAAAAAAATAAAATAATTTTTTTAAATTATCTTCATTGTTTTTAGGGTTTTGGAATGAGAAATTTAATTACTCTATTCGTCTTACCCCGCCCAGTAGAAGTGTTAATAAACGATCTTTTGCCACTTCAAATTCTGGTGTTCGCTTTTCTTCATATGATAAAAATGTACGAGATAAAAATTTTCCTTCCAGAAAAGGATCAAAAATTAATCTAAAAAAAATAAAATAAATTTTTTAAATTTTCTTCATTGTTTTTAGGGTTTTGGAATGAGAAATTTAATTACTCTATTCGTCTTACCACACCCCCCACCCCCCTATAATTTTTTTAAATTTTCTTCATTGTTTTTAGGGTTTTGGAATGAGAAATTTAATTACTCTATTCGTCTTACCCCGCCCAGTAGAAGTGTTAATAAACGATCTTTTGCCACTTCAAATTCTGGTGTTCGCTTTTCTTCATATGATAAAAATGTACGAGATAAAAATTTTCCTTCCAGAAAAGGATCAAAAATTAATCTAAAAAAAATAAAATAAATTTTTTAAATTTTCTTCATTGTTTTTAGGGTTTTGGAATGAGAAATTTAATTACTCTATTCGTCTTACCTCACCCCCCACCCCCCTTTTAAATCCTGGTGTTCTCTTTTCTTTATATGATAAAAATGTACGGGATAAAAATTTTTCTTCTAGAAAAGGATCAAAAATTAATCTAAAAAAAATAAAATAAATTTTTTAAATTTTCTTCATTGTTTTTAGGGTTTTGGAATGAGAAATTTAATTACTCTATTCGTCTTACCCCGCCCAGTAGAAGTGTTAATAAACGATCTTTTGCCACTTCAAATTCTGGTGTTCGCTTTTCTTCATATGATAAAAATGTACGAGATAAAAATTTTCCTTCCAGAAAAGGATCAAAAATTAATCTAAAAAAAATAAAATAAATTTTTTAAATTTTCTTCATTGTTTTTAGGGTTTTGGAATGAGAAATTTCATTGATCTATTGGTCTTACTAGCCCCCCCCCCCCTTTTTTTTCAAATTCTGGTGTTCGCTTTGCTTCATGGAATAAAAATTTCTTTTCTAGAAAAGGATCGAAAATTAAACTAAAAAAAATAAAATAAAATAAATACATTAGTACAGTTGTTAGCGTGCTGGATTACCTACCATCCAATGGTTCGTGGTTTCGAAAAATAGTCCTACGTTAATTACCAAAAACCGCTTTTCTTTTTATTCTACTTGAAATTCTTTATTCCGTTATCCTTTGTTGCCAAATGGCCGTAGCGCTTTAGAATAATTTATTTCAGTACTAATTTTACTTGAATTAACATCAAACACAAACAAATAAATTAAAATAAAATAAAAATGGTTAAAAAAAAATCAGTCTCATTACTTTTGTCAGAATCATCCCCCCCGCGTAATACTAAAACAATGTCAACCGGAGCAGCATTAAATGGCGTGTTAATGTCATTTATTTTTCTCTCTATACATTTGTATGAGTATTCTGCGTAAGGATACATTAAGTTATTAGTTGTACACGCACGTAGTATACAAGTGTGTGTGCGTAATTCCTATTGCAAAAGAAAAAACGGATGGTCAGTGCGACTGAAAGGGAATGAATGAGATAAACTGCATTTATTCTCCAGTGCAAATGAGATGAAATAAGTAGGGTTGGTAAAAATAAAGTTGCTGATCGTGTCTGTGTTTTTTTTTAATTGCCAAAAATATTTGCAGAAATTTTATTTATAACATTTCCATAATTATTAGAATTAATTTATTGTGATTTCTTTGATTAAAAACCAAAATTTCAACTATTTTGATTTGTTTAACGGCAAAAATATTGCTAATTACAGAAAAAAATGGAATTCCTAAAATTATCAATATTTTTTGATTTACCATATTAACGAAAACAAAAAAGAACAAACCAATTTAATGACTTTTAGTAATTTTTATTTTTATTCTCTTTAATTTTTCTCTCATTCCCTTTTTCTCCTTATAGGGATATATAAATGCTAAGGTCCATATAGCGTTCGATTCGATTAATTTCGATTCGGAAATAATTGCCCTGTGGAAAAAAATATTATAATTGAGAATTGAGGCAAAATGAGTGAAATAAACAAATAGGCGAAAAATTTAAAATAAAAATTATTAAAATCTACATATAATAAATGTGAAGAAAAAAAAAACAAAAAAAAAATTCAATTCAATTTAAATTCAAATAAAACAATTAAATAAACAACATAATAACAATCATAATAGCCGGAGAAAATATATAATTTGTTTTGTTTTTGTCTTATTTCTTTAAAATAATAATAAATATATTTATCTATAGTTTTTCTTTTTGTTGTTGTTGTCGTGTAATTAAATACATATTGTCTAATTGAAAGTTTAAATAATTGTTATTTAGCTTAACTTGAACTGAACAAAAAAAAAAAAAAAAAAATTAAAAGAAGAAAAAGTGGAAAAAAAATTCCAAAAAACAACAAAAAATCAATAAGAAAACTATAGTTAAAAAAAAAAGTTTAAAGAGAACAACTGAACTGCATTATCGACAGCAAAAGCTATCAAAATGACACAACCGCTGCCTATACGATTTCAGGAGCATTTACAGGTAATTTTTTTTTTTTTAGAAAATGTCTATTATTATTATTATTATTATTAATAAAACAATATTCTTATAAATAGTTTTAAAAAAATTAATTATAAATAAAAAATATTTAAAAAGTTGTCAAAACTATAGAAAAATTAAAATTAAATGGTTTTCATTTTAAAAATGAAATTTTTCCATTAATTATTCAGCCAAAAACCAACTTTGTTATTTGTTTTATATATACTCATATATACAGATAACCAGTTTCCTCGAATTTTCTGATAACACGTTGAATTGTTCTTTCTGTGGGACGTAAAGTTTGACCATACGTTCAACGCAGCTCTCGGAATATCTGGCGAACAGAACAAAAAATTTTATCATGAAGGAAAATCATGGCTTCAACTTTTTGGCCATTTTGTACGCTTTTTTTCGACTAAAATATATAATTTCTCTAATTCTTGAACCCTATTCTAGGATCCAGCTTCCTATAAGGGTTTCCAACATTTTCTCGAACTGTCTTAAAAATAAAACCGTTTTTGCCGTAGTATACGAGGGTTACCTACCGATGTTGATTTATAAAACGATCTACACTTAATCCCTTTATTATCAATTTTTATTTTGGATTAATCTTATTAGTAGTGGAATCTTCAAAAAAAAAAACTAGAAGATAATTACTTTAAAAATCTAACTTTATATTAAAGTGGAATTATTGAAAAAAAAGATCCCTGCATGTGTGAGCCCATTTAAAAAAAAAAAACTTTAAGGAAAAAAGCTACCCAGTCCTAGTTATTGAGAAAATTATTCCTGATCACCAATTTGGCTTCCGATCTGAACACTCTACTCTATCCAGCAATTCCAACATATTGTTGATCACATTGCATCCTATATTGAGAGGAAAGATCACAGTGGCATTCTGGACTCCTCTGGAAACTCAAGAGCTCTCTTCCTTTAATATATCTCTTCCAACGTCATTTCCAAATTGTAATTAACTTAGAATCCTTGGAAATATATCCTATTCTAGCTGGTGTCCCACAAGGCAGTATCCTTGGTCCCATTTTATATTATATTGATACCGATGACATCCCATCTGATCGTAATACTATCATTGCTACTTAACATATGCAGATAATACGGCCATACTTGCTATCCATACAAATCCTGGCATAGCTTCCAACAATTTACAATCCCACATCGACAACCTTCAATCCTGGTTTAAGAGATGGAGAGTGAGGCTCACATTACTTTCACTCTTTATCAAGGAAAACCTACCCCTTTATACCTTAATAGCAACATGATTTCACAATATGATAAAGTACGTTATTTGGGACTTTATCTGGACAAGGCATTAACATGGAACCCACATAATAGACTAAAAAAAACTTGAATCCACTAGACCTTACCTACAACTTCTTAGACTACTGGACCTATTTGGACATATGGAATTGAACTTTGGGGTTCAGATCTGGGGAATACGGTGGCTGCGGAATTATTAGTATGTTGTTTTTGGCCAAAAACTCGCGCACAAGCAATGATGCGTGAGCAGGGGCGTTATCATGGTGCAAATTGCCAATTTTTGTTCTTCCACAAATCCGGACGTTTCTGGCGGTAATATTCTTGCCCATAAATCCGGGCGTTTCTGCGCATAACTTGCAGGTAATATTCCTTATTGACCGTTCTACACTGTGGAAAGAACTCATGATGCACCACGCCCCTGCAATCGAAGAAAACTGTAAGCAAAACCTTCATATTCGACCGAACTTGGCGCGCTTTTTTCGGTCGTGGCTCGTGCGGCAGCTTCCATTGGGATGATTGAGCTTTGGTTTCCACGTAATAATCATAAACCCATGATTCGTCACCAGTTATGAACCTCTGGAGCAAATTTAGTCCAACAGTTCCTTAGCAATTTTAATGCGATGCTGTTTTTGGTCGAAATTGAGAAATTTTGGAACAAATTTCGCGGCGACCCGTCTAACGCCCAAATCATTTGTAAAAATCGAATGGCACGAGCCAATCGATATATTTAAGTCCTCAGCAACTTCTCTAACGGTGATTCGACGATTGGCCAATACTATTTTCTTCACTTCATCAATGTTTTCGTCTGTGGTTGACGTTCTCGTGCGACCGGCACGCTTTTTCTCGTTCACATCTTCTCGGCCCTCTGAGAACATTTTGTACCACCGATAAACGTTGCTTCGGTCCAAGGTAGCTTCACCATATGCCACAGTCAACATTCGGAATGCGTCCGCGCAATTAATTTTGATTAATTTTGTCTTTCACACAAAATTTGATACAGATTCTTTGATCCATTTTTTGGAATGGGCAAAAAACGAAGACCAGCCAAAACACGTGCAAGCAAAGCAGCTGTCAAAAATTAACTGAACATTCATAATGGTCGAACTTGTCGGCATAAGTGGGAGACATGAGTATCAACTTTACGCCACAAAAAATCGAATATACGTAACCGACCTGTGCATTTCCCGCTACCAAAAAGTTCACTACCGTCCATTTATCCTATCATCATAATCTACATGGGAGAGAATTGTCCGGTACTGCCCTCCGCGGAAACACTCATCGGAGAAGTAGACTTAAGACACAATGGCCTAGAGATTTTCTACACAGGAATCTAACTGCCATTAGTTGGAGAAACGCCGATGGGTGTTAATTCAAATTTTATGTAAAACTGCTTGCTACAATACAATTTAACGTTGTTTGGAATATGTTTCTTCTGAGCAAAAATACTATAAGTCACGACCATGATGTTATTTGGCGGCATCATTGGGGTGATCGGTCAGTTTCTTAAATGAAATTTTGTCGACAGAAGAGTCAGAACTTGTAAAATTTTGTAGAGTATGTTTAGATGTTTAACAATAAAAACGAAGGAGTCTTAGAATAGGTATTTTTGGCGGTCTGTATAAAAGTAGAATTCCGTTCATTTAAAATATGAAGAAAGAAATTGCATCAAGAATGAGATTGAGAAGTTCCGTTGTCCAGATCGTTGTCGAGATGGCTACTGAGTGCTCCGATATTTGTCGACTGTGTGGACAAAAAAATCTTCTAATCGTTAGAAAAACAAAGACTTTTCCTGAAACCTTTTGTATGAGTATGTAAAAATAATAAAACTCTTTTCAAATTTGCATCTGTTGAAAAGCTTAAAAAAAAGGTAATAAAAAAAATAAGTGTTTACCTACAAAAATTAGGAGCAGCAGTCTATTAAAAAAAAGTTTTTTTTTTCTTTCTTTTAATTTATAAGAACACAAAAATTTGTTTGATTTCTTCTTTTCTAGTTTTTGTACTAAATAACATTTAATAAATTGTTTTCCTTTAATTTTGATTGTTATCAATTTTTTTGTTGTAAAATTGTTTTATTCTTCAAATAATAAAAACAAATTTTTACGTTTGTCTAAAACGATGGTATTAAGAATCGTCTTATAAATATGCCCTAAACTGTATGAACTTGCAAAAATGGCTGCACAAAATATTCGTCTACGCAAGAAGAACACGTACGTATAGGGTGACTTACAAGTTCAATCAAATAATGCCCTTTTAAAAATTTTCACTTTTTTTAAATGTCTTTGGTTCCTTTTGTTGTTGAGACTTTTAATTCAATTGGATTTAAGTTGGGCGACTTAGACAGCTAATCCAGTAGTTTTATTCCTTGATTAAGGAGTCATTCTCTTTTGATCCGGATTGTGTATTTTAGGGTGGTTTTCATGTTGGAATATTATTTTACCACATTTGTTAATACTGGGTTATTAGTCCAGGCACATTTTGCGTTGCATTTACATCGGTCTTTCTTAGAAGATTTAAAAAAAAAATTATTTTCCAATATTTAATATCGTTCCAAAAGAACATTTACATTTTGGTGATATAAGAAGGCCTTCTGCAATAATACAGGTTCATTTTGTTATTGCAATTTTAGCTTCATAATTCTCATCGGAAAATGGTTTTGTAAACAATTTTATCCAATAATTAAATAAAATAAATCTTTTTTTTTATTATATAAATTAATTAATAAAATTTTGCTATGAAATATATACAATCCGACAACGAAAGTACATTAATAGTATGAAATTTGTTAGTCACTGTTTAATATGACAAATTTCAATTATCCTCGAAGAATAAGTACTCGTATGTACACACATATTTACATTAATGCATACACGTAGGACAGTTGCTACTTTCTAGCAACAAGTACATATATATGAATAGAACAACAATATAAACTTAATCTATGATTTAAAAAAAAAATATAAAAATCTGCACCGAAAAAACCTATGGGCAAGTGACGATGAATGATATGACAAAGCATAGGAGATACTCTTCATACGCCCGTGCATATCTATACAGATAAGTATATATTTTATTATCTCTCTTCTTTTGGATTCCTTTTTGATTTATTCTTGATTAAATTCAATTAGGAATGTATGTGCATTTTTGTTGTTGTATTGTTATTATTATTATTGGTAGTGTGTTGTTAGTCATCGGTTAAAGTAAATTAGAAGTGAATATGAAAACATTGAAAAGTGTATGTGGTAAAAGGGGACAGAATGCTATCGGACATACCCATGAGATAGAGCTGTTAGCCAAAATTTTCACCAGTAAAATAGTACACAACATTAGCGATGACCATTTGTTAATTCACTCAAATGTCATTTCTGTTTTTACGCTCTCTCTCTCTATTAGCTCAATCATTTCCGTACACCTTTATGGGGCGTCGAACGTACTCACCATCATATGAACGTGTATGGGAGACTGAGTGCACATGAAATTAAACTTTCGGAAGTGTCCGATTTATTTACTAAGTTCTGTGAGAGGACACATTTGAACACACAAGGAAGAGTGCATGAATGGATTATTCGATGTAATTCAACAATTTCTGTTTTGTTGTTGTTTCTGCGGCATTCACTCATAAACGTAATTAAGAATTTGAGTAAAGTAATAGGTGATCGCGCCCATTTCAACTGCAAACTAATGTCCATTTTGTTTATAGGATGGCACTTTTTTGTGCGTTTGTGTATGTGATTTTATGAATGAATTTTGAGTGTGAACATTTTTGTGTCATAATTTTTTAGTTACGTCATCATTTTTATAGGTTAGGATTAGAATTTTTGGTGGTCCTAATTATTTAATAACATATTTTTTGAGTATATATACAAATATTTTAAGTTATACATTTTTTAAAAATAACAATTTAGAATCATTTAAATTGTTGAGTGTCAAAATTTTGAATATGAAATTTGTTGAGTGGTCTTTTTTGCAGTTTACAAATTTTAAGTTTCACAAAATTCTCAAATTACAAATCCTGAATGTCATAATTTTTGAGTATCATAGCTTTTGAATACGGCCTTTTTTTAAGAATTACAATTTTTGATTGCCGAAATTTTGCAGAGTTACAATTTCCGAATGCTCGAAATTTTGGGTGTTCAAATTTTTTGAGTACCATGCGTTTGACGTGTTCTAAGTTTTGGACTGCCCGAATTTTCGATTATCACCGTTTTGAGTCCCCTCAGTTTTGCGTATCACAATTTTTGAATGTCCCAAAATTTTGACTTTCACAATTTTTGAGTATGAACGTTTTTAAATACAGCGCTTTTTAAGAATTACAATTTTTGATTGCCAAGATTTTGCAGATGTAAAACTTTTGAATGTTCAAAAGATTGAGTGACTACATTTTTGAGTGTCATAAAATTTTCAAATTACAAATTTTGAGCCTCACAATTTTTCAGTGTTTCAATTTTTGAGTATAAATATTTAGTCTCAGGTTTTTTCATTTTTCAAATGTGAAAATTTTTGAGTGCCACAACTTTCAAGAGTACAATTTCTGAGTATTTTTGAGTTCAACTGTTATAAATATTTGTGAGCATCTGAATTTTTTAGTGTCCCAATTTTGAAAATTTGTAATTTTCCTCCTTTTTTTTAAAAGGGAGTTAACATATTAAGTTTTTTTTTTAATGCGGCCTTTTTTAACAATTACAATTTTTGATTGCCGGAATTTTGCAGAGTTACAATTTTCGAATGCTCGAATTTTTGGGTGTTCAAATTTTTTGAGTGCCATGAGTTTGGCGGGTCCTAATTTTTGGATTGCCCAAAATTTTGACTGTCACAATTTTTTAGTATAAACGATTTTATTTGTCATAAAATTATTTTTTTGAGTGTCATAAAATTTTCAAATTACAAATTTTAAGCCTCACAATTTTTCAGTTTCTCAATTTTTGAGTATGATTATTTAGTCTCACGTTTTTTCATTTAAAAATGTGAAAATTTTTGAGTGCCACAACTTTTACGAGTACAATTTTTGAGTTCAACTGTCATAAATATTTGTGAGCATCTGAATTTTTGAGTGTCCCAATTTTGAAAATTTGTAATTTTCCTTCTTTTTTTTAAAGGGAGTTAACATATAAATTTTTTTTTGAACGCAGCCTTTTTTAACAATTACAATTTTTAATACTCGAATTTTTGGGTATTCAAATTTTTTGAGTACCATGAGTTTGGCATGTTCTAATTTTTGGATTGCCCAAATTTTCGTTTATCACAGTTTTGAGCACCCTCAGTTTTGCGTATCACAATTTTTGATGTCCCAAAATTTTGACTGGCACAATTTTTTAGTATGAACGATTTACTATGGCAGCACTTTTTAAGAATTACAAATTTTGATTGCCAAGATTTTGCAGATGTAAATATTTTGAGTTACTACATTTTTGAGTGTCACAATTTTTGAGTGTCATAAAATTTTCAAATTACAAATTTTGAGCCTCACAATTTTTCAGTGTCTCAATTTTTGAGTATGATTATTTAGTCTCACGTTTTTTCATTTTTAAAATGTGAAAATTTGCGAACATCTGAATTTTTGAGTGTTCCAATTTTTCAAAATTTGTAATTTTCCTCCTTTTTTGTTGTTGAGGGAGTTAACATTTTCTGTTTAAATATTTTAAAGCACTAAAAATGTCTAAATTTTCATTTTTATGATCATTTTTTTTAGTAAATATTTCTTCCATTTTGGGTTTTTCCATAGCAGATTTTTTTTATAATTACATCGTTCCAAAAGTCAATAATATATTTTGCGTAGGTACACATAAGAGCATGAACATGTGTTGTGTCATCACAAAACTTAGAGGAAAATTTACGAGCGAAATGGGAAAAATGTTTCAAGATTCAAATTAAAAAAAATAAAATTGTTTCGGCATTGGAATTATCAAAAAAACAAAAAAAAAACAAAATACATAAGTGATAATTGTAATAAATATATCCTCCTTCCACCCTGCCCCATTTTCTTCTTTATTTCCTGTGGTTCTGTTATGACTAATAATAAATATAAGCATCCCCATTTTTTTTTTGTTTTTTTGTAATAATTTCTATTTGATGATAACATGTTTGCTCAATTCCATTGTGATAGAAGAAAATTTTTTATTGGTAAAAAAAAAAAAATTAGTTTCTCTCGAATTAAAAAGAAACGCAATTTTTGCACAATTTTTAATGTTGTTGATAACACGAGCGCCACCCCCTAGACGACCGATTGCCATATTTTACGTTTCAATTAAAGCATTTCTTCTCTCTTTCGTTTAAAATTATCAAATGGTCTGTTGATTATTTACTAGTTGATCAACTGTAGATAATGACAAAAATAATACCAACGACATTTGTCGGTTGTGGTCGGTTCAATGTTGGCCACAGCACAGCGCCAAGCGGTTAAAGTCATGATCACGTCAAAGGTGAGCCTGACCGGCGACTCTGACGACATTTGCCTGTCGATAGGAATTTTGACGATATGGTATATGCTGATCGCACGCTGCTTGCTGATCACATCGCGTTAATAAGGCGCGTCATAGGCAATAGAAAGCGAATGCTTCATTGATTGGGTGAGTGAAAAGAGATCAAGTTAATGAGAGAACGAAAGCATGAGAGAAGTGAGTCAACGAATGATTCAAATTCTCCGCCGCCTTGTCTTTCGTTGTTGTTTTATTTTCTTTTATTATTAATAATCGCTTTTATATCAAAATTATTGTACAAAAGAGTTTCGCTTTTATTTTTAGTTTTCTGATTAATTTTCTGATTTTGATATAAAATCAAATTTAATTTAACGAACATTGTCCAATTATGAGTTCGAATACAAAAAAAAAAATAATGCCAAAAGATTAAAATTAATTTAAAAAAAAATTTATTTTTCTTCTCGTTTTACTTTTGTAAGTGTACCGTAGCGGGTAAAAATAAGTGACCACCACTATTCGTAGGAGAAAAAATATGGCTTGCAATAAATTTAAAAAAAAAATGATCATGATTTAATTCAATAATTTAGTTTTATTACATGTGATAATAATTATTAAAAGAATTGTGCTAATTTCATTTTTGATTACTATTGTGGTCCTAGTTGTCAATCCTGTGCGTACACAATTTTGATAACTGTTAAATAATATACGAGATCTATTCAAAAAGTATCGCGAATTTTGAATTTTCACGGGTTATGTACACAGCCACCGTATTCCCCAGATCTGGCCCCCTGTGACTTTTTCTTGTTCCCGAAACAGATTCTTTGATCCATTTTTTGGAATGGCCAAAAATCAAAGACGAGCCAAAACACGTGCAAGAAAAGCAGCTGTCATAAATTAACTGAACATTCAAAATGGCCGAACTTGTCGGCATAAGTGAGAGACATGAGTACCAACATAAAAAATAGAAAATCGAATATCCGTGACCCGCGGAAATTCAAAATTCATAAAAACTTTCTACAAAAGTGTTGTTCTTTGAACAGACCTCGTATGTCATGAAAGGTAGCATTTGTTTAGTTTAAGGTTTGACATTTTATATTAGTACGTGTTAAAATCATAAAAAAAACTCTCTACAAAAGTGTTGATTCTGCCGTAGCTACGTTTTGTCCTTAAGAGAAGATCAATTTCTATCAGTAATCAGGGTCATTTTTCTCTTTTTTTATCCACTAAAAATAACTGTCTAGTGTGCATTATGGCCTGAAGGTTTCATTGGCCTGTATTTAATTAAAAATGTGGTAGGTTACCATCAATTGTAAGCGCTCTGGCTATATGATAATTGAAATTTGAATTTTCATCATATGCGGTTTTAATAAGACGGCGCCACAAGCCACACAACACGATAAATTTTGACTTTATTGCGTGCAAAGTTCTGATGGTGTTGGAGTCTCTTTAAAAAATAATTATATAAAATTGTTCAAGTGATTAAATAAAGGTTTAAAAAGATGTGAAAAGCCCATCAATAATTATATAAAATTGTTCAAGTGATTAAATAAAGGTCTTTATTTAACCATTTGAATAATTTTATATCCCATACATAATGACAACATCCAAGAAATATAATGAAATGAAAATTCGTCATGACAACCTAAATTTTCAGTATTTTTTATTTAACTGAACTTTTCAAAGTACAAATTCGATAACCCTTTACTAGGAATAAATCCTTCTAATTTAAGAATTGATTAGATATCATCCATTTTGAGTTATTATCAATTTAGCTTTTCTGTAGCAACGTAAAGAAGGTAATTTTTTTCTATATTTAAATATATTTCGACGATTGAATTAAAAGTTGCTATAATCGAAATTCTTAAAAAATATTCGAATTTTTTCTTCTTCTTTTTTTTTGATGATTTCATTTTTATTATTATTGTTATTTTGATTTGATAGCTTATACACGCCCACATAATCAAATCTATAAGAGAAAAAAAACCATTTTCAAAGATATCAGAAGTATTTGATTTTTATAGCCAATAAGAATTATTAGGAATTGAATGGTAGATGAAGAAAAGAAAATGATAAAAATATCGAGTTTCGTAAGAAAAAATTGACTTTTAAATGCAATTATTTTTGAGATATCTCCAAAAATTAGGTATTTAATAAGAAATAATTTAATAGAATTGAAAAAAAATCTATTTTCGGAGATAATATATTCTATAGCGAACAAATAATTTAAATAAAAATTGGAATTATTTTGCCTTCAGAATCAGGAAAGACTGATTTTATGGGACGAATAGAGGATTTTGGTTTATTAAAATAGAGAGCTGAGATGATTAAGAATTATTTCTGCAATGGGCATAAAAGTATGTGCGGATTCGTGTGATTTGCCGATGTTTTTTGCACGAACCTACTAAAATTCGCAAGACGGTCATGTAATCGCCGACGAATTGTCCACAAAAAAAATGCTTGTACCACCTTTCGGTAAGCACCATCTGTCGACCGATTTTGAAACCATAGCCGTACTCACGAAGTGCGTTGCTTTTTCTTCACAACATCATCAAATGTGAACACACACGATACACACCAAATGTGAACACAACACCTGCTGTTTGAAACTCCTCCAGTTTCACTAAACAAATAATAAAAAGAAATTCATAGAACAACTCACAGCGTCGAAAAGCAACCAAAATTGACATTTGCCAAAGTTGCACGATCGCAGCACGAGCTTTTTGGTTCGTGCATATTCATAGAAATGGCAAATCATGTGTTATTCTCGTATGTACGAACCGGTTTAGGCTTTTTAGTTCGTAACCAAAACCGAATCTGTACAATGCACGATTTTTGATCTGTGCAATGCACGATTTTTTTATAGTGCACGAAGTTGGAGGGAAAATACCCTTTTCCCCAGGTTCGTGCACATTAAAAAGTCGTGCATTGCACAAATCAAATCAGTCCGTGTACTTTTTAAAATTGAACGAACTTCTCACAAGTTGGTACGTGCAGTTGCGCGGACTGTGTAATCTCAGCTTAACGACAATTTTTTTTTACATATTAACACTTATGGAGTTTTTCCATTAAAGGCGCGCTCAATCTTTAAAATTGAATAAAAAGAGTTGTATGTATTCGATGGGGGATATCTTTATAGCAGATTAAAGTACATTCGATGCAATTATTATTTAAAAATAACAGTGTTCAAATGGCTTCGTTTACAGGTGGTGATCGGAGAGATTCAATTTTGGATGACTCTTCCGTATAAATCGGGCTGAATTTTATCGATAGCTTGAATGATGTTGTTCTCCAACTCGGAAAGTATTGCCGATTTCATTGACATCGATCATTGACTTAACGTAACTCCATTGAGAAAAAAATCTAAGGCCGTTCAAATGTACGATCTTGACGGTCAGTTGATATCAGCATGTTTCGAAATGACGCAACGTAAAAACTTCGTCTACAGTAATAAGTCCCTTGTTTCAAATGCTGTGTGGCAAACGTTATCGTCCTTTTCAAACCAAATATTGTCCAAGTCCATATCGTCCAGTTAAGGCGAAAAAAAGCTCACACCAAAGCTGTACGCCTCGATCAAAATACACACCAAATAGTAAGTATTTCAGGAAGCAAAGGAAGCTCCCATATCTGAAAATTTTGCTTGTTTACGTAACAATTCAGTTAAAATTTTGCTTCTTCGATGAAGATGATTTCGTAACCAAATTTGGTAAAAAAAATATATTTTCACTATCTTGACGCCTTTGGGGAATCGTGTAGTTACCATATCTATAATTAAATTGAAGCTATTGCAAAACATAAGCGTTCAAGAATGACAGCACTTTCATTTGAAATGTCAAAGTAATAGACTGTCAAATATTGAGCGTAGCTATTGAAAAGCCCCTCCATATATGACTATACGACATTAAAGCTAAAGACTTAGATTTAAGAGCAAATGTAATCACAAATTATTTTACGAGATAAGTACACAAACATTGTAGATTTTCATTGAACAGCACACATTTTTTAGGCCAAACATCTATTAACTCCATACGCCCAAATTGGTTTAATTTTAAGGAGTTTTTTTTTTACTTCTTTCATCTTCCAAATTCTATCGCACTTAAAAGAGTAAATGCCCCTCCTTCCACTTAGCCTTATTTTTATTTACATGTGTACTAAAGAGTATTAAAATAGTCATTGTGGAACAGTGAAAAACCACTTAAAAAAAGCCTAAATTTCTCAACAATTTCAGAAGAAAAAAAATATTTTCTTTAATTTTTAATAGTTTTTTTTTTGTTACACTGACTTAGACTAAACACGGGTAATCACCTCTCAACAACATATCATGAAGAGCTTTTTTCAAACTCTTTTTTTTTACGTGTGTAACAAATTATAAATTCACTACTTATTTCCAAGAATAGTGATGACTTTTATTTGACAAAATTCCATGTAAATATTTGTGTCTGAATGAATCACACCCACCTGCAGGTGTTTGTACACACTTAAAGTGATGTGGAACTTTTGAATTGTTGTATTGTAGTCGGAAATATTTTTAAAAAACTCGCTCCGAAGTTGGTTGGTTGATCATTAATTCGTATTAGTTTTACCAACAAAAAAAAAGCTGCAATCTGTTGGCAGAGATAACAAAATTATCTTTATGCCATTTCGCCATATAAATTGAAAATAAATTGTAAATAAAATAATAACAATATCTAATGTCGTATATTGTTCAGAAATAAATTAATATGATTTTATTGTGATTAAATGTCATAACCGTATTGTGATCTTCTACACATCATTCCCGATTCTACACTCTAGAACAAAGGTCGTATTCTTCAGAACAAAGTACACGTTGGCTTAGATTATAGAAGAACTGCTGAATATATGCCTCTCTACACAAAAATTCTGTCAAAAACATTCGTAAGAACGCATGCATATGCAAAATAACAGAAACGGCGTAAATCAGTGGGAGCATATTTGAAACTTCGGTATGCGTATTAGGGCGGTTCTTTTAAAACTTTTTTTCATATGTAATGCCATTTATGCGTAAACAAATCTATTTTTTCCTTAATATTGTGGATTTCATTATTTGGTAGAATTAGTAGTTTTGGAAATTTCCAATAAAATACATTATGCAATTTTAATTTATTAAAACAAAAAATATAAATTGCAACAATTTATTTGTGATTAGATCAAAAAAAATTATGTGTAAAAATAGAAAAATCTATTCTAGAAATGGTAATTTAACTGCACCAACTGTTATCGGATTTGTTCGCAACACTTTCAGAAGAGTACTTTAAGAATCCAAAGGACTTGTACGCTATCAAACTGTTTGATGTGAATTCTCCTTCTAAAGGTGAAAGACAGTTTTTGCCTAGCTTAAAAACAATAAAGTCTGATATGTATTCGATCATTTTTTTACTATATTCATTAAGTGCAGATCAGGTTAAATAAATAATCATGGTCACTTAGAATATTTATTTAATCCATTCCTTAAATTTTCTTACACACACTTTACGTGTACGCTGGCACTGAACTATTTTCTGGTAAACATTGAACTGTCAACATCACAATTTGTTTACATTTATTCAATGACGAACTTTTCACTTTTTAACCAATTTTTTGGACCAAATAAATCATCATTAAAAACCATTTCAACACATTATAAACAAAATTTTTATTAATTTCTTTCAAATAACCGAAATAAACAAATTCCCAGCTTCCTAATTTCGTTTAATAACCTGTAATTCTTAATAAAACACTTCATTTTCTGAAATAAAAATTTCCTATTAAATGTTATCAATAATTATAACTATTTATATAAATACTTAGTTTTTTTTGTAAATACTTCAAAAATGATAAAAACCATACTTCCGATAAATGTCAAAATAATAACTTTAAAAAAAAACAACAACAAAAGTATGCAAGCATTTTGGTATGCTACCACTTTCATGGAGAATGGCGTGTTTTAAAACTCTCCGAAAGTCTACAAAATTTCATATCAAAAGTTTGTACAAAAAATAAAAAAATTGATTGAATTTTTCATCGGAATAAGTGAATTAAAATGAATATAAATTATGCTTTTAAATTTCTATTGCGAAAACTAGATGTCAGTGGGTTGTCATGTCTACATAAAAATATCTACACAAAAGTATGCAAGCGTTACGATTTCTCGCCGCTTTTGCTATAATAATTAATCCAGAAAATTGCGTATATGACATAAGCTAATAGTAATATTTTTTCTTTGTGGAAAGTAGTTGGTGGAGCTTCTCCCCTTTATACTTTTCCTCTTTTCTCATTAAACCGCTCAAATGAAAATTGTTTCTATTCATTTGTCATTTCAATCAACTTATATGTATGTATAAGTTGATTGAAATGACAAATGAATAATTAAGCATCAAAAATTTCAAATGACAAATGAAACAATAATTAAGTATCAAAAATTTTTGAACAAAACTTAAAATTTAAATAAATCTTAGTTTACTGAATGCAGGATTTGTTATGTTTCATCTTAAAATGTAAATTTTAACAACAAAACTATTTTTAAATAAAAAAAAACAAACTGAACTTTACACTATTTATCTATGCTCGCGAATGCCAATATCTAAAGAATTATTACATCTCATCATTTTTGTGGAAAGTCTCAATTGCAAAATTTATTTTAAAAAAAATTTCAAGCCTTAAGAATATACCATTAGACGGTCTGTCAAATTGGCAGACGTCAGCAAAATTCATCCAGAATTCTTTGCAAATTTGGTTTACAGTCTAAAAGTCTGATTTCTGACGATGGATGACATGGATCAGGCGTGGCTGACGAATCAGTCAATTTTGGGTGATTTTCTATTAGTGTGATTGTCACATTTGGCTGACGTTAGACACATTTTGGTTCACGTCAGCCACATCTGTCATACCATTGTGGCGATACAAAATTACTAGATTCAGTAACTTCAAAAAGAAAATCGTTTAAATTTGTTTCTTTTTGCTAATTGATAATAAAGATTTTGCAATTTTAGATAAATTTATTAAAAATCAATAATTTTTACTACAAAAAAAAAAAAAAATTTAATCAATTCAAAATGCATCGAACGTTGACATTTAGAGAAAGAAATAAATCCCTTTTGCGTTTGATGGCAAAGCTTGCACGAGAGTTTTTTTTTATTGCATTGCAAAAGGATCCTTTACATGTCTTCCTTGAATGATGAACAGAACTTCCGTACCCATAAAACTTCTATGGAGTTGGCATATTTTTTTCCAAAATACCTTTTTTTTTTCTTTTGTCGATAGTCTCTACATGATTTTGAACCATGTTTTGGATCGTTATCCCTTCACCATTTAATCGAAGTTCAGATGGAAGAGCATTAATTTCCTTCAAAAGCAATCCCAAACCATGATCGAGCCATCGCCTTGCTTGGCAGTTGAGACCACAGCTTCCGACAGCATTTTTTCTCCAGTACTCCCCACACAAGTAGATTCCTCGTTTGGACCCAACGAGGTGGAACTTCGACTCATTCGCCCAAAGTATATTTTAAAAGTCTTCAGCAATCTAGTTTTAAGAAATAAAGCTTATTTCGTTTTTTGTTGTTGTTTATTTAGAAGCCCAAATATACCACCAACTCTCAATCGCCTTTTCACCATTGTTAGGAACACTTTTTCGACACAACTTTTATTATTTAATTCGTAAGTCTCCGATCAGTACTGTAAGTTTCCGATTCATTTTACTTGTTGTGTAAATTATCCGATCTTCACTAAAACTAGAGTGGTAAACTTTCATGACTTTCGATCTGACTATAACGTTCCACAGTTTGATGAACACAACTCTTTGCAATTTTAAACTTACCAACCTAAATAAATATTAATAAAAAGGACGAAATTTATTCGTTGCATATCTATATCGGATAATTCTTCGTAAGGAAGTAAATATAGACTTGGATTTCCATCAAAATTTAATATTTACTTTTATCTGCTTCAGACAAGGGCGTGAACATGATAATTGCACATGGTTTGTAATGGCAAAAAAAAGCATATAAATGGAAATTACAACTTTTTTTTTTAATATTTAAGGAAAAAATAAAATATTTAAATTGTAATATATTTTATAATATTTTATAAATCGAGAAAAAAAATATATATTTTTTATTTTATAGCTTTTCGATTTACTGTTGTTATCAAGGTGGTGGTCGCTGACTTTTGGCCGCGGCTGTACGTAATTGATTAATTGATACATGCGAGCATTTATCAATGAAAGCATCAATTACCAATATACAGTCGCTTACACAATTTCCTATTGAGTATTTCTTATATTATTCTTTAATAGTGTTTCTAAAAGGTTATTCTTAAAATATCGATAAGAATTATTTTTTTCCACAGTTCTTTATAAGTACAAATGTTTCTGAACTCGATTCATTTTTAAATACGTGTAAGTATGCAATTTGGTAGGGGTTTTTTTTTTTAAAAGTGTCTCAATACAAGTACAGAAGAAGAAAAACTTATTTCTAAAAATCAATTATACTTAATATATTTAACTATAATAAATACAAGAATTAATTAAAAAATAATAGAAAAATTACTTACAATAATATTTATTATTTGATTGATTTTAAATGTTTAAATTGAAACAACGAAACAATATTTGAAAATATTTAAATTTTTACGCTTAAATTTTATAGTCCACTGTATTTACAAATTATTTGTTTTTGGGAATAGCTTGTGGGGGTTTTTTTTGCAGTCGTCCCGTTTTCACTCGCGCATAAAACGAAACAAATTTATTTATTTTAATTTTCAAATTCTATTTTCGAATAAATTATAAATTGCTTTTTGAAAATAATAATTTTCTACAAAAATAGAAAAATTCAAAATGAAATACGAACGAATAATAATCAGCGGTCGATTTTAGTTTAATTGTAATTAAACTATCGTATAGGAAAGAGAGGAAATTATTATTAAAACGAATAAAAAAAATATAATTTATAATTGACTGTTTTTGCCAAATGCGCGCATTCATGGCAATAAAAGTTGGCAATAGAATACACCTACACAGCGGAATATATCCATATGCATATATAAGGTGGATGGATGGATGGTCACCACGAATGCTGACGGAGAATTTTCTTGTTTGGTATTCAGCGACGTCGCGTCGTGTTGTCATATTCTCTCATTTCCGAATTGAACTTTCTTTTCGTAAAACATCGAAAAAATGGTAAACACCGACTTACCCGCAAGCGCAATTGTGACGTATATGCACGTACGCATGCACAAAAGCGAGTACGCGATATAATGGCGTACGATTATTTGTTGTTGTTCCGATAGGAGAGGAAAGTTTCTACGTGCGTAAGCGTTTTTGTTCGGATGACGAGAGATCGAACAAAAAATGGCGGCAACTGCAAAGCTGGGATTCCAATGATGTCAATGAATCGAGAAAATTTTGATTCTGTGCCAAAAATAATCTCTTCTTTGACCAAAAAAAAAAATTTCTTTCTCCTCCAGAAAAGAACTTGACTTTCTTCTTACACCATCGAGTACCAACAACAAATCAAATTGAAATTAATTAAAACAAAGAGATTTTTTGAAACATGGAATGGGGGAGAGAGGAACTACATTTTCAGAGTTTTTTTTTTTTTTTTTAATCATAAAATTGGGAACAAATTGAGTTCTGTTCGAAAATCGCATATGGTTTATATTATATTTACTTGTATAGAAATGAAAGAGAAATTCAAACAAAGATCGGATAAAAGCCTTGTAAGAGAGTAAAAGCTGCAATTATTATTTACTCGTATTTTTCTATCGAATTTTTAAATCTAAAATTATAATTAGTTCATTATGACTGATCTATAAATTTGAAATTATTTTTGCGAAATTTTCTTTAGCTGATTAGCAAAACTAATTTCCGTTGAACTATAATATAAATATAGGAATTTTTTTGTTGAATTAGTGCATTAATTTTCCGATTTCTTTTCTGGTGGGTTCATCTATGTATATAATTGTGGTGATTTGATTATTTTTTTTTGTTGACAAATGTGGTGATTTGATTATTTATAATAAACTCGGCGAATATCCATTTTGTTTGATATATGATCGTGGAGAGTTATTTCGTAAATTTGGTGAATACGTTTTTAGAGCAATCTGGAAACGAATCGATTTTTAACTGATCATTCATAATTAATTTGTCGTGTTTAATTCTGGCTGATCTATAAATTGATCGAAGTATTTTTTTGGTTTATCTATGAATTCGGCGAATTGATTTTGAGTCAATTTTTATATGCGGCGAATAGGTTTTTTGACTAATCTGACAATTAGAATTGATTTTTTTAAAAAATTGATCATTTTAAATAATGTCGGCGAAATCTACTCTGGCTGTTCCATAAATACGGCGATTAATACCATATTCTGATCAATGTACATGTTCGGCGAATTGCTTTCGAGTCAATTTTTATATGCGGCGAATAATTTTTGGATTAAAAAAAAAATGTCTGCATTTGGATTGATTTGAAAAATGAGAATTTTCTTATAATTGGTGAGTTGGAAAGAACTATTTTCCTTAATTTCCAAACCTTCCTGCCGCAAGCGGATTGGGAACCATGGTTAGGAGAGGAATTGAGAGAAAACACTTCATTGAATTGATGGCTATCGTTGACCATATAATATCCAGGTAGTGAATATCGGAATATAATACGTATTATAGAAGTTCCCCCCCATTTCATGGCGGACTGTGGGTAATAAAATTTCTTTGACATCGAAGCGTAACAATTTTTAAACGAACTTGGACAACATTTGAGGAATATTAAATATTTTTTATAATTTAATAAATGAATTTGTTTAACAACAGAAACGTTGAGTCTCATTGAACTCCCAGTCATGGTGGTATTCTGACCAGGCTAATCAGCTGGCGGGGGAGGCTCTCCTCCGTTCTGTTCCCACTAAAATTCCGACCGTCAAAATGTCATTTAGCTTCTTTACCAATTCGTAGGCAAACAAACTGGACCTTTGGTGGAAGATTGCTTTCCATGCATTGGCCAAACCATATTCCGAAATTCTGAGCAAGGAAACTTCTCAGAACTCGAATTTCATGGTGGACTGTGGGCAATTTGGACGGCAATAAAAGTTCCTTGAATATCGAAGCGTAACAATTTTTAAACGAATAGTTTCGCCGTTTTGGCGAACATTTAAGGACCATTAAATATTTATTATAATTTAATAAATGAATTTGTTTAACAACAGAAACGTTGAGTCTCATTGAACTCCCAGTCATGGTGGTATTCTGACCAGGCTAATCAGCTGGCGGGGGAGGCTCTCCTCCGTTCTGTTCCCACTAAAATTCCGACCGTCAAAATGGCATTTAGCTTCTTTACCAATTCGTAGGCAAACAAACTGGACCTTTGGTGGAAGATTGCTTTCCATGCATTGGCCAAACCATATTCCGAAATTCTAAGCAAGGAAACTTCTCAGAACTCAAATTTCATGGTGGACTGTGGGCAATTTGGCCGGTAATAAAAGTTCCTTGAATATCGAAGCGTAACAATTTTTAAACGAATAGCTTCGCCGTTTTGGCGAACATTTAAGGACCATTAAATATTTATTATAATTTAATAAATGAATTTGTTTAACAACAGAAACGTTGAGTCTCATTGAACTCCCAGTCATGGTGGTATTCTGACCAGGCTAATCAGCTGACGGGGGAGGCTCTCCTCCGTTCTGTTCCCACTAAAATTCCGACCGTCAAATTGGCATTTAGCTTCTTTACCAATTCGTAGGCAAACAAACTGGACCTTCGATGGAAGATATTTTTCCATTGGCCAAACCATATTCCGAAATTCTGAGCAAGAAAACTTCCCAGAATTCGAATTTCATGGTGGAACAGGCAATTTGAACGGTAATAAAATTTCCTTGAACATCGAAGCGTAACAATTTTTAAACGAATAGTTTCGCCGTTTTGGCGAACATTTGAGGACCATTAAATATTTATTATAATTTAATTAATGAATTTGTTTAACACCAGAAATGTCGAGTTGCATTGAGTGCTTCTCAGAATTCGGATTGCGCATAATACATATGCTCTACAAAATTTAACAATGTCTCACTTTTCCCTCCAAATTACCATCGAACCAGTTTCATTAGCGAAGTTGGCAATGCCAACTTACAGATTGGCCTCTGGTTCTTGTCTCAGAGACCTTACAACCAAAAAAAAGAAGAAAAAAACATGGCAACATTTTTTTGCAAAAAAATTATATAAAATTTTCAGTCAAAAAATTATATAAAATTTTCAGTCAAAAATTTCTATAAATTTGTCAAAAATATCCCATAAAATAAAAGTTTTTTTTTGACTACTATCAAAATTTTTTTATAGGTGCAATTTTCCCTTAAAAAATATGATTTATTTTATAGGCCATTTTACTGATAAAAATTGTTTATTTAAAGTTGGCAGCAATGGAAAGAGTTAAAATGTAAAAAAAGGCAATACCTTGGAAAGAGATATTTTTCTTCATTCTTTTTTGTAATTTCATCAAGACAAATGCAATTGAATTACAAAAAAAAAATATTTAAATTAAAAGAATATTCCATGGTGGTGCCATCAGAGAGGAAAGTGGGAAATTTACTAGTCTTTGATTAGCCAATCTCTGGGGATATTTTTTTTTTTAAATTTCTTTTTTGATTTATTTTCAATAATACTCGTAGGTTTATTGATTGAAAAAAAAGAAAATATCGAATGTTATTTTTTTTTTGTTGAAGAGGAGGTTCTTTGGAAAATTGGTAAATTTTACAGAAAAAAAATGGGGAAAGTACATAACCTCACTTTGGAACATTGGTAATGGAATAGGAAGTTTTCACACTAAGTTCACATATGATTAACATACACAGGTATGGTCGCATTTTTGTACTCTTTTTCGGGATTTCCGTTATTTTAAGTTTAGTCAGCTCCACTGACTATGAAGTGTACGGCTGGCTCCACCTAACAAAATCGACTATCACGGTTGGTTGGATTGCTGGACTGGATGGTTGGTTTTTAATTTCTTCTTTAGTAAATTTTTATTTGTTGTTTCTCTCTGAATATTCTATTAACACATACGAGAATTGTTTTTTTTTTATGATTATGTTCTGTTTGCTGTAGTTTTTTTCTCTTCATTTTTTGGAATATTTATTCCATTTTCACATAAATCACGGTTTGTTAACCTTTCTCTAGCGTAGCTTTTTTTTCTTTTATTCTATTTCCGTCTTTAGAGCTAACACGTTTGAATGTTTAACGGGGCGTTTTGCCATGTTTAGCAACCATAAACGAAAAATTAAAAAAGCCAATAATAATTTTCGTTTCACTACTGCCTTCTCAGAAGAATCTCTTTTTCTTTTCTTTGTTTTCGATTTACTTTTGAAATAATATTTTTTTGTTGTAGTAATATTTATAAAAAAGAAAGATTGTTTTCACAATTATTCTGGAACAGCAAATTGAGGAAAAAATTTTTTAAACAAAAAGATTTTTAGTACAAAGAAGGGTAGAACTTAAGGAAGAACTTTTACAGAAATGGGAATGTTTCTAAATAAAACAAGAAGTATTTTTACAACACAAACTTTATTTTTGAATAAAATATTTTCCTTTTTTTTTAATGCTTGTTTTTACCCAAAAAGGTGAAATTTTTAGTTTGAAAACAGGACTTTTTTTTAACTTAATAAAAGTTGACTGAAAATTAGAAACACTTTGATACAGAATTGGAATTTTGCTTTTTAATAGAAAGGGAAATTTTTCAACAAAAAAAAAGAAATTTACGAAAAAGTGGGAAATTTTTAAGTTGGAAACGGAATTTTTTTCTAACTTGATCCAAAAATCCCAAAAAAAATTACTAAAAAAATGAAATTTTACTTTTTTAAAGAAAGGGGAATTTGAAAAAACGACGGAAATTACAAAAAAATTGAAAATTTTCAAACATTTCTTATTAAAAAAAAAAGGGAAATTTTATATAATAGTTTGAAAATGGACATTTTTTAATTCATAATGAACGTTTACTGTAAACCCGAAAAAATTGATACCAAATTGGAATTTCGCTTCATAGTAAAAAGGGATTTTTTTTGACCTCATAATAAAGTTAAATGAAAATTAGAAGAAAATTTGATACAAAACTGGAATTTCCCCTTTTAAATAAAAAGGGTAATTGTTTAACAAACAAAAAAACTTTACGAAAAAATGGGAAATTTAAAAAAAAATTTCTTAAAAAGGGAAAATGCTTATTTTAGGAACGGAACTTTTTTCTAACTTGATGAATACTAACTGAAAATTATAAAAAAAATTATTAAAAATTGAAATTTCACTTTTTAATAGAAAGGAAAATTTAAAAAAAAGGAAATTACGAAAAAATTGGGAAATTTTTTTTTTTTTTTTTCACGGAAAATTTTTTACAATAGTTTGAAAACGGAAATTTTTTAACTCATAATTAACGTTTACTGTAAAAAAGAAAAAAATTGACACCAAATTGGAATTTCACTTCAAAGTAGAAGGGAATTTTTTTTTTTCTAAAAAAAAGGAAATTATATATTTTGAAAACGTGAATTTTTTTGAACTTATAATAAAGTTATATGAAAATTAGAAACACTTCGATACAAAACTGGAATTTTGCTTTTTATTGTTTACAGAAATTTTTTTACAAAAAAAGCTATTTATGAAAAAAAAGGCAATTTTTGTATTTCTTAAAAAAGGGAAATTTTTATTTGGAAACGGAACCTGTTTCTAACTTGATGAATACTAACTGAAAAACATAAAGAAATTACTAAGAAAATGAAATTTTACTTTTTAATAGAAAGGGAAATTTAAAAAAAAAAGGAAATCACGAAAAAAATGGGAAATTTTCAAACATTTTTTATTCAAAATAAAGGGAAATTTTTACAAAAGTTTGAAAACGGGCATTTTTTAACTCATAATTAACGTTTACTGTAAGCCAGAAAAAAATTGATACCAAATTGGAATTTCACTTCAAAGTAGAAAATTTGAAGTTTATCAAAGTTTCTATTTTCAATTGAAGTTTAAATTTTGAAAACGATTTTTTTTTGAACTCATAATAAAGTTAAATGAAGACTAGAAAAAAGTTTGATACAAACTGGAATTTCCATTTTAAATAAAAAAAGAAATTTTTTGTTCACATAAAAAAAAAAATTTTTTACGCAAAAAATGCGAATTTTTTTCTTCTTAATACAATAAAAAAAGGAGGGAAATTTTTTGATTTGAATTAATATTGAAGAAATAGGGCAGATTGTTGTGACTTTGAAATAGTTTGACTAGAAATTTGAACAGTTTTTTTTTCTAAGAAATTCATACGCTTAAAACGATGAATTTAAAAAATAACTTACTCTGCCTCATTTTTCTCTCTGATAATTATACTTAAGGGAACACTTCGACCATGTCACGAACTCAAGACCACAAAAATCGTGATAATTTCTAATAATAAGGAAAACGTTATAAAACTCTTACCATTCTTAAAGGATTTGAGCTATGTTATACTATTCTTAATAGAAAGCAAATAATCTGTTCTTGTTTCTCCATTCAGTTAATTAGAAAAAAAGACGTCCCGATAGGCGTTGTTTTCTTGTTTTTTTTTTGGCGGAAACACTCTCAAGATAGGGAAAATACCAATTATGAAAATGCAGATAAGATGAAATTATGTTGGTTTCAAAATGCATTCAAGTGAATTTTATTATGATACGATTAATCAATGTTGGTTCTTGTTTTTTTTTTCTGTTGTTGCAATCCCGTTCACTACTCTGGTTTTATGTTTATCAGAAAAATAACGAAAGCAATTCATTTTAAAAGAAAGAAAAAAAGAAAAAAACAACAATTTTCTATGTCATAACATCTTTTTTTGTTTGGCACATAAGCAAAGTTCAAAGTTTAATGAACGCCAAGCACAGCATTTTAATATGATTGGTCAGTAAATGTTCGAGAATATAATCGATTTGAATTTAAAAAAAATTGTCTAAAAATGTGTTTTTTTTTATCGCATATCAGCACTTCACATATGTTATTATGAAAAAGAGGAAATTATGCCAACGCGTAGAAACGAAAATCACAAATTTGGTTGTGTAGTTGGTGCATCATCGAATAGTGAAAATTCGGACAACCCTTGATAACCGAAATCACCATTAAGATTACTAGACAAGTCACGATCCCCAATCATAGTGAAACGGGGGCTCAATTTCAGTATACTTGTCGAACTTGAGTTTAGGTTAGACACCTAACGCAAGACCCCAACGTCAATTTTTACAAAACTTTGGTTTGGGGGGAAATCTTATACTGAACTCATCCTCAGTCTGTGGGATTTTTACCCACTACAACCCACCCATCTGCATGTTCTTCAAATATGTCCCCTACGAGATCATCGTCGGGTATTATACTTCACGGGGAACAAGCTGGCTTCAAGTCAACTATTCTATCTAGGCTGAAGGCTGGCATTTTGTCTCTCTTTCCTCAGAACGGAATTTGTTTATTACTCGGGATGCGTAGTTAGCTACCGTACTCCAAGCAATACTATAATTTTTGCAATAATGCCATTCTGGGACAAGCGTTCCTTACTGTCTTCGGTAAAACGTGAACAGTGGGAGATACATTATCTGAATTCTCAAGTCCCATTAACGTGCAGGTCAGCTTAAATTAATAAAAGTGTGCCTGAAGCACCCATGTCCACTTCATGACCTCTACCCTTCTATGTGGTTATATCAGGAATGAATAATGTGTCCATCTTCAGTTAGGTGATAAATCCCAATGTCGTTGCCTCGTTTCTTTCTTCTCTGCTAAGGCGATGTATTCCAAATAACATAGATCGTGGCTCGCTCATCCGTCAAACGTTCGATTGAAACATTTTTTTTTGACATGCAAGACAGTACAAAATGCTCTCGAAACTCGATATACCGCATTCGATTGGGTCGCCATGCCATAGCTTCTTATCAAATGCAGGCTGCTTATAGTATCATAGAACTGGTAACTGTCGGCGGGGGTCTGGGTTCTGCCTTGTTAGACATGACTCTTGCTAAGGCATTCATAATTCGACTTGACAATTCAGCAGCGATTTTCAGATGTTCGCCCAAGTTAAATCTAGTGTCTATCTAAGCCGCCAGATGTCGTGAGAGTGTACTAGTGATCTGTTGATCACTAGTACTGCCTTGATTTTTCGGTCAGCAAGTTTCAGGCCCTCTGACAAGAGTTAAGTTTGAGTGATTTTAATTGCAGCATCCCCCAATCTCTTAACGAATGTACTAGATTAATGTCCTTAATAATAATAATAATAATAAATGTCAAAAAATAATAAATGGCTCTTATCATATATTATATCAAAATTCAGTATCCAGTAAAATGGAGACTGTGTGATTGTACTCTTTCTGCTGTTCCTTATCACCCTTGTTATTACCAATATTATACGATTCTGACTTATTGACCTAAACTAACCTATAAATTATGCAGGCAGCTCTTATAATCGTACATACTAGAATGAAGTTAATGCATATTTTTTTTCTGTTGATTGAGTATAAACCATATAGAAATAAATGAACATTTTTTTACAATTATTTTCTCTAAATCATAATTTTTCGATTCGACCATTTAATAATTTAATAAAAAAAAATAAATCATACCAAAATATTGATCTTAAAAATAGTTCCAAATATAAAAATGTAGAACAAATAGTATAAAAATCAAAATAAAATAAAAAAATTCTACAAAAAAAATAAGAATAACCGCTGTAATAAAATTTCTTTATGTAACAATTTTACAGCTGTAATAACCCTACAAATGTTTGTTTGTGAGAAAGGTCCCAAAGACAGTTTTTTTTTTATGAGAAAGGTCCCAAAGACATGTGCCACAGGCCACATCTAAGCACCGCGACCGTAGAGCCATTCGACGTCTCACGTATGACGGTTTAAGTATCAAATGTTGTATTTTTAATATATATGCATTGCACAACATTTGAAGTGTTTTAAGATTGTTGATCAAAAATTATCCGATTCGAATTTTCTTCTTCTTTTATTTGATATTAAAATTTTTCTTCTTTATTTTTAAAAAGTCGTCTTTATTAAAAAAAAAAAATTATTCAATTTAGATTTTATTGCAGCCTAAAAGTTTAAGAGGATTTATTTATTACACTTTTTTTAAAAAAACAACATAAAAAATTGTATAAATTCGACCATATTTTTTCCTTTTTTTTTAATTAGAAATTAAAGTAACACGAAAATGTTAATCGTATTAAGAATTTTTTTCAAATAGTTTTTTTTTCAAAAAAGGTGAAAAATGTATGGTAATGATAATGCAGTTACGAGGAAATGCAGAGCATATTGATGGTAATGCAGTTCACACTGACGGTATTGCAGTGAAATAAAAAACTGCGTTAAATGCGATTATTTTCGATTTTTTTAAAATCATCTTTTTTAATAAAAAAAAAAATTTAAATTTATCAAAAAAAAATACAATTAAAAACTTATAAATTTGATAATTTTTACTCTATTTTTTATTTGTTTATGTGTTTGTATAGAACATATGTGTTTGTATAGAACGCCTTTATAGCCCCACAGTTTCCTATTGTACGAAGGTGTCTTATACGAAAAGACTCCACAAAAGAAGTTGTACTAAGGTCAGTCACCGCATCCTTGAACAGAAATAAACATTCTTCCAAGCCCGTCCAACTGTTCGACGTCTTCTTAAACCGATTAAGACCCCCCCCTCCACATTTTTTTTTTATTGGAAATTCAACTGACACGAAAATGTTAGTTCGTTTTTTTTCCCTAATTTTTTCGAAATATTTTTTTTTGTATTGGGTTGTCCGGGAAGTAATTTCGTTTTTTTTTTTATAAAAATAAAAGACTATTTTCTTATGGTGAATTAATATTTTATTAAATTTAATATTGTCCGGTCTGATACAATACCCTGTGCCATCTTTCTGGCAGTAGCATGATTTCACGGTTATCAAATTTTTATTCTTTGCTGGAAAAAAACTGATCCAAGTCATTTTTGACCTTCTCATTTGAATTAAACGTTTTACCGTCTAAAAAATTTTGTAGAGACCGGAGCAAATGATAATCGAAAGTTGCTTGGTCTGGATAATATGGTAGGTGTGGCAGTATATCTTATCCAAGCTCTAAAAGCTTTCTTGTATTTGGTTTTGCATTATCCTGTTGGAACATTGACCAATTCTGGCCTTTTTTCTTTAAGTGAATCCATTCAATTTGTCCAACTGATGACAGTACACTTCAGAATTGATCATTGTGTTGCTCAGTAAAAGCTCAAAATAAACTATTCCTTTGAAATCCCACCAAACAGATAACATAACCTTTTTTTGATGATTATTAGCTTTCGAAGTGCTTTGATCCGGTTCATCTTTTCTACTCCAAAATCTTTTGCGCTTAACATTGTTGTAGACAACCCATTTCTCGTCCTCAGAGATGATACACTTCAAAAATGAGAAGCAAATCACAAACATCAATGTGACGGCACAAATTTTTTTCCGCAAGAAGATGAGGAACTCATATGTCGAGCTTTGAGATTAAATCTAGCCGTCTCAAATGATCATGAACGGTTGAATTCGATAAATTTAATCTCACCGGAGACTTAAGAGACAATAGCCTAGAGATTTTCTTGAGGAATCTAACTTCCGCTAGTTGGAGAACTAAAAAATGTTATGTTAATCTGCTTGTTACAATATAATTGTAGTTGCAGATAAAAAATAAATAAATAAAAGTTCTGGGAAGGCTCATAATTTAAGAGTTAATTTCGGGAAAGTTGTTTTGAGGTCAAGTATTCTTGAGGCTTATAATTTAGAGTAAAAACTCTTGAGGCTCATAATTTAAGAGCGAATTTTGGGAAATTTTTTTTGAGGTCTAGTAATCTTGGAGCTTATAATTTAGAGCAAAAACTCTTGAGGCTCATAATTTAAGAGTGAATTTTGGGAAAGTTGTTTTGAGGTCAAGTATTCTTGAAGCTCATAATTTAGAGTAAAAACTCTTGGGGCTCATAATTTAAGAGCGAATTTCGAATACTCTTGTACGAAAGCACATCACACCTACTGAAACAAAATGACGGTAACTGGGCAAAAATAGACAAAAAAAGCCGAAGTATTTGCTAAACATTTAGAAAAATTATTCCTGATCACCAATTTGGCTTCTGATCTGAACACTCCATTATCCAGCAATGCCATAGATCATATTTCATCCTCTCTTGAGAGGAAAGAGTATTGCCCAGGTGTATTTTTTAGATATCTCCCAAGCTTTTGATCGTGTGTTGCATCCTGAACTCCTCTGGAAACTCAAGAGCTTTCTTCTTTCAACATCATTTTCAAGTTACAATTAATACAGAATCCTCGGAAATATATTTTATCTTAGCCGGAGTCCTACAACGCAGTATCCTTGGTCCAATTTTATATAATATTTATACTCATGATATCTGATTCAAAGTCTACCATTGCCAATTATGCGGATAATACGACTTTACTTAACCACGCACAATCTATACTTACTCATATCTACAATCTTCAAGCCTGGTAAACACAGAATAGGGAAATAACCAGAATAGTGCTCACATTATTTTCACTCGCCGCGAAAAATCCACCCATTCATTTCAATATCTAAAAAGGGGACTGTATCCCACAAACTATATTTACAGACCGTATTGATAATTTCTTAGACTACTGGACAACCATCCGAAATAAACAATGTAAGTTTTTCATATAAAACGCAATCAAAAAACCAATTTGGACTTACGACATCCAAACTGGTCAAAGATCGTTTGCAATATTATTTATATTATATTTTATTTTGCGTCTATTCTATTATCATAATCTGCTGTCTAGATAACTTTCTTCTTTTGCTCTTCGCGAAAATACTAATTAAAAACTAAGGAGATAGACCCTCATTAGAAACGTCACTGAATATTTATTCCCATTTCGTTGCTTCAAGATCTTTAAAAAAATTACTTTCCCCAATAAACCCAATAAAAGAAATTCTATTTAAAAATAACCAACTCGTATAGTGCAGTGTTATTATTTAATAATGGAAATGGACTGCAACAAGAAATTTTTTTTGCGAGATAATGCAGTGTGCTTAGTATCCAAAAAAAAAACATTAAAAATGCGAAATTTTTTGAAATTTACGGATTATCTGTTATTTACTTTAATGCAAATTCGGTTATAAAAACTGTTTCTTTTTTCTTCACAAATTAAAAATAAACAAAAAAGGAAAGAACGAAAAAATTCTGTGAATTTTTACAATTTTAATATTGTATAGGGTTTTCCAATAAGAGTGATATGATTTCTAAGTGACGTTTCGGCCATTTGTAATATGTCATGATCTATCTTTTTTTTCATTGTATTCAGTAATGTTTACAATTTCATCATGGAGAGATATAAGCAAGAACAACTTTTACAAATTATTCAATTTTATTATCAAAATAATCGTTCTCCAATTGCAACTTTTCGTGCGCTTTTGCCATTTTATGGTCGTAACAATCGTTCAACTGTGCTCGCTATTCGACGAATTGTAAAAAATTTCGAGCGTACATTTTCTTTACATAATGTTCAAGTGCCAATAAGACAAAGAACCGCTCAAAGTAATGAAAATATTGCTACCGTTCAGGCAAGTGTTGCTGAAGTGAAGACAGCAATTTCTCGATTCCAAGACGTTCTCAAGAATTGGGACTGTCTCAAACCACAACCTGGCGGATTTTGAGAAAGGATTTGGGATTGCATCCGTATAAAATTGTTATCACTCAAGAACTGAAGTCATTGGACCATCGTTAACGTCGTGAATTTCCTGATTTTGTCTTGGAACAACTTGAAAACGATAACGATTTTTTTAAAAGAAAATCATCTTCTCCGATGAGGCTCACTTTCATCTGCGTGGTGCGGTAGATAAACAAAACTGTTGATTCTGGTGCGAAGAAAATCCACAAATTATTCATGAACACCCATTGCATTCACCTAAATTGACAGTTTAGTGTGGTTTTTGGTCTGGTTGAATCATCGGTCCGTACTTCTTTCGAAATGAAGCTGGTAACACCGTTACTGTCAATGGCGAGCGGTATAGATCGATGATAACCAACTTGTTATGGCCGAAATTGGAAGAAGCTGATCTTGACAACATCTGGTTCCAATAAGACGGGGCTACGTGCCACACAGCACGTGCAACAACCGAATTATTGCGAGAAAAGTTTGGAGATTCGATTATTTCAAGAAATTGTGACATTGAATGGCCTCCAAGAAATTGTGATTTAACACCATTAGACTATTTCTTGTGGGGTTATTTGAAGTCATTGATTGGTCTTTAGCAATAAACCAGACTCTCTTCAAGTTTTAGAAGTCAATATTGAACGTGCTATTCATGACATACGACTTGATTTAGGGGAAAAAGTGCTCGAAAATTGGGTTCATCGAATTCGTTCCTCCAAAAGAAGTCGTGGATGCCATTTGAATGACATTTTATTCAGAACTTAATTGTATCGATTGTACTTAACATTCAATAAAAAACATTTGAATTTCTTTAACAATTAGTGTGTTTTTTTGTTGAAAAGAAATCATATCACTCTTATTCGAAAACCCTTTAATTTAAAAAAAGGGATTTCAGTAAAGTTGATTTTTTAAGAAAAACAAAGTTTTGCTAATTTGTTTTTTTGTGTTAAGAAATATTTTTTAAAAAATAAATTGTATGTAAATAATTTTTGTTTTTTCTACAATTTAAAAATAATATTATTGAACAATTAAAATTCAAACAAGTTACAAAATTATTTCTGATTAAAAAAAAGTTGTTTTTTTTTGGCTTTTGTATCCGCCCATAACGAATTCGATTGGAATTTAATACTAGTAGATTATCAGTTATTTAAGAAATATGTTTATTCCATTTGTTAATTATCAATTAATAAAAAATAGTTTTTAAAATTTTTTTTTGTTGCAATATTTAAATCAGAATTTGCTAATTGATCTGTTTGGACTATGATAACGAGTACATACAGGGTGGACCATTTAGAAGTTTTCTTTTAAAAAGTAAATAAAAAAAAACTAGTGTACGTTTTTTCAAATTTCCGGTTTTAATCATTTAAATGACTGCCACGGCTGGCGTTACAGTAGTACCCCATTCTCTGAATTTTTCAGTACATTTTCGATTGTCCGGGCCTGTATCTTCTCAATGGCAATTTTGATTTCGTGTTTCAAGGCCTCAATTGTCTCTGGATGGCTTGCGTAACATTTATCCTTAACGGCTCCCCACAGAAAATAATCCAACGGGCTCAAATCACAGCTCCGAGGCGGCCAATTGACATCAGAATTTCGGCTGATTATTCGGTTTTCTAAAGCAGTGCCCAAAAGTTGGATTGTTACGTTGGCTGTGTGGCAAGTGGCCCCGTCCTGTTGAAACCAAATGTCGTCCATGCCTTTCTTTTCAACTTTTGGAAACAAAAATTTGTTGAGCATGCCACGATAGCGCTCACCATTGACCGTAACGGCGGCTCCTTCGTCGTTTTCGAATAAAAACGGGCCAATGATGGCTCCAGTCCAAAATCCGCACCAAACCGTGACTCGTTGTGGATGCATCGGCTTTTCCATGGTGACGTATGGATTTTCTGAGCCCCAGATGCGACAATTTTGTTTGTTGACATACCCACCGAGGTGGAAATGGTCCTCATCCGAAAAGATGATTTTTCGGCAAAAATGCTCATCTTCGGCCAATTGATCTTGAGCCCATTGGGCAAAACGAAAACGCATCGGATGATCATGCGGCTTTAGCTGTTGGACTAATTAAACTTTGTAAGCTTTCATACCGAGTTCTTTGTGCAAAATTCTCAACAGAGAAGTGCGAGAAATGTTCAATTCCTGTGAACGGTGACGAGTTGATCTTGATGGATAATCGCTGACATTTTCAGCAACGGCGGCAATATTCTTGGTCGTGAACGAGTTGTCTTAAAGAGGTCGAAAAAAATTATAATTTTTCTATTATTTTATAATATGTTACAAATAAAAATAAAATAATTGGTAATTTTTAAATTTACTACATTTTTTTTATCATTGTTAAAGAAAAAAATCTAGTAAATTTCAAATTACCAATTATTTAATTTTTATTCGTGTTATAAAATAATAGAAAAATTATAATTTTTTTCGCCCCCCCAAATGAATAAATACAATTTAAGACAAAAACAAGAATTTTCTCTAGAAAAATGAAAGAGAAATTGCAACGAAAAACAAATCCTATTTCTAATATGTTATTCGAAATTATGTGTAGATTAAGTAAACGATTATGAAATTCGAAATAATAAAAATTTTCCATACCAAAAAAAAAATCAATAAACATTTTGGTGTGTAGTAAGTAACCTTGTCAATTTTGAAACAGAAAAGGAAACACACAAACGGATATAATATAGCAGTAAGAGTATAGAGAAAAATAATAAAGTAAAATTAATTTAAAGGAATCTAAAATTTTGTTCGTCAAGTATCCCCAAAAATACTTGGCATACATTTTGAGAAAAACCATCTACGACAAACACTAATTGTGACAATCCAATATAGTTGTTGGGCAATAATGTCAAGTTAGAATATATATTTGAAGAGTGAAGCTTTCAAGGAATACCGTACCAACATTGGACGATAGAAAGAATAGTCTTGATGGTGGTTTTGGGTGAGAAGGCAATTCTGGATGCCAAAGATGAAATTGTTACGCTATCGCGAATCATGCGAGCGCGCACCTACGCCCAAACCTATGCCCACACTAAAAAAAAACAACAACAACACATCCACTTGCCATTCACTAAAAGAGTCCACATTTATATTAGGCGGAGGACTCCCCCCCCCCCCCCCCCAAAAAAAAGGATCAGCAAGAATAGCGTTCAAAATCAGTAAACATGTTGCCAAAGTT
This sequence comes from Atherix ibis, assembly GCA_958298945.1. NCBI lineage: Eukaryota > Metazoa > Arthropoda > Insecta > Diptera > Athericidae > Atherix > Atherix ibis. The sequence goes on along the minus strand of OY282610.1, from coordinate 23,158,830 downwards.
GAAAATGAATCAGTTTTGCTTAAGAGGATAGTGGAGCCGAGGATAAACAAAGTGTGTGGTAGGAATAGTGTCCTTAGATGGAAAAAGGACGAATTGAATCGATACTAGCATATTATTATATAAAAGTGGGTCATCATGTGCGCTACATCTCGCACACAGTTTTAGAGTGATTGAACGGATGAGGAAGAGGTGGTTGGGGGGGGGGGGGGGGTAGGTCTTTTAAGAGAAGCAACGATGTTCGGATGGTTCGCAGAAGCAGAAGAAAGTCTGGAGCATATTTTGTTGGGATTGATTCTAGGATCGAACTCGTTCCGGAATTTAGGCGCTTACGTCACAGTAACCCAGTTTCTCTGACCTACAATTAATTTTGCTGAAACCAACATTTTAGGATAATTTTTATAAATTATGTCCATAAATACATAAATCGTATGTTCATGCTCTTTTCTTTCGTCCCTTTTCGTGTTCTTGAGAAGCCTTAGAAACAAAAAATCCCCCACACGCGTTAATAAAACTTTGCCAGAAAAAAATTGTATTTTTTTTTTTTATTACTACTGATTATTATTATTATTATTATTTCATCAAGTTATTCAGTGTAATTTCCATGAAGACTTATCGCACAGAACAACAACATTAATTCCATTGTCTCCATTATACATCCAATCCCCCCCCCCCCCCCCCCCCTCACCGCTAGCCCAGCAGCTGATTGCTTTTATTTTATAATACAGAAGTTATGACAAAAATAGAGTTCGTATGTTTTTTCTCTTTTATTTTTTGCAATTGTTGTTTCTTGTTGAAAACTGCTCCAAATTTTTACACAAATAAATCCAATAAATTTGGCAACGACTATGCAAGGACGAATTTGAAATTTTGAATGCTGGCTGGTTTAACATGACACAATGGTAATATTGTTTTTATTTTTTAATTTTTATTTTTTACTTTTACATTAATCTCTCTTTATTATGGGAATAAATGACATTATTCAAATAGCATCCACAATTTCGTTCCGGGAGGCTGCATTATAGTTGACTCTTGCGCATAAATCGGGCTGGATCTTACCGATGGGTTATATTAAGTTGTTTTCTACAGTTCGGTTTATTGGCATAAACCATTGATTTAACGTAAATGCATAGAAAAAGTCTGAGAGCATTAAATTGTTTTAAGACCATCGATTTAAGGTAGCCGAAAAAATCCTTATTTCTACAAAACATAAATCAGTTTTTACATGTTCCATTCGAAGGAGCATGATCACTGTAAATTTCAACTATTAAATGATACGGAAAATAATCAACGCCAAAATAAAAATTGTTCTTCACGCTGCAAACGAATGTCACCTGCTGCATTTGAAACTTTTTACACATACACCCTCCAAACACAAGAACAACTGTTGTTCCACGGAATAAGTCCTAATCAAGAAGGAAGGGCTTAGAACATATTTCCATACCAACTATTTAACAATATAAAAAAAAGAAACAATCAAAATAGTAACTCTCACTTGATCTTAAATTAATAATTTTTCTAAATTTTTACTATTTTTTATTTATTTATTTTTACATTATTTGTACATGAAAAATAATTTGGAGTACTGAAATACATTCATATCTGGCAATACCATTTTCGATCTTTTTTATTCAGAAGGTTTCTTTTTCTCTTTATTTCGACTAGCGTCTATCTTCTTTCTTCGTCTATTACTTGTAATGAGACGAGCGCTAACATCAATTGTTCGCTCGAGCAAAAAAAATGAGAGTGCAAAAAAGAGTAAACACAAAAGAGCGATTACTCTTTCGTTGTGCTTCTTCTTTTTCTCTGTTATTATTATTGAAATTATGTTATTTTATGCACCACACAGCATGTTGCCAAATCACCTGAAATTTTGCCAATTAACGTGGATATCAATTTGAATGTGTTTTTTTTTTAATTTTTCACTTGCATTCAAACATAAAATTTTGTATACACAATCATATTTTTTGAGGGTAAGGTCATTTTGAATAGTTAATTAATTTCGAATTATTTATTTTTATTCTTATTGGTAGTATTTTTGTTTTTACTATGAAATTAATAATATTTAAAAGTAGTATACATGAAATTTATTTATAGAAAAATAGAAAGAAATAACGACAAGAAAATTTACAAAAAAAAAAAACAACTAATAATTAGCATAAAATTAATTGTTAACTGTGCACAAGGTGATGATTATTAAATAGGAATTTATTTATATTGTATTATAATTTTCATCACCTTTTGGATGAAAATTTATAAATTATTTCTTTGTTTTATTTTTTTTATTATAATAAAAGTTTTTCACGTTTTTTTTTATTAAATTCACGTGTTCATTGCGGCAGAGAGTTCGGCAACCCAGAGAAATAAATTAAATTGATTCGACTGAACATAACTAGTGTGCGAAGAAGAATCAAAACAGCAGATCACTTTTGAAACCATTTAATTTAGTATCCATAATAAACTCCGGCAAGAAATTTCTCATTAGATCCTGTCCAGCCTTTAGCATTCGAAAAAAATGTTGGGTTGCATTAAACTGAAGGCTAAACAAAGAACATGTTAGCAGTATCGACGCTAGATTAACAGATATGAGACTATAGCTTAGGAGAGTAGATTTTGGTATTTCTGGAATACTTTCCTTCACCCGCTCTTCTTTAAACATCGTTTACCCTTTCGTACTATTGGTTATTATTTCTAATTACATCGTGGCTCTTTTATTTTCTCTCCAAATTTTCATGCATTTCTTACTTATCCTATCATTCCCATTCAGGACTAAACACCTATAGGTGTTTGCAAGTAAAAAAACCTGGTCTACCAATATGCCGCTGCAATAAGATTCTTTAGGGTAGTGTATACCAGTATGCGTCACCTCTCTAAAACCTCACGTTCGTTAGTATTAAATTTTGACTTTTTCAAAAACACCCCGATTCGCGTTGTTTGTTATTTAAGGACAAGCCACGTCGACTATTTTATTTAGTTTTGCTTAATCCTTTTTCAAATCTTTCGCCTTTTTATCATTGTGTTAGTTTGTTGCTTTTCTCTCATCCATTGCTCTTCCAACGCCACGGAAAGTAAAATTTCACAAAACATACATTTTTTTTTACATAACAAAAAATGCAGTCTAGGATTGCAGCCGGTTACAAAAATGGGGATGTTGGCAGCCAACAGATCCTATTTTAGTTAATTTAAATTATTTCGCTCGAAAATTCTAAACATTAAATCAGTTCTTATGTATTCTTCGGAGACTTGGATCCTAAGCCAAAGCCATTATAATCTCTTGATCGTCTTTAAGGCGATGATCCTCCAAAGAATCCTTGGACGTCTACATGAGAGGGATTTTTCTTCGCCTATATTCCCCAGCATGTTTAACAATCAAATTATGGAGCACAGTTAACACCGAATGGTTGTGGTTAAACTCAAGCTGATTGGCTGGAGTGATCTTATTTTATAATTTTACAGAATTATGAATGGAAATTCTCTACCCACAAAAGTCTGTTATGACGTTATTTTGGCTCCAGAAGGCAAGACAGGTCCTATTCTCGATGAAAACAAGCTGGGATTGTCGAACTGGAAGATCGCGGTGCCATGCAAAAACGTCTGAAGTTCTTTGATTAAGTAGACCTAGACCGTACTATCAATTGTCGCACCCATAGCTTGATCTTTACCAAAAAGTATGCAGAAAAGTTCATGGAGGGTCATTTTTCATGTTTTTATTTTTGACAGCTCACGCGTGACACGTGACATGTGTCAAAGTCAAAAATGCTCAGTTGACATTGCCATTTTATCATAAAAAGACTTACACCCTACTGAGCAAGCAATTCAACCCATTAGTGACAAAATTTCGCAACAATTTTAAGCTATTTGACATTAAACCACCAACCCGTGTGAGTAGAGTGCGTACAGAGGAAAATATTGCTGTCGTAGCGTCCAATGTGTGATCGACATGTTATTGTGTGATCGACATGTGGTTTCAACAAGACGGTGCTACATGCCACACAGCCCGATAAGCAATGGACATACGAGGTCTGTTCAAAAAGTATCGCGAATTTTGTTTTTTCAAAAATTATTCATTTATTCATGAATATCTGTTTTGTTCCCTTCAAAGTAATCTCCACCAGATATTATATAGTTGTGCCAACGTTTTTTCCAATCCCCGAAGCACTTTAAAAAATCATTTTTTGTGATCCTGTTCAGCTCCTCCTTCGATGCCGTCTTTATCTCCTCAATCGTAGCGTAGCGTCGTCCTTTCATGGGGCTCTTAAGTTTCGAGAACAAGAAAAAGTCACAGGTGGCCAGATCTGAGGAATACAGTGGCTGCGCCATTATTAGTGTGTTGTTTTTGGGCAAAAATGGCAAAAGACAATTGTTGTTCTTCCACAAATCCGGGCGTTTCTGGTGAATTGCTTCGCGTATAACTTGCAGGTAATATTCCTTATTGACCGTTCTACCCTGTGGAAAAAACGCATGATGCACCACGCCCCTGCAATCGAAGAAAACTGTAAGCAAAACCTTCACATTCAACCGAACTTGGCGCTTTTCTCGGTCTTGACTCGTGCGGCAGCTTCCATTGGGATGATTTAGCTTTGGTGTCCACGTCATAACGATAAACCCATGATTCGTCACCAGTTATGACCCTCTGGAGCAAATTTGGGTCATCGCGGACAGAGTCCAACAGCTCCTTAGCAATGATGCTGTTTTTGGTCAAAATTGAGCAAAAATCGAAGACGAGCCAAAACCCGTGCAAGCAAAGTAGCTGTCAAAAATTAACTGAAAATTCAAAATGGCCGAATTTGTCGGCATAAGTGAGAGACATGAGTACCAACATAACGGTACAAAAAAAATCGAATATCGTGACCCGCGGAAATTCAAAATTCGCGATACTTTTTGAACAAACCTCGTATTGAGAGATGCGTTCGGAGAGCAATTTATGTCATGTTTCGTAACGGTGAGTTGGCTGGCCGCGTAGATCATGCGATTTGACGCCTCTACTACTATTTTTTATGCGATAAACCAGCGTCACTTGCAGCCTTGGAAGGCAACATTACACGTGTCATTAGCGAGATACCAGCCGAGATGATCGAATAATGTGTGACTCAAAATTGGACCTCTCGCATCGCATGTATCACAAAACGTTGTGGACAACATTTATAAGAAATTATCTTTTAAAAGTAAATGGCAAGCATTGATTTATCGATTCAAATAAAAATTTTATTACTTTCACAATTTTTGTATGCTCTTTTGGAATTTTGACATCAGCGGTTTTTTTGTAGATTTTTTTTTTGTTATTTTCGGTGAGGCGACGATATTGATCCGACGAGGTGGAGTTATGCTTCGTGATATGTTCGCAACTCTTTCAAATAAACACCATTAAAGAGAAAAGTTGCTCAGAACTAAGAAAAGAGCGAACGGACGAGGGAGAGCCAAAACAATTACAACAGAGAAGATAGTTTATTCTGAAGCTTTCTCCTAACTCCTATTTTGTTATTCTTCCCTCTCTTTTCAATGATTTACATATTCGATGAGTATTTGCAATTCGTTTCTTTGTATACTTTTTTCTGTTCCCAATTTCAAGAGAAAAAAGACAACAAGTATGGGAGAGACATATCCGCAGAGGGGTATGTTGTGCGGCTAGTGCCTACAGCATATACTGTAGTGTATTAGCACATTGTAATCAAATAAATTTTAGTGAATTTAACTAAATAATAATATAAGTTTCTAATGCTTTAAATAAAATAATTGAAAATGATCAATACCACGGATGTGAGCTGGCATAGTCAAAATTCCTTACTGTAGCTCTATGAGCCTAACTACTCTTGAAACAAAAACAAAATGGTACCATCGGTTAATTTTGATGCCATGCCGCCAACTTTAAATTTACAAAAACTTATTTTTTTAATGTTAATTTTTAATTTAAACAAAACAGTAAGAACATTTTTTTTTGGAAATTGAAGTTTCAAATTCAAATGTGACTGAAAGTCACGTCTTGGTATGATTAGGGTTAACCATAGCTAATAAAGAAATGGAAAATAGTTAAAAATATATTTTTTTCATACATAACAATCTAGTCTATAAAATGACGAATTTCCATTTCAAATAATCCATTCCAAAAGTAATAATAATAATGATTTTTTTTGTTCGTTTTTTTCTTCAAAACCCACTATTAATGATAAGAAATATATGAAAAATATTTTTATATCAGTACCCGTCAATGTTTTAGTTGAATTTTTTGTCTGTTTGATATACTTTTTATTTGTTGTTTCGTTAATTATTATCTATTATTTTTGCCTTATAATAATATTATTATTTTATCGTATGAATTTTGATGTGGGCGTTTTGCGTTTTCCATTTTGATAAAAATAAAGAAAAGAAAATATACACTAAATATGGTAAAATGGAACAACGAAAAAAAGGCGGCTTTTAATAAAAACCAGAGACGATGACTGACTGATACGCGAACCAGGCAGACCAGGCACATGAAAATATAAAATGAACGATAAGAAATGAAATTATCTGAAACAGGAGGATGCAAATTTTGTTAATTTAGATTAATGTTTTTATAGCAAAAAAAAAAATAATAATAAAAAACTTTACTTTTTCTATTTCGTTTTTCTTTAAAACTAAAAAATAAGATCATAGCTAAAAATGTTTTACTTCTTCAACAAAAAAAAAAAATTACCTTCGTTAAAAATATATGGTATAAATCGCAAAGATTGGAATGATATCAAAAGCGTTTACTGAATCGCTAGATACAGGGGTTTTTTTTCTCAATAAGAATGATATGATTTTTTTTCTTCAAATAAAACAAAAAATAAATGTGAAAGATAAAAAATTTATTATTTTATTTTGAAGTTAGTTGCTCTTTAATAAATCCGACCTAATGCATCAATTATTATTGGCTTATTAACATGCACCAATGATCTCAAATAACCCCGTAAGAAGAAGTCAAAAGGTGGTAAATAACAACTTCTTGGAGGCCATTGCACATCTGCATTTCTTGAAATTATCGACTTGCCAAACTTTTCCCGCAATAAATCGATTGTGGCATGGGCTTTGTAGCACGTAGCGCCGTTTTGCTAAACTTTTCCCACAACAAATCGATTGTGGCATGGGCTGTGTGGTACGTAGCGCCGTTTTACTAAACTTTTCCCACAATAAATCGGGGCTGTGTGGCACGTAGCACCGTTTTGCTAAACTTTTCCCACAACAAATCGATTGTGGCATGGGCTGTGTGGCACGTAGCGAATCTACGTATTTGTTAAATCACGATCTTCAAATTCAGGTTATAAAAAGTTCATTATCAGTGATTTGCATCGCTCACCATTGACAGTTACGGCAACTCGTTCCTCATTTTGAAAAAAATGTCATTTTTATTTTTTATAAACCAAACCAAACGGTCACTTTTTTCCGTAATGTAAAGGTTTCTCGTGAATAGTTTGTGGATTGGCTTCAGCCTAGTAAGGACAATTTTTGTATATTCACCGATTCAGAGAGATAAAAATGCACCTCATCTGAGATGATGATTTTCTTGGAAAAATCGGCAGCATTTTCAAATTTAGCAAATTCACGCCTTTTGCGTTAGTCCAACGGCTTCAACTCTTGTCTCATAAGAATTTTGTTAGGACGTAAACCCAAAAAAAGGCATGTTGTTGTGGCAGACAGTGACGAGCATAACTTGGAAGAAGTGCGCGATCAAAGAACGATTATTTCAATAAAAAAATTTGATAATATCGATGCGTCGTTGAGGCGTGTATCTTTCCATGAATAAATTGCATATCTTACTGAATACAAATGACAGTGACAGAAGATTTTGACATTTAAAATATGGCCGCACGGTTACATCTATTATAATAACATTGGTGCCACCTTTCCACATTGGTGACATTTTGCAGAATAGTTTTTTTAGTTCAGTTAAATCCTTCAAATTTATTATTATTTCTTGGAATACGAGTATGTTATCGGTCCAATCCACCCTGATTCGAAAATATTTTTTGCAACGCTATCTTCATCGGATGAAGAAGGAAGATGCCTTTGACATTGTCTAATCCAAAAGGGAGATGAATCAGGGTAATTTCTGCAACCGGTTGGCTCATCGTATATGGGGTCTTCAAAGTTTTCTATAGTAGAGAGAAAAACAGTTGAAGAAACACGAAAATGAGCGGAACAAAAATGTCCTACTGAATGAAGAAATGAAAGTACAGAAATACAAACTAAAAATATATTAATATTTAAAGGAATTTTTTTTAAAAGCTACAGTAATCTTTAAAAAAATGGTGCTATTTAAAAATTGTTGCAAATATGAGATGAGTTATTATTTTATGAAATTAATGAAAAATTTGTTTGTTTTCTTTTTAGCTCACAAATGTCGGCATCAACCCGAATTCCATATCGTTCAATACGCTAACGATGGAATCAGATAAATTTATTTGCGTCCGGGAGAAGGTGGCCGATACAGCCCAAGTGGTTATTATTGATATGAATGACCATACCAATCCCATCCGAAGACCGATCAGTGCAGATTCTGCTATCATGAATCCAGCCAGTAAAGTCATTGCGTTAAAAGGTAAAAAAAAATTGATCAAATCAATTTTCTACAATTTAAATATGAAAATGACCATAATGTTTGTATGTCCCTAGAACTATGAATAGACAATGACCAAATCCTATTTTTGATTCCAGATTCTGTTTGTAAGTAAATTAGCTGCCGATAACGGCTTCAACACTCTTGTGGTAGTGTTACACTCACTATTCAATGGGAGAAAATTTCTCATCTTATACACGGTCATGTGAAATATTTAAGTATTTATATCTGGTCTCATATAGCCTCTCGAATTGAAAATTGCAATAGTATCTGCAAATGGATATTTTAAGACGACTTTTCAATAGAATATTGGACTATGTCCATAGTCCGTATCTATAGTGGGATTGGGGTGGGGTATTAGGAAGATGGGACAGATTTAAAAAAAGAAAGTTTCCTTCTTTACAAACTGTTCTGCGAAAGATTGTCCAAAAAGTTTAGCTCATAAAGTCAACTAATAAAAATTCACTGGCCAAAAAACCGTGTGGTGCCGCTTTTAAGAAAAGGCTAAAATTAATTGTCTAAAAATACATATCCTTTTTCAATTGGCTATAAATTAATGAAAATCAATTAATGACCAAATTATAATTACAGCACAAAAGACTCTTCAGATATTTAATATTGAGATGAAGTCTAAAATGAAAGCGACTACAATGACTGAAGATGTCATCTTTTGGAAATGGATATCATTGAATACATTAGCTTTGGTCACCGAAACGTCTGTCTTCCATTGGTCAATGGAAGGTGATTCATTGCCAGTAAAAATGTTCGACATTCATTCTTCGTTGAGCGGATGTCAAATTATTAATTATCGATGTGAACCAAAACAGCAATGGCTTCTATTGGTTGGTATATCGGCACATCAGAATCGTGTTGCCGGTGCAATGCAATTGTATTCAGTCGAAAGGAGAGTTTCGCAAGCAATTGAGGGTTGGTAGTATTTATTAATCATGATTAACTAAGAAGTTGTCTCAATAGAATCTTTATTGATATTGTTTCATAATTTGTTCAGGTCATGTTGCTGCATTCGCTTCTTTCAAAATGGAAGGGAACAAGGAGCCATCGACACTATTCTGTTTTGCTGTGCGTAGTACTCAGGGTGGTAAATTGCATATTATCGAAATTGGTGCACCGCCAACTGGAAATCAACCGTTTAAAAAGAAGGCTGTTGATGTATTTTTTCCACCGGAGGCACAAAGTGATTTTCCTGTCGCAATGCAAGTTTCAGCCAAGTACGATGTCATCTATTTGATCACCAAGTACGGCTATATTCATCTATACGACATCGAATCAGGAACGTGCATCTTTATGAATCGCATCTCCAGTGAAACAATATTTGTAACAGCTCCACATGAAGCTAGTGGCGGTATCATCGGTGTGAATCGCAAGGGTCAAGTTCTGTTCGTAACAGTAGAAGAGGATCAGATAATTCCGTATATTACGAATACACTACAGAATCCCGATTTGGCATTGCGTATGGCTGTTCGCAATAACCTCTCTGGGGCTGAGGATTTGTTCGTAAGAAAGTTCAATCATTTGTTCCAAAACCAACAGTATGGCGAAGCTGCTAAAGTTGCTGCTTTAGCCCCGAAAGGTATTCTCCGTACACCGCAGACCATTCAACGATTCCAACAAGTGCAGTCGTCGGCTGCCTCCCCACCACTGTTACAATATTTCGGAATCTTACTCGATCAAGGCAAATTGAACAAATACGAATCACTGGAGCTTTGTCGTCCGGTCTTGTCGCAGGGCAAAAAACAACTTTGCGAGAAATGGTTAAAGGAGGAGAAACTTGAGTGCAGCGAAGAATTGGGAGATTTGGTTAAGTCCGCCGATCTAACATTGGCACTCTCGATTTACTTGCGCGCCAACGTACCCAACAAGGTGATTCAGTGTTTCGCTGAAACAGGCCAATTCCAGAAGATTGTGTTATATGCTAAAAAAGTAAGAACCAGAAAATTTTTATAATATTTTTGATTATTTTTTTTTCACAATTAATATATGAAAAAATAATATTTTTGTGCGAAAGCAAAATTCAGATAAAAGTTGCAATTAATTTCAGGTTAACTATACACCAGATTATGTTTTCCTGTTGCGTTCAGTTATGCGTACAAATCCGGAACAAGGTGCAGCCTTTGCAACAATGCTCGTTGCCGACGAAGAGCCACTAGCCGACATTAATCAAATTGTCGATATATTCATGGAACAGAACATGGTGCAACAGTGCACAGCCTTCTTGCTGGATGCTCTGAAGCATAATCGTCCCAATGAGGGTGCATTGCAGACTAGACTGCTAGAGATGAATCTGCTGTCAGTCCCACAAGTTGCCGATGCAATCCTTGGCAATGCTATGTTTACTCATTATGATCGCGCTCATATTGCCCAATTGTGCGAGAAGGCTGGCCTTCTTCAGCGTGCCCTTGAACATTATACAGACCTGTACGATATTAAGCGAGCTGTTGTCCATACGCAATTATTGAATGCGGATTGGTTGGTCGGCTTCTTTGGAACATTGTCGGTAGAGGACTCGTTGGAGTGTTTAAAAGCCATGTTAACAGCAAACATTCGCCAAAATCTGCAAATATGCGTACAAATCGCTACCAAGTATCATGAACAATTAACAACGAAAGCGCTTATCGATTTGTTTGAAGGTTTCAAGAGTTATGAGGGTTTGTTCTACTTCCTTGGTTCTATTGTCAACTTTAGTCAAGATCCCGAAGTTCACTTTAAATATATTCAGGCTGCTTGCAAAACCAATCAAATTAAAGAAGTGGAGCGCATTTGTCGCGAATCGAATTGCTATAACGCGGAACGTGTAAAGAATTTCCTTAAGGAGGCAAAATTGACCGATCAGCTGCCTTTGATTATTGTGTGCGACCGTTTCGATTTTGTACACGACCTTGTCTTGTATTTGTATCGAAATAATTTACAAAAATACATCGAAATTTATGTTCAGAAAGTGAATCCTTCGCGTTTACCGGTTGTAGTCGGAGGTCTTCTGGACGTCGATTGTTCTGAAGATATTATTAAAAATTTGATCCTCGTCGTCAAGGGACAATTCTCCACTGATGAATTAGTAGAGGAAGTTGAGAAACGTAATCGTTTGAAGTTATTGCTGCCCTGGTTGGAATCACGCGTCCATGAGGGCTGTGTCGAACCGGCAACTCACAACGCACTAGCCAAGATCTACATTGATTCTAATAATAATCCAGAACGATTCCTTAAAGAAAATCAGTACTATGATAGCCGTGTCGTTGGCCGCTATTGTGAAAAACGCGACCCACATCTAGCTTGTGTAGCATATGAACGTGGACAATGTGATCGCGAATTAATAGCTGTATGCAATGAGAACTCACTGTTCAAGAGCGAAGCCAGGTATTTGGTGCGTCGTCGCGATGCAGATCTATGGGCTGAGGTCTTATCTGAAGCAAATCCCTATAAGCGACAATTGATCGATCAGGTCGTCCAAACAGCTCTTTCCGAGACTCAAGATCCCGACGATATTTCTGTTACAGTAAAGGCGTTCATGACTGCCGATTTGCCAAACGAACTGATCGAACTGCTTGAGAAAATTGTTCTCGATTCGAGTGTCTTCTCTGACCACCGTAATCTACAGAATTTGTTAATTTTGACCGCTATCAAAGCCGACCGAACACGTGTTATGGATTATATTAACCGTTTGGACAACTACGATGCACCAGATATTGCTAAGATAGCTATTTCGAACCAATTGTACGAAGAAGCCTTCGCCATTTATAAGAAGTTCGATGTAAACACTTCGGCTATTCAAGTCCTTATCGAACAGGTGAACAACTTGGAGCGTGCCAATGAATTTGCAGAACGGTGTAATGAACCGGCTGTATGGTCTCAACTGGCTAAGGCGCAACTAATGCAAGGTTTGGTCAAAGAAGCTATTGACAGTTACATCAAAGCAGATGATCCAAGCGCCTACATGGATGTTGTGGAAACGGCATCAAAATGCGAATCGTGGGATGATTTGGTGCGCTATTTACAAATGGCCCGCAAAAAGGCACGTGAAAGTTACATCGAAAGCGAATTAATTTACGCCTACGCAAGGACTGGTCGTCTAGCTGATTTGGAAGAATTCATTTCAGGTCCAAATCATGCGGACATACAGAAAATCGGTGACCGGTGCTTCTCAGATGGAATGTACGATGCTGCCAAACTATTGTACAACAATGTTAGCAATTTTGCACGTCTTGCAATTACTCTAGTGCATCTGAAAGAGTTCCAGGGTGCTGTCGACAGTGCCCGAAAGGCAAATTCCACTCGTACATGGAAAGAGGTTTGTTTTGCATGTGTTGATGCTGAAGAGTTCCGCTTAGCACAGATGTGCGGTCTCCACATAGTAGTCCATGCCGATGAGTTGGAAGATCTCATCAATTATTATCAGGATCGTGGATACTTCGAAGAACTAATTGCTTTATTGGAGGCAGCATTAGGTCTAGAACGAGCACATATGGGCATGTTCACCGAATTGGCTATACTGTATTCGAAATATAAACCGTCGAAAATGCGAGAACATCTCGAATTGTTTTGGTCACGCGTCAACATTCCAAAAGTATTGCGTGCAGCTGAACAGGCCCATCTTTGGTCTGAGTTAGTGTTCCTATACGATAAATATGAGGAATACGATAATGCAGTGCTAGCTATGATGGCACATCCAACTGAAGCATGGCGAGAGGGACACTTTAAGGATATCATAACAAAAGTCGCTAATATTGAACTGTATTACAAGGCGATACAATTCTATTTAGACTACAAACCATTGCTGCTTAATGATATGCTATTAGTTCTGGCTCCAAGAATGGATCACACACGTGCCGTTAGCTTCTTCACGAAAACCGATCATTTACAATTGGTTAAACCATATTTGCGATCTGTACAAAATTTGAATAATAAAGCAATTAACGAAGCACTTAATGGTCTACTGATTGATGAAGAAGACTATCAAGGATTACGAAATTCAATCGACGGCTTTGATAATTTCGATAACATTGCGCTAGCGCAGAAATTAGAAAAGCACGAACTGACAGAATTCAGACGTATTGCTGCATATTTGTATAAAGGTAAATTTAACAATTTCCTATTTAATAACTGATAAATTTATAATAATAAATAATCAGCAAATGTTTCTATTGAAACTTTCTGCATAGAAAAGAAACTATTTTGGCATGTCCTATCCTCACTGCTTATTTTTCTTTCTTTTTGTCCTGTCATAATCGAACCATTATTTTATGTTCTTTTATAATAGCAATAATTTTTAATGAACGATTATAGTTGGAATTTCAAAATTGAATAATATGATTTTAGGTAATAACCGCTGGAAGCAAAGTGTTGAACTGTGTAAAAAGGACAGATTATTTAAGGATGCGATGGAATATGCAGCAGAGTCAGGAAAGCAAGAAATTGCTGAAGAGCTGCTTAGTTGGTTCTTAGAACGTGGAGCATTCGATTGTTTTGCTGCATGCCTTTTCCAAGTAAATATTTTTATATAAAAAGATATTTTTTAATTTGCATTTATTGCTGTAAAAAAAAGACCATTCTTCAAAAGTATTTTCATTCAAAGTTTTTGAAACAGACTCAAATTTTTAAATAAAATTTTATTACACCTGATTGTAATATAAATTCTAATATCTTTTATAGTGTTACGACCTTCTCCGGCCCGATGTTATTCTTGAACTTGCATGGAGACATAACATTATGGATTTTGCAATGCCGTACCTAATTCAGGTAATAAACACTAAATAATCAAAAAGATAAATAATTATACAGGCAAATCAAATTGAGTAAATAAATAAATTTTCTTGTTATGTTTTTAGGTCATTCGAGAATATACTGGAAAAGTAGACAAATTGGAAGCAAATGAAGCGCAACGTGAAAAAGAGGGCGATACTGTTGAGCATAAAAATATAATTTCAATGGAACCACAATTAATGATAACAGCTGGTCCAGCTATGGGCATTCCACCACAATATGCTCAAACATACGCCCCTGGGTATTCAGCAAATATGCCATATCAAGGATATGGAATGTAGGTGGATTAATAAACGAAATCATAATCAACGTCAATCATTAATAAAAACAATCATAACCACAGATAATAATGAATAAATAATAAAAATATAACATGAAAACTTAAAGAAAAAATAACATAGAGACGAAGAAAAACAATAAATTATAAGAAAAATTCGTATATAACAACATCAACACAACAAATGAAAATAAGTTTATTACTTCGGCTACTACTATCAATACCTACTACTATTATAACTACTATTATTATTACAGCTACTATTATTGTAATTAAAATTTAGAACTGTTACTCCACCAAAATTTAATTATTATCATGATCATTATTGTCATGAATTTAAAAGGAAATTACACAAAAAAGAAAAACTATTTTAATAGTAATATTAATAATAAGGATAAAAAATTACTGATAATAATAATAATAATAATGAACGTGGATAATATGGAGAATATAGCGACATCGATAAAAAAAACCAACATTAACGAGCAACAATAAACCAATATGAAACAAACAAAAAAATAGCATCAAATTCTATTGTTTTCGTAGAAAATCAGGAATGAACAAATATACAAAATGTAAGCATACCTATTTGATTATCTTCCCTTATAACATATATGCATATACATACAAAATTAAAATTTAAAATAATAAACTTGCTGCAAATTGATGATCATAAATTATATAAAATCATCTATGAATAAAAGAAAAAACTTTACTGTTGTGTATAATTATGCTAGTTATAAGTCAAAAATCAAATTAAAGTTAAAACTGAACATTAATATAAATTATATAAATATGAAAATATATATAAATACATGCATCTAAAATATATAATGTGAACAAAAATGATAAGAAATTAAATTGAAGAAAGAAAAAAATAATTAAGAAAAGTTAATGTGTGAGAAAAAGTTTATTAAAATTAATAAATAGAAGTTATTTTTTGAGAAAAACAGAAGAAAAATATAAAAAAGCTAAAAAATATATTAGAGTTATCTTATTTAAAAAAAAAATTAAAAAAAACTAACAACACAATAACAATTAATAGATAAAAAATATTACAAATAAAATATTATTTTTTAAAAGCTAAAACAAAAAACATGGGAATTTCATTTCTTCTCTTACATTTATCCATCTAAATATAAATGAATAGAATTGTAGTCATTTGTACAATCTATGAAGTAAATTATTGTTTGCCTTTGTTTTATTTTTTTTCTATTGTTTCTTAACATATTGGAACAATATAACGTATATAGTTCAATTTGCAATAATTTTTAAAAAAAAAATCCTAATCATATTGAATAACTGTAGAAAAATCTTTAAAGATTACATAATTATTTTGATCATGAAATTATGCATATACATACATATATTATTCCATTTTAAGTTTGAAGAAAAAAAATGTATAGAAAGTAATTAAAATATAAATAAAGTCTGTTTTTAATTTTTGTCTGGCTTGTAAAGTCATCAAATATTGTAAAAGAAAATATTCCGTTAATAAGTAAAAATTAATAAATGTGCACATCCGTTCATTTTTCTTCATAATAAAATATAAACGATAATGTGAATAAAAAACGCATTTCTTTTAATATAAATTAATTTTATGATATTTTATTTCGTTTATCTTTTTATACTATAGTTAATTAGTATTTAAATTTAATTTTTCTTCGATTTGATCTTTCTGGCTGAATAAATGAAATTTGTCAATAGAATAATAATAATTGATATAATTTTTATATTTCTAATTTAGTGCATTTTTTAATGAAAGGGATGAAGAACATCATTACAAATTTTGTCATTTGCTAAATTAAAAGTGTCATTTGAATTGTCTACTTCTGAACTTATTGTAATTATAATCATTATTAGTGAGTACTTCAATTATTCGCGATTCCAATAATTATAGTCTTCAATTTTTTTGATTTCAATTTCTTTTTTAAATAACTTATATTTCGATTATGTAAATTCATCGACCTTCCTTTATATCTTCATCAGAAACAATTTATTTCCCAAATTAAAAATTTTCATTTATTTTATAATAAATAATTTTATAAATAATACTTTAATATGTAATATGGCTTATTTTTATTTTTTTAGTTTTTGAATATAAATTATTTTTATTTTAAATTTTTATTCCTTTTCATTTTATTCTTTTATTTCAGTTAAAACCATTCTCCAAAGAAATAAAAAATTGGAACTAAATCATCGATTAATAATATTTTCAATAAATGGTATAGATATATACTTTATCAAAAAGAATGTTAATACAACGACAGCAACAACAACAAGGGGACAATAATAACAATCTTGAGGACAAATACAAAATATGGAAAATAGCAAATTCCGGATAAAATATTCAACCACTCCGCAAAATCAATATCGTTTGTTATCATTTCAAGTGAAATGTATATTCTAACGGCCGCGACTTTAAAGGCCATTTAGCGACAAAGGATATCGGCATAAGGAAATGAAAAAAGAAATGGAAAGAAAAGTGGTTTATAGGAATTTGCACTGATAGAACCATGCCTCACTAGGATTCGAATTCACGACCGTTTGGATTGTACTGGGACTAACGACTGTTATTATTATATTATTATGGAAACATTAAAAAGAAATTTTTTTTTTAAATTTTACTATTACAATAATCAGGCGAACACTATGTTTTGACATAAAAAATAATGCGTGTAAATTAAATGAATTTTTAAGAAATTAAATTTAGAACAAGCAAATTGTATAATATATGAAATTATGTAAGTTTTTTTCCCTCCTGTTTAGATAATGAAACCAAAATTCTATATATAGTTGAATAAATTCTGAAAGAGAATAATGATAGTGTGATAATAAAATATTAAATGCTAAATTTTGTTGCCATTGATTATTTCATACAATTAAAATTTAATTTATTGTTCATGCTTAGTATATATATTTTTTAATGAGCAAAACATAAAAACTCCATTCACAATAGGTAAAAGGAGAACACAGTTATATTGTTTAATAATATATATATATATTCATATTCATATTATTATTATTATTATTATTGCTATTACTATTATTATTATTATTATTATTATTATTATTATTATTATTATTAATAATAATAATGAAAAAAATATATGCAAATCTATAAATATAATTATTTCTTATAATATTCATAATAAAAATAATATCTATTATTATAATAGTACTATTACAGCTATAATATTATAGATATAGTTAAATTTATTTCAATTATAATAATCGTCATAAATATGATTGATTCTTTTTTTTGCAATTATTATATTATTTTTTAATTGCTGCTATAAAAAATTTCGTTTCTTTTTTGTTTATTATTTATATATAAATAAAATTTATAAATTAATGTACTAGTATTTCGATCTCTAATAAATATCATTTGTTAGGGTAAATATAACAATAAAAATAAGAGAGAAATATATGTTATAAAAATAAAATTAAATAATTAAAATAAAAATTAAAAAATAAAGCAAAATAAAAATACACATTATAAAATTTTGTTTCTATATTTATATTTTTATTTGTTTTTATTATATACATTATTTATTATTTTTTACTAGAAGTCCATGGTGGATGTGGGATAGCTGTTAAATAGAATAAATTGACTTTATTCAATTTTCGATCTTATTTGATATTGTTTTCAATATCAGATTTTTTGTTATTATTTGTTTTTATTTCCATGTTTGATCAGAAATGAGAACATTTGTTTCGTTGTTTTTCTATAGATACTATAAAATTTAAGAAAAGAGTAAATAAAACCAGGTTAATTGTTTCGTTGATATTTTTTATATTAACTCATCTGTAAAGGATGAAAGCCCTCTCCTGTCAATCTGGATTTCCCTCTTTTTGCAATTATTCAGTTTACGTAGTTGTAATAATTTTGAGATTTTATTTCACCATTAATGAAAGTAAGAGTACTATTATGAAATGGCGAAAACTTTCAAGACAGTTATTATCTTGAAATTCTTACCAAATCTATTAAAAACTGCTTAGAACGGTACTGAATTCATTTATATAGGTATGCATCCTATAAATTCTGACTTTTAAGTAAAAATAAAATACATTTTCAAATGGCTCTTATTAAAAACCAGATTAGTGTTTGCAAAAAAAAGTGAAAATTCTACTAATTTTATCACATTCCAAAATTTTTGTTCATATATCTTAATAAAAATTAGACAAATTTTTGAAATAGTTTTCTTTAAATCTTTTCTAGAGAAATCTTCCATTTCGAACTTTTCTTTCTCACATTTGATTTCTTATAATTTCAGTTATTTATATACTTTTTGTAATTTATCCAAACAAATTGAAAAGGAATAAATAAGAAATAGATTGATTTTCTTAAAATTACAGTTTCCAAAAATTATCATTTGTATAGTAAAAATACAAAAACTCTTGAAGAGAAATAATAGAAAAAAATATGTGTAAATTTACGAAATGAAAAAATTGTACAAACCGCATCAATATTGATGGGAGGGTGAAAATGTCTTTTGGAATGGAGAAAAATGAAGTTTAATACATAAACTAAGTAACACAATTAATTATAAATAATAACGAACACAAGACTGTATGATAGAATGAAAAAATCGGTTAAAACAATTGTAATTGATAATAAATAAATTTATTTATATTATGATAGAAAATATAAAAAGAAAACATTTGAAATAAATGAATTAATTAAAGGGAAAGAAATCAATTCTTAACAAAACACAAAAGAGAATAAACTATTTATAAAATAAAAAAATAAATCTATTTAATATAATATATTTAAAAGCTTAACAAATAAAACAAATTTAACAACAAAGATGAAATTAAAATATATTTAATACTAAATTACAAAAAAAAAATGTAATTAATAGATAAAAAAAAATTAATAAAAATATATAAATCGGGATGAATTTTCGATTTATTAAATACACTTACATAAATATAAATTAATATTAGAATTCTAATTAATATAATTACACAGAGAAGCAATTGAAAAAAAGAATATATTAAATAAATGCAAGAATAAATATTAGCATTTTACTATACAATAATTAAAGCGTTGAGATTATGAGTTAAATATACGAGTATATTAATTTTGATTTCGTTGGCAAAAAAAACAACAGAAAAACGCAATAGAAAAAATTATATTATTGAACGTGAAAAACAACACCAATTAAATATGTTAATTTCAGTTGAATGTAAAAAGCGAACGTTATGCGAAATATTTATTTCCAATGTGAAAATAAAATAATCATAAAAAAAAATTATTCATATGCACTTGTCTTTTTTTCTAGATAATTTATGTTGAAATTTTCTCCTCAAAATTAGTTCCTTTTACATAACCCTTTAGTAGATACGAAGAAGTTTTTTGTTGTTTACAAATATTGTCACTTAGTAGCAATATCTTTTTCAAAAAATTTGAAGTACATAACTGAAAGTGGTATAAAATTCAATGAAGAAACGATCTTTTCAAATTTAATAAAAATCGAGTGAAACAATTATTAAAATAATAAATATCATATTGAAAAAGAAAACAAGAAAAATATTAAATTTGTAGTTTGTTTTTATTTCATATTAAATTTCTTTTCAATTTTTAAGTAGTAAGAACATAAATTTAGAACAAGTAATAATAATAGTAAATACTATATAATTTATATTGTATAATACTGCAAAACAAATTGACATGTACATAAAAGATAACATTTGGTATATTTTTCAGACATTTGTGGAAATTGTATTACCATTATTGTAATTTTTGCCTTATTATAATTTCCTTTTTATTTTATTATTTTTGTTTGTTTGTTGTAATATATTTTTATTTTTAATGCAATGAGATGTACGTTATTCATTTATTTGAATATTTTCCAAATTTGAAATAAAGATTGTTGACCAATTGTTATTAATGCCATATATTTCCCCTTAAATGAAATATGGCGCCACTGCAGTTGATGGTTTAACACGTTTTGAATCTGGTACAGCATTAAATATGGTAATTTTTATATCATTCTTCGACTTGAATGATAATATTGATGCTAAATTACCACATCGATAACAATAATTTGGTGCTGACCATACGGTTACTAAATTATCATTGAACATATACCTAATACCTTCGTCAACTAATTGATGGGACCGGCATATCAAAACTAATTTATTTCTTTCTATGAAATCTTGAACAATCAAACTACCAAACAACCATCCAGCTCCACGTGGATTTACGGTCCTGTTGTTTTGAAAATGAGAATATATTTTTAAAAAAAATTGAATTAATAAAAAAAAAAAAAAACCCCCCGCAAAAAGGTAGGAAAAACATTTTTTATAATTTTGTTAATTACCAGTAAGGTGTTTCATCTTCTGGATCAGACCATAATAAATCACAGAAAGCACTCCTGTGCGGAATCTCACCATATCTATCGATTGTTCGAATTTGGTCTAATGTCTTTATTTGAGGGCTTAATCCGCCATGAACACAAAATACTTCTTCATCAATCAGCTATCGTCAAATAATTCAAAATAGAAAATAAAATAAAGAAAAATTAATATCTAAAAATATTGAATAGCAAAAATTCTTACAGCAGCTATTGGCAATAAATCAAACACTTTGCAGCACAATTTCCATCCATTTGAATTACCGTATTTTCTGAAGCATTCATCATAGAATCCATATACTTTCGTTATTTGTCGGGATTCATGATTGCCACGTAAAAGATTTAGATTTCCAGGATATCTTATCTAGAATAGATTTAATTTTTTTTATATTTACATTTTCTTTTAATTGTATTTATTTATCTATTAAATATGTAAATATATAGAATTAAAAACAAAATATAATACTTTCAATGCGAGAAGAAGGGTGAATGTTTCCAAACTGTAGTAACCTCGATCGACAAAATCACCCATAAATATGTAGCTGGTATCAGGAATTTGTCCGCCACATCGAAACAGCTCCTCCAAATCGTAAAACTGTTTATTAAATACAATATAATTAAAAAATCGAATCAATTTTATTTATAACGCTCCGAATATCAAGTGATTTATAAATGATTCCTTAAATTTACAAATTAATTAGTACGTAGTTAGACGAGAAGATATGATTTGCTCGGAAATTAGTTAAATAAAATACAATATAATAAATTAATTTGATTAGTACTTTTTTTGTGTGTGTAAATTGTACATATTTACTTTTAAATATAAAAAATATGTAACAATTTGTTAGCACAATAAAACGTAGCTATTTTTTGTTTACCAGGAATTTAACCTTAAAATTTGTTCTATGGATTATAGAAAAGTATTAAAATATAAAAAAAAAGATCTTTCTACTATTTTATACTACGCAAATCCGATTTTAGACATATTTTACAATGAATAAAATTACGTTTAGAGTTAATAAATAACAAAAACTTAAGAATTTATGCAAATTTTAAGTTGAATTTTCACCTGGAACGAAACCGTTACGTTTTCAAAAATACTCCACATAAAATACAAGTTTCAGAATGATAGCGTATCTTAAATATATGATCAGAAGTATATAATTATTATAGGTAATTGCTCGATAAGAATAGGATAATTGTTTTATTTTAGATTTAAACAAATCAACAAGTAATTACAATATTTACCTGGCCATGAATATCACCACAAACGGTGACAGGTGTTCTAACCGGTATAATATTCGGTTCCTCATACAATATTTCACAGACGATCTCGCACAATGCTTTTAAATCCTGTTCAGGTAAATATTTACATTGGCGTACCGTTTCAATCCACTGATCGATATTGATCATTTTATATTTGAAATTAAATTTCTTGTTTAATTAAAAATCTATTTAGACAATTATAAGTATTAATAAATAAACTTATAAAAAATATAAAGATAGCAAATATGTAGAACAAATATTTAAAAATTGAATTAATGAGAAATAAATATTAGCCGGTAAAGCGCGCACACATACGTTGTTGCTCCGTGAACTTATGTAATGAGCTATAGTTAATGAATTGTCAAAAACATCCCCATGTGCAATGATATATGTATTTAGTTATATGGCAGTATTTTTTGTTGACAGTTGAGATTTAAATTGAAATAACTTAATTGAATAAATACATAATTTTAAGTATTTAAAGTAAACGCGATTTACTTAAATTAATAATACCATTTAATATCAAAAGGTAAGCACACACACAGATTGTCTTAATGTTTAAATTATTTTTTCCACACAGATTGTCTTAATGTTTAAATTATTTGACTAAAAATCAATATGCGCATTGTTCGTATTATCGCTACCAGGTAATAAATAAGGTGACATAAAATTACGTATACATAGTAGGAAAATATAACGAAAGGGTTCTTTTAGCATATAACAAACTGATATTAGGTTTATCAAATTCTCATTTTGAATTTTACCAGCAAAAAAAAACATTTTCGTATTTTATGTTTACAAAATTTTTTAAAAATATTTTTAACATTATTAAAAATTGCAATGAAATTTAATGTAATTTGGTTCAATTACGAAAATTACAAATAGCTATGTTCTTGTACAAAAACACAAAAGAAACTTGCTTTCTTTTTTTAATAAAAACCAAACAAATTTCTGTGTTTTGCACAACAAAATAGGGAAATTTTTTAATTTGAAATTATTTTAACTTAAAAATAACTTATAGAACAAAGAGTTGGAAATAAAGAATCCATATTAATTTTCTAAAAATCTCTAATATGAATTTATATATTATAAAGAAATTTTTTGATTACAATTCAAAATTGTTCTGAAAAATTATTATAATATAACTCAAATATTTATTTCTAATATTAAATTAAAAAATTCTATATAATTATTATATATATTCGATTATTAAATGTAATATATAGTTTATATATTGAAATAAAAATAAATCCAAATCAAAATTTCAAGCAATCATAAAGTAAGAATCCTTCTAAGGTGATGTCTATACTTTGAACATTATTTATAAGTGGCAGTACTATGTTTAGGTGAAATCGAGTTTTATGCCAACAATTGCAGAACGTATTGAATTTAAAGACAAGTCTTCACTGTCAATGTGCTCTTTTGTAAAAAAGGTAAACAAAGTTTCCCAAACAATACTGGACATTGTGTTTCATACCAACACTTGTGTAATCTGTCAAGATGCATTTAGGTGGGGGCGAATGATATTTGATATTCTTGCAAAAAAACTATAGAATAAAGAAAAGTTAATCAATTAATAATAATGTCTCCGGTCAATGTTTAAATTAATTTGTGTATCTGTGTTCGAGTTCAAGTCCGAATTGGATTTTTCTTTAACTGGAGTAATCTGATCAGGTGGGTGTAGCTGTAGGGGCCCCAGAGCTATTGATAATTTCGATTTGCTCCGATTTGGATTGATTTATTTTGGCTTTCGGGAATAGTAATGCATTGAAAAGGATGTTGAAAAAACCTTCACATTTGTTAGAACCCAATTCACCAGTGCGTAAAGTTTGGAAACCAGAACGTAAGATTTAAAATGGTTAAATTTGTTTATTTTTTTAATTAAGAAAATGTTCGGGATTATTTTTGAATTTTTCCAGTTTACAAACTGCAATTGGAAGCACCAATACCAATTCCTATATCTAGACGAAATAGGCTCACATCACATTGTCCAGATTTTTATGGTGTAGAGTTTCATGGCGAAATGGGACATTTAGAAGCTATGCAACTCCTAAATGGAGCTCCAGATGGTTCCTATTTGATTCGGCAGAGCCCAGGCGCCAACGATTTCCATACGCTCAGTTTACGTTTCAGTAATCGAACGAGTCACTTTAAAGTATACTATCGGCCAGATATTGGTCACTTTTTAAAGGAAAATAAAAAGTGTTTTGAAACAATCAGGGATTTAGTTGCTGACGGACTAGTGAACTTCTATATGGTATTACATGCAGCCCCAATTATGAATGAAATCAATTCACAAACGAAAAATTGCTATCAACAAAGTCCGTATATGACATTAAATCGCAGAAAGTTGCGTGCGTTATCTAACGATATCCGTAAATCGATCGAAACCGAAACTCTGACTGAGACGAGACCAGCCATAATGAATTCATCACAAGAAGAAGTCGATATCTTGCCTGTAGTATATGAAAAATCTCATACATTCAAGACACATACGTTCAAAGGTCTAAATTGGTGTGAATTTTGTGCAAATTTTTTATGGGGCTTTACTGCTCAGGGTGTAAAATGTGAAGATTGTGGCTTTATAGCACATAATAAATGTTCAGAGTTGGTGCCAGCTAAATGTGTGCCGGATTTAAAACGAATTCGAGGAGTGTTCGGCACCGATTTAACAACACTTGTGGCAGTTCATCAATGCAATATTCCTTTTGTGATCCGTCGATGCGTTGAGGAAGTAGAATGCAGGGGTATGATGCAAGAAGGAATTTATCGTGTATCAGGATTTGCCGACGAAATTGAAGCTTTAAAATTGGCCCTAGATCGAGATGGAGAAAAGACGGACATGTCTGAAGCTGCCTATAGCAATATTAATGTGATAGCTGGAACTCTCAAACTATATTTACGCCTTTTGCCTGTCCCTTTAATAACATATCAAGCATATCCAGCTTTTATGGTAGTAACTAGTAAGTTAAATATGATCAAATATTAAAATGAATACAATTTATTATTGTTTAACTGCTATTTAAATAGGATGCAAATCGGTTGGTGAGCAAGTTCTGGCATTACGCGAAGCTATGAAACAGTTACCACCAGCGCATTTCAAATGCTTAAAATTTGTTATTGAACATTTGAAAAGGTTTGTCAACGTAAATTTTAGTGTATTTATCGAATTTATCTAAATAATCTGATATATTATAAATAATAATTATATTGTTTTTTTTTCTATATATTATTTTAGAGTTTCATCACATTTCGCTGTTAATAAAATGAATGAGCACAATTTAGCCACAGTATTTGCTCCAACATTAATAGCAACACCTCAACACATGACTGATTTATCTCAGGAGATTTTTGTACTTTCTTCATTAATAAGCAACTGTCATCCTGTATTTATGTAATTTATTATCGTAAAGACTTTAATTGTTAGCTGACAGAAAAAAAAACGGAATAATGCAACTAGATGCCAACAATAGTAAAGATATACAGAACGCTTACAAATAATTCTCTCAAAAAAAAAATGAAAATTAACGCATTATTCTCGAAAAATAGTAAACAAAATTAAAAATAATAATAACTTATGTGAGATTAGTTATTTTAAATATTTAAAACGGCAATACACTGACGAACAAATTTATTCTTTACTCTAATTACTTTCTAAATCTTTCTTATATAATAAATAAGAAAACAAAAAACACAAACAAATTACTAGGATTAAGGTTGTTTTTTTTAAACTGTTTTTATATGTATATTTATAGATTTCCTATTAAAACAATTTAATTTATTATTAACAAATATAAAATTTGTAAAAATATATAAAGATTTGATAATATATAATTGTTGCCATATAATGGCTAGAAAGAAATTTTCTTTACGTACATACATATTTTTTGTTATATAATATAATTATTTTAATATTTTTTATGTTTATATTTTCTAATTGATTAATTAATTATCTTTTTTCTAAAAAAAAAAATATATAGCATTTCAATAAGAAATATTCGCAAATAGCTTAGTTTACATATTGTGAATTAATAAGAAATGTGTATTGATTTAAATTAGTTTTTACAAAAAAAATTTCATTTATTTCAATACGTATTGGAAATTCGAACATTTTATTCAATATTAATATTGGTTCAAGTACAGGAATGAAGACAAGTTAAATCAATTTTAAATTTAAATTTGTGTGAAAACTAATAATGTATTATAAATTAGAAAAAGCGAAGGAATACGAATAATCAAATATAAATAATTAATTAGACTTAAAAAAAAATATCTATACAATATTTTAATAAAATGCCCGATTGTGATAAAAAAAAACATCAAAACTATTTTTGAAAAATGTAAAAAATAATAGTTTTTTTTCTACTAATGAATTGAATCTA
Organism: Atherix ibis; assembly: GCA_958298945.1. Taxonomy (NCBI): domain Eukaryota; kingdom Metazoa; phylum Arthropoda; class Insecta; order Diptera; family Athericidae; genus Atherix; species Atherix ibis. The sequence goes on along the minus strand of OY282610.1, from coordinate 23,132,196 downwards.
TCTAATAGCAAGGAACAAATAGACTGTAAATTTTAATATATTTGAAAATGTATTGCATTATAACAAAGAACCAACCAAGAGGAACAATATGTGTTTGCTTAAGAGCTAAGTTAATTATAATCTGTAAATTTTTGTATAAATATATCGATTTTTATATATAAATTGTTTGTATTCGAAATATCTTTATAAAACGTTACAAATCAGAAACAAAATCATAATATTAAGAAGAACATTTAATAATTTTATTGTTATTTAAATGTCATATACTAAATATTCTCCTCATCTATATACATATAAGCGTATCTTGTGGTAAATTATTTCGTTTTTTTTAAATATTAAGGAATTACATGTGAAATTTCCCCCTAGCAATCAAACAACATTGAAACTGAAGCTTACAATCGAATTTGGTTACTGTTAATGGAAGAGCAAAAAAAAAATTACTTTGCTGTAATTTATTATAACATATTCAATGTTAAGAAAAATGATAAATATTGAATAATCACAGTATCTGCATATATATACGTACAAGGAAAGATTTAACATATTCCAGATGTTGTAATTGCCACCTGTAATTAGTTAAATAGCGCTGGTTTTTCTCTTTTTGCAATGCGGGGGTGTTATTAGATGGGCTGACTGCTAACACATGTACTGAGCGGCAAAAATCATTGGAAATTTGTAGTAATTTCAACCCACGGCATAATTCCAATGCGACGTGAATTTGTCTAACATCTTTATTCGACATAAAATGTCGGAATATAATATATACGTACATATTACTAGAAATAACTTTTATTACAAAACCTAAAGAAAAAACAATTTTCTTCTACATATCTCTTTGTCTGTAGATAGGACTGTTTATGTAAAAATTTTAATAATTTTTTCTAATCCTTCATTTTTGGGATAATTTTTAATACTTTATTTACTTAAAATTACAATAATAAAATTAAAAAACTTATTAATATGAAATTCACAAAAAAAAATATTATTATTTCCTTTTTGGCTAAAACTAAATCGTTTTTATTATAATAAAACGGAAAACTTATAAGTTATACGTTAATTATTTTCTGTTTTATTAGAAACTATAAAAAATTAGTAATTCATGTGTTTATTACAGGTAATATCTTCATGAAAAAATAAATTTTGTTCACTTTAAATCGATTACCAAATTCGGAAGTTGCTTAAAATTTTGAGTTTTCTTTTACTTTAATAGCAAAGAGATATTTTTGAAATTCTATTTGAAGAAATTATTATTTAAAGAATAATTAACTTTTTTTTATTGAAAATTTGAATGTGATTCTTAGAAAATCCTAAGTTTGTAGAGAGTCCCACTCTCCAAAAATTACCAATACCCAAAAAGTGTTCAGTTAGAAAAAAAATTTATCCAAAAGGTATTCAAATCTTTGTAGTGCTTTGGTAAATATTATCTTTAAGGAAAATTATAAGAAACATTGAAAAAAAAAATATAATTTGATGAGTAAAAATTGAATAAATGAACTTGATTTTTTTGTCAAATAAAAAATATTCTCATTTTAACTTTGAGATGATTATTGTTTTATGATACAAGCGAACGTAAAATTATTCAATTTAAAATAAAAGCAATCAGAGTTATAACAAATTATAAATTTAAAAATTTAGACAAAAGGGAAAGTTTTAAATTTATGATCCAAAATATTCTAAAAATTAACCGATTTGAAGAAAATCCCTTTGGAACTATGACAATTTTTGTTAATACGTTTAGGAAATTATTCAAAATATATTAAATTGTTTTATAATAAAAAATCGATTTACTTTGTAAAAATATTTTCAAATTATTCAAACTTGCAACAACAATTTTTCTAAAAAATATTGCTTATTGCAATTTTCCGAAAATTATTAAAATTTGAATAATTTCTATTGAAATTAAAAGTCTCCAAAAATGTTTGGCTTCAACATAAATAAAATTTGTCCAAAGTCAACATCGATTTTTCTATAATTTAACTACATTGGAAATGTAATTGCTACCTGTAATTAGTTAAATAGCTCAACATCGATTTTTCTATAATTTAACTACATTGGAAAATTATAAAAATTGGGAAATTTTTAAGAAAAACAAAATGAATCGTCAATTAATTCTTCAAAAAAAAAAATAATGCAAACTCGTTAAAAATCTTAGTGATTTTCATAAAAATATTCAGATGCTTTTACAATATTGAACAGATTGTGAAAATTTTGAGAAATTAAATATTTGAAAAATAAAATACGTAATAGAAAAAAAATAATTTTAATAATTCGCAGCGAGCACTTTGGAGAGTTGACACAATTTTGTTCAAAATCAAATATTTTCTAGTTGATCCTTTTATGTAATTTTTAACGATTACAAATACTTTATTTGCTTGAAATTTGTCTTTTGGAAATTTATAAAGAAAATTTTTTGAATATATTTTTTTATTGTTGATAAAAATTTGATAATTTTTTAACCAAATCATCGTTAATACTCCATAAGGAAGTAAATTTATCTTAAAATGATACAAATTATTCGAATAGCTGTTATGCTATTTAGTAAATTAATCATTTCTATTTTTAATAATAGCTTATAAATAATATTTACTATTTAGTTGAAAGGCAAATTAGTTATTTGTTTAACCAATTCCGATTTTGAAATGTTGATCGTTCGATTATCAGAAGGAAACTTCCGCAAACATTAATTGAATTTGGCTTATAATTAAAGTAAATTCGTTAAATGATTATCATCAATTTATTAAGGTACTAATGTAATTAATAATATTGAAAATCATCTAAAAAAAAAGGATAAAAATATTAAAAACTAAATGAAAAAAAACAACTTTTGAATTATGGAAAACGTACAAAAACTGCCAATGGTATTAATTGATACTCACTCCAATAATAAATATTGTTAGACTTGGAAAATAAAATATTTTGATGGAAATTCGAATTAACTGAATACGCAATGAGTTGGTTTCGGTTTTCAAGAATTCATTTTTGTTTAGCTCAGATCTGGGCGGATATGACCAAAAATGGTGGACAGCATTCAGCAAACGATACGATTTGTCTAACCATCAATAATAGCCTCGCAAATGATGTAACCGATTCAGTTTAACCTAAAACGTAATTTTATCGAGTTTTTAATACAATATTTTTCTCCGTTGTATAATTTAATTTCAATTTAATTTAGCATTTGTTTGTGAGCGTTTTTGTTATTGTTTCTTTTTTTTATTTTTATATTACGAGTATTATTTAACTACAACCCACTATGGAGATTATTTTTTTTTTGCGCATTTTTTCCCCTCTCTTAGACGCCATTGTTGTGATCTTTTTTATACTGCCATTCATAATATTTTCGTTTAATAAGTTCTTTATTAATTGGTATTAAATAGAATATTGAAAAAAATTACTATTATATTTATATGTTAATTTGTTATTTTGCAAATAAATTTGCAAATTATTAAGAATAGCAAAAAAAAAAAAATTAAAAAAATACGGAATAATTCTAGTCGTACGCACTCGCATCAAGATAGACGACGCCTCTCTATTCCGTACAATTTTCAATTATAACAGCCTACACGAAATATTAATGCGATTGTTTTTGGTTTTTTTTTTGCCGCTCTATTACAGAAAAAAATAATAAAATATTCTTAATGCAAACAATATGTAATTGAATAAAAAAAAAAAATTAATTTTAGAAATAACCTCAAAAGCAATTTTCTCCAAAAATAAGGAAGAGTTGATGAATGTTAGTGATTTGGGATCATTTCGATTAAAGATCTCAACAAAAAAAATGTCGAATTTGAAGGAATAAATAAGGTAGAGTTTGGAGAATGTTGGAGAATTGAGAACTTTCCAAGAAAGAACGACAAAGTTTTAACTCAAAATAGGAAAAAAAAACCACTGTGAAAAAAATGATTATTTTCCAAAAAAGAATTATTCCAATTTGATTACGATGTTTCTTTCCATATAAGATGATAAGCTTTGATTTTAACAGGAAACCATCATTCCAACTTTGTCTAGCGGATCCGCAATAATGGTTATTAATCGGAAATTGCTTTTTTCAAGACTACTGGTGACATGGGTGGTTCCTTTTGTGAACATCACACTACCCAAAATGGTTCGGATCCCATTTAAATGCTATTAGAAGAATTTATTACTATTATTCTTGGACAAATAAAATTGTTCCAACAAAAAAATAAACAACAAATAATATCGGATTTTTATTTATTTCTATTGTAGTTATTGATTTAATCAAATTAAGAAATGATTACAAAAAAAATGTTAAAAAATATTCTTTGCGGTTTTTGTTTTTAATAAAACCGTTAAATTTTAATTCTTTTAAGAATAAAATTTTCTTATATATTATTTTCGATTTTCGCTTATAAAATATTGAAATTGTTTTTGAATAGATTTCGTGTTTTTTTTTAATGAATTTACATTAAAAAAAATTCTTTCTGGGGATTATTATTATTATTTTTTTGGTTTGTTCTCTCCATAATATCCCCTGGTTCTATCCATAATATTCCCTGGTTCTCTCCATAATACGAATGATTTATTTAACATTCAATTTTAGGAATATTTCTTCGATCTAAAAAACGTCTTTAAAATGACGCAAATTAGATAAAAAAAGGACATCAATTTAAAAAAAAAAATAAAATTGAAAATTTCGTTTTAATTTCAATTTAATAAATTTGGTATTAAAAAAATTATTCGATGATATTTTATAGAGTATTTCGTTAATTATTAAAAAAGATTTTTTTTTCTATTTGAAATTTAGTAATAGCTAATAGACACTACTGGGTACCACCTACCAGCTAGCCACTTACTGGCGATCAGCCAATTGGAGTTTTAAATATATTTAAGTTAAAATTCGCGGAAAAAATACCCTTCCTAATACTCAACTAGTTACCCAGTTAGTTACTAAGCTAGTTACCCAATTAGTTATCAGATAGACACCCAGCTAGTTATCCAGCTAATTACCCAGTCGGTTTCTCAGCTATTTACCAAACTAGTTATCAAACTAGCTACCAATCCAGTCACCCAGCTAATTACCCAGTTAGTTATCCATATAGTTTCTTAGCTAGTTTCTTAGCTAGTTTCTCAGCTAGTTATCCAGCTAATTAGCCAGTTAGTTATCCAGCTATTTATCCAATTAGTTATCAACCTAGTCACTCAGCTAATTACCCCAATAGTTATCCAGCTATTTACCTAGATAGTTACCCAGCTAGTTATCTAGCTAATTAACCAGTTACTTACTCAGCTACTTAAACAACTATTTATCAAACTAGTTACCAACCCAGTCACCCTGCTAATTACCCAGTTGGTTACCTAGATAGTTTCTCAGCTAGTTACCCAGCTAGTTATCCAGCTAATTACCCAATTTCTTACCAAATAGTTCCTCAGCTAGTTACCCAACTAGTTATCCAGCTAATTACCTAGTTAGTTACACAGATAGTTTCTCAGATGATTTCTCAGCTAGGTACCCAGCTAGTTATTTAGCTAATTACCCATTTACTTTCTCAGCTACTTACCCAACTATTTATCAAACTAAATACCAACCCAGTCACCCAGCTAATGATCCAGTTAGTTATACAGATAGTTTCTCAGCTAGTTTCTTAGCTAGTTACCCAGCTAGTTAATAAGCTAGTTATCCAGCTAATTACCCAGTTGGCTTCTCAGCTAGTTACCCAGCTATTTATTAAGCTAGTAATCCAGCTAATTACCCAGTTGGCTTCTCAGCTAGTTACCCAGCTATTTACTAAGCTAGCAATCCAGCTAATTACCCAGTTGGTTTCTCAGCTAGTTACCCAGCTAGTTATCCAGCTAATTACACAGTTAGTAACCCCGATAAACCACAAAAAGTTTATGATATAAAATTACAGAAATTTTCAAATTTTAAAAAAGAAAAGTTTATTAAAGATTAAAAATTTTATGTAAATTGTGTTTTTTGATGAAACGTTTTTTTTCTTCTTCTTCTTTTTGAAATAATAAAATTTTAACTTTTTGAATATTGAAATGATAATAAAAGTTATGCTGAAAAAGTTTTTAACAATATCTATTTTGAATAATATTTCATAAAATATAATTGGAAAAGAAAAGAAAAAATTAAATTATTTAAAACTGATATTTTTTTGTTTTTTTGTTTTTTGTTATATTTTTATTGAAAATCAAGAATTTTTACATAAATGGTTAGGCTACCTTGATTTTAGCAGTGATCATTTTTAGAATAACAATCGACCATAACTAAATTTGTGTATAAATAAAAATACCATAGACATTAAATTCGAAATGAATAAGAAAAAATAAAATCTTTGATTAAATTCTCACAATGACGCCACAATGGATGGTAAACCAATCGGCGGCTGCATATGTTATTCTGGTTCGGTTTCTGCCTACTACATTTTGAAGACCTTATTTGCGTGTTCGATTAGAGGAGACACTGTATCGATGCCCCTCACTTAAACAATGTTCAATTTTTTATATTAACATTTTGGTATATTTTTATAGGTTTTTCTTAAGAAATTCTTATTATAGGTTGTTTATATATGTCTATAATATTCGCATATTGAAACTTGCGATTTGTTTTAATTTGATGCATAAAATTAGTTTCTGAACCACCAAACCAACCCCCCCACTCCCCTAAATATTTACTGATCAAAATGGTTTTAAGCACATAACACATACATGAGAAGGCTTGACCAAGAATATGTAGATGAACAGAATACTATTTATCGTTTAGTAAAAACACTTAAGCTTTCCAACAACTTCTTTTTCTTATAAAACAGTTCCCCAATCTGGCTCCAATGTTCAGTTGATTTTCATTTCTCAATTGGTAAGCAATTCACTTAAACGATACACTGTGTCCGAACTACGGATAATCTCTACGCAAAAAAGTGGTTAGTCTAAATACGTTTTAATGTATTTTATCTTATTGAATATAGTGTAAAAATATTATTCTTTAAATAATTTCTATTTTTCTTTTCTTCTATTTTATTATTTAAAGGATAAGTGAAGAAATAATAATAAAATTGAGTGAAATTTTCAATTGTGATTTGTGTGTTATAATTACTATTCACTAAAGACTAACATTTTTATAATCGTTAAGTTTTTTTTTTTTTTGGATTAATTCAAATTTGAATTTATATAAAACTATAAATATGAAAATGGTAAGAATATTAATTATTTTTTTATTGATTTTCTATATTTTCTATATATAATTGGATTTAAGAATATTTTATTCCAACAACAATTAATATTCACTATTATTTTTTGTTTTTTTTTTTTACCTTTTTTAATGAAATTTTTTTTTAGAAAATATGTAAATAAAAAATTACAAATGGTTTCCCCTTTTTTTTGAGAATATTTTTTTATCAAACCTAATAAAGAGTTATTTTTAATTTTGAAAAAGAAGGAAAAATAGTTAAAATTTTGTGTTTGAAAAAAAAATATATTGAAGTAATGCAAACATTTGTAAGGTTTCACCGTATAAGAAAATTATCTATCATCATAGCCTTATTTTTAGAAAAATTTATTTATTATCTAACAAAAAAAATAGTTTTCATATAAATTTGAGTAATTCAAAAAGTCCTTTTTTCCCCTCTAATGTATTAATATTTTCATCAAAAATATTTTTACTATTTACTTTAAAAAAATTGATTAAATAAAATTATTGATGATAATTAATTATATTGGAAAAATATGATTTTTCCTATACAAATTACCAAACAATAAATAGTTTGATAATTAAATAAGTAAATAAACTAATACTCACGTGTATAAATAATAAAAATAATTGTTTGCGTTACTAACAAAAAAAAATAATATAAACTAGAATTTTAGTTTTTTTTTTAAATTTTAAATCTAATAAATTTATACTAATTACAAGTGTAAATATTGGATTTGAACAAGAATAAAGAACAAATTGTTATATATGATTTTTGAATTTATTTAAAAATTCTATAAAATAGTAAATATTTTTCAAAAAAACAATAGTTTTATAGTTAAAGAAAAAACAATATTTGATGTTACAATATATAAAAATTATTATTAAAAAAAAATGGGTTTTTCTTTAGAAACATTTGAAGAGGTTTTGAATTATTTTATTCTCATCTATTCGTATAAATATGTTTTTTTTTTATTTATTTATCGCATTATACAAAAGAAAATATAGACGAATATAGAAAAAATTCTATTCTACAATTAACAAGTTTAATTTAAAAAAAAAACTAATTATATCAAGTGCACAGCAATTGTAAGGATTTTTGATTGATTTCTGTGCTATTGTAGGAACGAACCTTATAGGCCGAATTTTGTTGGCAATACATTCGTTGAACGCACACACATGCATAATAACAGAAACGGCGTAAATCATTGGTGGGCCAATTTTAAACTTCAGTATGCGATTGAAGCGGTTCTTTTAAAATCATTTTTCATACCAGGTGTACAAGCTTAAATACGCTGTTTTCTAGTTTCATAGAAAGCAAAAACAAATTTATTCGAAGTACTTGTGCTTGCTAGCTACAAATTTTTCCCATCTCTCGGGCAATTTGTGGATACCGCGCCAAAAAAAAATTCCTTCTCTTTCGAGCCAAACTACTCATCAAGCCATTTTCGGACGTCTTCGTAAGAATCGAAGTGCTGCTCAGCGAGCGCGTGGCCCTTCGACGAAAACAGGTGGTAGTTAAAAGGGGCCAGGTCTGGTGAATAAGTGGGGTGGGGTAGCACCTCCCAGTTGAGTGTCTCCAAGTAGTTTCGGACCATTTTTGACGTGTGCGATGGTGCGTTGTCGTGGAGGAAAATCAGCTTGTCATGTCTTTGTTGGTAATCCGTCCTTTTTTCACGCCGAGCACGGTGCAATTTGATCAGTTGTGGTTGGTAGCGGTGGGCATTGACAGTTTCACCAGGATTCAACATCTCATAGTAGACGATATCCTGCTGATCCCACCAAACGCACAGCATCGTTTTCCGTCCGAAGTGATTTGGTCTTGGGGAAGATGTTGATGATTGGCCGGGATCAACCCACGATTTCTTGCGTTTAGGATTCTTGAAATATATCCACTTCTCATGGCCTATCACAATCCGATGCAGGAACGACTTTCTTTTTTGTCTGGCGAGCAAGATTTCGCATGTGTTTTGGGGTCGCTCCATCTGCCTATCGTTCAATTCATTCGACACCTATTTTCCGATCTCTTCAATCTTCCCCATAGCACGCAGCCGCATGGAAATGGCTGGTTGAGTAACACCCTATTGCTCCACGAGCATTTTTCGCGATTGGGTTTCGTCTTCGTCCAAAAGAGCCTGCAATTGATGGTCCTCAACATTTCTAGGCCGATTTTCACACTTCTTGTCCCACAAGTCAAAATGTGCGTCTTTGAACCGACGAAACCAATCTCGGTATGTTGTTTTCGATCAAGCACTGTCACCATAGACCTCCATAAGCATTCGATACGATTCGGCAGCAGATTTCTTCAAATTGAAGCAGAAAAGCAGAGCTTCCCGCATATGCTCTTTTTCTGGCACAGAACTAGACTTGATTACCAAAGGAAAAATGTATATTGTTGTACGAAATTGCTGACTGTGTACTGTTGACAGATGTCAAACTCATAAAAAAAAGTATGGTGTGCTCATGGTAGCTTAATACGTTCACTCACGCCATCTATAACCAAACAGCGGATTTAAGCTTATATACCTGGTATGTGAGTTTTGGAAATTTGCAAAAAAACACAGTATTTTATTTGAAAATATTAATTATTTATTTCACTATATATTATTTATTAAAATACAATTATAAAGTGGAAGAGCATATATAAAAATATAAATTATTTTTGTGCCTAAAAAATAAAAATAATTAAGCCAAAATTATATATCAACCGTTTGTTTTTAAATTACATGTTCATTTTCTTCTTCAGAATTATTAAAAAGAACTTCAATATTCAATACGCCGACATCCTACATGAACTCCTTTTTAAAAAAAGTTTCAATTTTCAGCCTTTTGATTGACGGTTGCCCGATTTTCTACAAAAATAATTTCAATGCGTTATAATTTTCCAATTATTAGTTTTCTACTATTAAAACTTACCGTGTGACTCTTCTATATACCAAATACGGAAGGCATAGCATTTCTTTCAAAGTCTGCTCCTGCTCGCTCCTACTTTAATGTGTGGTCTACGAAAGTGTAGCGAGCACACAATGTCGTGATGTGATTCCTGGGAATTCCAGATGCTGCTGCCACAATCCACTTTTCCCTGAACCATTTATTTTGTGGAAATCTGTAATGTTACATTTATTTTTTCAATTAAAAATTTAAAGAAATTAAAGTATTTCTTGTGCACTATTAAAAAAATCGTTCGCTTAAATTTTCTTACACACACTTTATGCGTACGCCGGCACTGAACTATTTTTTGGTAAATATTGAACTGTCAAACTGTCATTTGTTTACATTTATTGAATGACGAACTTTTGAATTTTTAACCACTTTTTGGACAAAATAAATGTAGATTTTTGTTAATTTCTGTAGTAAAAATGAAGATGTCAACTTACCGAAAGAAAAAAGTTTCCAGCTTCCTTATTCCGTTGAATTACCAGCAACCTTTCATAAAACACTTCATTTTCTAAAATAAAAACTTCCTATTAAATGTTATCAACAATATATAATACTTAGTTTTTTGTAAATACTTAAAAAAAAACAACATAAAAACCACACTTTTCCATAAGTGCCAAAATAACAACTTTAAAAATAACAAAAGTATGCAAGCATTTCGTTATACTAGCACTTTCATGGAGAATAGCGTTTTTTTAAAACTCTCCGAAAGTCTACAAAATTGTGGCGTTTAATAAACATTTCCATTTCATATCAAAAGTTTGTATAAAAAATAAAAAAATTGCATGTCGTTGTGTTTAAATTGTATTTTTCTTCAGAATAAGTGAATTAAAATGAATATAAATTATGCTTTTGGAATTTAACTAAATTTCTATGACGAAAACTAGATGTCAGTGGGTGTCTTGTTTACATAAAAAAATCTACTGCAGAAAATTGCATTTACATACTATATATATGAAAATTTGACGTACCCAGGTATTCTTTAATCTAAAAATATATGACAAAAATATGTGGATTATCGGGAATTTTTGTGACATTACAAATTTTGCATAAAATATATTTAATAAAAAAATTAATACAACATTTGAATGAAATTTTTTTTGCCATTTTTCTTAGTGACAATTTATTTATTCTTAGATAAATAATAGTACTCTGGATCTCATCTCACAGATCTTTAACAAATTAAATACTTTTCATTCTATTCTGTATGCTAATACCCATATCTATTATTGTGTTAATGCACTAAAGTATTCCACAATAATTAAAGTCTTCTGTTTTAAGCAAAAAAATATTGTTTTTATTTTTATTTTCAATACATGATATATATTAAATTAGATTTTATCCAAGCAAGTCTATATAATTATGTAAATATTCTCAGCAGCACAAAAACTTTAGGCTATTTAGCAAAATAATAGCTATTAAGTTCATTAATTTCTACTAATTGTTTTCAAAGTCTAATTAAATTTGAATAATAGTCTTGCAATATAAGAATTTACTTTTGTGATATTTTTTGTATATTAAAAGATATATTTTCTTTTATATTTATAGTCCACAGAAAACAAATAAGTTGAGTATTTTTCCTTTAATTGAATTAAAATGAATATAAATTATGCTTTTTGGAATTCAACTAAATATCTATGACGAAAACTAGATGTCAATGGGTGTCATATCAACATAAAAATATCTATACAAAAGTATGCAAGTGTTACGATTTTTCGCCGCTTTTGCAATAATAATCAGCCAGAAAATTGCGTATAAATGCACTGGAGCCTATCCAGGTATTCATTAATCTAAGGAACGATCACACACAATTCCGACTGAAACTGAAACTGCATCCCAAGTCTGACTGTCAAAATTTTAAAATCTTCACATTCTAACGGGAATTCAAAAAACTCTAACTATTTTATTACCAAAATAGATCTCGTTTTTAGTTTTTCAGTTGTAGTCCAAGTACTACCCCGTACACATTTCAGTGTTTTGTTATGTGGCAGGTTTTGTTTTTGACAGTTGAAATTGAAATTAAATAAATACATTATTTGCATATGCATTAAAAAAATTATTAATTAAACATCATTTATAAATAATTGTATTTGATTGATTAATTCGAACGAAATTCTTGAATTTTGAACAGTATTTGCAGTTCAGTTTCAATTCCATTAAAATATTCCACGCAACTCCTTACAATTGTCAACTCGACACTGCCTGTGCGCACATTATTTTTACGTTGAGTTTTTTTTTTGTTTTTTTTTTCGTACGCACATTTTTTGGAATATTTCTTTTTTGTTTATTTTCTCAAATAATATATCACAATTTTTTTTATGTCGTATACTGTCAAAACTAATAAAATTCAAAACTGTCAAAAAATATTTACAAAAAAAATCCCTTTTAAAGTCAATTTAAAATATAAAAAAAAAAAAAAAATATTGTAAAAACTTCACATTTATTTGTGTACCTTTTTATAGTGCAAAAAAAAACAAACAAAATAAAAGTTGTTTTCCCTTTTTGGATCTTAAAATGGTCAGAACGTGACGGACGCGGCCTCTTATTTACCCTTGGGTAGGGGGTGGGGGACCATTGAGTACCTTCAATACACTCAGCACCACTCGTACTCGTATTTGAGTAAATAGCGTTTGAAGTGATTTTCCTAATAAAACTGAACCAATTCACACCCCCCCCCACCCCTCCCAACAGAAACCGTTGAGGTGAATTTTTGTTTTTGATTTTTTCTTTTGTTTAATTGAACTGTGGACTATTTTTATTATTAAACTATTTGTTTTAATAATGCCTTATTGTAAAATTATCTTTGAGAATTGTTGGTACAACTCCATTTATAAATAATTTAAGACCTTTCGTCGAATTCACCACTTATGTGTGTACATACACATAGTTTTAATGGTGCATGATAATTTTTTTTTTTTTTTGGCACAAAAACTGTGCATCTTGTTTTAGTGATCAACAAGTCAATTGTTCACCTTGTAATTAGTGTACGTACACTTAAAGAAGAAAATATATGATTTATTTGTATTTCTACATAATTGATTATTCAGTGGAGTAGCATAATGAGTCATGGGCTCGTATGTGTTGACGAGGGCTTAATAGGCAACAAGCGGCAGACATATCAGAATATCGATTTAAATAAGTTTTATAAATTAACAAGGTTTAAATACAATAAGTTTTAAATGATATTTTTTTTATTTTTAATAAATTAAGTGAAAAAACTTTAGAAATAAAAAAAAAAATTCATAAAATTGCACAAAAAAATAAATGTAAATACAATAAAAAAAAAAGAATAAAGAAAAATAAACAGACAAAAACTTCTCGATGAAATCAAAAGTAAACTTCAATATAAATATTTATTCGTATACGAAATAATTTCATTCGAACGATGACAACTTACTCCTCCGAATATGGTCAGTTTTTTGTAAGCAATTCTTCACACACTCTTCTTATTTTGTAACGTTTGATGGTCTCGTGTCTTGTACAGATAGTCTACGTACAAAATATCAATAAATATTCATACGAACGAGAATTTTGTTTATTTAATTGATTAGTTAGACTTTTTGGACATACAACGTGTATTTATTTGTTACATAATTTTTCAAACATAATCGATTTTAAATAATAGCAAACAACAAAAAAAAAACAAAAAACAAAAACAAATCTGATTAATAGACAACAGATTTACTTATGATTTAGGTTTTAGTTTTTTTTTTTTGTTTGTTGTTATACTTTATAAAAGACACAAAATTTAAGAACTTTCTATCTGGCACATTTGAAATTTGATCTAATAATTCTTTTGGAATAAATTTAATTTTGAAAAATAATATTTATTTGTTTTTTTTTCACTTCTTATTAATACTTAATTTTAATACAGTAAATCATTTGAAAATATTTTAAGATAAAATTCTTATTAATTTCGTTAAAAAAAAGTAATTCTGTCCAAACAAATGAATTTTCATTAAACTTTTTATAGTTTTTAATTATTTGATTTTCTTAAAGAATAATATTGTTGATGGCCATTTGTAAATGGATTTTAAGATCAATAATAACATTACATCCATAAGTAAGTAACTGCATTATCGATTCGGAATTCGAATATTTCTTTTTGTTTTCTTTCTGGTTAATATGATACTTAATTTTTAAAAAAAAACCATTTAAAAATAGAAAAAATAGACTTGAAAATTTTATAATTTCAAGACAAAGAAAAATTTATTTTTTTTAATGAAAAAACAGTTTTAGAAGACAAAATTCTTTAAAAATGAATAGTTTTTTTTTAAAAAAAATTTAATATTATAAAGCCGGCGCCATTTTTAAATCGAAAATGACATAACAAATGAACTGCATTATCGATTTGCGATGCGGACTTTGTTTTTGTTTTGTTCTTAATTAGTTTTGAATTTTTTTTATATATACCAGTGCAAAATAGAAAAGAAAACTTATTATTTATCAAAACAACGACTTATAACTTATTTAAAGACAAAATTCTAATCGTTTTCTGCAAGGAATTTGTCCATAAAGTTTAATTGAAAATTAATTTTTACAGATATCAGTGCAAAATAGAAAAAAACTTTTTTTTTCAAAACAACTTCTTAAAACTTATTTTAAGAGAAAATTCTCATCGATTTCTGCGAGAAATTTGTTCTGATCTTGTCCACAAAGTTTAATTGAAAATTAATAACATTTGCGGGCATTTCTAATTGAATTTTTCTTCATAACAAATGAACTGCATTATCGATTCGGAATTCGGAATTTGTTTTCGTTTTCTTCTTGGCTAAAATTTAATTTTTAAAATAAACCATTTGAAAATAGAAAAAATAGACTTGCAAATTTTATAATTTCAAGACAAAGAAAAATCTATTTTTTTTTTAATGAAAAAACAGTTTTAAAAGACAAAATTCTTTAAAAAAGAATAGTTTTTTAAAAAAAATTAAATTTCATAAAGCCGGCGCCATTTTTAAATCGAAAATGACATAAAAAGTGAACTGTATTCATTATCGATTTGCTATGCGGATTTTGTTTTTGTTTTGTTCTTAATTAGTTTTTTTTTTTTACAGTAATCAGTGCAAAATAGAAAAGAAAAATTATTTTTTTTCAAAACAACTTCTTAAAACTTATTTTAAGATAAAATTCTTACCGATTTCTGCGAGAAATTTGTTCTGATCTTGTCCACAAATTTTAATTGAAAATTAATAACGTTGGTGGCCATTTGTAATTGAATTTTTTCCTCATAAAAAATGAACTGCATTATCGATTCGGAATTCGGAATTTGTTTTCGTTTTCTTCTTGGCTAAAATTTAATTTTTAAAATAAACCATTTGAAAATAGAAAAAATAGACTTGAAAATTTTATAATTTCAAGACAAAGAAAAATCTATTTTTTTTTAATGAAAAAACAGTTTTAAAAGACAAAATTCTTTAAAAAAGAATAGTTTTTTAAAAAAAAATTAAATTTCATAAAGCCGGCGCCATTTTTAAATCGAAAATGACATAATAAATGAACTGCATTATCGATTTGCGATGCGGAATTTGTTTTTGTTTTGTTCTTAATTAGTTTTGAATTTTTTTTATATATACCAGTGCAAAATAGAAAAGAAAACTTATTATTTATCAAAACAACGACTTATAACTTATTTAAAGACAAAATTCTCATCGATTTCTGCAAGGAATTTGTCCATAAAGTTTAATTGAAAATTAATTTTTACAGATATCAGTGCAAAATAGAAAAAAACTTTTTTTTTCAAAACAACTTCTTAAAACTTATTTTAAGAGAAAATTCTCATCGATTTCTGCGAGAAATTTGTTCTGATCTTGTCCACAAAGTTTAATTGAAAATTAATAACATTTGCGGGCATTTCTAATTGAATTTTTCTTCATAACAAATGAACTGCATTATCGATTCGGAATTCGGAATTTGTTTTCGTTTTCTTCTTGGCTAAAATTTAATTTTTAAAATAAACCATTTGAAAATAGAAAAAAAAGACTTGAAAATTTTATAATTTCAAGACAAAGAAAAATCTATTTTTTTTAATGAAAAAACAGTTTTAGAAGACAAAATTCTTTAAAAACGAATAGTTTTTTTTAAAAAAGATTAAATTTCATAAAGCCGGCGCCATTTTTAAATCGAAAATGACATAACAAATGAACTGCATTATCGATTTGCGATGCGGACTTTGTTTTTGTTTTGTTCTTAATTAGTTTTGAATATTTTTTTATATATACCAGTGCAAAATAGAAAAGAAAACTTATTATTTATCAAAACAACGACTTATAACTTATTTAAAGACAAAATTCTCATCGATTTCTGCAAGGAATTTGTCCATTAAGTTTAATTGAAAATTAATTTTTACAGATATCAGTGCAAAATAGAAAAAAACTTTTTTTTTCAAAACAACTTCTTAAAATTTATTTTAAGAGAAAATTCTCATCGATTTCTGCGAGAAATTTGTTCTGATCTTGTCCACAAAGTTTAATTGAAAATTAATAACATTTGCGGGCATTTCTAATTGAATTTTTCTTCATAACAAATGAACTGCATTATCGATTCGGAATTCGGAATTTGTTTTCGTTTTCTTGATCTTTAAAATGAACCATTTCAAAATAGATAGAAAAATAGACTTAAAAATTTTATAATTTCAAGACAAAGAAAATCTATTTAAAAGAAAAACATTTTTAGAAAAGAAAACTCTTATCGATTTCTCTAAATAATAAAAAAGTTCTGTTGAAAAAGAATTCATTGAATTTTTAATAGTTTTTATTAAAAATTAAATTTCATAACGAATAATAGCAATTGCGGCCATTTGCATTTGAATTTCTTTTTGACTATATATTTCGTTATGGCGCCGGCGCCATTTTTAAATCAAGAATGACATAACAAATTATCGATTTGCCATGCGGATTTTGTTTTTATTTTGTTCTTAATGAGTTTTGAAATTTTTTTTACAGATATCAGTGCAAAATAGAAAAGATTTTTTTTTTTTTTTTAAAAACAACCTAAAACTTATTTTAAGATAAAATTCTTACCGATTTCTGCGAGAAATTTTTTCACAAAGTTCAATTGAAAATTAATAACATTGGCGGCCATTTTGAATAAATGGCCATTTTGAATAAATTTCAAGTTTTAAAGTTTAATTGAAAATTAATAACATTGGCGGCCAATTGAATTTTTTCTTCATAACAAATGAACTGCATTATCGATTTGGCATGCGGATTTTGTTTTTGATTTTTTTTAAAAAACGATTTTTTTCCGTTTTTTTAAATTTGAATTTATTAAAAAGGAAATTTTCCACAGTTTGAGTGGATCAAGTAGTTATTTAATTTTTAAGGTAAAGAAGTTTATAGTCAAATTATTCCTTTGCATTATGGAAAAAATTGTTTGCAAGCACGAATTTTTTTTTAAATATGAATATTAGATAATATGAAAATTACCTAATTTTTTTGCTGCATTATTAGAAAAGATTAATAGAATTTTTATGAAATTGAACATTTTTCTCTTCATTAAAATGGTTTTTTTTTTATTAATATTTTTGACGGTTTTTTTTTTAGGCTCTTTAATGTTGTTCTTTTAGAAAATTCTAAAAGATTGTATAATAAAATATTCTTTGCCAAAAAAAAAATCCACATTTTAATAAAGTTTTTATTTGTTAATTATTTGTTTTTTTCTTCTATAATTCCAGTTGATGACAAATTTAAAGCTACTATTTTTATCAATAGTACTATTGGCTACAATATCATCGGCAATAGGTATGAATCGTCTTTGTCCAACGTGCACAGCCTATACATATTCAAAAGACACATACTATCCAAATTATTCTACCGCTAGCTATACAGGCAACAGTTATTACAGGCAACCGTATTACCCAAGAATATCAAGAATCGATTATGCAAATAGTATATACCCAGTTTTGTATTTGTTTTTACACAATATTTCTGGTTATATTAATATAAAATAATATCGCTGGTTAGCTTGGATATTATTCAAAATTAATGCCAAAAAAAAACACACAATGCTTACTTTAAACACTTACAATCTACCTTATATATTTTTTTACACTATAAATTTATCTATTACATATATCGTTAAAATTTTGCTTATACTAGAAAAGGAAAAAGGACTTTTAATATAAGTAAAAACAATTTTTTTTTAAAGTAAATTTAATAATTACTTACACGTACATACTATCTGGCATTGGTGCAAAGGTATTTTTTTTTAATTGGACTATATTTAAATTCTATCAACAATCAAAATAGGAAAATCTAAAAATTTCTATCGATTCATTTTAGTTACTAGTTAATAAAATGTGAATTTTTTTAAAAATAATATAAAAACATTTAGTAAATTTCCAACTAAAAAAAATTTGATTATTTAGCGTTTTTTCTCCAATAATAAAAAAAAACCAACAACAACAAAAGAACTACAATAAAAATAAAAATGATAAAATAAAAAATTTCTCAGTATTGTTCTAAAAATATTAGAAAATACTCAGAACAAAAAATTAAAAATTTTCAACAATAAATCAACCAAGGATGAAACAACACGTGTTCTGTTGGGTCATGGCTATGTGCCAGCATTCTATTAGTAGGTCTCAGACAAATTTTGACAGCGGTTTATGTCTCCATAAGCGAGATTTGTTATTCTCTGATAGTTTTCCTGTCAAATACCAGGTTGAATTCCATTTTGTTAAATACTTGCCAAGCAGTATTATTACAACCAATAATAATCCTCCTCCTATTTATGAATCCTGTCCGAAATTAAAACCAATTCTAATATTCTATCCGTATGAACCTGTTATTTAAAAAAAAGACACCTGACTCGATAAACTTCCGCAAAATATTTGAGCACGTGCCAAAGAATCACCATTTAACATACTTTAAGGGCATTCAACAAGGGGATTGTTGCTTTGAGAAGGTATATTATAGTAGCTTACTTCGCAGAACTATGGGCAGTAAGAGCTAAAGACAACTACGAGGTCACCAATGCCGTTGCGCCATTTAATAGTAATTAATGGCTCCTGGAGAGACCCGGTACTAGGTGAAATTGGACGTGGTCTATTAAGCAAACTTGTTGGACTGCAGCGATGAGTATCGGGACATGTGAATAATGGCCGACAGCGTTCACAACACATATTACCTTACCAAATCGACATTTACCAGATGCACAGAATGGAAATAAAAGAGAGGCATTCCTCGACAGACCAACGCCACACCGAATCACTCGATAGACCAAAGCCTCATCGAATCACTCGATAGACTAAAGCCACACCGAATTACTCGATAGACCAACGCCACAACAAATCACTCGACAGACCAACGCCACACCGAATCACTCGACAGACCAACGCCACGCCGAATCACTCGACAGACCAACGCCACATCGAATCACTCGACAGACCAAAGCCTCACCGAATCACTCGATAGACCAAAGCCACACCGAATCACTCGACAGACCAACGCCCACACCGAATCACTTGATAGACCAAAGCCTCACCGAATCACTCGACAGACTAAAGCCACACCGAATCACTAGACAGACCAGCGCCACACCGAATCACTCGACAGACCAACGCCACACCGAATCACTCGATAGACCAAAGCCTCACCGAATCACTCGACAGACAAAAGCCACACCGAATCACTCGATAGACCAAAGCCTCACCGAATCACTCGACAGACAAAAGCAACACCGAATCACTCGATAGACCAAAGCCTCACCGAATCACTCAACAGACTAAAGCCACACCGAATCACTCGATAGACCAACGCCACAGAAAATCACTCGACAGACCAACGTCACACCGAATCACTCGATAGACCAAAGCCTCACCGAATCACTCGATAGACAAAAGCCACACCGAATCACTCGACAGACCAAAGCCTCACCGAATCACTCGATAGACCAAAACCTCACCGAATCACTCGACAGACTAAACCCACACCAAATCACTCGATAGACCAACGCCACAGAAAATCACTCGACAGACCAACGCCACACCGAATCACTCGACCGATCAAAGGTCCAATTTTGGATAACTCGTCAGCATAAATCGGGCTGAATCCTCCGATGGCTTGAATGGTGGTAGGTGGTTCTCCAGCTTGGGAAGTTTGACGAACCTTTGTAGGTGGTTCTCCAGCTTGGAAAGTTTATTGGTGTGGACGAACCTTTTTCAACGCGCGTACCAAAAATCTTTAAATAATATATATTTACTGGCTGACATGCCGAGCAGTTTCTTTTTTCTAATTTATTTATTGAAATTACTACAATTCATTTTTTTTTTCTTAAAAATATGGGAGAAAAGGAATTTTTCAAAATTTTATTAAAAAAGTTTCAAAAATACCCTTTAAGATTTTTTTCGCTGTACATTCGATGCTAAATACCTTCTATCCGGTTCATGTGTAGACGGTTCATTTTGGTAAAATAACAACTCACAAGCAGAAAATTGATAATATTTTTCAAAAAGCTAAAGTTTCGTGGAATGCTGTTCCAAGTTCTTTTTTTTTTATTCTTCTATATTCTTTTTAATTATATTCGATAATCGATAATTTTTAATTATTTCCAATTCATTTCTGAAATTGGTAAATTTTTGTTTCCAGATCGAACTTGTTTGCAGTTCAATTAAATGTATTTTTATATCTTCAGGATTTAACCATGCGAAAATCTAAAAATTGAGAGTATCTGCCGACACAACGTCTAGATATTAAATAAATTCAAATTATTATAAATGTCAATAACAGTGTTGCCAGATAAATTGATGAATCTGTCATCTCTGGAACGCGTGCGCTACGTTCGTCACCACGTGCGCTTGGTTCGCCACCACGTGCATAGAAAAATGTATAAAGGCGTTAAAACGGACGATTTTGGCAGCCAGCTGACAGTAGCATGTCTCGAAATAATGCGATGTGGAAACTTCGTCTACAATAATAAATCCCTTGTTTCAACTGCTGTGTGATAAATCTCACTGGTTCTGTTCGTATCATCCAATTAAGGCCAAAAAAAGCTCTTCTCATGGGTCGATACGTCGCGCCATTGACAGTTACGGTCGCGCCAGTCCCATTTCGAAATCAGTTCCGCTCGACCAAAATACAAAAGTATAATAATGACAGCGCTGACATTTCAAATGTCAATGTAATAGACTCTCAAAGATTGAGCGTACCAATTGCAGAAATCAATTGCAGAAACCCTAACAACGATTCTCCTAACATACACACTGTCTCTGCGCTTAACAAAAAATAATTTTATTTATTCCTATTAAAATTAATATTCATTTTCTTGTTATTTTTCGATTTCATATTTTTTATGGGATTTTTAGGTTTTTTTTTTTTTTTTTGTATAAAATCAAAACTAATCGAACAAGTAAAAATAATAAAACTTATAATATTGTAAATCTATGTTGTTAACAGCGAATGCATGCCACGATAATGCATGTGGAACCAATGCTATATGCCAAGATGTAGGCGGTCGTCCGGTATGCTCATGTCCACCCGGACACACTGGAAATGCGGTTACATATTGCCATCGGGCTGAGTGCTTAGACCACACCGAATGCCGGGGTGATATGGCCTGTAAGAATGGACGCTGTGTAAATCCGTGCGTTGGCGCCTGTGCGCCAAACGCTAATTGCGAGGTACGAACAAACCGAAGAAGGCATCATCAACGAAAAAAAAAAAATTGCTTTCTGATAATAAATTAATTTAATCATAAATCTAACTTTTAATATTTTCTCACCAGCACTCAACTCAAATAGACAAATTAAAATTAATCTCTTTAAATATTTTCCTGTCCATATTAATTTAGCCAAGAAACCACGTTGCTGTGTGTAGCTGCCCGCGAGGCTACGATGGTGATGCATTCCATAATTGCCGTCTTATGGATCCAGGTGAGATAATTTATTATTTTCGCATACATTGTGCTTATGTTCACATAACACTTAGTTAATCAATTCGAATCTATCTATTGAAAATTCAAAACCAGAAGTAAAAAAAAAAAAAAGATTAAAAACGTATATGGAAATTATGAATACTAGAAATGTTTGAATAATAAAAAAGTTTAATTTGGAATTCGCCAAAAAAGGGAAAAACCTGAACAATTTTATGGGAAATCTTCAAGTTGAATGTCGGACTATGTGAACAGCCTTGATCTTGATCGCAAGATTATTCATAACATCTTAGCGCGTAGGTGGTCGAATCGAATCAGAATTTCTTGATTGGCCTTAAAGTAGACAACTTAGTGGTAAGACCTTGACTGGTTACTTAGCATAGCGCTGGCCATACCCATGGTCATTATCGAAATACGAACGGGAGGACAACATTAACATATGTTCAAGTACATGTTTGGAGAATTTTCATTCGAAACATTTATGTGTACATTTAATTGATCTGTTTTATTATTAACCTTTAAATGGCCAACATAATTGGCGTTGGTGTAAGGCTTATTATTTAACAATTCCATTTTCAGAGGAACACTGCCTTCCCAACCCATGCGCACGGAATAGTAAATGCGAAATTCTCAATGGAGTTCCAACATGCTCTTGTTTACCAGGCTATATTGTGAGTGAATTTGATTTATTTATTATATATAATTAATAATTACTGTATAAATAGTTAATTTGGAATTATTTTTAAATTTACTTGGAATTTCTCAACTCTGGATACTTGGGAGAATCTTGTTGTCCGCCATATTATCAGTATTTATTAGACAATAGAAGAAAAAAAATCCCATCAGATCCTCGTTGTACGAGTGTATAACATTTATTTAGTAAACTACAATATTCATAATAATATTATCATTGTTTCTGGTATTTTATCTTAAAATTGAATTCAAAGTCAACTATACCTTCCTGTTCACGCTAAAATGGAAGTAAATTATATTAAATAATGTAATTTTTTAGGAAATGGTTTTGTGAAATAAGAAAATTGGTATTTTATTCAATTAAAACATTCAATGTGGGTTTTCAGAATTACAGATCCATCAGAAACTTATTCCGCGATATAGAAAAAATGGTTCGTTGATGGTAAAGCAGTTCGTAGGCTTATATAATTTCGATAAATTTGAATTAACCATTATTTACAACTCTTTTGTTTGTATAGTTTTATCTTCAATTATGCATACATCTCGGATAAACCTGATATTGTTCCAAAGTCTGCATTATCATATCGGATGAAGGTGAGAATTTTTTAAAAAATTGCATTATTACATCGGATAGGTCTAAAAATATTGGAAGTTCTGCATTATCATATCGGATGAAGTAAAATTTCCCAAGAACTGCACCACCGTGTTCGCAATTTTCAAAAAACTGCTTTATCATATCGGATGAGGCATAGAAATAGTCCTAAAACTGTACTATCATCCTGTGATTTTTTAAAAATATACATTATCGCATCGGATAGACCTAAATCTGCATTATCACGCGGTTGAGAATTTTATCATATCGGATGAAGCAGAGAAATTTCCCCAAAACTGCATTATCGTACCGGATAAAACAAATTTTTTCACAAATTATCATATTATGCATAATCATATCGGATGAAGTTGAAAAATGTTCCGAGAACTGCATTATCATATTGGATAAGACAAATTTTTTCAAAATATGCATTATCACATCGGATAGTCGTAAAAATATTGGAAATTTTGCATTATCATAAAGGATGAATTTGAGAAATGTTCCGAAAACTGCATTATCATATAGGATAAGACAAATTTTGAAAAAATATGCATTATCACATCGGATAGTCGTAAAAATATTGGAAATTTTGCATTATCATAAAGGATGAATTTGATAAATGTTCCGAAAACTGCATTATCATATCGGATAAGACAAATTTTTTCAAAATATGCATTATCACATCGGATAGTCGTAAAAATATTGGAAATTTTGCATTATCATAAAGGATGAATTTGATAAATATTCCGAGAACTGCATTATCATATTGGATAAGACAAATTTTTTCAAAATATGCATTATCACATCGGATAGTCGTAAAAATATTGGAAATTTTGCATTATCATAAAGGATGAATTTGAGAAATGTTCCGAAAACTGCATTATCATATAGGATAAGACAAATTTTGAAAAAATATGCATTATCACATCGGATAGTCGTAAAAATATTGGAAATTTTGCATTATCATAAAGGATGAATTTGATAAATGTTCCGAAAACTGCATTATCATATCGGATAAGACAAATTTTTTCAAAATATGCATTATCACATCGGATAGTCGTAAAAATATTGGAAATTTTGCATTATCATAACGGATGAATTTGAGAAATGTTCCGAAAACTGCATTATCATATCGGATAAGATAATTTTTTTTCAAAATATGCAATATCACATCGGGTAAGCCTGCAATTATTCTAAAAACTGGTTCGCTATAAAGGTTATGCAATTGATTTCCACATTTCGGTAGCGTGACCAGTGTTAGAATTATTTGTATCAGATATAATGGAATTTTCACAAATGCGTAAAACTCCTTCGGTGTACCATCTTTCCATAAGAATTGTTATGTTTGTATTAATCGAGGTTGATTTTTTATTTCTGTAACGTACTCTAATATTGATCATTTTATTTTCGTGAAGAAAAAAAAACTTTCAGTATTTCGATACTTCTGTGAGGACCACGAGCACTTTTCTGACGAATAATGTTGCGAGCTGAACTTCGATAGTCGAGAGAGAGAGGATTTGGGGATTAACATCATTCCGTTTTATCTCTGGAGACGAAAGGTGCAGAATCTTCTGTGTTCCGATTACCAATGACTTCATCGTTGTTAGATATTTAACAAACTGCTTCAAAGCTAACCAGCGATAAAGGAGACCATTCTTCAATACCATAGCATTGTTTGAACCTATGTCTTGTTTAGTAAAATCTTGTTCCCAAAACTGCTACAGTAATAATCTCTTAAAATTCTTAAAAAGCAATTCAAAATGCATGACCATCTTGTGCTTTTACGTGAACGGGTCAGTAACTATTTACAAAATCACCTTCTGAGATCCTATTTTTTGGTAGGCTTACAATGGACCAATCTGGAAGGAGACTATGTTGAAAAATAAATACCAAACTTTAATGACGGACTACAAATAACAAAGCCTCAAACGCAAATTATAAGATTTTTCTGAAATGAATCCAAAATTATGATTATCGAACGAACTTAGACTATTTTTCTGATAGCCTATTTTCGGACTAACAATTTTAAACTTCACTAGTGAAATAGCCAAACTAAGATCGGATATTTTCTTCTGATTGTGGGTAATGGGATAAAATTTTCTGGTTAAGGGTATTGGCAATACATGATATTTATAAATTTATTGTTTCCTTCCACCTCCACATCTCTTCTTTTAAATATAAAATATTGAAAATGATTTCAAAAAGGAATTTACTAAATTCCAAAATTGAAAAATTAAAAGAAAAAACAACAAAAAATTAAACAAAACCAATTTTCTCTTTTCTTCTAATTAGTCTCTAGTCAAGATGGCGTCTTTTTATGCCCTGTTATTCTTCACTCGAAGAAAGACAAATATTTGTTAATGAAGACTATTGTTAATTTTATTTGTTTTTTTAGGGAAATCCCTTACTTGAATGCCGTCACGAATGTGAATATGATGGTGAGTGTGGCGCTCAAGAAATGTGCAAAAATTACAAATGTATAGCTGCATGTCAACAATGTGGGAAAGGAGCTCAATGCACACGTGTAGCGGCACACCGTGCACTTTGTGAATGTCCAAAAGGTTATATTGGCAGTCCGTATACTGAATGTAAGCCAGAATGTTACGGCGATTCTGATTGCCCATCGAATAGGCCAGCTTGTTTTAATGGTATTTGCAAAAATACATGCGAAGGAGCGTGTGGCGTGAATGCCGATTGTAATCTTCGTGGTGTGACGCCCGTTTGTAGCTGCCCTAAGGACATGACTGGTGATCCGTTCATCAGCTGCCGTCCCTTTACAAAATGTATGGAATAATGATCATCAATTGAAACTTTTAATCAAGCTAATAATCTAATCCACGACCATTTAATTTTAGATGATCTATGCAATCCGAATCCATGCGGAGTGAACGCCATTTGTACGCCTGGACATGATGAAACGGGAACCGAAAGACCAGTGTGTACTTGCCCACCCGGTTACACCGGAAGAGCCCTGAAACAGTGTATACGGGTAATTTAATAAAATTTCTTTTTTATTGATTTTTTCATTAATATACGAGATTAAATTGGCCAAGCGGCGAATTTTTTGAATAAATTTCCTTTCCTTTTCTTTAACATTTTTAATTAATTTTTAGGGTGAATGCCTAAGCGACACCGAATGTGCAGACAATCGTGCTTGTATAAATTATCAATGCGTCGATCCTTGCATCAGTAAATGTGGCCAAAATGCTCTCTGTGAGGCTAAGAGCCATCTAGCAGTATGCAAATGTCAACCTGGACATTCTGGTGATGCTCTAGTGACCTGCCGAAGATCTAGATTGTATCCGGTTGCAAAATACCATTAAAAATCTGTGCGGAGAAATTGTTTATAAATCCTTAGTGGTTTCTTTTACATGCAATTTAATAGCGCCTAACTTTTCTTTGTAACATTTTTTTTTTATTCTGTTGATTTTTACCAAACTAACTATTTAAAAATGTGTTCGAATTATTTTTTCTGCCATAAAATTAATAATAAATCTTTTTTTACTATTATTATTAAATATAATTTTTGTTTTCATTTTTAAATTTCAATAAAGAGTTTTTTTTATTATTTGTGGTCGTTTTTCTTTTCATTTATTTTGCATTTAAACAGGTGATTTGTAATGCTTTATCCCACGTTTTGTTTTCTACTCGTTTATCAAATTTTGCCGTTTTGGAAAGTACAGTTATTAGAGATAACATTTGTTATGTAAGCAAGCTTCAATATAAATTTAAAAACACTTTTTAGATATTGTTCAGCTCGGAATAAAAATATAGACTAGGCAATAAATCAGAATCAAGTAAAAAAAATTCAACTACTTAAGACAAATAATACTGCGAAGGATTTTTAAATTTCCAACTCAGATAATAAAACTCTCCAAAGGCATGTAACATTTTCCAAGATGTTCTGCCCGCCTTTTTAGGCACTTTTTAATTAGTATATGTTTTGGCATAGTTAAAATTATGGAATCAATTATTTTTAAAAAAAAGCCCCGAAGAGAATTAAATAAATGAAAGTTGCAGAAATGTGAATAGTGGCAAAAATAAATGAAAGTCGCAGAAATGTGAATAGTGAAGAATGTTGTCAATTAAAATAATTATTAATATTTTAGTTAAATACTTTTTTGCTATTTTCACTTATAGCCTTAACATTGTTGGTATTAGAAATCGCTTAAAAAAAACAAGAAATAAAAATCTTCTAATTAATTAGCCTTTTTCCAATTGTTTTTTTTTTTCACTTTAATTGTAGTTTTTTCTCTTTATATATCTTCGACGTACAAATATTTATTTTATATAAATATAGTTGGTTTTTTTCGTTATCTTTTTATAATAATAATAGTCATAATAAATATAATGGTACTAATAATAATAATAATAATAATAATAATAATAATAATAATAATACACTTTCTATAGTGCTACAAAATATTACTTATAATTAGAAAGTAAAATTACATAAAAATAAATAAAGTTTTAATAGTGAAATACAGATTATGAATATTAATAAAATGGATTATAATTTTTTAAATAAACTAAAACAAAACGGCCGAAATTATATTTGTATTCTTTTTTAAAAATATATTCTCGTTAATTTTATATTTCCACAATTTATTGTTTATTTATTATATAATAATTACTTAATATTATCTATTCGTATGCAAATATCTTTGTTGTTGTTTTTTTTTTTTAAAGTTTACATAATTTTCTATTTTGTTTTCACTTAAATTTTTTTCCATTTGTTGTTTTTTCTCTCTCGAAATTTTATTTTATTCATAATTACTTTAGGATTATCAACAAAAAAAGTTACTATATCGAGTGTTGTTTTTTAATTGCGTTGTGTCTTCTTCTGTTTGTTCGAATTTTCTACAAATGAATTTACAAATCATAATTTTTTTAGCATTATAGAGTTCGCATTTTATATTTCATTCATATATATTCGCAAAGATGATATGCCGTAATAGTATTTCCCTAAATAGGATAATGCTTAATACATTTCAATAACATAAAATATCTACTGTATATAATAATTAATATTTTTCCGCTTTTATTTATTTAAAATAGTATTATTTACAAATAGAAAAGCATTTTGTTTGTAGAATGTTATAAATTAATTTATTTAAATGGATATTCGAATGAAGTGATTTAAGAGGATCTACATGCTCAAAGGGTATCACATCGAAGTTTTCAAAAAATTAAAAAAAAAAACAATAAATTTATTGAAAATTTCAGTTTAGAGGAAAAATTTATACTATTTGTATATTCCTGAATAATGGAGAAAACTTTAATAATAATTTGTAATATTAACGCTGATAAATTATATTTTTATATAAAATATAATTCATCAGCGTTATTTTATAAATTATTATTATTTATAAAACGTACATAACTATATTTTAAATCCTGTTTGTACATTCGAATTATATATAGTTTTTTTTATACAGAGATCATACACTTCTGGATAAAAAAAAAACAGGAATATCTCAATTAAAAGTTTTCGAAAATTTATTTAATGTTATTATAAAAATTATTTAATAAACAAAATCACCTTTGTCATTTGTATTTCATAAATATATATAAAGAAACTGAATTAAATTAGGCAATTTTAAATCGTAGATAATAAGACAAAATATTAAGGGGATAACGAATGAACTTGATATTTAATATGTAACTGCATTATATCATATAAAAGAAGAAAAGTTCTCACCAGAATATTCTATAATATAATTTTTTATTTTTATTTTATAGCCTAATATCAAAAAGTGTATAATTATACAGTAAAATCATTACCTTTTAATTAATTTGTTCGTTTTCACTTTATTTTAAATGTTTCCTTTTTTTAATATTTTTCATTTCATTTAAATTTTTTTTTTTGCTTTTATAAAATAAATTAATTTCTATTCATAGGCGATGATGAGTTTTACTATTACTAATATCATCATTATAATTATTATTATTATTATTATTATCATAAAAATTATTAGTATTTTTTTCATTATTATTATTATTATTAAATTTTATATCTATAATCTCTTATATTTTATATAGTACATTAATAATATAGTACATTTATTTATTGATTTTAATTACATTCATTAATTATTTTCTTCGTAGTATTTTTGGATTTTTGTTTTCTTTTGTAATTTTTGTCTATAAAAATTCTGTATTTTATGTTATGTTTCTTTTTTTTTTAAATAATAATAATAATAATAATATTGTATTATTAGTTGTAAAAAAAAGAGAAAGAAAAAGAAATGCAAAAGGAATGAAAAAATAACAAAAGATAGCCAGAAATATATAAATTCGATTGTATTTCGTTTCACTTAAAATTCAATAATTTATTTACTTTTCTTTTATTCTCTTCGCTTCGGTTATCTAGTCAATAATTTTCAAAATAATTTCTCTAGCATCATTTTAGTTTTTATCGTTTAATGCATATTGATTTTGTATCGAAAGATAAATAAAAAAATAAAATAAAATAAGAAGATATAAATTATTTATATATTTATTATTTTCGTTTATTGATATTGGCTTTATTATTATTATTATTTTATTTTTATTTTTTATTTTTTATATATATAAAAATGATTAAATATTTATACACAATTTAATAGACCATGCCTAATTGAATTTTATTGATTTTATTGCTAATTGTTTTCGAACTTATTCTTCGAAAGGAATATTTCGAATAATATTAATTTGTTCGGCTATTTTTTATATTGTATTTTGCTTTCAATTTTTCCATTCATTTTTCTTCATTTGCTCTAATTTAATTATTAATTTAGATTTTTTTTCCTGGTATTTTATTAATACATAATATACTGTTTTCCATATGAATACAAATATCTAAACAATAATAATTATAATAATATATATTTCTATATAAATATTTATGTGTATATAAATAAAAAAATTTTTTTATTTATTTTTCTGCTCTATTTGACATTTTCATTTAAATTTTATTTATTTTTCTGCTCTATTTCTTGCTGATTTAATGATGATCTTAAATTAAGGATGCTTTTGAATTTTTAAAATTAATTAATCATTTTCTTTTTATACCATTTGGGGGTTGTGTTTTTTTTAATTTTTGTTCATTTTAAATTAATGGTAATAGTACATAATGATAATTATTATTATATTTATAGTCATTATATAATTTGTATGCATATAAAAGTTTTGTTTTATTGTATTTCTGATTTAATTTCATTTAAATTTTTATTACTTTTTACTAAATTAATTTCTTTATTCATTCATTCAATTATTATTATAATTTTTTATTATATGAATAATTTTTTCATTAAATAATACATAAAAATTTGTTTTTTTTTAAATTATTTATTTTTACAACTAGCAACAACGATTTTTCATTTTTTTCCCTTTCGGTGTTCGCAGATATATTGTTTCATGTGTTTGCTCGGCATTCTGTTTCAATTTATGTTTTAAAACTTGTTGTGTTATTGCAAGAAACATTTGTTCAACATTTATGTTTTCTTTGGCTGATGTTTCAAATAATTCTATATCCATTTGTCGGGCAAACCGTAGTGCATCTTCAGTTATAACAACTTTATTTACTGGATCATCATCTTTATTGCCAACTAAAAATAGAATACAATCAATATCAAATTAGATCAAATATAACAAAATTATTTAAAATAACAATACAAAAATAAATTATAGAGAAAAAAAATTGAAAAATCTTATTAGTTATATTTGTTTAGAAAAAATTTCGTTTGAAGAATTTAAAAATACATTTTGTCAACATAAAAATTAGGGTCTTGAAGATCTAACTATTCGGATGTTTTGTTTTTAGAATAACTTTCCGCTATCTCAGTAGAGATAGCGGAAAGCCGCTATATGCAGATGGTGTCTGAATGGAAGTGAATGTTTCCGAAAGGAAAGCTGTGTGTATGTTGTTGAGGAGTTTTTTTGGCGCCCAGTAGACGGCCCAATATTTGTTTAAAAGCGGTCGGGGCCCGATACACGCGGGAAGTATTATACCTTGAAGTAAAGGTTGGAGAGAGGCTGAACTTTCGGCCTCACTTGAAACATTTAAGGGAGCGCGTGGCCGGTTTGGTTGGCATGCTGGTGCGAGTATTTCGAAAAGAATGGGGACTTCGATCCAGAGCGGTGAAAGTCCTGTACAAGGGTGTGTTTGTTCTGTGTGCAAAGTATGCGTCGTGTGTATGGGTTGACATTATGCGCCACCAGTATGCAATGGTGGGCATAAATTCAGATCAGCGTCTGGCTTTGTATGCATGTTTGAATGTATCTAGAAACGTGTCAATCGATGCGATGCAGGTTTTCATGGGAGAAATTCCATGGCACCTGGAGGTGCTGCGTGGAAGCATTCACTACCGTCTACGGTGGGGCATCCCGCTTGCTGGTTGTTCGGTTATGAATGAACAGGTTCAGGATCTTAGTCCACGCTAGCGGCGTGTACTGGCCCTAAATAAAGTGTGTGAAATTTGGCAACGTCGATGGGATGAAAGTGTGAATGGCAGATGGACGCACTTGTTCATTTCGGATGTGTGCTTTGTATCTGCACCTAGATTTGAATTTGGTCTGTCCCTTGGGTATTTACTCATGGGACATGGCAGTATGAATGGGATGCTGTACGGGCGTGGACTGACTGTGGAGACTAGATGCCCTTGTGGGCCGGCGGAGGAGAGTGCCAAGCACCTTCTCATTAAGTGTCGCCTTAAACGGGGATTTGCGTGTCTTAGGTACATGTGCAATCGTGGTGAATGATGAGAGTGGGGATGTAAGTGGTCTTAGGTATGCGAGAACGATATAAATACTTTAATCGATTTGCGGTGGCACTTTTTGGGAGGTGTAAATGGCACCCAAGGTCGCTACAACCGGGTGAAAGACCACGGTCGATTCCGGTTGTACTTTCGGATCTTGGGGAATCCGCGTATCTAAGCTAACTTAGCGGTGCCTAGGGATTTACAAGATTCCTGACCGTAGCTCAATGAGCGGAGTACAAACCGAAGTACTCTTAAAACAAAAATTGGTACTACGGGAGTCGTGGTGGCCAATGGTGTTGCAACACACTGTGCCCGACATTGTGGAGGCGCTAAGGCAGCAACGCAGTGGCTGTGGTTGATACCCATATCGCGGATACCGTCTACAGATCGCTGGTGGGAGATACTGATAATTATCTCGGGCACTGTCACTGCTTATGACAATAGATGTTTAGATAGGCCTCGCCACTAGCAGTTGGAGTTATCAGCTTGTAACTGGTTATTGACTGTAAACTGCTAGTAATGGTGGTGTGTTGATTGAGCGTAACTCAATTCCTATGATCGTAGGCAACTCGTGGTTTTAAGTTGAAAGACAAATAAGTCACGTTAAATTATATATAACTGCCGGATGAGCTTCCCAGAGAATTTATTATAAATTTAAGTCAGGAAGGCAAATTGTGCGGCCGGACTACAAAATTTAAAGTCCTAGAATCTCTTTTTATGAGGATATTTTACATCCACTGTCTATGCCAACAATCTGAATACAACTGATGAACAGAAAACGTTCAGCTGTCACGTTATTGGTCAAAATAATAGAATTATTTCCAAACATATCATTGAGAATTTTGTAAAAAGGACCTGCCGGCAATAGTACGAGTGGTCATTTAACCAAAATAATTTCTTATATTTAAAACCGACGGTCAATCTGAGATACTATTTACAAAATTGTTTGATTTCATGGTCACTGTTAGATAGAAGAAAAAAAAATATAATAAAAATTTGAATTCATCGTGAATTTTGGATGCAGACCAATCGGAGTGTTAATTAGAAAAAAATTTGTGTGAAACGCTAGATCGTTCTTGTACTCTGATCTTCTTTAAAATAGGGACCAAAGAGCCATTCTTTCAAAATGGATTATGTCCATCATATTAATTGCAGACTATTGGGGTAATGATTTTTGCACTTCTATCGAGGATGTCTACTTTTCCGCTTAATGGGCGTTCTGTTAATAAAAAATTTTTTTGATTCCCATCAAAATACTTATATTTTTTTCCTATTGTTCTCTATCGAATCGATTAAATCGAAATCTTAGCTTTCCTGATCGAAATTTGTCCGCCTTTAAAAAAAAATATTTTACAGATTAAAAATTACAAAACTTTAGAAACCATTAAATTTTTACAAAAACCCTATTACTGTGGAGACATTTTGATTATAAACAAACAAGATTTATTAAAAAAAAAAAAAAGACTTAATTGAAAAAAAATCAAATTAATTAGTTAAAAAAAATGTAATTTGTTGTGTTTTACCTAAAACTTTATTAACAACATCACAGTTATGCTCGATTTCCTGTAACCATCTGCGTACGTTTGCAAATGATTCGCCATTCGTTACATCATAAACGATAATGACACCGTGCGTTCCTCGATAATAGGTGCTGGTTATTGTCCGAAATCTTTCCTGGCCAGCCGTGTCCCATATTTGCAGTTTGACACGTTGCCCATCAACGACAACTGTTCGTATTTTAAAATCTACACCAATTGTTGTTATATAACAATTCGAGAATGTATCATCTGAGAATCTTATCAGTAACGATGATTTTCCAACGCCTACAAAATAACAAAACAAAACAAAAAAATTTGATAAGAAAAATTATAAAGTTTTTATATTATTATTTTCGATTGTTTCATTTTTATTATAATTAAATAATAAATTTATAAAAAAAAAACAAAAAAAACTGCCACATGCAAATAAAATACTAGATTTTGTGGAGAGTGAAGAGACTGACTGAGTTGGTTTCGCCGTCGATAACAGACATCTCCGATTTCGGAATACGGAAATCATTTTTTTCTCTTCAATTTTTAATCGTCATTTTTATCAATATTTCCTATTGAAATGTGAATTCTTGGCAACACAGATCATTTTGAAACAGACAAAAATGCCATTCTAACGCCTATTATATATGAAAATAATTATAATAAAAAGAATTTTGGAAAATTTACCCTAACAAACCTTCAACGAACCTGATTTGGAGATTTATAAGAAATGGTGTACTAAAATTTTGAACACTTTAATAAGAACAAGAATAAAAAATATTCAAAAATTTATATTTATCCGGAAGAGGTAGGGTGGGGGAGGGGGTTTGGGAGTATAATGATTGTTATTTTTATTTTTATTTTCAAAGAAATTATAGAAGAATATGTCTTCAATACAGGCGATTTTAGCTAGTTTCCTGTCAGTATAAATACATAAAAAATGTGGGCCAAGTTTCTATAAGAGACACGAATTTCTGTTTTGACTACAATTTATTGTACAAGATTCTTGAAAAGATCTTAGCTAATTGATTGGACCAGAATCTTGTTAAGAACCTCAGCCTCCATCGACATATCTACAGGTCGGCTGGGAAACTCTTATTTATAAAAATTGTCGTTCGATAATAAAATAATGAGACTGATTTTTTTTTTAAATTATTTTAATTTCATTGTTTTTTTACATTGATCTATAAGAGACATTTTGTGGAGGAGAAGACCAAAACGTACATTTTCATCCCGTGACGGTAAGTGAGCATTACGATTTATAAATCTACAAAGATTGCTGGTACAGTTTTATGACTGAAGGTGAGAGATACCAGGATCTCAGGTGCTATCACTGCAGATGATAGTAGAAGTTTAGGAATTTCAAGGGATTTTCTAAAGAAAAGAAGGTTCAGTCATTATGACGGTTATTATTCATCAGTTTACCAGGTGTATTAGCTTAAATCCGCTGTTTTTGTCAAAAAAACACGTTTTTTTTTCATAGAAAGCAAAAATAAAATTTAATCAAATTACTTCTGCACGCCAGCTACATATTCTTCCCATCTCTCGGACGATTTGTGGATATCACACCAAAAAAATTCCTTCCCGGATTTGTGGAAGAACAAAAATTGGCTTTTGCATTATGATAACGTTCCTGCTGACGCATCGTTGCTTATGCGCGAATTTTTGGCCAAAAATAACACACTAATAATGCCAGATCCACCGTATTCCCCAGAACTGGCCCCCTGTAACTTTTTCTTGTTCCCGAAAGAGATTCTTTGATTTATTTTTTGGAATGGGCAAAAATCGAAGACGAGCAAAAATACATGCAAGCAAAGCAGCTGTCAAAAATTAACTGAACAATCAAAATGGCCGAACTTTTCGGCATAAATGAGAGACATGAGTACCAACGTAACGCCACAAAAAAATCGAAAATCGAATATACGTAACCCGCGGAAATTCAAAATTCGTGATACTTTTTGAACAGACCTGTTACCTCGCCTATTAAAAGAATGGCAAACAACATCCTCAGTCATACATACTGAGTACATATTGAACATTTTTAGCCTCTAATTCAGTCTACTCAATATTCTTACCGAAATTCTGGCTCTAAAACTGCTCAGAATTTTGATAGGGCATATTGCGGTCACTTTTAACTTTCTTTTTGAAAACCACACACGATCCTATCTGACTATCTGCAGCGTTCTGCTAACTATTCAACAAATATTGAGTGAATGTCAGCAAATAAGCAATTTCTTTACGAGTAAGGTGCCCCCCCCTTCCACACAATTATCCGACGAAGGGGGGGGGGGGGCTAACTTCAAGCATGCTTAGCTAAAACATGTACTTTTTGAATATTATGGTCGTCCTGTGCAACAACGTTCAGAAAATATTTATTTTTAATCAAACTTTTAATACCTTCCCCGATCCCTTTTCAAGACCACAAAAATATCTTTCAGTATTTTTTCCAAACAATAACAATTTTTTTTGGCCGAAATTGAGCCACATAACATCTTAAAAACATTGGGGATTATTACGTATTGAATTCGATTATCGAATAATCTTCTGAAACGCTGATCTACATTGGCCGACCGACAAGATCGTTCGATTTAACACTGTTGGACTTTTCTCTTTGCGAGTATTTGACAAAGACAAAGTGTATGCCAATCATTCAAGAACAATTGAAGATTTCCATAAAAAAAAAAGTTTAACATTTGTTTAGGATCTAAATAAAAAATTAAAAAAAAATTTTATTTTGGGAAAAGTTATCGAAAATTTCTACTTTTCGATGCAGGCTAACAAACTGAGTCATGTTGATCATATGATTTTCATACATAATTATAATAGATTCTTACAAAATAATTTCCGATACTTGCTCACGCACAATGTGCGTTTTCTTTTAGTTTAAAGAAAACCGAACAAATAATGGCACACACCCTTAAACTATTTCGTTGTGACATCTTCAATAGAAAATTCCAATAGACTATAAAGCAAATAAAACTAGTTTAACTTAATGGCAGTTAAACCCTTGAAAATAATAATAATAAAAACCATTTAATCTCGAATCATACTTTCTAGACTATAAAAAGAATTTTTCTTAAAAAAAAAAAAAAACTATTGTATTAAAAATGTTAAAATTGTTATTATTATAGTGCCAGAGAAATGATGATTTGGGAAGGCGGAGGGGGAGGATGGGGAAAGGTAGAGAGACGGGGAGAGGGCAAGTTCAATGAACTTCCTTTTTATGAAAATTTCTATTAAGTAATAAAAAGTCTACGCAACAAACTATAAAAAAATAACACAAAATCAGGCGATTATCCTAACAACCAACCAGCCACCCACCTCCCCCCTCCCCCCCTCAAACTAATAAACCCAACTGAAAAAAGTACAACAAAAAAATAATAACAAAAATAAATTATGAATAGAATAAAAGAATAAATTTTTTTTAAAAAACGAACCACCATAAAATAAGTAGAAATTTTGACAAATTGACCTTCGTGATTATGATGATGCATGGCATGAACATTCTTGATGAAAAGTCGATAGTGGCCACAATTAATTAATGATGGGTATAATTGCCAAAAAAGCAAAAAAAAAAAAAATTAAATGAAATGAAATGAAAAACTAACTGGGGAAAATGAGTTCAAATACAAATTAGATGAGACTTCCTCCTCTAAACGGCCGAAAATTTTTCCTATATTTTGTTCGTATGCCCCATAATTTGATATATTATAATTTATGAAGACACAACATGAATGGAGCCCAGCCAAACTGAACTAAATTTGTGATAACATGAACAGAGAGAGAGAGAGATAGAGAGAGAGAGAGAGAGAGAGAGTGAGGAGAAAAAAACGAACTTAAATTAAACAATTTCGAATATAAAAATGATAAGAAAAAATTCCGCTGAATAAGTAGAAGGAGAAAAAAAATATGAAACAAGATTTCGAAGAGTGGCTAAGTGAAACTGTTGTGGAGAGGGTGGAACTAAATAAATAAACAAAACAATATCGAAAAGAAGAAACTGCCAATAAGTGTGGAAAGAACAACAACAATAAACAAACGAACAGTCAGTGAAACACTGTTGCAAACATGAGAGAATGAGAGCAATGAAAAGGCGGTGGGGTGGTTAAGTAAGAGACAATTTAGTAGTTTCTTTGAGAATAATTGTTACTGCGAGTATATGCCGTGCACTGGGGCCTGTTGGTTCTTATCGCTTTAAATTAAAACTTCCGGAGTTGGATAGTCTCAATTTTTCATTTCATTTTGATTTTGATTTTTTTTTTCTTTCTACTTGATTTGTTGATCAGAAGTGCAAGGCAAAGCAATAATTTTAATGTATACAATTTTTCTAAACGATATGAACGAAGACCTACTCCCCCTAATACACAATTGAGCTTATATAAACAAAGCGTTCTGTATTTTTCGGTGTTTTTTTTCTTGCATAATTTTAAAATAGGATGTGTTTTTTTTTTTTGAAGATTTTTCAAACATTTTTATTTTTATACAATATAAAAAAGATTGAGATATTTTTTATCTTCTTAATGAATGCTGAGTTAAGCAACTGAGCAATGGTAATTAAAGATAAACTATCTTTGTTAAAATCACTTCAGAAAAAATAAAAATATTATTAAATTTTTTTATCAAATTTATTATAGATGGAAAATTTTTTTTGTAGGAAAAAAAAAAGATACAATTTGAAAATGCAATGAGACCATTTTTTGTATGTTTAAAAAAAAAAAATGGCGTTCAATGTTGATTGGCTAATTTAAGAGAAATTCAAAACGATAACCAGACGTTAATTTGAATTTATTTGAAGAAAAAAATAAATAATAATAATATGACAACTAGAAAAAAAAAAACTTATTATTTTAGTTATACGAGGGTCGTTCAATAAGTCCTTAGAAAAAGATGGAAAAAAACTGTTTTTTTTTTTAAAAATTTTATTTTTCAGCATAATCTCCTTTTAGCCTTATACTTTTTTCCAACCGTTTTTCCAAAATTTTTATCCCGTCCAAAAAATAGGATTTCGGAAGTTCTGCAAAATACTCATCCGTTTGAGCAATGACGTCCTCGTTGGAAGTGAACCGTCGTCCTCCAAGCCATTTCTTCAGATTGGGGAAAAGAAAATAGTCACTCGGGGCCAAATCTGGTGAATAAGTGGGATGCTGCAACAATTCCATTCTCAATTCCACAATTTTGGCCATGGAAACAGCGCAGGTGTACACACGCGCATTGTCCTGATGCAAGAGGATTTTTTTCTTCTTCAGATGGGGGCGTTTTTCTTTGATTTCCTCGCTCAACCGTTGCAATAACGACGCGTAATACGCTCCTGTTATTGTTTTTCCTTTTTCCAAGTAGTCGATAAAAATGATGCCCAGCGAATCCCAAAAGACCGTGGCCATCACTTTCATGCAAAATTGAAGCGACTGTACCTTGTGATATGCCCGTGGCCTCAACTAATTCGCGCACTTTAATTCGCCGATCGTTCAAAATCAGATCGTGGATTTTGTCGATGATTTCAGGAGTAGACACCTCAACTGGGCGTCCTGAACGATGTTCATCTTTTGTGGATGAACGGCCACGTTTAAATTCATTCACCCAATTGTAAACCGTCGCAAACACATTTGCAGATGTGCCATGAACTGCATCCAACTCCGCTTTGATTTCTTTCGGGCTTAAGCCTTTCAAATGGAGATGTTTGATGACAGCCCTAAACTCGCTTTTTTCCATTGTTATGCACAAATAAATGTCGTTAACTTTAATCGACGATAGAAATTGACCGAGCTGAATTTTTGACAGCTTTCCTGGATCGAGCTGAAATTTTGACAGCTTTCTTGTCGATAATGCTACTTACAAAAAAAAATCTTTTTACACGACGAGCGCTTTTTTCTAAGGACTTATTGAACGACCCTCGTATTTTTAAAAAAAAGACAACAAGACGACTTTCAGTTAATTTGACCAAAAAAAAATAATGGCGTTGAGATGTAATTTTTGTTATTTGTAAGAGAAAATAGAAATGGCGTTTAGATGTAATTTTTGTAATTTTTATGAGCCTAAAAATTAACTAAAAATTGTCTGATTAGTATTTTTTTTTTTAAATTAACTTTGAGAAAAAAAATACAATCAGACAAATTTGAAAAAAAAAACAAATGGTGACCATATGATGTTAAGTTATAATAGTTTTTACAAGAAAAGAAAAATGATGTTTTTTGTTATGATAATTTTAAGACTTTAATTTTAAAGTAATTAGTTTAATAAAGTAGTTTTTAGTGAATTTTTAATATTACGAAATGGCGACTTTTTAAAATTAATTTGGTAAGAAGATATAAATAATGGCGTTCATTTTTTGCTATTTTTAAGATGTTGCATCAGTAACATTTTGGGCACATATGCAATTGTAGTAGAGGAAAATTTTTAAAAGTTTTGGGGAAAAACACAACAAAATCTTATTAACTATTACTTATTTTATGGTAGTAAAAAAAACGCCATTTATAAAAATAAATAATAAAATAAGCAAGAAAAAAATGCAATTTGCTCTAAGCCACGTGTTAATGGAACATGTGCAAATTTCTTGTATAAAATTGCATTATAAAAACTAGCAGAAAGTTTCCTGGCACATTGCATAAAATTTCTGCAAAAAATGGCGTACAATTTTTATTAGAAAAAAAAATATTTTTTTTAATAAAAATACTGAAAAATCGTACAGAAACGCCGAAAAATTTGCATAAAAATTGTTTTGAAAATAACGGATATATATTTTTTTAAATTCGACAAAATGGTCATAAAAATTGATAAAAATTTTCAATGAATATGGAGCCAAAATTTTCGTTCAAAATAGTGAAAATGTTTAATTAAAAATGCTGAAAAGTTTCCAAAAAAAAATGGCGCAAAATTTCTACCAAAATGATATATTTTTACCGTAAAAAATGTGATAAAATTGACGGAAATTGTCTATAAAAATGACAACAAGAATTCCATCAAAAAGAGGGCAAAATTTTTAGAAAAAAATAATCGAAAATTTAATAAAATTTTTAATATTACGAAATGGCGATTAGGTGATTTTTAAAGTTAATTTGGCATTTCATTAATTTTTGGCTATTCTTAAGAGAAAAGAAACGACAGCCAAAAAATGATCGTTTGATGTAAATACAAAATGAACAATTAGGAAACTTTTAATTACTTTCAAATGAAGAAATTACAATCAGACAATTTTTTGTTGATTTTCAAAAAAAAAAAAAAACAAACAAAATAATCCAAATGGCGACCAAATAATTTTAATTACTAGGTATATAAGCTTAAATCCGCTGATTTTGTCCAAGAAAGCAAAAACATATTTGGTCAAAGTACTTGTGCTCGCTAGCTACATATTCTTCCCATCTCTCGGGCAATTTGTGGATACCAAGCCAAAAAAATTCCTTCTCTTTCGAGGCAAACCACTCATCAAGCCATTTTATGACGTCTTCGTAAGAATCGAAGTGCTGCTCACCGAGCGCGTGGCCCATCAACGAAAACAGGTGGTAGTCGGAAGGGGCCAGGTCTGGCGAATAACCGAGGTAGGGTAGCATCTCCCAGTTGAGTGTCTCCAAGTGCTTTCGGACCATTTTTGACGTGTGCGATGGTGCGTTGTCGTGGAGGAAAATCAGCTTGTCATGTCTTTGTTGATAATCCGTCCTTTTTTCACGCAGAGCACTGTCAAATTTGATTAGTTGTTGGTGGTAGCAGTGGGCATTGACAGTTTCACCAGGTTTAAACATCTCATAGTAGACTATACCCTGCTTATCCCACCAAACGCACAGCATCGTCTTCCGTCCGAAGTGATTTGGTCTTGGGAAAGATGTTGATGGTTGGCCGGGATCAACCTATGATTTCTTGCATTTAGGATTCTCGAAATATATCCACTTTCATCGCCTGTCACAATCCGATGCAGGAACGACTTTCTTTTTTGTCTGGCGAGCAAGATTTCGCATGTACTTTGGCGCCGCTCCACCTGCCTATCGTTAAATTCATGCGGCACCCATTCGGCAGCCGATTTCTTCATTGAAACAGAAAAGCAGAGCTTCCCGCATATGCTCTTTTTCTGGCACAAAAGTAGACATGATTACCAAAGGAAAAATGTATGTTGTTGTACGAAATTGCTGACAATGTGCATTGATTAATATTGACAGATGTCAAAATCATAAAAAGAAAGTATGGCGTGTCGATGGTAGCTTAATACGCTCACTCACGCCATCTATGCCCAAACAGCGGATTTAAGCTTATACACCTGGTAAGTTTAGGCAGAAAATTTTTAGTTAATTTTATTTAAAAAAATTCGATCAGCTAATTTTTAGTTAAATTTGTTTGTTTTTTTTTTGGTTGAATATGTTTTATTGTAATATATTAAGAATATTTTTTCTGGTTATCTTATAAGAAAAATATAATAACCCCTAAAAAATATTTAGGTAATTTATTAAAAAAAAAAAATATATAAAATAAGTTTTAGTTGATTTTATGGGGAAAAAATTTACGATCATATACAATTTTCAATTGATTATGAAAAGAACAAAATCACTGTCAAATTTTGGTATGGAAAAAAAGAAAAAAAAAATAATTTAGATTATCAAATTTAATGAAAATTAAATTGAAAATCCAATAAAGACATTAAATCAAATATATTTTAGTGCCTGTCTATTTCCCCCCCCAATCAAACGAATCAAAATCTATTAATTGTACTACCAAACACGAAATCTTTACTTATTTAGAATTTATTTAAATAAACATAAAAATATATCGTAATATAAATAATTGTTAAGTAAAAGTTTGATACAAAAAAAATAAGTATTTTTTAAAACATTTTAATAAAAATAAAAAATTCAAATTTTGATATTCTTTTTTCGTAAACTTTTCATAGAATGGTGGACAGATTTTTTTTGCTTTGACTGTGGATTCGTTAAATTTCATTTTCTTCGATCGAAAGTGATATCGGCGCAGATAGTGCGTCGTCAGGTAACGATCAATGTTATTGTTTGCAAGTTAACAGCAGCGGTGAAAAAATAACAAAAATAACAAAATACAATATTTCTACCTAATATCATTACTTGTTATCAGCCGAAAAAGCACAATTCGAAATTGTCTGGTCACATACAAGTGGGTTAATAAGTATGAATGTATGGCATTTCTGTTTACAATTAATTATAATATAAACACATGCGCATAATTACTTGTGGTCATATGTATTTAGTGGTAAGGATCCAAATTATGTATACCCGACCCCCTATAGAGAGCACGTCAGTTTTTTTTTTAAATTTTTTTTGTTAAATAAATTAATACCACAAAATGAACACGAATAATTTTCTGTAATTAGTTTTGCCTTTTTCACAAAATTACTCTGACTTGTACAATGAATGCTTTTATGAAAATATTTCTTTTATTTTTTCTCTGTCCACACTCGTTTGTTGTTATTGTGACGCGGGTTTTTAATTATTATTATTATTATTTTTTTAATAAAGTGTTTGATATCTTTTGTTGTGATAATTAATTAGGAAAAATATTTTAAAATGTAAAAAGTAAAATGACAGAAAGATTGGGAGAAAGAATTAATTAGAACCGAAATGGAGGGGAAAAAAAAGAGAAAAAAAACTTAAAATCAGATTGCAATAAAACTAAAAATAAAAAAACGAACAGTTTGACAAGAAAATATTAAAACTAGAATAGAGGAAAGTAATTAATGAAGATAAATATAAAAATATAAAAGTACCGAGAACTTATTGAACACTCTCTTTGCAACAATTAAAAAGGAAATTCAGAAAAAAATTTAAAAAAATCATATTTAATTATATATAAAACAATTGTAAAAAGCGTTTAAAACTATAAATTTGTCAGTCAGTGTATTCGTGTGGATAGGTAGGTGCATGCTCATAAATACGGTCGTACAATTTTGCATATGTTCTCAACTGTATGTAATTTAAAGACAGATTAAAAATTTACAAAGCCAACACACATGTGCTGAAAAAAAATTAATCAAACTTCAAAATATGTCATAAACAAACCTTCTTTCTTGCTATATTGGTTTTCTCTTCTTTTTCTCTTCTCTCAACTTTTCTCTTTAGGTTTCGAAAAATTTTTTTATCGTGTTCGATTTCCGCACCAAACAGAAACCGGTGATAGAGTGAAAGAGTGATATGAACAGTCCATAAGGAGAGTAGGAGTTAAAGAATTGCAAAGAGACACGAACACGAAAGAGAACGAGATACAGATTATGAGAGAAAAGAGGAAGTGTTCGTATTATTTAAAAAAAAAAAAAAATTATATATAAAGAAAAAAAAAAACTTGCAAATCATATCTTGCTGGAAAAATATGAAGAGAAAAGTTTTCGTATAAAAATGTGTTCAAGAAAATCAAAATAAAAATATAAAATAAATAGAAAAATCTACCAACAATTATTGTACAATAAAATAATATGCATTTTTCTGCATCAGTAAAATTCTGCGCACATATGGTATGCAATTGTAGTAGACGAAAATTTGTAAAAAATTTTGGTGAACAGCACAACAGAATCTTATTAACTATTACCTATTTTGGGGGAAGTAAAAAAACGCCATTTAAAAAAATTAATAATAAAATAAGCAAGAAAAAATGAAATTTCATCAAAAAATCGCTACAGTCCCCCGCCCCCCTTTGTGTGTCTTTGCTCTATGCCACGTGTTAATGGAATATAAAATTTCATTATAAAAACTAGCAGAAAGTTTTCTGGCACATTGCATAAAATTCTTACAAAAAAATGGCCGAAAGTTTCTTTAAAAAATAGCGTAAAATTTTTATTAGAAAATGAAGAATTTTTTTTATAAAAACACTGAAAAATCTTGGAAAAACGCCGAAAAAATATGCATAAAAATGGCCCTGAGAGGGCAGACACATTTCCCGCTTGTGTGTCTTTGCTCTATGCCACGTGTTAATGGGAATATGTGCAAATTTCTTTTATAAAATTTCATTATTAAAACTAGCAGAAAGTTTCCTGGCACATTGCATAAAATTCTTACAAAAAAATGACCGAAAGTTTCTTTAAAAAATGGCGTAAAATTTTTATTAGAAAATGCAGAATTTTTTTATAAAAACACTGAAAAATCTTGGAAAAACGCCGAAAAAATATGCATAAAAATGGCCATGAGAGGGCAGACACATTTCCCGCTTGTGT
This sequence comes from Atherix ibis, assembly GCA_958298945.1. Lineage (NCBI taxonomy): Eukaryota > Metazoa > Arthropoda > Insecta > Diptera > Athericidae > Atherix > Atherix ibis. The sequence goes on along the minus strand of OY282610.1, from coordinate 23,087,537 downwards.
GTCTTTGCTCTAACATATGCCACGTGTTAATGGGAATATGTGCAAATTTCTTTTATAAAATTTCATTATTAAAACTAGCAGAAAGTTTCCTGGCACATTGCATAAAATTCTTACAAAAAAATGGCCGAAGGTTTCTTTAAAAAATGGCGTAAAATTTTTATTAGAAAATACAGAAATTTTTTATAAAAACACTGAAAAATCGTGCAAAAACGCCGAAAAATTTCCAGAAAAATGGCCCTGAGGGGGCAGTAATTTTTTTCCAAAATAACTTTTTTTTTTAAATTCGACAAAATTGTTACCACAAAATAGTGGAAAACTTATATAAAAAATGACAAAAAGTTTCAATGAATATAGAGCTAAAAATTTTCGTTGAAAATAGTGAAAAAGTTTGATTAAAAATGCTGAAAAGTTTCCAAAAAAAAAAAATGCTGCACAATTTCTAGCAAAATAATTTGTTTTACTTCAAAAAATGTGGTAACTTTGGCGGAAATTGTCTATAAAAATTAAAAAAAAAATAAGGTAAAAAATTTCTAGAAAATTTTTTTTTAAAAAAAAAAAAATTACTGACAAATTCTATAAAAAATTGCCGAAAGTTTTTATGAAAAAAGCTGGAAAGCTTCCGTAAAAAAAAATTAAAAAAAATTTTCATTAAAAACAAACGCAGGAAACTGCTTTCAAAAATGGCGAAAAGTTTCTTCAAAAAATATCGATAAAATTCTTTAAAAACTGATGAAATAGTTAAGTTAATTTTGAAAAAAAATAAGAAAAATGCTGACAATATTAGTTTTTTTTTTTTAATTTTAAGAAGATGAAAAAAGAAATCGTTTTTAGTTAATGTGTGCAGAAAAAAATAAACTAACAGTAAAATAATTTTTAGTTAATTTTTATAAGAAAAGAAATGGTTGATTTAAAGATAATTTCAAAATGGCGGTGGGCAAAACAAAATGGCAACCATGAATACAAAAATAATTTTTTTTTTTTAAAAAAAAAAACAAGAAAATACCAATCAAAATATTTATAGTTTAAACAAAAATTATTTTAAAAAAAAAAATGAAAACTATCAATTAAGCAATAACCGTTAAAAAGAAAAAGAAAAAAATGGCAACTAAAAACTCGTTTAATTTAGTTTTCAGTCAATTTCAACAACAACAAAAAATTGCAATCAATTCCTCAATTAATTAATTAAACATTCAGTTTTAGAAGTAATAATAAATGTTTTTTTCTTAATATGTACAAATATAATAATAAAAAATTCGTATTTAGCTAAAATATATAAAAAATCTCTTATCGAAAATTTTTTTTTTAAAATTTAATCTAAAATTCGATTTTATCAAAATAAACCAACATCCACAACTAACAAAAAGTCTTATATGCAATAACCAACAATATCTCAATTGAATTTTATTATTAATTATTTAATAGATTATAATAAAAAATATTAACATGAATACTTACAGCAGAATACGATAAGAATTGTTGATTCACAAACCGAGTCATAGTATAGCTAGGCTAATGGAAGGAAATAAACTCCCATTATTTGAGTGCAGATTTATTCTCTTAGTCGCTTAGGCACTTAAATTTTATTTGTATAAGCCAGAAGTAAATAATGCCAATTCGAATTATGTTTTTTTTTGTCTTGGAAGGGACTTGCCCTTAAAGAAATTTTGAATATCTTTGAGAAAAAAAATTTTCAAATTGCGCGTGTGGTAAATGTCAGAACGGATAAAGAGAGAGGTATCGGTGACATTCGCTCATTGCCGAGGATATAAACATGACACCCGGAAAGTAACAAAATTCAACAACCAACCAATAATCGAATGCAATTGAGCACCGGGCCAAATGATGAGGCTCCAAGTGGTCTCTAAGTTTTCGATACTGTCGGTAAAAACAATTACGCCGCGATGTTTGGGGATATTGATTGCAAACTCAAATGCCGCTCAAATTACCCACAGCTCCGCATGAAAAGGGGCGAATTGAAAATGTTATCACCAAAAGTGTGTGACGTATTTAATCAGAATTTGCACAATGGAAAATACAGATTGTACACAGGCAATCATAAACAAAGAACAAGAGGGCAAAAAAAAAAACCTCATCTCATAAGCTTCATATTTAATATTTGATTATTATTAATTTATTAATGAGAAAATTTAAAGTTTATGTTAAGAGAAATTGTTGTTGGTTTAATGAAATTTAAATGACGTAATTTATTGAGCATGTGCTATTTAGGAAGTACGTGTAGAAGAGCTATACAATTACAAGTGTTCTTTTCAAAACAAACGTTCTACAATGTTTATTTTAATTTGAATGCAATCCAAAATATTCATAAACTCATTCGACTATGAGTTGGATTTGGAAAATTTTCGAATAAGAAACTGGGCCATAGTAAATTTTGGTATATTTCAAGAGTTTGTTTCAGCAAAAAAAAAACACGACTCTTTAGAGGGCAGTTAATTGGTTACAAAGACTTTTACAGTGGGAAGTATTTTTTTGTTATTATCTAAAATATTGGCTAAATAACTTATTATTGATTGAACAAATTAAAAAAATTTTATATTGCTTTGGAAAAAAAAGAATTCCATTATTTCAAGATTTTATTTAACATGGTTCCGATTTGTCCGTTTTGGGTCAAATATGCACCGTTTTGTTTTACCAGGTGTATAAGCTTAAATCCGCTGTTTTTAATCAAAAAAACATGTTTTTTTTCATAAAAAGCAAAAACAAATTTGTTCAAAGTACTTGCCCTCGCTAGCTACACATTTTGTTGGTGGTAGCAGTGGGCATTGACAGTTTCACCAGGTTTAAACATCTCATAGTAGACTATACCCTGCTTATCCCACCAAACGCACAGGATCGTCTTCCGTCCGAAGTGATTTGGTCTTGGGGAAGATGTTGATGGTTGGCCGGGATCAACCCATGATTTATTGCGTTTAGGATTCTCGAAATATATCCACTTTTCATAGCCTGTATGGAATGACTTTCTTTTTTGTCTGGCGAGCCAGATTTTGCATGTGTTTTGGCGTCGCTCCATTTGCCTACCGTTCAATTCATGTGGCAACCATTTCCGATCTTTTCAATCTTCGGATTGAACCAGCCATTTCAATGCGTCTGCGATGGCACGCAGACGCATTGAAATGGCTGGTTGAGTAACACCTGCAATTGATGGTCCTCAACCTTCCTAGGCCGATTTTCAAGTCAAAATTGCCGTCTTTGAAACGACGAAACCAATCTCGGCACGTTGTTTCCGATAAAGCACTGTATAAGCATTCGATGCGATTCGGCAACCGATTTCTTCAAATTGAAGCAGAAAAGCAGAGCTTCCCGCATATGCTCTTTTTCTGGCACAAAACTAGACCTGATTACCAAAGGAAAAATGTATGTTGTTGTACGGAATTGCTGACAATGTGCACTGATTAATGTTGACAGATGTCAAACTCATAAAAAAAAGTATGGCGTGCCTATGGTAGCTTAATACGCTCACTCAAACATTACCTTTAAAGGTAACTTCATAATGCCTCTCCCATAGAAGCCATGGTCCCTTTTGGCTCAATTTTCCAAATCCTCTCTTGATGCCTATTTTTTATCACTGAAAAAGTTTTGCAATGATAAAAAAATATGGTAATCCATATTGTTGCCAGGTCCAGACTATAATCAAGACTTTCCAACCATTTTCTCCCGAAGTTTCTGGCGACTCAATATGATGGAACACAACACCTCTCCTGTTGGACAATTTACGCCGCTTCTGATCAAACGGTCCAATTGTTGACAGTAAAGGTCCGAATTTAGGCGTTTGGCCATATGAAAGCATCTCATAGTAAATGATTCCTTTCTAGTCCCATCAAATGCATAGCAAAACCTTTCTGGTCGTTAGTCCTGGTTTGGCCAGCAGCTTCACCGCACTATTTGACCACAATATTTTTCGTAAAATATTGTCGTATGTCACCGATTTATCATCCCCAGTCACCACCCGTGTAAGAAATGGGTCAACTTCGTTCCAAGTCTTCGCAGAAATTAGATCCATCATGTTTTTTTTTGCGTCAATTCGTGTATTTAAAGGTAGCTCCTACGTCTACTAATATTAATATGCCGGTTTACTTCGATAATTTGCACGATTTTATCGACATTTTCGACGGTGGGCCTACCTTTTACATCGAAAATATCGCAACGGAATCGACAAAACCAAAATTGTGCATAATTGGCTGTGACAGTATCGGGACCATAAACACCCCTGCCTGGCTTGCATTTTCGACTTTCTTTGGTTCAAAAAGAACAAAAATTGGCTTTTGCACCATAATAACGTCCCTGCTCACGCATCGTTGCTTGCGCGCGAACTTTTGGCCAAAAAAAACACACTAATAATGGCGCAGTCACTGTATTCCCCAGATCTGGCCCCCCTGTGACTTTTTCTTGTTCCGGAAATAGATTCTTTGATCTATTTTTTGGAATGGGCAAAAATAGAAGACGAGCCAAAACACGTGCAAGCAAAGCAGCTGTCAAAAATTTACTGAACATTCAAAATGGTCAAACTTGTCGGCATAAGTGAGAGACATGAGTACCAACATAACGCCACAAAAAAATCTAAAATCGAATATACGTAATCAGCGGAAATTCAAAATTCGTGATACTTTTTGAACAGACCTCGTACAAGGATAGAAAGTTTTTTTTATTATATCACAAACAGAAAGAAGCAGATTTTTTCTTTTTTTTTTAATAAGAATTTACAATAAATTTTTTAAAAAAATGTTAACAATTTTTTTCCCTCTTGTTTGCGTTTAATTATTAACCAATCTCACGCACTTAATTTTAGTTAATCAGTTAACCATCAGGCGTGGAATAGTCAACACGGTATAATCGAAGAAACTTCAAAGAATTTTTGATTGTATACAGTTTACCGTTATTTTGCGACATAAATCTTTCATCAGAACCTGTAAAAGAAAATACCTGCTCATCTGACTAACTATTACTGTTTTCTATGTTTCTGGCTATAGGCAAATGTAATTGTTTGTTAAAAAAAAATGAAACTAACACAAGAGGATGACGGGTAAAAAGACAAAAAATTAATAATTAAAAAAAAAACGGGGAAAAATTTAATTGTCGACGAAATAAAATTAAAAAAAGAGCGAAACGAAAAATTCCGACGACACAAACATGAAAAGGAAGACGATGACACTTCTGGGTGGATGTTGGAAGTGCTGCGCTTTTGTATTATAGTGCACGGAATCGGAAGTAGAGAGTTCAGAAGAAAAAAAATTCTAGGTAATCTTATATGCAAAAAAAGGTATAAAGAGAATTACTGATCGAAATTGATTATAAAAAAAATATTTACAACTTTAGACTTTAAAAAAAAAGTGGAGACTATCTAGAAAAACAAAAACAAAAAGGTATTCAAGGAAAAATATGACATCCTATCTCAACCCCATAGCAGTTTTATATGAATGCTTTAATAGATTTGCCATGATACTTTTTGAAAGGAGAGCCGTATCAACCGATGCGATGCAGGTTCTCATGGGAGAAATTCCATGGGACCTGGAGGTGGTGCATGGAAGCATTCACTACCGTCTACAGTGGGGCATCCCGCTTGCTGGTTGTCCGATTATGAATGATGAGATTCAGGATCTTAGTCCACGCTAGCGGCGTGTACTGGCTCTAAATAAAGTGTGTGAAATTTGACAACGTCGATGGGATGAGAGTGTGAATATCAGATGGACGCACATGTTCATTTCGGATGCGTGCTTTGTATCTGCGTCTGGATTTGAATTTGGTCTGTTCCTTGGGTATTTACTCACGGGACACGGCAGTATGAATGGGTTCCTGTACGGGCGTGGGCTGACTGTGGAGGCTAGATGCCCTAGTGGACTGGCGGAGGATAGTGCCAAGCACCTTCTCATTGAGTGTGGCCTGTACTAGGGGTTTTGCGTGACCTAGGTGCATGTGGAATCGTGGTGAATGATGAGAGTGGGGATGTAAGTGGTGTGTTAAGTTATGAGAGAACGATATGATTGCTTTAATAAATTTGCCGTGGCACTTTTTGAGAGGTGTTAATGGCACGCAAGGTCGCTACAACCGGGTGAAAGACAAAGGTCGATTCCGGTTGTACATTCGTGTCCTGGCGAACTCGCGTACCTGAGCTGGCTTAGCCAAGCCTAGGATTTTACAAGATTCCTTACCATAGCTCATGAGCGGAGTACAAACCGAAGTACTCTTAAAACAAAAATTGACACCACGGGAATCGAGGTGACCCATGGTGATAAAACACACTGTACCCGACAATGGTAAGGCGCCCTAGGCAGCAACGTGGTGGCTGCGGTTAATACCCATATTGCGGGTATGGTCTCTGGATTGCTTATGACAGTGGATGTTTAGATAGGCCTCGCCACTAGCAGTTGGAGTAATCAGCTTGTAACTGATTACTGACTGTAAACTGCCAGTAATGGTGGTGCGTTGATTGAGTGTAACTCAATCCCTATGGTCGTAGGCGACTCGTGGTTTTAGTGTTTAATGACAAATAATTTACGTTAAAAAATATAATACTACTCCTATTAATCCTACAAGGAAGTCTCGACTATGGGAGTGCCCCATCTTTTCGACAAAAACTCAATTTGACCATTTTTTCTTTAAATAATTTATTCTTAATTTGATACTAATTAATGAATTATTGTTCTTCCATTTTATTTTCAATATTTACGAATTAAAAAGGCAGACTTTACTTTGCTTCACTTTTGGAAGTTTTTAATTTTAAAAAATAATTCCAAAATCTCACCGACCATAAAACCAAATCCCTTCCTTCCTCATCATAGCTGCAATACAATATATTTAAAAAATTAATCATACAATAATGCTAAGAAAAGAAATAAGAAATAAGAAAAATGAAAATGATTCGGACATTTTTCGTTTGGTCTTCTTTGAACGCCATCTTGTTTGCTCATTTCTTCGTTCGATATTTACTGATAGTAAGTAGGTGACAATACCTACCGAGAGATGGCATATTCGGAGATCGTTCATTTTGAAAACTCCTTTAAAAAGGATGAGAAAACTACTTTTATATATTTTGTATGATTTTCTTTAATGATTCTTGGAATAAATAACACTGATGGTGTATCAGTTATGCAAAAACAAGCAAAAAAATTCTCAAAAAAAAGTGTGCACAAAATAATTTATTATGGCTTTTTGTATTTTCAGTCTTTTTTTTAGAGTAGGAAGTAGATAATTTTTTTTTTTTTTTAGGAAGTTTGTCAATCAACACATTTGGTGTTTTTTTTTGTTTTTTTCCAATACAAAAAGCAACGTCATCATATCCCATCTTTCCGAGTATTGAGACTTAAAATCAATCTCGAACAAATTATGTGTTTACGAAATTCTGAGGTTAAGGCGATCAATACTGAAATTGTTGATTTTTTTCTTCCATACTTAATGTTACGTTGCAAGGTGCTTGCGGTGCATCAACAATGTCGGTAGCGATATTGAGTCAATTACAGATGTGTTCAGGTGTTTATTTAATCAGACGATAAAGATTTGAAAAGAAATAACAAAAAAATATTTTACAGAGCCACACACCCCGTTGTTTGGGATTGATTATTTTATGCACTAATCGGTATCCACTGTTTACGGTAATATTTCTCGTGGTTGGATTGCACTTGAAGGTTCTACCGGGTTTACCAGAAATCTCAGCTTTTAGATAAATGCGAATACGTAACATAACAGAGCCTAACATAAAAGCGCATCATCATAAACGAAACAGTTGTTCAGCCAGCTTGCACACAAGGCCATTACTATTGATATCAAGAACGCCAAGTTTTCGTAGAATTTGATTAAATGCAATAATGTGAGTGGAATGAAGAAAAATATCTGAAAAAAAAATTGCTTTATCACTACCCTTTCCCCTTCTCCCCATCTCTTTTTGGAACTCTAAATGTGTCTGATTTGTTATTGTTAAACTGCTGCTCTTATTATTATTGTTGCTGTTTTGTTTACAACTGCTTCCGAACAGCCGTTGTACTGTCATCCGATCGAATGAATCATTTTCTCAGATTGGAAACGAAAAATCTCCATTCACAAGCTCTTCAGTTTTTCTAGCGAATTTTAAACGCTTAATCATACACTTTGGACATCTCCGATTTATGTGCCAGCCCCCCACCAACCTCATCTCTCTGGTATAGGAAGACTCCACAATTTTGCAGTTTTTTTTCTTCTCCTCCATTTCTTCTATAACAAATTATTTTTCTTGTTTTTATCAATATCTAACGTAGAGATTTTTTTTGGAGTCATTTTAACTTTTAACTTTCAGAAAAGTTAAATGTTCATTTTGGTGGGAAAAAAAATCGAAAATTTCCATCAATTTTATTTTTAAATTTGTTTCCTAATTTTTGAAAAATCTGGCAATAATTACCAGAACCAGATTTTTTTTCACCTAAGAGATTTTTACCAATTATATGGAAAAATGTTCAAATAAATTGACAAAGATATTCTTGAATGATGAAACATTAGCATTTGTTCAACAAAATTCGGTAAAATTTACTAATAGAAAAATTCAATCAAATTTGTTAAAAGAAAAATCCTCTAAAAAAACAAATTTTGCTAAATTAACAAATTTAACTAAAAAAATTTAGTTTTAATAAAAAAATTCAAACATTTTTTGTTCAAAAAAAAAAATAAAATTCTATAAATTGATTTAAGGAAATACAATATTTAACAAAATTTCATGGCAGTAAAAATTTAGTAAAATTTACCATAAATATTTGTTAAAATTTTTTTACAAAAACAAATCCTATTGAACAATTGTCCGTTCTTTCAATAAATGCTAATATTTAGTTTTTGAAGACGTTTTTTTTCTTATGAAAAAAATTCAACAAATTGTGTTGACAGAAAAAATTCTTAAACTTGCTATAAAAATTAATTCAAAAATTTTTTTTCAATAAAGAAAAACTCAGTTTTAGAAAAAATTCATAAACATTTGCTAGATTATTAAAATTAAAAAAAATAAATATTAACAAAAATTTGTTGTAAGAAATATTAATCAAAATTTAATAATATTTCTTATGAAAAAAATTCAAGAAAATTTGTTGACAGAAAACCTCAAATGAAAAAGTTTCGGGAATACAATTTTTTTAAGGAAAAATTGAACAAAATTTCATGGCAGAAAAATGCTTAAAAATTTATTGGAGAGAAAAATTCAACAAAATTTGTTGACAGAAAAACTCAAATAAAAAAGTTTCTAGAATAAAATTGAACAAAACTTCATGGCAGAAAAATGCATAAAAATTTGTTGGAGAGAAAAATTCGTGATGAAAAAATTCAACAAAATTTGTGGAGAGAAAAATTCAAATGAAAAAGTTTCTGGAATAAAATTGAACAAAATTTCTTGGCAGAAAAATGCATAAAAATTTGTTGGAGAGAAAAATTCGTGATGAAAAAATTCAACAAAATTTGTGGAGAGAAAAATTCAAATGAAAAAGTTTCTGGAATAAAATTGAACAAAATTTCTTGGCAGAAAAATGCATAAAAATTTGTTGGAGAGAAAAATTCGTGATGAAAAAATTCAACAAAATTTGTAGAGAGAAAAATTCAAATGAAAAAGTTTCTAGAATAAAATTGAACAAAATTTCATGGCAGAAAAATGCATAAAAATTTGTTGGAGAGAAAAATTCGTAATGGAAAAATTCAACAAAATTTGTGGACAGAAAACCTCCAACAAAATTATTTAACAGAAAAATTCAAATGAAAAAGTTTCTGGAATAAAATTGAATAAAATTTCATGGCAGAAAAATGCATAAAAATTTGTTGGAGAGAAAAATTCGTGATGAAAAATTCAACAAAATTTGTTGATAGAAAAACTCAAATAAAAAAGTCTCTGGAATAAAATTGAACAAAATTTCTTGGCAGAAAAATGCATAAAAATTTGCTGGAGAGAAAAATTCAACAAAATTTGTGGACAGAAAAACTCAAATAAAAAAGTTTCTGCAATAAAATTGAACAAAATTTCATGGCAGAAAAATGCATTAAAATTTGTTGGAGAGAAAAATTCGTGACGAAAAATTCAACAAAATTTGTGGAGAGAAAAATTCAAATGAAAAAGTTTCTGGAATAAAATTGAACAAAATTTCATGGCAGAAAAATGCATAAAAATTTGTAGGAGAGAAATATTCGTGATGGAAAAATTCAACAAAATTTGTGGACAGAAAACCTCCAACAAAATTATTTAACAGAAAAATTTAAATGAAAAAGTTTGTGGAATAAAATTGAATAAAATTTCATGGCAGGAAAATGCATAAAAATTTGTTGGAGAGAAAAATTCAACAAAATTTGTGGACAGAAAAACTCAAATAAAAAAGTTTCTGCAATAAAATTGAACAAAATTTCATGGCAGAAAAATGCATAAAATTTTTTTGGAGAGAAAAATTCGTGACGAAAAAATTCAACAAAATTTGTGGAGAGAAAAATTCAAATGAAAAAGTTTCTGGAATAAAATTGAACAAAATTTCATGGCAGGAAAATGCATAAAAATTTATTGGAGAGAAAAATTCGTGGTGAAAAAATTCAACAATATTTGTTGACAGAAAAAAATTCAATGAATTTTGTTGAAACGTTTTTTAAAAAAATTTCATTGAATGAAATTGGCTCTTTACAAAACTAATATTTTTATGAATTTTGTTTGTTTGTTTGGAGGGGGGGGGGGGGGGGGGGCGGATTGATCGGGTTTGCAAATGAGTTTTTTTGTTGGTGATTTATTTTTAAAGAATATTTTCTATCAAATTTCAAGAATGAATACGAAACTAGGTGAATTTATGTAAACAAAACGAAGAAGACTTTGATATTTAGTTCAAAAGAACACTTTGATATTTAGATAAGAAAAGTTTTTGTGGATAAAAACGATAGTGCACAGAAGAAATGGTAGGCGAGCGGAGAAGAAATAGTTTACGGAAGTAAACAAACTGACGATTACTTTCGATTTGGTTTTTGGCTGCACAGTAACCGAATTTGAAAAATAATTGCCCCCATAAACTCCATGGAATATTCTAAATTTATATTGCATAAACTGAATGATTAGCTGGAGGCTATTTATATTGGAAAAGTGACGCTGCTGCTGCTCTTATATATGTTTGCCAATATTTTATGTTGAACACAAGAAACTGGATAAGCGCAAACTGCTCCTTCTAAATAAGAAAAGTTCAAAAGTTTATTAAGTAGAATTTTCCCATTTCCAATGCTTTTTTTTTCATCAAAAGGTATAATCAGGAAAAGTACAGAAAAAATCAACTACTCCAAGTTGTGATATTTTAAACTGTGTGATTTCCACTTTCGTCGAATAGTCACCGGTTTTTTTTTTTTTTTGTTGAGGGTGGATGACGTTTCGTAACACTGCAAGTAGCCGATAAATATTTAATCAAAAAATATTTTCCTATTATTTCTAGTTCACAGCAAAAAAAAAAAACAACATAAAAACTAAATCAAAACAGTCAAGTACAAAATTAGATATTGAGAAAATTAGTGGAAATTTTGCCATATTAACTCCACCCATCGACTTCACCATTTACTATTTAATGTACGATCTGGAATTTTCCACGCCATCTTTGGTTCTAATTATAGAATTTATGCGTACAGTTCTCCATTTTCATGGATTGACAATGGAAAACTTTAATTAATTCTCTCAAATATTCTCCCCGATTTGTTGGAGATCATTTTTGAAAATTTAAAAAAAAAACACACACACACACAATGAACAAAGAATTATTTTCCTTAAAATCTAATTCGTTTCTTTTTAAATCTAACTGAAAATGCCATAAATGAAAATAATTCAAAAATAAATTTTTATTAAAATTGTTTACACGATAAAATAATGAAAAATCTTTGTTTTTTTAACTGTAACAAAACTGATGGAAAAATAGTTTAAATTGTTTTCTTCTATGAAAAAATAAAATTATTTACAAAATTCGCCAACTAAATTGTAATAATTACGATAATTAGTTAAGAAAAATTGCAAATTGAGCAAAAAAGTTTTCAACAGCGCCTATATTTAGAGTAGGAAGATGGTACAGGCGGTAGTAAGAGTGCGAAACATGATCGAAATAGAAAAATCGCTTTCTGTCAAAAAGGGTTCGTTTCGTGTTCCATTACCAATGTTCGCATGGTCGCATCGATAGTGTTGGCAATGGCAAATTTTATTTATGGTTAATTACGGATTCATTTTGAGCCTTTCTTGAATAAAATCTTTTTAAGGAAAATTGAAGAAAATTTCATGGCAGAAAAATGCATAAAAATTTATTGGAGAGAAAAATTCGTGATGAAAAAATTTAACAAAATTTATTGACAAAAAAATTCAAATGAAAAAGTTTCTGGAATAAATTTTTTTTAAGGAAAATAAAAGCGCCTATATAAGAGACCTATATTTAGAGTAGGAAGATGGTACAGGCGGTAGTAAGAGTGCGAAACATGATCGAAATAGAAAAATCGCTTTCTGTCAAAAAGGGTTCGTTTCGTGTTCCATTACCAATGTTCGCATGGTCGCATCGATAGTGTTGGCAATGGAAAATTTTATTTATGGTTAATTACGGATTCATTTTGAGCCTTTCTTGAATAAAATCTTTTTAAGGAAAATTGAAGAAAATTTCATGGCAGAAAAATGCATAAAAATTTATTGGAGAGAAAAATTCGTGATGAAAAAATTTAACAAAATTTGTTGACAAAAAAATTCAAATGAAAAAGTTTCTGGAATAAAATTTTTTTTAAGGAAAATAAAAGCGCCTATATAAGACGCCTATATTTAGAGTAGGAAGATGGTACAGGCGGTAGTAAGAGTGCGAAACATGATCGAAATAGAAAATTCGCTTTCTGTCAAAAAGGGTTCGTTTCGTGTTCCATTACCAATGTTCGCATGGTCGCATCGATAGTGTTGACAATTGCAAATTTTATTTATGGTTAATTACGGATTCAAGTAAATTATTTCCATATTAATTTCGGGGCTTTCAATGATTTCTTTTACTTTTATCCTTCCCACAGGACCTCGACCACAACACAATTCAACATCACTTATTGTTAAACAGGTTGTGTCGAATATTTTTGTGAAAAAAAATATCATTTTTTTTGTAAAGAGGGGTAGAAGGTTATTTTTTTTATCAGCCACCACAATTGTATTGTAACAAGCAGATTTACATAATTATTTTAATTTTCAATCTTGTTCAGCATGAAGTGGGAGTAGAGGAGACCCACTTCCATCGACGTTGCTCCAACTAATTAAAGTTTAAAAAATAATAAATTTTTCACCAACTAAAGTTAATTTTGTTTTTTGAAAAATGCGCAGAAATAAAAACAAGCAAAAATGAAAAATTGATTTTTTTTTCTTGTCCCTTAAAGTTAATTTTTTGTCAAATTTGTTCAAAAACTTTTCGTAAAAGTTGAAAAAAATTCAACTTTTCAATTTTTCAAAATTTTTTACAAAAAAATACTCGGTGAAGTTTTAAAATTGATTTTTTTTTTCGATTTTGTATTTTTCCAAAATAGCAGACACAATGACTGCATCAATAGCGACATTTTTTTATCAGTGCGAGCAGGAATCCTCTCATAGTGGAACTCATGAATCCAACAACTTTTTGTAAACTTGTACAACACACTAATCTGCGCCACGAAATCTAAAAAAAGCAGACCAGTCTCGTTTAGATAGCTTCTGACACGAACAATGAAGTCGCCAAATGGTCTCAAAGTCATGGTGATCCTTGGCACATGTCTATGAATCGGCCATAAATAGTTGAAAAACTTTAGAATAAAAGTACATTTTAACAAATTCTCTGTGTTCCCTTAAAAACAGAGCAAAATGTATAACTAATTTCAAATAGATCTCAATGGTCAGAGGAATATTGAGCCTATTTTACTGAAATTAAAAAGTTATCTCATCAACTACCATGAAGAAGAAGAAACCGATGACTTTATCAAATCATAGCTCAGACAATAAATATTAAGGAAACATTTTTTTTTTAAATTCAACTGCCCCTATCCTGATGGCGGGGAAATCTAAAGTTTAAAAAAGAGAACCTTTTCTAGATTACTTGGTTCCCTATTTCAAAAATAATAATTACATTGATTATAAAAAACCACGTTCTTAACTTAACTATTTCAATTTGGCGCCATTTATTTAAAATTTTCCAAAAATTCTAATCAAATAATTACTGGTGTGAAGAAGAGAAGAGAAGAAAAGAGCAAATATGCACAATGAGCATTTCTTTACTGAGCTGACATTTGTGAAGAACCGCACTCATACTTTGAGAAATAACAACACCATCTATTGAGCTTTGTTTAAACTACAATAACAAAATTCATTCTATCAAAACTATTAATTACTACTATTATTATTTTTAAAAAAATGATAAATTCAATTTATTAGCATAAATAATTTTAAGGAATTTATAAAATACTTTTCAAATTATTCTGGACTATTTTTCTTGCAAACGATCGCCCCGCCATCTTCACGAGCTAACCAAAATTGCACTGATAACAAAAATTTTCTTCTGTCCTAAAAATTGATGGAATTTAAAATGTCCTGTTTTAGGCAGATTTTCCTATCCGGAACTTCTGATGTAGTATAGCCATAAGTAAATACAGAGTACATTAATAAAAACAATCTGTCAGTAAGCTTTGTGCCGATAGAAACTAAATGTCTTAAATGGATGGCTTGATGGAATTTCAAAAATATTTAATTAAGAGCGGTGAAAAGCTATATAAGATAATGAGACCTGCGTTTATAATTAGGGAATTGGAGATACATCTTACAAAAATTAAGCAGAATACGAAATTTTAACAAGAAAATGGTGGCTAATCTTTCTCATACTCTGATTATATAATCGCAGTGCCATCAATTTCATTTTATTACACACTACAATCCAGAGTGCTATTGTTTGATCATCCGCCTTATACAATAGTTGTGACTATAATTTATTTTTATTTATGAAATTCAAACGTGATGTCAGAATCGTCCCAAAATTGGCTGATCGTCTACTAGTCTGATTTGAGTTATTGACTTACCTTGCTGACTCTTCAGCGAAGTAATTTTAACAGAAGTTGCTTACGAATCAGTAAATTTTAAGTGACCATCTAGTCGAATAGCATGAATGTGACATAGCCATATTTCGATTTGTCAGCCAAACCGTCTGTCTTCTACTGTGTGTAATATCAGCTATGGCACGAATTCATCTAACACCATCATTCACGTTAGTCATGCCATTCTTTCGCTGTATTCACTGTAGTAAGCACATTATTTTGTTCTATTGATAAACTTTCTAGAACCAAGTTAATGAATTGTTTTTAAAAAAAATGTTTAGCATTTTTTTGCATTGATTTGTTGAATTTTATAAAATCTTTTCTTTTACTATAGAATCATTTTGTTATTTAATTATTCATAAAAAAAGCTTGAAAATTAATGAGTAGTTTTTGGGAGGTGATAATCGTATTTCGAGTTGCTGTACGAACATTTTCATGTGCTGATGTGCTTTGAACGAAATTAAAATATCATCTGCCAATACGTCTACCTCGGGTATGGTTGACTAGTTGGCTGAGTGATGGCTGACTATTGTCTGCCTGTTTGATAAGGATACAACTTGTTCGTCAAAAATTTGATGTTGTCTGACATGAACAAATTAAAAATTTGCTGACCTGATTTATGGGTCAGTCATGGTCAGCAAAAAAATTGTCTGACCTGATTTATGGGTGTCATCGTCAGCAAAAAAACTTGCTGACCTAATTTACGGGTCATTCATCGTCAGATTAATGGGTGAGTCATCGTCAGCAAAAAAAATTGCTGTCCTGATCTATGGGTCAGTCATCGTCAGCGAAAAAATTTGCTGTCCTGATTTATGGGTCAGCATCGTCAGCAAAAAGAATTTCTGACCTAATTTATGGGTCGGCCATCGTCAGATTTATGGGTCCAGCCATCGTCGGTAAAAAAATTTGCTGACCTGATTTATGGGTCAGTCATCGTCAACAAAAAAATTTTCTGACCTGATTTATGGGTGAGTCATCATCAGCAAAAAAATTTGCTGACTTGATTTATGCGTCGTCATTGTCAGCGAAAAAAATTGCTGACCTGATTTATGGGTCAGTCATCGTCGGAAAAAAAATTGGCTGACTTGATTTATGGGTCCAGTCGTCAACAAAAAAATTTGCTGACCTGTATTATGGGTCAGTCATGGTCAGCAAAAAAATTTTCTGACCTGATTTATGGGTCATTCTCCATCAGATTTATGGGTCAGTCATCGTCAGCAAAAAAATTTGCTGACCTAATTTATGGGTCCAGTCATCGTCAAAAACAAATTTAAAGAAAAAAACAGTCCCAAATACCACCAAAATAAAGTTTTTATTTTGAATTTGAATTTTCTCAAATTTTTCGATATTCTGAATTTTTTTTGTAGACTTTATTAAATATGGTTTTTAATTGTTACTATTTTTTTGCATTATTCAAAGTTTTTTTTTTTTAAAAATGTTCTGAAATACTTTTTCAATTAATAATACTAGTGAATCTAATAATAATCATATTGTGACGTTTCAGCAAAGTGTTGAGTTGAAATCCAGCTAGTAGTGAGTGACATAGCCCGCCAGCATGCCATTTGAACGTTACGCCCAAGAATTTGAATTTCACTAGAAATTTTACAATAAAACCAACAATTTCAATAAAAAAAGTATATTTTCTAATAAATAATCGCCTAAACACACACCCTGTCAAAAAAAAAAAAAGTCCTATACAATTTAAAATAACACAATTTGTATAATTATTAAATGCGATAATATTAACAACAAACCTAACCAAAAAAATTATGCGAGCACGTAAATATACGATCAAAAATTAAATGTCAAAACAAAAAGAAAAATCACAGATGAAAAAAAATAATTATTTATTAATGTTTATGGACACATACTAATATAAAAACTTACCACTATCACCAATTATTAACAATTTGAATAAATGATCATAATCTCGTGCCATTGTATTTGTGGGAAATTTTGTTTTTGTTTTTATTTCTGTTGCAATGACAATTTTAAATGCTGACAATTAATTTATATATTTGACGTTTGTCTATTTGTCTCTATCTTTTCTCTCACTCTTTCTCTACCGTTGCAACTCTCTCTATCTATCTGTCTGTTTGTTTCCTTCTATCTCACCCTCTTATTTTATATTTATTTGATTGTTTACTATTTACAATTAATTTTTTTTTTATTTTTAATCTATTGTCATAAATTTTATTTTTGATAATTTTCGGTGTTTTTTTTTTGTTGATAAATATAAAAATTTGATAATATTTATTTCTCTAACACACAATCTTTTAAATAATTTATTAATTAATGTATTTATTTATTAATACATTTTTTGTTTCCTTAATAATTTATAGAAAGATGGAAAAATGCAAATTATTTTCATATAAAACAAAAATATATTAATTAATATTTGAATAAAAAATAAAAACAAGACAAAAACAAATTTAATTACAATAGAATTCATAATAAATTTTATTATAATTTCCATTTCTTCTAATTAATATTATCGCTTCTTTTTTCATTATTTCATTTTATTTGTAAGAAATTATTAATGGATACAAGAAAAAACCAAGATTTTTTATATATAAACTTGACTTTTTACTGTGAAAAAAAGAATAAATTTGGGGGAATTGGTTAATAAGCAAAAAAATGTACATTTAATATAGTTTTTTTTTGTTGCTTTTGAAATTTTTGATTATTTTTTGTTGTCCCAACTTTCTGCTCTAATATAAATCTTTATTCAGTTTTTAAAGATGTTAAAAAATTTAAAGAGATTTGCCCACTTTTGTTTCTTGGGCACACAATTTAACTTATTAAATTTAACTATCACCAAAAAAATTATAATTAAAAAAAAAATTTACTACAAAAGAAAAAAAGATTTTCGAAATGAAAAAAAATTCTACTTCTTATTAATTTGAATTAATTAATTAATTAATTAATTAATTATTTCCAATTATTGAGAAGTAAAATTGTTTTGGTAAATAACTTTTTAAATTCGTATAGATTTGTTTTGATTTGATTGCAAATTTATTTAAATTATAACAAAACCATTATCATATTGAGTAAATAAATATAAGCATTATTATTATTAGATTGTGTTACATTTTATTTTTGGGAGGACTAACTTATAAAAACATTTATAAAAAAAACTACACCACACCAAAAAAAAACTACACCAAAATTTGATTATGAATTTTAAGTAAAATAAAAACAAAATTTAAAATCCAGTACGAAGAATGTAATGATAATCGCTTGTGGGGATGTTGACGTCTTTCTTTTTTCGTTTTGCTTTTTTCTTTTATTTTATTATTTTTCCCTCTTAAATATTATTTATTTAATGTTTTTTATGAATTTATATACGATGCACAAATTAAACATACGCATCCGGGCATATTGACCGTCTAAATATTGTTACCAGAAAACTATTTTCTTATTAATTCGTAACAGAGCTAACTAAAATAACGCAAACTAAAAATGACCGTCTTCGTAGTCGTCTGACAGATACGTACTGGGCGGACATTTTAACCAAACTGCCAATGTTATAATTCATAAATGTATTGTTGATCAGATTTATACTCAAGTTCAGTGGATGATTTTTCATTTTTATTCGTATACGGCTAACTTCATGATTAAAGTTTTTTTAATATTATATTTCTTTCTTTAATTTAAATTAATTACTTCTCGTTCTTCTTATAATAATAATAATTATTATTATTATTGTTATTAAATCTCAATAAAATAATTTATTTTTTATACATAATAGTTAGAGTAAATTTTTTTCCATAAATTCTTATTAAAAAATTTAATATTTAATATTAAAAGTATAAATTCAAATAAGTTTTCAAAAAAAAAAATACAAATTCGCTTACATAACAAATATGCACAATTATATATTTAAATTCAATTAGGACGGACTATAAATATAAAAGAAAATATATCTGTTAATATAGAAAAAAATATCACAAAAGCAAATTACCTTATATTGCAAGGTAAAATTTCATTATTATTTTTGCTACTCACGAGTAGTTCTAGCTGTCATCATCTACACCACCTCGAACAAATGAGTAGTTCGCATGCGTAGTTACGCCATACAAATTACGGTAGGGTAATTTAGTTTCCGAACTGGAAATATAGATGGCTTAGCGGGTTCGTTGGTTATGTTGAAGAGTCATATTTTTGTTAGTATTGTTTATGTGTGAATAAACTCAGTTTTTATTGTTTATGTGTGAGTAAACTCAGTATTGTTGTTGACTACTTTGAGGTTATATTTCTACTGCTGTCATTAAATTTTTCCTTCCTTTGGCCATCTACTCCCAAGTACTTGCGAGTAGCAAAATTGGTCCATTGGAATACGGCTTATAGCCGTCAAATTAAAATTAAATTTAACTTTAAAAACAAAAGATTGGAATGAAATCCGGAGCACTACTATTATATTTATCTAAGAATAGATAAATTGTCACTGTAGAAAAATGGCAAAAAAAATTGCATTCTAATGTTGTATTAATTTTTTCATTAAATATATTTTATGCCAAATCTATAATATCGCAAAAATTCCCAATAATACACATATTTTTGTCATATACGTGTATTCTTAGATTAAAGAATACCCATTTTTCTGCCTAATTAATATTCCAAAAGCGGCAAGAAATCGTAACGCGTGCATAGTTTTGTGTAGATTTTTTTTATGTAGACATGACACCCGCTGACATCTAGTTTGCGTAATAAAAATTTATTGAATTTATTGAAGCATAATTTATATTCATTTTAATTCACTTATTCCGAAGAAAAATACAATTTAAACACAATGAAAGGCTTTTTTTTTCCTTTGTTTATGAAGCGCCTCAAATTTGTAGGCTTTCGGAGAGTTTTAAAAAACTCCATTTTCCATGAAAGTGGTAGCATATCGAAATGCTTGCATATTTTTATCGTTTTTTAATGTTGTTATTTTATCACTTATCGGAAAGTGCAAGTAAAAGTGTAGCTTTTATCTTTTTTGAATTATATACGAAAAACTAAGTATTTATATAAATAGTTATAATTGTTGATAACATTTAAGAGGAATTTTTTATTTCAGAAAATTAAGTGTTTTATAAAGGGTTGCTGGTAATTCAACAGAGTAAGGAAGCTGGGAATTTGTTTCTTTCGGTAAGTTGTCTTCTTCATTTTTACTAGAGAAATTAACAAAAATTTAGTTTCTAATGTGCCTAAATGGGTTTTAATAATTTATTTTGTATAAAAAGTGGTTAAAAAGTGAAAAGTTCGTCATTCAATAAATGTAAACAAATGTTATATTGACAGTTCAATGATTATCAGAAAATACTCGTAGTTTAGTGATGGCGTACTCATAAAGTGTGTATAAGAAAATTGAAGGGAACGGATTTTTTTTTATCGTGCTAAAAGTACTTTAAATTTTGTTAATTTTTAATTGAAAAACTTAATGTAACATTACATGTTTCCACGAAATAAATGATTGAGGGAAAAGTAGATTTATCCCAGGAATCACGACATTGTGTGCTCGCTCCACTTTCGTAGATCAGACATTAAAGTCAGGAGCAGATCAGAGCAGGAGCAGATTGGAAAGAAATGCTATTCCTTCCGTATTTGGTATATGGGTATGGAAGAGCCAAACGGTAAGTTTTAATCTTAAAACAGGAAAAGGCTGAAAATTAAACAGGATTTTGTACGAATATTTTTGTATTGTATTTTATTTTGTTTCATTTTAAAAAGGAGTTCATATAGGATGTCGGCGCATTGAATATTGAAGTTCCCTTTAATAATGCTAAAGAGGAAAATGAACATGTAATTTAAAAAGAACGCTTGATATATAATTTTGGCTTGAATATTTTTATTTTTTAAGTCACTCATAGCAGAACAGAATGTAAGGGCATGTATTCAGCTGCATGAGAAGAAAACCCCGTTTAGATTTTTATTTGTGCACATAATTGTTGTAATTTATATTTTTATATATGCTCTTCCACTTTATAATTGTATTTTAATAAATAATATATAGTGAAATAAATAAATAATATTTCATACGTGTAATAGAATACTGTGTTTTATTGGAAATTTCCAAAACTACTAATTCTATCAAACAACAAAACCCGCAATATTAATTAAATCTATTTGTTTACGCATAAATGACATTACATATGAAAAATGGTTTTAAACGAACCGCTTCAATCGCTTACTGAAGTTTAAAATTGGCCCCTACTGATTTACGCTGTTTCTGATCAAATTTTTAACACAGTTGGCTGCCTTGGCAGTAGCATGGACTGGCTATCTAGCTTACACATAAAGGTCGCTATTTGTCTTATTTTATTTCAACTGCCCTCACAATCAGTTTTCTGAACTAGTAAATGTGAAATTGCAAATGTACTTTTCCTTAAATATGAATAAATTCAATTAATATTTTGATAAAATAAATTCTTTGGCTTTTTTCCTTAACCGATTATGGTTATTGTATTGTATTTATGACTGTATCTAATTAAAATGATAAACAATATTATTCATTCATAATTGAATTTATAAAATGGATAAGGATAATGATTTTGAATATTGCATAGAAGCAATAATTTTATTTTATATATCCGATAATCAAAAAGCCTCCAACAAGATATATTAGACACTGTAATAATTACATAAGGGTTTTGACATATGGAATCAACTTTTTGATAGATTTTCTATCCAGTTCTTCCATAATCTATCTTTATTCTAAAGATAAACAATTTATATATTTAAATGAAAATTTAATGGATAGTTTTCTTTGTTCAAAATTATTACGTGTATATTTTATTAAGCAATCAACGTTCAAAATACTTTTGATATTGTATCAAAAACACAATTCAGAAGCCACTGTAAATTGTTTCGGAATAAAAACATAAATTGAACAAAAGATAAAATCTTTATAAGATTATTTTATAAAAAGAAAAAAAAAAACCTTATTGAATTTTATGGTAAATAATATTTATTTTAAATGAAAATAAAATTTTTTTTAAATTATAAAATAATCTTCATTTTAGGACAAACTAACTGTCATTGAAATTAATTCAATGACAGTGGTTTTGTCTTGAAATAGATTGTCAGAATTGGTTATTGTTAGTTTGGTAATAATTGTTACCAACTTCATTGCCGTGTTCGCTTTTGTCGCTTTCAAATCTAATTGTGTGCCGCCGTTTAGGAGACGTTTTGTAATTTTACATAAAATTGAGTGAAAATGTTTAATTAATAAAATTTGTCAGCTGCATAATGATTGTACGCGGTTTTAATTATATATGTTTTCATTAAACTTTTTCGCTTGGATATAGTTTTGTTTGGAATAACAGCGTTTTGACATTTCTATTCGCAAAGCATTCATAAAATATATTGTAAACTTACAGTATAAAAATATATTTTTCTTAATTGTGTTTAAGTAAAATCGTAATAAATTTTACGAGAACTATGTTGAAGACGCCGAAATCTGAAGATGAAGGCGAATTCTCTGGCAGCCTTATGGATGTATGATTTATATTACATTTGAGGAACTTGTTTTAAATTTCACGATTATATTATAAATTTGTATTGATGGATTTTTTTGTGGACATCAGGATATCCAACAACTAATTAAAGGACCCGAATATGAGCAGAAACCCTTGAACAAAGTAAGTGCACGGCATCCCTACTATAAAAGGCCAGGACGCGGGCATAATCACGATTATTGTGATGCATGCGAAGAGGGTGGAGATTTGATTTGTTGTGATAGGTGTCCATCTAGCTTTCATTTGCAGTGCCAGTAAGTAGGCGACTGTTTACTAATCGTTTTTACAAAGTAATTGATTTGTTGAATTTTGCCTTCGTATTAGTGATCCGCCACTAATGGAAGATGACATACCAGCGGGACAATGGTTATGCCACAATTGTAGGATGGTTGCATCGAAACGTGGATCTGTAGAACGATTGCTTGGGATAAAAATTGATTCGGATAAGTCACGATCAACAACGCCCCTTAGCGAATTGGAGTCATTATCTGCGGTTCCGTTAACAGTGCGTAATTTGCGTAAAAGGAGTAGCAGCCATATATCGGTCTCGAGTGATACAAGTGAAAAGCCAGTTTATACCAAAATATCGCCAGCTATTGCGAAAGCTTTGGATCCTAATAGAAAACCCACATCGTTCGATGAATTAATAAACTTCGCCATTCTCTTGAATCCGAAGCAATTTAGCTTGCCGCCTGAGCTAGAAGTCCATTTTAACTTTCCTGGGTCGGATCGAAGTAAATGTATTTATCATCATTAAATTATATTTCTATAAATATTTTTGATCAAATGATTAAAAGAGTATTTATTCGATATCTGTTCTTATGTATGGGTTTTCTATGATTGATGATGTTTTGCTTACAATACTATTAGACGGTGCTCGTTATCTCCAAAATGGTGGTAAAAAGCCGAATCGAAATAATAATCGATTCAAGCCATATGAATTGGATTCACAAGGCCTGGTGCCATTACCAGTGAAGACTTGCTTTTCATGTGGAAAATCGTGTCGGAAAGCACCGTTAGTCGCATGTGATTATTGCCCGTTACTCTTTCATCAAGTAAGTGAAATGTTTATATTATTTTCTTTTAATATATTTTGAATTATAATATACGGAAATATGAATAGGATTGCCTAAATCCGCCATTAACATCTCTACCAACAAGTCGGTGGATGTGTCCAAATCATGTTGAGCATTTCATTGATTCTAAATTAGTGAAAACTATCTCAGCCACAGAGCGTATTAAGTTATGGACAAAGTTCACTACTCCGGTTGATCACGAGAGTATTAAAACAGATTTTTTACGACGTGTGCATAAGGCAAATCCTCCTTTTCGAATAAAGGTTCCACAGGAGCAACAACCTCGTGCTGAAGTGCCTGCTACTGTTGAATATCATTACAAATATCCACCGCCTTTACTTCCATCATTACGTGAAGTATATCGCTACAATCGGTACGTTCGGCCTGATACAGAGGAAGATGTAATAAGCTCATCTCAGCCCAGCCAAGAAGATATGCTCAAGCAAGTAGATGAAGACTTACGAGATATTCGTATTGCAAATAAAAAATACAAAACATTGCGAAGGGAATATGGTCATGAGTCGGACTGTAGCACTTCTACAGAAGAAGAGGTATCTCCGGTTTTGAAGAGAATCAAGGACTCTACAGATAATATAAATGTTGAAAATTTGTCTATATCTAATGAACAATCAAGCAAAGACATAGAGATGAAGACTGTTGATACAGAACTAACTGTATTTGAAACTTCAACTTCAACAACAATAACAGCTCTTGAAGGTACAAATACTTCCAACACATCCAGCGCAACTAACAATACAATGTTAGACGAAAGCAAATCTAATATAAGTAGAAATATTGAATATAAAGTGTCATCTTCAGTTGTTGCATCAGAGTGTCAGGGGTCAAAAGAATACGAAGGCGAACGTAAAACAGTTTCGCCTCAGTCAAATTATACCTTCGAAGGGAAAGGTGATGGCGAAGGTGATGTAGATACTGATGTTGACGATGATGGAGGTAGTGTCAGTGTTATTGGTCAAAGTACTGCAGGCGAGGAAGTAGACGATGACGATGATGAATATGCGCTCAATTTTAAAATCGACCGTGAACTTCGGTATCTTGATGTTAGTGTGATAAAGAGTCTTGCGTATCAACGATTGGAACAGATTATTGCCGAGAATCCTGATATTGTGGCTAAGTATAAAAATCGAACAGCTGCACGAACGATTCGAAATATTTGCCGAAAAAAGGCAGATAAAAATCTGGCCCTACCGAGCCAATTACTTACCAAAGAGGACATTCGACGTATTGCAAAAGATTTTACTGATGGAGATGATATTGATTCTTACGATGAAGATGATGGTGATGGAGAAGATCTCTATAACGATAGGGACAATAACTATCAACTTGATTTTAATGGTAATTCCGATATTGAAACAACGCAATTAACACGCAGAGCAAAATCTGAACAAGATAAAGCTAGAGAAATCGCGGCAAGACTTGAATGTCAAATTATAGAGTCTTCAATTCGTGCAAGAGCTGTACTAACATCGGTAGGTGATGTACTCGATGGAAAGAGGTAAGAATTTTAGAAATAATCGATTGTGCTTTTTAATTTTACATTTTCCTACTTAGATGGTTCACAGATTATTCGCTCGAAGATTCGGTTTGTATGCGATATCGGAGTTTTGAGATCGGTTATGGGCGTAGCGTGGACCTCGATTTAACTAAGTTTGGTCATTGTCGACAAATTTCACCTCGACATGCATCAATTTTTTATGATAGTGTAAGTTTTTCTCATATAATAGTAGCTCATAAATATAGCTTTTAGAATAACAGACGTTGAACGAAGAAATTTCGAACGAGATAATAAGGGCCAATACCGTTTCTTGCATAAATATAATATCGTAAAATACGATCAAATATTTATAAAGGAAACGTTATTCATTCAATTTGACTTGAATGCAAACGTTACTCATATAATTAATTCATATAGAGTATAGATTTTATTATATACTGGTAATCGGTAACGTTACCCAAGATGCAGATTTCAAATAAAGCCTTTCTGGTATTCGTTTATTTATTCATTATTATAAGACTGTAAAGTATAGTAAATTCTATAATTTGAAAAAAAATGAGTTAGAAAATATAATTTAGCAAAAAGTTTAATCAATTGTTTCATTTATACGAACATAAACAAATATCAGTTAGTACTCTTCACATTCTTACAAAAATATTTACAATTTCATTGAATGTATTTTCTTTTCTCAATCAGCCTTCTTTTTTTGATACATCATATGCATATTTGTAGGTGACAAATTATTTTGAACTTATCAACTATTCAGAATTTGGCACCGAAGTTAATGGCCAAATATACGGATGTGATTTTACAGAGCATTCATATCCACCGTTGAAGCAGTACAAAGACGATTCAAAAGAGTTGCAAAATAAGCTACGTGAAATTTTAGATAAACGTCGTAATATAAAACGTATCAATTTGGAATTCGATAAAAATGCTAAGTAAGAAAATAGAATTTTGTTTTTTCTTCTATCTAATAAATATCGACATTTTAAAGAAAGCATAAATTAAAACATTTGCTATTTATATATTTATAATAAATTGGTTTTAATATCATTATTATTAAAATTTTTTTTTTTTTGCTAAATAGAATGGCTGCACCAAGTCACCCGCCATGTAAATGTGCAAAATCGATGCCCCTGATTGCTGGATGGGAAGGATCAGCAATTATTACCCATGGAACATTACTTCGATTCGGATGTTTAGCATTTGTATTTTCAACAGTTGATTTTAATCAGTAAAAATGAAATTGATTTTGATAAGCAATTAAATAGCATTAATATGAAAAGCATATGAATTTACTTAAAGTTGATACATAAATAAAACTAAAAGTTATAAAATTGAATTTTGCTAAAAGAAAAAAAAATGAAATGGAGAAATTTATTTGAATAAATTAGTTAAATCATATACTGTACATTTATTGCATTATTTTGGAATATATATATATATTTTTTTGCTATTGACTTGGAGACCATCGCCACATAATTGGCAGATAGGATGTCCACGATTACCGAAAAGTTCATTTTCTTGCACATAATTGTTTGCTGATTGTCGAGTAATAGGGTTGGAGATGGTCTGCCAATATGTAGCGAAAAATGTCTGACTATTTGGTGGAGGTTGATGTTTTTGGTTTTTTTTTTTTATATTAAAAGAATAAAAACGAACCAGCATTGAGGAAAAGTAATAATTATATTTTATAGAGTAGATTAGTGTGTGTAATTAGGCTGAAGAGATGACTAAGGAAGGATGTAGCTGGATCTAGGAGTTCAGTTATTGATTGAATCCTACTCGAAAAGAACCTCCTTGTTGTATGACAATCCGCCAGTTTGTGTGATATGGCCAGACGGACGCCACAGCATTGGCAGATAGGATATTCACGATTGCCGAGTAGGAAGTCATGGATGACTGCAATTTTCTTATGATAGGGAATGGCGTCCCATGCCACCCCTTTTGCTATTCTGTGATTTGTTGCAGTTTATAAAATTGTAGTTAGAATATTGGAAAAGTGTGTATTGTTGTCAAGTCTAGTTATCTGGAGTGGTATTAATTTTGGTTTAAGTTTATAGAGAAACAGACTGAGGCGCTCAAGGTTATTAAAGAACCCATAAATGTTCCATTGAATGGTGGAGAGTTTTATGTGTAGTGTTGTCATGCGGTTGTTATTTGAAATTAAGTTAATCATTATCAGCTATTAATGTTTTCACCTAAATGTTGTGTCTATGAACATTCAATGATGCTAGCTCTCCCAACGATTGAAGCTGGGCTAAGTGCTTTTGCTAAGTCTGATTCTTCTTGGCACTTATTGGGAATGGGATTAATTATAGTAGTTTCTTCAGTTGTCCTTTTTTTGTTTTTGCTTAAGAGATTATGGACACACATTATCCTGTGTCAATTCCTTTGCCAGCGTTTACTCTTCTTAGCTTTGATTACTGAGATGTTCTGTTTTTTGTTTATTGTAGCTAATTTTGGCAGTCTTTTCATTGATTGATTCTGCCACTCTGGGAGTTGTTGCGGAGTAGTTCAGAGGTTGTTTATTTGCTGTTTTGGTAGTCTTGTCCTGAGTTGGTACGAGTACACTGCGCCTCTATAGCAGTTATGCTAGATTTTGAGGTGTGTTTGGTGCCGGTGGCGTTAAAAATAATTATCGCGGAGTTAGTTTCTATGGCTGAGTAACTTGCCACAGCGTCTGAAATTGTTATACCTGATCTGATTTTGCGTGCATTCAGAATGAATACTCGAGCATTCTAAAATATTTAGTACACTTTACAGAATTAAGCGTACTATGGTATGCAAATTTCAGTCTGGGGCTTCATCAAACTCCGGCATTTTTATTCTTAACGAAAACTCTTAATGACAAATATCATAGTCCTGTCCCTTGTCATCGAAAATTCAAAGAACTTCAGACGAGATCTGCTTAATTTTAAAGTGGAGCTGAACTTTGAATATTTTCTAAAACGGTTTTTTTAACTGCTTTCTGCGGCAGAAACCGTTACGTAACATGGTCAAGCTTTTGATTTACTATGGGTAGTTCAGGGAATATCTGCAACCCAGTGAATATAGTTAAACCACTTTCCTCTCTTCGTGCTGTGTTACAGTAACTGGCAGAACGTTAGAAGAGGAAGGTGGGGCGAGAAGATTGGGTCAGCCAGGAATAATTCCTCTGGTTCGCTGGTAGGTGTAGATTTACCTAAATGTTCCTGCAGATTTAGGGTAATTATGCCTAAAATAAATTGTAATGTAAGAAATATTTTAAACAATAATTAACATGTAGAAAAAGTCTAAAATTAAATGTAATTATGTATATTATGTCTATTTTAAAAGAGAATATTAAATGTTCAAATAATAGATAATAAACAATAGTTAATAAAATCCCAAAATTAATTATTCTTATTTTCACTATTACTACAGTCGAATTGTTATGATCGTTAGTTTTTTTTTTACCGGGGGACGAATGTGTTTGATTTTCTTTTTTCTATTCTTTGAGAAACATTTGTAGGGTTACACGTGCAGATGGAATTTAGTGAAAATTGTGTGTATTACTGGATTATCCTTAATTAATTATTCAAACAGAAAATATTATTTATAATAGATATCACCAGCTATTAATATATTTTCAATCTTTGCAGTATTTTCCATTGAAAAGTATCTTAGCATTGATAATATTTATTATCTGTGGCAAAAACGATTTGGCCAAAAGCAAACATTTGACAGTATTTGCTGCATATTGGACTTATATCAAAATTTATTCGAATATATAATTTTTTACTGCGTCGGTAAAATATATAAATTATATTTAAATAGAAAGCGAATAATTTCAAGTAATTTTCTAATAAATACTACTACGATTAAATTAATTTTTTAATATAAAAAAAAAATCATAATCTATTAGCACAGAAAATGCATAGCAAGTACAACAACCATAAATAAAACGAAAAAATCTTGCTAAATGCTTGCTGACATACTGTATGTGCTGGAGATAATGTACACAATTAGGGGGGTTCTATTTCGAAAAAAAAACTGTTTACGTGGGCAGAGGGAGATCACATGTTTGTGATTGTTATTAAATGAATAAATAAAAAAAAAACTTTTATTTATTTTTATAGTAATTTTTTTTGTTGATAATCTACGATTATGAGAGTTTAATTTTGTTGGTTTTGTTGGGACTCGCTTTCTATGGTCTTCTACCACTTGTATCAGCCTCTGCATTTCCGTTTCAGTCGTTGTTATTAAGTCGTTGAAGCTTTAGATTAAAGAATACCTGAGAATAGGCCCGTACGTCAGATTTTCTGGCCGAATTATTGCAAAAGCGGCGAGAAATCGTAACGCTTGCATACGTTTGTCTATATTTTTTTTATATTCATTTTAATTCTCATATTGCAAATAAAAATACAATTTAAACACAATGACAGGCAATTTTTTTATTTTTTATACAAACTTTTGATATGAAATGGAATTCTTTATTAAGCGTCTCAATTTTGTAGACTTTCGGAGATTTGTAAAAAACGCCATTCTCCATGAAAGTGGTAGCATACCACATAACGCAATGAGGAAGTTGGAAATTTCTTTCTTTCGGTAAGTTGATAACTTTATTTTTACTAAAGAAATTAACAAAAATTTAGTTTATAATGTTCCAAAAAATTGGTTAAAAAGTGAAAAGTTCGTCATTCAGTAAATGTGAACAAATGTGATATTGACAGTTTAATGTTTACCAGAAAAAAGTTCAGTGCCAGCGTATGCGTAAAGTATGTGTAAGAAAATTTAAAGGATGCGTTAAATAAATGAATATAGTAAAAAAGTGATCAAATACATATCAGGCTTTATTGTTTTAGCGTCTCAATTATGTAGACTTTCGGAGATTTGTAAAAAACGCCATTCTCCATGAAAGTGGTAGCATACCCCACATAACGCAATGAGGAAGTTGGAAATTTCTTTCTTTCGGTAAGTTGATAACTTTATTTTTACTAAAGAAATTAACAAAAATTTAGTTTATAATGTTCCAAAAAATTGGTTAAAAAGTGAAAAGTTCGTCATTCAGTAAATGTAAACAAATGTGATATTGACAGTTTAATGTTTACCAGAAAAAAGTTCAGTGCCAGCGTATGCGTAAAGTATATGTAAGAAAATTTAAGGGATGGGTTAAATAAATGAATATAGTAAAAAGTGATCAAATACATATCAGGCTTTATTGTTTTAGCGTCTCAATTTTGTAGACTTTCGGAGATTTGTAAAAAACGCCATTCTCCATGAAAGTGGTAGCATACCCCACATAACGCAATGAGGAAGTTGGAAATTTCTTTCTTTCGGTAAGTTGATAACTTTATTTTTACTAAAGAAATTAACAAAAATTTAGTTTTTAATGTTCCAAAAAATTGGTTAAAAAGTGAAAAGTTCGTCATTCAGTAAATGTAAACAAATGTGATATTGACAGTTTAATGTTTACCAGAAAAAAGTTCAGTGCCAGCGTATGCGTAAAGTATATGTAAGAAAATTTAAGGGATGGGTTAAATAAATGAATATAGTAAAAAAGTGATCAAATACATATCAGGCCATATTGTTTTTAAGCTGGGCGAAGACTGTCTTTTAGCTTTAGAAGAGTAATTCGCCTCAAACAGTTTAATAGTAAACAAGTCCGTTGGCATTTTAAAGTACCCTTCTGAAAGTTTTGTAAAAATTTGCTGAAGTGCTGAAAAACAAATCCGACAACAGGTGGTGCTGTTAAATTACCATTTTAATTCTCAAACTCACATTTATATTATAATGAAGCTTTTAATATCTACAAATAATTATTTTAACATTAAAATTTATATTTACTAAGTTGTGGTGTGGTTTAAATTTCAACATAATATCACATTCTCTGATATAATTCATTTTGCATTTTTAGAATGGATTTTTATTTAAGCACATAATTGTTTTGATATAATCAAATAACTTGCAATTTATAATTCTGCTTTAAAATAAATAAATAATATTTTATACATGTAATAGAATACTGTGTTTTATTGGAAATTTCAAAAACTACTAATTCCATCAAACAACAAAACCAGCAATATTAAAAAAAATCGATTTGTTTACGCATAAATTACATCACATATGAAAAATGGTTTTAACAGAACCGCTTCAATCGCATACTGAAATTTAAAATTTGCCCCTACTGATTTACGCCGTTTCTGTTAAATATTTTGCATGTGCGTGCGTCCTACGAATGTATTGCCAAGAAAATTCGGACAGAAATTTTGTGTAGAGCCCTATCCAGTTCTTCTATTGTATAATCTCAGGTTGAAGCATTAAATCAAAGCTACGCGTCGTTGACAACCTCAAATGCACTCACTATTTGATCAGCTTCTTCATATTCTAAGCTTTAACTCCAAACTCTCAAAATTATTGGTAAAATTGAATTTTATATCAAAGCTGGAACAGATGACTAGTGGTTCACACGCAAAGCAGGTGATTGCACGCAACTAATTTATTCCAAGATTAACCCTGCTCGCTTAAACCCAACGCTCAATTTCGACTTCTTTCAGGGACCACCTCATGCGATAGAACACTCAGTTTAGTTATCTCCCTATGAAAAGTTGACTCAGCACACTCTTTCATAGCTCTTTTTTGTCTTTTGCTCCTATTTTGTTTACTTCTTGGCAAAGAGACTCAGCTACCTTCTATACCAATCAGAAAACGTTTTGTTCTTTCTATTACCATTTATGACAACTAACCACAGCATGCCTACTCTTTCATACCATCTTTATTAACCACCCTCAGTGTACCATGTATGAATTAATCCCTACAATTCCAATAAAGAGCGATCGTAACCTGTAAACCACTCCCTCCGTTTTCACAATTTTGTGCGCCACTGAACCAGCTCTTTAAAGTTATTTTCTTCGATAATGCTTAGTTTAAATATGGTATGTGCTCGAGGTAAATAAATTTTTGAAGCATTAAATAACCTTAGCCACCCAACGCCCCATATGATATGCTCCCGGAACTTTAATGGTAAAAATATTTCCGTTCGGTAATACCCATTCACCCAAAACTATCAAACAGACCTCCATTAATTCCTTATAGTCATCACGCATTAGAAGAGCTATTCTTGTCAACAGTATCCACATCATAGTGCAATCGCTTGAACAAACATCTACAAGAATACTTAATTGTGAAACAAGCGCAATTTAGGCGAGCAATAAGAAATTCCTTTTTGACGTGTGACAGTTTGTGCATTTTTGATTGGCGAATTGTCAAATTGATAAATATGAATAAATAATAAATGTTCGCTTAAATTTTTTTTTTATTGTTCTGCCATTTAGCGTTCGTTCGACTTGTGGATAGTAGATCGTTAATGCGATTCCAACTGAGATCGTGAGAAATTCACGTTAAGAATACGTCCTTCCCAACCATCCTATTTAGAAGCGCTTTAGGTCTACATGGTTTCGAGATCAATTCTCCATAGCTTTGGAGGTATTATAAAGCGAAGGCGATAAAATTATACACAAGGAAATTTATTAAAGCTCCATTATAGAAGTTATAGATTATTTTTTATTCATGAATTTTTAATCTACCACAAAATAAACCATAAAAATATATAATAAATTTGAAAAGTGGTGATTTCTTTTCGACTACATAAATATTAGTGAAATGGACGTTCTTCCAATTTCTTACGTATACTTATTACCAAAGAGATAAGATTACCCATCGATGTTGAAATATATTTCATGTCGTCGGGGTGCACTCCTGCAGGTCGCTTATTGAATAGGCGAATGGCCCGTTCCAAAATATCATTGACAAAATCAATATTTGACATGAATTTTGAGACCATCGGTTGAACACTTCCACCGCTTGGATTAGCATGCACCGCCTCCAATTTTTCGATTATCAATTTGTATAAACGCAATTGATCTTCGCATATTGTTTCGAAAAAATCTTCAACCTTGTCCATCAATCCCATCTTGATTGCGTTTGTATACGTTGATTTTTACTCTAAAACCATTTAAATTCAATATTATTATTGTTAATAATTTATTACATAAAGATTCAAAATTACATAAAAGCATGCATAAAATCTTACCGGAAAATTGTATTTGTAAGCTGCTCCTGTCTCGAGTTCTTAAAATTTAATGTTAGATTAAATTTTAAGACTGCAATTGTAGACAACCTGATTCGCACGACTACTAAATATGAATCAGTTGTCAATTATTTGTCAAACGTTTGCTGCAATTTTATAAACGACAATATTTTTGACATGAATTTTCAATAAAAATTGAACAAATACAAATTAATAATGTTCATAATTTTTCTTTGAATAAATTTTTTTGTAAATTTTGAAGGGTGAAAAGAGGATCTTTCAGTTTTAGATATAATTAATAATTGAAATTTGTAGCGTTATTTTTTTAGTAAACAAATGAAAAAATAAATTTATAATTTTTTTTAAAAAAAACTGCTTCCAAAACGCAAGCTGTAACTTATATGAGACATTACACATTTATGCTGGGAGCGATAGAAGATATCGACAAATTTTTTATCAAATATACTCACTCTGATATAACTAAACTTCTATAATTAAATGATTTGCAGTCTTAGAAATTGTTTTTCTTTTCTTGTAAATCGCTAACATTAATAAACATTGAATTTTTAGGCATGATTTTGAACTGCTTTAATTTTTTTTGGTTTAATTTTTCAATCGTTGCACTGCCATTTAGCTAACGTTGTAATAGTGGATTTTGAGACGAAGTGCAGCGTTGAGAAGGACATCACGTGATAAATAAATACATATTTAGAAAATGTATGAAAAGCATTCGTTCACTCGTCGTTCTAAGGAAACATATTTTGTGATGAAAATGATATGACAATAAATACGCTAGGACGCGATATGAATTGTTTTCCCTTGAGTTTATGAAAAAACATTGTTGGTAGTTATCCATATTGAAACAGGCAAAATATGAGTAAATAAAAGAATTTCTATTTTTCTTTATATATTCTGTATATAGAAACATGCTCGTAATTTATGAGCATGTCCTGGCAATGTAGAAGTATCCTACCCGCCAATAGAAAAGAATATCACAAGCTTATAAAAATATTCGATATTCGATTTTTGGCAATAATGTCTAATAGAAAATAAAAGAGACATCCTCGACTAATTATCTAGATGGTATACTGATGACTCTTTATTTATACGGAAGTCTTTCATACTCCATCAGAACAAACAAAAAAAGGGACTACATGTGTGCATACTTTTGTATATATAAAAAACATCTCGAAATTGACATATTCTATTAGTCATCATTTCCTTTTCTTCGTATCTTATATAATTCAATATATGCATTCCAAGGAAAAATCTAATTACGTGCCCTTTCTTCCTTGTTTTTTCGTTTCGTCCCCTATTCACTTTTTTAATGACTCTTAATTCAAACAGTGGGTACACTCTTCTTCTTACAGTAAAAACTAAACGGAATTGTTCCTATTACTTTACTTTTAAATAAATTCCAAAAGATGCACCATAAAAAAATTACATTTTCACACATTTTTTAAAGAATTTTCTGGACACAAACAGAAAGAAAGAATGTTAAACAAGGGAAAAGTGTTGAAATCAACAAATTCCAAAATTGTATTATCGATGAATTTCGCCCTAATATCACCTTACTTCTATTTCAATTTGAATGGTCAAAGAGTAATTCTGCCAGAAAACAAAAGACTGAAATGGACGTCAAAATTAAAACAATATGTAATTCGGCGATAGAACAGTTTGCAGTTGGCGTCGGGCACCTGAATCTTGTTCAAATCCACAAGATCGTGAAAGTTGTAAGATTTTGACAGCGCCAACCGCATGCAGTTTCCAGTTGACGTCGGAATTGTACTCCTACCACCACAAGCGACTGAGCGATAAAACATTCACGATCTTACGGCACCTGACACAACTGCAAACCGCAACTACAATGCATCATTAGCCGTTTAAACTTCTAATTTCGAATGCTGTTCGTAGTACCGCCAAAATAATTTCACATTTTTAATGCCATGAAATTAAAATCAAGGCGAAGATAGATTATATATTTAATATTTGGTAAACTTAATAATTTAATTAATCATAACCGTTAAGATGGCGAGTTTCTCTACTCGTGTCCGGTGCTCTCTACATACACAATTAAGTATGTAAGAAGAAAAAAAAGATTTTCTTTTAAGATCCTTTTCAGAAATTCCTTGTTTACCTTATATAAAAGAAAATTCCTAATGATTAGTTTTAATGCAGCCAGCACGATTTACAGCAAAATTTCTTTTTTTTACTCTTTAACTATCAACATTTACGTATCTTTTTACAATTAAAACAATATATAAGTTTTTAATGTTTAAATATATATAAAAAAAACATAATTATTGGTAAACTCTTTTTCTTGTTTGTGGTGATCGTTTTGCAAAGAACGCCTCTTTTCTATCCATCCAATGAAATTCCCATAAAGTCCCAATAAGAAACTCTGTAATGAGAACATGCTCGTATAGTGAGGATGTGTATGTGTCGAATGATGAATGCAGTTGTGTTCGAGTATGGTCGGTCTTAAGAACTTTTCTGCTGACGATCTTGCATTTCATTGTGAGAGCTTCAATCCGCGGAGTTGCTTGTGTCTGAACATTTCGCTTCAGTGATAAAAAATTAAAAAATAAATTTAAAAAAAAAATATTTTAATTAGGCAGTGTTTAAATATTTTAATTAGAAATTTCGAAAAAGTTTTATGAAATTTGTGCTGAGTAGCGACGTTTTTGCCTTAATAAGACCTAATTTTCAATTAATTATTAATTATGAACAAAATATCAATTGTTTATTGATATTAGTTTAAATATACAGAATTGTTCGGTTCTATTTAATATAATATTTTGTGGACAAACCGATTTTTTGTTTTGTTTTACTGTATTTCTAAACAGCATATAATGGCACCTGTAGTACTGTATAGGACGTGCTACTATAGTGAATATTGTGAAAATTGTTTAATTTGTATTAACGAGTATGGTAGAGCGCAAAAATACACGATCAATGTGAACATGCGAAGAATTTTTTTAGATCGACGCAATTTACAATAGAAAAAAATCGTCGGCTTTTTACCTTTAATGTACGGTTTCGGTTTAGTGGATAGTAAATTTAATTTAAAAAAAAACCACCCTTTTTCTTTTGGTTGCGAACTAATTGAACACATTTTCTTTTTTACTGTTGAAGGTTATTTTTATTGATATTTTCGTTTTTCTCCGCTTTTGTTGAAATATAATTCAATTTAAATCACACGCTTTATTCGTGGCTCGTTAAGCCGAAAACACACACAGAATTGAAGAGTGTTAGTGATGTGATATCGTGTATTGACTCATCTGAACTGGCGCCCTTTGGTTGGCTGGTAGCTGAGAGTGAAACGGATATAGGTAGTGTTTTTCATTTACATTTTCATTAAAATTTTCTACTGCGTGTATCCTATATGAATGGATACGCTCATGCACACACGCAAACGAGTAGTAAAGTCACATACAAAATCAATTTTCACATAGGTGTGAAAATTGTGTGTTCCTAAAAATTGTTTTTTTTTAATAAAAAACGAAAGGTTCTTCTGCTAATCGATAATAAAAAAGCACATGCATCCATATATGAATTATGCATATTGTTTCCGGTAAGGGTTTTTCTCATTTAATGACCCGAGATTTTCAATTGGCCAGCCAGCATCCCTTAAAAGGCGTGTAGAAGATCTTCTAATATCAAAGAAATTTGAAAATTATTCACCGCATAATTCTGAGGAAAAATTTAAACGAGTCCTAAAACCGAAATAGCAGGTACATTAAAGAGATGGTACATAAATGAATTACAACCAGGTAATCTATTATTGTGACTAACGCTGATTACTGATATTCTTTTAATAAATAATATTTATTCAAACTTTTCCCCTTTATAACGATTTACATTAAATATATTCTGAAGATATTTATTCGAAAATGATACTTGAAATTGATTAAGATCAAAAAATATCAGATCAGATTTTATTAAATAAAAAACTGTATTGATTTTCTTCCAATCTTGTTGCAAAGCTCGACTTCTCTAAAACACCTTAAATTAAGAAGCTTCAACGGCCGCCCAATGTGTGACTACACATAGTTTGTTTCGATCAGGTTTACAATAGCGTGTGACGCACTATTTTTATTGGTTTGCAGAACATATTTACAATAGTTTCAATCGAGTAAGCACTATGTTTAGTAATTTTTCATATGAATAGAAAAAAGCCATATTTTGTTAATATTTTGGAAGTTGTTATTATATTAATTCGAAACCTTAAAGTTAATATTGAATAATGTAATTTTAGACTTGACGATACGATCACAGCATGGATTTGGGTCGATTTGCAATTGATTTGATAAAGTCACGAACTGGCTGGATTAAGGATATGCTTGTCGGTATGTTTGGGCTTTTATCAGAAAAACTAGTGCCCGTATTATCAGCGCTGGACGAACCGTTCGCAAATGTTGCTACCATTATAATATGTGCAGCTATGAATGTAATTCGGGGACAGGTTGAAGACAATATACCGAATTTTATGGATCATTTGAATGACCTCAGTACAAATAATCTACCTTTAACCATTTCTCAATTAGATAATGTATATTTTAGATATGGAATAATTTTAAACCTTTATACTACACTCCTTCCACTCAGTTTAACTTTATACAGTCTTTAAAATGAATTTAATTTTCATTTAT
Source organism: Atherix ibis (assembly GCA_958298945.1). Classification (NCBI taxonomy): domain Eukaryota; kingdom Metazoa; phylum Arthropoda; class Insecta; order Diptera; family Athericidae; genus Atherix; species Atherix ibis. The sequence goes on along the minus strand of OY282610.1, from coordinate 23,049,717 downwards.
TTGTTGTATTGTATTTAAGGCATAATTAATTATTGTACTATCAATGAACTTTTTTAACAATAAATAACAATACAATAAAAAAAGAATTGCGTTATCTTATTTAGAAATTTGTATTTTTCGGAAAAATTAAAGACGAAAAGTTGTCATCGGAATTCCAATTAAAGGTGAATCGGCTAAATCCCTAAAAGTTGTTATAGATCGCCCAGTTTTGAATGAACGCAGCAAGTCAAAGCAGCAACTTGAAGACATATAAAAAATTAATGTAATCTTGTAAGTTGAAAACAGAAAATCTTTTTGAAAAGCTCTGCTTGGATACAAATAGAAAGTCACATGCATTGGCTAATAGGAAAAATGGTGGGTTCGTGAATATTCGGTAAAGGGTGTTTATGTGCCTGATCAAGTATTAGTTAGTAAACGCAAAATACGAAACAGAAATCTTCAAATCACTTTGCATTAGACGAGCATTTACTTTACTGAAGTCCGGGCTGGAATCGAGATTAACGGAAAGATAGGAAAAGAAGCTGAATAAAAATGGAAACCTTCAGCACCTTCGTCATCAGAAAACACCAACAGTCTTGCATCTTTATATTTGGTTATGAAAACATTGTGGAATATTACAAATGAAGTGTAAAATAAGAAAAGGAAAGTTGAAAATGTCTGGTGACAGTGTTGATGTCTTGATGGAATTGGACAAGGTCTGTGGTTTCGAATTGGTTCTGGGATCAACATTACATAACTAAGAGTTATGAATGACTGGAATCATTTGCGGATGCTTACCTGACTAGTTGTTTCGATTAATTGCATGTTTTATCCTTTTGGCATCTATCGGTGCCACAATTGAAGTTTACATTCTTCAAAAGTTCTATTAAAGTTGGACAATTTCAATAGCACTAACTATTGGTAATGCCATTCACAATAATACAAAAACAACACAAAAGTAGCAACATTCGTAATAGAAATCATGTTTTAGCACTAAATTGGTGGCGGGAATACTGATAAAACTGTTGTAAATTTTTATGCTTTCCGAAACAATCCAAGTTCATCAATGATGGGGCAATGGGGACAGTTTCTAAATACAAATAGGATACGTAATCCGGAAAAGGAGCAGAACTTATTGAAGACGAAGTTGTCACTTAGCCGTACACAATATTAAGTTAACGAGATTCAGCCTGTATGCAAACAGCATCAAAATGAATTCATCGAAGCCAACGTCGTAGGACCTAACAACCCACTCAAGACAACTTAGCATATTATATAGTACAACCCGGATTAAGGGACACATTTGGATTGAGCAGTGATGCAACTCATAATATAATAGGCTCTACGGAATTTTGGTTTGACCATAATGGAAGTGGACACTCTGGTCCAATAGAATTGGAGTTAATTATAGATAACTAGACATCAGTCAGGCTCAGAACAATATTTATTTTTAATTTTTAAATTGCACCCGAAATTTTGTAAATTTAAAACAAGAATTTAATTAGCAAGGCCACAGATAAACGACGGATTCCCAACACTTATAATTGCTTCAAACGAAATAGATAATTTTAGACTTGTGAGGAGTCTTAGGTGAGGAAATTTCCATTGCCCTCATAATGGAAAGAAACCTTTAAAAAAGTTATTTCGGACAATATTATAGTGAACAGCTGCCTTCTAAAAGCTTTCTCATTTAATTGCAATTCAATTCGAATATGGGTAATATAATAAAGTATTTCTTATATGTGGTACAAATAGTTTAATAAAAGGGAGAAATTTCACAGCATTCTGTCTCATTACACATTCCAAATAAGCAGTTTGCAGGGGAGCAGTCTCCAAATTTCCGACTGGGAAGTTCATTAGGACATGTTTCAATTTCCGAATAGTACGAAAATAAGTAGAAATACCGCCACTTTCTGCTGATAATGTCAGGTTAACAAAAATTTCGAATATTGCCTTGAAAATGTCCTATTCGGCGGCTTATTCAATTTGGATTTTTTTTGGTTTCAAGGATCAATAGTGCATAGTATTTCATACTATAATAATAAGAAGATTGAAAGTTCAAATCTATTCTAAGCTATTCGAGGAGAATTAATATTGGTTAACTTTGATATTTTATATATTTTCTATAGAGATAAAAATACTTTCTTCTATTTTAGATAGTTTCCGTTCGTTATCTTGTAGTATTTTTTAAAAGAAGCGACATTCGTTAAAACAAAATGAAACTTGAACAGAGTTGGTGAGAGGCTGGGCAGAATATTTTTGTTATTATTATTATTATTTTCTATATTTTAATAAAATAGTAAATTTTTTTTCTAATTTTTATTGGGGCCCGTAAAACATACGCTGGGACTCTTGTGCAATTTGGTACAATATTTTTCCATTTTTGTGTCCATTTTACAGTGGTTCTAAAATGTAATCTTATTTTTTCGAAAATTATTATTGTTTTTGATTCTTAAATTTTTTGTCTATTTTTAATATGCTTAATATATATTTCGATGTAGGAAACGTAAAATGAGTACATATGCAGGTGATTTAATACGGCAATGGATTACAGTGACAAGGTTTAAACTCCTGGAATATCTGGCAGTGGCGGAGATAATGTATCACAAGATGTCTTGCTTAGCACGAACTAATAATCCGAAATTAAGGCTACCCAGAATATTGACCAATATGTTGCTGACAAAAAAACTAATTACGGAATTCATACCAGCAATGTTGACCAGTTTGGACCAGATATTAACACCAGAAAATAATACTACTGAAAATGCAGACGATTTGGTTAGGGAAGTTACCAAAAAAATTGACGAAGTCGAAATATATATCGCAACCGAGTTTGGCAGCTTTTATATTTCAAATTATTAAAATTGTCAAACAGATAAATATGAATAAATAATAAATGTTCACTTAAATTTTTTTTTTTATTGGTTTACCATTTAGCGTTCGTTCGAGTTGCGGATAGTAGATCCTTAATGCGATTCCAACTGAGATCGTGACAAGAAGGGGAAGTTCGTTCGACTTGTGGATAGTAGATCCTTAATGCGGTTCCAACTGAAAACGCGGCAATTCACGTAAAAAATACGTCGTTCCCATCCATCCTATTTAGAAGCGCTTTAGGTCTACATGGTTTCGAGATCACTTCTCCATAGCTTTGGAGGTATTTTAAAGCGAAGGCGATAAAATTATACACAACTAGTTACTGTATGAAAATTTATTAAAGCTTAATTATAGAAGTTGCACAATTAACAGTTATAGATTATTTTTTATTCATCAACTTTTGATCTTTTTCCAATTTGTAACGTAACTTTCTTGCCAAAGAGATGAGGTCTTTCATGCATATTAAAATATATTCCATGTCGTCGGAGTGCACTCCTGCAGGTTGCTTATTGAATTCCTGCATGACATGGTCCAAAAATTCACTTACAAGATCATTATTTGACGCGAAAATTAAGACCGTCGATTGAACACTTGCAGCGCTTGGATTAGAACGCACCACCTCCAATTTTTCGATTATCAATTTGTATAAACGCAATTGATCTTCGCATATTGTTTCGAAAAAATCTTCAACCTTGTCCATCAATCCCATCTTGATTGCGTTTGTATACGTTGATTTTTACTCTAAAACCATTTAAATTCAATATTATTATTGTTAATAATTTATTACATAAAGATTCAAAATTACATAAAAGCATGCATAAAATCTTACCGGAAAATTGTATTTGTAAGCTGCTCCTGTCTCGAGTTCTTAAAATTTAATGTTAGATTAAATTTTAAGACTGCAATTGTAGACAACCTGATTCGCACGACTACTAAATATGAATCAGTTGTTAATTATTTGTCAAACGTTTGCTGCAATTTTATAAACGACAATATTTTTGACATGAATTTTCAATAAAAATTGAACAAATACAAATTAATAATGTTCATAATTTTTCTTTGAATAAATTTTTTTGTAAATTTTGAAGGGTGAAAAGAGGATCTTTCAGTTTTAGATATAATTAATAATTGAAATTTGTAGCGTTATTTTTTTAGTAAACAAATGAAAAAATAAATTTATAATTTTTTTTTAAAAAAACTGCTTCCAAAACGCAAGCTGTAACTTATATGAGACATTACACATTTATGCTGGGAGCGATAGAAGATATCGACAAATTTTTTATCAAATATACTCACTCTGATATAACTAAACTTCTATAATTAAATGACTGGCAGTCTTAGAAATTGTTTTTCTTTTCTTGTAAATCGCTAACATTAATAAACATTGAATTTTTAGGCATGATTTTGAACTGCTTTAATTTTTTTTTGTTTTATTTTTCGATCGTTGCACTGCCATTTAGCTAACGTTGTAATAGTGGATTTTGAGACGAAGTGCAGCGTTGAGAAGGACATCACGTGATAAATAAATACATATTTAGAAAATGTATGAAAAGCATTCGTTCACTCGTCGTTCTAAGGAAACATATTTTGTGATGAAAATGATATGACAATAAATACGCTAGGACGCGATATGAATTGTTTTCCCTTGAGTTTATGAAAAAACATTGTTGGTAGTTATCCATATTGAAACAGGCAAAATATGAGTAAATAAAAGAATTTCTCACATTATTCTGTATATAGAAACATGCTCGTAATTTATGAGCATGTCCTGGCAATGTAGAAGTATCCTACCCGCCAATAGAAAAGAATATCACAAGCTTATAAAAATATTCGATATTCGATTTTTGGCAATAATGTCTAATAGAAAATAAAAGAGACATCCTCGACTAATTATCTAGATGCTATACTGATGACTCTTTATTTATTCGGAAGTCTTTCTTACTCCATCAGAACAAACAAAAAAAGGGACTACATGTGTGCATACTTTTGTATGACTATATAAAAACATCTCGAAATTCACATATTCTATTAGTCATCATTTCCTTCTTCGAATCTTATATAATTCAATATGTGCATTCCAAGGAAAAATCTAATTCCGTGCCCTCTCCTCCTTGTTTTTTCGTTTCATCCCTTATTCAATTTTTTAATGACTCTTAATTCAAACAGTGGGTACACTCTTCTTCTTACAGTAAAAACTAAACGGAATTGATCCTATTACTTTACTTTTAAATAAATTCCATAAACATGCACCATAAAAAAATTACATTTACACACATTTTTTAAAGAATTTTCTGGACACAAGCAAAACGAAAGAATGTTAAACAAGGGAAAAGTGTTAAAATCAACAAATTCCAAAAATGCATTATCGAAACGAGCTGATCTTTAAGTGAATTTAGGAATGATTTAAAAGGAAGAGATTTTCTTACAATAAATACTCGGAATGGATTTGAATCTGATAGAAAATAAACACACAATGTGTGTTCACAATAATTTTATTTGGATAATTTCAAACTAAATTTAATCATAAATTTCAACAGGGGTTTTTTATTTTTAAAGATCGTAAATATTTTATAAACTGAGCGTATTAGAAATTTGAACAAATATTATTGTATGTCTTCTGACTGGAATCTGGGTATCTACTGAATTTTCGGTGGAACTGATCCTAGCCCAAGTACACCTTAAATCAATCCGAATTTTTAAAAAAATCTCAAAAAACATTTAAAAATATTTTTCCATTTTCTCTCTATTTTGTCACAGTACAAAATAAATAATTGGTATTTGATAACACAGGACCAATTAGCACTTTTAACTAAAATTGGGAACAAATCTTCTCCCGTATTCAGATCGGGCGGATTGGAAATATGCTCATTTCTGTGGAGACACACCGCGTACACAAACCATCTCATCGTCTGTCTAGACTGTAATGGAAGGAAAAGAATTCCGACGCCGACTGTAAACTGAACTGCAAATACTAAAATTTATGAATTTCGCCCTAATATCACCTTACTTCTATTTCAATTTGAATGGTCAAAGAGTAATTCTGGCAGAAAACAAAAGACTGAAATGGACGTCAAAATTAAAAAAAGATGTAATTCGTTCTATCGCCGTTTGCAGTTGGCGTCAGGCACCTGAATCTTGTTCAAATCCACAAGATCGTGAAAGTTGTAAGATTTTGACAGCGCCAACCGCATGCAGTTTCCAGTTCACGTCGGAATTGTGCTCCTACCACCACAAGCGACTGAGCGATAAAACATTCACGATCTTACGGCAGCTGACACAATGCAAAACCGCAACTACAATGCATCACTAGACGTTTAAGTCTTCTAATTTCGAATGCTGTTCGTAGTACCGCCAAAATAATTTCACATTTTTAATGCCATGAAATTAAAATCAAGGCGAAGATAGATTATATATTTAATATTTGGTAAACTTAATAATTTAATGAAGCATAACCGTTAAGATGGCGAGTTTCTGTACTCGTGTCCGGTGCTCTCTACATACACAATTACGTATGTAAGAAGAAAAAAAAGATTTTCTTTTAAGAACCTTTAAGGTAAATCATTCTTAGCCTTGTTTACCTTACATAAAAGAAAATTCCTAATGATTAGTTTTAATGCAGCAAGCACTATTTAACTATCAACATTAACGTATCTTTTTACAATTAAAACAATATATAAGTTTTTAATGTTTTAATATATAAAAAAAAAACATAATTATTGGTAAACTCTTTTTCTTGTTTGTGGTGATCGTTTTGCAAAGAACGCCTCTTTTCTATCCATCCAATGAAATTCCCATAAAGTCCCAATAAGAAACTCTGTAATGAGAACATACTCGTATAGTGAGGATGTGTGTGTGTCGAATGATGAATGCAGTTGTGTTCGAGTATGGTCGGTCTTAAGAACTTTTCTGCTGAAGATCTTGCATTTCATTGTGAAAGCTTCAATCCGCGGAGTTGCTTGTGTCTGAACATTTCGCTTCAGTGATAAAAAATTGCTATATTAAAAAATAAATTGAAAAAAAAATATTTTAATTAGAAATTTCGAAAAAGTTATATGAAATTTGTACTGAGTAGCGAGCTGGTTGCCTAAATAACACCTAATCTTGGAAAACTTGTGAGTAATTTTCGATTATTTATTGATATTAGTTTAAATATACATAATTGTTCGGTTCTATTATAATATATTTTGTGGAGGATTTTTTTTGTTTACTGTATTTCTAAACAGCATATATAAGTGAATATTGTGAAAACTGTTTAATTTGTATTAACGAGTATGGTTGAGCGCAAAAATACTATCAATTTGAACATGCGTAGTATTAATATACGGTAAAGAATTTTTTAGATCGACGCAATTTACTATAGAAAAAAATCCGTCGGTTTTCTACCTTTAATGTACGGTTTGGTCGATAGTAAATTTTATAAAAAAAAAAAAAACATCATTTTTCTTTTGGTGGCGAACAAATTTTCTTTTTTTTACCGTTGAAGCTTATTTTTTTCATTTTTCTTCGCTTTTATTGAAATATAATTCAATTTAAATCACACGCATTATTAGTGGCTCGTTAAGCCGGAAACACACTCACTTTTGCAGAGTGTTAGTGATGTGATATCGTGTATTGACTCATCTGAACTGGCGCCTTTTGGTAGGCTGGCTGGTAGCCGAGAGTGAAACGGCTATAGTGTTTTTTTATTCATATTTTCATCAAAATTTTCTACTGCATGCATCCTATATGAATGAATACGCTCATACACACACAGAGTAGCAAACTTCCATACAAAATCATAAACTTGAGGTGTGAACATTTTACGTTTCTAAAAATTGTTTTTTTTTCTTGTAAAGAACGAAAGGTTCCATATATGAATTATACATATTGTTTCCGGTAAGGGTTTTTCTCATTTAATGACCCGAAATTTTCAATCGGCCTGCAACCATCCCTTAAAAGGTGGGTAGAAGATCTTCTAATAATATAAAGAAATTTGAAAATTATTCACCTGAGGAATGCTGAGGAAAAATTTAAACGAGTCCTAAAACCGAAATAGAATCAGTCAGCAGGTACATTAAAGTGGCTATATTGCTGTAGTTTAGGTTTGGTGATGGTACATAAATTAATTGCAACCCGGTAATGTGGCCCTTGTGCGCTAATTACTGATATTCTTTTCATAAATACTGCTAAAAAATAGCTCAGAATATAATGGATCGTGTCACATCAAGCGATTTGAATGCCATTAAATACATTCGCTTTATTGAAGTTATCTCATAGTCTCAAGAATACTGTGCTGATGGTGTTCGAATTCAATAAATAAAAGCACAAAAATTATGCTTTTGGAAGTCAATAAATTTCTATAACGAAAATTAGATGTCAGTGGGTGTCATGTCTACCTAAAAAAGTCTACACAAAAGTATGCAAGCGTTCCGATTTCTCGCCGTTTCTGCAATAATAATCAGCCAGCAAATTTCCTATACATATACGAAAATCTGACGGTAGGGTCTATCCAGGTATTTTTTAATCTAAGTCGCCTTATTACATAACCTATAAAAAATAAAATCCAATAATAACACCAGTTTACCAACATACAACAAGGAAAAAGCCGATTCATTTAAGATAAGCTGTATGTGAAGAGATGATTTTAATAATTCAATAACGCGATCAACAACAAACAATAAATAAAACAAAGAAAATAAAAGGAAAATAAGAAAAAATTACTTATCAATATCGTTTATTTAAGAAGAACGTCTAATTACAAATTATTTTATTAAGTATACGTGAATGATCCAAACCTTTAAAACGGTAGATGTACCAGGACTTAATATAGAATCTTGCTTTCGCCAATTCCGTTTAATCTACTGAATAATCGTCGATTGTATACTTCGCAACTTACAGAAGTCAACTTTTCGATTGCAAATAATGTTCTCTAGAAGATAAATAACATATCTCATACTATCTGGTGATGGCTTTCGATAAAATTTCCTGGCAGCGGCTATGAATCGCTCTAGTAACGTTAAGCTTTGTCGCTTCTACAATTAGTTCGAAATGAAAATTATTCTAGTTCAATATTAAATATTATTTACTGTCGAATCTTTTCATATAATTCTCGTTTTCCTATTTGAAGCCAACTGACCCAATAGATACAATTTGGACAAATATAATTTCATAGACTTCTGACATCTACCAAATTCAGATATTTTTGAAAACTGCACAATCTTGTATAAATTTGGACGGTGGAAAAGAGGTAAATTATTTTGCAAAAAATTCAAGACTAGTTTTAATTTACATGATATTTTGCAGTATATTTTTTAAAATTTTATACAGGTATTTTTTCATTATACTTTTAATTTATTTTCTAGAATATTATACAAAAACAAAGCCATCATTCATCTTGTGTTGGAGATCATCGTTAATTATATTGGATTGGTTCGATTAACATTTATACATTTTCGTAAGATTATTATTTATTTAGGATATGATTTAAGATATATTTGGGATTTTTCTTTTTTAGGTATTCTATTGAAAGTATAGGAAAGAGCATATATTTTCGATAGTTTATCAAAAATTGATGATAATAACAATAAAAGAAAGATGGCCACCAGAATCTATTCTCGTGAAATGTTTTATTTGTCCGGCAAATTAATAGGGAAAATAATCAAACTTATATCCGATCAGGATTTATTAATTTATATTTACGAAACGGAACCATCAACCGCTGAAAATTTGCTTCTAATTCGCCTTTATAAAAAGTCTAATGAAATATGCAAAAAATTAGTTGAAGAACTTATACCAGTGGCGATTCATTTCATATATCATGTCAGTGCAAGGCGCGAACCAGCGTCGTTTGACGAAGATACCGAATTGAATAATCTTTTAACTGGGATTTCCAACAAATGTAAACAAGTCGACAACATAAAACGCCATATTGATGAGATTAATTTTATCAAAACCAGCTATCATCACCATTTCTAAATATTATGGAAAAGATAAACTTTTATGATTTATTAAAAATTCATTTAACAGAAAAGATGAAACTGTTCAAATTCTATTCGTAATTCTTAATAAATAATTTTTTAATAAAAACTATACATTTTTTTTTGTAAATTTTAATAATAATAAATTTTCAATAGAAAAATTAATCATAAACACTATAAAAGACAAAAAAAACCTTTCGAAAAGAATTCTAACCGAACCATAATATTGTATACTAGCAACAGTATCTAATGTGAGTATAATTTTTGAGTGTGATTTTTAAAAAAATGTGTTTTTGGTTTCAACATCTCACAGACGATACCCTGCTGATCCCACCAAACGCACAGGATCGTCTTTCGTCCGAAGCGATTTGGTCTTGGGGAAGAAGTTGATGGTTGGCCGAGATCAACCCACGATTTCTTGCATTTAGGATTCTCGAAATATTTCTACTTTTCATCACCTGTCACAATCCGATGCAGGAACAACTTTATTTTTTGTTTGGCGAGCAAGATTTCGCATGTGTTTTGGTGTCGCTCCATCTGCCTATCGTTCAATTCATGCGGCACCCATTTTCCGATTTTTCAATCTTCCCCATGACACGCAGACGCATGGAAATGGCTGGTTGAGTAACACCCAATTGTTCCACGAACATTTTTTGTGATTGGGTTTTGCCTTCGTCCAAAAGAGCCTGCAATTGATGGTCCTCAACCTTCCTAGGCCAATTTTCACACTTCTTGTCCTACAAGTCAAAATTGCCGTCTTTTAACGGAAGAAACGAATGTCGGCACGTTGTTTCCGATAAAGCACTGTCACCATAGACCTCCATAAGCATTCGATACGATTCGGCAGCAGATTTCTTCAAATTGAAGCAGAAAAGCAGAGCTTCCCGCATATGCTCTTTTTCTGGCACAGAACTAGACATGATTACTACGAAGACCCTTAAAGTTGTCGTCAATCTAGAAGGCATAAATGAAGCCATACTGGTTGGAAGAAACCAATCTCTTATATTATTTAATATGTTAAGTTTTAAATAAATTATTGACTCAAACAATGAGTAGGAATGCTAAGGTAGCTTAGCTTAGCGTTTGGTCTATAATTTATAACTTCATTCTTTGGACCCTTCCTACGGAAAAGAGCTTTTTATATGGTAGAAAATTTACCACTTTAGACGATGTTATCGAAAAAAAATGAGCAATGGTTTGGAGATTAATTTACATCTAAAACCATTCTTAGTCAAAATCAACATCGTTCAAATGGCATCCACGATTTTGTTAGCAGGATGTGATCCGATTGGTCCAATTTTGGATGATTCTTCCGAATCAATCGGGCTGAATCTCAGCGGTGGCTTGACTGATATTCTTCTCCAGCACGTCAAGTATTATCGGTTTATTTGCTGGCATAGACCAGTGACTTAACATAGCCTCATAGAAAAAAAGCCCATAGAGCGTTAAACCGAACAATGTTGGCGACCAACTGACATGAGCATCACTTCAACTAACGCGACGTGGAGTATCTTTTTTCATTGTTTTATTAAAAACGGATATTGTCGTCCAATTGAAGAACAAACAAAATCTGTTATCGTCGCGTCGCGCCAGCCTCTTTTCGAGAGCAGTATGGCCCCATGATGCCACTTGACCAAAATCCACACCAAACAGTAAGTTTATCGGGGTGCAAAGAAAGCTCCCCCTGGTTCTTCTTACCTATTAAAACGCCTTTATTTCAGTTGATAAATTGCTAATATAATGAATATAATGGTAACTATTAGATGATCAGTTTAGTGATCTTATCTATTTCTGGAATAGATTTTATTAATAAAGTATTTACGTTCGAATATATTTATTAGGTATTGGTGGGTGGGTGTTCTTTTATTCATCTCCATAAAATATTCGGAGTAGTCTGATTTTATCTAAAGCGTTCATGTTATCAATACAACTTCTCTGCAACGTCCATAGTACTTTTGTTTTGGTTCGGAGAATTGACATTTAGAATCGAACGAATCCATTGAATTGTGCATGAAGTTGTCTGGCCGGTTTTGATGCTGCTGTGCAAAACTCCCATCAGACAACTTCACGGTTCGACCACGCCTCCCCGAGTAGCTGAAGAAACAGCCCACTAACTTGATCGTGCGATTGCCATTTACAAGCGCCATCGTGCGATGGAACAACGACAGTTGTTGCGGTTCGTGGAAGCGAGATGCCTTGATCGTACTATCGGTAATGGCGTAGAACCACACACTCATCTGGCTTCTCCATGAAGTTGGTTTGGAAAACAGGTGGAGGCGTGAGCATTCGGTGTTGGTGCATCGGCACGAGGAGAGGTTTGGTGTTGATTAGGGCGTGTTGCACATCGGTTTTGTGAGTTTTCCTATAAAAAAAATTCTGCAAAATGATGGTTGATAATTGATTAGTTCTTTAATGCATACATAGCAGTAGCAGTGTATCCGGAGAGACTAGTCAACTGGAAATCATAAAATATTATAAAAGGGAAACATTTAAAACTAAAACTAAAAAGAATGCAAACATTATTCACTTTTGAAGATCAAAAATGATGAAAGAAAAGATAAAATTGTAAATTATTCAAACAAGGAATGATGATTTATTTTGCAAATTTAAAAAGCACGAGGCCATCATTGCCGTTTGAAACGTCGATGGGTGTGCTATGGAAGGGTGGGAGTGAACCGTTCTCTTGCTAAAGGGTTAGGACGGCAGCACGGGATAGATATGGTTCAAGAACGAGTGGAACATTTAGATCATGATGGTACGAAGGATTTGGGATTGTAAAGTTTGGATTCGATGGGAATTGGAATACTTGGTCGAACCCCAAAGTTCGAGACCGTGTGTCCATATCAGTTTAAGTATCGTCCATTAAGTTCAGTTCTTTTAGTTTTCGTGTGAGGGTTCCAGGTTAAGCGTTTCTTGAATACAAGTCCACCGAAACTTTTGTAGAATATTACTGCCGTTTAGCTTTATATCAGGGATAACATGAGCCGATTTTTACTCATTTACTCCACTCTCCACCTTTTGAACCAGGTTCATAAGAAGTGGATGTAGTTTTGTGGGATATTGATGGCTGTGTAAGGATCTTTTTTATTTGTAAAGTTGGCTGTATCATTAGCCTATATTGAGGCAAGGATATCACACTATGACAGGGAATATCATGGTTTTAAATACTGTAAGATGCTACCCTGAGGGACACCGGTGGAGATAGGATAAATTTCATAATATTCAAAAATGAAATTAGTCTGAGAGATAGGATTTTAGCATGTGGATAGGATTTTAGCATGTGGAAATAACCGGAGAAAGAAATCGGTCTGAGAGATAGGATTTTAGCATGTGGAAATAACCAGAGAGCAAGACTCGCTGCAGATTCCAAAGCAATCCAGGGTGCCATACACGGTCGGAAGCTTTCGAAATATCAAGATATACGGAATCGGAATTCAGCCGAAGGAGTATACTTATGGTTGTATTAATGGAATTAATAGGTGTGGTAATGACATGGTCTAGGATATCAGGAAGGTTTTAAGAACTGGTAGGCCAATAGTTGGGTAAGGAAGGAACAAGAACTTCGAAAGTAGTATAGGAGAGGACTTCTTGGAGAATCTCTCCTCGGAGGTTCGAAACACGGGAACTCCATTTAGTTAAAAAAATTTCCAAGTTCAAATTTTATGTGTAGGACAATAACCGGGTAAAAGCTAGTGACTGTAGGTATTCTTTGGCAGTTTTGTGAATGGGAGGAATGATTTAAGGAGTTTCTAATAAGGATGACAGTTCCACATTGCCTTGTCCTTTTTGGGATGATCAGTTCTGTATGTTAAATAGTCACGTATAGTAAAGAACAACTTGATCGTAAAGTGTGTCTCGGTTACAAGTGCAATTATCTACAATATGTCTAGTTCTTGTCACACCGTTCGCATTACATATTAGAATGTAGAGGAAGTTTGTAGTATTCCACAATATATATTTTGGAACAATTGGCGTCAAATTTGATACGACAGGCATTAACGCGCTTAAAAGTCAAGTTTTGGATTTCTTGAATTAGATTATTCGTTAGTTGGGCGAACATGGTATGAAAATCTTGTGATGACAGGGAAGGGGTTGGGTGAATATACAAACTAGATTTATTTGATTGCTGCTGCTGCTGCTGCTGTTGCTGTTGTTGTTGTGGGAGGTGTTGTTGCTGAAGAAGAGTTAGGCTGTGTCAAATTGCTTGTGCTGGTCTGTTTGGTAATATTTTCTTTAGGAGATCCTTGTCCGTGGTAGAACTTTTATAATTGGCGGGGTGATTGCCGTAACAAAAAATACATTTGGCTTTGATTTTACTGGTTTTATGGCACTCATCATACATTGCACGCACACTTGCGTGAGTGCCGGCAGTACGTCTTAGTTCAAAAATAAAAAAAAATTAAATTAAATTGAAAATTGTAGTCAGACTAAGCTGAAAAAGTTAGTAAAGTAAACAAATCATTAAAAAAAATATAATTAAATAAAGAAGAAAAAACCTAAAAACAAATTAAAATCTACAAAATCAAAAGAAAAAGGATGTTTAAAAATTCTACTTATATAAATTATAAAAATAAATTCATATATTTAAATAAATAAAATAAATCAAGTTAAAAATTAAAAAAAAAGTTTGTCTTTTAGAAAATTAATGAAAAATTATGAAGTGAATTTAATAAATAATTGTTAACTTTAGAGTTTTTTTTTTATTATAGACTGCAGCAAATCCTAAACACATATAAGCACACATACAAATAATATTTTGAGAAATAATTTTTCACCTGCACTATCTTAAAATATTGTAAAGTAAAGCTATTATACTAGCTGGAATTAAAAACATACCATATTAAAATAACTTTTATATCAAATTGATTGGTTTTAAAAAAAAATAGCTGAACAATATCTTATATTATTATTTTTATGCTTTTATACACAACCAAACAAAAATAAATTTGATAAAAAATTTTACAAAAAGAACTATAAGTATTTTTTTTTTCATAAGAAAAGATGAGAATTAAAAAAATTTCAAATTAACAATGAAGATGAGTAAATTTTTTTAAGAGAAAATTATTAAGAAGGAACATTCTTTATTTTATTAATAATTATAGATATTTTCTAATATAAATAAGAGTTTAATTAATGAAGAATTGTCAAAAATTATGTAAAAAGAAACTTTTATTAAAGCGGTTCCCACAGTCTACCCCGGGTTCGACGACGTTAATTTTTCTGAGCGGGTATCGTAGAAGTGATCATCGTCGGCCGAAATAGGGACACTCAAAAATTATTTAGCCGAAAAGTGCCAACGAAAGTATTTGCGGAATGGCCAGGGACAGACGTAATAGCTAAGTCTCTTCTATCACTCGGGAAGGCCATCTGCATTCTCTTTCTCCTCGTTAAGCTTCTAAAATTATTTTTTTTTGCCTTCCCAATTTTAATACCTTTCCCTAATTTCATATGCCTTTCCCCTAACCTTGAGTTTTTTCTCTAAATATTTTTTAATCTCATCTCATTATTTTTCTGCCATTATTTCTTCGATCTCATTTTCCTCTTTCATGGAATAAATTAACACTATTAGGTATCTCCATTTACCCCTTTGTGTAAAGGTATGAGTTTTATTTTATTATGCTGGTTGTGAGAGCACCCGTTTGCATAAACTTCGAACCCCTTAAGAACTCCGCACAAAGCTAGCGACACACATGCCTTAGCAAGGCAAGGTGGTTATCTAAGTACGGTTGCAACAAGTCATTTTAAATTGCAAATTTTTATACCTTCCTCTTTCAATCCCTTATCCAGGAAATTTCCATATTTTCACATAAACCACAATACAGTTTCTAAAAATATTCACGATATAATAATAAAAATTATACAAGAAAAGAGTAGCATTATTTCAATTTTTCCGAAGATAAAAGTATATAAAATCGAATCATCATCATTGGAATCGTTACGAAGTCCCATTTTGGTATAGTTTTCAATTTTTTTTTCTGATAGTATTCTTTCTATACTAAATCTAGATAATGTTCTACGTTTCGAACCTATAAAATCCACAAACATAAACGCAGATAAAATTTAATAAATTCTATTACCTTTTACAAGCAAAGAAGAAGAAAATGGTACTATATTTTCACAGCTGTTGAATAAATTTAGTCACTTAATAGATCCTCAAAAGGCATTCCACAAAAATACTATATATTTGGAAAATTGATTCCAAGAGTTGAGTTTAATCATAAAATCTTCTAAAAAATTTTTTTATCTTTCATTTCCAATTCTAGTATGGAATAAAACGTTCTCTACTTTTTCGTTATGATTATACGTACACTTTTTTTAATATTAGAATTTATTCTTTCTATGTTCTTAAATAGAAATGCTTTTTAGCTTAAAAATTTTTTTATAAATAAATATTTAATCAAAAAATCATATATGATAGATGGCCTCCTATTGTTACACAGAGTTGAGTTGAGTATCTACTCTATGGAGTAACAATGACCATTTCTCCATTATGCTGGATGTCATCCTTATTCATCTGGAATCTTCGCCAAATAACGCAGTTTCATCAATAATTTTACTATAATATCTTCATTGACTTCTCATATCTTGTCATATACTAAAATATGGTCAATAGATGCTTCCAACTTAGCAAAATGTTTTATTTTGAAGTAATTAGGAGAAATTTTTACCGGATCAATCAGGAGAAACACTACCATCCATCCATCACCTCTTCATGAATGATCATGAATAATTTTTCTTCAATTTTGCAAATTTTCTATTCGATTTCTTTGTAATAAGAGAACTCAGTGAATATATAATAGATCACTTTGTAAATATGAAATTTTCTACATACATAAAAAAATACTTTTTAATATAAAAAACAAAACCTCAAATTTTGGTTAGCTAACTTTGTAAAAAATAAAAAAAATTTCAAATATTAATTATATCTAAAACCGAAAAATCCTCTTTTACACCTTCAAAATTTTCAAGGAAAAATTATGAACATTATTAATTTTTATTAAAAAATATCATTTCAAAAATATTTTTGTTTATAAAATTGCAGCAAATTTCAGATGGAAACGAGAAGGTAGACTTTTAAAAAATAATTGACAACTGATTCATATCAAATAATTGCAGTCTTAAATATTGAATCTAATATTAAATTTTAAGAACTCGAGACAAGAGCAGCTTACAAATACAATTTTCCGGTAAGATTTTATGTATGCTTTTATGTAATTTTGAATCTTCATGTAATAAATTATTTATGATTTGAATGGTTGTAGAGTAAAAATCAACGTATACAAACGCAATCAAGATGGGATTGATGGACAAGGTTGAAGATTTTTTCGAAACAATATGCGAAGATCAATTGCGTTTATACAAATTGGCAATCGAAATATTGGAGGCGCAGCATGCTAATCCAAGCGGTGGAAGTGTTCAACAGACGCTCTCAAATTTCACGTCAAATATTGATCTTGTAAGTGAATTTTTGGACAATGTCCTGCTGGGATTCACTAAGCGACCTGCAGGAATGCACCCCGACGACGTGGAATATATTTCGACATCGATGTGTGAACTCATCTTTTTGGTAATAAGTTTACGTGAGAAATTGGAAGAACGTCCATTTCACTAATATTTTTGTAGTCGAAAAGAAACCACTTCTTTTCAAATTTATTAATAATTTTTATGGTTTATTTTGTGGTAGATTAAAAATTCATGAGTAAAAAATAAACTATTTGTGTAACTTCTATAATGAAGCTTTAATAAATTTTCATACAGTAACTATTTGTGTATAATTTTGATCTCGAAACCATGTATACCTAATCACTATGGAGAAGTGATCTCGAAACCATGTAGACCTAAAGCGCTTCTAAATAGGATGGTTGGGAAGGACGTATTTTTAACGTGAATTGTCCCTTTTTCTCACGATCTCAGTTGGAATCGCATTAAGGATCTACTATCCACAAGTCGAACGAACGCTAAATGGCAGAACAATAAAAAAAAAATTTAAGCGAACATTTATTATTTATTCATATTTATATGTTTGACAACTTTGCTGCCAAACTCGGTTGCGATATATATTTCGACTTCGCCAGTTTTTTTGACAATTTCACTAACCAAATCAAATGCGTTTTCAGTAGTATTATTTTCTGGTGTTAATATCTGGTCCAAACTGGTCAACATTGCTGGTATGAATTCCGTAATTAGTTTTTTTGTCAGCAAGATATTGGTCAATAGTCTGGGTAGCCTTAATATCGTATTATTAGTTCGTGCTAAGCAAGACATCTTGTGATACATTATCTCCGCCACCTTCAGATATTTCAGGAGTTTCAACCTTCTCACTGTAATCCATTGCCGTATGAAATCACCTGCATATGTACTCATTTTACGTTTCCTACATCGAAATATATATTAAGCATATTAAAAATAGACAAAAAATTTAAGAATCAAAATCAATAATAATTTTCGAAAAAATAAGATTACATTTTAGAACCACTGTAAAATGGACACAAAAATGGAAAAATATTGTACCAAATTGCACAAGAGCCCAGCGTATGTTTTACGGGCCCCAATAAAAATTAGAAAAAAATTTACCATTTTATTAAAATATAGAAAATAATAATAATAATAACAAAAATATTCTGCCCAGCCTCTCACCAACTCTGTTCAAGTTTCATTTTGTTTTAACGAATGTCGCTTCTTTTAAAAAATACTACAAGATAACGAACGGAAACTATCCAAAATAGAAGAAAGTATTTTTATCTCTATAGAAAATATATAAAATATCAAAGTTAACCAATATTAATTCTCCTCGAATAGCTTAGAATAGATTTGAACTTTTAATCTTCTTATTATTATAGTATGAAATACTATGCACTATTGATCCTTGAAACCAAAAAAAATCCAAATTGAATAAGCCGCTGAATAGGACATTTTCAAGACAATATTCAAAATGTTTGTTAACCTGACATGATCAGCAGAAAGTGGCGGTATTTCTACTTATTTTCGTACTATTCGGAAATTGAAACATGTCCTAATGAACTTCCCAGTCGGAAATTTGGAGACTGCTCCCCTGCAAACTGCTTTTTATTTTACATTATTTGGAATGTATAATACTATATGGACTGAGATGGAATGCTGTGAAATTTATCCGCTTTATATCCTTTTTTATTTATTTCGAAGTAAAAACGAGAGTCAATATTAACTAATGCTTTTAGGTTTGGGTTTGCTTCCTCAAAAGAGATTATATCCCAAAAACGTATTTGAAAATCGTCAATTGCGTAGAGGAAGGCGATAAAGCACATTTTCAGAGGTTGTAGAAATCTTCAAATGTGAAAATTCATCATTTAAAAAATATTTCGTTGTAATTTTTTGTGATATTGACCACATAGGACATTACTCAGGATTCATGTAAACATATTCTAAAATAGAGAAAATTTCTTCTCGATTAAAGTGAGTTTTCTCAAACTCTGTGTCAATCTAGACTCGATTTTGCATACAAGAATAGAATGATACCTCGGAAACCAGTGACTATGTGCTTTATATATGCACTCCAGCATTTCGTCCCTTCTTCTCCTTTAGAACCGAAAAAAGGATTTTTTTTAAAGTATCTAAAAAAAATTAAGTATTTGAATAAGTTTACTTTCAATTATCACAATTAAGGCATAATTTATTGGTGTACTCAAGTTCATTTCAAGCCAGTTTTAAGCAAATTTCCGTATCGAAAAAAACACTTTAAAATTCAGCAACTATTCTCACATTTATCTTCCTGCTCCCTTAAAAAATTCTATAAGTGTGACTGTGATCCTCTTTGCATAGTTATGAGTGATGTGTATGAGATCTATTTGCCCTTTCCCTTTTGTTCTTAAAAGCGTTGTCTTCCTCCAAAATCAAGGAAGAAAATAACCAGCAACGATGAAACACAACAAAAACGAATAATCTAAATCTACTTCGATGAGGAGCAGGTTTTTATTATCTGTCGGTGTGTGAGTGTGTAGAATCGTTTACTGATTATTGCAATAATTCTAAGAAAACACAAAATTCAAAGAATAATTAAACTATATTGTAGAATAAAGTTTGAATATATTATTTATTTAGTTAGCCAACTTCTTTCGTCTTCCTTTATCGCCGCCCTGCACCCATTTGCCCATAAAGAAAAACATATGAAAAAAATGTATTTTAATTTTTTCTCAAATTTTCTGAGTTAAGAAAAAAGTGCCAATCAACGTTTTTTTCCCGTTTGCTTTTCTTGGAAAAATTGGATTGAGAATTTAATTATTAGACAAGAAGCCTTATAAGACGACCAAGCGTCCCCTTTTAAGATGCTAAATAAGCACATGTAAATTTTGGTTGTTTCAGAAACAGAAATTGTACAATTCCTGCAGTGCTATGTAAAAACAATTAAAAATTTCACAAGAAAAATTACCACTTTTTCGTATATGCACACAAAAAATATCGTCCTTTCTTAAATATAAATTTGTTTATAAAACTTACACAGTGTGTCTATATTTTTTCTACGATCTTTGAATTTATGCTCCAACGAGAGCCTTCTTGTTAGCTTCAGTGGGAATGCCAACAATATAGTCCATTCTATGTCAATTAAAACATTCGCCATCTGACGGGAAATTTTCGCATGGTCTCAAATTGCAACAATAGAAGTGATCTAATTTACTACGGGTGAGTACGTACTGACTATGAAAATAATTTTTTTTCTTGGGTACAGAATGTTAGTTAAATAAAATTCACTTTAATCAAATATAAATATTTTCATCTATAATTGGCATAATTCGTTGAAATTTTATTGCAGAAACAATTGCAAGGATTTTTTTCTGACAATAATTTCATAATAAACAAAATAATAACTTAAACACTTATTAAATAATAATCATTTTCGACAACAGAAACAATCTATGTTCTTTACGATATTCTAGAATTAATTATTGTAGCATTCAAAATATTTATGATAAATTTAATTTTATTATAAAAATGTCCGATCAATTGGAATTTATATAAAAAATTTATTATGCAAATTGAATAAATTTGTGTATATAAATTTTAATACAAAAAATCATTTAAAAATAATAATAATAAATTGTAATTTTTGTTATTGTTTTTTTTTTTTAAATAATTTGCTTAAATTAGAAAAAAATAAATTAAGTCGATAATGAATGCGTATTAAACTAGAAGAACAATTAAAATGAGCATATTTTTGTTATAATTATTATTTTGTATATTTAAAAAAATTGGTAAATTTTTTTTCTAATTTTCATTGGGGCCCATAAAACATACGCTGGGGCTCCTGTGCAATTTGGTACAACATTTTTCCATTTTTGTGTCCTAAAATTTTCTCATCTTATTTGGTAGAAAATAATTATTGTTTTTGATTCATAAATTTTTTGTTTATTTTTAATGTGGATCTAAAAAAGTGTACATTGCCATTTTCCTATTTAGTGAAGATTTATACTATTTTGGGAATTTTTCATAATTGTTTAATGTTATCCTAATCTGGTTTATATACAATTTGGTTAAAATTATTAAGTATACATTTTGAATATAATGCAAATATTTCTACAACAAACACCTTCTTCGAAATTGAAGATTAAAAATAAAATCAAATACATTAAAATTGAATAAATAATTAATTTTTCCATGTATATTCCAATCCCTTCAATCCAAAATCCTCCGAAAAATCGTTGATCATGAACTAAATGGTCCCCTTTTTTTCATAACTTATGTGTTTCTCGTTATAAAAAGTTGCATACCCGATTTCCTACCACTATAGTCTCCTTGTTAGAAAATTATCCTCTGTTGCTTTCCCCATTGACACTCATCAGTGTTTAAAGAGGAATTGGCCAAGAGGTGTTAATATTACTCGTTAAGTTATTTACTCTCACATATCCCACTCCTATTATTTGTAATCGAGATATTTGTTTATTTTCGAATCAACTGTGAATTTTTCTATAAAATATCTATGTTTCTGGAGCCATCATAAATGAGTATATTTTATTGACTAAATAATGAATAGTTTAGAATTTTTCTTACTATTTATAAGTTTAATTAAATAATACCTAAAATGTTGGATACAGTCCAAAAAAAATTATCAAAAACAGGTTCGGTTTGTAATGCACCTAATGCCGACTTCAGTTGAGAATCGGGTCACCTAGAGAGTCAAGAGCAGCTTCCAAGGCGGCTGTGGATCTATTGGTAAAAATTTGATATTTTGTGGTGTGTGGAGAGATTGATTGCAGTCTTAACTATCGTCCTAACTGCCCACAGTTGCTGAATGTTCACAAACGATGTTATGTGGTAATCAACAGGTGCGTCTACGAATGTAAGCATGGAATCATCTCTTCAATGAACCAATACTAGGAAAGGTTTCCTATAGCAAGATTATATTTTAGCATACCAACAACACGGCCTCTACAATTCAAATGAATTTTTTGTTTGTTTGTGAGAAAGGTCCCAAAGACTTTTGATGTGCCAGGGGCCACATCTAAGCACCACGACCGCAAGGCCATTTGGCGTCTCAGATATGACAGTTTAATTTGAATAGAGAGAAAATAATAATAAAAATTTATGTAGCAGATTGGTATGTGTATTTCGGTTGAAGAGAGGACTAGAGAAGGGTGTAGCTGGTTCTAGTAGTTCAGTTATTGAGAGAATCCTACTCGAAAAGAACCGCCTTGTTGTGTGACAATGTGCCAGTATGTGTCATAGACGGACACCACAGGATTGGCAGATAGGATGTTCACGAATGCCAGGTAGGAATCAGAATTTCGGATTGGTTGTCGAGTAAATCGGTTTGGCGACAGTCAGCCAGTGTGTAGCGTGGAAAGTCTCACTATTTTCTCATACTATGCATTTGGTGGACGTTGATACGTTAATATTGTATGAACTCGGCTGAGCAGAACTTCTTTTGCAAGTCGATCAGAGCATATTCGTTGTCAGGAATGCCTACATGCTCCGTCACCTACCGCAACTGAATAAAGCGATTATTTATTAGGCAATGTCTAACATTTAGTACTGGGTCTGCCCTGGAGCCACGAATACCGTTTCTATTGCTACAACTAACTGCTTCGTGGTAATTTTTATGGTTATTATTTACAGCATATTCGACTGCTGATCGTACTGCAAAATAAGCTGCTACCCTGTATGGAAAAATACCATAGTGCACCTCCTTAAAGCAACTGCCCGCTTATTGAATAACCGCAAAAGATGTAAAATGGTCATTAGTTGCGGCATCAGTATAATAAATTACGCTATTACCTAATCCACTCAGCTCGTGCTTATACAATGTGCGGAAGCATATTGAGTTGGTTGCTTTCTTCTTCAATCGGGACATGTTAACCGAAATTTTCAACATTGCAAACTACCCAAACCATCCATACCGGGTCTGGCACGGGCATTTGGGATACTTTTGAAGATGGATATTGGGATTCCTTTCCATTTCGGTCAGGACTTTAAGCGGGAGGAAGAGCCTCTTTTGCAAATGGGAGTGTTCAATGTGTTTGTAATTAAGGACTACAGTGGAAATGCAGAGTAGCAGAGGTTTTTATAGATGAATCGGTACCTGACTTTGAGAAGAAGGTGTAATGAAGAAGTTCGGCCAGTTTTAACTTGCAGAGAAGTCATTAGTGAAGTGCGGTGAGCGTCACTGGCTGACTTTATGCAGCGGTTGACCGCTGCCCCAATTTTGTGGAGACATGCCTTGGGTATCTTGGCACACAGAGTGAGGCAATAGAGTAAGCTGCTGTCGAGAAGAGCGTTAGTCACCCGTATTACTTCATCCTGTCAGATCTTACTTTTCCTGCCGACAAGAACCTTAACCAACCGGTGGATTGATAGAACCTTATCAACAGGATGCTTAGTTTGAGGGTTCCATCTGCATCTGTGGGTAAGCGAGACCAGAATGCTAATGTTTGTTTCCATCAAGCGGTACCGAAGTATTACCGCAATCTTTCATGCGACATACATGCAGACAGGGCGCTTTGTCGAAATCTATCATAGCACTATTTTTATGGCACCAGGACCTAACTCGATGGCGACCACCAATACAAAGATATTGTCCGCGTATATAAAGTGAGGAATGTTGGCCAAAGAGGAGGATAGCGAATGTAGATATATATTAAATATAGTAGTGGAAAGAGCAGATCCCTGTGGAAGATCGTTTTCAATGTTGCGATATTCAGAGTAGTAGCCATTAGCTCTAACCGTAAAAGTCCGGCCGACTAAATGGATAGTATGGCTATTGATGCCCCACTCTGCAAAGTGGACAAGCACTCTGTGATCGAAAGCCTTTTCGAAATCTAGAGGGAGAAGAAGGCTATGTAGACCGTTTTTGTATAAGTCATGCATGGCATGTTGAAGGTGGAAGAGGAGAGACTGAGTGACCCGATTGGTCCTATATGCATGTTGATGGGGGGGGGGGGTGTTCATTTGTGCTGAATGATATTGTTCAGTCTTGAAGCCAACATTTTTTTGAAAATGGTAAAAAGGATATGGATCTGAAATTATTGGCCGAGGTTTTAGTGGTTTGCCGTTTGGGCACCGTTATCGCTACCGCAACCTTCCAGACAGTAGGGAAGGAGGAGGATATCAGCATCTGGTTATAGAGGTTTACTATTCGTATATGCATTGTAGAGGGATCATTCTTAATCATCCTGAAACACACTTTGTCCTTACCAGGAGAGATTCCCTTAAATGATTTTAATGTGTGATGAAATTCGGGAAGAGAGATTTGGTGATTTACAGTGTAAGTGGAGGCATTTTCAGGTATGGAGAGAAGAGTACAGCCGAATAATTGCTTATCCCTACGTAAGTGGGACTGAGATTACTGTTAGAAGAGTAGGAAGGTCAGGCAGATGCTAGCTCCTCAACGATATCACCTGAATCGACAATCATGCCACCCTGAGTCGTTAAAGCCGGGACAGTCCCGCTCCTATTCTTACCCAGAATGGCATTTATTCCCCTCCAAGCCTCGCTCGAAGAAGAGTTTATATCAATCGAGGCATCGCTCAAGCCTGCTTTTTTAGCTTGAGCACTTTGCAGTCTTAATTCTATCAAGTTCGTCTAACTCGAAAAGTACTGGTTCCTCTTCTACGCAGAATTTCTGTTTTTTATCAGGATTGAAATAGGTTGACGCTTATTTACTTCAGAAGATACGGCTATGGAGGTACTAGCAGCATACCTGAATATACGCGTTAAAGAAATTGCCTCCCAGCTGGGATGCTCTACTGACGGCCGTTCCAAAGCAGCAATGTTAATTGGCCATATGAACTTTTTCCAATCGGCTTTCTTCGCCAAAAATCATGGCAGCGACCGCGTGTCAGTGTTTGCTACGTTAGCTTCGATTATTATTGGGAGATTGTCACTACCGATTGGGAATTCGTGTACCATACTTGTATACCGCCAAAAGTAACGTGTTGGAAGAAAAGTTTGATCCAAGGCTGAAAAAGTACCCCTGGTCGATATGAAAGTATGAGATCCATCGTTTGGAACTGTGTGGGTGGGGAAATATGAATTCAGCGAGTCTGCAAAAAAATTTCGTGCCGACATGTTCTAGCGGAGCCCCAAATGGGCTCCCAAATATCTATCGGCTGCACCATACCCAGAAGTTCCACAATTTATACAGAAGGAGCAGGAGAAAGGGTGGTTGCTATGTATTGGCAGACATCAGCTTGCGTATATAATTAAAATTGCTTGTAACTGTGAAATTCAAAAGTAAGCATGTTTTTTTAAAGCTTTAAATCAAATCATTCTTATTGTCCGTGGGATGCAACTCTCAAATATTTAGAAAAATGATTTTGTCTACCGGACACTAAAATGTGATAAAGATATTGTTGGCATTGCAAAACGATAAGGTGGTGATTCTGAAAAAACAAAAAGAAAGAGCTTGCATATTTCTGATTCGAAGCCTAAAGAAGATACTGAACAAAGAATATAACATTAAAAAAATTCATAATTCTCAAGATAAAGCGTTATTTATTTTGTAGTTTGGACAGTTAAGTTAATTTTTAAAAGTTTGCTATTCTTTATTGTTACGATGCAGCATGGCTCTGGCATGTTCTAGAAGATTCAAGAAAACCGGTTCGAGAGAGTATAAATACGAGCAATGTTCGCAAGAGAGAGTTTAGTGTACACATAGTTTAATTTCAATTTTAAGTTTAGTTGTAGTCGGAACAGCGGTTGGACTAGACGCTACGTAATTTGTGTAGCATTTAATTGTAAAAAAATAAACTGTTGTGTAGATGTCTCGTAATTTGTGTATTATTTATTTTTATCTTTTATCCTATCCATCGGATCTACGTTGGCTCGTAATAATACTATGGATTGTTTAAGTAATGGTTCTGCTGTAGTTCAACAAAAGTAATGGTTCTGCTGTAGTCACGTTGTGCGTTGTAAGAAAGGATTATTAACATCAACGATGAGTTTTGGTAGATACACCAATAAGTAAAATGACCATATATGGAGCTTTAAAAACACATAAGCGACTGTAAAGTAGCCATTGTATCCACGAAAAGTGACTGTCTGGTGTGAATTTTGATCTGAAGGTGTCATTGAATCGTATTTCTCTAAAAACGACAGCAGCACAAACAATACAATATAACAAATCTTGACATTATTGCGCGAAATGTTCCAAGAACAAGTAATTTCAAAATTTGGTGATGTCAGTTGGCCACCAAGATTGTGAGATTTGACACCGATTTTCTTTTTATATACGATTACATAAAAAATCACATTTTTGTAGATAAAATGTTTAAATTTAAGAGCATATTAAAATAAATACAATAAATTTATTTTTAAGATAAAATATTTAAATTTTATCATATTGTGGAATCATGTTGCTATTAAGGTATAAAGTAATGTGAGCCTTACTCTCCATCTCTTAAACCAGGATTGAAGGTTGTGGATGTGGGATTGTAAATTGTTGGAAGCTATGTCAAAATTTGTATGGGCCGCATTGTCTGTATAAGTAGCAATGATAGTATTAGGATCAGATGGGATGTCATGCGTATAAATATTATATAAAATAGGACCAAGAATGCTGCCTTGTGATACTACAGCTAGAATAGGATATATTTTCAAGAATTCTGAGTTAATTGCAACGTGGAAATGACGTTGGGAGAGATATGAATTTATGATAAGGTAGTATGTTGAAGAAAGAAAGCTCTTGAATGTTTTATTTAACTTTACTTTTTGTAGTACAGAATTTAAAAAATCCTTTAGATTCTTTAATTTTGTTCTTCGGAAAGTAAAGTTAACTAAAATATACTGAAAATTTAGATAAGATGGAAGCATAAGAGTTGTGACTTACCACTATGGAATTGTCGGAGTAGGAATGAAAAACAAAAGATGAAACCGATCTGGCTGTTCCAGTGCATGAAGTTATCTAATTAATAAGTCGAAGTTGAAATTAATTTCTGAAAATTAAATTTGAGAGATTTGGGTGCAACCATCTGAATTTAGGCTGATGAAATCCATTACAAGTACATGGCTGTAAGCGGTGATTAGGCGTATTCTAATCCCGACCATCATACTACCTTATTAATCTCCATGATTATCTACTACCTTATTCCATCTACAATATTTATTAAATCAAATATCCTTTCTTATAAAATGTTCGTGGTTTTGAATTAAAAAAATCGGAAAGGACCGATTTCATATCATTCATTGATTTGAAATTTTAGTCTAGTAAGAAATGCTCCATCGATCGGAATAGGTGGTATTAATTGGAGGGTGCAATAATTGGTGTCCCAACCAATGTCATTTTTTTTTTCGGGTCATATCGGCAATATGTGGTCTGGCGTTGTCCTGTTGCAGGATAATTTTTTTGTTTCTACCCAGGTCAGGCCTCTTTTGCAATAATGCCGCTTTTGAACGATCGAGTTGTTGACAATACAACTGAGCTGTGACCGTTTCGCCTCATTTCAACAACTCGAAATACACGACACCCTTCGAATCCCACAATACACACAACAAATGTTTTTTTTTTGGTGAAGTCCGGGTCTTGGAGTTGGAATTGCCGTCTGTTCAGGGGTTAACCACTGTTTCTTTTTTTTAATGTGTTGGCGTACAAAACACATTTCTCATCTCCAGTGATAAATTCGTGAAGAAATGGGTGATTCCGTTCTTATTCACGCAAAACTTTGCATGCGGTGTTGAGTTCCGTCTTGTTGCGGTCGGACAAAGCGTGCGGAACCCAAAAATCCTGCCTTTGGTTTTTTCTGATTTTTTAAATACATCTTTGAGTACTGGACCAGGACACACCGACTTTTTTCGATAATTCGCCAATAGTCATTGTTGGATTTGCTTCAATTTGAGCTTTTAGGGCTACATCGTCTGCCGTCCTTTTCCGGGCTCGTCTTACAAATCAATGTTTCCAGTTTTAAATTTGTCACCATAAATATGAAACAGCATGCAACTCCATAAATGTTGCTCCGACGGACACACTTTTGTCATTATCGTTAAGCTTGAGAAAATTTTTTTTATCAACTTAAAGCGATCTTCGATTAGTATGCTAAATATAAAAAATACTAAACATACGTCTTTTCTGGATGACGGTCTGGAGAGAACTATTTAAAAATTGCAATTGAAAAATACGACATTTATTTTGGGTTTTCCTAATACTTATGTGTATATTCGGTTAATAGGCAACTGTTACAGAAAAATAAAAAAACGATACAAACAATTACTACGACTCCTAGGACAGTACGTCAAAACTGACAGTAAAATTCTAAATTGTTATCATACAACATGGTACGGAAACGGATATGGACATACGGACTCGAACTTTGGGTTTTGGAAAAGCGTTTTAATTTTCATTGAATACAAACTCGGCCATACCGAGCTCTTCGAAAAATCGTCAATGCTCCAGTGTTATTCATATCGTTATAAAAAAATCCATTCTATCTTATCCTTGAAATCCTTTAGCAAAAAAAAAAACTATTCACTTACACCCTTCCATTAAGTAGTATTCTTCGAAGTTTTAAATCATGCTATTTTTGCAGAAATACCGATATGGATGGATTTCCCCTACATGTCTCTATAGCTTTAGTTTTTATCTTCCCTTGAAAAATCGGTCGTCTGTTTTATGGTTAATAATCCATTCAATATCGCTACTCAGTTTTGCCATACTACCTTGATCAAAAAGTTCCCGGAACGATGGGAGTATGGGGCTCCCATCGTTCCGATTTGAGTTCTGTTTTTTTTTGTTGATATTCCCTCTAAATCTTAGCGTCATAGCTTGACATTTGCAAAAGTTATATAGCCAAGGGTACATCTATCTCTGTGTGTGTTGGCGATTTTTTACAATTTTAGAAATGGATTTAAATTTGCAACAACGAACTTGTATTAAATTTTGCGTAAAAAAACGGATTTAATGGTGCGGGAACGTTGGAAAACGGTCGTTTACCAGTGGCACGAGCGGTTCAAAAATGGTCGTGAGTCAATCGAAGATGATGAACGCAGTGGCAGACCATCGACATCGAAAACCAACGAAAACATTGATGAAGTAAAAGAAATGTTGGTCAATAACCGCCAATTAACCATCAGAGAGATGCGGAGGACTTGAACATTGCCTATGGATCCGTCCAAGACATTTTGGTTAATGATTTGGGTTTCCGTCATGTAGCAGCAAAGTTGGTGCCAAAAGACCTCAATTTCATACAAAAATGAGACCGTGTTGACGTCGCAAAAGACATGATTTGCGAGGCTGAATCCGCACATTCATCAGAAGGATCATTACTGGAGACGAGACGTGGGTTTATGAGTACGACACGTAATCCAGACAACAGGCAAGTGAATGGTGTTCACCAAATGAGCCGAGACCAAAAAAACCAAGTCAAAAAAGAAGGCAATGCTCACGGTTTTCATGGATTACAACGGTGTAGTGCATCATGAATTTTTGCCAGAAAGCCGGACAGTAAACAAAGAGTATTATTTGAGCGTTATGAGATGTTTGCGTGAAGCAATTCGCCGAAAGAGACCAGAATTGTGGGCAGAAAACTCGTGGATTTTGCACCATACGAGGGTCGTTCAATAAGTCCTTAGCAAATCCGAGAAATTGCGCTCGTAGTGTCGGTAAAGATTTTTGTAAGAAGCATTATCGACAGGAAAGCTGTCAAAATTTCAGCTCGATCCATAGCGTAGGTCAATTTCTATCGTCGATTAAAGTTAACGACATTAATTTGTGCATAACAATGGAAAAAGGCGATTTTAGGGCTGTCATCAAACATCTCCATTTGAAAGGCTTAAGCCCGAAAGAAATCAAAGCCGAGTTGGATGCAGTTCATGGCACATCTGCACCTGTGTTTGCGACGGTTTACAATTGGGTGAATGAATTTAAACGTGGCCGTTCATCCACAAAAGATGAACATCGTTCAGGACGCCCAGTTGAGGTGTCTACTCCTGAAATCATCGACAAAATCCACGATCTGATTTTGAACGATCGGTGAATTAAATTGCGCGAATAAGGTGAGGCCACGGGCATATCACAAGGTACAGTCGCTTCAATTTTGCATGAAAAATTGTCTGTGAAAAAAATTTCGGCAAGATGGGGCCGCGTTTGCTCTCAGAGGAGAATAAGCGCAATCGTGTAGTGGACTCTGAGGCTATGTTGGCACTCTTTCATCGCAATCCTGCCGAATTCCTTCGTCGATATGTCACTGTGGACGAAACCTGGATACACTACTACACTCCAGAAACGAAGAGACAGTCATCACAGTGGATTTTCAAGGGTGAACGGGCTCCGAAGAAGGCAAAAACTGTGCCATCGGCCGGCAAGGTGATGACCACGGTCTTTTGGGATTCGCAGGGCATCATTTTTATCGACTACTTGGAAAAAGGAAAAACACTAACAGGAGCGTATTACGCGTCGTTGTTGCAACGGTTGAGCGAGGAAATCAAAGAGAAACGCCCCCATCTGAAGAAGAAAAAAATCCTCTTGCATCAGGACAATGTGCGTGTGCACACCTGCGCTGTTTCCATGACCAAAATTGTGGAATTTAGAATGGAATTGTTGCAGCATCCCGCTTATTCACCAGATTTGGCCCCGAGTGACTATTTTCTTTTCCCCTATCTGAAGAAATCGCTTGGCGGACGACGGTTCACTTCAAACGAGGACGTCATTGCTCAAACGGATGAGTATTTTGCAGAACTTTCGAAATCCTATTTTTTGGACGGGATAAAAATTTTGGAAAAACGGTTGGAAAAGTGTATAGAGCTAAATGGAGATTATGTTGAACGACCCTTTTTTCTTATGTTGAACGAATCTTTTTCTAAGGACTTATTGAACGACCCTCGTAATAACGCACCGTTGCACAGTGCCATCATTAGTCGTAATTTGTTGACGAAAAATGCAACAAATACCATCCAACAACAACCGAATTCACCTGATTTGGCTCCCTGTGACTTCTTTCTGTTCAATCGAGTTAAAAAACCATTACGGGGAACGCGTTTCAACAGCCGAGAGGAAGTAATGGAAAAATCGCAGGAAGCACTGATGGACATACCAAAAACCGAATATAAAAAATGTTTCGAGGATTGGATCAAGCGCTGGCATAAGTGTGTTAAAGTCGATGGGGATTACTTTGAAGGGGAAAATATAGATTTAGATGAATAAACTTGTATTTTTAATTTTCTGAATAAATTCCTGTAACTTTTTGATCAAGGTGGTATTTCTACATACTGCTAAACTATCCTGAAGTAAGGTTGTTTTTTTTAATTTCGGCCTTTATCTAAAATTTACAAAAAAAAAAAAAAAAAATGTTAAGCACTTAAGAAATTTCCTATTATAAATAAATTTTATTAAATGGTTCAAACAAATTATCCTATTGTAAAATACTCGTTTCAGTCAGGAAAAGGATTTTTAATCAAGTATTTTTAATATATAAATTTTATTTATTTATAAACTTTTTATTGTTGCCTTTATTTTCATTTCAACTTCTTCGACTTTTTGTGGTTTTTCCTTTTGCTTATTATATTATTGAAGATATACCATATATACAATATAAGAGAAATAAAATGGTTGGAAAACTATTTTATTACACTATTCAAAATGTATATAATCGTACTTATAAGCTACTAACATGTGCTATATATACGCATAAATTGTGTAAAGCTTTCGGTATAAGGCGTTAAGGGTTTGGCATTAGCCATTAGGTATTAGGCGGCGTTAGTCTATGGTTTTCATTACAACACGATTTAATTGGACATAGCCAAAGCCACACTTCAATGAATATCCCAGTTAATGACACTCTATTCTATTAAATGAATACGTAAATAGTTGGGATTTTGCATGAACACTTAAATTCTAAACATTACTACAATTTGTGTATGGACATGATTACTACCATATGGCTAAGTTAAATAAATATATGTTAGTATATTCGGAGCCTATATGGATATGGGGCTATTTGATAAAATTTCAACAAAACATATAATCAAATATGATGAATACTTGTGAGTATATACTAAATACAAAATCTGTAGTAACAATCAGATCTAAAGAAATGTGAACGTACATTTCAGTCCGTATAAGCCTAAAATCATTGAAAATTGTATGTATTACAATATATTTAAACTATTATATTTGTGTGTATTTACTGCTGTTATATAAAATATAATCAATCTAAATTTTGTGGTACCAATTAATTTAGGCATCAATAAATCCTTGTCCTTTTGAAAACTTTCAACACTTTTAACAAACCATCCCCTTTCACTAACTCAAAAAAAAAAAAAAAAAAAAAAACCAGAAGAAAATTTCACATTTGTATAGTAAGACATTAAGCCTGTCTGGGACTAATGAAAATTTATAAATCTTGTAAGGATCTTAATATTACTACACATTTGTCGTATAAGATTTTAATAATACAAATTAATTTTAATTAAATATTGTATTTCATATCATATATTTGCATAAAATATTTTTATTATCTCTTTTTGATTTATAATTTTTCAATATAAATTTATTTGAAATTGAAATAAATTCTTTCAAATAATCTGCAATCCGAAAATATCCTTTTTTCACTTATATTCATAATAGAAAATGATAGGTTATATTAATTAAAAATTATCTATGTAAAATTGAAGCAAATTTGGATGTAAGGACCGTGAACAACCCAATACGAATCCAATCAATACAATTTTGCCTAAGAGATCGTCAATACACCATAATATATTGATACGAGGTTCGTTCAATAAGTCCTTAGAAAAAGATGGAAAAAAAACTGTTTTTTTTAAAAAAAAAATGTTATTTTTCAACATAATCTCCGTTTAGCTCTATACACTTTTCCAACAGTTTTTCTAAAATTTTTATCCCGTCCGAAAAATAGGATTTCGGAAGTTCTGCAAAATACTCATCCGTTTGAGCAATGACGTCATCGTTGGAAGTGAACCGTCTTCTGCCAAGCCATTTCTTCAGATTGGGGAAAAGAAAATAGTCACTCGGGGCCAAATCTGGTGAATAAGCGGGATGCTGCAACAATTCCATTCTCAATTCCACAATTTGGTCATGGAAACAGCGCAGGTGTGCACACGCACATTGTCCTGATGCAAGAGGATTTTTTTCTTCTTCAGATAGAGGCGTTTCTCTTTGATTTCCTCGCTCAACCGTTGCAACAACGACGCGTAATACGCTCCTGTTAGTGTTTTTCCTTTTTCCAAGTAGTCGATAAAAATGATGCCCTGCGAATCCCAAAAGACCGTGGCCATCACCTTGCCGGCCGATGGCACAGTTTTTGCCTTCTTCGGAGCCCGTTCACCCTTGAAAATCCACTGTGATGACTGTCTCTTCGTTTCTGGAGTGTAGTAGTGTATCCAGGTTTCCTCCACAGTGACATATCGACGAAGGAATTCGGCAGGATTGCGATGAAAGAGTGCCAACATAGCCTCAGAGTCCACTACACGATTGCGCTTATTTTCCTCTGAGAGCAAACGCGGCACCCATCTTGCCGAAATTTTTTTCACAGACAATTTTTCATGCAAAATTGAAGCGACTGTACCTTGTGATATGCCCGTGGCCTCACCTTATTCGCGCAATTTAATTCACCGATCGTTCAAAATCAGATCGTGGATTTTGTCGATGATTTCAGGAGTAGACACCTCAACTGGGCGTCCTGAACGATGTTCATCTTTTGTGGATGAACGGCCACGTTTAAATTCATTCACCCAATTGTAAACCGTCGCAAACACAGGTGCAGATGTGCCATGAACTGCATCCAACTCGGCTTTGATTTCTTTCGGGCTTAAGCCTTTCAAATGGAGATGTTTGATGACAGCCCTAAACTCGCTTTTTTCCATTGTTATGCACAAATAAATGTCGTTCACTTTAATCGACGATAGAAATTGACCTACGCTATGGATCGAGCTGAAATTTTGACAGCTTTCTTGCCGATGATGCTACTTCAAAAAACAAATTTTTTCTAAGGACTTATTGAACAACCCTCGTACCTTGCCCTTAATGTACCTTTTGTACGTGAATTGTGTCCAAATCATTATTATAGTCCTCTTGTTAAAAAAGTCATCTCAGCTATTCTTCCGAAAAATATTCAATAACGTCTTATGTGTAAAATGCAATGGTCTCGTAATTTTTGATTTGTTTGAATTATCATGACAGCCAGAGAAATAGTGACTGCCTAAGCGACCAGTACAAGGTTCAATCTCATATGGTAACTACTCGATTTTATAGAGCATCTAAAGTGAAGTTGTGTTGTTTGTTTCTATGTAGTGTAAGGTCCCTTAGATATGTGCCAGAATTGTCAGTTTTTGAGCGGCCTGGCGGTGAGGCTATATGGTATAGAATTAAATAGCTTCTAATTGTCTAGTCAAAACTCTCGCTATTCTACCCACCGTACTAAGCATAGACCAGATGAGACGATACTGGTCTGTGGTTAGTAGGATAGAGTAGATAAGTAAATATAAAAGTTGGGTGGTCTATCTATGTTAGCGGTTGCAAATTTAAAAGTTGCATTTTAAAAAGTAAATAATAAAAAAACTAGTGTACATTTTTTTTTATTTCCGGTTTTATTAGAAAGATTTTTAAGAATGAAACACAACATCATTTAAATGACTGCCACGGCTGGCCTTACAGTACCCTATTCGCTCGACCCAATTTTTCAGTACATTTTCGATTGTCTGGGCCTGTATCTCTTCAATGGCAACTTTGTGTTCATATTTCAAGACCTCAATTGTCTCTGGATGGCTTGCGTAACAATTATCCTTAATGGCTCCCCCCCCACAGAAAATAATCCAACGGACTCAAATCACAGATCCGAGGCGGCCAATTGACATCAGAATTTCGGTTGATTATTCAGTTTTCGAAAGTTCTCAATATTTCCCAGTTCTCTGGGATGTTCGTCCAGCTGGTTTTCAGTGCATAAATGTTAATCTATAACACAATTAATATGTTATATATTTTCACTACTTCAGAGCAAAAATTTACGGTATTTTTTAATTCTATTATTAATCTATAATTGGGTATTTAATTTCTGATGGATAAATTATAATTAAAGTCATTTGATATCAATCAGTCGTTAAGAATGGCAAGAGGAGAACCAGTGTGCATTGATTTGAGAAATTTGATTATAAAAGAGTTTAAGAAAGGTACTTCAACTTATAAAATAGCAGAAAAATTGAATTTACCACGTAGTACTGTGCAATCAATAATAACAGTGTATAAAAAAACTAAATCCGTGGTTCCGCGTAAGAATCCTGGCCGCCCCCCTATGTGTAATGATCGTGATTTACGGGCTTTAAAAAGAATTGTTACACAAAACCGTCATACAACGGCCGCAAATATAACGGTAAAATTGAGGGAAGTCATTAATAAAGACGTTTCGGTAGACACCTGTAAACGTTCATTAAAAAAAATTGGTTTAAAATTTTATAAGGTAAATTTAAATAAGATTTTGTTGTTAACGTCAGTACAAAACGTTACAATTTTATTGACTGTAGGCAAAGGAGAAGCCATTGTTAAGCACCAGGCAAAAGAAAAATAGATTGAAATGGGCAAAAAATCATTTGAATTGGACCCAAAGACAATGGGACTCTGTCATATGGAGCAATGAAGCTCGGTTTATATTGAACGTTGGTGCTCCATTAAATCGAGTCATTAGAAAGAAAACCGAAGCTTTCAGGCCAGATTGCTTAAAGCGTTCGGTTAAATTTCCAGCCTCGGTAATGGTGTGGGGATGCATGTCTGCACGGGGTGTAGGCAACTTGCATTTCGCGGACGGCATTATTAATGCCGAAAAATATAAAATTTTTTTAGAAAAAGATCTCCTTCCGGTTCTACCAACGCTTCAGTCACCGGAAGGAGAATATGTTTTCCAACAAGATGGAGCTCCATGCCATACGGCAAAAACAGTGAAGGCCTGGTTTGAGGCTCGGAGCATTCCTCTCTTAGAGGAATGGCCGTCCAGTAGCCCAGACTTATCGCCGATTGAGTCCATTTGGGGTTTAATAAAAAAAAAATTAAAAAAAAGACCCCCAACAACAATACAAAATCTAAAGAACAGGTTAAAGGAAATTTGGCGTGACTTTACACCAAGGGAGTGTCAAAACCTGACAAGGACAATGTCGAGGCGACTACGAGCAGTTTTAAAACAAAAAGGAGACGCAACACAGTGGTGAAAATAAATTGATCGCGTTCAAAAAATATCGTAAATTTTTGCTCTGAAGTGGTGAAAATATATATTAATTGTATTATAGATGAACATTTATGCACTGAAAACCAAAATATCACAAAAATATTAATTTTGTGATATTTTGTTATTGAATATATTTTTTTTGTTTTTTTTTCTATAGAATTCTAAGAAAGAGCCCCAGCGTATGTTTTAAGGGCCCCAATGAAAATTAGAAAAAAAATTTACCAATTTTTTTAAATATAAAAAATAATAATAACAAAAATATGCTCATTTTAATTGTTCTTCTAGTTTAATACGCATTCATAATCGACTTAATTTATTTGTTTCTAATTTAAACAAATTATTTAAAAAAAAAAAAAACAATAACAAAAATTACAATTTATTATTATTATTTTTAAATGAGTTTTTGTATTAAAATTTATATACACAAATTTATTCAATTTGCATAATAAATTTTTTATATAAATTCCAATTGATTGGACATTTTTATAATAAAATTAAATTTATCTTAAATATTTGGTATGCTACAATAATTAATTCTATAATATCGTAAAGAAAATAGATTGTTTCTGTTGTCGAAAATGATTATTATTTAATAAGTGTTTAAGTTATTATTTTGTTTATTATGAAATTATTGTCAGAAAAAAATCCTTGCAATTGTTTCTGCAATAAAATTTAAAAATAAATTAAGCTAATTATAGATGAAAATATTTATATTTGATTAAAGTGAATTTTATTTAACTAACATTCTGTACCCAAGAAATAAAATTATTTTCATAGTCAGTTCGTACTCATCCGTAGTAAATTAGATCACTTCTATTGTTGCAATTTGAGACCATGCGAAAATTTCCCGTCAGATGGCGAATGTTTTAATTGACATAGAATGGACTATATTGTTGTCATTCCCACTGAAGCTAACAAGGAAGTTAGGAGCATAAATTCAAAGATCGTAGAAAAACTATAGGCATACTGTGTAAGTTTTACAAACAAATTTATATTTAAAAAAGGACGGAATGGTAATATTGTGTTTGATGTGAAGAAGAAAAAAAAATGAAGACATCTCCTTGGTAGTTATTTCGGTAAAAGTAGAAATATTCGCTAATTTTTATTTGGTATCAATAATCGAAAAGTGCACGTGCTTACCTTCTACCTAAGAGCAGGAAAGTTCTGATAAATCTTTTCCACAGAATACCAGTGACCGTTTCCGTAGTAATTCTTCCACGTGCAAACGCATAGAAAGATATTTTTTGTGTGCATATACATTTTTTGATAAATTTTTGAGTTTTTTTTCATAGCATTGTGTGAATTGTAGAACTTGTGAAGCTATGCAATATCGCCTGAAACAACCAAAATTTACACGTGTTTATTTAGCATCTTAAAAAGTCTTATGAGGCTTCATGTCTAAAAATTAAATTTTCAATCCATTTTCCCAACAAAAGCAAACGGAAAAAACGTTGATTGGCACTTTTTTCTTATGTCAGGAAAATTCGAAGATAATCACCGCATAATAATGCAGCTACATTGAAGTGGTTATATCGCTGTAGGTTACGGTTGGTAATGGTACATAAATTAATTACAACCAGTTCATCCGTCTCATGTGCGCTAATTACTGATATTCTTTTAATAAATAATGCTGAAAAATGTACATTTATCTTGTCCATAAACTTATTCGAAAATGATACTAATTGATTAAGATCAAAAAATATCAGATCAGATTTTTTAAATAAAAAGCTGTATTGATTTTCTTTCAATCTTCTTGGAAAGTTCACCTTCCCTTAGAGACCTTTAATAAAGAAACTTCAACTTTCGTTCAATGTGTGGGTGCTTTGTTTCGATTAGGTTTTCAATAGAGCAAAGTTGGCCGTGTACGTGAAGTTTTCAATAGCGTGTGATGCACTATTTTTATTGGTTTGAAGAACATATTTACAATAGTTTCAATCGAGTAAGCACTATGTTTAGTAATTTTTCATACGCATAGAAAAAAGCCATATTTTGTTAATATTTTGGAAGTAATTATTATATTAATTCGAAACCTTAAAGTTAATATTGAATAATGTAATTTTAGACTTGACGATACGATCACAGCATGGATTTGGGTCGATTTGCAATTGATTTGATAAAGTCACGAACTGGCTGGATTAAGGATATGCTTGTCGGTATGTTTGGGCTTTTATCAGAAAAACTAGTGCCCGTATTATCAGCGCTGGACGAACCGTTCGCAAATGTTGCTACCATTATAATATGTGCAGCTATGAATGTAATTCGGGGACAGGTTGAAGACAATATACCGAATTTTATGGATCATTTGAATGAGCTCAGTACAAATAATCTACCTTTAACCATTTCTCAATTAGATAATGTATATTTTAGATATGGAATAATTTTAAACCTTTATACTACACTCCTTCCACTCAGTTTAATTTTATACAGTCTTTAAAATGAATTTAATTTTCATTTATTTGTTGTATTGTATTTAAGGCATAATTAATTATTGTACTATCAATGAACTTTTTTAACAATAAATAACAATACAATAAAAAAAGAATTGCGTTATCTTATTTAGAAATTTGTATTTTTCGGAAAAATTAAAGACGAAAAGTTGTCATCGGAATTCCAATTAAAGGTGAATCGGCTAAATCCCTAAAAGTTGTTATAGATCGCCCAGTTTTGAATGAACGCAGCAAGTCAAAGCAGCAACTTGAAGACATATAAAAAATTAATGTAATCTTGTAAGTTGAAAACAGAAAATCTTTTTGAAAAGCTCTGCTTGGATACAAATAGAAAGTCACATGCATTGGCTAATAGGAAAAATGGTGGGTTCGTGAATATTCGGTAAAGGGTGTTTATGTGCCTGATCAAGTATTAGTTAGGAAACGCAAAATACGAAACAGAAATCTTCAAATCACTTTGCATTAGACGAGCATTTACTTTACTGAAGTCCGGGCTGGAATCGAGAT
Organism: Atherix ibis; assembly: GCA_958298945.1. Classification (NCBI taxonomy): domain Eukaryota; kingdom Metazoa; phylum Arthropoda; class Insecta; order Diptera; family Athericidae; genus Atherix; species Atherix ibis. The sequence continues at coordinate 23,010,330 of OY282610.1, read as the reverse complement.
TAACGGAAAGATAGGAAAAGAAGCTGAATAAAAATGGAAACCTTCAGCACCTTCGTCATCAGAAAACACCAACAGTCTTGCATCTTTATATTTGGTTATGAAAACATTGTGGAATATTACAAATGAAGTGTAAAATAAGAAAAGGAAAGTTGAAAATGTCTGGTGACAGTGTTGATGTCTTGATGGAATTGGACAAGGTCTGTGGTTTCGAATTGGTTCTGGGATCAACATTACATAACTAAGAGTTATGAATGACTGGAATCATTTGCGGATGCTTACCTGACTAGTTGTTTCGATTAATTGCATGTTTTATCCTTTTGGCATCTATCGGTGCCACAATTGAAGTTTACATTCTTGAAAAGTTCTATTAAAGTTGGACAATTTCAATAGCACTAACTATTGGTAATGCCATTCACAATAATACAAAAACAACACAAAAGTAGCAACATTCGTAATAGAAATCATGTTTTAGCACTAAATTGGTGGCGGGAATACTGATAAAACTGTTGTAAATTTTTATGCTTTCCGAAACAATCCAAGTTCATCAATGATGGGGCAATGGGGACAGTTTCTAAATACAAATAGGATACGTAATCCGGAAAAGGAGCAGAACTTATTGAAGACGAAGTTGTCACGTCGCCGTATTTCAAGATATACTGATGTCAATGGCCACCAAGATCATGCGATTTGACGCCCTTACAATTTTTCTATGGCACAATATTAAGCTAACGAGATTCAGCCTGTATGCAAACAGTATCAAAATGAATTCATCGAAGCCAACGTCGTAGGACCTAACAACCCACTCAAGACAACTTAGCATATTATATAGTACAACCCGGATTAAGGGACACATTTGGATTGAGCAGTGATGCAACTCATAATATAATAGCCTCTACGGAATTTTGGTTTGACCATAAAGGAAGTGGACACTCTGGTCCAATAGAATTGGAGTTAATTATAGATAACTAGACATCAGTCAGGCTCAGAACAATATTTATTTTAATTTTTAAATTGTACCCGAAATTTTGTAAATTTAAAACAAGAATTTAATTAGCAAGGCCACAGATAAACGACGGATTCCCAATACTTATAATTGCTTCAAACGAAATAGATAATTTTAGACTTGTGAGGAAATTTCCATTGCCCTCATAATGGAAAGGAACCTTTAAAAAAGTTATTTCGGACAATATTATAGTGAACAGCTGCCTTCTAAAAGCTTTCTCATTTAATTGCAATTCAATTCGAATATGGGTAATATAATAAGGTATTTCTTATATGTGGTACAAATAGTTTAATAAAAGGGAGAAATTTCACAGCATTCTGTCTCATTACACATTCCAAATAAGCAGTTTGCAGGGGAGCAGTCTCCAAATTTCCGACTGGGAAGTTCATTAGGACATGTTTCAATTTCCGAATAGTACGAAAATAAGTAGAAATACCGCCACTTTCTGCTGATCATGTCAGGTTAACAAACATTTTGAATATTGCCTTGAAAATGTCCTATTCAGCGGCTTATTCAATTTGGATTTTTTTTGGTTTCAAGGATCAATAGTGCATAGCATTTCATACTATAATAATAAGAAGATTAAGTCTAGCTGCAAATAAATACTTTACAAAATGTTCAAATCTATTCTAAGCTCTTCGAGGAGAATTAATATTGATTAACTTTTTGATATTTTATATATTTTCTATAGAGATAAAAATACTTTCTTCTATTTTGGATAGTTTCCGTTCGTTATCTTGTAGTATTTTTTAAAAGAAGGGACAGAGTTGGTGAGAGGCTGGGCAGAATATTTTTGTTATTATTATTATTATTTTCTATATTTTAATAAAATGGTAAATTTTTTTTCTAATTTTTATTGGGGCCCGTAAATATATGCTGGGGCTCTTGTGCAATTTGGTACAATATTTTTCCATTTTTATGTCCATTTTACAGTGGTTCTAAAATGTAATCTTATTTTTTCGAAAATTATTATTGATTTTGATTCTTAAATTTTTTGTCTATTTTTAATATGCTTAATATATATTTCGATGTAGGAAACGTAAAATGAGTACATATGCAGGTGATTTCATACGGCAATGGATTACAGTGAGAAGGTTGAAACTCCTGAAATATCTGAAGGTGGCGGAGATAATGTATCACAAGATGTCTTGCTTAGCACGAACTAATAATACGATATTAAGGCTACCCAGACTATTGACCAATATCTTGCTGACAAAAAAACTAATTACGGAATTCATACCAGCAATGTTGACCAGTTTGGACCAGATATTAACACCAGAAAATAATACTACTGAAAACGCATTTGATTTGGTTAGTGAAATTGTCAAAAAAACTTACGAAGTCGAAATATATATCGCAACCGAGTTTGGCAGCAAAGTTGTCAAACATATAAATATGAATAAATAATAAATGTTCGCTTAAATTTTTTTTTTATTGTTCTGCCATTTAGCGTTCGTTCGACTTGTGGATAGTAGATCCTTAATGCGATTTGAACTGAGATCTTGAGAAAAAGGGACAATTCACGTTAAAAATACGTCCTTCCCAACCATCCTATTTAGAAGCGCTTTAGGTCTTCATGGTTTCGAGATCAATTCTCCATAGCGATTAGGTATACATGGTTTCGAGATCAAAATTATACACAAATAGTTACTGTATGAAAATTTATTAAAGCTTCATTATAGAAGTTACACAAATAGTTTATTTTTTACTCATGAATTTTTAATCTACCACAAAATAAACCATAAAAATTATTAATAAATTTGAAAAGAAGTGGTTTCTTTTCGACTACAAAAATATTAGTGAAATGGACGTTCTTCCAATTTCTCACGTAAACTTATTACCAAAAAGATGAGTTCACACATCGATGTCGAAATATATTCCACGTCGTCGGGGTGCATTCCTGCAGGTCGCTTAGTGAATCCCAGCAGGACATTGTCCAAAAATTCACTTACAAGATCAATATTTGACGTGAAATTTGAGACCGTCTGTTAAACACTTCCACCGCTTGGATTAGCATCCTGCGCCTCCAATATTTCGATTGCCAATTTGTATAAACGCAATTGATCTTCGCATATTGTTTCGAAAAAATCTTCAACCTTGTCCATCAATCCCATCTTGATTGCGTTTGTATACGTTGATTTTTACTCTACAACCATTCAAATCATAAATAATTTATTACATGAAGATTCAAAATTACATAAAAGCATACATAAAATCTTACCGGAAAATTGTATTTGTAAGCTGCTCTTGTCTCGAGTTCTTAAAATTTAATATTAGATTCAATATTTAAGACTGCAATTATTTGATATGAATCAGTTGTCAATTATTTTTTAAAAGTCTACCTTCTCGTTTCCATCTGAAATTTGCTGCAATTTTATAAACAAAAATAATTTTGAAATGATATTTTTTAATAAAAATTAATAATGTTCATAATTTTTCCTTGAAAATTTTGAAGGTGTAAAAGAGGATTTTTCGGTTTTAGATATAATTAATATTTGAAATTTTTTTTATTTTTTACAAAGTTAGCTAACCAAAATTTGAGGTTTTGTTTTTTATATTAAAAAGTATTTTTTTATGTATGTAGAAAATTTCATATTTACAAAGTGATCTATTATATATTCACTGAGTTCTCTTATTACAAAGAAATCGAATAGAAAATTTGCAAAATTGAAGAAAAATTATTCATGATCATTCATGAAGAGGTGATGGATGGATGGTAGTGTTTCTCCTGATTGATCCGGTAAAAATTTCTCCTAATTACTTCAAAATAAAACATTTTGCTAAGTTGGAAGCATCTATTGACCATATTTTAGTATATGACAAGATATGAGAAGTCAATGAAGATATTATAGTAAAGTTATTGATGAAACTGCGTTATTTGGCGAAGATTCCAGATGAATAAGGATGACATCCAGCATAATGGAGAAATGGTCATTGTTACTCCATAGAGTAGATACTCAACTCAACTCTGTGTAACAATAGGAGGCCATCTATCATATATGATTTTTTGATTAAATATTTATTTATAAAAAAATTTTTAAGCTAAAAAGCATTTCTATTTAAGAACATAGAAAGAATAAATTCTAATATTAAAAAAAGTGTACGTATAATCATAACGAAAAAGTAGAGAACGTTTTATTCCATACTAGAATTGGAAATGAAAGATAAAAAAATTTTTTAGAAGATTTTATGATTAAACTCAACTCTTGGAATCAATTTTCCAAATATATAGTATTTTTGTGGAATGCCTTTTGAGGATCTATTAAGTGACTAAATTTATTCAACAGCTGTGAAAATATAGTACCATTTTCTTCTTCTTTGCTTGTAAAAGGTAATAGAATTTATTAAATTTTATCTGCGTTTATGTTTGTGGATTTTATAGGTTCGAAACGTAGAACATTATCTAGATTTAGTATAGAAAGAATACTATCAGAAAAAAAAATTGAAAACTATACCAAAATGGGACTTCGTAACGATTCCAATGATGATGATTCGATTTTATATACTTTTATCTTCGGAAAAATTGAAATAATGCTACTCTTTTCTTGTATAATTTTTATTATTATATCGTGAATATTTTTAGAAACTGTATTGTGGTTTATGTGAAAATATGGAAATTTCCTGGATAAGGGATTGAAAGAGGAAGGTATAAAAATTTGCAATTTAAAATGACTTGTTGCAACCGTACTTAGATAACCACCTTGCCTTGCTAAGGCATGTGTGTCGCTAGCTTTGTGCGGAGTTCTTAAGGGGTTCGAAGTTTATGCAAACGGGTGCTCTCACAACCAGCATAATAAAATAAAACTCATACCTTTACACAAAGGGGTAAATGGAGATACCTAATAGTGTTAATTTATTCCATGAAAGAGAAAAATGAGATCGAAGAAATAATGGCAGAAAAATAATGAGATGAGATTAAAAAATATTTAGAGAAAAAACTCAAAGTTGGGGGAAAGGCATATGAAATTAGGGAAAGGTATTAAAATTGGGAAGGCAAAAAAAAATAATTTTAGAAGCTTAACGAGGAGAAAGAGAATGCAGATGGCCTTCCCGAGTGATAGAAGAGACTTAGCTATTACGTCTCTCCCTGGCCATTCCGCAAATGCTTTCGTTGGCACACTTCGGCTAAATAATTTTTGAGTGTCCCTATTTCGGCCGACGATGATCACTTCTACGATACCCGCTCAGAAAAATTAACGTCGTCGAACCCGGGGTAGACTGTGGGAACCGCTTTAATAAAAGTTTCTTTTTACATAATTTTTGACAATTCTTCATTAATTAAACTCTTATTTATATTAGAAAATATCTATAATTATTAATAAAATAAAGAATGTTCCTTCTTAATAATTTTCTCTTAAAAAAATTACTCTCATCTTTTCTTATGAAAAAAAAAATACTTAAAGTTCTTTTTGTAAAATTTTTTATCAAATTTATTTTTGTTTGGTTGTGTATAAAAGCATAAAAATAATAATATGAGATATTGTTCAGCTATTTTTTTTTAAAACCAAATTATTAATTTAAAAACCAATCAATTTGATATAAAAGTTATTTTAATATGGTATGTTTTTAATTCCAGCTAGTATAATAGTTTTACTTTACAATATTTTAAGATAGTGCAGGTGAAAAATTATTTCTCAAAATATTATTTGTATGTGTGCTTATATGTGTTTAGGATTTGCTGCAGTCTATAATAAAAAAAAACTCTAAAGTTAACAATTATTTATTAAATTCACTTCATAATTTTTCATTAATTTTCTGTAAGACAAACTTTTTTTTAAATTATTTAACTTGATTTATTTATTTATTTAAATATATGAATTTATTTTAATAATTTATATAAGTAGAATTTTTAAACATCCTTTTTCTTTTGATTTTGTAGATTTTAATTTGTTTTTAGTTTTTTTCTTCTTTATTTAATTATATTTTTTTTAATGATTTGTTTACTTTACTAACTTTTTCAGCTTAGTCTGACTACAATTTTCAATTTAATTTAATTTTTTTTTATTTTTGAACTAAGACGTACTGCCGGCACTCACGCAAGTGTGCGTGCAATGTATGATGAGTGCCATAAAACCAGTAAAATCAAAGCCAAATGTATTTTTTGTTACGGCAATCACCCCGCCAATTATAAAAGTTCTACCACGGACAAGGATCTCCTAAAGAAAATATTACCAAACAGACCAGCACAAGCAATTTGACACAGCCTAACTCTTCTTCAGCAACAACACCTCCCACAACAACAACAGCAACAGCAGCAGCAGCAGCAGCAATCAAATAAATCTAGTTTGTATATTCACCCAACCCCTTCTCTGTCATCACAAGATTTTCATACCATGTTCGCCCAACTAACGAATAATCTAATTCAAGAAATCCAAAACTTGACTTTTAAGCGCGTTAATGCCTGTCGTATCAAATTTGACGCCAATTGTTCCAAAATATATATTGTGGAATACTACAAACTTCCTCTACATTCTACTATGTAATGCGAACGGTGTGACAAGAACTAGACATATTGTAGATAATTGCACTTGTAACCGAGACACACTTTACGATCAAGTTGTTCTTTACTATACGTGACTATTTAACATACAGAACTGATCATCCCAAAAAGGACAAGGCAATGTGGAACTGTCATCCTTATTAGAAACTCCTTAAATCATTCCTCCCATTCACAAAACTGCCAAAGAATACCTACAGTCACTAGCTTTTACCCGGTTATTGTCCTACACATAAAATTTGAACTTGGAAATTTTTTTAACTAAATGGAGTTCCCGTGTTTCGAACCTCCGAGGAGAGATTCTCCAAGAAGTCCTCTCCTATACTACTTTCGAAGTTCTTGTTCCTTCCTTACCCAACTATTGGCCTACCAGTTCTTAAAACCTTCCTGATATCCTAGACCATGTCATTACCACACCTATTAATTCCATTAATACAACCATAAGTATACTCCTTCGGCTGAATTCCGATTCCGTATATCTTGATATTTCGAAAGCTTCCGACCGTGTATGGCACCCTGGATTGCTTTGGAATCTGCAGCGAGTCTTGCTCTCTGGTTATTTCCACATGCTAAAATCCTATCTCTCAGACCGATTTCTTTCTCCGGTTATTTCCACATGCTAAAATCCTATCCACATGCTAAAATCCTATCTCTCAGACTAATTTCATTTTTGAATATTATGAAATTTATCGTATCTCCACCGGTGTCCCTCAGGGTAGCATCTTACAGTATTTAAAACCATGATATTCCCTGTCATAGTGTGATATCCTTGCCTCAATATAGGCTAATGATACAGCCAACTTTACAAATAAAAAAGATCCTTACACAGCCATCAATATCCCACAAAACTACATCCACTTCTTATGAACCTGGTTCAAAAGGTGGAGAGTGGAGTAAATGAGTAAAAATCGGCTCATGTTATCCCTGATATAAAGCTAAACGGCAGTAATATTCTACAAAAGTTTCGGTGGACTTGTATTCAAGAAACGCTTAACCTGGAACCCTCACACGAAAACTAAAAGAACTGAACTTAATGGACGATACTTAAACTGATATGGACACACGGTCTCGAACTTTGGGGTTCGACCAAGTATTCCAATTCCCATCGAATCCAAACTTTACAATCCCAAATCCTTCGTACCATCATGATCTAAATGTTCCACTCGTTCTTGAACCATATCTATCCCGTGCTGCCGTCCTAACCCTTTAGCAAGAGAACGGTTCACTCCCACCCTTCCATAGCACACCCATCGACGTTTCAAACGGCAATGATGGCCTCGTGCTTTTTAAATTTGCAAAATAAATCATCATTCCTTTTTTGAATAATTTACAATTTTATCTTTTCTTTCATCATTTTTGATCTTCAAAAGTGAACAATGTTTGCATTCTTTTTAGTTTTAGTTTTAAATGTTTCCCTTTTATAATATTTTATGATTTCCAGTTGACTAGTCTCTCCGGATACACTTCTACTGCTATGTATGCATTAAAGAACTAATCAATTATCAACCATCATTTTGCAGAATTTTTTTTATAGGAAAACTCACAAAACCGATGTGCAACACGCCCTAATCAACACCAAACCTCTCCTCGTGCCGATGGACCAACACCGAATGCTCACGCCTCCACCTGTTTTCCAAACCAACTTCATGGAGAAGCCAGATGAGTGTGTGGCTCTACGCCATTACCGATCGTACGATCAAGGCATCTCGCTTCCACGAACCGCAACAACTGTCGTTGTTCCATCGCACGATGGCGCTTGTAAATGGTAATCGCACGATCGAGTTAGTGGGCTGTTTCTTCAGCTACTCGGGGAGGCGTGGTCGAATCGTGAAGTTGTCTGATGGGAGTTTTGCCCAGCAGCATCAAAACCGGCCAGACAACTTCATGCACAATTCAATGGTTTCGTTCGATTCAAAATGTCAATTCTCCGAAACTTTGGACGTTGCAGAGAAGTTGTATTGATAACATGAACGCTTTAGATAAAATCAGAGTACTCCGAATATTTAATGGAGATGAATGAAAGAACACCCACCCACCAATACCTAATAAATATATTCGAACGTAAATACTTTATTAATAAAATCTATTCCAGAAATAGATAAGATCACTAAACTGATCATCTAATAGTTACCATTATATTCATTATATTAGCAATTTATCAACTGAAATAAAGGCGTTTTAATAGGTAAGAAGAACCAGGGGGAGCTTTCTTTGCACCCCGATAAACTTACTGTTTGGTGTGGATTTTGGTCAAGTGGCATCATGGGGCCATACTGCTCTCGAAAAGAGGCTGGCGCGACGCGACGATAACAGATTTTGTTTGTTCTTCAATTGGACGACAATATCCGTTTTTAATAAAACAATGAAAAAAGATACTCCACGTCGCGTTAGTTGAAGTGATGCTCATGTCAGTTGGTCGCCAACATTGTTCGGTTTAACGCTCTATGGGCTTTTTTTCTATGAGGCTATGTTAAGTCACTGGTCTATGCCAGCAAATAAACCGATAATACTTGACGTGCTGGAGAAGAATATCAGTCAAGCCACCGCTGAGATTCAGCCCGATTGATTCGGAAGAATCATCCAAAATTGGACCAATCGGATCACATCCTGCTAACAAAATCGTGGATGCCATTTGAACGATGTTGATTTTGACTAAGAATGGTTTTAGATGTAAATTAATCTCCAAACCATTGCTCATTTTTTTTCGATAACATCGTCTAAAGTGGTAAATTTTCTACCATATAAAAAGCTCTTTTCCGTAGGAAGGGTCCAAAGAATGAAGTTATAAATTATAGACCAAACACTAAGCTAAGCTACCTTAGCATTCCTACTCATTGTTTGAGTCAATAATTTATTTAAAACTTAACATATTAAATAATATAAGAGATTGGTTTCTTCCAACCAGTATGGCTTCATTTATGCCTTCTAGATTGACGACAACTTTAAGGGTCTTCGTAGTAATCATGTCTAGTTCTGTGCCAGAAAAAGAGCATATGCGGGAAGCTCTGCTTTTCTGCTTCAATTTGAAGAAATCTGCTGCCGAATCGTATCGAATGCTTATGGAGGTCTATGGTGACAGTGCTTTATCGGAAACAACGTGCCGACATTCGTTTCTTCCGTTAAAAGACGGCAATTTTGACTTGTAGGACAAGAAGTGTGAAAATTGGCCTAGGAAGGTTGAGGACCATCACTTGCAGGCTCTTTTGGACGAAGGCAAAACCCAATCACAAAAAATGTTCGTGGAACAATTGGGTGTTACTCAACCAGCCATTTCCATGCGTCTGCGTGTCATGGGGAAGATTGAAAAATCGGAAAATGGGTGCCGCATGAATTGAACGATAGGCAGATGGAGCGACACCAAAACACATGCGAAATCTTGCTCGCCAGACAAAAAATAAAGTTGTTCCTGCATCGGATTGTGACAGGTGATGAAAAGTGGATATATTTCGAGAATCCTAAAAGCAAGAAATCATGGGTTGATCTCGGCCAACCATCAACATCTTCCCCAAGACCAAATCGCTTCCGACGAAAGACGATCCTGTGCGTTTGGTGGGATCAGCAGGGTATCGTCTGTGAGATGTTGAAACCAAAAACACATTTTTTTAAAAATCACACTCAAAAATTATACTCACATTAGATACTGTTGCTAGTATACAATATTATGGTTCGGTTAGAATTCTTTTCGAAAGGTTTTTTTTGTCTTTTATAGTGTTTATGATTAATTTTTCTATTGAAAATTTATTATTATTAAAATTTACAAAAAAAAAATGTATAGTTTTTCTTAAAAAATTATTTATTAAGAATTACGAATAGAATTTGAACAGTTTCATCTTTTCTGTTAAATGAATTTTTAATAAATCATAAAAGTTTATCTTTTCCATAATATTTAGAAATGGTGATGACAGCTGGTTTTGATAAAATTAATCTCATCAATATGGCGTTTTATGTTGTCGACTTGTTTACATTTGTTGGAAATCCCAGTTAAAATATTATTCAATTCGGTATCTTCGTCAAACGACGCTGGTTCGCGCCTTGCACTGACATGATATAAGAAATGAATCGCCACTGGTATAAGTTCTTCAACTAATTTTTTACATATTTCATTAGACTTTTTATAAAGGCGAATTAGAATCAAATTTTCAGCGGTTGATGGTTCCGTTTCGTAAATATAAATTAATAAATCCTGATCGGATATAAGTTTGATTATTTTCCCTATTAATTTGCCGGACAAATAAAACATTTCACGAGAATAGATTCTGGTGGCCATCTTTCTTTTATTGTTATTATCATCAATTTTTGATAAACTATCGAAAATATATGCTCTTTCCTATACTTTCAATAGTATTCCTAAAAAAGAAAAATCCCAAATATATCTTAAATCAAATATTATTAAATAAATAAATAATAATCTTACGAAAATGTATAAATGTTAATCGAACCAATGCTGTAATATTATCCAATATAATTAACGATGATCTCCAACACAAGATGAATGATGGCTTTGTTTTTGTATAATATTCTAGAAAATAAATTAAAAGTATAATGAAAAAATACCTGTATAAAATTTTAAAAAATATACTGCAAAATATCATGTAAATTAAAACTAGTCTTGAATTTTTTGCAAAATAATTTACCTCTTTTCCACCGTCCAAATTTATACAAGATTGTGCAGTTTTCAAAAATATCTGAATTTGGTAGATGTCAGAAGTCTATGAAATTATATTTGTCCAAATTGTATCTATTGGGTCAGTTGGCTTCAAATAGGAAAACGAGAATTATATGAAAAGATTCGACAGTAAATAATATTTAATATTGAACTAGAATAATTTTCATTTCGAACTAATTGTAGAAGCGACAAAGCTTAACGTTACTAGAGCGATTCATAGCCGCTGCCAGGAAATTTTATCGAAAGCCATCACCAGATAGTATGAGATATGTTATTTATCTTCTAGAGAACATTATTTGCAATCGAAAAGTTGACTTCTGTAAGTTGCGAAGTATACAATCGACGATTATTCAGTAGATTAAACGGAATTGGCGAAAGCAAGATTCTATATTAAGTCCTGGTACATCTACCGTTTTAAAGGTTTGGATCATTCACGTATACTTAATAAAATAATTTGTAATTAGACGTTCTTCTTAAATAAACGATATTGATAAGTAATTTTTTCTTATTTTCCTTTTATTTTCTTTGTTTTATTTATTGTTTGTTGTTGATCGCGTTATTGAATTATTAAAATCATCTCTTCACATACAGCTTATCTTAAATGAATCGGCTTTTTCCTTGTTGTATGTTGGTAAACTGGTGTTATTATTGGATTTTATTTTTAATAGGTTATGTAATAAGGCGACTTAGATTAAAAAATACCTGGATAGGCCCTACCGTCAGATTTTCGTATATGTATAGGAAATTTGCTGGCTGATTATTATTGCAGAAACGGCGAGAAATCGGAACGCTTGCATACTTTTGTGTAGACTTTTTTAGGTAGACATGACACCCACTGACATCTAATTTTCGTTATAGAAATTTATTGACTTCCAAAAGCATAATTTTTGTGCTTTTATTTATTGAATTCGAACACCATCAGCACAGTATTCTTGAGACTATGAGATAACTTCAATAAAGCGAATGTATTTAATGGCATTCAAATCGCTTGATGTGACACGATCCATTATATTCTGAGCTATTTTTTAGCAGTATTTATGAAAAGAATATCAGTAATTAGCGCACAAGGGCCACATTACCGGGTTGCAATTAATTTATGTACCATCACCAAACCTAAACTACAGCAATATAGCCACTTTAATGTACCTGCTGACTGATTCTATTTCGGTTTTAGGACTCGTTTAAATTTTTCCTCAGCATTCCTCAGGTGAATAATTTTCAAATTTCTTTATATTATTAGAAGATCTTCTACCCACCTTTTAAGGGATGGTTGCAGGCCGATTGAAAATTTCGGGTCATTAAATGAGAAAAACCCTTACCGGAAACAATATGTATAATTCATATATGGAACCTTTCGTTCTTTACAAGAAAAAAAAACAATTTTTAGAAACGTAAAATGTTCACACCTCAAGTTTATGATTTTGTATGGAAGTTTGCTACTCTGTGTGTGTATGAGCGTATTCATTCATATAGGATGCATGCAGTAGAAAATTTTGATGAAAATATGAATAAAAAAACACTATAGCCGTTTCACTCTCGGCTACCAGCCAGCCTACCAAAAGGCGCCAGTTCAGATGAGTCAATACACGATATCACATCACTAACACTCTGCAAAAGTGAGTGTGTTTCCGGCTTAACGAGCCACTAATAATGCGTGTGATTTAAATTGAATTATATTTCAATAAAAGCGAAGAAAAATGAAAAAAATAAGCTTCAACGGTAAAAAAAAGAAAATTTGTTCGCTACCAAAAGAAAAATGATGTTTTTTTTTTTTTTATAAAATTTACTATCGACCAAACCGTACATTAAAGGTAGAAAACCGACGGATTTTTTTCTATAGTAAATTGCGTCGATCTAAAAAATTCTTTACCGTATATTAATACTACGCATGTTCAAATTGATAGTATTTTTGCGCTCAACCATACTCGTTAATACAAATTAAACAGTTTTCACAATATTCACTTATATATGCTGTTTAGAAATACAGTAAACAAAAAAAATCCTCCACAAAATATATTATAATAGAACCGAACAATTATGTATATTTAAACTAATATCAATAAATAATTGAAAATTACTCACAAGTTTTCCAAGATTAGGTGTTATTTAGGCAACCAGCTCGCTACTCAGTACAAATTTCATATAACTTTTTCGAAATTTCTAATTAAAATATTTTTTTTTCAATTTATTTTTTAATATAGCAATTTTTTATCACTGAAGCGAAATGTTCAGACACAAGCAACTCCGCGGATTGAAGCTTTCACAATGAAATGCAAGATCTTCAGCAGAAAAGTTCTTAAGACCGACCATACTCGAACACAACTGCATTCATCATTCGACACACACACATCCTCACTATACGAGTATGTTCTCATTACAGAGTTTCTTATTGGGACTTTATGGGAATTTCATTGGATGGATAGAAAAGAGGCGTTCTTTGCAAAACGATCACCACAAACAAGAAAAAGAGTTTACCAATAATTATGTTTTTTTTTTATATATTAAAACATTAAAAACTTATATATTGTTTTAATTGTAAAAAGATACGTTAATGTTGATAGTTAAATAGTGCTTGCTGCATTAAAACTAATCATTAGGAATTTTCTTTTATGTAAGGTAAACAAGGCTAAGAATGATTTACCTTAAAGGTTCTTAAAAGAAAATCTTTTTTTTCTTCTTACATACGTAATTGTGTATGTAGAGAGCACCGGACACGAGTACAGAAACTCGCCATCTTAACGGTTATGCTTCATTAAATTATTAAGTTTACCAAATATTAAATATATAATCTATCTTCGCCTTGATTTTAATTTCATGGCATTAAAAATGTGAAATTATTTTGGCGGTACTACGAACAGCATTCGAAATTAGAAGACTTAAACGTCTAGTGATGCATTGTAGTTGCGGTTTTGCATTGTGTCAGCTGCCGTAAGATCGTGAATGTTTTATCGCTCAGTCGCTTGTGGTGGTAGGAGCACAATTCCGACGTGAACTGGAAACTGCATGCGGTTGGCGCTGTCAAAATCTTACAACTTTCACGATCTTGTGGATTTGAACAAGATTCAGGTGCCTGACGCCAACTGCAAACGGCGATAGAACGAATTACATATTTTTTTAATTTTGACGTCCATTTCAGTCTTTTGTTTTCTGCCAGAATTACTCTTTGACCATTCAAATTGAAATAGAAGTAAGGTGATATTAGGGCGAAATTCATAAATTTTAGTATTTGCAGTTCAGTTTACAGTCGGCGTCGGAATTCTTTTCCTTCCATTACAGTCTAGACAGACGATGAGATGGTTTGTGTACGCGGTGTGTCTCCACAGAAATGAGCATATTTCCAATCCGCCCGATCTGAATACGGGAGAAGATTTGTTCCCAATTTTAGTTAAAAGTGCTAATTGGTCCTGTGTTATCAAATACCAATTATTTATTTTGTACTGTGACAAAATAGAGAGAAAATGGAAAAATATTTTTAAATGTTTTTTGAGATTTTTTTAAAAATTCGGATTGATTTAAGGTGTACTTGGGCTATGATCAGTGATGTGATCAGTTCCACCGAAAATTCAGTAGATACCCAGATTCCAGTCAGAAGACATACAATAATATTTGTTCAAATTTCTAATACGCGTAGTTTATAAAATATTTACGATCTTTAAAAATAAAAAACCCCAGTTGAAATTTATGATTAAATTTAGTTTGAAATTATCCAAATCAAATTATTGTGAACACACATTGTGTGTTTATTTTCTATCAGATTCAAATCCATTCCGAGTATTTATTGTAAGAAAATCTCTTCCTTTTAAATCATTCCTAAATTCACTTAAAGATCAGCTCGTTTCGATAATGCATTTTTGGAATTTGTTGATTTTAACACTTTTTCCTTGTTTAACATTCTTTCGTTTTGCTTGTGTCCAGAAAATTCTTTAAAAAATGTGTGTAAATGTAATTTTTTTATGGTGCATGTTTATGGAATTTATTTAAAAGTAAAGTAATAGGATCAATTCCGTTTAGTTTTTACTGTAAGAAGAAGAGTGTACCCACTGTTTGAATTAAGAGTCATTAAAAAATTGAATAAGGGATGAAACGAAAAAACAAGGAGGAGAGGGCACGGAATTAGATTTTTCCTTGGAATGCACATATTGAATTATATAAGATTCGAAGAAGGAAATGATGACTAATAGAATATGTGAATTTCGAGATGTTTTTATATAGTCATACAAATGTATGCACACATGTAGTCGCTTCTTTTTTGTTCCGGTGGAGTAAGAAAGACTTCCGCATAAATAAAGAGTCATCAGTATACCATCTAGATAATTAGTCGAGGATGTCTCTTTTATTTTCTATTAATCAATATTGGCAAAAATCGAATATCGAATATTTTTATAAGCTTTTGCTACTCTTTTCTATTGGCGGGCAGGACACACTCTACATTGCCAGGACATGCTCATAAATTACGAGCAATAATGTGAGAAGTTCTTTTATTTACTCATATTTTGCCTGTTTCAATGTGGATAACTACCAACAATATTTTCCCATAAACTCAAGGGAAACAATTCATATCGCATCTTAGCGTATTTATTGTCATATCATTTTCATCACAAAATATGTTTCCTTAGAACGACGAGTGAACGAATGCTTTTCATACATTTTCTAAATATGTATTTATTTATCACGTGATGTCCTTCTCAACGCTGCACTTCGTCTCAAAATCCACTATTACAACGTTAGCTAAATGGCAGTGCAACGATCGAAAAATAAAACAAAACAAAATTAAAGCAGTTCAAAATCATGCCTAAAAATTCAATGTTTATTAATGTTAGCGATTTACAAGAAAAGAAAAACAATTTCTAAGACTGCCAGTCATTTAATTATAGAAGTTTAGTTATATCAGAGTGAGTATATTTGATAAAAAATTTGTCGATATCTTCTATCGCTCCCAGCATAAATGTGTAATGTCTCATATAAGTTACAGCTTGCGTTTTGGAAGCAGTTTTTTTTAAAAAAAATTATAAATTTATTTTTTCATTTGTTTACTAAAAAAATAACGCTACAAATTTCAATTATTAATTATATCTAAAACTGAAAGATCCTCTTTTCACCCTTCAAAATTTACAAAAAAATTTATTCAAAGAAAAATTATGAACATTATTAATTTGTATTTGTTCAATTTTTATTGAAAATTCATGTCAAAAATATTGTCGTTTATAAAATTGCAGCAAACGTTTGACAAATAATTGACAACTGATTCATATTTAGTAGTCGTGCGAATCAGGTTGTCTACAATTGCAGTCTTAAAATTTAATCTAACATTAAATTTTAAGAACTCGAGACAGGAGCAGCTTACAAATACAATTTTCCGGTAAGATTTTATGCATGCTTTTATGTAATTTTGAATCTTTATGTAATAAATTATTAACAATAATAATATTGAATTTAAATGGTTTTAGAGTAAAAATCAACGTATACAAACGCAATCAAGATGGGATTGATGGACAAGGTTGAAGATTTTTTCGAAACAATATGCGAAGATCAATTGCGTTTATACAAATTGATAATCGAAAAATTGGAGGTGGTGCGTTCTAATCCAAGCGCTGCAAGTGTTCAATCGACGGTCTTAATTTTCGCGTCAAATAATGATCTTGTAAGTGAATTTTTGGACCATGTCATGCAGGAATTCAATAAGCAACCTGCAGGAGTGCACTCCGACGACATGGAATATATTTTAATATGCATGAAAGACCTCATCTCTTTGGCAAGAAAGTTACGTTACAAATTGGAAAAAGATCAAAAGTTGATGAATAAAAAATAATCTATAACTGTTAATTGTGCAACTTCTATAATTAAGCTTTAATAAATTTTCATACAGTAACTAGTTGTGTATAATTTTATCGCCTTCGCTTTAAAATACCTCCAAAGCTATGGAGAAGTGATCTCGAAACCATGTAGACCTAAAGCGCTTCTAAATAGGATGGATGGGAACGACGTATTTTTTACGTAAATTGCCGCGTTTTCAGTTGGAACCGCATTAAGGATCTACTATCCACAAGTCGAACGAACTTCCCCTTCTTGTCACGATCTCAGTTGGAATCGCATTAAGGATCTACTATCCACAAGTC
Organism: Atherix ibis; assembly: GCA_958298945.1. Classification (NCBI taxonomy): domain Eukaryota; kingdom Metazoa; phylum Arthropoda; class Insecta; order Diptera; family Athericidae; genus Atherix; species Atherix ibis. The sequence goes on along the minus strand of OY282610.1, from coordinate 22,993,048 downwards.
GAACGAACGCTAAATGACAAAACAATAAAAAAAATTTAAGTGAACATTTATTATTTATTCATATTTATCTGTTTGACAATTTTAATAATTTGAAATATAAAAGCTGCCAAACTCGGTTGCGATATATATTTCGACTTCGTCAATTTTTTTGGTAACTTCCCTAACCAAATCGTCTGCGTTTTCAGTAGTATTATTTTCTGGTGTTAATATCTGGTCCAAACTGGTCAACATTGCTGGTATGAATTCCGTAATTAGTTTTTTTGTCAGCAACATATTGGTCAATATTCTGGGTAGCCTTAATTTCGTATTATTAGTTCGTGCTAAGCAAGACATCTCCTGATACATTATCTCCGCCACTGCCAGATATTCCAGGAGTTTAAACCTTGTCACTGTAATCCATTGCCGTATTAAATCACCTGCATATGTACTCATTTTACGTTTCCTACATCGAAATATATATTAAGCATATTAAAAATAGACAAAAAATTTAAACATCAAAAACAATAATAATTTTCGAAAAAATAAGATTACATTTTAGAACCACTGTAAAATGGACACAAAAATGGAAAAATATTGTACCAAATTGCACAAGAGTCCCAGCGTATGTTTTACGGGCCCCAATAAAAATTAGAAAAAAAATTTACTATTTTATTAAAATATAGAAAATAATAATAATAATAACAAAAATATTCTGCCCAGCCTCTCACCAACTCTGTCCCTTCTTTTAAAAAATACTACAAGATAACGAACGGAAACTATCCAAAATAGAAGAAAGTATTTTTATCTCTATAGAAAATATATAAAATATCAAAGTTAACCAATATTAATTCTCCTCGAATAGCTTAGAATAGATTTGAACTTTTAATCTTCTTATTATTATAGTATGAAATACTATGCACTATTGATCCTTGAAACCAAAAAAAATCCAAATTGAATAAGCCGCCGAATAGGACATTTTCAAGGCAATATTCAAAATGTTTGTTAACCTGACATGATCAGCAGAAAGTGGCGGTATTTCTACTTATTTTCGTACTATTCGGAAATTGAAACATATCCTAATGAACTTCCCAGTCGGAAATTTGGAGACTGCTCCCCTGCAAACTGCTTATTTGGAATGTGTAATGAGACAGAATGCTGTGAAATTTCTCCCTTTTATTAAACTATTTGTACCACATATAAGAATTACTTTATTATATTACCCATATTCGAATTGAATTGCAATTAAATGAGAAAGCTTTTAGAAGGCAGCTGTTCACTATAATATTGTCCGAAATAACTTTTTTAAAGGTTCCTTTCCATTATGAGGGCAATGGAAATTTCCTCACCTAAGACTCCTCACAAGTCTAAAATTATCTATTTCGTTTGAAGCAATTATAAGTATTGGGAATCCGTCGTTTATCTGTGGCCTTGCTAATTAAATTCTTGTTTTAAATTTACAAAATTTCGGGTACAATTTAAAAATTAAAAATAAATATTGTTCTGAGCCTGACTGATGTCTAGTTATCTATTGGACCAGAATGTCCACTTCCATTATGGTCAAACCAAAATTCCGTTGAACCTATTATATTATGAGTTGCATCACTGCTCAATCCAAATGTGTCCCTTAATCCGGGTTGTACTATATAATATGCTAAGCTGTCTTGAGTGGGTTGTTAGGTCCTATGACGTTGACTTCGATGAATTCATTTTGATACTGTTTGCATACAGGCTGAATCTCGTTAGCTTAATATTGTGCCATAGAAAAATTGTAAGGGTGTCAAATCGCATGATCTTGGCGGCCATTGACATCAGTATATCTTGAAATACGGCTAAGTGACTACTTCGTCTTCAATAAGTTCTGCTCCTTTTCCGGATTACGTATCCTCTTTGTATTTAGAAACTGTCCCCATTTTGCCCCATCATTGAAGAACTTGGATTGTTTCGGAAAGCATAAAAATTTACAATACTTTTATCAGTATTCCCGCCACCAATTTAGTGCTAAAACATGATTTCTATTACGAATGTTGCTACTTTTGTGTTGTTTTTGTATTATTGTGAATGGCATTACCAATAGTTAGTGCTATTGAAATTGTCCAACTTTAATAGAACTTTTGAAGAATGTAAACTTCAATTGGGGCACCGATAGATGCCAAAAGGATAAAACATGCAATTAATCGAAACAACTAGTCAGATAAGCATCCGCAAATGATTCCAGTCATTCATAACTCTTAGTTATGTAATGTTGATCCCAGAACCAATTCGAAACCACAGACCTTGTCCAATTCCATCAAGACATCAACACTGTCACCAGACATTTTCAACTTTCCTTTTCTTATTTTACACTTCATTTGTAATATTCCACAATGTTTTCATAACCAAATATAAAGATGCAAGACTGTTGGTGTTTTCTGATGACGAAGGTGCTGAAGGTTTCCATTTTTATTCAGCTTCTTTTCCTATCTTTCCGTTAATCTCGATTCCAGCTCGGACTTCTGTAAAGTAAATGCTCGTCTAATGCAAAGTGATTTGAAGATTTCAGGCACATAAACACCCTTTACCTAATATTCACGAACCCACCATTTTTCCTATTAGCCAATGCATGTGACTTTCTATTTGTATCCAAGCAGAGCTTTTCAAAAAGATTTTCTGTTTTCAACTTACAAGATTACATTAATTTTTTATATGTCTTCAAGAATCAGTGGTCGTTAATAATCCTCTTTGGATTATCACTTATTGAAAGGTGCTGCTTTAACTTGCTGCGTTCATTCAAAACTGAGCGATCTATAACAACTTTTAGGGATTTAACCGATTCACCTTTAATTGGAATTCCGATGACAACTTTTCGTCTTTAATTTTTCCGAAAAATACAAATTTCTAAATAAGATAACGCCATTCTTTTTTTTATTGTATTGTTATTTATTGTTCATTCGTATTACAATAATTAATTATGCCTTAAATACAATAAAATAAATAAATGAAAATAAAATTCATTTTAAAGACTGTATAAAAGTAAACTGAGTGGAAGGAGCACAGTATAAAAGTCTGAAATTATTGCATATCTAAAATATACATTTTCTAATTGATAAGTGGTTAAAGGCTGATTAATTGTTTTGAGCTCATTCAAATCATCCATAAGATGGGGTATATTGTCTTCAGTCAGTCTCCGAATTATGTCCAAAGTAATACGCATCATAACGGTACCTTCATTTGAGGTATGTTCGTCCAGCGCTGATAATAATTCTCTTTCTTTTTCTATTAATAGCATTAACATACCGACAAGTATTTCCTTAATCCAGCCAGTTTGTAATTGCAAAAAATCAATAGCAGTTCGAACAGAATCCATGCTGTGATCGTATCGTCAAGTCTAAAATGGAATGATGATAGGAATCCAATTACATTGTTCAATATTAACTTTAAGTTTTCGTATTAATATAATAATAACTTCCAAAATATTAACAATATATGGCTTTTTTCTATGCATATGAAAAATTATTAAACATAATGCTTACTCGATTGAAACTATTGTAAATATGTTCTTCAAACCAATAAAAATAGTGCGTCACACGCTATTGTAAACCTGATCGAAACAAACTATGTGTAGTCACACATTGGGCGGCCGTTGAAGCTTCTTAATTTAAGGTGTTTTAGAGAAGTCGAGCTTTGCAACAAGATTGGAAGAAAATCAATACAGTTTTTTATTTAATAAAATCTGATCTGATATTTTTTGATCTTAATCAATTTTAAGTATCATTTTCGAATAAATATCTTCAGAATATATTTAATGTAAATCGTTATAAAGGGGAAAAGTTTGAATAAATATTATTTATTAAAAGAATATCAGTAATCAGCGTTAGTCACAATAATAGATTACCTGGTTGTAATTCATTTATGTACCATCTCTTTAATGTACCTGCTGATCGATTCTATTTCGGTTTTAGGACTCGTTTAAATTTTTCCTCAGGATTATGCGGTGAATAATTTTCAAATTTCTTTGTTATTAGAAGATCTTCTACACGCCTTTTAAGGGATGCTTGCTGGCCAATTGAAAATCTCGGGTCATTAAATGAGAAAAACCCTTACCGGAAACAATACGTGTATGGATAATTCATATATGGATGCATGTGATTTTTTTATTATCGATTAGCAGAGGAACCTTTCCTTTTTTATTTAAAAAAAACAATTTTTAGGAACACACAATTTTCACACCTATGTGAAAATTGATTTTGTATGTGACTTTACTACTCGTTTGCGTGTGTGCATGAGCGTATCCATTCATATAGGATACACGCAGTAGAAAATTTTAATGAAAAAACACTACCTATATCCGTTTCACTCTCAGCTACCAGCCAACCAAAGGGCGCCAGTTCAGATGAGTCAATACACGATATCACATCACTAACACTCTTCAGGCTTAACGAGCCACGAATAAAGCGTGTGATTTAAATTGAATTATATTTCAACAAAAGCGGAGAAAAAGGAAAATATCAATAAAAATAACCTTCAACAGTAAAAAAGAAAATGTGTTCAATTAGTTCGCAACCAAAAGAAAAAGGGTGGTTTTTTTAAAAATTAAATTCACTATCCACTAAACCAAAACCGTACATTAAAGGTAAAAAGCCGACGATTTTTTTCTATTGTAAATTGCGTCGATCTAAAAAAATTCTTCGCATGTTCACATTGATCGTGTATTTTTGCGCTCTACCATACTCGTTAATACAAATTAAACAATTTTCACAATATTCACTATAGTAGCACGTCCTATACAGTACTACAGGTGCCATTATATGCTGTTTAGAAATACAGTAAAACAAAACAAAAAATCGGTTTGTCCACAAAATATTATATTAAATAGAAATCTGTATATTTAAACTAATATCAATAAACAATTGATATTTTGTTCATAATTATTAATTAATCGAAAATTAGGTCTTATTAAGGCAAAAACTTCGCTACTCAGCACAAATTTCATAAAACTTTTTCGAAATTTCTAATTAAAATATTTAAACACTGCCTAATTAAAATATTTTTTTTTTAAATTTATTTTTTAATTTTTTATCACTGAAGCGAAATGTTCAGACACAAGCAACTCCGCGGATTGAAGCTCTCACAATGAAATGCAAGATCGTCAGCAGAAAAGTTCTTAAGACCGACCATACTCTAACACAACTGCATTCATCATTCGACACATACACATCCTCACTATACGAGTATGTTCTCATTACAGAGTTTCTTATTGGGACTTTATGGGAATTTCATTGGATGGATAGAAAAGAGGCGTTCTTTGCAAAACGATCACCACAAACAAGAAAAAGAGTTTACCAATAATTATGTTTTTTTTTATATATATTAAAACATTAAAAACTTATATATTGTTTTAATTGTAAAAAGATACGTTAATGTTGATAGTTAAAGAGTAAAAAAAAGAAATTTTGCTGTAAATCATGCTTGCTGCATTAAAACTAATCATTAGGAATTTTCTTTTATGTAAGGTAAACAAGGAATTTCTGAAAAGGATCTTAAAAGAAAATCTTTTTTTTCTTCTTACATACTTAATTGTGTATGTAGAGAGCACCGGACACGAGTAAAGAAACTCGCCATCTTCACGGTTATGTTTAATTAAATTATTAAGTTTACCAAATATTAAATATATAATCTATCTTCGCATTGATTTTAATTTCATGGCATTAAAAATGTGAAATTATTTTGGCGGTACTACGAACAGCATTCGAAATTAGAAGACTTAAACGGCTAATGATGCATTGTAGTTGCGGTTTGCAGTTGTGTCAGGTGCCGTAAGATCGTGAATGTTTTATCGCTCAGTCGCTTGTGGTGGTAGGAGCACAATTCCGACGTCAACTGGAAACGTCGTTGGCGCTGTCAAAATCTTAAAACTTTCACGATCTTGTGGACTTGAACAAAGTTCAGGTGCCTGACGCCAACTGCAAACTGTTCTATCGCCGAATTTTGACGTCCATTTCAGTCTTTTGTTTTCTGCCAGAATTACTCTTTGACCATTCAAATTGAAATAGAAGTAAGGTGATATTAGGGCGAAATTCATAAATTTTAGTTTTTGCAGTTCAGTTTACAGTCGGCGTCGGAATTCTTTTCCTTCCATTATAGTCTAGACAGACGATGAGATGGTTTGTGTACGCGGTGTGTCTCCACAGAAATGAGCATATTTCCAATCCGCCCGATCTGAATACGGGAGAAGATTTGTTCCCAATTTTAGTTAAAAGTGCTAATTGGTCCTGTGTTATCAAATACCAATTATTTATTTTGTACTGTGACAAAATAGAGAGAAAATGGAAAAATATTTTTAAATGTTGTTTGAGATTTTTTTAAAAATTCGGATTGATTTAAGGTGTACTTGGGCTATGATCAGTGATGTGATCAGTTCCACCGAAAATTCAGTAGATACCCAGATTCCAGTCAGAAGACATACAATAATATTTGTTCAAATTTCTAATACGCTCAGTTTATAAAATATTTACGATCTTTAAAAATAAAAAACCCCAGTTGAAATTTATGATTAAATTTAGTTTGAAATTATCCAAATCAAATTATTGTGAACACACATTGTGTGTTTATTTTCTATCAGATTCAAATCTATTTCGAGTATTTATTGTAAGAAAATCTCTTCCTTTTAAAGCATTACTAAATTCACTTAAACAATCAATTTGTTGATTTTAACACTTTTCCCATGTTTAACATTCTTTCTTTTTGTGTGTGTTCAGAAAATTCTTTAAAAAATGTGTGAAAATTTAATTTTTTTAATTAAGCCCTCAACCACTACGATCAGAATCAAGAATGTAAAAGCAGGCATCTTGACTCCACCTGTAGTGGAGAAAATTCATATACCTCCGATCACGTGCTGAGGTTTGAATATTAACGCCGAGGATTGAATATTAACAAAGAGATGAAAACGCTAGTCAGAGCAACCGGTTACAAAATAACCAACAATAACGGCAAGGTAATCATTAAGCCGGAGACACTGGAAGATCGAAGAACCATCGTCGACTTCTTTAAATCAAAACGTATTTAAAGAAGGCATACCTACACAACGAAAGAGGAACTGAAGTTTTCCCTCCTAGTAAGAAGTCTTCACAACTTTAAGTCTCGAATATAAAAGCTGACCTAGCCAATCAAGTGGAAGCGGTTATAATTAATAAAGTGGAGAATTTCAAAACAAAATTCTCAAAGGAAAATAATGTCCAATCCGACATATAAGATGGGAAAAACTAAGGAGAAGTGACCCACTTCAATGCCACAGATGTCAACAGTTTGGACATACAGCAGCAAATTGTTTTTACAAATTTGTCTGCGTGAAATGCGGGCAAAATCACATGCCCAAGGCTTGCCCATGAGACAACGATAAGTCTGGTGATCCCTTTTTCGCCAACTGTAAATAACATGGTCATCCGGCGAACCTAGAGATTGTTCCTTCTATAAGGACATGATTGCAGCAAAGGAACTCAGTCGACAATCCAGAATTCAACAGTCAGGAGTGGAGTATCTTTCTCAAGCGCCCTACGTGGAGCACCAGTCGCGAACACTCTATTGACAGGAACGGCAGACACTAGAACTGAAGAATCAACTCAGCCATCGCCCATGGAAGAATTCTTTTCGGAGGCTTCAACACTATTTAGTGTAGATATGCCAAGTCTAATCATCGATGTAAGTAAACTTATGAAATCATATAAAACACTTTCCTCTCTTGCAGATCGACAGGTTGCATATGTGTACCAGCATTTTCTTGGAAAAGTTTGCAAATGATGCGGTCTATACTGATATGTAACACAGCGATTGACAATCGTCATCAGACAGAATGACATTATTGGACCAACCAAGAACAGCAGTCTAACGACGGAAACCACGGCTTGTATTCATTCAGAAATACAACATTTGGAATTATTAGCAGGTAAGAATAATTTCAAATACACTCTACCCATGATATTTGTAAGACCTTCTTACCAAAATTTTATTATGGCGCATTCTCAAAATATCATAGCACTTAACGTGCGATCTATCGTAAGCCTGTCTAAAAGAGTCGAACTTTATCAGTTCATTCAGATTCAGCCTGTCGACTTCTATTTCATTAATGAAACTCACCTGAATTTGAAGCATAAACTATCACTTCCACGGTATCATTGCATTCGCAACGACTCTAATCAGGTAACTGGCATTATCTTCTCAGAAAATATCCAATATAGTAACTTGGTTAACTTCAGGTCAAATAATATTTGCACCACATGTGTTCTTATGCGATGACACGTCAATAATTCGGATATTAAAAATAAAGCATTAGTTTCATGTTATATTGCCTGCAAGTGCTCACCCGTCGAAATTAAAGACCTCTTCGAGTTCTTAAAAGATCACATCAGCAAGGGATATGAGGTAATCATAGGAGGAGATTTCAACGCCAGACATACCTTATGGGAAGATTCTATCCGTAACTCTTCCGGTATTTCTATTAGAAATTTGTTCACTAGCAAGTAATTGCACCTTGTGGTCCTACCAGACCTAGTAGCTTATCTGTAGTCGATCTGTTTTTTGTATTGTATCAAATGGCTTAATTAATCCTTACTCTTCGAATATATTGTTCAACTCTCGACGTCCTTTCAGACCATTATCCGATTCTTATGCAAATTCAAACTCAAGTCAACTTCGAGGATACTGAGCTAAAATCTTGCACATCATATAAGAACACGAACTGAAAAGAATTAAGGCAAGATGTTGATATTGCCATATCTAACGGAATGAATATTTTTAATATCTTGGTTGGCTTCAAGAATATAACCAACCAAGAAATTGATTTCCATATAGAAATCTTTAGTCAAATCGTCTCAGAGGTATTTCATAGACAGGCAACTGTCTAATAGTAGCCATCGATTTGATTCCCTTCCTGAAAATGTATTGTTTTAAAAGTTGTTCGGTAAAGGAAATGAAACGCATTTTTCGGAGAGAACTTAACACTACATCCTCAGATTATCGTCTCTTAGAGGCACAGGTTAACTGCATATCAAGTTAACAACCACTTTAACGAACAATTTTCTGAACGACTTTCAAAAGTACGTCCAGGTCTTGATGTTTTCAAGCAGCTTAACGCAATAATCGGTCGAAAGTCACTCAATAAAGTAACAGTCACCGATAATAATGACCGCGAAAATAAGCAATCCCAGCCCTCTAGATGTGTTTATATCCGAAAACACACTCTATTCTCTAAAAAAAAAAAACTTTAAATAATAAAAAGTCTGCCTAGCATCGATAATATATCGAAGTTTATGCTGACAAAGATACCGAAAAAGAGTTTGCGTCCCTTAGTTGTAATATATTAAATTAATATTCCGAAAACTGAAGGTAGAGCTGCCTACCTCCAACAATGTCGACCTATATCTCTTCTTCCCTGTTTGGGAGAAATATTAGAAAAATGAATTTTGTAATTAAAATAAAATTATTCCTGAATTTCAATTCGGATTTCGGAAATGGCACTCAACTTTGGATGCACTTTCTCTAATTGGGTTAAACCGTAAAGAGTCAACAGTTGCTTGCTCCTTATATATAACCAAAGGCTTTGACTCGCTGCTGCTATACTCATTTCTTCAGGATAGATCATCCTGCGTTAGATATCACAAAACGACTTCCGAATTCTTTTTAATAGATAAAGGAGTTCCGCAAGGCTCGGTATTAGGTCCCTTGCTGTATTCAATATATACGAGTTCTATTCAAAAAGTATCGTGCATTTTGAATTACTGCGGGTTACGTATATTCGATTTTCGATTTTTTGTGGCGTTATGTTAGTACTTATGTCTCTCACTTAAACCGACAAGTTCGGCCATTTTGAATGTTCAGTTAATTTTTGACAGTTGCTTTGCTTGCACGTGTTTTGGCTCGTCTTCGATTTTTGGAAGCAGTATTTAAAAGGAAAATCTTTCGGCTTGGGTTTTGGAAGCAGTATTTAAAAAAAATTATAAATTTATTTTTTATTTTGCTAACTAAAAAAAAACGCTAAAAATTTCAAATATTCATTATATCTAAAACCGAAAGATTTTCTTTCATCCCCTCAAAATTTACAAAAAAAATTAATTATTAATTTTTATTTATTCAATTTTTATTGAAAAATATTATAGTTTATAAAATTGCAGCAAACTTTACATGGAAACGTGTACGGAAACCTTAAAAAAATAATTGACAGCTTATTCATATTTAGTAGGCGTGCGAATCAGGTAGTCTACAGTTGCTGTCTTAAAATTTAATCTAATATTAAATTTTAAGAACTCGAGACAGGAGCAGCTTACAAATACAATTTTCCGGTAAGATTTTATGCATGCTTTTATGTAATTTTGAATCTTCATGTAATAAATTATTAACAATAATAATATTGAATTTAAATGGTTTTAGAGTAAAAATCAACGTATACAAACGCAATCAAGATGGGATTGATGGACAAGGTTGAAGATTTTTTCGAAACAATATGCGAGGATCAATTGCGTTTATACAAATTGATAATCGAAAAATTGGAGGTGGTGCGTTCTAATCCAAGCGCTGCAAGTGTTCAATCGACGGTCTTAATTTTCGCGTCAAATAATGATCTTGTAAGTGAATTTTTGGACCATGTCATGCAGGAATTGAATAAGCGACCTGCAGGAGTGCACTCCGATGACATGGAATATATTTTAATATGCATGAAAGACCTCATCTCTTTGGCAAGAAAGTTACGTTACAAATTGGAAAAAGATTAAAAATTCATGAATAAAAAATAATCTATAACTGTTAATTGTGCAACTTCTATAATTAAGCTTTAATAAATTTTCATACAGTAACTAGTTGTGTATAATTTTATCGCCTTCGCTTTAAAATACCTCCAAAGCTATGGAGAAGTGATCTCGAAACCATGTAGACCTAAAGCGCTTCTAAATAGGATGGATGGGAACGACGTATTTTTTACGTGAATTGCCGCGTTTTCAGTTGGAACCGCATTAAGGATCTACTATCCACAAGTCGAACGAACTTCCCCTTCTTGTCACGATCTCAGTTGGAATCGCATTAAGGATCTACTATCCGCAACTCGAACGAACGCTAAATGGTAAACCAATAAAAAAATAAATTTAAGTGAACATTTATTATTTATTCATATTTATCTGTTTGACAATTTTAATAATTTGAAATATAAAAGCTGCCAAACTCGGTTGCGATATATATTTCGACTTCGTCAATTTTTTTGGTAACTTCCCTAACCAAATCGTCTGCGTTTTCAGTAGTATTATTTTCTGGTGTTAATATCTGGTCCAAACTGGTCAACATTGCTGGTATGAATTCCGTAATTAGTTTTTTTGTCAGCAACATATTGGTCAATATTCTGGGTAGCCTTAATTTCGGATTATTAGTTCGTGCTAAGCAAGACATCTTGTGATACATTATCTCCGCCACTGCCAGATATTCCAGGAGTTTAAACCTTGTCACTATAATCCATTGCCGTATGAAATAACCTGCATATGTGCTCATTTTACGTTTCCTACATCGAAATATATATTAAGCATATTAAAAATAGACAAAAAATTTAAGAATCAAAAACAATAATAATTTTCGAAAAAATAAGATTACATTTTAGAACCACTGTAAAATGGACACAAAAATGGAAAAATATTGTACCAAATTGCACAAGAGTCCTAGCGTATGTTTTACGGGCCCCAATAAAAATTAGAAAAAAAATTTACCATTTTATTAAAATATAGAAAATAATAATAATAATAACAAAAATAATCTGCCCAGTCTCTCACCAACTCTGTCCCTTCTTTTAAAAAATACTACAAGATAACGAACGGAAACTATCCAAAATAGAAGAAAGTATTTTTATCTCTATAGAAAATATATAAAATATCAAAGTTAACCAATATTAATTCTCCTCGAATAGCTTAGAATAGATTTGAACTTTTAATCTTCTTATTATTATAGTATGAAATACTATGCACTATTGATCCTTGAAACCAAAAAAAATCCAAATTGAATAAGCCGCCGAATAGGACATTTTCAAGGCAATATTCAAAATGTTTGTTAACCTGACATGATCAGCAGAAAGTGGCGGTATTTCTACTTATTTTCGTACTATTCGGAAATTGAAACATGTCCTAATGAACTTCCCAGTCGGAAATTTGGAGACTGCTCCCCTGCAAACTGCTTATTTGGAATGTATAATACTATATGGACTGAGATGGAATGCTGTGAAATTTATCCGCTTTATATCCTTTTTTATTTATTTCGAAGTAAAAACGACAGTCAATATTAACTAATGCTTTTAGGTTTGGGTTTGCTTCCTCAAAAGAGATTATATCCCAAAAACGTATTTGAAAATCGTCAATTGCGTAGAGGAAGGCGATAAAGCACATTTTCAGAGGTTGTAGAAATCTTCAAATGTGAAAATTCATCATTTTAAAAATATTTCGTTGTAATTTTTTGTGATATTGACCAACATAGGACATTACTCAGGATTCATGTAAACATATTCTAAAATAGAGAAAATTTCTTCTCGATTCAAGTGAGTTTTCTCAAACTCTGTGCTGATGACTGACTCAATCTAGACTCGATTTTGCATACAAGAATAGAATGATACCTCGGAAACCAGTGACTATGTGCTTTATATATGCACTCCAGCATTTCGTCCCTTCTTCTCCTTTAGAACCGAAAAAAAGGAATTTTTTTAAAGTATCTAAAAAAAATTAAGTATTTAAATAAGTTTACTTTCAATTATCACAATTAAGGCATAATTTATTGGTGTACTCAAGTTCATTTCAAGCCAGTTTTAAGCAAATTTCCGTATCGAAAAAAACACTTTAAAATTCAGCAACTATTCTCACATTTATCTTCCTGCTCCCTTAGAAAATTCTATAAGTGTGACTGTGATCCTCTTTGCATAGTTATGAGTGATGTGTATGAGATCTATTTGCCCTTTCCCTTTTGTTCTTAAAAGCGTTGTCTTCCTCCAAAATCAAGGAAGAAAATAACCAGCAACGATGAAACACAACAAAAACGAATAATCTAAATCTACTTCGATGAGGAGCAGGTTTTTATTATCTGTCGGTGTGTGAATGTGTAGAATCGTTTACTGATTATTGCAATAATTCTAAGAAAACACAAAATTCAAAGAATAATTAAATTATATTGTAGAATAAAGTTTGAATATATTATTTATTTAGTTAGCCAACTTCTTTCGTCTTCCTTTATCGCCGCCCTGTATCCATTTGCCCATAAAGAAAAACATATGAAAAAAATGTATTTTAATTTTTTCTCAAATTTTCTGAGTTAAGAAAAAAGTGCCAATCAACGTTTTTTTCCCGTTTGCTTTTCTTGGAAAAATTGGATTGAGAATTTAATTATTAGACATGACCCCTCATAAGACGACCAAGCGTCCCCTTTCAAGACGCTAAATAAGCACATGCAAATTTTGGTTGTTTCAGGAACAGAAATTGTACAATTTCTGCAATGCTATGTAAAAAAACTTAAAAATTTCACAAGAAAAATTACCACTTTTTCGTATATGCACACAAAAAATATCGTCCTTTCTTAAATATAAATTTGTTTATAAAACTTACACAGTGTGTCTATATTTTTTCTACGATCTTTGAATTTATGCTCCAACGAGAGCCTTCTTGTTAGCTTCAGTGAGAATGACAACAATATAGTCCATTCTATGTCAATTGAAACATTCGCCATCTGACGGGAAATTTTCGCATGGTCTCAAATTGCAACAATAGAAGTGATCTAATTTACTACGGGTGAGTACGTACTGACTATGAAAATAATTTTATTTCTTGGGTACAGAATGTTAGTTAAATAAAATTCACTTTAATCAAATATAAATATTTTCATCTATAATTAGCATAATTCGTTGAAATTTTATTGCAGAAACAATTGCAAGGATTTTTTTTTTGATAATAATTTCATAATAAACAAAATCATAACTTAAACACTTATTAAATGATAATCATTTTCGAAAACAGAGCCAATCTATTTTCTTGACGATATTATAGAATTAATTATTGTAGCATACCAAATATTTATGATAAATTTAATTTTATTATAAAAATGTCCGATCAATTGGAATTTATATAAAAAATTTATTATGCAAATTGAATAAATTTGTGTATATAAATTTTAATACAAAAACTCATTTAAAAATAATAATAATAAATTGTAATTTTTGTTATTGTTTTTTTTTTTAAATAATTTGTTAAAATTAAAAAAAAAAAAATTAAGTCGATAATGAATGCGTATTAAACTAGAAGAACAATTAAAATGAGCATATTTTTGTTATAATTATTATTTTGTATATTTAAAAAAATTGGTAAATTTTTTTTCTAATTTTCATTGGAGCCCTTAAAACATACGCTGCGGCTCTTGTGCAATTTGATATTTTAAAGCGAAGGCGATAAAATTATACACAAGTAGTTACTGTATGGAAATTTATTAAAGCTTCATTATAGAACTTACACAAATACAATAGATTATTTTTTATTCAAGAATTTTTAATCTAACACAAAATAAACCATAAAAATATATAATAAATGTTAAAAGTAGTGGTTTCTTTTCGATTACATAAAATTTAATGAAATTGAAGAATTTGTATCGCTTTGTTGCGCAAACATTTTGCCAAAACGGTAAAATGAACTATCGATGTTGAAATTCTGCTCATAGTGCGGGGGTGCATTCTGCCAGGTTGCAAAAATAAACCTTCGACTCGATTCATGTATCGCGGAATGATATTGTATAAAAAGTTAGTCATAGACTCAAGATATGACGTGAAGTTTGTGATCGTCATTTGAATACTTTCAACATGTGGATGATGACTTAAAGCCTCCATTTTGTCAAGTACCAGCATATATAAATGCAGCTGGTCCTCCCTTACTAGTTTAACAAATTGCTTGACCATTGCCAATTCCATCTTGACTGTGATTGTATTCGTTGCTTTTTACTCTAAAACAATTCATATTTAATATTTATTAATATATGTGCAGTATTTTTAAAAAAAAACTATTCTAATATTAAAAAATATTCTTAAAGAAACTTTATCCTTAATATGGATATGGTAAATTAATATTTTACTAAATGAAGCATGCACAGAATCTTATTGCGAAGTTGTATTTAGCAGCTGGCTAATCGAATCACCGACTACAATAATAACTATTTTTATTTAATAAAATAATATGTCTCTTCTCACTTACTTTTTTGTGCATGTCGCTCTTCACACACATATAGCTTATCCTAAATGAATTGTTGGTAAATGTACAAATCGGCATGTTGGTAAAATGGTGATATTATTGGATTTTATTTTTTATAGGTTATGTGTTAAGGGACTTTTCAATAGGCACACTTCATCTTGGACAGTTGATTTCTTAGTGCTTGTTTCCACTGGTGGACTTGACCTCGTTTTTGTAGGCGGGACGAAGTGTGCGGGTCGGGGGGAAATAAACCAAAAACTTTTGAAAAATATTTTGCGTTCAACCGTTCCGTTCCATGTTCTACCTTACAATCGTTTCATATATGTCAAATAATATCATAATGTTCGAGCTGCCGAGCAAGAAGGTTGTGTTGTGTTAAAAAAATTGCTGCCGCTGGCTGCAGTGTTCCGATTCCAAACAGACCTCTACCGATCTAACTCATAAAAATCAGTTGCCACCATCTTGAAAATGTCAAATAAATTTATTTTTCAACCGGGTCAAGTCCACCAGTGAAAACACGCAGAGCTCAAGTCAACCAGGTCAAGTCCACCAAGTGGAAACATGGTATTAAACAGCTCTATTATTCTCATAAGTTTGTGTTTTTCTATAGCCACCATTTAGTCATGGAGAAGTAAATGATTCAACAACAGAATCCGAATAGTAACAGGAAGTGCAAGGATAATCAGATTCACGTGCATATGTATATATGCATAATTCTCTGCTTATCTGAGTCGACTTGCAGTGAAATTATAAATTGCCTCCACCTTACCCTGCCCCTTCTACCGTAATTCCAAAAACCTTACTTTACAGATTAACTTCTAACCTTTTTTTGGTAATTCTAATATTTCTGTTACTTCTCGAAACTTTATTCTTTGTATTTAATTCAAAAACCTTTCATCTATTCAAAAATATTGAAAATACAAATTAAGTTCGTGCATGCTCTAAGGAGGAATTGTTTCTAAAAAAAAAACATTTTCGAAAACCATCAGCACAATATTCTTGAGACTATGAGATAACTTCAATAAAGCGAATGTATTTAATGGCATTCAAATTGCTTGTATGTGACACGATCCATTATATTCTGAGCTATTTTTTAGCAGTATTTATGAAAAGAATATCAGTAATTAGCGAACAAGGGCCACATTACCGGGTTGCAATTAATTTATGTACCATCACCAAACCTAAACTACAGCAATATAGCCACTTTAATGTACCTGCTGACTGATTCTATTTCGGTTTTAGGACTCGTTTAAATTTTTCCTCAGCATTCCTCAGGTGAATAATTTTCAAATTTCTTTATATTATTAGAAGATCTTCTACCCACCTTTTAAGGGATGGTTCCAGGCCGATTGAAAATTTCGGGTCATTGAATGAGAAAAACCCTTACCGGAAACAATATGTATAATTCATATATGGAACCTTTCGTTCTTTACAAGAAAAAAAAACAATTTTTAGAAACGTAAAATGTTCACATCTCAAGTTTATGATTTTGTATGGAAGTTTGCTACATATAGGATGCATGCAGTAGAAAATTTTGATGAAAATATGAATAAAAAAACACTATAGCCGTTTCACTCTCGGCTACCAGCCAGCCTACCAAAAGGCGCCATTTCAGATGAGTCAATACACGATATCACATCACTAACACTCTGCAAAAGTGAGTGTGTTTGCGTCTTAACGAGCCACTAATAATGCGTGTGATTTAAATTGAATTATATTTCAATAAAAGCGAAGAAAAATGAAAAAAATAAGCTTCAACGGTAAAAAAAAGAAAATTTGTTCGCCACCAAAAGAAAAATGATGTTTTTTTTTTTTTATAAAATTTACTATCGACCAAACCGTACATTAAAGGTAGAAAACCGACGGATTTTTTTCTATAGTAAATTGCGTCGATCTAAAAAATTCTTTACCGTATATTAATACTACGCATGTTCAAATTGATAGTATTTTTGCGCTCAACCATACTCGTTAATACAAATTAAACAATTTTCACAATATTCACTTATATATGCTGTTTAGAAATACAGTAAACAAAAAAAATCCTCCACAAAATGTATTATAATAGAACCGAACAATTATGTATATTTAAACTAATATCAATAAATAATTGAAAATTACTCACAAGTTTTCCAAGATTAGGTGTTATTAAGGCAACAACTTCGCTACTCAGCATAAATTGCATAAAGCTTTTTCGAAATTTCTAATTAAAATATTTTTTGTTTCAATTTATTTTTTAATATAGCAATTTTTTTATCACTGAAGCGAAATGTTCAGACACAAGCAACTCCGCGGATTGAAGCTCTCACAATGAAATGCAAGATCTTCAGCAGAAAAGTTCTTAAGACCGACCATACTCTAACACAACTGCATTCATCATTCGACACATACGCATCCTCACTATACGAGTATGTTCTCATTACAGAGTTTCTTATTGGGACTTTATGGGAATTTCATTGGATGGATAGAAAAGAGGCGTTCTTTGCAAAACGATCACCACAAACAAGAAAAAGAGTTTACCAATAATTATGTTTTTTTTTATATATATTAAAACATTAAAAACTTATATATTGTTTTAATTGTAAAAAGATACGTTAATGTTGATAGTTAAATAGTGCTTGCTGCATTAAAACTAATCATTAGGAATTTTCTTTTATGTAAGGTAAACAAGGCTAAGAATGATTTACCTTAAAGGTTCTTAAAAGAAAATCTTTTTTTTCTTCTTACATACTTAATTGTGTATGTAGAGAGCACCGGACACGAGTAAAGAAACTCGCCATCTTAACGGTTATGCTTAATTAAATTATTAAGTTTACCAAATATTAAATATATAATCTATCTTCGCCTTGATTTTAATTTCATGGCATTAAAAATGTGAAATTATTTGGCGGTACTACGAACAGCATTCGAAATTAGAAGACTTAAACGGCTAATGATGCGTTGTGGTTGCGGTTTGCAATTGTGTCAGGTGCCGTAAGATCGTGAATGTTTTATCGCTCAGTCGCTTGTGGTGGTAGGAGCACAATTCCGACGTCACCTGGAAACTGCATGCGGTTGGCGCTGTCAAAATCTTACAACTTTCACGATCTTGTGGATTTGAACAAGATTCAGGTGCCTGACGCCAACTGCAAACGGCGATAGAACGAATTACATCTTTTTTTAATTTTGACGTCCATTTCAGTCTTTTGTTTTCTGGCAGAATTACTCTTTGACCATTCAAATTGAAATAGAAGTAAGGTGATATTAGGGCGAAATTCATAAATTTTAGTATTTGCAGTTCAGTTTACAGTCGGCGTCGGAATTCTTTTCCTTCCATTACAGTCTAGACAGACGATGAGATGGTTTGTGTACGCGGTGTGTCTCCACAGAAATGAGCATAATTCCAATCCGCCCGATCTGAATACGGGAGAAGATTTGTTCCCAATTTTAGTTAAAAGTGCTAATTGGTCCTGTGTTATCAAATACCAATTATTTATTTTGTACTGTGACAAAATAGAGAGAAAATGGAAAAATATTTTTAAATGTTGTTTGAGATTTTTTTAAAAATTCGGATTGATTTAAGGTGTACTTGGGCTATGATCAGTGATGTGATCAGTTCCACCGAAAATTCAGTAGATACCCAGATTCCAGTCAGAAGACACAATAATATTTGTTTAAATTTCTAATACGCGTAGTTTATAAAATATTTACGATCTTTAAAAATAAAAAAACCCACTTGAAATTTATGATTAAATTTAGTTTGAAATTATCCAAATCAAATTATTGTGAACACACATTGTGTGTTTATTTTCTATCAGATTCAAATCCATTCCGAGTATTTATTGTAAGAAAATCTCTTCCTTTTAAATCATTCCTAAATTCACTTAAAGATCAGCTCGTTTCGATAATGCATTTTTGGAATTTGTTGATTTTAACACTTTTCCCATGTTTAACATTCTTTCTTTTTGTGTGTGTTCAGAAAATTCTTTAAAAAATGTGTGAAAATGTAATTTTTTTTTGGTGCATGTTTATGGAATTTATTTAAAAGTAAAGTAATAGGAACAATACCGTTTAGTTTATACTGTAAGAAGAAGAGTATACACACTGTTTGAATTAAGAGTCATTAAAAAAGTGAATAAGGGATGAAACGAAAAAACAAGGAAGATAGGGCACGTAATTAGATTTTTCCTTGGAATGCATATATTGAATTATATAAGATTCGAAGAAGGAAATGATGACTAATAGAATATGTGAATTTTGAGATGTTGACTGGCACATTCTGGTGAATACATTTATTTAGCCAGGACGTCAAAAATATGCCGGGAATTGGGAACTAGAAAAGCGCGACGCAAATTTAGCAAGCCTAGTTGCACCGCCGTTGATGAAGATGATCGTAGATTTGTCTGCTTGAAATTCACTCGAAAAAGTTAGATTCTTAAGCTATTCCCCGTCCAGGTTTTTTTTTTATTCATAGGAAATATCACTTTTTATTTATATATGGTTAAGATATTTTTTTAATATAATATATTTGATATTTTTCAGCTTTCAAAAGAAAATTGTACTTCTGGTTTTATGATTGTATCCACGTGGATTAAACAAAGTTTGTCCTTACTTTCCACAAACAAATTAAATCGTTACCATGTTTTTATCATTATCATCTCATTTACAATAAGAAAATCTCAGTGAATATTTATGAGGTTTTTTTTTATGTACTGAAATGGTTATAATCTTTGGTGACTACGAGGTCTAGACTATAGAATAAACATATACATTTTCTCTGTTCTCCACATTTCAGAACATTAGTTCGATTAATGAGACTGAACTTTTTGTGCACTACGAATATTTATGAATTTTCAACTAGTAGTTAAGCAATGTCAAACACGTAGTATACACATATCTATGTTTTTTTTTGTTCCAAAAATATTATAGTAGTATAGAAACAGAAGAAACCTAACTAAAATCTAGAATAAAAAAGATGCAATTGCAGAAAGGAACTGGAAACGGAATCGAGGGAAAAAATATCCAATCAACACGAATGACAAAAACTGTAACTGATTCTGGGTCTTATGCAAACTAAAACTGCCACAAAAAGGATAATCGTGTAGTTGCATCCATTCTCAACTCTGAGTCACTTTATCCTCCATCTGCACACAATTTTTACAATATGATGGCAAAGTTTGGTTTTTATGTATCGACCAACGAACGATAGCTTTACTTATCTGTTAGTTGTAGTATTAGCTATTTTTCACTTCAGTTGTTGACTATATTCTATAAGGATTTATAATTTCGTATAAATATTTATGTGAAAATAGTTTAACAATTTCTCCAAATACAAGAACGAACAACGGAACAGTTTGTTCTTTGGCTTTCTAAAGAAGTTCGCCTTTAGTTTTTGTATTTCATCGTATTTATTTAAAGATCTAGAATATTATTCAGTAAATGTCCTTATCAAACGTGTAATGTGTATATATAATAACGTTTAACCAAACTATATGAATGAATTTTTGAAACAATAAATTTTTATATATTATTTTCGAATTAATATATAATTTGTGTGAGAGCTTTATCGTGCACTGTTCAAAAACAAATTTCGTCATGCACCCCAAATTCCCTCGCAAATAGATTGTACTCCCCCATGGATAATAACTGGACATTCTTCTAAATGACAAACGCATTGACATTGCTGTATTAACTGAGACACACTTTACCATACATCCAGGTAATACTTTATGAAGTACGGCGCATGGTGGAATAGCTGTCCTTATAAGAAAATTCATTCACTTCAATTTCCCTTCCGAATCCCTGCAATCCACAATTGTTACTATTGATACCACCTTATTTAATTTTAAGGTAGCATCTGTATATTGTCCTCCAACTAAAACCATAACTGGTTCCGACATTTTATCCTTCTTACACTTACTTGTAGCCTCCTTCCTTGCGGGTGGTGATTACAATGCTAAAAACCCTCAATGAAATTGCCGCATTTCTAATCCTCGAGGAAAGATTCTTCAGCAAGCTCTATCCCATACATTATATCAAATAACCTACCCTCCAAATCCAACATACTGGCCAACTTCTAGTTCAAAACGACCTTCAAATACCATGAATTCACACCTTCAAATACCATGAATTCTAGTATTGAAACTCTTGCCGATTTAAACTCTGATCATTGGCCGGTTTTCCTTACCCTTAATTTTAAGCTAATCTTAAAGACTCTTCACCCTAGGCTGATAAATGGCAAAATAGACTAGAACATATTTAGAAACAAATTAGACCAACAGATCGACTTAAAAAGAACGTTAAAAACAGCAAAGGACATTAATGATGCTCACAACAGCTTACACCGCTTACAATACGGCACAACCACAACAACAAAATTTACCAATTAAAATACGTACATTAATTAACGAAAAAATAAAAATTAGAATGCACTGGCAACACTTACGAATGGCTAGAGCTACAAACAGGAACTTAACCGACTACACAAGATCGATTAATGACAATATTTCTTTATGGGAAGCCACTAGGCGAATACTCTCGTAGAAAAGCATACCACACCCACTGAAACAAAATGACGGTAACTGGGCAAAAACAGATAAGGAAAAAGCTGAACTAAGGTTTCCAGTCCCTATGAGTGTCTCCCAAAAATTTTAAGCCTTCGGAAATTAAATCTACTATTCTGTGCTTTCCAAATAAAAAAGCTCCTGGTTATGATCTAATAACAACTCCTATTCTGAAGCAAATTTTCCGAAAAGCTCAGTTTTAATAACATACATTTTCAATAGTATCCTGCACACAACATCATTTCCTTTACTCTAGAAATTTACTATCATAAAAATGATTCCTAAATCAAATAATCCCATTAATTCTCCTTCCTCCTATAGACTTATCAGCCAATTCTTGGTAAGATTTTTAAAAAAAACTCCTATTAAAGCGACTCTATGTTACCCAATCATAGTTAATGAAAAAATTATTCCTGATCACCAATTTGGCTTCCGATCTGAACACTCCACAATCCAGCAATGCCATCGCTCACATTTCATACTCTCTTAAGAGGAATGAGTATTGTCCAGGAGTATTTGTAGATATTTCCCAAGCGTTTGATCGTGTGTGGCACGAAGAGCTTTTTTGCTTCAACATATCTCTGACAACGTCATTTTCAAATTGCAATTAACTCAGAATCCTTAGAAATATAACCTATTATAACCGGAGTCCCACTAGGCAGTATCCTTGGTGCTATTTTATATTATATTCATACCCATGACTTCCCATCTGATCCTATTATGTACTATTATTGTTACTTATGCAGATAACACGGCTATACTTGCTACCTAAACAAATCGTGACATAGCTTCCAATCCTGGTTTAAGAAATGGAGAGTGAGGCTCACATTACTATCACTCTTTGTCAAGGAAAACCTACCCCTTCATACCTTAATAGCAACATGATTCCACAATATAATAAAGTACGTTATTTGGGACTTATTAGTCAAAAAAAAAGCCCATCAAATTCAGTGCAAGGAATTTTACTTTTCTCCATAAAGCATTCTAACAATTTTCGCTTAAATGCAATTTGAGCTAAAACAGCCAAAGAGTTTTTTTTTGTACTGTTGATTAAATCATTTAAAAAAAAAACTAAACCTTAAATTTGTTATTAAATTAATTTATTTAAGCTTTATTCAATTAAATATTGTCCAGTCTGATCGAATACCCTTTGCCATCTTTCTGGAAGTAGCATGATTCCACGCTCATAAAAAGTTTGTTCTTTGCTGGCAAAAAAAATGATTCAAGTGATTTGTGACCTTCTCATTTAAATTAATGTGTTTTATTGTTTAAAAAAATTTGTAGAAACCGGAACAAATGATAATCGGAAGGTGCTAGGTCTGGGGAGTATGGTGAGTGTGGCAGTATATCTCATCCAAGCTCTAAAAGCTTTTGTCGAGCTGTCAAATTTGTATGTGGTTTTGCATTATCCTGTTCGAACACTATACTTTTCCTATTGACCAATTCTGGGCTTTAAGTGAATCCATTCAATTTGTCCAACTGATGACAGTACACTTCAGAATTCATCGTTGTGTTGCTCGGTAGAAGCTCAAAATAAACGATTCCTTTGCATAACCTTTTTTTTTGATGAATACTGGCTTTCGAAGTGTTTTGAGCCGGTTCATCGTTTCTACTTCAGGGTCTTTTGCGCTTAACATGATTGTAGATAACCCATTTTTCGTCTTCAGTACGAAAAATGGGTTATCTACAATCATGTTAAGCTTCAAAAATTGATCATTTTTTTGACGTTTGAGAAGAAAATCACAAACGTCAATGTGACGGCACAAATTTTTTTCCCGGAAGAAGATGAGAAACCCATATGTCGAGCTTTGACATTAAACCTATCCGTTTCAAATGCTTATTAACGGTCGTATTCGATAAATTTAATCTCTCAGCAATGTCACGAGTTGTTATTCGCAGGTTTGCATCAATTAATGCCTTTATTGTGTTTTCGTCAGTTTCAACTGGCCTTTTCCAGAACGTGGTTCGAGATCCAAATTGCCGCAAATGCTGTTTTTCACTTTCCACATTTAAAGGGGTATCAACCAAAAACTACTATGCAGAATCAATCAAGCATTGCTATGTCAGCTGTCGATTATGCAGCTTAAGTGTGAAGTTGCTTGCGAAAAAATACATACCATATACGAGGTCTGTTCAAAAAGTATCACGAATTTTGAATTTCCGCGGGTTACGTGTATTCCATTTTCGATTTTTTGTGGCGTTATGTTGGTACTCATGTTTCTCACTTATGCCGAAAAGTTCGGCTATTTTGAATGTTCAGTTAATTTTTGACAGCTGCTTTGCTTGCACGTGTTTTGGCTCGTCTTAGATTTTTGCTCAATTTCGACCAAAAACAGCCTCGCATTAACATTGCTAAGGACTCTTAGTTGGACTCTGTCCGCGATGGACCAAATTTATTCCAGACGAATCATGGGTTTATGGTTATGACGTAGAAACCAAAGCTCAATCATCCCAATGAAAGCTGCCGCACGAGCCAAGAGCGAAAAAAGCGCGCCAAGTTCGGTCGAATGTGAAGGTTTTGCTTACAGTTTTCTTCGATTGCATGGGCGTGGTGTATCATGAGTTCTTGCCACAGGGTACAACGATCAATAAAGAATATTACCTGCAAGTTATGGGCAAGTTGCGCGAAGCAATCCGAAGAACAAAAATTGGCTTTTGCACCTTGATAATGCCCCTGCTCACGCATCGTTGCTTGTGCGCGAACTTTTGGCCAAAAACAACACACTTATAATGCCGCAGCCACCGTATTCCCCAAATCTGGCCCCCTGTAACTTTTTCTTGTTCCCGAAAGAGATTCTTTGATCCATTTTTTGAAATGGGCAAAAATCGAAGATGTGCCAAAACACGTGCAAGCAAAGCAGCTGTCAAAAATTAACTGAATATTCAAAATGGCCGAACTTGTTAGGATAAGTGAGAGACATGAGTACCAACATAACGCCACAAAAAAATCGAAAATCGAATATTCCAAAATTTGCGATACTTTTTGAACAGACCTCGTAATACTCAATTATAGGAGTGCCCTTTAGCAAAACCGAAACAGTATTACAAAAGATACGATAAGAAAACGTAAAGGAGAATTCGTCGACAAAAAAACAAAATTTAATATTTTTTTTGTTGCTATAATTCGAGTTTTATTTAAATTTTCTTCCTAAAACCAAATGTGGTCGCATACTTTTGGCCTGCAGTGTATTTAAACTGAAGTTCCTCAGTATTGTCTTTTAGCTCCTATGCTATACAATAATTTATCTAACTCCATTGTTTCTTCTAAACGGAATTTGTTCTCTGCAATAGTGGTTTAAGAAGTATCAGATACGTTTTTTGTAGAATTTTCATTGGATAGTTGACAAAAAAAAAAAATATTATTGATGTTTCATATAAACGATAGAGAAAAGTATTGAACATTTAGCTGAATGAACTGAAATATTGCACTATACTTTGTAATTTTTTCTTTTATTTTTTATTGGAAATTTTGTTTTTTAATGCATAAGATTTTTTTAAAATTTTTAATGTAGCCTACAAAGTTATATAAAAATATCTATAAGACTTTAATTAGTATTTTTTTATATAATTTAATTTGTAAAATTTCGTTTGTGCATGATTATAAATTCACCATTAGTACAATATTTCGATGATATACTTTTATTTTTGATAATGTAAATTGAGCGTATTATGATAGAGACGAGAATATATAATTAAAAACAACATAGATATAAAAAGATGTTGGTATAAAATCCTGGGTTGATTTGGTCAACGATGGCTTTGGTTGAGAGCAGATCGAGAGATTTTACTAAATGAAATTTAGTCAAGGATTGTTGTTCGTGGCAGTAGTAATGAAATATGCTTTTGGATGTGAACATATTCCGGCACTCGGCAATCATTTATTATTTATAGTCAGGTTGTTAGACCGACAATTTATAATAAATCACTTCATCGTTTTACCACGACGTACTCGTATGTATACGTAACTCGTCCTTATTCAACCACGTTTCTATCCGAACGAATCCAGAATTAGAACCTTAATTCTTCCATTTTCAAATATTATTATTTGTTCGTTCATGTACTATTAGAAATCAGCATAGATATTTTTGAGTAATGGTAATATGTACTCGTGCATGTGCCAGTCACTCCATTTCGCTGACAGCAAAGCTCCAAAGTTTCATTTTTCTACAATCTTAATAGAAAAATCAAAATTTTTTTTTCTCAATATTTTCTCGTATTTTTTTAAAGTATATTTTCTATTGCCATGATCTTACGTACAATATGATAACTGCCAGATACCACCATCGACCGAGAATAGATGCCTCTATCCTTTACGGTAGATAGAGATCAACTGTTGCCAATAGTTTTTCAATACATCCAAACAAATAGAATTAATATTTTTACAAATATTTACACTTACAATTCCATTTGAATTTTTATTTGCTTCCCCGAATATTGACTTAGGTTTTCTTAGAGGAGCCTAAAATAAACCGAAACAAAAATTATGGTCAAAATCAACTTATTTACGCAGACTCTACTGTGACCATGACTCAACTCGAACTCGAAACCTGCTTATTTATATGATTGAGTATTTTTCTATTATGATTTTTTTTTAAATTATTTTTAAACATTTATTATCAAAAATATCTCTTTTCTTATCGATATATTATTTATAATAAATATTTGAATTTAAGTACTCGTAACATGAGCGTAGGTGCGAACTTACAGAAAAATATAAGTTTTATTTTACAATAACAAAATAATAATAATAATAAGTAAGTATTCGTAAATGTAGAGAGAGAGAGAGAGAGAGAGAGAGAGAGATATTAAGCTTGTGCAGAAATTAATCGTTGGACGCGACTAATTCGAGCTAAAACATCTTATATTTGGTAATATATATTATGCAAAATAACAAACATAATTGAAGAGGTGTATTACTAAAAATTATTTATAATTAAAAAATAGAAAGAACAAAAAACAACTACTATATTTTATTAGAAATCGGTTGAATTTTATATTTTGGAGTACGACTGGCACATTTTGATCAACGCTAATACTTAAGACAACAGATTCTTTCGATTACGATTCAAAAACTGATTTTGTATTCCTGTACAAGTACACGTATTGTCAAATAATGATATTGAAATTATTTTGCATTTATATTATCTAAAATTGAACTAAGTAATTTATCTTATTTGAAATTAATAAATAAAAATTCTGATCATTTAAATCTTATGTTATGCATGACAATGGAAAATTCAAGCCATTGAAATGAATGATCAAACTTAAAAGTCTGGATAAATTTGCTTCATAATTTAAATAAAAAAATTTATCTCATAAAAGAATATATTTTAAAATTATAAATAAAAACAAACTTTATGCTATTAAAAATATTCATACCTCATGAATAAAAATCAAATTTGTTCGATTGTTTTTATGAGTTTAATAATAATAAAAAAACCTCCTCTTTTCGAAATTTAGGTCATTTTTTTTTTAATTTTAAATATTTCGAAAAATTTATTCTTTAAAAATACCATTTTTTATAAACAAGAATTTACTAAAACAAAAATGATATTCTAAATACGAAAAGTTGAAATATGAAAATATAAAAAAAGAGAAAAAGTTTCGAATTTCATCCTTTAATCTATAAAAAAAAACCTTAAATAGAGAAAAAATATTTAAATAAACAAAAAAAAAAAATTAAAAGATAATAAAACTCTTGTCAAAAACGACTTATAATTAATTTTAAAAAAATTATTGAATTCTTAAAAATAGTATAGGAAAAAAATTTAATTATAATAAAACATTTGAAGGGTTTTTGTTTTCTCGGAGAACTGCGATGGTGGTCGTGAACGCGGTAACTGTTGCGTAGATGAACTGGACGAAAGATTTCGGAAAGCTTTTGAGAATCCTGATACGATACATGCTGAATTAGTAGCCTTGACGGCAAATTACATTTCAACAGAAAATGAAGGTGGAGACGGTAAAGGCGGTACCGAAAACGAGCATGAAAACGGTTCCCCGAAAACGAAAGCGATAACGACGACAACGGCAAAAATACCAAAAATTAAATATTACTACAATAAAATTTAAAAAAAAAAAAACATAAATGTACGTGTATGATTTGTATTTTTATAATAAATGAATTTTTGCAAATGCAAATTGATTAGTATTTTTTTATAAACTTTTTTTTTATAGCTATAATTAAAATATGGATTGGAAAAGTGAAAGAAAAGCAAATTGTCTTCTTAAAGATCGGTGAGATTGGATTGTTGAATATGTGTACATCATGGTGTATAACTTAAAAATGCGGGATTGACAACAGATGGCATAACTTTTACACATGGTTTGTGTTAATAATAACTCATATGGCATTTTGGAGGTTAAATATCTGTCATTCATTCTCGATTAGTCATTGAACGAAATAGTGTAAACAACAAAGTTTTTTTTTGCTTCAAAAATGTCGAATTTTGTACCAAAAAAGTCCCATTTGCGGGAAGTGTTGATTTACTTCTTCAATTTGAAGATTGCTCATTCGATTGCTCACCGAAGCTTATCCCGAATATGTTCCATCGATTTTAACGTGCGAGAGATAGTTTGTGCGGTTCAGAAGTGGTGATTTTGACACGGAAGACAAAGAACGACCGGGTCTGCCAAAAAAGTTTGAAGATGAAGATTTGGAGGCATTACTCGACCAAGACTGTTGTCGAACTCAAGAAGAAATTGCAAAATCATTGGGAGTCACTCAAGCAGCCATTTCAAAACGTTTGAAAGCAGCAGGATTCATCCAAAAGCAAGGAAATTGGGTCCCATATGAATTGAAGCCGAGAGACGTTGAAAGGGGATTTTGAATGTCCGAAATGCTGCTTGAACGGCAGAAAAAGAAGTCGTTTTTGGATCGAATCATTACTGGCGACGAAAAATGGATTCATTACGACAACCCAAAGCGTAAAAAATCGTATGTGAAGCCCGGCCAACCAGCCAAATCAATGCCAAAGCCAAATATCCATGGCGCCAAGGTAATGCTCTGTATTTGGTGGGATCAGAAGGGTGTGATCTATTATGAGCTATTGAAATCGGGCCAGACGATCACAGGCGACCTCTACCGAACACAATTAATCCGTTTGAAGTGAGCATTAGCCGAAAAACGCCCGGAATATGCGACCAGACACGAAGCCATAATTTTTCATCATGACAACGCTCGGCCTCATGTTGCAAGACCGGTTAAAAATTATTTAGAAAACAGTGGCTGGGAAGTTTTGCCTCACCCGCCTTATAGCCCAGATCTTGCCCCGTCCGACTACCATTTGTTTAGATCCATGCAAAACGCCCTCACCGGAATACGCTTCACTTCAGAACAGGGCATCAAAAATTGGCTCGATTCATTCTTGGCCTCAAAACCGGAGCAGTTTTTTTGGCGCGGAATCCATTTGTTGCCAGAAAGATGGGAAAAAGTAGTGGCTTCCGATGGACAATACTTTGAATAAAATATATTGTAACAATTTTTCAAAATAAACACTCAAAGTTTGCCAAAAATCCCGCATTTTTAAGCTATACACCTAATAAAAAATATAAATACGAGTATTAAATGAGAAGAAATTTCGAAGAAAGACGATTGCTCAGATTTCGAATGAGAATTATTTTTTTTCTTTTTTTTTTTTAAAAGGACTATTTTCTGTCGTCGATTTAATTTAATTAATTTAATAAAATCTTGATCGCAGTGAAGTCTAGAGTCAATAGTATTTTGTCGATTAATCAACATTAGACGATATTCGAATTGACTTAGAAGAAAAGTGGTTTCTTCTTCAAATTTACGCAATCGCAATTAGAATATTTTTTTTTTGTTTTTGTTTAGTGAATGTTTTTTTCCTGTCAGATTACAGAAAGTGGGTTTAGGTTGTTAAGTTTGGTTGATATTTTTGTATAGTATAAACGAGCGTACATATTGAAATTGAAAAATGTCATAGACACAAAAATAGGCAGGGCTAGAGAGCATGAAGAAAACTCTTGAAGACTTAGTTGAAGTAAATGATCTTAGATTAAATGTAATGGGGAAAAAAATATATAAAGTTTGATTCTTTCGTAGTTCAAAACTATAAACCCACGACTAGCAGAAATAATACTCTCGTACTATGAGTCAGCTTCCAACTCAACTGACCAGGAGCATGATATTCATACGGAGAGGTTTAAGGCGGAAAAGTTAGTAAGCTACACTATGTACGAGGGTCGTTCAATAAGTCCTTAGAAGATCCGAGAAATTGCGCTCGTAGTGCCGGTAAAGATTTTTTTTGTAAGTAGCATTTTCGACAAGAAAGCTGTCAAAATTTCAGCTCGATCCAAAGGTCAATTTCTATCGTTGGTTAAAGTTAACGACATTTATTTGTGCATAACAATGGAAAAAAGCGAGTTTAGGGCTGTCATCAAACATCTCCATTTGAAAGGCTTAAGCCCGAAAGAAATCAAAGCCGAGTTGGATGCAGTTCATGGCACATCTGCACCTGTGTTTGCGACGGTTTACAATTGGGTGAATGAATTAAAACGTGGCCGTTCATCCACAAAAGATGAATGTCGTTCAGGACGCCCAGTTGAGGTGTCTACTCCTGAAATCATCGACCAAATCCACGATCTGATTTTGAACGATCGGCGAATTAAAGTGCGCGAATTAGTTGAGGCCACGGGCATATCACAAGGTACAGTCGCTTCAATTTTGCATGAAAAATTGTCTGTGAAAAAAATTTCGGCAAGATGGGTGCCGCGTTTCCTCTCAGAGGAGAATAAGCGCAATCGTGTAGTGGACTCTGAGGCTATGTTGGCACTCTTTCATCGCAATCCTGCCGAATTCCTTCGTCGATATGTCACTGTGGACGAAACCTGGATACACTACTATACTCCAGAAACAAAGAGACAGGGTGAACGGGCTCCGAAGAAGGCGAAAACTGTGCCATCGGTCGGCAAGGTGATGGCCACGGTCTTTTGGAATTCGCAGGGCAATATTTTTATCGACTACTTGGAAAAAGGAAAAACAATAACAGGAGCGTATTACGCGTCGTTATTGCAACGGTTGAGCGAGGAAATTAAAGAGAAACGCCCCCATCTGAAGAAGAAAAAATCCTCTTGCATCAGGACAATGTGCGTGTGCACACCTGCGCTGTTTCCATGACCAAAATTGTGGAATTGAGAATGGAATTGTTGCAGCATCCCGCTTATTCACCAGATTTGGCCCCGAGTGACTATTTTCTTTTCCCCAATCTGAAGAAATCGCTTGGCGGACGACGGTTCACTTCAAACGAGGACGTCATTGCTCAAACGGATGAGTATTTTGCAGAACTTCCGAAATCCTATTTTTTGGACGGGATAAAAATTTTGGAAAAACGTTTGGAAAAGTGTATAGAGCTAAAAGAAGAATATGTTGAAAAATAAAATTTTTTTTTTTTAAAAAACAGTTTTTTTCCATCTTTTTCTAAGGACTTATTGAACGACCCTCGTACAATGGCATTTGGAAACTATATTTAAAAAATGTCCATTTTGCAGACTTCCCCGAATTGGGTTTAATTGGCAAAGTAGTCTGATTAACTTGCTGATCATTAAAATTTACTAGTGTTATATATAAATAAATAAAGCGATATAAAAATAATTTACAGAATTCCCCATTTTTTATTTATAAGGTTGTGATTGATATTGTGAGAAAGGACAAAAATTTGATATAAAATTAATAAATAGTTTTGATAAAATTACAATTTATTATCTTCGAAAATATAAAAAATATTCCAACTGCGAGTTGGCAGTAGTAATGTGTGATTACTTAAAAGTAGAACAATATAAAAATTTTATTTAACGATAAAATTGTTAAATTTATTGAAACTATTTGTAAAAGGAAAGTGAATTGATTTTGTATTGTTTGGACATGAGCCAGCAGGCACTTAACATATCTGCACCTTAACAATGAGGCCATTCGCCGCGACCTGTTAAATTGTAGGTTCAATAAAATCGGTCTTTGCTTGGTTGGATGGATCAGTTAGAGGTGGTTAGATTTTGTATCGCATGTTAGTTTGTGTTAAGATATTAAAATATTGACTATTGAACGTCAAAGGAATGTCAGATGGGAAGTGGGTCGTTTCCGATAAGGAAATTATGTATGAGAGAAGAATTCTGAGCAGTTTCAAAATTTTTGGGTAAGGAACTTTGGAAATTCAGCGTGATGGCGGAAGGATCTCTATCAAGATAGGAGGTCATTAGTGAAAGGGAAACTAAATTTATTTTATATAGAGGTGGGATATTTAAAGAGGTTATGGTGAGGATAGTCAGAGGAGCAACGATTTTGTACGGTAACTTA
Source organism: Atherix ibis (assembly GCA_958298945.1). Lineage (NCBI taxonomy): Eukaryota > Metazoa > Arthropoda > Insecta > Diptera > Athericidae > Atherix > Atherix ibis. The sequence continues at coordinate 22,961,006 of OY282610.1, read as the reverse complement.
ATACGGGATTTCAGAAGGTAATGACAAAATTCGAGAAATATGATGTGTTCACCTGTGAAATTGGGTGTGCCCCATTAGCCAGTATAATACAATGGTTAACCGCTACTTCAACTAGCTTCAGCTTTGCTGCTGTTATTCTGGGGCGTTGGTAACTCGAATAGCTTTGCTTTGTCGCACCTGCCATTATGATCGATATTTTTTCTTCTCTTTTTTGTATAGAGTTTCTATTTATTTATGAATAGTTGTTGTTATATAGCATATATGCAGGAAAGTATAAGGCATTTTTCAATTGGTGCGCTCCTTAGATTAAAGAATACCTGGATCGACCCTAATGTCAAATTTTCGTATGTGTATACGCAATTTTCTGGCTTAATTATTGAAGAAGCGGCAAGAAAACGTAACGCTTGCATACTTTTGTGTAGATTTTTTTATGTAGACATGTCATCTTTTCGTAATAGAAATTTATTGAATATTGCAAATAAAAATACAATTTAAACACAACGACAGGCAATTTTTTTTAATTTTTTCTACAATCTTTTGATATGAAATGGAATTGTTTATTAAGCGCCCAAAATTTTGTAGACTTTCGGAGAGTTTTAAAACACGCCATTCTCCATGAAAGTGGTGGTAGCATATCGAACTGCTTGCATACTTTTTATTATTTTTGAAGTTGTTATTTTGGGCACTTATGAGAAAGTGCAACTGAAAGTGTGGTTTTTATATTTTTTGAAGTATTTATATAAAAAGCTATATTGTTAATAACATTTAATTAAAAAAAAAAAAAAGTGTTTTATAAAGAGTTGTCGGGAATTTCTTTCTTTCGGTAAGTTGATATCTTCATTTTTAGTACAGAAAATAACAAAAATTTAGTTTGTTATTTATGTAAATTGCTTTTAATGATTTATTTTGTCCAAAAAGTGGTTAAAAAGTGAAAAGTTTGCCATTTACTAAATGTAAACAAATGTGATGTTGACAGTTCAATGTTTACCAGAAAATAGTTCAGTGCCGGTGTATGTAAAGTGTTAAGGGAACGATTTTTTCAGTGTGTTTTCCATTGCTGTTTTCATTCTGTTAAAATAAATAAAGTATATACCGTAGGCTGGCTTATTATTTAAATAAATGTGTTAGTATTTATACTTTCGCTTGCACTATTATACCATTTTGTAATGCATTTACTAAATAATAATATCTTCAATTTTTTTTTAGAATATTATTTGCTATATATTTAAATACATTAAATTTTCCAACTTGTAATTTAGTTTTAAAGCATTTGCTATTGTGTCAAATTTTTTGTGTAGAGTCGTATCCAGTTATTCTAATCAGTTGCAAATGACTGACCATTTTAACTGGGAAAATGGTCAGCTGAGTGGAATTTATGGTCGAAATGGTCATCCTACCGAGAGAACAATTGAACGTGCAATCAAAAGATTCAAATGTCATTTGGACCCAAGAATTTTTGCTTCAGTGTGCGTGAAGACCAGTACCGCTCAATCCCGGTGTCCTGGTTTTGAACAATATCTGATTCCAACAGGATGGCAAAACTTGCCACACAACAGTTGAAACAAGGTACTTCACACCTCGTGTGCTTTCGAGATATGCTGATGACAAATGGTCGCCAAGATCGTTAGATTTAACGCTGTTAGACAATTTTCTATGGGCTTTCGTCAAATCATTCGTCTATGTTAATAACACTTTCCGGCCATCGGTGGGAATCTACCGCTGCTCCGATTTATGCGGAAGAGACCTTCAAAACTGGATACCTTGAATCATCTCCTATAAAATAAAAAAGATGTCAACGTGCTGGATCGTTAACCTGCTGGACTACTATTTTAAGGGCCGTGGGTTTCGAATCCCACTAAGGCATTGTCACAAATAAGTATACAGATTTCCATTCCTTAAGAAGAACAGTGCTATATGCAGCGACGAAAAATCCGACGAAAAAGAGCTTTTATTTTTTTTTTGTAATAATAAATTTAAAAATAAAAATATTTTACTAATATTCATTTTATTCATGTTATTTTCGAAAATGTTGAATAATTTTTGATTTTTGTAAATACGAGGGTCGTTCAATAAGTCCTTAGAAAAAGATGGAAAAAAAACTGTTTTTTAAAAAACAATTTTTTATTTTTCAACATAATCCTTTTTTAGCCGTATTTCCAAAATTTTTATCTCGTCCAAAAAATAGGATTTCGGAAGTTCTGCAAAATACTCATCCGTTTGAGCAATGACGTCCTCGTTGGAATTGAACCGTCGTCCGCCAAGCCATTTCTTCAGATTGGGGAAAAGAAAATAGTCACTCGGGGCCAAATCTGGTGAATAAGCGGGATGCTGGAATAATTCCATTCTCAATTCCACAATTGAGGAAGTCCTGATGCAAGAGGATTTTTTTCTTCTTCAGATGGGGGCGTTTCTCTTTGATTTCCTCGCTCAACCGTTGCAATAACGACGCGTAATACGCTCCTGTTATTGTTTTTCCTTTTTCCAAGTAGTCGATAAAAATGATGACGTCACCTTGGCGGCCGATGGCACAGTTTTTGCCTTCTTCGGAGCCCGCGCACCCTTGAAAATCCATTGTTATGACTGTCTCTTCATTTCTGGAGTATAGTAGTGTATCCAGGTTTCGTCCACAGTGACATATCGACGAAGGAATTCGGCAGGATTGCGATGAAAGAGTGCCAACATAGCCTCAGAGTCCACTACACGATTGCGCTTATTCTCCTCTGAGAGCAAACGCGGCAACCATCTTGCCGAAATTTTTTTCACAGACAATTTTTCATGCAAAATTGAAGCGACTGTACCTTGTGATATGCCCGTGGCCTCAACTAATTCGCGCACTTTAATTCGCCGATCGTTCAAAATCAGATCGTGGATTTTGTCGATGATTTCAGGAAAAAACACCTCAACAGGGCGTCCTGAACGATGTTCATCTTTTGTGGATGAACGACCACGTTTAAATTCATTCACCCAATTGTAAACCATCGCAAACACAGGTGCAGATGTGCCATGAACTGCATCCAACCACAGGTGCAGATGTGCCATGAACGGCTTTGATTTCTTTCGGGCTTAAGCCTTTCAAATGGAGATGTTTGATGACAGCCCTAAACTCGTTTTTTTCCATTGTTATGCACAAATAAATGTCGTTAACTTTAATCGACGATAGAAATTGACCTACGCTATGGATCGAGCTGAAATTTTGACAGCTTTCCTGTGTCATACAAAAAAAATGCTACATACAAAAAAAATCTTTACCGACACTACGAGCGGAATCTCTCGGATTTTCTAAGGACTTATTGAACGACCCTCATACCTTTAAGATTGTAGCTTTTTGATTAGGAGCGAATACATATATGTGTTGTGTATAACTACTATTCGATTAAATAAACAAATTGAATTCGTTGAATTCTTTCGTTACCTGTATGGTATAAAATATCTTTCCAGGCTAGTTCGAGAAGTACCCGACCTAACGAAGAAAACGAAAAAAATTGTGAAAAAATATCTTCTCTTCTCCATCATAGTCTGTTCGGTAAACTTTTCCTAGCTATTTTTAATAGATTCGATATTATGTTTATAATATAAAATCCTGTTTATAATAAGAATCGTTGAGCTCCTCAAAATAGCCATTAATCGCAGACTTCACCTCTTCATTGTTGGTATGAATTTCGTATGCAACTTTAAATAATTTGTTGGCTAATTTAAGGGTATTTATTGAAATTGTTTTTAATTTTCCTTAAATTTTCTTCAATAAACATATTCCTCTTCAAAGTGAATTTCACACTTTGATAAAGTTCAGTTTTCCATTCTTTTATTTCTCTGGAAAATCCCATACATTTAACCGGTTATAAAAATTTCAGACAGCCCTTTTAACGAAATTTAACAGATCTTCTACCTGTAGTCGAAATTACTTTTGCTAAATAATCAATTTCAACAATATAATGATGAATGACCATAAATAAAAATAATATTTTTTTGGATTAGAATAAAATTATGAAAGAAAGGCGAGTTCATATTTTTCCCATTCATCCAAAACTTGTATAGGAATTACCGAAGTATAAAATTTCGATACCTATGGTACACCATACGTATATTGTATACACGCCCCTACAATGACCATCTAAATACCAAAACGTCTCTACAATAACCGTCGGTGAAATCCCAAAACAAGAAGGTAATAAAAGTATTTCCAATGTAAACAAATATAAACTCAAGTATCCTTTATGAAAATTTCTTGTCTGTTATAAACTCAAGTATCCTTTTGAAAAACAACATTATTTTTGGTATTTTGTAAATTTATACCCATAATGAACTTATTTTGTGCTAGAGTTTAAAAAAAAAACACCTGAATATAATTTGTGGTATCTTATTAGTCGGTAGCAAGAGAATATTTCCGACAATGTAATAAATATTTTATGACCAGGTAACGAGAGTACATTGGAACAACATAATTCGTAAAACGCTTTTCGAACGGACTGAGCAGTACCCATAAATGAAATATTTTTTAGTAAAATGGAAAAACTGCAATTTTTCGTTTTTCAAATTCATAAAGAAAAGTGAATATTCCGTTAATAATGAGTCTTCCTTATCGCGCTGGATGATTTATGGGCTGATGAGTGTTATTATTTTCATATAGCAGATTGGAAGAAAACAATTTTTTTACAGGAATGGAAATCTGTGGCGCAAAAATGCAGTACGATAGTTGCAGCAGACTGATCTCTTTTTCTGAACAAAGCCAATAAACATGATCTTCAACCCGATACAACTGTAAAAAGAATATTTGTATAAAGGTCGCCCCATGTTCCGTAAGGTAACTGTTCTAGTCAATTTTAAAGATTTTAAAGAAAATCCTCACTCACCAAAATACAAAAAAAGAAAAGATCAGACCTTTTAATTCTTCGTTGTTTCGGAAGATATCGAACCTCAGTTGTGCGTAATAAACTTCAGTCGATGGACCATCGTCCGAATAATTTAAGCTCAATTACGGCTTCCAAGCCATACAGTTATAATATATTATTTAATGTGACTTATTTGTTTTTCAACTTAAAAGAACGAGTCGCCTGCGACCACAGGGATTGAGTTACTCTCAATCAACGCACCACCATTACTGGCAGTTTACAGTCAGTAATCAGTTACAAGCTGATTACTCCAACTATTAGTGGCGACATCTATCTAAACCTCTATTGTCATAAGCAGTGATAGCGCCCAAGCATATCCCACCAGCGATCCGGAGACCGTACCCGCGATATGAGTATTAACCACAGCCACCACGTTGCTATCTAAGGCGCCTCACCATTGTCGGGTTTAATACCATGGGCCACCCCGATTCCCGTGGTACCAATTTTTGTTTTAAGAATGCTTCGGTTTGTACTCTGCTCATTGAGTTACGGTCAGGAATCTTGTAAATCCCTAGGCACTACTAAGCCAGCTCAGATACGCGAGTTCGCCAAGACCCAAAAGTACAAGCTGAGTAGACCTTGGTCTTTCACCCGGTTGTAGCCACCCTGCGTGTCATTCACACACTCTTTCACGGAACATTCTTACTCTCCTCTCAAAAAGTGCCACGGCAAATCTATTAAAGCATTCATATCGTTCTGTCATACCTTAAACACCACTCACATCCACATTAATCACCATTCACTACAATTCCACATGCACCTAAGTCACGCATATCCCTGTATAGGGTCACTGAGAAGGTGCTTGGCACTCTCCTACGCCACCCCACAAGGGCATCTAGGCTCCGCAGCCAGACCGTGCCTGTATAGTATCCCATTTATACTGCCGTGTCCCGTGAGTAAATACCCAAGGTACAGACCAAATTCAAACCCATAAGCAGCTGCAAACCACACATCCGAAATGAACATGTGCGTTCATATGACATTCACACTCTCATACCAGCGTCGTTGTCAAATTTCATACATTCTATTCAGAACCAGTACACGCTGCTGTCGTTTACTAAGATCCTGAACGTCTTCATTCATAATCGGACAACCAGCAAGCGGGATGCCCCACCGTAGACGGTAGTAAAAGCTTCCATGCAGCATCTCCAGGTCCCATGGAATTTCTCCCATGAGAACCTGCATCGCCTCGGTTGACACGGTTCTATATACATTCAAACATGCATACAAAGCCAGACGCTGAACTGAATTTATGCCCACCCTTGCTTACTGGTGGCGCATAATGTCACCCCATACACATATTGCACATGGAACAAACACACCCTTATACAGGATGTTCACCACTCTGGATCGAAGTCCCCATTCTTTGCGAAATACTCGCACCAGCATGCTAACCAAACCGGTCACGCGCCCACTTAGATGTTGCAGGTGTGGCCGAAAGTTCAGCCTCTCTCCAACCTTTACTCCAAGGTACTTCCCGCGCGTATCGGACCCCGACCGCCACTAAACGAATATTGGGCGGCCTACTCCCCTCAACAACATACACACAGTCTTCCTTTCTGAAAAATGCAATTCCATTCTATACCCTCATTCAGACCCCGACCGCCTCTAAACGAATATTGGGCGGAAAACCCCTCAACAACATACACACAGTCATCCTTTCTGAAAAATGCAATTCCATTCTATACCCTCATTCAGACACCATCTGCATATAGCGGCTTCCCGCTACCTCTACTGCATACCTACTAAACCCCCCCCCCCCCCCCTTTTAAATCCGCATATGTGATTACACCGCAACCAGTCTCCTCCAACTGCACCAAGAGACCGTTCATCATCATATTCCAGATGGCAAGGTCGGGCACAAATCCCTGTGGGCAGCCACGCACCATTTGGTGAACAACCCTCCCATTGTTCCCGCACACTACCGCATACCTTTCATGAAAGTAACTTCGCCATAAGGAAACCTCCTGAAGCCGCTCAATAATGCGATACAGAAAAAAAATCAAAAATATCTTCATGTTTGTAGGAAGGGGGGGGGGGTGGCTTCGGTTGATACATTGCGTGAAATCACATTGTTGCCAAGTCGTATTTTCATAAATCGATCAATTTCGCGTCATGTTTTTGGCAGTTGGGCCAATCTGCTGAAACCATAATGTCGTTCGGGTCTATGTCTTCCATTGAACACAGTGCATTGACCGTTAACTCGAGATCCGGTCTTAGAACATGCCAATGCTGCCGTCTGCATTTTTTTTTGGAGATATATTGTTATGATGTCCAACAATATCGTTTGTGGGAGGCATTTTTACTTGTCAACAGAAGCAATTAGATAAAAAATTAACCTCAGTGAATTCCGGATTTATTTTGAAAATATATATTGGATAGTACAAAAACTTTATTCCACCACGAAACTATATATCATACTCTTAAAAGTGCAAACTATATTTAATAAAAATTACCAATAAACTTGAATACGACGGGCGTTCAGTAAGTCTTTAGAAAAAGATGGAAAAAAACTGTTTTTTTAAAAAAAATATTTAATTTTTCAACATAATCTCCTTTTAGCTCTATACACTTTTCCAAACGTTTTTCCAAAATTTTTATCCCGTCCAAAAAATAGGATTTCGGAAGTTCTGCAAAATACTCATCCGTTTGAGCAATGACGTCCTCGTTGAAAGTGAACCGTCGTCCGCCAAGCCATTTCTTCAGATTGGGGAAAAGAAAATAGTCACTCGGGGCCAAATCTGGTGAATAAGCGGGATGCTGCAACAATTCCATTCTCAATTCCACAATTTTGGCCATGGAAACAGCGCAGGTGTGCACACGCGCATTGTCTTGATGCAAGAGGATTTTTTTCTTCTTCAGATGGGGGCGTTTCTCTTTGATTTTCTCGCTCAACCATTGCAACAACGACGCGTAATACGCTCCTGTTATTGTTCTTCCTTTTTCCAAGTAGTCGATAAAAATGATGCCCTGCGAATCCCAAAAGACCGTGGCCATCACCTTGCCGGCCGATGGCACAGTGTTTGCCTTCTTCGGAGCCCGTTTACCCTTGAAAATCAACTCTTCGTTTCTGGAGTGTAGTAGTGTATCCAGGTTTCGTCCACAGTGACATATCGACGAAGGAATTCGCCAGGATTGCGATGAAAGAGTGCCAACATAGCCTCAGAGTCCACTACACGATTGCGCTTATTCTCCTTTGAGAGGAAACGCGGCACCCATCTTGCCAAAAAATTTTTCACAGACAATTTTTCATGCAAAATTGAAGCGACTGTACCTTGTGATATGCCCGTGGCCTCAACTAATTCGCGCACTTTAATTCGCCGATCGTTCAAAATCAGATCGTGGATTTTGTCGATGATTTCAGGAGTAGACACCTCAACTGGGCGTCCTGAATGATGTTCATCTTTTGTGGATGAACGGCCACGTTTAAATTCATTCACCCAACTGTAAACCGTCGCAAACACAGGTGCAGATGTGCCATGAGCTGCATCCAACTCGGCTTTGATTTCTTTCGGGCTTAAGCCTTTCAAATGGAGATGTTTGATGACAGCCCTAAACTCGTTTTTTTCCATTGTTATGCACAAATAAATGTCGTTAACTTTAATCGACGATAGAAATTGACCTACGCTATGGATCGAGCTGAAATTTTGACAGCTTTCCTGTGTCATACAAAAAAAATGCTACATACAAAAAAAATCTTTACCGACACTACGAGCGGAATCTCTCGGATTTTCTAAGGACTTATTGAACGACCCTCATACCTTTAAGATTGTAGCTTTTTGATTAGGAGCGAATACATATATGTGTTGTGTATAACTACTATTCGATTAAATAAACAAATTGAATTCGTTGAATTCTTTCGTTACCTGTATGGTATAAAATATCTTTCCAGGCTAGTTCGAGAAGTACCCGACCTAACGAAGAAAACGAAAAAAATTGTGAAAAAATATCTTCTCTTCTCCATCATAGTCTGTTCGGTAAACTTTTCCTAGCTATTTTTAATAGATTCGATATTATGTTTATAATATAAAATCCTGTTTATAATAAGAATCGTTGAGCTCCTCAAAATAGCCATTAATCGCAGACTTCACCTCTTCATTGTTGGTATGAATTTCGTATGCAACTTTAAATAATTTGTTGGCTAATTTAAGGGTATTTATTGAAATTGTTTTTAATTTTCCTTAAATTTTCTTCAATAAACATATTCCTCTTCAAAGTGAATTTCACACTTTGATAAAGTTCAGTTTTCCATTCTTTTATTTCTCTGGAAAATCCCATACATTTAACCGGTTATAAAAATTTCAGACAGCCCTTTTAACGAAATTTAACAGATCTTCTACCTGTAGTCGAAATTACTTTTGCTAAATAATCAATTTCAACAATATAATGATGAATGACCATAAATAAAAATAATATTTTTTTGGATTAGAATAAAATTATGAAAGAAAGGCGAGTTCATATTTTTCCCATTCATCCAAAACTTGTATAGGAATTACCGAAGTATAAAATTTCGATACCTATGGTACACCATACGTATATTGTATACACGCCCCTACAATGACCATCTAAATACCAAAACGTCTCTACAATAACCGTCGGTGAAATCCCAAAACAAGAAGGTAATAAAAGTATTTCCAATGTAAACAAATATAAACTCAAGTATCCTTTATGAAAATTTCTTGTCTGTTATAAACTCAAGTATCCTTTTGAAAAACAACATTATTTTTGGTATTTTGTAAATTTATACCCATAATGAACTTATTTTGTGCTAGAGTTTAAAAAAAAAACACCTGAATATAATTTGTGGTATCTTATTAGTCGGTAGCAAGAGAATATTTCCGACAATGTAATAAATATTTTATGACCAGGTAACGAGAGTACATTGGAACAACATAATTCGTAAAACGCTTTTCGAACGGACTGAGCAGTACCCATAAATGAAATATTTTTTAGTAAAATGGAAAAACTGCAATTTTTCGTTTTTCAAATTCATAAAGAAAAGTGAATATTCCGTTAATAATGAGTCTTCCTTATCGCGCTGGATGATTTATGGGCTGATGAGTGTTATTATTTTCATATAGCAGATTGGAAGAAAACAATTTTTTTACAGGAATGGAAATCTGTGGCGCAAAAATGCAGTACGATAGTTGCAGCAGACTGATCTCTTTTTCTGAACAAAGCCAATAAACATGATCTTCAACCCGATACAACTGTAAAAAGAATATTTGTATAAAGGTCGCCCCATGTTCCGTAAGGTAACTGTTCTAGTCAATTTTAAAGATTTTAAAGAAAATCCTCACTCACCAAAATACAAAAAAAGAAAAGATCAGACCTTTTAATTCTTCGTTGTTTCGGAAGATATCGAACCTCAGTTGTGCGTAATAAACTTCAGTCGATGGACCATCGTCCGAATAATTTAAGCTCAATTACGGCTTCCAAGCCATACAGTTATAATATATTATTTAATGTGACTTATTTGTTTTTCAACTTAAAAGAACGAGTCGCCTGCGACCACAGGGATTGAGTTACTCTCAATCAACGCACCACCATTACTGGCAGTTTACAGTCAGTAATCAGTTACAAGCTGATTACTCCAACTATTAGTGGCAACATCTATCTAAACCTCTATTGTCATAAGCAGTGATAGCGCCCAAGCATATCCCACCAGCGATCCGGAGACCGTACCCGCGATATGAGTATTAACAACAGCCACCACGTTGCTATCTAAGGCGCCTCACCATTGTCGGGCTTAATACCATGGGCCACCCCGATTCCCGTGGTACCAATTTTTGTTTTAAGAATGCTTCGGTTTGTACTCTGCTCATTGAGTTACGGTCAGGAATCTTGTAAATCCCTAGGCACTACTAAGCCAGCTCAGATACGCGAGTTCGCCAAGACCCAAAAGTACAAGCTGAGTAGACCTTGGTCTTTCACCCGGTTGTAGCCACCCTGCGTGTCATTCACACACTCTTTCACGAAACATTCTTTCTCTACTCTCAAAAAGTGCCACGGCAAATCTATTAAAGCATTCATATCGTTCTCTCATACCTTAAACACCACTCACATCCACGTTAATCACCATTCACTACCATTCCACATGCACCTAAGTCACGCATATCCCCGTATAGGGTCACTGAGAAGGTGCTTGGCACTCTCCTACGCCACCCCACAAGGGCATCTAGCCTCCGCAGCCAGATCGTGCCTGTATAGTATCCCATTTATACTGCCGTGTCCCGTGAGTAAATACCCAAGGTACAGACGAAATTCAAACCCATAAGCAGCTGCAAACCACACATCCGAAATGAACATGTGCGTTCATCTGACATTCACACTCTCATCCCAGCGTCGTTGTCAAATTTCATACATTCTATTCAGAACCAGTACACGCTGCTGTCGTTTACTAAGATCCTGAACGTCTTCATTCATAATCGGACAACCAGCAAGCGGGATGCCCCACCGTAGACGGTAGTGAATGCTTCCATGCAGCATCTCCAGGTCCCATGGAATTTCACCCATGAGAACCTGCATCGCCTCGGTTGACACGGTTCTACATACATTCAAACATGCATACAAAGCCAGACGCTGAACTGAATTTATGCCCACCCTTGCTTACTGGTGGCGCATAATGTCACCCCATACACATATTGCACATGGAACAAACACACCCTTATACAGGATGTTCACCACTCTGGATCGAAGTCCCCATTCTTTGCGAAATACTCGCACCAGCATGCTAACCAAACCGGCCACGCGCCCACTTAGATGTTACAGGTGAGGGCAAAAGTTCAGCCTCTCTCCAACCTTTACTCCAAGGTACTTCCCGCGCGTATCGGACCCCGACCGTCACTAAACGAATATTGGGCGGCCTACTCCCCTCAACAACATACACACAGTCTTCCTTTCTGAAAAATGCAATTCCATTCTATACCCTCATTCAGACCCCGACCGCCTCTAAACGAATATTGGGCGGAAAACCCCTCAACAACATACACACAGTCATCCTTTCTGAAAAATGCAATTCCATTCTATACCCTCATTCAGACACCATCTGCATATAGCGGCTTCCCGCTACCTCTACTGCATACCTACTAAACCCCCCCCCCCCCCCTTTAAATCCGCATATGTGATTACACCGCAACCAGTCTCCTCCAACTGCACCAAGAGACCGTTCATCATCATATTCCAGATGGCAAGGTCGGGCACAAATCCCTGTGGGCAGCCACGCACCATTTGGTGAACAACCCTCCCATTGTTCCCGCACACTACCGCATACCTTTCATGAAAGTAACTTCGCCATAAGGAAACCTCCTGAAGCCGCTCAATAATGCGATACAGAAAAAAAATCAAAAATATCTTCATGTTTGTAGGAAGGGGGGGGGGGGTGGCTTCGGTTGATACATTGCGTGAAATCACATTGTTGCCAAGTCGTATTTTCATAAATCGATCAATTTCGCGACATGTTTTTGGCAGTTGGGCCAATCTGCTGAAACCATAATGTCGTTCGGGTCTATGTCTTCCATTGAACACAGTGCATTGACCGTTAACTCGAGATCCGGTCTTAGAACATGCCAATGCTTCCGTCTGCATTTTTTTTTGGAGATATATTGTTATGATGTCCAACAATATCGTTTGTGGGAGGCATTTTTACTTGTCAACAGAAGCAATTAGATAAAAAATTAACCTCAGTGAATTCCGGATTTATTTTGAAAATATATATTGGATAGTACAAAAACTTTATTCCACCACGAAACTATATATCATACTCTTAAAAGTGCAAACTATATTTAATAAAAATTACCAATAAACTTGAATACGACGGGCGTTCAGTAAGTCTTTAGAAAAAGATGGAAAAAAACTGTTTTTTTAAAAAAAATATTTAATTTTTCAACATAATCTCCTTTTAGCTCTATACACTTTTCCAAACGTTTTTCCAAAATTTTTATCCCGTCCAAAAAATAGGATTTCGGAAGTTCTGCAAAATACTCATCCGTTTGAGCAATGACGTCCTCGTTGAAAGTGAACCGTCGTCCGCCAAGCCATTTCTTCAGATTGGGGAAAAGAAAATAGTCACTCGGGGCCAAATCTGGTGAATAAGCGGGATGCTGCAACAATTCCATTCTCAATTCCACAATTTTGGCCATGGAAACAGCGCATGTGTGCACACGCGCATTGTCTTGATGCAAGAGGATTTTTTTCTTCTTCAGATGGGGGCGTTTCTCTTTGATTTTCTCGCTCAACCGTTGCAACAACGACGCGTAATACGCTCCTGTTATTGTTTTTCCTTTTTCCAAGTAGTCGATAAAAATGATGCCCTGCGAATCCCAAAAGACCGTGGCCATCACCTTGCCGGTCGATGGCACAGTTTTTGCCTTCTTCGGAGCCCGTTTACCCTTGAAAATCAACTCTTCGTTTCTGGAGTGTAGTAGTGTATCCAGGTTTCGTCCACAGTGACATATCGACGAAGGAATTCGCCAGGATTGCGATGAAAGAGTGCCAACATAGCCTCAGAGTCCACTACACGATTGCGCTTATTCTCCTCTGAGAGCAAACGCGGCACCCATCTTGCCAAAAATTTTTTCACAGACAATTTTTCATGCAAAATTGAAGCGACTATACCTTGTGATATGCCCGTGGCCTCAACTAATTCGCGCACTTTAATTCGCCGATCGTTCAAAATCAGATCGTGGATTTTGTTGATGATTTCAGGAGTAGACACCTCAACTGGGCGTCCTGAACGATGTTCATCTTTTGTGGATGAACGGCCACGTTTAAATTCATTCACCCAATTGTAAACCGTCGCAAACACAGGTGCAGATGTGCCATGAACTGCATCCAACTCGGCTTTGATTTCTTTCGGTCTTAAGCCTTTTAAATGGAGATGTTTGATGACAGCCCTAAACTCGCTTTTTTTCATTGTTATGCACAAAAAAATGTCGTTAACTTTAATCGACGATAGAAATTGACCTACGCTATGGATCGAGCTGAAAAAATGGAGATGTTTGATGACAGCTTTCCTGTAGATACTGCTACTTACAAAAAAAAATCTTTACCGACACTACGAGCGCAATTTCTCGGATTTTCCAAGGACTTATTGAACGACCCTCGTAGATAACCAACCAGCCTCTTTCGTTTAACAAAACCTTTCAGAACTTCGTAATTACTTCTGCAATATTTCATATCCAATATTAATTAAATAAGTTTATTATTTTATAATTCTAAAATAGTTTAATTACACTATCCTTAGAACCATAAAAATATTTAATAGTGAAATACATCAATTTCGAAAAATGCATAAATTTTGTTTTCTCTCATTTATAACGAGAAAATATTAATACAATAGATAAACTTTATTTTTATGATAAATTTCATAATAATCTAAACATTTATAATAATATTCAAATCTAATCCATATACACATTTATACAAACACATGTGTTTAATAATAGGACATATTGTTTATAATATCATACATAAATGTTTTTAATGTCGAATTATATGTGTTCATATTAAAAAGTTTTATTTATATTATACCATATACTCAGATGTTTAGAACTAAACTTGTACATTTAATATATAAACGAAAGTTTATGGTGGTAGGTGTATTAGTAGTTAATGTTGAATAAATTCATATATTAATATTAATAAATAAGATGCTTTATTTTGAATTATTCATAAACAGATAATAAAATTTTTTTTTTGGGTAAATAACCGTTAAAAATTCTTATAAATATTTAACAGTTTTTAAACAGGAAAAACTATATGCGTTTAGGATTTAAACTGGTTTTAATGGTGTTTTGGAAAAGATTTTCTTACTTATTGCGATTATATACCTAATAAGTACTCGTACAGTTAGTAAATATACAATATTATTGAATATTCATGAAATTTTATGAATTTGTTTAATATATTTTATTATTTCTACAAGAATTTCTATGATTTTTTATATAAAATTTTTTTTCTTTCTTATTTACAAAAGAATGAAAAATGTTTAATGGAGATTTTTATATTTTGTTTTATAACTTCTATTAAACCTTATAAATGTGTGCGAAAATATCAAAAGAAAATTATAGCATTTTCGTAGAATATGCACACATCAGTACATCCATAAATATGCCTATTAACTTGTGTATGCGAATCCGTAAAAGATGATGTCCTTAGCGATACTTTTTATTTTTTTATTTTTTTTATTAACAATTAAATGGCAAACCTTAAAAGTGGGTGCATACGACTCTCATCACTAACGACTAATAAAAAATAAAAAAAAAACACAAACAAACAAAATTTTATAGCCATAAAGGGTTTATGTCCGTTGACATATGTATTTATATATATATGCTGTGGCAAATATGGTATAAAGAAGGAGCCTTATAGAGGGGGAGCATTACTCATATAACTGAAACGAAGCATATCACATTTTCTGTTCATTTTTTGTAGCATCATCTCATATAAACTTAAACGATCAACACCAACCATCGATGAACAGGTTATCTATCCAATTGATAGAACAGTGCTGGATAGGGGGCGGGGGGGGGGGGGTTTGGGGGTAGAGAGAGTATTTGAAGGACTGCCAAATAAAATCAGAATATTTTTGTGTTGTATTAGAATGAAACCAAACATTCTTCTGTGCATACCATATAAAAGCAGACTACGACACTACGCATACTGTATAGTATCTGGTAAAAAGGATATAATAAATTAAAACATTATTTTGGCTTTTACACATAAAAACACTTTCTATACATTTTTTTTTGGTTTCTCGAAATTATATATGTTTTTTTATTTTTTATCATCAAAGAAATAGGTGAGGGGTTTTTTTTTTTTTTTTTGATAGCATATTGTGACCTTAAAATGTGTTGTGTGTTTTTTTTTTATATTTTTATTTTTTCTATTTTGTTTTGTAACCCGACAAAATTTACGGTGAACTTAAAGAAATTTTTATTTTTAGTATAAATCGTCTTTTTAGACTTTGAAGAATATTCCTTGCTTGATCGTAAAAAGCATACTCGTATTAATAAAAATGACATTTTTAAAAATTATTTCGGTTAATTTTAATAAATTTTTATTCATAGAGCGTTAAACCGAACAATGTTAGCATCACTTCAAATAACGCGACATAGAGTATCTTTTTTCATTGTCTTATTAGAAACTGATATTGTCGTCCAATTAAAGAACAAACAAAGTGTGTTATCGTCGCGTCGCGCCAGCTTCTTTTCAAGAGCAGTATGGCTCGATGATGCCACTTGACCAATAGCCACACCAAACAGTAAGTTTATCGGGGTGCAAAGAAAGCTCCCATTGGTTCTTCTTACCTATTGAAAAGCCTTTGTTTCAGTTGATAAACTTCTAATATAATTAATATAATGCTAACTATTAAATGATCAATTTAGTGATCTTATCTATTTGTGGAATGGATTTTATTAATAAAGTATTTACGTTCGAATATATTTATTAGATATTGGTGAGTGGGTGTTCTTTCATTCATCTCCATAAAATATTCGGAATACTCTGATTTTATCTAAAGCCTTCATGTTATTAATACAACTTCTCTGCAACGTCCAAAGTACTTTTGTTTTGGTTCGGAGAATTGACATTTTGAATCGAATGCATCCATTGATTTGTGCATGAAGTTTTCTGTCGGTTTTGATGGTGCTGGGGCAAAACTACCGTCATACAAGTTTACGGTTCGATCACGCCTCCCCGATCGTGCAATGGAACAGCGAGAGTTATTACTGTTCGTGGAAGCGAGATGCCTTGATCGTACGATCAGTAGTGTCGTAGAACTATGCATGAAACTGGTTTGGAAAACACGAGGAGGCGTGTGCATTCGGTGTTGGTCCGTCGCTTAGATTATAGAAGAACTGGATAGGCATCTACACAAAAATTCTGCCCGAATTTTCTTGGCAATACATTCGTAGAACGCACCCACATACAAAATAACAGAAACGGCGTAAATCATTGGGGGCCCTGTTGTTGTTTCTTTGTTACGATCCGGATAAACCGGATTATCCCTCACAAGTAAGTGGAAATGAATAACTTTCAAAATAATCTTGAATATTTTTCATTTTTTATGGCAAATCTCAGACAAGAACTATTTGTTTTTTTATGTATATTCCTGTACACTGTACATAGTGAATAAATACATATCGACTTGTGTATGTGTGTTATTTTTTTGTTATCATCGTAAGAAAACGCGTGGGACTTTAAGCCACTAAAACGCCCTTCCTTGGTCATATTTCTAGATCCTCCCCCACAGAACCGCCATCACGCATTCCTTCGTGGGGTAAGGATTGATCGAAAATTATTGTTACCTTTTTCGTTAACGCTCATTCAGGTGAAATCCTTTTAGGCCGTACCCACATTCAACATCAGAGCCACAATGTTCTAAGACGTCAGGAACCCTCAAACACACTTCTGTGCACTTGCCATATGGAATCGTGTACAGTAAAAGAACACGTGCTCTGCGCTGTCCACCACTTCATCACAAGAAGGGCACATTTGGCTACTATCAAATTAAAATCGGTAGGTAAAACCAATAGAATATTCTGTTTTGTTTACGTGGCATACCCGTCATGAGACATACTACCACGAGTCGCCTACAACCATAGGGATTGAGATTACGCTCAAACCGCATACGACCATAACTTATTGTTAGCGGTCAGTAATCAGTTACAAACTGATTACTTCAACTGCTAGTACTGAGGCCCATCTAAACCTCTGCTGCCATAAGCAGTGACAGGGCCCGAGATAATTGCCAATATCTCCCACCAGAGATCTGCATATCGTACCCGCACTGTAGGTATCAACCACAGCCACCACGTTAATGCCGTATCTCCTCTCCATAACCGAGGATAGAATGTTATTTCTATGGGGCCATCAATCTGTTCACGGATCACCCGCCGGGATTAAACGGTGAGTCCATCTGCCGTCGACAGCAGATATTTTCCTTTCTTATTTGTTAGCCTTCCATCACACCACCGGGTTTCTGCGACTTTTCCGTGTTTGTGTGTGTGTGTTGTCGTGCATATGTATTATTTTGATGTACCATCTAGACTAGTTCACCAAATTCCTTTATCCAAGAGTGTCTAGATAAAAATGTTCAGCTACTGTAGATGTGCATATGTATGTACATCCTTAGAAGTTTATTTTATTTTATTGTCTTGACCATTCCATCCTCCCGTCATAAAGTTCCCTCTTACATTTTTACCATTAAATCCAAAAATTCTATTCCCTTCATTAAATTTGCCGTGATTCTCTTGAGGTCCTTTTATTTTTTTTTGTCTCCCCCTAAAGTATTTGTAATTTATTAATTTGACGATAAAAGGACAATTTATAGACACATAAGTGTTATTTTATTACTAAAAAGGATAAACAAACTAAGATTAAGATTGGCTTTGAAGACAAATTGTTTTAAGTTCTTACCGATTTTCTTTTTTCCTTTTTCTTTCCTTTTTTTCCATAATACATTTTTTTTCTTTTCTATTAAATAGTATATTTTTCCTATGTTCAAATTCATTTTAAATTTTTAATATTTTTTTTTGTTCCACAGAAGCAAATTTTTTTTTAATTTCTTTCACCTCAGATAATATGGAATCTATTGTCATTTAAGGTTTGCGTATAATCAATCAAAAATTTAGTGCAGTTTTTTAATAATAATCAATTGATTAAATGAATTATTTTATTTTTAATATTATACTTACATTTGGAAAATTAAGAGTTTAGCTTTATCTTTCAAAACGAAGCCTATCGTGGAGAAAGTGAGAGGAAACTGTATTCTTCTTATTTTTACTATTATTTTTATTCTTATACTCGCCCTCCATTAGATTTGGAGCAGTATCCAGATACTCGTATAAGCGATTCATTGTTTTCTTTGGATTCAAGTGAAGATGAAGAAATACCTATAAGGATTTCAAAGGAGAGTGTAAGCAGTGGCATTAAGAATCAAACTAGTAGTAGAAACGGAAGAAGTGTGACCATTTTGAAATATCAAACTCTTCTGTCACGAAAAATTGTGTTCAGTAAGGTTTGTAATTTATTCGTCGAAAGATACGTGTCTCCAAATAATCGTTATTTTATTGCAACTTTATTCGTCGAAAGATACGTATTTTATCCAAATAATCGTTATTTTATTGCAACTTATCGTGCACTTCTTCCAATTTATGTTCATCATAATCGGTGTGGTGTGTTCGCTATTCGTCGACCTATGGAAAGTTTTACTTATAAAATGTTCGCGTGCTAGTAAGACAAAGAGATCCGATCGAAGTGCCAAGAATATTGCTGCTGTTCAGGCAAGTGTTGATGAAGACCCAAATTTAACGATTTCAAGGCGGTTGTCAACATTTGGGACCCAATTTAACGATTGATGAAGACCCAAATTTAACGATTTCAAGGCGGTTCTCAACATATTTGGTTGATGAAGACCAAAATTTTACGATTTCAAGGCGGTTCTCAATAAAATAACATGGCGTGTTTAACGGTAAGATTTGTATTTTTGAAGTCGTTGGACCATTGAAAATGCCGTCAATTTGCTAATTTTGTTGCCAGAATAATTTAAAAATTATGCTGATTATTCCATCTTCTCATGGTAAATAAACAAAATTATCGTAACTTGGCTAAATCCATTCCGGAAAAATGACGGTTTGGTATGGTTTATTTTTTGAGGATGCACGGTGGCATCATCGGTCCTTATTTTTTGAGAAAAGAGTAGCCATTGTTGTCAAAATGAGGGAGAAGTGGCCGTTGCTGTTAATAGTGAGCAGTACAGATCGATGACAATAAACTTTTTGTAGCTTGATTTAAAAAACGAATATGCAATTTGAAAAAAAATGACGCTACATGCCACACAGCTCGTGCCACAATTAATTTACTGCGGGAAAAATTTTGCGACCCGATATATGCAAGAAATGCAGAAGTTGTGGTTTAAAGTGTTTGATAACAACCTGCTTAGAAGTATGCCTAATCAAGCGTTGGTATCAATGAGGAAGTTGCGTGAGTAGTGAAATCAGCTAAAAAAAAATATTCAACAGGGTCAACCACACAAGGAATTTTTAAAGAAATGTCGTTCGACTTGCTGAGCAATACCATCGGCTTAACATTAATTTGTGAAATATTTATCGATTTTCTTATTATTGATGAGGGATTCATCCGCAAATGATTGGAAAATATCCCAGCAAAAGTGGTCTGGTCGCTTGAAAATTAATGAATAGGCTCTTTCTAACATAAAACCATTTATTTGGCTTTGTGCATTATTTGCATAATGCACAAAGCCAAATCAATTTTTTTTGTTCAAATCTCTGAATCTGCTTAAGCACACAAACATAACCAATATAAATTGATTAGTCAAGTAGCTCATTACAATCAAAAGCAACAATCAAAAGCAAATGCTCCTATAATTAACGACGAAACATTTATTTGGTGAGTGAAAAATTACTCAAATTTTCTCCCATCAGCAGGCAAACATTTGCTCATAGTTTGGTTACATCCCACAACTCACCCCCCCCCCCCCACCACCATCCTTTTGGCAAGATGAAATAAAATTTATCCAATATGCATTCCCATATAAATGAAATGATCCTTGAACAGTCAAATATTACTCACTTATCAGCTGAGCAAATTGCCAGCAATAAGCGAATACTACTGCTCCTTTATGAGCAATTTGTAAAAGAAAAAAATATTTAAAAAAAAAAATAAAATTCTTTTTCAAAATAAATCAAAAAATTGGCTTTTATGCGTTACGTGCATTCAAAATGAAAATTTAAATGGCAACATTCTCTAGCATACTTATAGTATTAATTATAAATGCAATTTGTTTATTTAATAGAAAATAATTAAAAGAAACTTGACAAGTAAATTCTCATGCGTATTAGATTTTTATAGTAAAAAAATATCTTCATTTAATTAGAAAAATATAACGTTAAAAGTAGAATTTCAATAGTGCTTGGTTTGCAGTAAATTCCTTTTAATTAAATTGAACTATTTAAAATAAAAATGTTATCATTTATAGAAGTATGTCTCCTTAATTATTTGATTTAAATTGTTTTGTTGATATTAATTTTGCGAGCTACTTATTTTTTTCATCACACTAAACCAACCCCCTCCCCCCTAACCATTTTTAATAGTTAAGATTGTTTTGTTAATAAAATGGTAATTAAATTCTTTTAAATTTCTTTCTAATAAATTCGAAACAAGCATTTAAGAAAAAATTAAAATTTTCATTCGAAAATGCGAAAAGTATTTATTGTCTAATACTTAATCATATTCTAATAAGAAGGGAGGATTTATGAAAATAAAAAAAATTCAATTTTCCAAGAAAAAAAAAACAAAGAAAAGTTGACAAAAAAAATATTGCGCTAAAATAACTTTGCAAAAAATTAAAGCTTTTAACAAAAAAAAACAAAAACTAACTATTATAGAAATATGAAAATTTTTTATTTAAAAAAAACACATTAGGTGATTTATTATAGAAAAACGTAAAGCACGAGCACATTGGCAATAGTCAATTTGCGAAAAAAAAAATAACCTTAAAATAAGTTTTACAAAAAACAGGCAGAACCTGGGCTAAAGCGGAAAAATATAAAGTAAACGATTTTGATGAATACCATACGCAAACAGTTACTCCATATGAGAACATATTAGACAGGACTCATTGTATTTAAATCAAGACAGAACTATCCGTTACCGTAGCCATGAATCTTCCCCTAAAAGCAATGACTCCTTCCAAAGTTGCCAATTTAATCAAACATATTCTCAAAAATAAATCTTTCGGCTATGATTTTAAAGAGAAAGTCTTCCTTGCTGCACTATATAACTCCATTATACCAATATGTTTACTTCTAATTCTTTCAAAAATCTTTTAAGAAAAAGTTATCCTTTAAGAAAAAGTTATCAAATGTAAACTCAACCACCAATAAGGTGTCTGCTCCGAAAACTACACTATCCAGCAGTGTCATCGAGTTGTCGATTTCATTGCATCTTCTTTAGAATGAAAATAATATTGTTCCGATGTATTTTTAATATAAGTCAAGCTTTTGATAAAGTTTGGCGCCCGGACTTACTCTGGAAGCTCAAGTTTTGCTTCTAACTATTTTCTAGTCCTAAATCATTCCTTTCCAACCGACGCTTCCAAGTAAACAAATCTAACGAACTCTCCAATATCTCCCCGATATTGACTGGTATTCCACTGGGTAGTATACTTGGACCTATTCTCTACAACATTTACACATCCTGCATCTAGCGAAATTCTCCAATCCCAAATTCCACACACAAAACTTAAAAGACAACAACTAAAAAGATAATACCTACAATTACTTCGACTTCTAGACAAGTGTTCTAAGCTTACTATAGACAGTAAAGTGTTTTTATAAAATGCCCTCCTGAAACCTGTCTTGACTTACGAAATAGAACTCTAGGGTCTCACTAAGCTTTACAATTTTCGACACTCCCTTTTATATTCGCAATACTGTTAGCTACCGTGATCTCACAGTGCCCTTTGTTCATGATGTTAAAAGTTCCATTATCGTCTTTCTAACCATGTTCATCCCCTTGTTCAAGAACTATCCTCTACTTCCTTTACTAATAATATCTATCGTAGACTTAAGCGCCACTGATCCCATAATTTCAATGGATGTTTAATCCCCACAACCTTTCACATTAATTATTACTAAACAAACCAATCTGGCGACCGTGAATTTTTTCCCAATATAAAATATGTTGCGCACATCCATTCACATTTAATTTGAGACTGGGCCATACCGGCGAGTCCAGAATTTCTTCCCACTGAGTCAGACTGCCAATCAGAAAATTCACTTTTGTAAATTTCAAAAACAGACAAACCCACTTGTTTGATATGAAACTTCTTGAACTGTCATAAAAAGTAAGTATTTCTCCGAAGAGGATGCCAATACTGAATTGTCGCTGTCAAAATCTGAAATCTTCACAATCTTAAGGGAGTGCACAAAATTCCGACTCCGACGCCGGACGGGCAACTGCTTACTGCCTTATCACCGCGATTAGATCTTGTTTCAATTTTGCAGTTCTTCTTGAAGTACTTTTATTATACGACAGGATTGTTGTTTAACAGTTGAAATTGAAACAGAAATAATGTAAGTGAATACATTATATTTGTAGTATTATTAATTTTTAACAGCAAATGCAAAAGAAGAAAAGTTATTCTGCCAAAATAATTTCAAATTATATAAAATAATCTCTGTTTTGGCGTCACGCGTGGCATTTCGAGCAACCGATAAGAAGTCACTTTTCAACTCTTTCTTTTTGATCAGTTTTGTCAAAATCACCTTTAAGTAAATAAACTTCGAAACTACTTATTTTGGCACCAGCTGAAAAGTGTGTAATGTCAGTTATGTAACATAATTTGTATGGAAAGACGCCGTTACCGAGGGCATAATAATAACAGCTATCGAACATTTATTAATATTATTCATTATTATTTGTTGTTGTTTACGTATTTAAAATATTCTCCAGTGTTTCCATAAAGATCAATAAAACAGGATATTTGGCCAAATCAGAAGCGTAGAAATTTTTTTTTCTTAAATAAACACATTAGACCATAAAAAATCTGTACAATAGTTATACATTCCCTTAAAGGGTGCATACGAGGTCTGTTCAAAAAGTATCGCGAATTTTGAATTTCCGCGGGTTACGTATATTCGATTTTCGTGGCGTTATGTTGGTACTCATGTCTCTCATGATTTTCGTGGCGTTATGTTGGTACTCATGTCTCTCACTTATACCGACATGTTCGGCCATTTTGAATGTTCAGTTAATTTTTGACAGCTGCTTTGCTTTGCACGTGCTTTTGCTCGTCTTCGATTTTTGCCAAAAACAGCATCGCATTAACATTGCTAAGAAGCTGTTGGACTCGGTCCGCGATGATCCAAATTTGCTCCAGAGGGTTATAACTGGTGACGAATCATGGGTTTATGGTTATGATGTGGAAATCAAAGCTCAATCATCCCAATGGAAGCTGCCGCACGAGCCAAAACCGAAAAAAGCACGCCAAGTTCGGTCGAATGTGAAGGTTTTGCTTACAGTTTTTTTCGATTGCAGGGGCGTGGTGCATCATGAGTTCTTGCCACAGGGTAGAACAGTCAATAAGAAATATTACCTGCAAGTTATGGGCAAGTTGCGCGAAGCAATCCGCCGGAAAAGCCCGGATATGTGGAAGAACAAAAATTGGATTTTGCACGATGATAACGCCCCTGCTCACGCATCGTTGCTTGTGCGTGAAGTTTTAGCCAAAAACAACACACTAATAATGCCGCAGCCACCGTATTCCCCAGATCTGGCCCCTTGTGACTTTTTCTTGTTCCCGAAAGAGATTCTTTGATCCATTTTTTGGAATGGGCAAAAATCGGAGACGAGCAGCTGTCAAAAATTAACTAAACATTCAAAATGGCCGAACTTGTTGGCATAAGTGAGAGACATGAGTAAATCGACAATTAAATATACGTAGCCCGCGGAAATTCAAAATTCGCGATACTTTTTGTACAGAACTCGTAGTATGTATCTGCCTCCTCTAAAAATTAATAGGAACAAAAAGTAAATGCCGTTCCCGTATGGAAAAAATTCTACTTTCTACGTATTTGTTTGTCTAGCTCCTTCTCGTTATCCTTTCCGGTGGATTTCTGATGATTTTCAGATTTTGCCAGTTTCTTTAGTTCTGTCTTTTGATAGATTACCGTCATTTCCTAATGAGTAAATTTTTTCTTATTTTTCTCAAATGAAATTTTCATTTTTTAAGTTAATTTCTATCGATTTCAATTGTTTTGTAATTATTTATTTTAAGTTGAAACTGACAAGTTCTATTCAACTTAAAATTAAAAAACATGGAAAAAATTCGTGAAATTCATGTTGAATTGCGTCTTGTTATTATAACTTTATTTAATGTATTGTCAGACCTACAATTACTATTGTAGTTCAAACAAGTATCGCTTAATTTGCACCTCGAATTGGGTGCGAATTAAATAAAAGCCATTCAAAATAAGGCGGTAGTCTATAAAAAAGACTATAAAAAAGTTGGATTGGGCTTATTCTAGTAATGCTAGACTACTGAACATTTTAAAATGTACTCTGTACGGATGAGTTAACGTTTCAGACCTTTGGGCCGAAAAAAATAGTATGCGATGCGCAGAAATAAATGCTGCCAGAAGCTGTAAGCCGTTGATCTTGATTTGATATTGCTTCTCAATAGATGCAAATTTAAGAAATATAAAAAAAAGCAAACCGTAACTAAATATTTTAAAGATAAATCCTTCCCCATTAGAAGTTTGATCAATTGGTTAAGGATTCATTATGCAGCAGAGACTATATACAAAATGAAAAATCACGCATACAACCCCCCTCCGCACCGCAAAAAGAGGGTATTCCACAATGGATTCCTTAATCAATTTTTTGGTATGGGAAAAAATCGAAGACGAGCTAAAACACGTGCAAGCAAAGCAGCTGTCAAAAATTAACTGAACATCCAAAATGGCCGAACTTGTCCGCATAAGGGAGAGATATGAGTACCAACATAACGCCACAAGAAAAATCGAATCTAATCGAATATACGTAACCCACGATACTTTTTGGACAGACCTCGTATACATACACATACAAACATCCTATCCTCCACTATATCCTTTTTCTACTCCTTTCTTCCCCTTTCTCCCTTAATATTTATATTTAGTTTGTTTTCCTTTTTTTTACGTTTTTTTTTTAACATACCCATTGTAGTCGTCACATATTATTGATCAGTTCACTAATTTATATACAATAATAATATCTAAAATGTGTGCATGAGAAAAAATAAATTAATTGTGAAATAGTAGCGAAATTTTCTTGATGAATTAGATGCTAAGAATCGAAAGACTAAAAAATCAGTTGGATGAGCATCAAGAAACAAGAGGTTACAAAGTGGAAAGGTGAACTTAAAGAGTGCAAGAATATTAATTTCTGCCATCTATAGGAAAATAACGCAAAAAGAAAAAGAGTGAGTATACTTTTTTGGTACAGACAGGTAAGGTAAACGGTATGGTATGTATTAGGTAGGTACAGGTAGGTGAGTAGAAACCCAAGAAAGGTTATTCTTCGCCTCGCTATTTTTGTTATAGTTGTTTTTTGTTGAATATTTCTTATTTTACTTTCGAAAATGAAAATTAAATACTTTGTAATTATTTACATAATTTATTTGCCAGGACATCATTAAAAACGTCACCTTAATACTCGAAGGTATGTGAAATGTTTTCAAATGTTCCATTAAGGGTATGCGAATAGAATTCCCAAAGTAAGTACTTGTCCAACTATCGTCATTAGTGTGTGTTTGTTGTGAAGAGTTTCACTTTTAGACGAGTAAAGAGAATTAACGCAGAAAAGGAAAAATCTAGCAAAACTTCTGTCATATATAGTATATTTTGTAAATATTATATTATACAAAATATCCAAGCATACATGGGCTAGAGGTAAGGACACGAACATGTTCGTATATGAAAGCAGAAAGAAGGGAAATCTCATTAAAACGTGAGCACATTGCGGAATTTTTCAAATTCCATTAAATGTTCAAATACTCTTTCTCTCTCTAATAATTTCGGTTGCTCTTCACGTTCGTATACTTTCCGGATTTTTGACTAGGAAAATTTTTTGATGCCCTTAATCTGTTTTTTTTTTATATTCAAGCACGACTAACATTTAACAAAAAAAATGTTAAGGAAAGAAAGCTAAATTTGAAAAAAAAACCACATTTATTATTAGTTTTATTACTCACAAATATGAACGGTAGACCATTTATATTCTATAAGAAACCTTAAACAGATATTTTTCAATTTAAACAGATATTTTTCAGGATAATTATACTAAGAGTAGAACTATGACAATTTGGCTACTAAATTATTTTTTACATTACTTGATTTTGTTGCTGTAGGAATAGAAAAAAAAGACACATTAACTAAAGGGTTTTCCAATAAGAGTGATATGATTTCTAAGTGACGTTTCGGCCATTTGTAATTTGTCATGATCTGTCATTTTTTTCTCTCCATTGTATTCAGTAATGTTTACAATTTTATTGTGGAGAGATATACGGAAGAACAACGTTTACCAATTGTTCAATTTTATTATCAAAATAATCGTTATCCAGTTGCAACTTTTCGTGCGCTTTTGCCATTTTATGGTCGTAATAATCGTCCAACTGTGCTCGCTATTCGTCGAATTGTTAAAAATTTCGAGCGTACATTTTCTTTACATAATGTTCTAGTGCCAATAAGACAAAGAACCGCTTGAAGTAATGAAAATATTGGTGTCGTTCAGGCAAGTGTTGCTGAAGACCGCAATTTGTCGATTCCAAGACGTTCTCAAGAATTGGGACTGTCTGAAACCAAAACCTGGCGGATTTTGAGAAAGGATTTGGCCTTGCATCCGTATAAAATTGTTATCACTCAAGAACTGAAGCCATTGGACCACCGTAAACGTCGTGAATTTGCTGATTTTGTCTTGGAACAACTTGAAAACGATAACGATTTTTTAAAGAAAATCATCTTATCCGATGAGGCTCACTTTCATCTGAGTGGTGCGTTAAATAAACCAAACTGTCGATTCTGGTGCGAAGAAAATCCACAAATTATTCATGAACACCCATTACATTCACCTAAATTGACAGTTTACTGAATTTATCAGTAAAATTTTCATTAAAAATTTGTTAGTAAAAATTTGTCACTAAAATTTTCATTAAAAATTTGGCAGTAAAATTTTCATTAAAAGTTTTTTAGTAAAAATTTGTTAGTAAAAATGCGTTAGTAAAAATTTGTCAGTAAAAATTTGTCAGTAAAATTTTTAGTAAAAATTTGTCAGCAAAGATTTCAATAAAAATTTGTCAGTAAAAGTTTGTCAGTAAGAATTTGTCAGTAAAATTTCCAGTAAAAATTTGTTAGTAAAGGTTTGTCAGTAAAAATTTGTCAGTAAAATTTTCAGTAAAAATTTGTTAGTAAAATTTTCATTAAAAATTTGTCAGTAAAATTTGTCAGTAAAAATGTATTAGTAAAAATTTGTCAGTAAAAGTTTGTCATTAAAAATTTGTCAGTTAAAAATTTGTGCGTAAGAATTTGCGAATTAAAATTTGTCAGTAAAAATATGTCAGCAAAAATTTGTCAGTAAAAGTTTGTTAGTAAAAATTTGTCAGTAAAATTTTGTCAGTAAAATTTGTCAATAAAAAAGTGTTAGTAAAAATTTATCAGTAAAAGTTTGTCAGTAAAAATTTGTCAGTAAAATTTTCAGTAAAAATTTGTTGATAAAAATGTTCAGTAAAAATTTTCTGTTAGAATTTGCAATAAAAATTTGTCAGTAAAAATTATTTAGTCAAATTTTTTCAGTTAAAATTTGTCAGTTAAAAATTTGTGTGTAAGAATTTGCGAATTTTTCAGCAAAATTTTCAGTAAAAATTTGTCAATAAAATTTGTCAGTAAAAATTTGTTAGTAAAAATGTTCAGTTTAAATATTACGTTCCTTTTTCTTTTGTATATTTTTGTATTTGCACAAAAATGTCTACGGAAACTTTTCTCTAGTTATGTTTTTATGGGCAACGGCTGCTAGGATTCACCTTTTCGGAAGACTGAACAAACTCTAAAAGCTTTTACGTTGAGTTTTTCACTGTTCCATTCTAAAGGATACTCGAGAGCTGCATTATTGGCATTGTGAGATGGGGTGAAGAGAATATTATCCAAAAAACTTTCAAACGAAGAACACTAATTTTTTAAGAAGAATAATTCGGAAAAAAGTCATCATCTTTTAGTAATATAGGGACTCTAAGCACAGTTATCAGGAGTAACAGGAGTACTGTTGCAGATATCTTTGAAGAGGATAATATGTCCACCGCAACAAAGTTACGTAAACTTTTTTCCATCGAATATTTATGATATTAATTATATCGAAAAGTTAATGCAACCAATCCAGTAAGCAAATAGAACTTCTTTTTTGAATGAAATTATTTCACAAACTTTGAAAAAATTGCTTAAAAGAGTTGCAAAGATTTTTTGCAAGGCGATTATTTTTTTTTTTTGACAAAATGTGGTTGAAAAAAAAATCTCAAAGAAAATATATTTTAAGCTGGTCTATGCCATGAAAAATTTCTAATCCAAATAAAAATAAATTAATAAATTTCGTATTCAAAACAAAAACAAAAAATAAATAAAATAAAATCGTTTTAAATACGACAAATTTAAAATCACCCACAAACTTAGAATTTTTTTCTTCAAACTATTTATAGTATGTCCATTAAAAAGAATCGTAATTAAATGCAATCGCGAATAAAATTTAAAGTCCTAATTTTATTGCCATTCATCAAAAAATGATTAGGTGTCGTTTGTATCATTTGCGAGTCCTTATAGTCTTACGATTACGAGTATAATGGCAATTTGCATTCATTTGACCCCCCCCCCCCCCCCAGGTAGTTAAAAGCGACGTGATCTTTGAATAAATATACGTTTAATTATACCTTACTGATAAGAAATTGTTACCTTATAAAATTGGCACAATCAAAGTACGAAATTTATTGTTCATCTTCTATTTATTTTTCGAAAATATTCCCTTATAGTGATTTAGAGTATAAAATTCAATTTTAATCTTATTAAATTTCAGATCTTAAAAATATCCAATTACTCTTAAGTCATACTATATTCGTTAATTTATTTTATTTATTTATATTGTCAATATACGAGCAATCTGTATCTTATCGAAAATGACTAACAATAATAATAATAAAGAAAATTTATTATCGTCAACATTTTTATGTGACCTAAAATGAAATTAATTTTGATAAAGCGAATACTGAAATTGTTATTATTATGAATAATTTCTTATATGGTATTTTATTATATCTAGAACCATCTAACCTTTTATTTATACCTTCAATAAATACAATTTCTTGATCTACAGTATATAATAGGTGACCATAAATCATAATTAGAAAAGATACAGAACATAAAATATTTTGTTAGTTATTCTCAATTGATTCACTATAAAAACAAATATTAAAAATTGCTATAAAAAAAAATAAAAATAATAATACTTCATATGAATTTGTCCATAAATAAAATATTTAAAAAAAAAATTATTAACAAGTTGCCCATGATTTGTGTGTGCATCAATATATGAATTCAGAGTAATTAAATATCAAATTAAAATAAGAAAATTAATATATTTTTAAATTTAAGAGAAAACATTTCTTTTTAAAACTTATATTTTTAATAGCACTCTCTGCACCATCAAGTTTCCCCTATTCTAAAAATTCTCTATAATTATTGAATAAATAATTTTAAAATGCTTTTATCCTCTCATTGAAGATGCCAAAATTATCTTTGATTGTAAATTTTCTTTTTGGATCAGAGCACTCCACAATCCAACAATATCATCGTGTAGTTGATTACATGGTATCCTCCACGCCTTCAATCGTATATGGCATCATGGGTTGCTATAAAAAATACTCGTATAGAAGGTTCTTTCTTTCCACAAACTCTTATTTTAAGATAGTACCCTTACAAATGTCATTTCAAGTAGCTGTTAATACTGACAAAATCAAAATATCCCCTTTTAAGAATGGACAGTATTCTTGGTGACACTAAAGACCAAACTTTTAATTTACAATACAATTTCAAAACCGATCTGGATACGAGTATACGGTAGTACAATCTGGGATTCTACATTAAGCGTTCCAATTCCTCTCAAATCAAATCTCGTCAATCCAAAATCATCCGAAAAATCGTTCGTAACAAAGTTATGGGAATAAAACTTTTTATAACGAGTAACACATAAGTTATGAACAAATCGAACTTAACTCGTTATAAAAAGTTTTATTCCCTATTATCCAATTATTATAATCAATTGTTATAGAAAACTCTCCAATGGTTTAACGTTTATTGGTATTTAAAGAGAAATTTCTCCTGAAGCGTTAAAATGACTTACCAGGTGTATAAGCTTAAATCCGATGTTTTTTAGTCAAAAAAAAACACATGTTTTTTTCATAGAAAGCAACATCAAATTTATTCAATGTATTTGCCCTTGCTAGCTACACATTTTTCCCATCTCTCGGGGAATTTGTGGATACCACGCCAAAAAAATTCCTTCTCTTTCAAGGCAAACCACTCATCAAGCCATTTTCGGACGTCTTCGTAAGAATCGAAGTGCTGCTCAGCGAGCGCGTGGACCATTGAGGAAAACAGATGATAGTCGGAAGGGGTCAGGTCTGGTTAATAAGTGGGGTGGGGTAGCACCTCCCAGTTGAGTGTGTCCAAGTAGTTTCTGACCATTTTCGGCGTGTGCGATGGTGCGTTGTCGTGGAGGAAAATCAGCTTGTTATGTCTTTGTTGATAATCCGTTCTTTTTTCACGCAGAGCACGGTGCAATTTGATCTGTTGTTGGTGGTAGCGGTGGGCATTGACAGTTTCACCAGCTTCCGTCCGAAGCGATTTCGTCTTGGGGATGATGTTGATGGTTGGCCGAGATCAACCCACGATTTCTTGCGGTTAGAATTCTCGAAATATATCCACTTTTCATCGCCTGTCACAATCCGATGCAGGAACGACTTTATTTTTTGTCTGGCGAGCAAGATTTCGTATGTGTTTTGGTGTTGCTTCATCTGCCTATCGTTCAATTCATGCGGCACCCATTTTCCGATCTTTTCAATCTTCCCCATGGTACGCAGATGCATGGAAATGGCTGGTTGAGTAACACCCAATTGCTCCACGAGCATTTTTTGTGATTGGGTTTCGTCTTCGTCCAAAAGAGCCTGCAATTGATGGTCCTCAACCTTTCTAGGCCGATTTTCACGCTTCTTGTCCCACAAGTCAAAATTACCGTCTTTTAACGGACGAAACCAATCTCGGCACGTTGTTTCCGATAAAGCACTGTCACCATAGACCTCCATAAGCATTCGATTCGATTCGGCAGCCGATTTCTTCAAACTGAAGCAGAAAAGCAGACCTTCCCGCATATGCTCTTTTTCTGGCACAAAACTAGACATGATTACCAAAGGGAAAATGTATGTTGTTGTACGAAATTGCTGACAATGCACACTGATTAATGTTGACAGATGTCAAACTCATAAAATAAAAGTATGCCGTGCCCATGATAGCTTAATACGCTCACTCATGCCATCTATGACCAAACATCGGATTTAAGCTTATATACCTGCTATCATATAGAGAAACGCCGATGGGCGTTAATACTAATATGTTTCTGTTCTATCAATTTAGTGACTTTGTTATTTTAGATATTAAATAAATTATTTATCACTGGATAGATTCGACCGTAACACAAGTGACAAATAAATAAACAATTTTGCAATTATATTTCAATCAGCGAATTTTGTAACCCAGTGTACCATATTATATCGAATTTTACAAGATAAATAAAAATTGACTAAAGGAACTGTTATAAAATTAACGATATTTTCAATATTCCTATTGTAACAATTATAATTATTTATAATAAAAATAGTTCAGGTTCTTTATGAACAAATCTTCTATAGATACTAACAATCGAGTAGATAATATAAAATAGAGAATAAATTTTATTTACCCAACAATAATAATGTTAATGAATACAACAACAAAAAAATATAAAAAATACCATTTACACATTTTGGAATTTAAAATAAGAAAATAACAATTTCGCAGCGCTATTAGTGGATAATTTTAGAAGGACTCCGTAACCTGAATAGAAATCAGGATCTGATATTGTATGAAAAGAAACTTTAAATTCCATTGTATATTTGTAATGTCAAATATTTCCGTTCTGTGTCTGTTATTTCTATCTTTAAAATGGAATTTAAAACTCTTCCTATTCAACAGAATTTAATAAAGTCTCCTTGTATTGTCCTTCCATTTTTTTTGTCTATGGAAAACTAACTTTAGATTGTGTAACATACTTGAATGTTACTGAATTTGTACCTTCATCATTTCCATAGGGCATCTACAGAGTAACCGCCATTAATATTTGTACCGATGGCAGTTTGCAACGGTGTAAATGGGATACCTTTCTCATACCAGATCAGGTATGAGAAAGTAAATATTTATTGTTGGTATTTATGAGATTTTCAATGCTTTCCTTATACACATAATATTCAAATTTATCCTGTAGTATTATTTCTATGCTGGTTGTAACACTTATGCTGAGTTTCTGTACTTATGAGCCCGCTTTATTAGTTCTCCTTATTGTTGCCAGATGTCTTCCTTAATAACTATTTGGTAACGGCTCGCAATCATCACTTTATTAAGATTATTCTAAATATTACATTCCAGGTATTCAAATTTATTAACCTACAAAATATCTGATTATTGTTATTATTATTATTATACTATTTTCTATAAGAACAAAATGTATATAAATTTGTTGGAATATTTACTTGCACGTAACATATGTAAAAAAAGTTTATATATAAGGAATAGTAATAACTAACTATTATTCTATATTTAACAAATTCTCAAAATTACGAATAGGGAAAATGAATATTTTTGGAAAATTCAAAATTATCCTTTGGATATTATTAATATTTTATAGCAATCGATAATTTAAATGGTATTTCATTTAGTTTTGTCTTATTAAATAAAGTTTCAGATTAAAATTTTCAATTTGGCAAAGGCATCCAACAATTAAAGACATCCA
The DNA here is from genome assembly GCA_958298945.1 of Atherix ibis. Lineage (NCBI taxonomy): Eukaryota > Metazoa > Arthropoda > Insecta > Diptera > Athericidae > Atherix > Atherix ibis. Next base: position 22,927,476 of record OY282610.1, on the reverse strand, counting down.
TCTTTAACGTAGAGATACTAATGTATAAAAGAAATAAAAGTGGAAGAACCGTACATCAGTAATATAGATATTGTGCAATGCTATAGATGTCAAGAGTAAGGACATACGAAGACTTATTGTCGACACAATCCCAAAGGTGAGCAAACTACCCCAGCCAAATGCATTCTCTGCAATGGTAGCCATTCCGGAAATTATAAGAGGTGCTCAACAAAAAAAAACCAATTAACCAATCATTATACATAGTTAACCAGTTTACTGCGGTCGCGGCAAGAGTCTCCAACATTGAACAGTAACAACAGAAATAATAAGAATTTATCAACACCAAAACCAACAGCCACAATTGCAACAACAACAACAGCGGTAAGAATTATATTCTCCCCAACATATATCCAAAATGATCTCCCAATTAACCAATTAACTTATACAAAAATTAAACAAAATACTAACACCACTTGTAAATGCTTTGATGTCCACTGTTCAAAAATAAATTTCATCATGCAGCCCAAATTCACTCTCCATCCTTTTATGTAACGCGAATGGATTGAACCCCCCATGGGCAAGAACTGGACCTTCTTCTAAATGACAAACGCATTGACATTGCTTAATTAACTGAGACACACCTTACGATACATACAGAACTGATCATCCTGACAATACGGCGCATGGTGGAACAGCTATCCTTATAAGAAAATCCATTAAACATAGCAATCACTCCAATTTCTCCTCCGAATCCCTGCAATCCACAGTTGTTACTATTGATACCTCCTCTTATGGTAGCATCTGTATACTGTCCTCCCAACAAAATCATAACTGGTTCTGACTTTTTATCCTCCTTACATTCACTTGGAGCCTCGTTCTTCGCGGGTGGAGATTACAATGCTAAACACCCTCAAAAGGGTTGCCACGTTGCTAAGAAGCTCTGTCCCATACATCGTACCAAATAACTTCCCCTCCAAATCGGACATACTGGTCAACTTCTAGTTCAAAACGACCTGATATCCTCGATTACTTCATTAGCACACCTTCAAATACCATGAATTCTAGTATTGAAACTATTGCCGATTTAAACTCTGATCATTGTCCGGTTTTCCTTACCCTTAATTCTAAGCTAATCTTAAATACTCTTCATCCTAGTCTGATAAATGGCAAAATAGACTGGAACATATTTAGAAACAAATTCGACCAACAGATTGACTTAAAACGAACGTTAAAAACAGCAAAGGACATTAATGATGCTCACAACAGCTCACATCGCTTACAATATGGCACAACCACAACAACAAAATTTACCAATTAAAATACGTACATTAATTAACGAAAAAAGAAAAATTAGAATGCACTAGCAACACTTACGAATGCCTAGAGCTTCAAACAGAAACTTAACCGACTACACAAGATCGATTAGTGACAATATTTCTTTATGGGAAGCCACTAGACGAATACTCTGGCTCTTGTCTAAGAGACTTTGCATATATGAACAAATAATAAACACGGTTTCTTATACTTCTTCATAAGAAAATATTCGCATTTATGACTGTTTTGCTACGAAAAGGATCATGACTTTGATGAGATTTTCTATCGTCTCCTCACGAGGAGTAAACCCCATATTCGAATAGCAGATCTGCCAAAAATCAAAAGAAAAAACCAAAATAAAAAATTAAATTCTCACTGAAATGGTGTATTCTTCACCTTCCATTGTACACCAAAAAATCAACTGCCAACAACCACGTTCGGTCAGAAGAAATTTTACGAAAAACATGAAGTATTTTGGAAAGAAATATTTTTAAAGGATCATAAATTAAATTTATTCAGTTACATCTTAACTTAAAATTGGGGCTAATTAATTTAGTAGAAGCGGACTATGAATTCTGGATAATAAATTGAATGTCGTCAACTGTTCCTCCAAATGTGTTTTATTTGCATTAAAAGCAAAATCTACTGGATTTTTTTTAATAATTCCTAATAATTTAACCGAAATATTGAGGCCAAATTTTAATGATAATTTTTAGTAAGTTTTACTAACAATTTATCTGATTTTAAAACTAAAAACTTATCTTTTTTAATAATTATTCGGTTAAGTTTTGAATCTATTTTGATTAAGTACGATTGACTTGCTCATAATTGAGCCCCGGAAATATTGCGGATAATTTGATAATCCACTGTTAGCAGTTTACTCAACAAAACGAACACTCAACTTATACTCCGCTCCAAAAGCATGTAAAATTGCAAAAGGAGGATGTGCTCCGTCCCTTTTCAGGTCATGAACTGTTCATAATTTGCGAATGAGTGAAGGGATGAGTCGTTCTCATCGTGATTTCCTCTCTTTTCTCGGGCAGCATCTCTTTTTGTGAGAAAACCACGACGGTTGATCAGATTCGACGTGTCAGTTTTGATGTGTTCTTCGTTCAGGAGTTTTTTAAACATTTTTTACGGCTCTTCTGTTAATTGAAATTCGGTTTAAGTGCATACCAATGGAAAGGTGAGTCTACCTTTTTTTAAAAATAAAATTAATCAAACAAAAAGGAAACTTTTCCCATCCGCAGTACATTAATTTTCGGAAATCGTCCCCATTCGGACAGTTTTGATGAACTGCCGATGATCTACGAATGCCTACCGTCTTCGAGGTAAGTTTCTAATCAATTTACGTGAAATGCCTATGAAAGTTGATAAAGATTACATATTATTAATTTTAGTATTGAATAACTAACTTTTGGGATGAAATCTCAAGATTGCTACAATATCGGAGAAAATTACGAAGCACTGATCGAAAATGTCTTCAAATCTTAGCCTCCATTTTCCATCGGCTTCAGAAAATTTGCACTTAGTGAAATATTTCAAATTATTTGGGATAAGATGCAATAAATAAAATATTATAAGTGAAATGATCAAACAACTATTTTTGAACTTATAAGATAGAAATGCTTATTTTCGAAATAAAAAGGAAAACTCGTGAAAATTTACAATGCGAAGTAGAAGAAGTGAAGTTGAACTCTTTGAAATAACTTCGCCGTTTTTGGATCAATGGAAGAACATTGTTCACAAACCACCTATTATATACTCCATTCTAATGAATTCAATGACAAACTATTCAATTATCCTTAAGAGTACGGTACAATGACAATCAACCATAACGATGTTTGAAACATGAAAATAATATTGGGGAAGGTCTACCAAACCGATGATATCCCATCATAAAATCCAAATAAATAAAATATTTGAACTTCTTACTAATTTTATCTATTTTAGGAATGAAATTCTCATTTTCGGAATAAGAAAAACCACACGACAACGTTCAGTGCCACCGCTTAAGAGCATGAATTCGTAAAAATTTAGAATGCGAAATCGAAGAAAAAGTGGTGTTGAGCTTTTTCGAATAACTTGGCCATTTTTGAGCTTTCGGAAAAACTTTGTTCTAAGGACACCTAGAATATACTTAGATCTATTGGATACCGTAAGAAAATAATCAACTATCCTTAAGGATAAGGAACAAGGACGATCAACCTAAACAATATTTCGGAAACGAAAATTTTGCAAATACCAATAAAAATTTTATTATTTTTCCAAATATGTATTGTTTTTAAAATCTAATTTTATATTAAGCAGGAGGAATGTTTAAGCTATCGCTTAAGATATAGTTTGTGGAAAAAGATAAATTTAAACTTTTTTTATCTAAAATCCCCTCTCAAATAATATAATTACTGTTATTTCCTTACTATGAATAGTTACTGAAAATATTATTCAATCAAATCCAAGAGCTCAGTGAGGCCTTTCATTTGATATATAAAACATCATCTATAGTATCCTAATACAGCTCCTAGATGGGAAAGTACGACGCATCTATTCGTAAATTTTCATATTACAAATCAAAATGCGCGAATCTGCACTTATTTTAGTCTGTCGTTGGTATACTATTTTTAAATTAAATCATTTATATCTAGCCAGCTAGATTTATTTGAGACCTTTAATTTGATACACAAATTATTAGTATTGATGGGCAGATATAGACTTACGGGCTCAAAACGAAAAGAAAATTCCAAAATATTCCCGTTTTTCGAGACGCTTTTTAAATTATCTCACCAACACACATACACAGAAATAATTTGTTTATACGTCCTCTTTACCCTATTAGTTGTGTTGGATTTGGCATTTGAAAGATCGAAATCGGTGAAGGATCCATTATTCTAGAGCAAAAAATGTGCTGGCTAGTCGAAAAATTGCTGATCGCCGATTTGTTGAACAGAAGACCACTGGCCAGGAACATTTTGGCCTTCATGGACACATTTTTTGTTGCTATCAACACAAAATGTTGCCAGAACGGGCACTTTCCGCAGCATTTCAGACCATATTTGGCGATTTCAACATTTTCTGTCAATAATATTTGTTGCTAGAAACATTTTTTGTCAACAATTTTTGTTGCTAGAATAATTTTTTGTCAACTTTTCGATTTCAAGAATTTTTTGTGAGTGCGACCAATCAGAGTGGCTTCTGGGCGAGGGCCTTGCGATGATTTTTATCGATTTTCTCGTGAACGGAGAGTCAGATCGACTTGATTTTTTTTTTATTTCTTCGGATGTTTACTGTTTTACCTTCAGAAGGATATTGTTTCCTTTGCGTCCTTACAAGGATATATATTTTCAAATTCAATTTTAATTTTTCGAATATTTTTGAATATTTTACAATAAAAAGTTTCGTGTAGCATCAGCAATTGTAATTTTTTAGTTTCAGAATATTTACTTAAATATATAAAAATGTTAAAGCATATTATCTTTGCAAGGTAATTTTTCGCAATGTTAGAAATCAATTGGCTTTCGCCAAAATTTTTCGTCGTTGATCGTTTTTTCTGTTACTTTCCACAAATTTAATTTTATTACGAACATGAGCAATTAAAAATTTTGTACTTTTTTACTGAAAATTGTTACCGAATTAATTTAAACCGAAATACTATTTGAAATTAATCACGAACGTTTCTTTGAAGAGTGATACTGAAGCCGTCAAATAGCCTTCAGCATTCGCCATTTTAAATAGTCTCTGGAACAGATCTAATTAAAGCATGACAAATGGTATGATGGTATGAAAAAATGTTCATTGTATTCAAGCGACCTATCAGCCTCTTTCTTACCAATCCTTGGTAAGATTTTTGAAAAACTTCTATTAAAACGAGTCTACCCAATCCTAGTTAATGAAAAAATTATTCCTGATCACCAATTTGGCGTCCGATCTGAACACTCCACAATCCAGCAATGCCGTTGCGTTGTTGATCATATTGCATCCTCTCTTGAGAGGCAATGAGTATTGCCCAGGACTATTTTTAGATACCTCCCAAGCGTTTGATCGTGTGTGGCATCCTGGACTCCTCTGGAAACTCAACTGCTTTCTGCCGTCAGCATATCTCTTCCAACGTCATTTCGAAGTTTCAGTTAACTCAGAATTCTCAGAAATATATATTATTCTATCCAGAGTCCCACAAGGCAGTTTTCTTGGTCCCATTTTATATTATATTTATACCCATGACATCCCATCTGATCCTAATAATATCATTGCTACTTATGCTAACGATACGGCCATACTTCCTTAGAAATCCTGAAAAATCTTCCAGAAATTTACAGTCCCACATCCCCAACTTTCAATCCTGGTTTAAGATATGGAGAGTGAGGCTCAAATTACTTTTACACTTTGTCAAGGAAAACCTACCCCTTTATACCTTAATAGCAACATGATTCCATAATATGATAAAGTACGTTATTTGGGACTCATTACCAGGACAAGATATTAACATGGAACCTACATACTCATTACCTGGACATATGGAATTGAACTTTGGGATTCAACGAAACGTTCCAATTCCCATCGCGTCCAGGCCTAATAATCCAAGATCCTCCGTAAAATTGTTGATGCCCCCTTTTATGCTCGTAATAACGTAATATATTGTGATCTAAATGTTACCTTTCTTCAGAACCTATGCATTTCCTGCTATAAAAAATTTCACTCTCGTCCGTTTATCCTATCATCATAATCCACTTGTGAGAACACTCATCGGAGACTTAAGAGACAATGGCCAAAAGATTTTCTAGAGTACTCTAACTTCTAGTAGTTGGAGAAATGCCGATGGGCGTTTACTCATAATGCATAAGATTGTTAATTAAAATGTTATATAAATCTGCTTGTTACAATACAATTGTAGTTGCAGATAAAAAAAAAAAAAAACTTGCCTCATCTTATAGACCCATAAGTCTACTTCTAACTCTTGTCAAAATAGTGGAAATTCTTTTTTAAAACGGTTTTATGCCATCTCGAAGACGAAAATGTAATTTCACATCACCAAGTTCAGACTTTCGACCCAGTATGGCATTCTGGGCGTCTTTGGAAGCTAAAGAGAATCCTTCCTTCCACATATTTCCTAAGGTAATACGTTTGGTTTCTAATTCTACAACATATGCTTATGACACTCCGATCCTAGCTCATCACCAAAAACCTATGTTAACTCCCATCAAAAATGGATGCTATTATGGCATCCACTATCCTACAAATCCATGTTAACTCCCATCAAAAATGGTTCAAAAAGTTGAAAGTGAAAGTGAACGAACAAAAATGTGTTCATGTTACTTTTACTCTTTGTCAAGAACCATTTTTCCTTCCACAACCTTGAACAGCAGTATTTATTCCACCAAAAGAAAGGAATTTAATGGATGATACACAATCAGCTACTGCGATTCTTAAACGCAAGATCAAAACGAACAATCGACAGCGAAATGCTACTTTATAATACAGTACGACAAAGCCATCGACAAAGCCTTACGACGCCTTTCGAATCCAATATCTACACTCTATAATCCTATGTAAAATTGTCAATGGCCTATATAATGTGCGTCATATTCTGATTTAGAGATTCCTTTTGAACGTGAACTGGGCATAACCCGTCTAGATAACTATCATAATCCTCGTGTTTTCCTCCACTACCCTCTCAATGAACACCTCATGGACCATTTGAAGAGGTTAGAGGGTCATGAGGTCATGGAAAACATGGCTTGTTACAATATATAAAAACAGACACATATAGAAACTAATCCGAACCGATTATGGTCAAACTTCATTTCAAAGTATTTTTTTTTAAAGATTTTTCGTTTTGGTTTATTAATTCTGACTATCAAAAATTTCAAGTACAAATGTTTATTCATGAAATAAGGATATTGAAAAGATCGCGACCATTATTTGATCACCCTTTCACTCCTGCATAATGTCCTTTGGATTTATATAAGGGGAGTATGCGGTTTTAATTTATATTAAGAAAATAATTTAGAATGAGTTCGAATGGCATATTTCTGAAAAGTGAATACATTTAACTCTTTCTTTGTACACAGAGTGACGCTACAATAACCTAGGGGGCTGATTAGCTAATCAATTATACTCCTTTAAATATTGTTGACAGTACGAAGAGGATAACTTGTTAAAGGAACAAATTGTGGTTCCAAAATACGCTTAACCCAAATTCAAACCTTTCAGAATTGGTTAATAAATTGGAGAATAAAAGTTAATCCACATAAATCTACCCACTTATCTTTTTCTCTTTGCCGTGAACCATCTTCTCCTATATACTTTAATTGCAGTCTCTGAAAACTATACTACCCAGCAGTGTCATCGAGTTGTCGATTTCATTGCATCCTCTTTAGAAAGAAAAGAATACTGTCCGAATGTATTTCGGAAATAAGTCAAGCTTTTAATAGAGTTTGGCACCGGGCTTACTCTGGAAAATCAAGAGAATTCTTGCTTCTACCTATTTCATAGTCCTGATACTTCCAAGTAAACTAATCCAACAACCCGATATTGGCTAGTCTTCCACTAGGTAGTATACTTGCACCTATTCTCTACAACATTTGCACATCCTGCATCTAGCAAATATCCCCGATAAGCTTCTGAAATTCTCCAATTCCAAATCCAAACTCTACAGAACTCTCTGCTATGAAGCATGTCCTCCTATACAGCTTAATGGCAGTGCCATACCACAACACACCGAAGTTCGGTAGATAGGACTGAAGTAAGACAAATGCTTGACATGGAACCCACATAGAAGAGTTAAAAAAATAAGAAGACGATACCTACAATAATTTGACTTTTAGACAAAGGTTCTAAGCTTATAAAGACAGCAAAGTACTGTTATACAATGTCCTATTGAAAACAATATGAATTTACGGTCTAAAACACTGGGGTCTCACTAAGTCTACTAATTTACGTCGAATCCAAAGTGTCCTTCAGTTCAAGAACTATCCTTTACTAAAAACACTTATCAAAGACTGAAGCGCCTTCTGGCGGCGTGATTTATTAAAATACTGAGTCTTAACATAAGCACACGCTAGCAGGAGAAACTTCGATGAATGTTTACTTGGCATAATCCTTCATGTTAACTGTAATTAATATATTATATAAATCTGCTTGTTACAATACTATATTATACAGAGTCTGTTCAAAAAATATAGCGAATTTTGAATTTCTGCGGGTTACGTAAATATTATTTTTAAATAATAAAAAAAATTTATTGACTTGAAAAATCCAAAAAATAAAGAAGAAACTATAAACCTTAAAAAACTATTTATAAAAAAAAAGAAACCATAATCCTCATACTTTCATGAATTTTTTTGAATACGAAAATATATCCAAAATATTAGCCTAAGAGTACCTGGGAGATATTTTCCTCAAAATCAATTTTTTGTAGAACCGCCTGTGATGTCGTGGACAATGATGACAAACCTATTCAACGTATCACCCTGTTGCCCTATCAACAAAAAAAGCCAGATCCACGACGCCAGGAACTCGAGGACTAAGGTACCATAAATAAAAATGGTTCAAGCTAATTATGGACTCCTTCCATTGTGGGGAGCTCTTAAACCAAACAGAACATTTTCCAAATTGTCTCTTCAATTTTCTGAAAGAACCCAATATGCTCCGTAAAATTTAGGCTCTCTAAAACTAACTGTCGATCAGTTTTTAATTAGGTAATGCCCACCTATACGTAATATGAAGTCGCTAAATGGCCTCATGGTCGTGGCGCTATAGAAAGACCTCTGGCTCTTGTCTAAGAGACTTTGCATATATGAACAAATAATAAACACGGTTTCTTATACTTCTTCATAAGAAAATATTCGCATTTATGACTGTTTTGCTACGAAAAGGATCATGACTTTGATGAGATTTTCTATCGTCTCCTCACGAGGAGTAAACCTCATATTCGAATAGCAGATCTGCCAAAAATCAAAAGAAAAAACCAAAATAAAAAATTAAATTCTCACTGAAATGGTGTATTCTTCACCTTCCATTGTACACCAAAAAATCAACTGCCAACAACCACGTTCGGTCAGAAGAAATTTTACGAAAAACATGAAGTATTTTGGAAAGAAATATTTTTAAAGGATCATAAATTAAATTTATTCAGTTACATCTTAACTTAAAATTGGGGCTAATTAATTTAGTAGAAGCGGACTATGAATTCTGGATAATAAATTGAATGTCGTCAACTGTTCCTCCAAATGTGTTTTATTTGCATTAAAAGCAAAATCTACTGGATTTTTTTAAATAATTCCTAATAATTTAACCGAAATATTGAGGCCAAATTTTAATGATAATTTTTAGTAAGTTTTACTAACAATTTATCTGATTTTAAAACTAAAAACTTATCTTTTTTAATAATTATTCGGTTAAGTTTTGAATCTATTTTGATTAAGTACGATTGACTTGCTCATAATTGAGCCCCGGAAATATTGCGGATAATTTGATAATCCACTGTTAGCAGTTTACTCAACAAAACGAACACTCAACTTATACTCCGCTCCAAAAGCATGTAAAATTGCAAAAGGAGGATGTGCTCCGTCCCTTTTCAGGTCATGAACTGTTCATAATTTGCGAATGAGTGAAGGGATGAGTCGTTCTCATCGTGATTTCCTCTCTTTTCTCGGGCAGCATCTCTTTTTGTGAGAAAACCACGACGGTTGATCAGATTCGACGTGTCAGTTTTGATGTGTTCTTCGTTCAGGAGTTTTTTAAACATTTTTTACGGCTCTTCTGTTAATTGAAATTCGGTTTAAGTGCATACCAATGGAAAGGTGAGTCTACCTTTTTTTAAAAATAAAATTAATCAAACAAAAAGGAAACTTTTCCCATCCGCAGTACATTAATTTTCGGAAATCGTCCCCATTCGGACAGTTTTGATGAACTGCCGATGATCTACGAATGCCTACCGTCTTCGAGGTAAGTTTCTAATCAATTTACGTGAAATGCCTATGAAAGTTGATAAAGATTACATATTATTAATTTTAGTATTGAATAACTAACTTTTGGGATGAAATCTCAAGATTGCTACAATATCGGAGAAAATTACGAAGCACTGATCGAAAATGTCTTCAAATCTTAGCCTCCATTTTCCATCGGCTTCAGAAAATTTGCACTTAGTGAAATATTTCAAATTATTTGGGATAAGATGCAATAAATAAAATATTATAAGTGAAATGATCAAACAACTATTTTTGAACTTATAAGATAGAAATGCTTATTTTCGAAATAAAAAGGAAAACTCGTGAAAATTTACAATGCGAAGTAGAAGAAGTGAAGTTGAACTCTTTGAAATAACTTCGCCGTTTTTGGATCAATGGAAGAACATTGTTCACATACCACCTATTATATACTCCATTCTAATGAATTCAATGACAAACTATTCAATTATCCTTAAGAGTACGGTACAATGACAATCAACCATAACGATGTTTGAAACATGAAAATAATATTGGGGAAGGTCTACCAAACCGATGATATCCCATCATAAAATCCAAATAAATAAAATATTTGAACTTCTTACTAATTTTATCTATTTTAGGAATGAAATTCTCATTTTCGGAATAAGAAAAACCACACGACAACGTTCAGTGCCACCGCTTAAGAGCATGAATTCGTAAAAATTTAGAATGCGAAATCGAAGAAAAAGTGGTGTTGAGCTTTTTCGAATAACTTGGCCATTTTTGAGCTTTCGGAAAAACTTTGTTCTAAGGACACCTAGAATATACTTAGATCTATTGGATACCGTAAGAAAATAATCAACTATCCTTAAGGATAAGGAACAAGGACGATCAACCTAAACAATATTTCGGAAACGAAAATTTTGCAAATACCAATAAAAATTTTATTATTTTTCCAAATATGGATTATTTTTAAAATCTAATTTTATATTAAGCAGGAGGAATGTTTAAGCTATCGCTTAAGATATAGTTTGTGGAAAAAGATAAATTTAAACTTTTTTTATCTAAAATCCCCTCTCAAATAATATAATTACTGTTATTTCCTTACTATGAATAGTTACTGAAAATATTATTCAATCAAATCCAAGAGCTCAGTGAGGCCTTTCATTTGATATATAAAACATCATCTATAGTATCCTAATACAGCTCCTAGGTGGGAAAGTACGACGCATCTATTCGTAAATTTTCATATTACAAATCAAAATGCGCGAATCTGCACTTATTTTAGTCTGTCGTTGGTATACTATTTTTAAATTAAATCATTTATATCTAGCCAGCTAGATTTATTTGAGACCTTTAATTTGATACACAAATTATTAGTATTGATGGGCAGATATAGACTTACGGGCTCAAAACGAAAAGAAAATTCCAAAATATTCCCGTTTTTCGAGACGCTTTTTAAATTATCTCACCAACACACATACACAGAAATAATTTGTTTATACGTCCTCTTTACCCTATTAGTTGTGTTGGATTTGGCATTTGAAAGATCGAAATCGGTGAAGGATCCATTATTCTAGAGCAAAAAATGTGCTGGCTAGTCGAAAAATTGCTGATCGCCGATTTGTTGAACAGAAGACCACTGGCCAGGAACATTTTGGCCTTCATGGACACATTTTTTGTTGCTATCAACACAAAATGTTGCCAGAACGGGCACTTTCCGCAGCATTTCAGACCATATTTGGCGATATCAACATTTTCTGTCAATAATATTTGTTGCTAGAAACATTTTTTGTCAACAATTTTTGTTGCTAGAATAATTTTTTGTCAACTTTTCGATTTCAAGAATTTTTTGTGAGTGCGACCAATCAGAGTGGCTTCTGGGCGAGGGCCTTGCGATGATTTTTATCGATTTTCTCGTGAACGGAGAGTCAGATCGACTTGATTTTTTTTTTATTTCTTCGGATGTTTACTGTTTTACCTTCAGAAGGATATTGTTTCCTTTGCGTCCTTACAAGGATATATATTTTCAAATTCAATTTTAATTTTTCGAATATTTTTGAATATTTTTCAATAAAAAGTTTCGTGTAGCATCAGCAATTGTAATTTTTTAGTTTCAGAATATTTACTTAAATATATAAAAATGTTAAAGCATATTATCTTTGCAAGGTAATTTTTCGCAATGTTAGAAATCAATTGGCTTTCGCCAAAATTTTTCGTCGTTGATCGTTTTTTCTGTTACTTTCCACAAATTTAATTTTATTACGAACATGAGCAATTAAAAATTTTGTACTTTTTTACTGAAAATTGTTACCGAATTAATTTAAACCGAAATACTATTTGAAATTAATCACGAACGTTTCTTTGAAGAGTGATACTGAAGCCGTCAAATAGCCTTCAGCATTCGCCATTTTAAATAGTCTCTGGAACAGATCTAATTAAAGCATGACAAATGGTATGATGGTATGAAAAAATGTTCATTGTATTCAAGCGACCTATCAGCCTCTTTCTTACCAATCCTTGGTAAGATTTTTGAAAAACTTCTATTAAAACGAGTCTACCCAATCCTAGTTAATGAAAAAATTATTCCTGATCACCAATTTGGCGTCCGATCTGAACACTCCACAATCCAGCAATGCCGTTGCGTTGTTGATCATATTGCATCCTCTCTTGAGAGGCAATGAGTATTGCCCAGGACTATTTTTAGATACCTCCCAAGCGTTTGATCGTGTGTGGCATCCTGGACTCCTCTGGAAACTCAACTGCTTTCTGCCGTCAGCATATCTCTTCCAACGTCATTTCGAAGTTTCAGTTAACTCAGAATTCTCAGAAATATATATTATTCTATCCAGAGTCCCACAAGGCAGTTTTCTTGGTCCCATTTTATATTATATTTATACCCATGACATCCCATCTGATCCTAATAATATCATTGCTACTTATGCTAACGATACGGCCATACTTCCTTAGAAATCCTGAAAAATCTTCCAGAAATTTACAGTCCCACATCCCCAACTTTCAATCCTGGTTTAAGATATGGAGAGTGAGGCTCAAATTACTTTTACACTTTGTCAAGGAAAACCTACCCCTTTATACCTTAATAGCAACATGATTCCATAATATGATAAAGTACGTTATTTGGGACTCATTACCAGGACAAGATATTAACATGGAACCTACATACTCATTACCTGGACATATGGAATTGAACTTTGGGATTCAACGAAACGTTCCAATTCCCATCGCGTCCAGGCCTAATAATCCAAGATCCTCCGTAAAATTGTTGATGCCCCCTTTTATGCTCGTAATAACGTAATATATTGTGATCTAAATGTTACCTTTCTTCAGAACCTATGCATTTCCTGCTATAAAAAATTTCACTCTCGTCCGTTTATCCTATCATCATAATCCACTTGTGAGAACACTCATCGGAGACTTAAGAGACAATGGCCTAGAGATTTTCTAGAGTACTCTAACTTCTAGTAGTTGGAGAAATGCCGATGGGCGTTTACTCATAATGCATAAGATTGTTAATTAAAATGTTATATAAATCTGCTTGTTACAATACAATTGTAGTTGCAGATAAAAAAAAAAAAAAACTTGCCTCATCTTATAGACCCATAAGTCTACTTCTAACTCTTGTCAAAATAGTGGAAATTCTTTTTTAAAACGGTTTTATGCCATCTCGAAGACGAAAATGTAATTTCACATCACCAAGTTCAGACTTTCGACCCAGTATGGCATTCTGGGCGTCTTTGGAAGCTAAAGAGAATCCTTCCTTCCACATATTTCCTAAGGTAATACGTTTGGTTTCTAATTCTACAACATATGCTTATGACACTCCGATCCTAGCTCATCACCAAAAACCTATGTTAACTCCCATCAAAAATGGATGCTATTATGGCATCCACTATCCTACAAATCCATGTTAACTCCCATCAAAAATGGTTCAAAAAGTTGAAAGTGAAAGTGAACGAACAAAAATGTGTTCATGTTACTTTTACTCTTTGTCAAGAACCATTTTTCCTTCCACAACCTTGAACAGCAGTATTTATTCCACCAAAAGAAAGGAATTTAATGGATGATACACAATCAGCTACTGCGATTCTTAAACGCAAGATCAAAACGAACAATCGACAGCGAAATGCTACTTTATAATACAGTACGACAAAGCCATCGACAAAGCCTTACGACGCCTTTCGAATCCAATATCTACACTCTATAATCCTATGTAAAATTGTCAATGGCCTATATAATGTGCGTCATATTCTGATTTAGAGATTCCTTTTGAACGTGAACTGGGCATAACCCGTCTAGATAACTATCATAATCCTCGTGTTTTCCTCCACTACCCTCTCAATGAACACCTCATGGACCATTTGAAGAGGTTAGAGGGTCATGAGGTCATGGAAAACATGGCTTGTTACAATATATAAAAACAGACACATATAGAAACTAATCCGAACCGATTATGGTCAAACTTCATTTCAAAGTATTTTTTTTTAAAGATTTTTCGTTTTGGTTTATTAATTCTGACTATCAAAAATTTCAAGTACAAATGTTTATTCATGAAATAAGGATATTGAAAAGATCGCGACCATTATTTGATCACCCTTTCACTCCTGCATAATGTCCTTTGGATTTATATAAGGGGAGTATGCGGTTTTAATTTATATTAAGAAAATAATTTAGAATGAGTTCGAATGGCATATTTCTGAAAAGTGAATACATTTAACTCTTTCTTTGTACACAGAGTGACGCTACAATAACCTAGGGGGCTGATTAGCTAATCAATTATACTCCTTTAAATATTGTTGACAGTACGAAGAGGATAACTTGTTAAAGGAACAAATTGTGGTTCCAAAATACGCTTAACCCAAATTCAAACCTTTCAGAATTGGTTAATAAATTGGAGAATAAAAGTTAATCCACATAAATCTACCCACTTATCTTTTTCTCTTTGCCGTGAACCATCTTCTCCTATATACTTTAATGGCAGTCTCTGAAAACTATACTACCCAGCAGTGTCATCGAGTCGTCGATTTCATTGCATCCTCTTTAGAAAGAAAGGAATACTGTCCGAATGTATTTCGGAAATAAGTCAAGCTTTTAATAGAGTTTGGTACCGGGCTTACTCTGGAAAATCAAGAGGATTCTTGCTTCTTCCTATTTCATAGTCCTGATACTTCCAAGTAAACTAATCCAACAACCCGATATTGGCTAGTCTTCCACTAGGTAGTATACTTGCACCTATTCTCTACAACATTTGCACATCCTGCATCTAGCAAATATCCCCGATAAGCTTCTGAAATTCTCCAATTCCAAATCCAAACTCTACAGAACTCTCTGCTATGAAGCATGTCCTCCTATACAGCTTAATGGCAGTGCCATACCACAACACACCGATGTTCGGTAGATAGGACTGAAGTAAGACAAATGCTTGACATGGAACCCACATAGAAGAGTTAAAAAAATAAGAAGACGATACCTACAACTACTTTGACTTTTAGACAAAGGTTCTAAGCTTATAAAGACAGCAAATTACTGTTATACAATGTCCTATTGAAAACAATATGAATTTACGGTCTAAAACACTGGGGTCTCACTAAGTCTTCTAATTTTCGTCGAATCCAAAGTGTCCTTCAGTTCAAGAACTATCCTTTACTAAAAACACCCATCAAAGACTGAAGCGCCTTCTGGCGGCGTGATTTATTAAAATACTGAGTCTTAACATAAGCACACGCTAGCAGGAGAAACTTCGATGAATGTTTACTTGGCATAATCCTTCATGTTAACTGTAATTAATATATTATATAAATCTGCTTGTTACAATACTATATTATACAGAGTCTGTTCAAAAAATATAGCGAATTTTGAATTTCTGCGGGTTACGTAAATATTATTTTTAAATAATAAAAAAAATTTATTGACTTGAAAAATCCAAAAAAATAAAGAAGAAACTATAAACCTTAAAAAACTATTTATAAAAAAAAAGAAACCATAATCCTCATAATTTCATGAAATTTTTTGAATACGAAAATATATCCAAAATATTAGCCTAAGAGTACCTGGGAGATATTTTCCTCAAAATCAATTTTTTGTAGAATCGCCTGTGATGTCGTGGACAATGATGACAAACCTATTCAACGTATCACCCTGTTGCCCTATCAACAAAAAAAGCCAGATCCACGACGCCAGGAACTCGAGGACTAAGGTACCATAAATAAAAATGGTTCAAGCTAATTATGGACTCCTTCCATTGTGTAGAGCTCTTAAACCAAACAGAACACTTTCCAAATTGTCTCTTCAATTTTCTGAAAGAACCCAATATGCTCCGTAAAATTTAGGCTCTCTCAAACTAACTGTCGACCAGTTTTTAATTAGGTAATGCCCACCTATACGTAATATGAAGTCGCTAAATGGCCTCATGGTCGTGGCGCTATAGAAAGACCTCTGGCTCTTGTCTAAGAGACTTTGCATATATGAACAAATAATAAATACGGTTTCTTATACTTCTTCATAAGAAAATATTCGCATTTATCACTGTTTTGCTACGAAAAGGATCATGACTTTGACGAGATTTTCTATCGTCTCCTCACGAGGAGTAAACCCCATATTCGAATAGCAGATCTGCCAAAAATCAAAAGAAAAAACCAAAATAAAAAATTAAATTCTCACTGAAATGGTGTATTCTTCACCTTCCATTGTACACCAAAAAATCAACTGCCAACAACCACGTTCGGTCAAAAGGAATTTTACGAAAAACATGAAGTATTTTGGAAAAAAATATTTTTAAAGGATCATAAATTAAATTTATTCAGTTACATCATAACTTAAAATTGGGGCTAATTAATTTAGTAGAAGCGGATTATGAATTCTGGATAATAAATTGAATGTCGTCAACTGTTCCTCCAAATGTGTTTTATTTGCATTAAGAGCAAAATCTACTGGATTTTTTTTAAATAATTCCTAATAATTTAACCGAAATATTGAGGCAAAATTTTAATGATAATTTTTAGTCATTTTTACTAACAATTTATCTGATTTTAAAACTAAAAACTTATCTTTTTTAATAATTATTCGGTTAAGTTTTGAATCTATTTTGATTAAGTACGATTGACTTGCTCATAATTGAGCCCCGGAAATATTGCGGATAATTTGATAATCCACTGTTAGCAGTTTACTCAACAAAACGAACACTCAACTTATACTCCGCTCCAAAAGCATGTAAAATTGCAAAAGGAGGATGTGCTCCGTCCCTTTTCAGGTCATGAACTGTTCATAATTTGCGAATGAGTGAAGGGATGAGTCGTTCTCATCGTGATTTCCTCTCTTTTCTCGGGCAGCATCTCTTTTTGTGAGAAAACCACGACGGTTGATCAGATTCGACGTGTCAGTTTTGATGTGTTCTTCGTTCAGGAGTTTTTTAAACATTTTTTACGGCTCTTCTGTTAATTGAAATTCGGTTTAAGTGCATACCAATGGAAAGGTGAGTCTACCTTTTTTTAAAAATAAAATTAATCAAACAAAAAGGAAACTTTTCCCATCCGCAGTACATTAATTTTCGGAAATCGTCCCCATTCGGACAGTTTTGATGAACTGCCGATGATCTACGAATGCCTACCGTCTTCGAGGTAAGTTTCTAATCAATTTACGTGAAATGCCTATGAAAGTTGATAAAGATTACATATTATTAATTTTAGTATTGAATAACTAACTTTTGGGATGAAATCTCAAGATTGCTACAATATCGGAGAAAATTACGAAGCACTGATCGAAAATGTCTTCAAATCTTAGCCTCCATTTTCCATCGGCTTCAGAAAATTTGCACTTAGTGAAATATTTCAAATTATTTGGGATAAGATGCAATAAATAAAATATTATAAGTGAAATGATCAAACAACTATTTTTGAACTTATAAGATAGAAATGCTTATTTTCGAAATAAAAAGGAAAACTCGTGAAAATTTACAATGCGAAGTAGAAGAAGTGAAGTTGAACTCTTTGAAATAACTTCGCCGTTTTTGGATCAATGGAAGAACATTGTTCACATACCACCTATTATATACTCCATTCTAATGAATTCAATGACAAACTATTCAATTATCCTTAAGAGTACGGTACAATGACAATCAACCATAACGATGTTTGAGACATGAAAATAATATTGGGGAAGGTCTACCAAACCGATGATATCCCATCATAAAATCCAAATAAATAAAATATTTGAACTTCTTACTAATTTTATCTATTTTAGGAATGAAATTCTCATTTTCGGAATAAGAAAAACCACACGACAACGTTCAGTGCCACCGCTTAAGAGCATGAATTCGTAAAAATTTAGAATGCGAAATCGAAGAAAAAGTGGTGTTGAGCTTTTTCGAATAACTTGGCCATTTTTGAGCTTTCGGAAAAACTTTGTTCTAAGGACACCTAGAATATACTTAGATCTATTGGATACCGTAAGAAAATAATCAACTATCCTTAAGGATAAGGAACAAGGACGATCAACCTAAACAATATTTCGGAAACGAAAATTTTGCAAATACCAATAAAAATTTTATTATTTTTCCAAATATGGATTATTTTTAAAATCTAATTTTATATTAAGCAGGAGGAATGTTTAAGCTATCGCTTAAGATATAGTTTGTGGAAAAAGATAAATTTAAACTTTTTTTATCTAAAATCCCCTCTCAAATAATATAATTACTGTTATTTCCTTACTATGAATAGTTACTGAAAATATTATTCAATCAAATCCAAGAGCTCAGTGAGGCCTTTCATTTGATATATAAAACATCATCTATAGTATCCTAATACAGCTCCTAGGTGGGAAAGTACGACGCATCTATTCGTAAATTTTCATATTACAAATCAAAATGCGCGAATCTGCACTTATTTTAGTCTGTCGTTGGTATACTATTTTTAAATTAAATCATTTATATCTAGCCAGCTAGATTTATTTGAGACCTTTAATTTGATACACAAATTATTAGTATTGATGGGCAGATATAGACTTACGGGCTCAAAACGAAAAGAAAATTCCAAAATATTCCCGTTTTTCGAGACGCTTTTTAAATTATCTCACCAACACACATACACAGAAATAATTTGTTTATACGTCCTCTTTACCCTATTAGTTGTGTTGGATTTGGCATTTGAAAGATCGAAATCGGTGAAGGATCCATTATTCTAGAGCAAAAAATGTGCTGGCTAGTCGAAAAATTGCTGATCGCCGATTTGTTGAACAGAAGACCACTGGCCAGGAACATTTTGGCCTTCATGGACACATTTTTTGTTGCTATCAACACAAAATGTTGCCAGAACGGGCACTTTCCGCAGCATTTCAGACCATATTTGGCGATATCAACATTTTCTGTCAATAATATTTGTTGCTAGAAACATTTTTTGTCAACAATTTTTGTTGCTAGAATAATTTTTTGTCAACTTTTCGATTTCAAGAATTTTTTGTGAGTGCGACCAATCAGAGTGGCTTCTGGGCGAGGGCCTTGCGATGATTTTTATCGATTTTCTCGTGAACGGAGAGTCAGATCGACTTGATTTTTTTTTTATTTCTTCGGATGTTTACTGTTTTACCTTCAGAAGGATATTGTTTCCTTTGCGTCCTTACAAGGATATATATTTTCAAATTCAATTTTAATTTTTCGAATATTTTTGAATATTTTTCAATAAAAAGTTTCGTGTAGCATCAGCAATTGTAATTTTTTAGTTTCAGAATATTTACTTAAATATATAAAAATGTTAAAGCATATTATCTTTGCAAGGTAATTTTTCGCAATGTTAGAAATCAATTGGCTTTCGCCAAAATTTTTCGTCGTTGATTGTTTTTTCTGTTACTTTCCACAAATTTAATTTTATTACGAACATGAGCAATTAAAAATTTTGTACTTTTTTACTGAAAATTGTTACCGAATTAATTTAAACCGAAATACTATTTGAAATTAATCACGAACGTTTCTTTGAAGAGTGTAACTGAAGCCGTCAAATAGCCTTCAGCATTCGCCATTTTAAATAGTCTCTGGAACAGATCTCAGAGACTTTTCATATAAAGCGTAAAGACTACATTTAATTAAAGCATGACAAATGGTATGATGGTATGAAAAAATGTTCATTGTATTCAAGCGACCTATCAGCCTCTTACCAATCCTTGGAAAGATTTTTGAAAAACTTCTATTAAAACGACTCTACCCAAACCTAGTTAATGAAAAAATTATTCCAGATCACCAATTTGGCGTCCGATCACGCCACAATCCAGCAATGCCGTCGCGTTATTGATCATATTGCATCCTCTCTTGAGAGGCAATGAGTATTGCCCAGGACTATTTTTAAATACCTCCCAAGCGTTTGATCGTGTGTGGCATCCTGGACTCCTCTGGAAACTCAACAGCTTTCTGCCGTCAGCATATCTCTCCCAACGTCATTTCGAAGTTTCAGTTAACTCAGAATTCTCAGAAATATATATTATTCTATCCAGAGTCCCACAAGGCAGTGTTCTTGGTCCCATTTTATATTATATTTATACCCATGACATCCCATCTGATCCTAATAATATCATTTGCTACTTATGCGGATAATACGGCCATATTAACTACATACAAATCCTGACATAGCTTCCAAAAATTAACAATCCCATATCCACAACCTTCAATTCTCGTTTAAGACATGGGGAGCGAGATATAAATGAACAGAAGAGTGCTCACATTACTTTTACTCTTTGTCAAGGAAAACCTACTTCTTTTTACCTTAATAGCAACATGATTCCACAATATAATAAAGTACGTTATTTGGGACTTATTACCTGGATAAGAGATTAACATGGAACCCATATACTATACTAAAAAGAGAATTTTTTCTTGCTTTCTACCGTGCTGGTTGCAGTGCTAGAAATGACATCACTGCTTGCTCTGCAGCTATTTTTCAAGCTAGATTTCAGATATCGAACCGGTTCCATTTTTCATACTAGTTTTGTGCTGGTTTTAATGAGAACCAACAAGAAAACATTATCTTTTCATATAGTCTACATAAGCACATGAGACATATGTCAACATCGATGCGAAAACATCAAAACAAGCTAGAAATGCAACTTCAAAACAAGCAGCGTGTGAAGCCAACACATTGGCTTGGACGGGAATTAGAAAGTTTGGTAGAGCCCCAGAGTGCTATTCTGTAATATTAATATTGGTTTTAGTATACAAATACTTACACAAAGTCGATTATGAAATAATCTATAACAAGGAGACTATAGCAGAAGCGATCATATTCCATGATCAGGAATGTGATTAACTTTGCTAGAGCAAAATACCTTCCATGTTATTTTCTGGTAACTAAACTATTTCCATGTGTCATTTCTCACTTTGTATTGGGTAAACTTTTTTTTATCATATTATCTAATGACGAAATATTTTGACTCAGAAAGGGAACTGTTTCTGCTGAGAATAACACGGAAATGACACGCTCGTCTGCTGAGAATGACACCGAAAATGAAAGTATTGTAGTAGTGCTATCGATGTCCCCATAGAAGATTAAAAACCAAATGAATTTTTAATGAAAATGTGTGTACGAATTGGCACGATTTTTTTTTCTTTTTTTAGTAGGGAAGTTGTTTGGTTTTTTTGTAATTAATTTTTATTATTATTTTGGCTAAAATATAAAATATTTATTTGGAACTACAATACTTTTTGGTTAGGGTTTCTTCTGAATGTCTCTCGTTATTTGAATGGCAGATACCGTGCAGAGGATCATCGCTGTTGCACACCATAATAAGTGTACTCCAAACAATTGCCCTAAAAGTGCTATGGGAGATTTGGGGTAACGATATCAGTAGTCGGTCCAATCCACCGTCTTTTCTTCTTTTCTATTTTATTCTGTCTCTTAATTTTATGCTCGACTTAGTTTTTTTTTCAATTTTTACCTTTCCCAATTATTACTCTTCCATCCGGCCATAAAATCTGAATTTTCTTTTTTATC
Organism: Atherix ibis; assembly: GCA_958298945.1. NCBI lineage: Eukaryota > Metazoa > Arthropoda > Insecta > Diptera > Athericidae > Atherix > Atherix ibis. The sequence goes on along the minus strand of OY282610.1, from coordinate 22,905,272 downwards.
ATATTTTTTTTTTGCTCTTCTACCCCTTCGGCGACTCCAAATAAAACTGTATCCTCTGACATATTTTATATGTTGAGCTTCGATTAAAGGATACCTGGATAGGCCCTTACCGTATATGTATACGCAATTTTGTATACAAATTATTTGCCAAGCGGTGAGAAATGGCAAAAGCGGGATAGCTTTGTGTAAAGATTTTTTTATGTAGACATGACATCCAATGCCATCTAGTTGTCGTAATACAAATTTATTGAATTGCAAAACCATAATTTATATTCATTTTAATTCACTTATTGGAAACAAAAATACAATTTAAACACAACAATAGGCAATTTTTATTTTTTGTACAATCTTTTGATACGAAATGGAATTCTATTTGTAGTTTACTATTCATTTCTTATATATGAATCAAATATAAAGCGCCTAAATTTTGTAGACTTTCGGAGAGTTTTCAAACGCGCCATTCTCCATGAAAGTAGTGACATACCGAAACAGCGGGTTAGCTTTATAATTTCTGAATTTGTTTTTTTTTTTGCGGTTCGGAAAGTGTTTGTAAAAGTGTTATTGCCATCTCTTTAGAAGTATTTACGGAAAATTAAGTATTTATACATATAGTTATATTATTAATAAAATTTAATACGAAGGTTTTATTTCAGGAAATGAAGTGTTTTGTAAGAAATTGCTTCTCATACGAAAAAATGAGGAAGCCGGGAATTTCTTTCTTTCGGTAAGTTGACATCTTTTATTTTTACTAAACAAAATAAGAAAAACTTAATTTTTGATGTACCTAGTGATTTATTTTATCCAAAAAGTGCTCAAAAAGTGAAAAGTTCGGCATTGAATAAATGTAAACAAATCCGATGTTGACAGTACAATGTTTACTATGAAATACGAGTAGTACAGTGCCGGTGTATATAAAGTGTGTGTAAGAAAATTTAAGGGACTGAATTTTTTAAATAGTGCAAAAAATACGTGAATTTCTATTAATTCTTAATTGTAAAAGTAAATGTTACGATCGTATATTTTTATATGTTAACTTTACAGGTTCCCACAAAATAAATGGTTGCGGGAAATGTGGATTGTGGCAGCAGCATCCGGTATTCCCAAGAATCGGGACGTTGTGTGCTCGCTCCACTTTCATAGAGCAGACATTAAAGTAGGAGCGAGCAGGAGCAAATTTAAAAAGAACGGCTATTCCTTCCGTATTTTCTATATGGAATAGCCAAACGGTAAGTTTTAATACTGCACAATTAATAATTGCAAAATTATAACACATTCAAATAATTTTTTTAGGAAATCGGGCAACCGCTATCAAATCAGGAAAAGGTTGAAAATGAAGTAAGTTGTACGAATATATTTCTATTGTATTTTATTTTGTTTTATTTAACATGTGATTTAAAAACAATGGTTGATGTATAATTTTGCTTTAAATAATTCTATTTTTTAGGTTCCTAATAGCTCCGCTGAATGTGACGACATGGATGCAGCTGCAGAAGAAGAAGAATTTCATCTACCTTATGTAAGTAAAGTAATGTAGATTTTAAGCAATAAATATATTGTATATTATTAATAAATAATCTACAGTGAAATAAATAAAATGAAAATACATAATAAATAAATAAATATTTAAAAAAAATACTGTCTTTTATTGCATATTTACAAAACTAATTCCATCAAACAACAAGACTCGCAATATTAAAGGCGTTTTCCTTTGGACCAATTTTGCTACTACGCGGTAGTAGTAGCTGTCATCATCTACTCTACCTCGAACAAACGACCACATCGAACTGGGAGTTACGCATACAATTAACTGTAGGGGGATTTTAGTTTCCGAACTGGAAATAGATGGCTTAGCGGGTTCGTTGGTTATGTTAAAGAGTCATATTTTTGTCAGTATTGTTTATGTGTGAATAAACTCAGTTTTTATTGTTTACGAGGGTCATTCAACAAGTACTTAACCTCACCGCCCGATGAAACTGCTGTCACAAAAGAAATTTACCATCGTGCAGTACATTCTTTTAGTAGCCTACTAGTTTCAGTCGATTCCCTTCATTAGTTTTGTTTTGAGAGCCTTTGAAAGCGAGCGTGTCGGTCGGTTGCACAAAAATGGAAAAAGAACAATATCGTTCGGTGATTAGATTCTTGTTTTTGGAAGGGAAAACGCGCAGCGAAATCAAAGATCGCTTGGATGCTGACTCTTCTCCTTCGTTGGCGACCGTCAAGAATTGGTTCAACTAGTTTGTTCGTGGCCGCACGTCGGTTTATGATGAGCCACGGCCAGGTGCCCCGAAAACGGCTGCTACGGAGGAAAACGTAAAAAAAGTCCACGATCTCGTGTTGGCAGACCGTCGATTGAAGGTTCACGATATAGCTGAGACTGTGGGCATCGCAGTAGGAACCGTGCATCATATTCTACACGAAGAACTGGGCATGAGAAAGCTGTCGGCGCGATGGGTGCCGCGTTTGCTCACACCGGAAAACAAGCGCAACCGTGAGACCACATCGGCGACGTGTTTGGCGCTGTTTCAGCGCAATCCAGCGGAGTTCTTGCGTCGTTTCGTGACCGTCGACGAAACATGGATTCACTGGTACACACCAAAGACCAAGGAACAGTCGAAACAGTGGGCTTCACCCGGCGAACGTGCTCCGAAGAAGGCGAACACTGTTCGATCGGCCAGAAAGGTGATGGCCACCGTTTTCTGGGATTAACAAGGAGTGATCCACATCGATTACCTCGAGAAGGGTAAAACAATCACGAGGCGCTACTATGCTGACTTATTGGGCCGATTTGACGTCGAATTGAAGAAAAAGCGGCCCCACTTTGCGAAGAAAAAAGTGCTGTTCCACTACGACAACGCGCCGGCTCACACCTCCGCCGTCGCCATGGCCAAATTGGTCGAATTACGCTACGAACTGCTGCCCTATCCACCGTACTCTCCAGATTTGGCCCCCTGTGACTACTTTTTGTTTCCAAACCTGAAAAAATCACTCGCCGGGAATAGATTTGGGTCGAATGAGGAGGTCATCGTCGCCACGGAGGCCTATTTTGCTTCCCTCAAGAAAATGTATTTTTTGGACGGGTTAAAAAAGTTAGAGCATCGCTGGGCCAAGTATACCGAGCTTGAAGGAGATTATGTGAAAAAATAAATTGCCACCTTTCCAAAATTTTCGTTTTTCTTTTGTAGGCTAAGTACTTGTTGAATGACCCTCGTATGTGTGAGTAAACTCAGTATTGTTGCTGACTGTTTTGAGGTTATGTTTCTACTAGAGTTCAGAATTTGGCTTTCCTTTGGTCATCTACCGTGTAGTAGCAAAATTGGTCCAAAGGAAAACGGCTTAAAAAATCTGCTTCTTTACGTTTTAAACGAACCGCTTCAATCGCATACTCAACTTTTAAATTGGCCCCCAATGATTTACGCCGTTTCTGTTGTATTGCATGTGTGTGCGTTCTATGAATGTATTGCCAACAAAATTTGGACAGAATTTTTGTGTAGAGCCCTATCCAGTTCTTCTATAATCTAAGATGTTGAGGGTATGATGGCATCTCACTTATAACCTTGTAAATCACCCCCTCTACCACATCAAGCATAACAAAATCTGTGTTCATTCTTTTCTCTTGTTTTTTTTTCAACTTTTTTCTCCTAGCAAACTAGCCGAACATATTTTATAGTGGGAACAATTTCAAGAACTATTAAATAATCACAACTATTAACTTACTTTTCACTATAATTTGTATATACAACAAAGGAATTAATTACATTTACAACAATTCAAAGTCACTAACTAATATACTGAATTTTATCATGTCGAAATAAGCGTATTCGATTACCAAATTTAAAAACTATTAAATTTAATTCAACATTTGGTTTATTTATATTCAAAACAAGATTGGAAATATAATTCATCCATTAAATTTATTGGTCCGGTACTTCCAACATTTCATTTTTAACAATTTTTGAAATATAGTCCTGTAAATTGTTTTTTATTTTTTGTAATTCATCCTGATGCTTATACATATGCTCGTCCTGTTGAATATGCTTCAGAAATTTTTTAGTATTCTCTATGTACGTTTCGAATACCGTATGGTTTCGCTCCAACATACAAAATAGCTCCTTTTCTTTCATATTTTGAAGATTTTTTTTAATTTTAGCTCGATGGTGTGTGTTTAGTTCTATCAGTAATGCGGCGAACTTATCAAGTAAACGTTCGGTCAATTTGATTTTCTGCAACATCCTTTCTTTATGAAAGGAATTCGCTAAAATTTATAATAAAATAATAAATTTGTTCAAATATAATAAAACTCATCGTAGATATCTAATTTAATAATATCCATGCAACAATATTATGAACAATTATTTATACAATTTTTTATTAAGAATAAAAAAACTATGAATTTGGTTTTATTAATAAAATTTCATAATAAATACAGTCTCATTCATACACAATTTGTACTACTTAATTATCACAAAGCATAATTAAGTAAAAATCTACTTAATTATCACAAAGCACCATGCTTCAAATGATTCCTGTCAAAATTTGACAGCAATCGGTCGATTGGTTCGTGAGATATAGCATTTTGAGTGGAGCAACTTTTGTTATTGAAAAAAAATGGATAAAGACGAATTTCGTGTATTGATAAAGCATTGCTTTTTGATGAAAAAAAATACATGGTTTGACAAACGTTAGCTATTTCAACTGTGGAATATTGGTTTCGTCAATTTCGAACTGGTCGTACGAGCACAGTTGATGCAGAACGCAGTGGACGCCCAAAAGAGGTGGTGACGGCAGAAAACATCAAAAAAATCCACAAATAATTTTAAATGACCGTAAAGTGAAGTTGAGCGAGATAGCTGAGACTCTGAAGATATCGAAAGAGCGTGTTGGACATATCGTGCATGAATATTTGGGCATGCGAAAGCTGTGTGCAAAATGGGTGCCGCGTGAGCTCACTGTGGACCAAAAACAACAACGTGTTGATGATTCTGAGCAGTGTTTGGAGCTGTTCAAGCGCAATAAACCCGAATTTTTGCGTCGATATGTGACAATGGATGAAACATGGCTCCGTCACCACACTCCAGAGTCCAATCGGCAGTCGGCAGAGTGGAGAGGGAGCGACGAACCGAATCCAAAGCGTGGAAAGACGCAACAGTCGGCTGGCAAGGTGATGGCGTCTGTATTTTGGGATGCGCATGGTATAATATTCATTGACTATCTCCAGAAGGGACAGACGATCAACAGCGACTATTATTTAGCGTTATTGGATCGTTTGAAGAAAGAAATCGCTAAGAAACGGCCTCATTTGAAGAAGAAAAAAGTGTTGTTTCACCAAGACAAGGCACCGTGTCACAAGTCGATGAAAACGATGGTCAAACTCAATGAATTGGGCTACGAATTGCTTCTCCATCCACCGTATTCTCCAGATCTGGCCCCCAGCGACTTTTTCCTATTTGAAGATCTCAAGAGAATGCTCGCTGGTAAGAAATTTAAGACCGATTGCCGAAACTGAGGCCTATTTTGAGGCAAAACCGAAAGAGTACTATAAAAATGGTATCGAAAAGTTGGAAGATCGCTATAATCGCTGTATCGCCCTCGAAGGCAACTATGTTGAATAATAAAAATGAATTTTGCAAAAAAAAATATTTTTACTGTGTTTCGTTCTAAACTTTTCTGCCGAACTGTTATGTGTAGTTTTGTAGCAAAACTACAATTTCTCAATCTTCATTCAAATAAAAATTTTCAAAAAAGAGAACGTTAATTATTATTATTATTTTTTTTTTATTGAAATCAGGTTCATATTACTAGAAGAAAAGTTTTCCTGATCTTCAATTTCAAAAAAAGGTATTTGTTGTGGAATATTGCATTGTATTCAAAATATATACAAAATAATTTTAACCAGCTTATGGTACGAACTAGTTTAGGGTCACATTAAAAAAAAAAAATATAAAAAATGCCCGAAATAGTAAAAATCTGTACTGAATAGGACACTTTCGTTAGAGCCACATTAAAAAAAATGGACCAAAAATTTATGAATCATTTTTGACCAAATTGAATGAGAACAGATTGTATTTTAGGACCACTTTAAAATGGACACACAAATGCAAAAATTTTGTACCAAATTGCACAAGAGCAACGAATGTTTTGCAAACAGCAAAAGAATAATACCTTCGGAAACCAGTAAACTGGTTATAATACCTTCGTTCAATAAGTCCTTAGAAAATTCAAGAATTTGAATTTGCGCTTGTAGTGTCGGTAAAGATTTTTTTTTGTAAGTAGCATTATCGACAGGAAAGCTGTCAAAATTTCAGCTCGATCCATAGCGTAGGTCAATTTCTATCGTCGATTAAAGTTAACGACATTTATTTGTGCATAACAATGGAAAAAATCGAGTTTAGGGCTGTCATCAAACATCTCCATTCGAAAGGCTTAAGCCCGAAAGAAATCAAAGCCGAGTTGGATGCAGTTCATGGCACATCTGCACCTGTGTTTGCTATGGTTTACAATTGGGTGAATGAATTTAAAGGTGGCCGTTCATCCACAAAAGATGAACATCATTCAGGACGCCCAGTTGAGGTGTCTACTCCTGAAATCATCGACAAAATCCACGATCTGATTTTGAACGATCGGCGAATTAAAGTGCGCGAATTAGTTGAGGCCACGGGCATATCACAAGGTACAGTCGCTTCAATATTGCATGAAAAATTCTCTGTGAAAAAAATTTCGGCAAGATGGGTGCCGCGTTTGCTCTCAGAGGAGAATAAGCGCAATCGTGTAGTTGACTCTGAGGCTATGTTGGCACTCTTTGATCGCAATCCTGCTGAATTCCTTCGTCGATATGTCACTGTGGACGAAACCTGGATACACTACTACACTCCAGAAACGAAGAGACAGTCATCACAGTGGATTTTCAAAGGTGAACGGGCTCCGAAGAAAGCAAAAACTGTGCCATCGGCCGGCAAGGTGATGGCCATGGTCTTTTGGGATTCGCAGGGCATCATTTTTATCGACTACTTGGAAAAAGGAAAAACAATAACAGGAGCGTATTACGCGTCGTTATTGCAACGGTTGAGCGAGGAAATCAAAGAGAAACGCCCCCATCTGAAGAAGAAAAAAATCCTCTTGCATCAGGACAATGCGCGTGTGCACATCTGCTCTGTTTCCATGGCCAAAATTGGGGAATTGAGAATGGAATTGTTGCAGCATCCCGCTTATTCACCAGATTTGGCCCCGAGTGACTATTTTCTTTTCCCCAATCTGAAGAAATGGCTTGGCAGACGACGGTTCACTTCCAACGAGGACGTCATTGCTCAAACGGATGAGTATTTTGCAGAACTTCTGAAATCCTATTTTTTGGACGGGATAAAAATTTTGGAAAAACGGCTCTAAAAGTGTATAGAGCTAAAAGGAGATTATGTTGTAAAATAAAAATTTTTTTTTTAGAAAACAGTTTTTTTCCATCTTTTTCTAAGGACTTATTGAACGACCCTCGTATGTGCTTCCTTTATGGAGTCCAGCATTTCTTTTTAGTTCCAAAAGACAGTAATTTTTTGAAAGTATTTAAAGAAAATTAGGTTTATTTAATTTAAATTATTTTTTTTTGTGTTTTCCGTAGCACTTCAAAATTCAGCAATTTGGAATTTTTTTTTTTACAGAAAAATTAACGTAAAATAAGAGAAATTCCAACTCAAAAATTCATTTTTTAAGATAAACTGCTTGTTTTAATTTCGTCCATAGAAGATGGGAAAATAAATAGCGTACGGATTCGAGTATCGTTTTAAAAATGTTGCGTTTATTTTTCATCCCTTAAATACACGGAGTTCTATCAGACTCCTTGCATAGTGATAAGTGATGTGTATGACTACGATTATAGATAATTAGATCAACAGATCTATTTGCTCTTCCACTTTTCTTCTTAAATGCGTTGTTTCCTAACACAGTTAAGTAAGCAAAAAACCAACAGTTTGAAACTGTTCAACAAAAACTAATAATCCAAATGCATTTCGATGGCGAGGACTTTTTTTTTTTTTAATCTATCAGCGTGTGGATGTGTAGAATTGTGTACTGATGATTGCAATATATAATTACGAGAAAACATAATTCAATTATTGAATAAGGTCTAAAGATATTATTTATTTAGTTAATTTATAATTTAATTTTTTTTTTAAATTTTCTAAACAACGCTTTTATCCTCTTCAATTTGTTTAATGTTATTGGAGAAATCGGATTAAAAAATAGGCGAATTCGATTGGATTAATTTTGCTACAGCACAGTACTTACCAGTAGACTCTCAATAAAATGAACATATCACTGACAGCAGTAAAATACAAACTCACAATAGTCACCAACAATACTGAGTTTATTCACACATAAGCAATAAAAATTGAGTTTACGCACACATATAAACAATAAAAACAAAAATATGACGCTTCAACATAACCAACGAACCCGCTAAGCCATCTATAGTTAGTTCGGAAAGTACAATCCCCTTACCCTAAGGGGAGAAGTGCAACTCCTGCTACAATCCTACTGTTTTATTAGAGGTACTGTAGATGATGACAGATACACAACAGTAGCAGTAGCAAAATTAGTCCAATCGAATTCGCCTAATAATTTATTATTAGTCAGCCGCTAACTAAACACGTATAAATTTTGCTTGTTTCAGCCATAGAAATTGTACGATTTACACAATTCGATGGTGCGTAGTTTCAGAAATTCTACAATTCACATAATGCTATGTAAAAAAAAAAAATTTCACAAGAAAAATCACCACTTTTTCGTATATGCACACAAAAAATATCTTTCTATGCGTTTGCATTTTGAAGAAAACATTTGTCAAAACTTTCTTGCACTTTTCGATTATTACGTATATTACCAAAAAACTATTAGCGATTATTGCTACTTTTACCGAAATAACAACCAATATACACGTTTGGTTATTCCATATTATTGTTAAAAGATATTTTGAGAATTTGAAAAAAAGAATGGATTTGAAAATAGGAAAATTTTATATTTATTCACGTCAAACACAATATTACTACTCCATTCTTTCTTAAATATAAATATATTTAAAGAAATTTATTTGTAAAAATTACATTGTATAGCCATATTGTTTAAAAGATGTTTGAATGTACGCTCCAACTATTCTCGTTATAAGCTTCAATGAGACTGACTCAGAAATGCAGTCTATTCTATGTCAATTGACACATTCGCCATCTGACGGGAAATTCTCGTATGGTCTCAAATTACAACAATCGAAGTGATCTAATTTACTACGGATGGCTACAGACTGACTATGAAAATAATTACATTTCTTGGGTAACAAGGTGTTAGTTAAATAAAATTCACTTTAATAAAATATGAATATTAGCATAATTTATTGAAATTTTATTGCAGAAACAATTATAAGGATTTTTTTTTTTTTTTTGATAATAAATTTATACTGAACAAAATAATAATTTAAATACTTAAGGTGCTACGATCATTTTCAACAACAGAAAATTCATTTCTTCAACGATAATATAATAGAATTAATTCCAAATAATTACGATAAATTTGATTTTATTATAAAAATGTCCGATCAATTGGAATTTATATAAAAATTTGTTATGCAAATCGAAAAAATCATATAAAAATAATAATAAGAATAATCGTAATAAATTGTAATTGTTGTTGTTGTTGTTGTTTTTTTTTTTTTTTAAATTATTTGTATGTATTAGAAAAACATAAATTAAGTCGATATTAAACAAGAAGAATTACAATTTAAGAAACAATTGAAATCGAAATAAGTTAACTTTAAAAATTGGAAATTTCATTTGAGAAGAAATTGTTCAGAGCAAAAAGGAGGGAAAATCATTAGAAAAAAATGGTAATGGGCATATGTATTGGTTAAATACTAGATCCGAAGTGGTAAAAGTAAATTGATATAATAAGAAATTGCCAGCAAAACAGACAGAACTCAAGAAACTGGCAAGATCTGACAATCATCAGAAATCCACCGAAAAGGATAACGAAAAGGATCTAGACAAACAAATACGTAGAAAGTAGATTTTTTCTAGATGCGAACGGCATTACCCTTTAAGAGAATGTGTAAAAATTGTACGGATTTTTTATGGTGTTTATTTAAGAAACCATATTTTTCTACGCTTATTATTGTTTTTTTATGGAAATACTGGAGAATATTTTTTTAGTACGTAAACAGCAACAAATAATAATGAATAATTTGAATAAATTTTCGATAGCTGTTATTATTATGTCCTCGCTAACGGCGTCTTTCCATACAAATTATGTCACATAACTGACATTACACACTTTTCAGCTGGTACCAAAATAAGTTGTTTCGAAGTTTATTTACTTAAAGGTGATTGTTAACAAAACTGATCAAAAAGAAAGAGTGGACAAGTGACTTCTTATCAGTTGATCGAAATGCCACGCGTGACGCCAAAACAGAAATTATTTTATATAATTTGAAATTATTTTGGCAGAATAATTTTTCTTCTTTTTCATTTGCTGTTAAAAATTAATAATACTACAAATATAATGTTTTCACTTACATTATTTCTGTTTCAATTTCAACAGTCGAACAACAATCCTGCCGTATAAGAAAAGTACTTCAAGAAGAACTGCAAAATTGAAACAAGATCTAATCGCGATGATAAAGCAGTAAGCAGTTGCCCGTCCGGCGTCCGAGTCGGAATTTTGTGCACTCCCTTAAGATTGTGAAGGTTTATGAAGGGTTTATCTGTTTTTGATATTTACAAAAGTGAATTCTCTGATTGGTAATCTGACCCAGTGGCAAAAAATGTTCTCCAGTCAGTCTTACCTTGTCTCAAATTCCAGGTAAAGACATGTACGGAACCTATTTGCACGGTCACCAAATGGGTTTGTTTACTTTTGAAATTTCGAAACACGCCTTTTTTTATTGGTAGTCTGACACAATAGAAACAAAAAAATTTGGTTCCGCCAGTCTGACCAACGAAATCGTCGAATTGCTGATAAATGCCTCCTGGCTCATATCCAAACAATAAAAAATCAATTCACTTTTCTGTTCCAAATAATTTTAATAATTTTAACAATTTTATCGTTAAATATAAATTTGATATTGTTTTACTTTTAAGTAATCACAGATAACTATTGAAAATATTTTTTATATTTTCAAAGATAATAAATTGTAATTTTATCAAAACTATTTATTAATTTTATATCAAATTTTTGTCCTTTCTCACAATATCAACCACAACCTTATAAATAAAAAATGGGGAATTCTGTAAATTTTTTTTTATATCGATTTATTTATTTATATATAACACTAGTAAATTTTAATGATCAGCAAGTTAATCAGAAGTCTTTTTCCGCTTGTTTGAGGCATTTTCTAATGGATTTGACCTGTTTTCGTTTTGTTGATATGTTGTTTGATGGACCTAAAAATAAAAATAAATTAAACTGGAAGCAATATATTAAATATAGTTTCCAAATGCCATTGTACGAGGGTCGTTCAATAAGTCCTTAGAAAAAGATGGAAAAAAACTGTTTTTGAAAAGAAAAAAATTTTATTTTTGAACATAACCTCATTTTAGCTCTACACTTTTCCAACCGTTTTTCCAAAATTTTATCCCGTCCAAAAAATAGGATCTTGGAAGTTCTGCAAAATACTCATCCGTTTGAGCAATGACGTCCTCGTTGGAAGTGAACCGTCGTACGCCAAGCCATTTCTTCAGAAGTGATATTATGAACGTTCAGTTTTATAATTCCTTAACTCCCCATTTCCATCGTGGCTAGCGGAAGCAACACACAATTCCCAAAAAAATTTTGAAATTCCACGGGTTACATAAATTTGATCTTCGATTTTTTATGGCGTTATATTGGTACTCATGTTTCTCACTCATGCCAAAAAGTTCGGTTATTTTGAATGTTCAGTTCGGTTATTTTGAATGTTCGGCTAGCGGAAGCAACACACAATTCCCAAAAATTCCAAACTCCTAATCCGCTCTTCCTGAACATTCCTTTCCCTAATTTTTATTATTTTTTATTATTAAGTCTAGACTTAAGTTTAGTTTATAAGCAATTAAAAATATAGATAATTGTGTTTGAGCAAGCACATTTAATTTTTAAGCCATAGTTGTAAGCAATTCATGTACTTAGTCATTAAAAACTAATTTAATATATAAGCAAAAGATGTACAGAGCATGTTTTAGCTCTACGTTTTAAATACCATGTAAATATGTACAAGTAATATGGAAATAATAAATGCTCTACTTAAACTAAAAAAAAAAAAAATAACCATTTCTTCAGATTGGGGAAAAGAAAATAGTCACTCGGGGCCAAATCTGGTGAATAAGCGGGATGCCGCAACAATTCCATTCTCAATTCCACAATTTTGGCCATGGAAACAGCGCAGGTGTGCACACGCGCATTGTCCTGATGCAAGAGGATTTTTTTCTTCTTCAGATGGGGGCGTTTCTCTTTGATTTCCTCGCTCAACCGTTGCAATAACGACGCGTAATACGCTCCTGCTATTGTTTTTCCTTTTTCCAAGTAGTCGATAAAAATGATGCCCTGCGAATCCCAAAAGACCGTGGTCATCACCTTGCCGGCCGATGGCACAGTTTTTGCCTTCTTCGGAGCCTGTTCATCCTTGAAAATCCACTGTGATGACTGTCTCTTCGTTTCTGGAGTGTAGTAGTGTATCCAGGTTTCGTCCACAGTGACATATCGACGAAGGAATTCGCCAGGATTGCGATGAAAGAGTGCCAACATAGCCTCAGAGTCCACTACACGATTGCGCTTATTCTCCTCTGAGAGCAAACGCGGCACCCATCTTGCCGAAATTTTTTTCACAGACAATTTTTCATGCAAAATTGAAGCGACTGTACCTTGTGATATGCCCGTGGCCTCAACTAATTCGCGCACTTTAATTCGCCGATCGTTCAAAATCAGATCGTGGATTTGGTCGATGATTTCAGGAGTAGACACCTCAACTGGGCGTCCTGAACGACATTCATCTTTTGTGGATGAACGGCCACGTTTAAATTCATTCACCCAATTGTAAACCGTCGCAAACACAGGTGCAGATGTGCCATGAACTGCATCCAACTCGGCTTTGATTTCTTTCGGGCTTAAGCCTTTCAAATGGAGATGTTTGATGACAGCCCTAAACTCGCTTTTTTCCATTGTTATGCACAAATAAATGTCGTTAACTTTAACCAACGATAGAAATTGACCTACGCTTTGGATCGAGCTGAAATTTTGACAGCTTTCTTGTCGAAAATGCTACTTACAAAAAAAATCTTTACCGACACTACGAGCGCAATTTCTCGGATCTTCTAAGGACTTATTGAACGACCCTCGTACATAGTGTAGCTTACTAACTTTTCCGCCTTAAACCTCTCCGTATGAATATCATGCTCCTGGTCAGTTGAGTTGGAAGCTGACTCATAGTACGAGAGTATTATTTCTGCTAGTCGTGGGCTTATAGTTTTGAACTACGAAAGAATCAAACTTTGTATATTTTTTTCTCCATTACATTTATTCTAAGATCATTTACTTCAACTAAGTCTTCAAGAGTTTTCTTCATGCTCTCTAGCCCTGCCTATTTTTGTGTCTATGACATTTTTCAATTTCAATATGTACGCTCGTTTATACTATACAAGAATATCAACCAAACTTAACAACCTAAACCCACTTTCTGTAATCTGACAGGACGAAAACATTCACTAAACAAAAAAAAAAAAAGATCTTATTGCGATTGCGTAAATTTGAAGAAGAAACCACTTTTCTTCTAAGTCAATTCGAATATCGTCTAATGTTGATTAATCGACAAAATAGTATTGACTCTAGACTTCACTGCGATCAAGATTTTATTAAATTAATTAAGTTAAATCGACAACAGAAAATAGTCATTTTAAACTAAACAAAAAAAAATAAGTCTCATTCGAAATCTGAGCAATCGTCTTTCTTCGAAATTTCTTCTCATTTAATATTTATATTTTTTAATAATCGAAATATCACCTTTCAATATTGTTTATTTAATTTAACTCTTGTTGGCGTCCCATACGCGACCCAGCATGCACAACAGTACTTATGTGTAATAAATGTAAATCGAACTTCTTAAGCAAACTATAGATTTCCAATGATCGGTTGGGGGTGGATCGGGTGTGTGTATGTAAATATGTTTTGACTGTCAACTCAACAATTCAAAAAAATGTGATAACAATTCACACACACACACAAAACCATACCATATTTCTATTTTTTTCGTATTTAAATTGTAATAAGACGAAAGCAAAACAAATTTTTTATGCAAAAACCAAATGCAATTTATAAGTGCATTCATACGTGTATGTATTGTAGAATAGATGCACTCAGGCAATATGTGTATGATGTACACATCCTCAACCACCCACTGTCACCGCTCTTTAAAAAGACAATTTGCTTTTCTTTCACTTTTCCAATCCATATTTTAATTATAGCTATAAAAAAAAAGTTTATAAAAAAATACTAATCAATTTGCATTTGCAAAAATTCATTTATTATAAAAATACAAATCATACACGTACATTTATGTTTGTTTTTTTTTAAATTTTATTGTAGTAATATTTAATTTTTGGTATTTTTGCCGTTGTCGTCGTTATCGCTTTCGTTTTCGGGGAACCGTTTTCATGCTCGTTTTCGGTACCGCCTTTACCGTCTCCACCTTCATTTTGTGTTGAAATGTGATTTGCCGTCAAGTCTACTAATTCAGCATGTATCGTATCAGGATTCACAAAAGCTTTCCGAAATCTTTCGTAGATGAACTACGCAACAGTTACCGCGTTCATGACCAGCATCGCAGTTCTCCGAGAAAACAGAAACCCTTCAAATGTTTTATTATAATTAAATTTTTATCCTATACTATTTTTAAGAATTCAATAATTTTTTTTTAAATTAATAATAAGTCGTTTTTGATAAGAGTTTTATTATCTTTTAATTGTTTTTTTTTGTATATTTAAATATTTTTTCTCTATTTAAGGTTTTTTTTTTATAGATTAAAGGATGAAATTCGAAACTTTTTCTCTTTTTTTATATTTTCATATTTCAACTTTTCGTATTTCGAATTTCATTTTTGTTTTAGTAAATTCTTGTTTATAAAAAATGGTATTTTTAAAGAATAAATTTTTGGAAATATTTAAAATTAAAAAAAAAAAATGACCTAAATTTCGAAAAGAGGAGTTTTTTTATTATTATTAAACTCATAAAAACAATCGAACAAATTTGATTTTTATTCATGAGGTATGAATATTTTTAATAGCATAAAGTTTGTTTTTATTTATAATTTTAAAAAATATTCTCTTATGAGATCAATTTTTTTATTTAAATTATGAAGCAAATTTATCCAGACTTTTAAGTTTGATCATTCATTTCAATGGCTTGAATTTTCCATTGTCATGCATAACATAAGATTTAAATGAGCAGATAAATTTTTATTTATTAATTTCAAATAAGATAAATTACTTAGTTGAATTTTAGATAATATAAATGCAAAATAATTTCGATATCATTATTTAGCAAAACGTGTACTTGTACAGGAATACAAAATCAGTTTTTGAATCGTAATCGAAAGAATCTGTTGTCTTAAGTATTAGCGTTGATCAAAATGTGCCAGTCGTGCTCCAAAATATAAAATTCAACCGATTTCTAATAAAATATAGTAGTTGTTTTTTGTTCTTTATATTTTTTAATTATAAATAATTTTTAGTAATACACCTCTTCAATTATGTTTGTTATTTTGCATAATATATATTACCAAATATAAGATGTTTTAGCTCGAATTAGTTGCGTCCAACGATTAATTCCTGCACAAGCTTAATATCTCTCTCTCTCTCTCTCTCTCTACATTTACGAATACTTACTTATTATTATTATTTTGTTATTGTAAAATAAAACTTATATTTTTCTGTACGTTCGCACCTATGTTCATGTTACTTAAATTGAAATATTTATTATAAATAATATATCGATAAGAAAAGAGATATTTTTGATAATAAATGTTTAAAAATAATTTTAAAAAAATCATGACAAAACATTTTTAATTTTTTAATTTAAGGTATTTTGTTTTACATTAAAAGTTTAAATTCGAAACAAATTTCTCTTTCATATAAAGAGTGGTGGTGCAGCAAAAGTAATGACGTTTTTTTACATATACAATTACACATTATTTTTTTTAATTTGTATTATTTATTTAATCAATTATATAATTTCCATACGTTCTTATAACCTCCTCCAATCTTTCTATTAACTTATTAATACCATTAGTGTAAAATTCCTTGGATTTTGATGCGAAATATGTAGAAAGGGATGTTTTTTATCATATAAAATATTTTGCAGTGATGGGAATAAATGCAAATCGGAAGGAGCAAGATCTGGAGAATACGGTGGATGCTTGATAACATCCCAATTCAACTCATTCAGCTTGTGTTGGGTCATCATAGCCACATGTGGTCGCGCGTTGTCGTGATGAAACACTACCCTTTTTCTGTTTACCAATTCTGGTCTATCCTTTTGAAGGGCGATGTTCAATTTGGATAATTGCTGACAATATCGTTCTGCTGTAATTGCCTGATTACCTTCCAAGAGTTCAAAATACACAATAACCTTACAATCCCAGCAAACACAAAGCATAACTTTTTTTTAATGGATTTCGGCTTTCGAAGTTGTTAATGGGGCTTGTCCAGGTATGGCCCAATGTCTATTTCTTGTCACGTTGTTGTACACGACCCATTTCTCATCTCCCGTTACCAAACGATGCAAAACAGGTTCATGTTTTTGTCTCGCACTCAAAGCAACGTTCGTTGAAACACGATTCAATAAATTAGCAGCCGACAATTTATGAGGTATCCAAACGTCGTACCGCGAAACCATCCCCATACGCTTCAAATGTCTTAATACGGTTGTGTGGTTGACTCCCATCATCGACGCGATCTCCCTGGTGGTAAGACGTGGATTGGCGTCAATTATGACTTTAAACTTGTTCTCATCAGACTTCAATGGCCGCCCGGTACGTGGTTTATCAATTAGTGAAAAATTTCCAGATCGGAATTTTGTAAACCATCTTTGTACCTGTCGAACTTTGATGACATCTGCTCCATATACTTCGCAAATGTTTTTGGTTGCCTCACTCGCGGTATTGTCTTTACGGAATTCATAAAGTAAACAATGACGTAAATGCACTTTATCGACCGACATTTTGAAAAAATACAAGGGCTCTTCAGTGTACTTTGGCCAGGCCAAAACTGAATAGAAAGTAGAGGGAAAGCATCCTGTATACAATGGAATCATTTAAAAGAAGATACTATTCATCATTTCTAAAAAAAAAAATTTTTTACCTGGGATCATAAAAAACCGTCATAACTTTTGCACCAACCCAATATTTTCATATTTCAGCTTATCGTATTTAGAATTTCATATTTTTTTAAATTCTTATTTATAATTTACAAGAATTTATTTATCGAAATATTTCAACACCAAGCAAATTACCTAAATTAAAAAATGGCGAAATTTACTTTTTGTTTTGTTAATAAAACACAAAAATCCGAAATTGCGAATTCATTTTTAATGTTCTGTTTTTTTTTTTAAATTACCCCGAACATTTTAAACCTTTTTAAAAATACATCCAGTTCAAAGTGTAGATATATGGTATATATTTTATTATCAGATATATTAGATATTGAATCCATTTTCTTAACTTTTGAATATTGACTACGAAAAATTATCATTCCGTAAAAATAGATAAAATTACTGTGTTGGCCCATCAAGTTTAGTCTAGTTCATAAGAAATCTACATTGTTCTAGTTGGTAATCTTTTATGTAAAGATAGATATTTAAAGATGACATCAAAGCTTTAGTATGAATGTAAACGTTGAAAATATTTTCTCAATTTTTGATAATATAATAATCTCTTATTTATTTGGTTTAGAAACTGAATTTGCAAAAAAATTAATCCATTTTCGATAGTATTGATAATTTCTGACTTAAATAAAATTAATCAAAATAAAATGCTTCTTTTAAAGCTTGTATTTGTTTAATTTCCAGTTATCTCGCGAACAGTATTTTTTAAATGAACAAATTTCAGAATGAATCCTTCGAGGATACCATTAACTTAGATCTTGAGAAGAAGTACAAACATAAGGAATCTGTAAATCACCCAACATAATTGTGAATACAGGATAATTAATCTTGAAACGAATTATAGACCATAAATTCTATATTTCAGCTCATTAAATAAACAATCTTAAAAAAGGTCAATTGTTATATAACACAATCTTGTTGAAACTCCTTTGAATAGAAAAAATATTACATTATTGGGTGTATAAGCTTAAATCCGCTGTTTTTTATTAAAAAAGACATGTTTTTTTCATAGAAAGCAAAAACAAATTTATTCAAAGTACTTGCCCTCGCTAGCTACACATTTTTCCCATTCCTCAGGCAATTTGTGGATACGACGCCAAAAAAAATCCTTCTCTTTCGAAGTTAACCACTCATCAAGCCATTTTCGGACGTCTTCGTAAGAATCGAAGTGCTGCTTAGCGAGCGCGTGGCTCATTGACGAAAACAGGTGGTAGTCGGAAGGGGTAGTACCTCCCAGTTAAGTAGCACCTCCCAGTTGAGTGTCTCCAAGTAGTTTTAGATCATTTTTGACGTGTTCGATGGTGTGTTGTCGTGGAGGAAAATCTGCTTGTTATGTCTAATCCGTACTGTGCAATTTGATCAGTTGTTGGTGGTAGCGGTGGACATTGACAGTTTCACCAGATTTCAATATCTCATAGTAGACGATACTCTGCTGATCCCACCAAACGGACAGCATCGTCTTCCGTCCGAAGCGCTTTGCTCTTGGGGACGATATTGATGGTTGGCCGGGATCAACCCACGATTTCTTGTTTTTAGGATGATCGAAATATATCCACTTTTCAACGCCTGTCACAATTTCGATTCAGGAACGACTTTCTTTTTTGTCTGGCGAACAAGATTTCGCATGTGTTTTGTCGTCGCTCCATCTGCCTATCGTTCAATTCATGCGGTATCCATTTTGCGTTCTTTACTATCTTCCCCATGACACGAAGACGCATGGAAATGGCTGGTTGAGTAACAACCAATTGCTCCGCGAGCATTTTTTGCGATTGGATATCAGCTTCGTCCAAAAGAGCCTGCAATTGATGGTCCTCAACCTTCCTAGACCGATTTTCACACTTCTTGTCCCACAAGTCAAAATTTCCGTTTTTGAACCGACAAAACCAATCTCGACACGCTGTTTCCGATAAAGCACTGTCACCATAAGCCTCAATAAGCATTCGATGCGATTCGGCAGCCGATTTCTTCAAATTAAAGCAGAAAAGCAGAGCTTCCCGCATATGCTCTTTTTCTGGCACAAAACGATACATGATTACCAAAGGAAAAATGTATATTGTTGTACGAAATTGCTGACAATGAGCAGTGATTAATGTTGACAGATGTCAAAGTCATAAAAAAAGTATGGCGTGCCCATGGTAGCTTAATACGCTCAATCACTCCACCTATGACCAAATAGGATTTACCACGATTTAAGCTTATACACCTGGTAAACAGCAGACATCACAAATAAAGCATCCCACAAATTCTCCTTCTTTTTTTTGTAAAAGAAAACAATTATTTAAGAGAAAAATGGAATTTGTTTATATGAATTTTTAAAAGATTTTATCGAAATCAGTTTAAAAATTTATCATTAGTAAGAATAAAACTATTATCACGAAGACCAGAGATACGAGTACCAACATAACGCCACAAAAATCAAAAAACGAATATACGTAATCCGTGGAAATTCAAAATTCGTGATACTTTTTGAACAGACCTCGTAAGTACTCTGTTGGAAAAAAAAAATTACTTTGCGAACATCCCAATATCTACATTTGAAAAAAAGACGCAAAGCTACCTTCATTCGCTAAATTTTGAGGTCAAAGATTGACTGTTAAGCTCTTTAAAAAATAGGATTTCGTTTGGACAACTCAAATGCAACTTGAGATGAGTGCCTCTCCTACACTTCAACTCTTCTTCTACGTCTCCAATTATTGATTACATAAACCAAGTGTGTGTATTTCTTTTCGTGGTTATGGGGAATCCGATCGAATCTAAATTGATCTGTGAATATTTCGTAACGTTTGTTGTTTAAATATGAAAAAAAAATAACTTGTCCAAAAATAATACTTGTCACTCACAAGGTCAATGATCATTTTTTAAGTGTTTTATAGAAGGTCAATGACCTTGATTACATATGAAAAAGCCGTTCATTAAAAAAAACCTCATACACAGTACCTTCTGCCACTTCCAAGGTCAACGATCTTGGATGCATGTATGTACGAGGTCTGTTCAAAAAGTATCGCCAATTTAGAATTTACGCGGGTTACGTATATTCGATTTTAGATTTTTTGTGGCATTATGTTGGTACCCATGTCTCTCACTTATGCCGACAAGTTCGGCCATTTTGAATGTTCAGTTAATTTTTGACAGCTGCTTTGCTTACACGTGTTTGTGCTCGTCTTCGATTTTTGCCCATTCCAAAAAATGCATCAAAGAATCTGTTTCGGGAACAAGAAAAAGTCACAGGTGGACATATCTGGAGAATGCGGTGCCTGCGGCATTATTAGTGTACTGTTTTTGGCCAAAAATTCGCGCACAAGCAACGATGTGTGAGCAGGGGCGTTATCATGGTGCAAAAGCCAATTTTTGTTCTTCCACAAATCCGGGCATTTCTGGCAGATTACTTCGCACAACTTGCGCATAACTTGCAGGTAATATTTCTTATTAACCGTTCTACCCTGTGGCAAGAACTCATGATGTACCACGCTCCTGCGATCGAAGAAAACTGTAAGCAAAACCTTCACATTCGAACGAACTTGGCGCGCTTTTTTCGGTCTTGGCTCGTGCGGCAGCTTCCATTGGGATGATTGAGCTTTGGTTTCCACGTCATAACCAAAAACCCATGATTCGTCACCAGTTATGACCCTCTGGAGCAAATTTGGGTCATCGCGGACAGAGTCCAACAGCTCCTTAGCAATGTTAATGCGATGCTGTTTTTGGTCAAAAATGGGCAAAAAACGAAGACGAGCCAAAACACGTGCAAGCTAAGCAGCTGTCAAAAATTAACTTTACATTCAAAATGGCCGAACCAATATAACGCCACAAAAAAATTGAAAATCGAATAAACGTAACCCGCGAAAATTCAAAATTCGCGATACTTTTTGAATAGACCTCGTACATTGAGTCTGTTAAAGTTCTGCGCGGCGCAGCTCAACCATCTTTGAGATGGTCTAACGCTTGCATATCTCAAAATTGCATATCTTCCTGCATTCGATTAATTTATCCCAGCCAAATCCACCCTTCATCAATTGTAAAATTAATTTGGAATCAAATATTTTTCTAAAGCTAAACAACGCCACTACCAACGAGCATAACGCTTAGCTTTATTTCTGCGCAAACTTCGCTGCCCTTTGAATGGGATGAGATTGAATGTTCTGTGTGGAGCACGAAAGTGAGAAGTGCTCCAGCATTAGATGCCGTGACTGATAAAATGGTGATGAGTGCTGTTTTTGGTCAAAAATGGGCAAAAATCGAAGACGAGCCAAAACACGTGCAAGCAAAGCAGCTGTCAAAAATTAACTGAACATTCAAAATGGCCGAACTTCTCGGTATTAGTGAGAGTACCAACATAATACCCTACAAAAAATCGAAAATCGAATAAACGTAACCCGCGGAAAATTCAAAATTAGCGATATTTTTTGAACAGACCTCGTATATGTCAAGCAAGCGAAAAAGTTATTTTAATAATTTCAACTTAATTAAAATTTTGTTATATCATCGTTAAATATTGAGATTATTGGAAAAAATAATTTTCAAATTTTATTCTACTTTTTTTTTTAAATTCTTGTCAAACTGAATGTTAATATCTTTGAGTGAAGTCTATACAAATAATTGAAGAATATTCAATTCATTTAAATTTTTGAAGTAAATATGGTATTCGCAGCAGATAGTACAGAGAATTGAACAGAATCCGATGGGGGAATAAAGTGTCTTGGCATCAATTTCTGGCTCCGTATTTCCTCAGAAATATTTTCAATGCAAATTAATTTTCCTATGATAAAAAGTAATATTTTAGTTCACACAATTTGACTTAAAGTTTTCTTCGATTTCATTGATTTATGCATAATATGTACGCTCATATATGGCATACTCTTCATCATCATCGTACATTTTGAATATCTTTTGCAAATATGCCATATAAGTTTCCATGTATAAATACTAGTATTTAAATGTTTGTCTTTTAAGAATGAAGCACTTATATTTAATATGAAAATGCATCATATATTTATGCTCCTTTTTCATATTGATAGAGTTAACAAATATTATCAAATGGTATAAAATTCATGTATGTGTATATGCAGTTAAAATAATCAGGATATTCGTAATAGTTTCTTTATTAAGAAATTTTTCACATACGAGGTCTTTTGAAAAAGTATCGCGAATTTTGAATTTCCGCGGGTTACGTAAATTCGATTTTCGATTTTTTATGGCGTTATATTGGTACTTATGTCTCTCACTTGTGCCGATAAGTTTGGTTATTTTGAATGTTCAGTTAATTTTTGAAAGCTGATTTACGTGCACGTGTTTTGGCTCGTCTTCGATTTTTACCCATTCCAAAAAAAGGGATCAAAGAATTTGTGTGAAAAAGAAAATTAATTGCCCGGACGCATTTCGAATATTGACTGTGGTATATGGTGAAGCTACCTTGGACCGAAGCAACGTTTATCGGTGGTACAAAATGTTCTCAGAGGGCCGGACACCCGAGCACATCAACAACAGACAAAACATTGACGAAGTGAGGAAAATAGTATTGGTCACAGGGTAGAACCGTCAATAAGAAATATTACCTGCAAGTTATGCGCAAGTTGCGCGAATCAATCCGGCAGAAACGACCGGATTTGTGGAAGAATAAAAATTGGCTTTTGCACCATGATAACGGCACGAATTTTTTGCCAAAAACAACACACTAATAATGCCGCAGCCAACGGATTCCCCAGATCTGGCCCCCTGTGACTATTTCTTGTTCACGAAACTGAAGAGCCCCATGAAAGGACGACGCTACGCTATGATTGAGGAGATAAAGAAGGCATCGAAGGAGGACCTGAACAAGATTACAAAAAATGATTTTTTGAAGTGCTTCGAGGATTGGAAAAAACGTTGGCGCAGGTGTATAATATATCTGGTGGGGATTACTTTGAAGGGGACAAAATAGATATTCATGAATAAATAAATAATTTTTGAAAAAAACACAAAATTCGCGATACTTTTTGAACAATTGTCATCAATCCGTGTAGCTGATCTAGATGAACTAAACATGTACTAAAAAGGCTCCTCCCTATTCGGTGTTAAATTCATTTAGAGAATATTTTATTTTATAAAAGAACCACCACGTGGTCCTTAAAATTAATTTTTTACATTTTCAAAATTTAAATTTCAGAAAAGATTATTTACATTAAAAAAAAGTGTAAATTTAAAGAAAAAAATTCAGTAAAGGTCATCCCATCCATATTAGCTACTACAATGTGGGAAATATTGGCTAAGTTGCGATAATTTTTAATAGTTTTTAAAAAACTCGTCGGCGTTTCTCCTACTAATGGAAGTAAGATTCCTGTAGAAAATAACTAGGACATTGTCTCTTAAGTCTCTGATGAGTGTATCCGGGGAGGTCAGTACAAGACAATTCACTCACAAGTGGATTCTGATGATAGGATAAACGGACGGGAGTGAAATTTTTGATAGCGGGAAATGCACAGATCCTGAACAAAGGGAACATTAAGATTACGTTGTAACGAACATAAAAGCGGGTATCAACAATTTTACGGAGGATTTTGGATTGTAAGGCCTGGACGCGATAAGTATTGAAACGTTTCGTTGAACCCCAAAGTTCAATTCCATATGTCCAAATAGGTCCAGTACTCTAAGAAGTAATAGGTAACGTTTAGGGGCTTCTTGTTTTTTAGTCTAATATGTGGGTTCGATGTTAGTCTCTTGTCCAGGTAATAAGTCCCAAATAACGTACTTTATTATATTGTGGAATCATGTTGCTATTAAGGTATAAAGGCGTAGGTTTTCCTTGACAAAGTGTGCAAGTAATGTGAGCCTCACTCTCCATCTCTTAAACCAGGATTGAAGATTGTCGATATGGGATTGTAAATTGTTGGAAGCTATGTCAGGATTTTATGGGTAGCAAGTATGGAAATATCGTCTGCATAAGTAGCAATAATAGTATTAGGATCAGATGAGATGTCATATGACAATATGAAAATACTCAAAAGTGTCAAGTTGCTATTAAAAAACCCGATACAATATAAAATGGGACCAAGAATACTACCTTGTGGGACTCCGGTTAGAATAGGATATATTTCCAAGGATACTGAGTTAATAGCAACTTGGATATAACGTTGGGAGAGATATGTTGAAGGAAGAAAGCTCTTGAGTTTCCAGAGGAGTCCAGGATGCCACACATGATCAAAAGCTTGGGAGATATCTAAAAATACTCCTGGGCAATACTCATTCCTCTCAAGAGAGGATGTAATGTGAGCGATGGCATTGCTGGATAGTGGAGAGTTCAGATCGGAAGCCAAATTGGTAATCAGGAATCATTTTTTCATTAATTAGGATTAGGTAGAGTCGTTTTAATAGGAGTTTTTCAAAAAATCTTATCAAGGTAAAATTTACCAATATTATGAAAAATTACTTGATTAATTATTATTTATAGCATTTGGTATATATTGTTTGTCTAAAATTTTATATTATTCAAAATATTAATCGATGGCAAAAGTGTTAATTGGCATCAGTATTCGATTATATTATTTTACTACCATAATATGATCATGCAAATGACATTAATCGGCATGGAGAACAGTCAAGATTTTGACTTTTGACTGTTCTCCATGACAATTAATAATTATTGTTCAAAATGTCATTAATCGGCATTAAGAAAAGTCAAGATTTTGACGGAAAATTATTATTAAATTTTTTTAAACTGCATTATCAGTTGTTGTAATTATTATTATATTCTATTAATTGGCATTATATTGATTATGTTTTTATTATTTTTAATAAATTATTTATTCACTATAGCAGGTGTATAAGCTTAAATACACTATTTTTTAGTCAAAAAAACACATGTTTTTTTTATAGAAAGCAAAAAAAAATTATTTAAAGTACTTGCTCTCGCTAGTCCGTCTGTCGGGCAATTTGTGGATACCATGCCAAAAAAATTCCTTCTCTTTCAACGCAAACCACTCATCAAGCCATTTTCGGACGTCTTCGTAAGAATCGAAGTGCTGCCCAGCGAGCGCGTGGCCCATCGACGAAAACAGGTGGTAATCGGAAGGGGCCAGGTCTGGTGAATAAGCGGGGTGGGATAGCACCTCGTAGTTGAGTGTCTCCAAGTAGTTTCGGACTATTTTTGACGTGTGCGATGGTGCGTTGTCGGGGAGGAAAATCAGCTTGTCATTTTTTTGTTGATAATCCGTCCTTTTTCCAAACAGAGCACGGTGCAATTTGATCAGTTGTGGGTGGTAGCGGTGGGTATTGATATTTTCACCAAGTTTCAACATCTCATAGTAGACAATACCTTGCTGATCCCACCAAACGCACAGCATCGTCTTCCGTTGGAAGTAATTTCGTCTTGGGGAAGATGTTGATGGTTGGCCGGGATTATCCCCAAGATTTCTTTCTTTTAGGATTTCCACTTTTCATCGCTTGTCACAATCCAATGCAGGAACGACTTCCTTTTTTGTCTGGCGAGCAAGATCTCGCATGTGTTTTGGCGTCGCTTGATCTGCCTATCGTTCAATTAAAGCGGCACTCATTTTCCAATCTTTTCAATCTTTTCCATGGCACGAAGACGTATGTAAATGGCTGGTTAAGTAACACCCAATTGCTCCGCGAGCATTTTTTGCGATTGAGTATCGTCTTCGTCCAAAAGAGCCAGCAATTGATGGTCCTCAACCTTCCCAGGCCGATTTTCACACTTCTTGTCCCACAAGTCAAAATTTCCGTTTTAGAACCGACGAAACCAATCTCGGCACGTTGTTTCCGATAAAGCACTGTCACCATAGACCTCCAAAGGTATTCGATGCGACTCGGCAGCCGATTTCTTCAAATTGAAGTAAAAAAGCAGAGCTTTCCGCATATGCTCTTTTTCTGGCACAAAACTAGACATCATTACCAAAGGAAAAATGTATGTTGTTGTACGAAATTGCTGACAATGTACACTGATTAATGTTGACAGATGTCAAACTCATAAAAAATAAGTATGGCGTGCCCATGGTAGCTTAATACGCTCACTCACGCCATTTATGACCAAACAGCGTATTTAAGCTTATAGGCTTAGTAAATATAAATTGGGTTGTTCACCACAATATTTATAATTTTCATTTCTAAATTCATATGAGAAAAAAACTTTATAAAAATATGTTTTTTTTTGCTAATATTAGGAAATGTTTACTTAAATCAGAAATGACTTTTTGAAGTAGAAGAATTTAATAAGTGTTTTTGTATGGCTTTGGAGAGAAAAAAACCAACCACTATGAGCACTACTTTTTCATAAATATTTGCTTTTTCAAAGAAAAACAAACTGCAACAGATTTAATCGGCATATATGCAATAATATTAATACTATAAGTAAAAACTTTTTTGGAATCTTTCAAGTGAAAGAGATTTTTTTTATACCTTCATTCAATTAGTTGTAATATATTTATAAATTTTTCGAAATTAATTGAAATAATATAAAAATTCCGCAATATAATCATAAAAAGGATAATGAGATTATATTGATGATTCTACATGTTATCCTATATGTCATAGGATAATATGGAACTGTTGGACAAGAGCAAAATATATAGCAGATTAGCACCAGTTCATTGTACTACGTATACGTATATAAGAAATTTATTGATTTGCATACAAATATGTGTTTTGATTTTTATTGACATTCATATAAAGAAAGTTTAGACAATATATGAGAAAGCATTGATGATGGGTCTTGGAAAAACAAGATTCGATCTAAACTACAAATTCTACAATTCTACCGCATTAAGTTTTGCCCATATTCCTATGGGTAATATTCGATATGTATTCATGTACATTTAATAAACGTGGACTCAAAGGATTCAAACTTAATCCTAGATGAAGCCAATAATGATGAACGTTCATGTTTCTATAATACATTTCAACTTTCGTTCTATTTGTTATTCTAAGCAAGTAGAATACATTCATTTCTCTAGTTAATAGTACGAGTATGTACACGAGATTAGTGCATAACTTTTTGCATTTATCAATTTTATTTCACATCAATTTATTTAATTTAACTTCAGTAATTTATTATTAATAAATAAAAATTATATTTAAATTAATATAATAACAATAACAACAACAACAAAAAATCCATTTAAAATGTTTTTGTTTAATTCAGCTATCCTTACGGCTAACGACCTATAAAATGAATTCTACTACATTTTATACAAACAAATTTACTAAAACTTTTATTTAAACTTAAAGTCTTTAATATTATCTACTAATATATATTTGTATAAAGCCTATATATAAATAGGTGAACAAGATTTATTGAAGACTATAAGCCTCAAATAGTGCTAGTAGATAAATTTCCATACTATTCATTAGCGCAACAAGAAGGAACGCTTAGCAGATTGGCGGCTGCCTTGGCTATAATGTTCATCTTTCTGAACTACTACCATGGGCACGCCATACTTTTTTTTATGACTTTGACATCTGTCAACATTAATCAGTATACATTGTCAGCAATTTCGTACAACAACATACATTTTTACTTTGATAATCATGTCTAGTTTTGTGCCAGAAAAAGAGGATGTGCGGGAAGCTCTGCTTTTCTGCTTTAATTTGAAGAAATCGGCTGCCGAATCGCATCGAATGCTTATTGAGGCTTATGGTGATAGTGCTTTATCGGAAACAGCGTGTCGAGATTAGTTTTGTCGGTTCAAAAACGGAAATTTTGACTTGTGGGACAAGAAGTGTGAAAATCGGTCTAGGAAGGTTGAGGACCATCAATTGCAGGCTCTTTTGGACGAAGCTGATATCCAATCGCAAAAAATGCTCGCGGAGCAATTGGTTGTTACTCAACCAGCCATTGGTTCGTGTCATAGGGAAGATAGTAAAGATCGCAAAATGGATACCGCATGAATTGAACGATAGGCAGATGGAAAGTCGTTCCTGCATCGGATTGGGACAGGCGTTGAAAAGTGGATATATTTCGATCATCCTAAAAACAAGAAATTGTGGGTTGATCCCGGCCAACCATCAACATCTTCCCCAAGATCAAATCGCTTCGGACGGAAGACGATGTTGTGCGTTTGGTGGGATCAGCAGGGTATTGTCTACTATGAGGTCTACAATACCCACCGCTACCACCCACAAATGATCAAATTGAACCGTGCTCTGCGTGAAAAAAGGACGGATTATCAACAAAGACATAACAAGGTGATTTTCCTCCACGACAACGCACCATCGCACAAGTCAAAAATGGTCCAAAACTACTTGGAGACACACTACTGGAAGGTGCTACCCCACCCCGCTTATTCACCAGATCAGGCCCCTTCCGACTACCACCTGTTTTCGTCAAGGAGCCACGTGCTCGCTGAGCAGCACTTCGATTCTTACGAAGACGTCCGATATGGCTTGATGAGGGGTTTGCCACACGTCCAAAATGGTCAGAAACTACTTGGAGACACTTAACTGGAAGGACTACCCCACCTCGCTTATTCATCAGACCTGACCCCTTCCGACTACCACCTGTTTTCGTCGATGGGCCACGCGCTCGCAGAGCAGTACTTCGATTCTTACGAAGACGTCCGAAAATGGCTTGATGAGTGGTTTGCCTCGAAAGTGAAGGATTTTTTTTGGCGTGGTATCCACAAATTGCCCGAGAGATGGGAAAAATGTGTAGCTAGCAAGGGCAAATACTTTGAATAAATTTGATGTTGCTTTCTATGAAAAAAACATATGTTTTTTTGACTAAAAAGCAGCGGATTTAAGCTTATACACCTGGTATATGTAAATTATGTTTAGTTAAATTCAAGCTTTGACCATTAGTAAAGGGTTTCTCAATTTACGGCCGCTGCTTCTATCAAAATGTCTATATAAGCTATAGGAGATTAATTTTATTTTGCAAATTAAAGAACATTTTATAATATTATTATTTAAAAATAAACGGCTTTGGTTAAAGGAGTTGGTATGTGAGGTTCTATTTAAGATAACTGCTCCGTATGAGTCGGGTTGAATCTCACCGGTATATTGATATTGACCATTGAGTTGAACTGACAAATATAAAGCTATGTGAGTCCCTTGTTTCGAATATTTATTGGAAGAAACCAGATATTTTATACAATATTCGCCTTCAGCTCATTAGTTAAACTTCTGTCAAGATGAAGTTCTCTAATGTGTTTGTTGAGCTTGGTGAACAAGTTAAAATCAAACGGTTTAAGATTAGATAAAGAGGGGTAGGTGGGGGCGGGGCTTGAAATTTACTAAAATCCTTTTTTCAGTCAAGAACTCCTTTTTGGAGATTACAGTATAAACAGAGCCTTTTTCAACCTTTATTCTAAGTTTTCGAAGATCTTTTTTATGAAAATAAATGGAGAGAAAAAACTTTTCACGTTAATGAGTATGGTCTTATACAACCAAAAAAAATTGTACTCCAAAAAAATTAATATTCCCCATGGGCTCAATGCAACAACATCATTACTACAATTTTTCATAACACTTAATTTCATAAAACTACTCTATATTATCATGTAGTTATCATACGAACGTGAAACTTGTACTGCAAGTCTAGAAGGGACTAGCGTATAAAGCTTCGTAGAGAAGAGGGAAGTCCACATTAATGCCAGATCATTCTCAGCGCAATCTACAAAACTATAAATATAATTAAAAATATCCATAAAATTCTCTATTATATTTAAAGTATATTTAAAAGATTTTCGAAAATCAATTATAACAACAAAAAAAAGAAGCAAACAGGCAATTATGAAAATTCTTACAATTTTGAATTTTTTTATGGCATTAAATTTTTTTAGATATGTTTAGATAGTGTGATAGGTAACGCTGTCCTATTGAAACTAAAAGACGTCGACATCCATGCCATCAATAATTGTGCATAAGAATATTGTTACCAATTGTAGTACATCCGATTCATCACTGGGCCCCTTCACTCTCCACCCAAAAGATCCTCTGCAAATCCTTGGTATCTCAATTGCCCGAGGAGGCAGATGGCATCTTCAGATTAACATTGCTGCTTATCTCCGAATGGGTAAAATTTTAGTCTGCAACAAAAGTAAGATAAGACAGAATCAGGCAATTAGAGTAACCAACGCCCTTTTGGACGGAACCTTATTCTAATTCCTTACTATATGAGTATGTGTCAGTTTGCCAATAGCAGGGAAGAGGTTAGTCGAGGCAGCGGTAAACCGTTGCATTACACTAGTCAGTGGAGCACATCGAACATCTCCGGTGGAATCCATACTGATAGAAACTGGTCGTAAAACTAACTATTTCTATCTTCAAAAAGATAGCATAAATTTAATTTACAAAAACCTATGCCTTCCATATTACCCTGTCCACACTTTAATCAAAAACATTATCCTCATCTCCCCAACCTCAAAAAGGAATTCATCATCGCTATCCTTATTAATATCCCACCTTGAATGCAATTCATCCATTGTCCCCCTCGACTTCCAAACTTCACTTCCACACCCAGATTGGAAACCATGGTTGGGATCAAAGTTGAAAGAGTCTGCTTCTCTTGATAGGTTTAAGAAGACTAGTACTTATAGGAAACTTTTCCTTGAACAGTTGGACGGATTAAAAGATCATCGACTGTTGTTCACTGATACCGCCCCTGACAACGATAGTACGAGGTCTGTTCAAAAAGTATCGCGAATTTTCAATTTCCGCGGGTTACGTATATTCGATTTTTTGTGGTACTCGTATCTCTCACTTATGCCGACAAGTTCCGCCATTTTGAATGTTCAGTTAATTTTTGACAGCTGCTTTGTTTGCACGTGTTTTGGCTCGTCTTCGATTTTTGCCCATTTAAAAAAATGGATTAAAGAATCTGTTTCGGGAACAAGAAAAAGTCACAGGGAACCAGATCTGGGGAATATGATGGCTGCGGCATTATTAGTGTGTTGTTTTTGGCCAAAAATTCGCGCACAAGCAACGATGCGTGAGCAGGGGCGTTATCATGGTGCAAAGGCCAATTTTTGTTCTTCCACAAATCCGGGAGTTTCTGGCAGATTGCTTCGCACAACTTGCGCATAACTTGCAGGTAATATTTCTTATTACCCGTTCTGCCCTGTGGCAAGAACTCATGATGCACCATGCTCCTGCGATCGAAGAGAACTGTAAGCAAAACCTTCACATTCAACCGAACTTGGCGCGCTTTTTTCGGTCTTGGCTCGTGCGGTAGCTGCCATTGGGATGATAAAGCTTTGGTTTCCACGTCATAATCATAAACCGATGATTCGTCACCAGTTATGACTCTCTGGAGCAAATTTGGATCATCGCGGACAGAGTCCAACAGCTCCTTAGCAATGTTAATGCCATACTCTTTTTGGTCAAAAATCGAAGAAGAGCCAAAACACGTGCAAGCAAAGCAGCTGTCAAAAATTAATTGAACATTAAAAATGGGCGAAGTTGTCGGTATAAGTGAGAGACATTAGTACCAATATAATGCCACAAAAAAATCAAAAATCGAATAAACGTAACCCGCGAAAATTCAAAATTCGCGATACTTTTTGAACAGACGTTGTACATCTTTTTCAGTTGTCAACCCTTTTGGCTCTTCCCTTATAGGGCAGCTCCATATTACGAGGAGCTGTGGGCCATCAAAACGGCAATTAAAATTGCGATTAATATTCCCAGCCACCGGAGCGTTATTATTTTTAGCGACAGCATTGCCCTTAAAACCATTTGTGGCCCATCGAGTGACCCAGTACTTATCGCAACTCGTCATAACCTACTTAGCAATAGGAGTGTCGAGTTGCAATGGGTGCCAGGGCATATGGGAATTGTGGGTAATGAAAGTGCTGACAAGTTGGCTAGAGAAACACTCCGTCGGCTACTGATCACAGTCAAACAATGGTAACTAATACCAGTAGCCATTCGCAAACACGATGACTGGACCAATAACGACACTTTTTTGCCGACACATTGGATAACCACCAATAAATCACCAATACATCCATACCAAAATTCTGGTCGCAGAAGCTACTCAGAATCCGAATTGGCCACATTGCTCTCACTCATAATTACCTTTTTGGCAACACCAATCGTCCCTTATACCAATCCTGTGGCACCCATTTCACTATCATCTATAGTCTACATGAATGCCACATAAATAAAAATTACTTCGCGAGCAGAATTCCTCCCATTGTGGAGCTCCTGGGCCTAGTCCCCTATTTAAACTTCTACAACGTACTTATCTGCTCCACAAAATATAACAAAATTCTTAATTTTCTCCACTCAGATAACTTCCCACATGTACTAGGAAGTCGCGAAATGGGCTCACGGTCGTGACGCTATGAAGTGACCCCTGGCACATGTCTAAAGGACTTTACAAACAACAAAATATGGTTACCATGTCTGTGTAGCGGAATCCATAAAGCGCGCGCACCATACAGTGACACATGATCAATGTAATGTTTGTTCAATAACAGCTCTTGGACTTCTTAACAAAGCCATTTATCCCCAATCAGCGAAATTTTGACGGGGTAGTTTTAATTTTTGTACCAATTGGATCTTATAAGGTCTAAAAAAGCTAAATGCGTCATGAAACAAATACTATAAAACTGAATCCTCTGCAACCAACACTTTCACTCACCGAAGCAATATTTTCAGCTGGACTCAAATTTATCTACCAAAAATCTTGATTGCTGACTCAGATGGGCGATCATTACAACCAAAAATATCGCGAATTTTGGCTTTCACACAGACCGACCGATTTTCATAATGAATTCTCGAAAAAAATTAAAGCTATTATAATAAATGGTAAACTGTTGTTACTATTTTTAAAACAAAATTAAAGATATTGTAATAATGTCAAAAATATGAATGATAGAATAGAATAAATTTGCTTTAAAAAGTAAATGAAGCATTTTCATCAAAACAGATAGCCCCTACCCTTTATTTAAAGAAAATTAATTAATGCATAGATAATAATAAAAAATAAAATGAACATAATAAAATATATAATTTTATATATTTTACTATTTTAACAAAACCTTTCCATATTTTATAGTAGTCGGCTTTAGAAAGGAAATTAAAATCAAAAAGTTATAAAGTTGAAAGCCTTTCACTTTTGACCGCTATTAAAGCTCTTCTGTTGTTCCCAGAAGTTGTTAAGTTTATTTGTTAATTTCTCATTTTCATTTTCACCATAATATTATATATATGGTATACCCTCTAGTTTATTCCCATGGGCAAAATTTACTTGTTCATATTAAAGGACACATTTATTTAGATAATATTTTAGTTTGACTCTTTCATCCTATTTCAATTTGTATATATTTTCTTTCATATTTATATATATATATGCTTATATGCAGACGTGTATGAGTGAATATTAATCAACTAAATTGAGAGTAATCCACACTATATATTTATATTGCAAAAATATAGTCCAATTGCAATTCCTTGAAACAAAATAAAGTTGCTGATTACATTTTCAACCCAATGTTAAAGTGATTTTGTGGTAATCATTATGACCAAATCAAATCAGAACTTTTCATATTGTTTTATTATGTGTCCATCATTTGTTCGTAGAAAATTTACTACAATTACGACTGACTTTATATTGGACTGGACTAATATTATTGAACTCGAATAAAAAAAATTTGTCTCTATAGTTAAACTTTGTATGCATTAATCAATATTTTTTTTATTTTTTCATTAAGTATAGTAAAGGGTGGTCCATCTAGCGGTTGCATTTTGAACCACTTGAGTGTTAAATGTCATCACGAATTGACAGATTGTTAGTTGAAAGTCTGAATTTGACGAAATGGTAATCCATACGCTTGAAGAAAACTGGGAAATATTGGGAACTTACTTTCAAAGTGGTGTGTCTTCGACTCAAACTGTGAGAAATTCAAAAAAAAAATGAATGCCATCAAGTCAACTTGTGGACAAATTCGTGAAGCGAGTTCGCGAACGAGAATATTGCCGCCGTTGCTGAAAATGTCCGTGACCATCCATCAACATCAACTCGTCACCATTTTCAGGAATTGAACATTTCTCGCACTTTTCTGTTGAGAATTTTACACAAAGACCATGGTTTGAAAGCTTCCAAAGTTCAATTAGTCCAACAACTAAAGCCACATGACCATCCGATGCGTTTTCGGTTTGCCCAATGGGCTCAAGATCAATTGGCCGAAGATGAGCATTTTTACCGAAAAATCATCTTTTCGGATGAGGCTCATTTCCACCTCGGTGGGTATGTCAACAAACAAAATTGTCGCATCTGGGGCTCAGAAAATCCATACGATATCATGGAAAAGCCGATGCATCCATAACGAGTCACTGTTTGGTGCGGATTTTGGAGTGGTAGCATCATTGGCCCCTTTTTATTCGAAAACGATGAAGGAGCCGCCGTCAATTGAATTCTAATGTCAATTGGCCGCCTCGGAGCTGTGATTTGAGTCCGTTGGATTATTTTCTGTAGGGAGCCGTTAAAGATAAATGTTAGGCAAGCCATCCAGAGACAATTGAGGCTTTGAAACACGAAATCAAAGTTGCCATTGAAGAGATATAGGCCCAGACAATCGAAAATGTACTGTAAAATTGGGCCGAGCGAATGGGGTACTGTAAGGCCAGCCGTGTTAGTAGTTTAAATGATGTTGTGTTTTATTCTTAAATTTCAAGGTTCAATCTTTCTAATAAAATCTGAAATTTAAAAAAATATACACTAGTTTTTTTTAAAATTTACTTTTTAATAAATGAGTTTATCCCAACCCAATTCTTATTTATTTTCCTATTAATCATTTTTAATAAGACTTTTAATACAAAACATATATACCTGATGATTTTAAGCGTGACTAAATTATTTTTGGCTAATTAGATAAATAATGGAGATTCTTTTTTTTAGATTTTTATTTAAAAAAATTCATCATTTAAGTACTCGTAGAATTAATTTTTAATTTGGAAAATATCCGAATCAAAAGTTAAAGAAATTTCTACAAATTTAATATTAAAATTATTCGAATTTTTTTATAATTCATTTTACATTTTAAAAAAATACTGATATTTCCTTCAAAATGAGATAGAAGCTCTTCAGGACTTTACGGCAGAACAACCAATGAACTTCCATGTCATAAGGAAAAATCTTCGAATTTGGATTCAAAATTTTTACGGAACGATGTAAATTCGATCGAATAAAGTGTACTGTCTTCGTAAGTGTTTTAAGTACTTGGTCTATTTTTAATAATTTCAAACACAGACGTTGTTAATGAATAAGACAGTAATATTATATTATTTAACGTGACTTATCTGTCGTTAAACATAAAACCACGAGTCACCTATGACCATAGTTACGCTCAATCAACGCACCACCATTATTGGCAGTTAACAGTCAGTAACCAGTTACAAGCTGATTACTCCAACCGTTAGTGGCGAGTCCTATCTAAACATCTGCTGTCATAAGCAGTGACAGCGTCCGAGCATATTCCACCAGCGACCTGGAGACTGTACCCGAGATATGGATATTAACCATAGCCATCACGTTGCTGCCTAAGGCGCCTCACCGTTGTCGGGTACAGTGTGTTTTAACGATTTTCGTGGTATCAATTTTTGTTTTAAGAGTACTTCGGTTTCTACTTCGCTCATTGAGCTATGGTAAGGAATCTTGTAAATCCCTAGCCACCGCTAAGCCAGCTCAAATACGCGAGTTCGCCAAGACCCGAATGTACAACCGGAATCGATCTTGGTCTTTGCGTGCCATTTACACACTCATTCACGCACCATTCTCGCTCTCCTCTCAAAAAGTACCACGGAAAACTATAAAAAAATTCATATCGTTCTGTCATACCTACCACACCACTAACATCCACACTCTCATCATTCACCACGATTCCACATACACCTAAGTCACGTAAATCTCCGTACAGGCCACACTTAATAAGAAGGTGCTTGGTACTTTCCTCCGCCGCCCAAAAGGGCATCTAGCCTCAGTAGCCAAACCACACCTGTACAGGAACCCATTCATGTGTCCCGTGAGTAAATACCCAAGTTATAGACCAAATTCAAATCCATGCGCAAAGGCAAGGCACACATCCGAAATAAACATATGCGTCCATCTGCCATTCTCACTTCAATCCTATCGACGTTGCTGGCGTGGACTAAGATCCTGAACCTCTTCATTCAAAACCGTACAACCAGCAAGCGGGATACCTCTCCGTAGACGGTGCTGAATGCTTCCACGTAGCACCTTCAGGTCCAATGGAATTTCACCCATGAGAACCTGCACCGCATCGGTTGACACGGTTTTACATACATTCAAACATGCATACAAAGCCAGACGCTGAACTGAATTTATGCCCACCCTTGCTTACTGGTGGCGCATAATGTCACCCCATACACATATTGCACATGGAACAAACACACCCTTATACAGGATGTTCACCGCTCTGGATCGAAGTCCCCATTCTTTGCAAAATACTCGCACCAGCATGCTAATCAAACCGGCCACGCGCCCACTTAGATGTTACAGGTGAGGCCGAAAAATCAGCCTCTCTCCAACCTTTACTCCAAGTTAACGTACTTCCCGCGCGTATCGGACCCCGACCGCCCCAAACGAATATTGGGCGGCCTACTGGGCGCCAAAAAACCCCTCAACAACATACACACAGTCTTCCTTTTTGAAAAATTCAATTCCATTCTATACCCTCATTCAGACACCATCTGCATATAGCGGCTTCCCGCTACCTCTACAGCATACCTACTCACCCTCCCCTTTTCAATCAGAAGCAGAAGATCATCCGCATATGCGATCACTTCGCAACCGGTTTCCTCCAACAGCAACAAGAGACCTTTTATCATCATATTCTAGATGGCAGAGCTGGCCACAGATCCCTGTGGACAGCCACGCACCATCTGGTGAACAACCTTCCCATTAGAGACGTTTCTTCACATGAAACCTCCTCAAGCCGCTCAATGATGCGATCCCATCGCAGGCAATTGAAGGCACTACGAAAATCTACAAACACATCGCATACGTACTTACTCTCACTCTCAGCAACATACCATCTTACACACATCCAAGCGCCCTCAGTCGATTAACCTTTCGTAAATCCATACTAAGAGCCGGATACATTGAAATCGGCCAAGTTCACATTCAGCCGATGCACCATCATCTGCTCGAGGACCTTGCCAAATACTGCCACTAAGCATATCGGTCTATAGGATAACGGGTCAGTCGGTATCCCGTCCGGAGACTTGGGAAGGATAACCACGTCTCCTAATTTCTATTCACTCGGAAATACACCACTCTCCAGGCATTCACCGTATAGGCTGCTTATATATGCGGAAATAGTCCGCCAAACACTCATCACCATTTTACCAGTCACGGAATCAAATGCTGGAGCACTTCTGACTTTCGTGCTCCACACAGAACATTCAATCTCATCCCATTCAAAGGGCAGCGAAGTATGCGCAGAAATAAAGCTAAGCGTTATGCTCGTTGGTAGTGGCGTTGTTTAGCTTTAGAAAAATATTTGATTCCAAATTAATTTTACAATTGATGAAGGGTGGATTTGGCTGGGATAAATTAATCGAATGCAGGAAGGTATGCAATTTTGAGATATGCGAGCGTTAGACCATCTCAAAGATGGTTGCGCTGCGCCGCGCAGAACTTTAACAGACTCAATGTACGAGGTCTATTCAAAAAGTATCGCGAATTTTGAATTTTCGCGGGTTACGTTTATTCGATTTTCGATTTTTTTGTGGCGTTATAATGGTTCAGCCATTTTGAATGTGCAGTTAATTTTTGACAGCTGCTTTGCTTGGACGTGTTTTGGCTCCTCTTCGATTTTTGCCCATTTTCGACCAAAAACAGCATCGCATTAACATTGCTAAGGAGCTGTTGGACTTTGTCCGCGACGACCAAAATTTGCTTCAGAGGGTCATAACTAGTGACGAATCATGGGTTTATAGTTAAGACGTGGAAACCAAAGCTCAATCATCCCAATGGAAGCTGCCGCACGAGCCAAGAGCGAAAAAAGCGCGCCAAATTCGGTCGAATGTAGGGGTTTTGCTTACAGTTTTCTTCGATTGCAGGGGCGTGGTGCATCATGAGTTCTTGCCACAGGGTAGAACGGTCAATAAGGAATATTACCTGCAAGTTATCCACAAGTTGCGTGAAGCAATCCGCCAGAAATGCCCGGATTTGTGGAAGAGCAAAAATTGGCTTTAGCATGCTGATAACGCCTCTGTTCACGCATTGTTGCTTGTGTGCGAATTTTTGGCCAAAAATAACACACTAATAATGCCGCAGCCACCGTTTTCCCCAGATCTGACCTCTTGTGACTTTTTCTTGTTCCCGCAACAGGTTCTTTAATCCACTTTTTGAAATGGGAAAAAATTGAAACGAGGCAAAACACGTGCAAGCAAAGCAGCTGTCAAAAATTAACTGAACATTCAAAATGGCCAAATTTGTCAGCATGAGTGAGAAACATGAGTACCAACATAACGCCGCGGAAATTCAAAACTCTCCGTATTTCTTCAACAGGCCTCGTTTAGCAAATTGGGATCAACTATTTTTCTAAAGGAAAAAACTCTCCTCGACAAGGCCCAAACCAAAACCACATAAATAAGTTATATTAATAGGAATAATAAAAATACCTTGAGAAAAAAACCCAACTAATGACACAGTTTCCTTGTAGTTGTCGCCAAACGACCAGAGTTTTCGCAGCGTTCAGAATTTAAATATCAATACAAATGTTTCTAGAAATAAATTAAAAAAAAAAACAAGTTAAAAAATAAATCAATCAAATGCAGGTAGTCTTTTACTTGCTTTTATTTGACGCCTACACAAAAGTACTTAACGTTAGGCTAAGTCAAAATTTTTTCGTCGGTCAATTTTCATCGGCTTCTACTTTGATGAGATTTTATAAAGTTTTCATATGAATTCATGCCTAGAAAGGAAGAAAAAAGACGTCATAAGAAAACTGTTCAACCCTTTTATGATTTCAAAATAATAAAAAAATTATATATGATGAAAATCGGCATAGATTCATGGCATCTAGAAATAAATGAAGGATAAAATGTCCACTCTTATTTTGAGAATATATCATAAACAATATTTGAATGAGCTTTCTCTACCATACATACACGTACATATATGTTATTGTATAAATATTTTTTTCAATAAATATTCGTCTTCTTATTCTATTTTGGGTATTTGAATTTTCTTCTCTTCGAAAAGGACAATAATTTCAAAAAAACAAAAAAAAAATAATAAAAATTCCAATAAAAAGAACCAGCATAACATATTTTTCCAGTTAATACATGTGCATATATTTTATTATTAAATGTGTTTAGATGAAAAAAAGAAGAAAGGAAATAAATATTTCGAACATAAAAAAAAATACCGAATATACCATACCTTATATGGCTAAAGGACATAATGGTACGTGTGCTTATGAATAAATATTTGTAAATTTAATATTCTTATATGTGCATATATAATCCCAATCCTTCATCTTTCATGCTGCCCTCCCCCCACTCCTTCTAAACATAAAATAACCAATACAAAAACAAATCGACATGAAAATATTTTCAAGTTTATCAAAAAAAAAAAAAAAGAATAAATTAAAACGAAAAACAAACACAAACGAATAAGGATATACGTTACATCGGAGAATGGATGATTTTTTTCTCTCGAAAGAGATAAATGAAATGTTGAAGATTAAAATGACAGTGTAACAAGGATAATGGTAGTAAAGGTTTTTCAAATCCAGAATTACTTTAAGAGAAAATAACTAAACTATATCGGTGTCCTTCTCAAATTAATGCAAGGACGAGATTAATAGCACAATGGCAAGAAATATTATTGCATTCGAGTCATTGACGATGATGGCCTTCCTTTCATAAAGGATTTTTTTTATATTTTCTGGTATTGTCAAGTGAATTTTTTATTGTCAAATGTCTCTCATGCCTTTTGAAATGCTTTTATAGATTTGGTAATGAACTTTTACGAAACCTTCACGGATAATGGGGAGTTTGGATTGCAAAATAGTGTATAAAAATGATTTCAGAAAGGATAAGATGAAAATTGCTTTACGTTTCGAGTATGGCGCAAGAGGGGAGGATAGGTTGTTTTTTCCGTTGAATTGTTGAAGATTTTGGAATATTTAGCACGTGACATTGAAAAAACAACCCCCCCCCCGTCCGTCACCCTCTAAAATTAAATATTTATTAACAACATATTATGTATGTGATAGTCAAATTGGAATAGTTTATTTATGTAAAGATATTGTTTTTGTGTGTTTCATTGACTTATTTTTTATGCCAATCAACTACATACAAAATGATTAAATAAAAGATTTCCTAAGTTAATCCGCATCAAATAAAACTGATACTCTCGTGCAAACCAACATCACACCCACTGAAACAAAATGATGGTAACTGGACAAAAACAGACAACGGAAAAGCTTTTGCTCCACATGATGATATAAAAGACAAATCGCATACTAACAAAATCATCGAAGAACTAATCTTTCCAGTTCCTATGAGTGTTCCTCCCAAAACTTTTAAGCCCTCGGAAATTGAATCGACTATTCTGCGTTTTCTCAATAAAAAAGCTCCTGGTTATGATCTAATAACAGCTTCTATTCTGAAGCAAATTTCCCGAAAAGCTTTAGTTTTAATAACATGCATTTTAAATAGTATTCTGCGCACAACCTATTTTCCTTTACTCTGGAAATTTACTGTCATTAAAATGATTCTTAAACCAAATAAACCCATTAATGCTCCTTCTTCCTATAGATCTATCAGCCACTTACCAATCCTTGATAAAATTTAAATAGAAGCTTCTATTAAAAATGACTCTACCCAATCATAGTTAATAAAAAATTATTACTGATTAACAATTTGGCTTCTGATCTGAATACTCCACTTGAGAGGAAAGTGTATTTCCCAAGGAGTATTTTTAGATATCTTCCAAGCTTTTGATCATGTGTGGCATACTGGACTCCTCTAGAAACTCAAGAGCTTTCTACTTTCCAACATATCTCTCCCAACGTCATTTCCAAATTGCAGTTAACTCAGAATCCTCGGAAATATATCGTATTCTAACCGGAGTCTTTGATCATTGAACAGTCGAACGAATGGAACAGCCCGCTTTATCTTCTCTTCCTTGACTTCGAAAGAGCCTTTGACATGATTTCTCGCGACCCCATCTGGAGTGCTCTGGATGAACTGGACATCCCGCAGGCCATCATCGATCTCATCCGAGAACTATACCGCGAGGCCCCGTGTGGAGTGCGTTTCAAGGGACGAAACAGCGATACATTCAACATCTCGAGAGGAGTCAGGCAGGGTTGCATAATCTCGCCTATCCTCTTCATAATCGCCCTAGACCTAGTCCTTCAACGCACTAACAAGACGGCCGGCAACGGTATCCAGTGGACACTGTGTGAGAAGCTCCACGACCTGGACTGCGCCGACGACATATGCCTCATGTCCCACAACTTCAACGGCATTCAGGAGAAACTGAATGCTCTGGCCTCCAACGCCGAAAAAGTTGGGATGAAAATCAACATCAAGAAGACCAAATTGATGCGTATCGGCGCCACCTGCGAGAGACCCTTGATGTTACACGGTACCCAAGTTGAAGATGTCGAAAAGTTCTGTTACCTTGGCAGCATGCTCAGCAAGGATGGTGGAACTGAAATAGACATCCAAACGCGCATTAATAAGGCGCGACAAGCGTACACCTCACTTGGGAACGTGTGGCGTTCCAATCACCTCTCCATAGCACTCAAACTTCGAATATTCAACTCAAACGTCAAGCCAGTCCTGCTGTACGGCTGCGAAACATGGAAAGTAACAGACAGTACGACTCGTAAGCCTCAGGCATCTGTGAACAGATGCTTGAGGCGTATAAGCAAGATCTTCTGGCCGAACTGGATAACGAACGATGAGCTGCTTCTTCTCACGAAGCAAATACCCCTGCTAGATAACATCAAACACAGGAAATGGAGTTGGATTGGCCACACCTTGTGAAAACCACATACGGACATAGCAAGGATGGCACTAGATTGGAACCCACAGGGCAATCGCAGCAGAGAACGTCCAAGGACCACTTGGAGAAGATCAGTCGAGCGCGAACACCAACAAATTAGCAAGTAATGGTCGGAAGTAAAAGGGCTGGCTCAGGACAGAAGCAGATGGAGAGAGTTCACAGAGTCTCTAGTGCCGCTATATGCTCCATAGGAGTGACTGTTTTCTCAGTATTGTTGGTCCTATTTTATATAATATTTATACGCATGATATCCCATCTAATCCTAATACTGTCATTGCTACTTATGCAGATAACACGGCCATATTTGCTATCCTTATAAATCTTGACATAGCTTTCAACAATATTCTATCCTATATCCACAACCTTCAATCCTGGTTTAAGAGATCGAGAGTGAGGTTCACATTACTTTCACACTTTGTTAAGGGAAAACTACCCCTTTATACCTTAATAGGAATATGATTCCACAATATGATAAAGTACGTTATTTGGGATTTATTACCTGGATAAGAGATTAACATAGAACCTACATACTAGACTAAAAAAACTTGAAGC
Organism: Atherix ibis; assembly: GCA_958298945.1. Taxonomy (NCBI): domain Eukaryota; kingdom Metazoa; phylum Arthropoda; class Insecta; order Diptera; family Athericidae; genus Atherix; species Atherix ibis. Next base: position 22,862,368 of record OY282610.1, on the reverse strand, counting down.
CAGTAGATCTAACATAAGATTTCTCAGACTACTGGACCTATTTGGACATATGGAATTGAACTTTGGGGTTCATCGAAACGTTCCAATTCCTATAGGCTCCAGGCTTTGGATTCCAAAATCCTCTGTAAAATTTTTGATACCCCCTTTTATGTTCGTAACAATGTAATACATCATGATCTAAATGTTCCCTTTGTTCAGGACCTATGCATTATAAAAAATTTCACTCTCGTCCGTTTATCCTATCATTATAATCCACTTGTGAGCGAATTTTTCTGAACTGTCCTCCCCGGAAACACTCATCGGAGACTTAAGAGACAATGTCCTAGAGATTTTCTAGAGGAATCTAACTTTCGTTAGTTGGAAAAATGCCGATGAAGCAAAAGATTGTAAATTAAAAATTTTATGTAAATCTACTTGTTACCACACCAATTGTAGTTGCAGATAAAAATTGTAAATCAATGTTGTCTTCTTCAAAGAAGCTCCCGCGGGCAGCTACACATGGACAGAGACGTTGCTGTCACTCTTCGTAACTATGCTGGAGGGATTATCGACTGTACCACAACGAAGTTTTTATAAGTACTTTTTATTTTGGGGCACAAACAGCCGCATAGAATTAGATCAAATGAAAAGAGGTCTGAGGAATTAGTTGTTGATGAAGATAGCCGTTTAAGAGTGCATGTTGCCGATAGGCTCGTTGCGGACTCACCAACCTTAATATAATTTTTGGATTAGACGATGTGGCTGCACATTTTTCGTAACTATTCGGAAACTTTTAATGCACGTCTAGGAAGGACTACCATAAAAGCTACAACATGGCTATTTACTAATAAAGCAGATTAAATTATATATGCATATTCATCCTATAGCAAATCAAGCTAATAATAAAGAATCTAAAAGAATTAACCACTTTCTTATTTTATTTTATTTTTTATTTTTTTGAATATTTAAAAACTTTTCAAATTTTCTGATTAATTTCATCAAGAAAATAACAAAAGAATTGGAACACTTTAAAAATATTGTGAAAAATAATAAGAAGAATATAAAAATCAATCTAATTCACAAAGCTCTTAAAAATCCCATTTTGATTAAAATTATCCGCTCTTTCGGAATTTTGTTCCTCCCTAACAAAGAACCCCAACAAACTTTATTTATTTTGTTAATAATCCTCCTTAAATCTTAATCTGATTAATAACAAATAACCAAAAATAAAAGAGTATCTATAAAATAAAAATAATTATAGAATAAAGAAAAATTACCTGCTATAAATATGAAAGAAAAAAAAAATGAAAAATCCAAAATAGCGAGAATATTAAAAAAAAAAAAAACAATTTGGGTAGAAAATTTTTATAGACAAACTCACCTACACAAACCTACTTGAAAACTCTGGTTTAATAATTAAAAGTGAAAGACTATTTTAACTGTCGTAGAAATGATAATATAGTCGTCCCCAATTTGAATAATAGACCCAAAAGGGACATAGAAAAATAAAAGTATTTGGACAAGAGGGAAAAAGAAAACTTTCGGAATAAGTTAACTACTAGACTCTCTTTTAGAAATCCCCAAAAATTACCCCAGGATCATGTTAATGGCCGTGAAATAGGAAGATGGCCATCTTATCGGTTAGCAATTTTCATCGACATGCCTATCAGTGGCAGCACGCTTCCAATAAGACACAAGACACACCAGCACCAAAAGGATGTCGGAACAGATATAAATTCTTTCGTGATTTTTTTGTCAGTTTTTATTTTCTTCTCTTCTTTACTATTTATTTTGCGTTTTTGGTTTGATGGGAAATTTTCAGAAAAAATCCATCCTAGATTACAACACTGTCTGTTATCGCGGCTTTTTCCATTTCTCCATTTATTATTATTATTGGGCTATTTTGGCTACCAACATCAGACTCCTGGAATTCCTGCATCTCTATCAGAGATTACCAGTATACAATTATGAACGGCAGGACCAAGAGAAATCAGAGAATTCAAGGGAATATACATTTAATGATAACAACTTATTTTTACGATTTAAATAGTTTTCTAAGATGAACAAAAATGATAGAAGCAGAAGACAAAAAAAAAATACCAACAAGGACAAAACAAACGTAAAATAAAGCTTGGCTAATAAAATGAATATTGTGGAAATGAAATGAGCAAATTAAAGAATACGAAAATAATTTAAATCTTTTAATTTAAAGATATAAGAATCTTAATGCTGAGAATTAAGACTATAATGAATGCTGAACGAAAAACTAAAGCTTCCATACTAAACACGAGCAGATCGACTATGGCTCAAGGGCATGCATATCTCCATACAAATAGAGAAACATTTATTAAGGACTATATATGCTAGGACTTGTCACGAATCAGTGGTAGAACTACTTGTCTACCAGAGCGCTAGACATGAACATGTAAGCGTATACAAATTCGAAGGAGAGTTGAGAAGGGAAATAAATAATCGCTCGATGGAAACAATGGACAGAGAAAAACTGGCAACGGTGGAGCGGTATATTAGTTGTTTGGCATAGACTAAAACTAGTATTAAATTTAATGAATAGAGAGAAGAAAAAAAATACGAAAATGTAATAAGGATACCTTTAGTACAACAAGTGCACCTATTTCCGCCTTTTCAACGGAAAACACAAATTAAAATCAAACGATAAGTGTTGCCAACATAACAAAAGTACGTACACACACACAAAAAAAAAACAACAACAACAAAATAGGTAGTCTGTCGCTTGAAGATGTCGTTGCTCATATAATCGAAGGAAGAGGCTAAGATGTGAAACGATAATATAAGTATTAGTTAAAGGAAGGATTTAGATTTTTACAAAATAAATTTACAGTATAATTTAAACGTTGTGCGAGGGGCGTGGAGGGGCGGAAGGTAGAGGAGGAATGATGGGGGAAGGGATGGTGTTGTAATACAAGAGAAAATTTTGTGCAAAAATAAAAAGGATAAATCGTGCAAAAACATAGGAAAACAATGAAAATACAACAGGGATTTGTAAGGATTTCGTTTATAATTATGCTCGAATGCCCTCTAGCCAGCAATTATGAGTGTTTTGGTAGAATCCTTTTGTAAAAAACAAAAAAAAAACGAAAGAACATTTTTTTTATTAAACTAAAAATGAATAGGAAATGAAAATATACAATAACAAAAAAATATATATATATGCAAAAAATAAGAGAAAATAGAAAAAGGTAGAAAAGTGGAAAAAATAATGAAACGGATTAAAAAATAAAAACTAAAGGATAAAGGGTAGTATTTGATGAAAAAAATTACAAACAAACTAAATTAGAAATTATAAAAAAAAAAATTTAGATGCCCATAAAAGTGTAATGGCAGAAAATTTGGTCAACGACAATTAAAGAGGATACGGGTAGGGTGAAAGGGATAAATACACTGAAATATAAGAAATCTTTCTTAGAGCCCAACAAACGATGTTGGTGGGGTGATAAAATGATGACAGTTACTTTAAAAGATTTTCAAAATTCTTTGAAACAAGGTGTAAATCTAGGTGTGAAGGGTTAAGGATTAAAAGAAAAGTCCACCATTTTTTTTCGTAAGCGACTTGTCTAATTATGTAACTTTTTTCTTGTCCATTATACTTTTATTGTTTTAAGTTTCCTTTTATTTTTTCGTTGACCTTATTTCGAAATGTATTTTGTCTACCAAGAATTAACATTATTTAAATAATGTAAAAAAGGAATTAAAATATCTTCTCCTTTTGATAGTTGATAAATGCCACGTGTGCTGGTAGTATCAACCTTTTTGTTATTGGTTTTGTTTTTTTTTAAATTTTTATCGAAGGCTAGATATACAGATAATAATTAGTGTGCAATTTTAATATTATTAACAATATTCTTTATTTATTTATACTTCATTAAAAATTTGAAATTTTCTTTTATAATAGTCAATAACTCTATATGATGATATATGGTAGAAGGCATACTACGAGGGTCGTTCAATAAGTCCTTAGAAAAAGATGGAAAAAAACTGTTTTTCAACAAAAAAAATTTTTTTTATTTTTCAACAAAAAATCTCCTTTTAGCTCTATTTACTTTTCCAAAATTTTTATCCCGTCCAAAAAATAGGATTTCGGAAGTTCTGCAAAATACTCATCCGTTTGAGCAATGACGTCCTCGTTGGAAGTGAACCGTCGTCCGCCAAGCCATTTCTTCAGATTGGGGAAAAGAAAATAGTCACTCGGGACCAAATCTGCTGAATAAGCGGGATGCTGCAACAATTCCATTCTAAATTCCACAATTTTGGCCATGGAAACAGCGCAGGTGTGCACACGCGCATTGTCCTGATGCAAGAGGATTTTTTTTCTTCTTCAGATGGGGGCGTTTCTCTTTGATTTCCTCGCTCAACCGTTGCAATAACGACGCGTAATACGCTCCTGTTATTGTTTTTCCTTTTTCCAAGTAGTCGATAAAAATGATGCCCTGCGAATCCCAAAAGACCGTGGTCATCACCTTGCCGGCCGATGGCACAGTTTTTGCCTTCTTCGGAGACCGTTCACCCTTGAAAATCCACTGTGATGACTGTCTCTTCGTTTCTGGAGTGTAGTATTGTATCCAGGTTTCGTCCACAGTGACATATCGACGAAGGAATTCGGCAGGATTGCGATGAAACAGTGCCAACATAGCCTTAGAGTCCACTACACGATTGCGCTTATTCTCCTCTGAGAAGAGACATTTTTTTCACAGACAATTTTTCATGCAAAATTGAAGCGACTGTACCTTGTGATATGCCCGTGGCCTCAACTAATTCGCGCACTTTAATTCCCCGATCCTTCAAAATCAGATCGTGGATTTTGTCGATGATTTCAGGAGTAAACACCTCAACTGGGCGTCCTGAACGATGTTCATCTTTTGTGGATGAACGGCCACGTTTAAATTCATTCACCCAATTGTAAACCGTCGCAAACACAGGTGCAGATGTGCCATGAACTGCACCCAACTCGGCTTTGATTTCTTTCGGGCTTAAGCCTTTCAAATGGAGATGTTTGATGACAGCCCTAAACTCGCTTTTTTCCATTGTTATGCACAAATACAAAGTCGTTAACTTTAATCGACGATATAAATTGACCTACGCTATGGATCGAGCTGAAATTGTCGATACTGCTACTTACAAAACAAAATCTTTACCGACACTACGAGCGCAATTTCTCGGATTTTCTAAGGACTTATTGAACGACCCTCGTACAATTGCAGTTGCAAATAAAAGAAAAATGTTTAATATTACCACAAGGGTGGTCTTTTTTTCTTTGAACTTTGAACTTTTTACGTGTGATTTTTTTTGCGACCGAACTGTACATTAAATTTCAATTTATTCTCAAAAAAAGTCAATTTTTTTTTAGGCGGTCTTGCAAATGGAATAATTATCCTTTCCGATATATCCAAGTATCAAATCACGTGTCTGCTCATCAAAAAAAAAAAAAAAAAAAATTCGAAGCATCTTCGCACCAGCATTCAATGCACGTAATACTCTCATTTTATAGCCCCGTTATGGCCACATCACACCATATATATAGCATCCTGTTGGCTTGTTTGACCAATATCATTAAACCAAGGACACGCCTCCGGTCATATGGTCAAGCAGTTCAATATCGAACAGTATGAAGTTTGTCGAAGTTTAACTACTACTCCATAACATAATCAATTCCGATAAGCCGAAAACGGTTGCCGAGCTGATTCTTGCTTCTACCTATTTCATAGTCCTGATACTTCCAAGTTAACTAATCCAACAACCCGATATTGGCTAGTCTTCCACTAGGTAGTAACTTGCACCTATTCTCTACAACATTTGCACATCCTGCATCTAGCAAATATCCCCGGAAAGCTTCTGAAATTCTCCAATTCCAAATCCAAACTCTACAGAACTCTCTGCTATGAAGCATGTCCTCCTATACAGCTTAATGGCAGTGCCATACCACAACACACCGATGTTCGGTAGATAGGACTGAAGTAAGACAAATGCTTGACATGGAACCCACATAGAAGAGTTAAAAAAATAAGAAGACGATACCTACAACTACTTTGACTTTTAGACAAAGGTTCTAAGCTTATAAAGACAGCAAAGTACTGTTATACAATGTCCTATTGAAAACAATATGAATTTACGGTCTAAAACACTGGGGTCTCACTAAGTCTTCTAATTTTCGTCGAATCCAAAGTGTCCTTCAGTTCAAGAACTATCCTTTACTAAAAACACCCATCAAAGACTGAAGCGCCTTCTGGCGGCGTGATTTATTAAAATACTGAGTCTTAACATAAGCACACGCTAGCAGGAGAAACTTCGATGAATGTTTACTTGGCATAATCCTTCATGTTAACTGTAATTAATATATTATATAAATCTGCTTGTTACAATACTATATTATACAGAGTCTGTTCAAAAAATATAGCGAATTTTGAATTTCTGCGGGTTACGTAAATATTATTTTTAAATAATAAAAAAAATTTATTGACTTGAAAAATCCAAAATAAAGAAGAAACTATAAACCTTAAAAAACTATTTATAAAAAAAAAGAAACCATAATCCTCATAATTTCATGAAATTTTTTGAATACGAAAATATATCCAAAATATTAGCCTAAGAGTACCTGGGAGATATTTTCCTCAAAATCAATTTTTTGTAGAACCGCCTGTGATGTCGTGGACAATGACGACAAACCTATTCAACGTATCACCCTGTTGCCCTATCAACAAAAAAAGCCAGATCCACGACGCCAGGAACTCGAGGACTAAGGTACTATAAATAAAAATGGTTCAAGCTAATTATGGACTCCTTCCATTGTGGGGAGCTCTTAAACCAAACAGAACATTTTCCAAATTGTCTCTTCAATTTTCTGAAAGAACCCAATATGCTCCGTAAAATTTAGGCTCTCTAAAACTAACTGTCGATCAGTTTTTAATTAGGTAATGCCCACCTATACGTAATATGAAGTCGCTAAATGGCCTCATGGTCGTGGCGCTATAGAAAGACCTCTGGCTCTTGTCTAAGAGACTTTGCATATATGAACAAATAATAAATACGGTTTCTTATACTTCTTCATTAGAAAATATTCGCATTTATGACTGTTTTGCTACGAAAAGGATCATGACTTTGATGAGATTTTCTATCGTCTCCTCACGAGGAGTAAACCCCATATTCGAATAGCAGATCTGCCAAAAATCAAAAGAAAAAAACAAAATAAAAAATTAAATTCTCACTGAAATAGTGTATTCTTCACCTTCCATTGTACACCAAAAAATCAACTGCCAACAACCACGTTCGGTCAGAAGAAATTTTACGAAAAACATGAAGTATTTTGGAAAGAAATATTTTTAAAGGATCATAAATTAAATTAATTCTTTTACATCTTAACTTAAAATTGGGGCTAATTAATTTAGTAGAAGCGGACTATGAATTCTGGATAATAAATTGAATGTCGTCAACTGTTCCTTCAAATGTGTTTTATTTGCATTAAGAGCAAAATCTACTGGATTTTTTTTAAATAATTCCTAATAATTTAACCGAAATATTGAGGCAAAATTTTAATGATAATTTTTAGTCATTTTTACTAACAATTTATCTGATTTTAAAACTAAAAACTTATCTTTTTTAATAATTATTCGGTTAAGTTTTGAATCTATTTTGATTAAGTACGATTGACTTGCTCATAATTGAGCCCCGGAAATATTGCGGATAATTTGATAATCCACTGTTAGCAGTTTACTCAACAAAACGAACACTCAACTTATACTCCGCTCCAAAAGCATGTAAAATTGCAAAAGGAGGATGTGCTCCGTCCCTTTTCAGGTCATGAACTGTTCATAATTTGCGAATGAGTGAAGGGATGAGTCGTTCTCATCGTGATTTCCTCTCTTTTCTCGGGCAGCATCTCTTTTTGTGAGAAAACCACGACGGTTGATCAGATTCGACGTGTCAGTTTTGATGTGTTCTTCGTTCAGGAGTTTTTTAAACATTTTTTACGGCTCTTCTGTTAATTGAAATTCGGTTTAAGTGCATACCAATGGAAAGGTGAGTCCAATTTTTTATAAATAAAATTAATCAAACAAAAAGGAAACTTTTCCCATCCGCAGTACATTAATTTTCGGAAATCGTCCCCATTCGTAGAGTTTTGATGAACTGCCGATGATCTACGAATGCCTTCCGTCTTCGAGGTAAGTTTCTAATCAATTTACGTGAAATGCCTATGAAAGTTGATAAAGATTACATATTATTAATTTTAGTATTACTAACTTTTGGGATGAAATCTCAAGATTGCTACAATATCGGAGAAAATTACGAAGCACTGATCGAAAATGTCGTCAAATCTTAGCCTCCATTTTCCATCGGCTTCAGAAAATTTGCACTTAGCGAAATATTTCAAATTATTTGGGATAAGATGCAATAAATAAAATATTATAAGTGAAATGATCAAACAACTATTTTTGAACTTGTAAGATAGAAATGCTTATTTTCGAAATAAAAAGGAAAACTCGTGAAAATTTACAATGCGAAGTAGAAGAAGTGAACTTGAACTCTTTGAAATAACTTCGCCGTTTTTGGATCAATGGAAGAACATTGTTCACATACCACCTATTATATACTCCATTCTAATGAATTCAATGACAAACTATTCAATTATCCTTAAGAGTACGGTACAATGACAATCAACCATAACGATGTTTGAAACATGAAAATAATATTGGGGAAAGTCTACCAAACCGATGATATCCCATCATAAAATCCAAATAAATAAAATATTTGAACTTCTTACTAATTTTATCTATTTTAGGAATGAAATTCTCATTTTCGGAATAAGAAAAACCACACGACAACGTTCAGTGCCACCGCTTAAGAGCATGAATTCGTAAAAATTTAGAATGCGAAATCGAAGAAAAAGTGGTGTTGAGCTTTTTCGAATAACTTGGCCATTTTTGAGCTTTCGGGAAAACTTTGTTCTAAGGACACCTAGAATATACTTAGATCTATTGGATACCGTAAGAAAATAATCAACTATCCTTAAGGATAAGGAACAAGGACGATCAACCTAAACAATATTTCGGAAACGAAAATTTTGCAAATACCAATAAAAATTTTATTATTTTTCCAAATATGGATTGTTTTTAAAATCTAATTTTATATTAAGCAGGAGGAATATTTAAGCTATCGTTTAAGATATAGTTTGTGGAAAAAGATAAATTTAAACTTTTTTTATCTAAAATCCCCTCTCAAATAATATAATTACTGTTATTTCCTGACTATGAATAGTTACTGAAAATATTATTTAATCAAATCCAAGAGCTCAGTGAGGCCTTTCATTTGATATATAAAACATCATCTATAGTATCCTAATACAGCTCCTAGATGGGAAAGTACGACGCATCTATTCGTAAATTTTCATATTACAAATCAAAATGCGCGAATCTGCACTTATTTTAGTCTGTCGTTGGTATACTATTTTTAAATTAAATCATTTATATCTAGCCAGCTAGATTTATTTGAGACCTTTAATTTGATATACAAATTATTAGTATTGATGGGCAGATATAGACTTACGGGCTCAAAACGAAAAGAAAATTCCAAAATATTCCCGTTTTTCGAGAGGCTTTTTAAATTATCTCACCAACACACATACACAGAAATAATTTGTTTATACGTCCTCTTTACCCTATTAGTTGTGTTGGATTTGGCATTTGAAAGATCGAAATCGGTGAAGGATCCATTATTCTAGAGCAAAAAATGTGCTGGCTAGTCGAAAAATTGCTGATCGCCGATTTGTTGAACAGAAGACCGCTGGCCAGGAACATTTTGGCCTTCATGGACACATTTTTTGTTGCTATCAACACAAAATGTTGCCAGAATGGGCACTTTCCGCAGCATTTCAGACCATATTTGGCGATTTCAACATTTTTTGTCAATAATATTTGTTGCTAGAAACATTTTTTGTCAACAATTTTTGTTGCTAGAATAATTTTTTGTCAACTTTTCGATTTCAAGAATTTTTTGTGAGTGCGACCAATCAGAGTGGCTTCTGGGCGAGGGCCTTGCGATGATTTTTATCGATTTTCTCGTGAACGGAGAGTCAGATCGACTTGATTTTTTTTTTATTTCTTCGGATGTTTACTGTTTTACCTTCAGAAGGATATTGTTTCCTTTTCGTCCTTACAAGGATATATATTTTCAAATTCAATTTTAATTTTTCGAATATTTTTGAATATTTTTCAATAAAAAGTTTCGTGTAGTATCAGCAATTGTAATTTTTTATTTTCAGAATATTTACTTAAATATATAAAAATGTTAAAGCATATTATCTTTGCAAGGTAATTTTTCGAAATGTTACAAATCAACTGGTTTTCGCCAATATTTTTCGTCGTTGATTGTTTTTTCTGTTACTTTCCACAAATTTAATTTTATTACCAACATAAGCAATTAAAAATTTTGTACTTTTTTACTGAAAATTGTTACCGAATTAATTTAAACCGAAATACTATTTGAAATTAATCACGAACGTTTCTTTGAAGAGTGTAACTGAAGCCGTCAAATAGCCTTCAACATTCGCCATTTTAAATAGTCTCTGGAACAGATCTCAGAGACTTTTCATATAAAGCGTAAAGACTACATTTAATTAAAGCATGACAAATGGTATGATGGTATGAAAAAATGTTCATTGTATTCAAGCGACCTATCAGCCTCTTACCAATCCTTGGAAAGATTTTTGAAAAACTTCTATTAAAACGACTCTACCCAAACCAAGTTAATGAAAAAATTATTCCAGATCACCAATTTGGCGTCCGATCTGAACACTCCACAATCCAGCAATGCCGTCGCGTTGTTGATTATATTTCATCCTCTCTTGAGAGGCAATGAGTATTGCCCAGGACTATTTTTAGATATCTCCCAAGCTTTTGATCGTGTGTGGCATCCTGGACTCCTCTGAAAACTCAACAGCTTTCTGCCGTCAACTAACTCAGACTCTTCGGAAATATATCCTATTCTAACCGGAGTCCCACAAGGCAGTACCGTTGGTCCTATTTTATATTATATATGTAACAGTTCGGCTGAAAAGTTGAGAACCATGACGTCTAGATGGCGTCTCTTGCAAAAATCTTAATTATCACAAAGCACCATGCTTCAAATGATTCCTGTCAAAATTTGACAGCAATCGGTCGATTGGTTCGAGAGATATAGCATTTTGAGTGGATCAACTTTTGTTATTGAAAAAAAAATGGATAAAGACGAATTTCGTGTATTGATAAAGCATTGCTTTTTGATGAAAAAAAATACAGTGGAAACCAAAGCATGGTTTGACAAACGTTACCTGGACTCTGCTCCAGCTATTTCAACTGTGGAATATTGGTTTCGTCAATTTCGAACTGGTCGTACGAGCACAGTTGATGCAGAACGCAGTGGACGCCCAAAAGAGGTGGTTACGGCAGAATACATCAAAAAATCCACAAAATAATTTTAAATGACCGTAAAGTGAAGTTGAGCGAGATAGCTGAGACTCTGAAGATATCGAAAGAGCGTGTTGAACATATCGTGCATGAATATTTGGGCATGCGAAAGCTGTGTGCAAAGTGGGTGCCGCGTGAGCTCACTGTGGACCAAAAACAACAACGTGTTGATGATTCTGAGCAGTGTTTGGAGCTGTTCAAGCGCAATAAACCCGAATTTTTGCGTCGATATGTGACAATGGATGAAACATGGCTCCGTCACTACACTCCAGAGTCCAATCGGCAGTCGGCAGAGTGGAGAGCGAGCGACGAACCGAATCCAAAGCGTGGAAAGACGCAACAGTCGGCTGGCAAGGTGATGGCGTCTGTATTTTGGGATGCGCATGGTATAATATTTATTGACTATCTCCAGAACGGACAGACGATGAACAGCGACTATTATATAGCGTTATTGGATCGTTTGAAGAAAGAAATCGCTAAGAAACGGCCTCATTTGAAGAAGAAAAAGTGTTGTTTCACCAAGACAATGCACCGTGTCACAAGTCGATGAAAACGATGGACAAACTCAATGAATTGGGCTACGAATTGCTTCCCCATCCACCGTATTCTCCAGATCTGGCCCCCAGCGACTTTTTCCTGTTTGCAGACCTCAAGAGAATGCTTGCTGGCAAGAAATTTAAGACCGATGATGAAACTGAGGCCTATTTTGAGGCAAAACCGAAAGAGTACCATAAAAATGGTATCGAAAAGTTGGAAGATCGCTATAATCGCTGTATCGCCCTTGAAGGCACCTATGTTGAATAATAAAAATGAATTTTGCAAAAAAAAATATTTCTACTGTGTTTCGTTCTAAACTTTTCAGCCGAACTGTTACCTATAACATCCCATCTGATCGTAATACTACCATTGCTATTTATGCAGACGATATGGCCACACAAATCCTGGCATAGCTTCCAATCCTGGTTTAAGAGATGGAGAGTGAGGCTCACATTACTTTCACTCTTTGTCAAGGGAAACCTACTCCTTTATTACTGAATACTAACGTTATTCCATAATATTATAAAGTACGTTATTTGGGACTTTACCTGTATTTGGAACATTAACTGGATTAACCTGCAGTCACAGCACACAAAACGAGACCAAAAGAGTCTGCTCTACTTTGCTAATCAACAATCAACTGTGCGTATCTAGGTATGGTCACTGCACCACTGAGATCACTTAAGAGTGTGATAAATATCGAGGGGCGGAAAAATGTCAAAGGCGAGCCGCGGGTTGGCCACTCCTGCTCTAAAGGAATTGTTGCTATATTATCGATTTTTTTTCCTCAGAACACTGCGGGTTCTAATTACTTTTGTTGTCTTGTCTTCAAGGTTGATCTCTTATTCATAAAAATAAATCCTGTTTCATCAATACACACGCTGTTTAACTTGTATCCTTTGGGAGTTCTAGTAAATCAGTTAAAAGGAACTTTCTTGTTCATGGGATCGGGTCCATTGATTCCGTGTAATTTTTTTTTTAATAATCTTAAATGATTATGGAATATCCTGTGTTGATTTTCGTTTCTTATCAATGTTGAATTTTACAACGAGTCGGATTTCTGGATAAGGACACTTGAATTTTACAACGAGTCGGATTTCTGGATAGCACCGATGTAGCTAGCTACCATAGATGCTGAGCGAAGTGAAGTTTGATGTGCATTTTAAAGGCTTTTTTCGAGCATAAAGTTAGCGATCACCAAAACCTTTGCTGCAACCATCGTGAAATCAGTTCCAATATGAAAAATAGCCTTTTAATGAATGACCTTAGAAATTTTGTACCATGATTCCCGATTAATATTTTCTATACTTCCCTGCTTGACGACAATTGTTTAAAATTATCAACATTTTTATTGTACCAAAATAATAATTTTTTGTAAGCAATTAAAAGGATAAGCTTATTTTAAGAGAAATTCTTGGGAATTCCTTTGATTATTAAAATTTTTCGAAAATAAGTGTCGGTATTACAACAATTGTTTCAGTCCATAACCAGAACGATTAATTTATGATCATTATTGTAAAAATGAAAACGCCAGGGACTATTAAATGAAACAAAATTTATAAATATAATAAGACAAATTGTCTGGTGAAAGATCTTGTTAAAAAGTTTTTGTTTTCTTCTAAAACGCAACCATTTCAAAGTTGAAGAAACTTTCCACAAGTAGAAAATTCGATTGTTGGTATTTCTTCTGTTTATATTTTGTTAAGATTTTCTGAATCTCTCAACAAACAAAAAATTACGCATCGCAGAATATTATGAATTTTTGTACTTCTTTGGCAACCAATCAACTTCCTTAAAATTGGCCTATTTCTTCTCTATAATATAAAAATAATAATCAAATCATTTTGAATTTGCTACTTTCATAAAATAATGCTCAAAATGAACAACTCAATCCAAATAGTTGCTGGCACCTATTCTATTTTATGTGTATATGCTCACAAAATAAATTTTCATACCATCGAACAATGTAAAACAATAAAAATATCTGAAAAAATGTGGGTAATTCCAAAAATTTGCTAAAGACCAGTCTGCTAATTAATTCTAAAAATAAAGTTGTCTGTTGATCGTAGGAAATAAATACCTGCAAATGGTTAAAAAAAAAAATAAGATCCCATCACTCGATAAAGATCTATGGTAAAAATGAATAATTTTTCTTCCCATTTTTTATATATATTTTGTTTTTTAGCTAATGAAAAGTGAGAGACATGAGTACCAACATAACGCAACGAAAATCGAATAAACGCAACCGGCGGAAATTCAAAATGCGCGATACTTTTTGAACAGACCTCGTAACATATACCAGAACTGGAATAGCCTAAGAAAGGAGCTCCTTTCTATATATTTAAAAATTGTAGAGAACCGATTGCATATACGAGGGTCATTCAACAAGTACTTAGCCTACAAAAGAAAAACGAAAATTTTGGACAGGTGGCAATTTATTTTTCCTTCAAGATCGATACACTTGGCCCAACGATGCTCTAACTTTTTTAACCCGTCCAAAAAATACATTTTCTCGAGGGAAGCAAAATAGGCCTCCGTGGCGACGATGACATCCTCATTCGACCCAAATCTATTCCCGGCGAGTGATTTTTTCAGGTTTGGAAACAAAAAGTAGTCACAGGGGGCCATTCGACCAATTTGGCCATGGCGACGGCGGAGGTGTGAGCCGGCGCATTGTCGTGGTGGAACAGCACTTTTTTCTTCGCAAAGCGGGGCCGCTTTTTCTTCAATTCGACGTCAAATCGGCCCAATAAGACGGCATAGTAGCGCCCCGTGATTGTTTTACCTTTCTCGAGGTAATCGATGTGGATCACACCTTGTGAATCCCAGAAAACGGTGGCCATCACCTTTCCGGCCGATCGAACAGTCTTCGCCTTCTTCGGAGCACGTTCTCCGGGTGAAGTCCACTGTTTCGACTGTTCCTTGGTCTCTGGTGTGTACCAGTGAATCCATGTTTCGTCGACGGTCACGAAACGACGCAAGAACTCCGCTGGATTGCGCTGAAACAGCGCCAAACACGTCGCCGATGTGGTCTCACGGTTGCGCTTGTTTTCCGGTGTGAGCAAACGCGGCACCCATCGCGCCGACAGCTTTCCCATGCCCAGTTCTTCGTGTAGAATATTATGCACCGTTCCTACTGCAATGCCCACAGTCTCAGCTATCTCGTGAACCTTCAATCGACGGTCTGCCAACACGAGATCGTGGACTTTTTTAACGTTTTCCTCCGCAGCAGCCTTTTCGGGGCACCTGGGCGTGGCTCATCAAAAACCGACGTGCGGCCACGAACAAACTCGTTGAACCAATTTTTGACGGTCGCCATCGAAGGAGAAGAGTTCGCTACGCGTTTTAAGAATCTTTTTCCATTTTTGTGCAACCGACCGACACGCTCGCTTTCAAAGGCTCTCAAAACAAAACTAATGAAGGGAATCGACTGAAACTTTGACAGTAGGCTACTAAAAGAATGTACTGTACGATGGTAAATTTGTTTTGTGACAGCAGTTCTATCGGGCGGTGAGGCTAAGTACTTGTTGAATGAACCTCGTATCCGTAAGCTTTAGAAGTGAAGGACCTGAATGACATTTTGGAAAAAAAATTTTGATAACACTTCGCGTCCTAATTACAGTTGACCAAAAAAAAAAAAGACATTATTTTTTTCGGTAATTAAGGACTGTTGATTTGTTAACTTAGAAAAAAGATAAAAATAATTTTTATTTTTAATAATTTTTATAATTTTTCGTTTAGCAAAATGATTGTTGTAGTTTCAACAATCTACAAGAAGGGAAAAACTGTGGCACAAGAAGGCAAAAACTGTGCCATCGGCCGGCAAGGTGATGGCCACGGTCTTTTGGGATTCGCAGGGTATCATTTTTATCGACTACTTGGAAAAAGGCATAACAATAACAGGAGCGTATTACGCGACCTTATTGCAACGGTTGAGCGAGGAAATCAAAGAGAAACGCCCCCACCTGAAAAAGAAAAAAATCCTCTTGCATCACGACAATGCGCGTGTGCACACCTGCGCTGTTTCCATGGCCAAAATTGTGGAATTGAGAATGGAATTGTTGCAGCATCCCGCTTATTCACCAGATTTGGCCCCGAGTGACTATTTTCCCCAATCTGAAGAAATGGCTTGGCGGACGACGGTTCACTTCCAACGAGGACGTCATTGCTCAAACGGATGAGTATTTTGCAGAACTTCCGAAATCCTATTTTTTGGACGGGATAAAAATTTTGGAAAAACGGTCGGAAATGTGTATAGAGCTAAAAAGAGATTATGTTGAAATATAAAATTTTTTTTTTTAAAAAACAGTTTTTTTTTATCTGTTTCTAAGGACTTATTGAACGACCCTCGTATGTACCTACAGCATAAAGTTGTATTAAAATTTATTTTTTACACGATCCGCAAAAAAAATAGAAGATTTGATGAGAATCATCCAAGAAAAGGAAGATTATAGAGTGGATAACGTTTGGGCTTAAAGTAAGATAATGGGGGAGATGGGATTATAAATGCGTTTTTTTATTTGATTAAATGAGGAGAAAAATAAGAATTTCAATGATGAGGCATAAAAAGTCAAGCATAAATCTTTCGTGTTGAGCTTGCTCGAATTTTCAATATTCATCTAACTCTTACTATGGGGATACTTAGGATACCTGGGGTTACATATGGAAATGCCCATATAGTAGGATTGGCGATTTGTTTCCTTCTTCTGTGAATGGATGAGTACCTTTTGCTATGCTACCGAAATTTACGAGAATTTTTTGTACTATCGTGAAAGGCATCAGAAGTCATCGTCATCGTTATAGTCATCGTAGTTATAATCAACGCTATTATAGAAATCATCATCACTATCGGTGTTATCATTACTGCTGTCAACAGCATACACACTTTGTTCATACTCTATCGATTCCCAGAAATATTATCTTTTACAGAATTGATCCTTGTGTGCACTTGATTCCTATGCTAACGTTACCACCATAAGATCTTATAATTTTTTTGTCATTCTACATATGCCATTTTGTTATATAATGTCACATTCTTCTTAAGAAATATGTCAGGCTTCTTTGTTTAGTTAAAATAAAAATCTTATTTGTATCAGATTGATGGAAAGATTGTACATTCTTGCAGTCCTAAATATCCTTCAAAGCTTATACTTTTATTCTACACAATTTATACTTTACGCATTGTTTGAGGAAAGTGTTGATAGGATAATTTCTGGATGGTTGAAAAATGCAAGTGGTTGAGTCTAAGTCTGCATTTACCCAAGGACTAAACGAATGAAAATATTTTTTTTCGAGTTCATTTCCTTCGTGTCGTATTTATTCCAAATAGGAATCTTCTGCTTACATTGACAGGTTCACCAAAATGGATCGTACAGGACTATATAAATCGATGATGATTGGTCCAGTGGAATTGGGTGATGAAATATACGCCAACTGATAGAACCGAGAATAAATCTATTGTATAAGCACACTACGACAACGAACAGAAATTGGTATACGAGGTCTGTTCAAAAAGTATCGCGAATTTGGAATTTCCGCGGATTATATATATTCGATTTTCGATTTTTTGTGGCGTTATATTGGTACTCATGTCTCTCACATATGCCGATAAGTTCGGCCAATTTAAATGTTCAGATAATTTTTGACAGCTGCTTTACTTGCACGTGTTTTGGCTCGTCTTCGATTTTTGCTCATTCCAAAAAATGGATCAAAGAATCTGTATCAAATTTTGTGTGAAAATCAAAATTAATTGTCCGGACGCATTGCGAATGTTGAATGTGGCATATGGTGAAGCTACCTTGGACCGAAGTAATGTTTATCGGTGGTACAAAATGTTCTCAGTGGGTCGAGAAGATGTGACCGACGAAAAGAGTGCCGGACGCCCGAGAGCACCTCAACAACAGACGAAAACATTGATGAAGTGAAGAAAATTGTATTGGCCAATCGCCGAATCACCGTTAGAGAAGTTGCTGAGGACTTAAACATATCGATTGGCTCGTGCCATTAGATTTTTACCAATGATTTAGTCGTGAGACGGGTCGCCATGAAATTCGTACCAAAATTGCTCAATTTCGACCAAAAACAGCATCGCATTAACATTGCTAAGGAGCTGTTGGACTCTGTCCGCGACCACCCAAATTTACTCCAGAGGGTAATAACTGGTAACGAATCATGGGTTTATGGTTATGACGTGGAAACCAAAGCTCAATCATCCCAATGGAAGCTGCCGCACGAGCCAAGACCGAAAAAAGCGCGCCAAGTTCGGTCGAATGTGAAGGTTTTGCTTACAATTTTCTTCGATTGCAGAAGCGTGGTGTATCATGAGTTTTTGCCACAGGATAGAACGGTCAATAAGGAATATTACCTGCAAGTTATGCGCCAGAAACGCCCGGATTTGTGGAAGAACAAAAATTGGCTTTTGCACCATGATAACGTACCTGCTCACGCATCGTTGCTTGTGCGCAAATTTTTGGCCAAAAACAACATAATAATAATGCCGCAGCCACCGTATTCCCCAGATCTGACACTCTGTTACTTTTTCTTGTTCCCGAAACAGATTCTTTGATCCATTTTTTGTAATGGGCAAAAATCGAAGACGAGCCAAAACACGTGCAAGCAAAGCAGCTGTCAAAAATTAACTGTCAGAATATTCAAAATGGCCGAACTTGTCGGCATAAGTGAGATATATGAGTAACAACATAACGCCACAAAAAAAAAATCGAAAATCGAATACATGTAACCCGTGAATATTCAAAATTCGCGATACTTTTTGAACAGACCTCGTATTTCTCTACTATTCAGAATTCAACAAATTGACTTCTTAAAGCAGAAATGTATGTTACTCTCTACCGCTCAGTCCCTTTTCGCATAACCCTCATCATTGTTATCCAGCAAAGAAAATATCAGCCATAAAATATTTATATGAAAGTATCATTCAGAGTTCGTCTGTAATGTACTTTGCATGTTCAATGGATAAATGTTCATCATCAACTCTGGAAAATATCAACTCCCCCAGCATTTTCACCACTACTTGAATTTTTTGTAAAATAACCAGAACACTCATAGTGACTATTCAGAGAGCTTATTTAATGTCCATTTTAGACGGTGAGTAGCCCGGACTTTCGCAGCTACAATATCAGGCTTAGTAGGTTGAGTTCTAATATTTAATTCGGCTAGGTTACAATAAACTAATTCCAAATTGACGACAGATTATCCCAATGAACATTATCTGAATAAAAATGTTGATATCTCGCCATTTTGCTCTTTCATAAATACGAGTACATATTTTGCGTTTTTATTTTTAGGATATTTTTATCCGGGATAATATCACTTCAGCGGATTGGACAGAACATTTTAACAAGCGGACATAATTACATAATTTTCATCATTCGCAGATTACGTTGAGTTCGTCGTATTGTTCAACTGATTATTTGTTGGCATTTTCACAGTTCAAGAGGATGTGTGTACTCGGGGACGCCTTCTTTTGATACCACCTGAATGAGCTTCTTTCTCTCATTGTCACTTTTATTCCCCATCAATTTTGCACTCACATAAAATTACTTCAATAACAAAAAAAACAACAAAAAAAAACAAATATCAATGTTATGCCTTAAAAATAAATTAAAATAAAAAAATTTTTTTCTTTCTTTCGTTCAAATCGAGGTTGTATTTGACATCCGAATTTCGTTAAATCCGAATTGGACCAGCAGCCAATAACCAATATCGTTAGTCAATATAATTATTAATATTTTTATCAATAATTTATTAATTTTCTTTTCATTTTGTTAAAATTCTTGTATATTAATTTTTTTTTTTAATCAAAAAGAAAATAAAATAAAATAAGCAACAATTTGATGATATCATGTTTTCGACATGACAATAATTAAAGGACTAATTAAAATTTATTTAAAATACACACATGGGTGGGGGGGGGGAGGTGGAATTGGCAGAATTTTTCAATATATTTTTATTTTGATTACAAAGCCTCACAAAAGCATATGTCATATACTCATAACAGTTTGGATAGGGTTGATATTAGGTTTGGTTGGTGTGTACATATGATAATATTCCACACTCGACAAAGCTTCACCGCAAATTATTGTGGAAAATCATATTACACAAAAAAATTATTTTTATGGTGAATTTGACATGCGAAAATTAATTCAATTATAATTTTTCTTTATTATAAATAATTTTTCATTTGGAAATTTGATGACAATAATATCAAAAAATAATATTTTCAGTATAGGCAAAGAGGAGATAAAATAACGCTTATACAAATGGTTTATATTATACAGTAATAATTATGAGGAAAAAAAATGAAAATTAAAATTAAAATTATTAAATAAAATATTGTAAATGATTTACGACTCCATGGCAATTGGTGTCCCCCCATATCAGTCAACGATAATTTTCACAATTCACTTCGTATGCTACGAAATTGTTTATACTTTTGGTTACAGTTTAGTAGACTCTTCATTGAATTTGAACGAATTCCAACATAAGACGAAGTATTTCCTTATTGCTAACTAAACATACCATATCAGTAGATAGGCATACAGAAAAATGTATTCAAAGAAAATCAATTAGTCTATCTGAACGTTCAATTATATTTGCCTAATATCAGCAAGTCAATTAATGATTTCTATAGTATTACTATTAAAAGGAGACGGATTAGATGGCAATATTAATACTAGATTATTATTTATATGGTCATACAAAAGTATGCACACATGTAGTCGCTTCTTTTTTGTTCCGGTGGAGTAAGAAAGACTTCCGCATAAATAAAGAGTCATCAGTATACCATCTAGATAATTAGTCGAGGATGTCTCTTTTATTTTCTATTAATCAATATTGGCAAAAATCGAATATCGAATATTTTTATAAGCTTTTGCTACTCTTTTCTATTGGCGGGCAGGACACACTCTACATTGCCAGGACATGCTCATAAATTACGAGCAATAATGTGAGAAGTTCTTTTATTTACTCATATTTTGCCTGTTTCAATGTGGATAACTACCAACAATATTTTCCCATAAACTCAAGGGAAACAATTCATATCGCATCTTAGCGTATTTATTGTCATATCATTTTCATCACAAAATATGTTTCCTTAGAATGACGAGTGAACGAATGCTTTTCATACATTGTCTAAATATGTATTTATTTATCACGTGATGTCCTTCTCAAAGCTGCACTTCCTCTCAAAATCCACTATTACAACGTTAGCTAAATGGCAGTGCAACGATCGAAAAATAAACCCAAAAAAAAATTAAAGCAGTTCAAAATCATGCCTAAAAATTCAATGTTTATTTATGTTAGCGATTTACAAGAAAAGAAAAACAATTTCTA
This sequence comes from Atherix ibis, assembly GCA_958298945.1. Lineage (NCBI taxonomy): Eukaryota > Metazoa > Arthropoda > Insecta > Diptera > Athericidae > Atherix > Atherix ibis. The sequence goes on along the minus strand of OY282610.1, from coordinate 22,841,030 downwards.
AAACTGCAAATCAATGAATTATAGAAGTTTAGTTATATCAGAGCGAGTATATTTGATAAAAAATTTGTCGATACGAGGGTCGTTCAATAAGTCCTTAGAAAAAGATAGAAAGAAACTGTTTTAAAAAAAAAAAAAATTATTTTTCAATAGAATCTCCTTTTAGCACTATACACTTTTCGAACCGTTTTTCCAAAATTTTCATCCCGTCCAAAAAATAGGATTTCGGAAGTTCTGCAAAATACTCATCCGTTTGAGCAATGACGTCCTCGTTGGAAGTCAACCGTCGTCCGCCAAGCCATTTCTTCAGATTGGGGAAAAGAAAATAGTCACTCGGGGCCAAATCTGGTGAATAAGCGGGATGCTGCAACAATTCCATTCTCAATTCCACAATTTTGACCATGGAAACAGCGCAGGTGTGCACACGCGCATTGTCCTGATGCAAGAGGATTTTTTTCTTCTTCAGATGGGGGCGTTTCTCTTTGATTTCCTCGGTCAACCGTTGCAATAACGACGCGTAATACGCTCCTCTTATTGTTTTTCCTTTTTCCAAGTAGTCAATAAAAATGATGCCCTTCGAATCCCAAAAGACCGTGGCCATCACCTTGCCGGCCGATGGCACAGTTTTTGCCTTCTTCGGAGCCCATTCACCCTTGAAAATCCACTGTGATGACTGTCTCTTCGTTTCTGGAGTGTAGTAGTGTATCCAGGTTTTGTCCACAGTGACATATCGACAAAGGAATTCAGCAGGATTGCGATGAAAGAGTGCCAACATAGCCTCAGAGTCCACTACACGATTGCGCTTATTCTCCTCTGAGAGCAAACGCGTTACCCATCTTGCCGAAATTTTTTTCACAGACAATTTTTCATGCAAAATTGAAGCGACTGTACCTTGTGATATGCCCGTGGCCTCAACTAATTCGCGCACTTTAATTCGCCGATCGTTCAAAATCAGATCGTGGATTTTGTCGATGATTTCAGGAGTAGACACCTCAACTGGGCGTCCTGAACGATGTTCATCTTTTGTTGATGAACGGCCACGTTTAAATTCATTCACCCAATTGTAAACCGTCGCAAACACAGGTGCAGATGTGCCATGAACTGCATCCAACTCGGCTTTGATTTCTTTCGGGCTTAAGCCTTTCAAATGGACATGTTTGATGACAGCCCTAAACTCGCTTTTTTCCATTGTTATGCACAAATAAATGTCGTTCACTTTAATCGACGATAGAAATTGACCTACGCTATGGATCGAGCTGAAATTTTGACTGCTTTCCTGTCCATAATGCTACTTACAAAAAAAACCGACACTACGAGCGCAATTTCTTGGATTTTCTAAGGACTTATTGAACGACCCTCGTACCTTCTATCGCTCCCAGCATAAATGTGTAATATCTCATATAAGTTACGGCTTGGGTTTTGGAAGCAGTACACCCATACATCGCTATACGGCCGCTCTGTTTACGGCATTTCGCTATAAAGGCCCTCATCAATTAAGGCACGTTTTCGATTTACGGCCTAAAATGTTTCGCTATAACGGCAAAAAAAAACATTTTTTCGATGTGGCTATATCTACATATTGAAGAATGGAGATACCGAAGAATCTGCTGAAGATATCACATTCCTAAGAAGCCGAGGATGGTTTGAAAAATTTAAAAAAAAGATTTAATTTGCATAATTTGAAAATGAAAGGTGAAGCAGCTAGCGCCTATGAGGCCGCATCTAGAGAATATCCCAACATTTTAAAGGGAATTATTGAAAGAGGTGGTTATAAACCTGAACAAGCATTTAACGTAGACAAAACAGGGCTTTATTGGAAGCGAATGCCTGATCGCACATACATTTCAAAAACCGAAAAATCTGCGCCTGGTTATAAGGTGTCTAAAGAACGATTAACTTTGCTATTTGGTGCAAATGCCGCGGATATTTGTCGGAAAATCCAAGGCCTCTTAAAGGACTAAATAAACATCAATTACCCGTCATATGGAGATCCAACAAGAAAGCTTGGATGACTAAAGCTACTTTAGAGGATTGGTTCAAAAATTACTTTAGTACAGAAGTGAAAAAAATATTTGCGAGACAATAACTTAAGCAACAAGGCTTTGCTAATTTTAGATAATGCACTAGGGCATCCTACTAATTTATCCGAACTACAATCTGAATATTTCATGATTGAGTACCTTCCGAAAAATACAACAGCTCTGATCCAACCAATGGATCAGGGTGCAATAGCCACTTTTAAGGCATATTACCTACGCCGAACTTTCCGACAACTTATAAGGGAAACCGATGGTAAATCTTCAATTTAAACATTCTGGAAAAAGCTATTGACAGCATCAGTGAATCATGGAAGGAAATAAAATTAACAACAATGAACCATGATTGGAAAAAAATATGGCCAGAATGTGTAAAATTACAAATGCAGAAGTTAATTTCCTTCCTGAAATTAGGCAAAACATTTTGGATCTAGCACATGATCTCGGCTTTGAAGGTTTGAACGAAGGTCATGTGCTTGATCTACTTGAAGCTGATAGGGAACCCCTTTCATGTGAGGAACTCATTCAGTTGCAAGCAGAACCGGCGTTTGATGAAGAGACAGAGCCTGTTGTATCCAAACAGCTAACATCAAAAAATTTGTCGAAAGCTTTTTCCTATTTCGATCAAGGAATAAACATCCTCCTTGAAAACCATCCTGACGTCGAACGTAGCGCTAAAGTTTCTCGAGGAATTAACTCAGCCATTAGCTACGAGGGTCGTTCAATAAGTCCTTAGATAATCCGAGAAATTGCGCTCGTAGTGTCGGTAAAGATTTTTTTTGTAAGTAGCATTATCGACAGGAAAGCTGTCAAAATTTCAGCTCGATCCATAGCGTAGGTCAATTTCTATCGTCGATTAAAGTTCACGACATTTATTTGTGCATAACAATGGAAAAAAGCGAGTTTAGGGCTGTCATCAAACATCTGCATTTGAAAGGCTTAAGCCCGAAAGAAATCAAAGCCGAGTTGGATGCAGTTCATGGCGCATCTGGACCTGTGTTTGCGACGGTTTACAATTGGGTGAATGAATTTAAACGTGGCCGTTCATCCACAAAAGATGAACATCGTTCAGGACGCCCAGTTGAGGTGTCTACTCCTGAAATCATCGACAAAATCCACGTTCTGATTTTGAACGATCGGCGAATTAAAGTGCGCGAATTAGTTGAGGCCACTGGCATATCACAAGGTACAGTCGCTTCAAATTTGCATGAAAAATTGTCTGTGAAAAAAATTTCGGCAAGATGGGTGCCGCGTTTACTCTCAGACGAGAATAAGCGCAATCGTGTAGTGGACTCTGGAGGCTATGTTGGCACTCTTTCATCGCAATCCTGCCGAATTCCTTCGTCGATATGTCACTGTGGACGAAACCTGGATACACTACTACACTCCAGAAACGAAGAGACAGTCATCACAGTGGATTTTCAAGGGTGAACGGGCTCCGAAGAAGGCAAAAACTGTGCCATCGGCCGGCAAGGTGATGGCCACGGTCTTTTGGGATTCGCAGGGCATCATTTTTATTGACTACTTGGAAAAAGGAAAAACAATAAGAGGAGCGTATTACGCGTCGTTATTGCAACGGTTGACCGAGGAAATCAAAGAGAAACGCCCCCATCTGAAGAAGAAAAAAATCCTCTTGCATCAGGACTATGGGCGTGTGCACACCTGCGCTGTTTCCATGACCAAAATTGTGGAATTGAGAATGGAATTGTTGCAGCATCCCGCTTATTCACCAGATTTGGCCCCGAGTGACTATTTTCTTTTCCCCAATCTGAAGAAATGGCTTGGCGGACGACGGTTCACTTCCAACGAGGACGTCATTGCTCAAACGGATGAGTATTTTGCAGAACTTTCGAAATCCTAGTTTTTTTCCATCTTTTTCTAAGGACTTATTGAACGACCTTCGTATTTTAAATCACTGAAGAACGAAATAGACAAGAAGGCAAGACAAACTACGTTGGACATTTTTCTTAAGCCAGGCCTAGCCTTACCATCGAAAAATGATGACGACAGTGATTTGCAGGTTACCATCCTACTTCTTATCTTTAGATTAAAGCTATTCTTAAAAAAATTATGTATGTATACATACACATATTTTATGTAACATGAAGTTTTTTCATTTTTCTTTATAGATTATTGTTATTATTTTATGTACAAATGTATGTACTTGTTATGTATGTATTTTTGATTTAAATGAAATAAAAAGATAAAATACATTTTGAATGATAAACCCTGTTACATATTTAACAAATTTGGAACCGATCCCATTGGATTCGTGGCACGTATCTAGGCTGTAAAGCGAGGTATAGGTGTATTTAAAAAAAATTTTAAATTTATTAATTTGTTTACTAAAAAAAAACGCTAAAAATTTCAAATATTCATTATATCTAAAACCGAAAGATCTTCTTTCGTCCCTTTTTAAAATTTACAAAAAAAATTAATTATTAATTTTTATTTATTCAATTTTTATTGAAAAATATTATAGTTTATAAAATTGAAGCAAACTTCACATGGAAACGTGAACGGAAACTTTAAAAAAATAATTGACATCTTATTCATATTTAGTAGGCGTGCGAATCAGGTAGTCTAACATTAAATTTTAAGAACTCGAGACAAGAGCAGCTTACAAATACAATTTTCCGGTAAGATTTTATGCATGCTTTTATGTAATTTTGAATCTTTATGTAATAAATTATTAACAATAATAATATTGAATTTAAATGGTTTTAGAGTAAAAATCAACGTATACAAACGCAATCAAGATGGGATTGATGGACAAGGTTGAAGATTTTTTCGAAACAATATGCGAGGATCAATTGCGTTTATACAAATTGATAATCGAAAAATTGGAGGTGGTGCGTTCTAATCCAAGCGCTGCAAGTGTTCAATCGACGGTCTTAATTTTCGCGTCAAATAATGATCTTGTAAGTGAATTTTTGGACCATGTCATGCAGGAATTCAATAAGCGACCTGCAGGAGTGCACTCCGACGACATGGAATATATTTTAATATGCATGAAAGACCTCATCTCTTTGGCAAGAAAGTTACGTTACAAATTGGAAAAAGATTAAATATTCATGAATAAAAAATAATCTATAACTCTTAATTGTGCAATTTCATAATGAAGCTTTAATAAATTTTTATACAGTAACTTGTTGTGTATAATTTTATCGCCTTCGCTCTAAAATACCTCCAAAGCTATGGAGAAGTGATCTCGAAACCATGTAGACCTAAAGCGCTTCTAAAAAGCATGGATGGGAACGACGTATTTTTTACGTGAATTGCCGCTTTTTCAGTTGGAACCGCATTAAGGATCTACTATCCACAAGTCGAAATAACTTCCCCTTCTTGTCACGATCTAAGTTGGAATCGCATTAAGGATCTACTATCCGCAAGTCGAACGAACGATAAATGGCAGAACAATAAAAACATAAAAATAAAGCGAAAATTTACTATTTATTCATATTTATCTATTTGACAATTTTAATAATTGCAAATTTACAAGCTGGTAAACTCCGTTAAAAAATATATTTCGACTTCGTTGGCGGCTTTGGCAGTTTTTTTGATATGTTCCATGAAAAAATCGAGTGCGTTTTCAGGTACAGTATTTTCTGGTGTTATTATGTCGTCCAAACAGGCCAACATTTCTGGTATGAATTCCGTAATTATTTTTGTTACCATCCATATAATCGCCGATAATCTATATAGCTTTAATTCTGTACTATAACTTCGTGCTACGTAAAACATCTCCAGATACTTCATCCTCGCCACTATCAGATATTCCGCGAGTTGCAACTTTCTCACTGCAATCCATTCCCGTATGAAATCAACTGTATATGCATCCATTTTAGATTTTCTACATGAAAATATATGTTAAGCACATTAAAAATACACAAAAAATATATAAATCAAAAACAATAATCATTTTCGAACAAATAAGATTACATTTTAGAACCACTGTAAAATGGACACAAAAATGCAAAAATATTGTACCAAATTGCACAAGAGCCCCAGCGTATGTTTTAAGGGCCCCAATAAAAATTAGAAAAAAAATTTACCATTTTATTAAAATATAGAAAATAATAATAATAATAACAAAAATATTCTGCCCAGTCTCTCACCAACTCTGTCCCTTTTTTTAAAAAATACTACAAGATAACGAACGGAAACTATCCAAAATAGAAGAAAGTATTTTTATCTCTATAGAAAATATATAAAATATCAAAGTTAACGAATATTAATTCTCCTCGAATAGCTTAGAATAGATTTGAACTTTTAATCTTCTTATTATTATAGTATAAAAAATATTATGCACTGTTGATCCTTGAAACCAAACCAAATCGAAATTGAATAGGCCGCCGAATAGGATATTTTCATCTGACATCCTCAGCAGAAAGTGGCGATATTATGTCCTAATAAACTTTCCAGTCGGAAATTTGGAGACTGCTCCTCTGCAAACTGCTTATTTGAAATGTGTAATGAGAAAGAATGCTGTGAAATTTCTGCATTTTATATCCTTTTTTACCATATTTATTTCGAAGCAAAAACGAGAGTCAATGCTAACTTATTTTCTTGACTTTAGAATAAATGTGCCAATCACCGTTTTTTTCCTGTTTGCTTTTCTTGGAAAAATTGCATTGAGAAATTAATTATTAGACATGAAGCCTCATAAGACTTTTTAAGACGCTAAATAAACACGTGCAAATTTTGGTTGTTTCAGAAACAGAAATTGTACAATTCCTGTAGTGCTATGTAAAAACAATTAAAAATTTCACAAGAAAAATTACCACTTTTTCGTATATGCACACAAAAAATATCGTCCTTTCTTAAATATAAATTTTTTTATAAAACTTACACACTGTGTCTCTATTTTTTCCACGATCTTTGAATTTATGCTCCTAACTTCCTTGTTAGCTTCAGTGGGAATGACAACAATATTGTCTATTCTATGTCAATTGAAACATTCGCCATCTGACGGGAAATTTTCGCATGGTCTCAAATTGCAACAATAGAAGTGATCTAATTTACTACGGGTGAGTACGTACTGACTATGAAAATAATTTTATTTCTTGGGTACAGAATGTTAGTTAAATAAAATTCACTTTAATCAAATATAAATATTTTCATCTATAATTAGCATAATTCGTTGAAATTTTATTGCAGAAACAATTGCAAGGATTTTTTTTCTGACAGTAATTTCATAATAAACAAAATAATAACTTAAACACTTATTAAATAATAATCATTTTCGACAACAGAAACAATCTATTTTCTTTACGATATTATAGAATTAATTATTGTAGCATTCAAAATATTTATGATAAATTTAATTTTATTATAAAAATGTCCGATCAATTGGAATTTATATAAAAAATTTACTATGCAAATTGAATAAATTTGTGTATATAAATTTTAATACAAAAAAATCATATAAAAATAATAATAATAAATTGTAATTTTTGTTATTGTTTTTTTTTTTTTAAATAATTTGTTTAAATTAGAAACAAATAAATTAAGTCGATTATGAATGCGTATTAAACTAGAAGAACAATTAAAATGAGCATATTTTTGTTATTATTATTTTGTATATTTAAAAAAATTGGTAAATTTTTTTTCTAATTTTCATTGGGGCCCTTAAAACATACGCTGGCCCTTAATAATTGTGCAATTTGGTACTATATTTTTGCATTTTTGTATCCATTTTACGTTTTGTACGCTCCTCACAAGTCTCAAATTATCTATTTCGTTTGAAGCAATTATAAGTATTGGGAATCCGTCGATTATCTGTGGCCTTGCTAATTAAATTCTTGTTTTAAATTTACAAAATTCCGGGTACAATTTAAAAATTAAAAATAAATATTGTACTGAACCTGACTGATGTCTAGTTATCTATAATTAACTCCAATTCTATTGGACCAGAGTGTCCACTTCCATTATGGTCAAACCAAAATTCCGTAGAACCTATTATATTATGAGTTGCATCACTGCTCAGTCCAAATGTGTCCCTAAATCCGGGTTGTACTATATAATATGCTAAGCTATCTTGAGTGGGTTGTTAGGTCCTATGACGTTGGCTTCGATGAATTCATTTTGATACTGTTTGCATACAGGCTGAATCTCGTTAGCTTAATATTGTGCCATAGAAAAATTGTAAGGGTGTCAAATCGCATGATCTTGGCGGCCATTGACATCAGTACATCTTGAAATACGGCGACGTGACTACTTCGTCTTCAATAAGTTCTGCTCCTTTTCCGGATTACGTATCCTATTTGTATTTAGAAACTGTCCCCATTGCCCCAGCATTGATGAACTTGGATTGTTTCGGAAAGCATAAAAATTTACAACAGTTTTATCAGTATTCCCGCCACCAATTTAGTGCTAAAACATGATTTCTATTACGAATGTTGCTACTTTTGTGTTGTTTTTGTATTATTGTGAATGGCATTACCAATAGTTAGTGCTATTGAAATTGTCCAACTTTAATAGAACTTTTGAAGAATGTAAACTTCAATTGTGGCACCGATAGATGCCGAAAGGATAGAACATGAAATTAAACGAAACAACTAGTCAGATAAGCATCCGCAAATGATTCCAGTCATTCATAACTCTTAGTTATGTAATGTTGATCCCAGAACCAATTCTTGATGGAATTGGACAACCACAGACCTTGTCCAATTCCATCAAGACATCAACACTGTCACCAGACATTTTCAACTTTCCTTTTCTTATTTTACACTTCATTTGTAATATTCCACAATGTTTTCATAACCAAATATAAAGATGCAAGACTGTTGGTGTTTTCTGATGAAGAAGGTGCTGAAGGTTTCCATTTTTATTCAGCTTCTTTTCCTATCTTTCCGTTAATCTCGATTCCAGCCCGGACTTCAGTAAAGTAAATGCTCGTCCAATGCAAAGTGATTTGAAGATTTCTGTTTCGTATTTCGCATTTCCTAACTAATACTTGATCAGGCACATAAACACCCTTTACCGAATATTCACGAACCCACCATTTTTCCTATTAGCCAATGCATGTGACTTTCTATTTGTATCCAAGCAGAGCTTTTCAAAAAGATTTTCTGTTTTCAACTTACAAGATTCATTCAAAACTGGGCGATCTATAACAACTTTTAAGGATTTAGTCGATTCAGCTTTAATTGTAATTCCGATGACAACTTTTCGTCTTTAATTTTTCCGAAAAATACAAATTTCTAAATAAGATAACGCAATTCTTTTTTTTATTGTATTGTTATTTATTGTTCATTGGTATTACAATAATTAATTATGCCTTAAATACAATAAAATAAATAAATGAAAATAAAATTCATTTTAAAGACTGTATAAAATTAAACTGAGTGGAAGGAGTGTAGTATAAAAGTCTGAAATTGTTGCATATCTAAAATATACAATATTTAATTGAGAAATGGTTAAAGGTTGATTATTTGTTTTGAGCTCATTCAAATCATCCATAAGATGGGGTATATTGTCTTCGATCAGTCTCCGAATTATGTCCAAAGATACACGCATCAGAACGCTACCTTCATTTGAGGTCTGTTCGTCCAGCGCTGATAATAATTCACTTTCTTTTTCTATTATTAGTATAAACATATCGAGAAGTACTTCCCTAATCCAGGCAGTTTCTAATTGCATAGAATTAATAGCAGTTCGAACAGAATCCATGCTGTGATCGTATCGTCAAGTCTAAAATGGAATGATGATAGGAATCCAATTACATTGTTCAATATTAACTTTAAGTTTTCGTATTAATATAATAATAACTTCCAAAATATTAACAATATATGGCTTTTTTCTATGCGTATGAAAAATTATTAAACATAATGCTTACTCGATTGAAACTATTGTAAATATGTTCTTCAAACCAATAAAAATAGTGCGTCACACGCTATTATAAACCTGATCGAAATAAACTATGTGTAGTCACACATTGGGCGGCCGTTGAAGCTTCTTAATTAAAGGTGTTTTAGAGAAGTCGAGCTTTGCAACAAGATTGGAAGAAAATCAATACAGTTTTTTATTTAATAAAATCTGATCTGATATTTTTTGATCTTAATCAATTTTAAGTATCATTTTCGAATAAATATCTTCAGAATATATTTAATGTAAATCGTTATAAAGGGGAAAAGTTTGAATAAATATTATTTATTAAAAGAATATCAGTAATCAGCGTTAGTCACAATAATAGATTACCTGGTTGTAATTCATTTATGTACCATCTCTTTAATGTACCTGCTGATCGATTCTATTTCGGTTTTAGGACTCGTTTAAATTTTTCCTCAGGATTATGCGGTGAATAATTTTCAAATTTCTTTGTTATTAGAAGATCTTCTACACGCCTTTTAAGGGATGCTTGCTGGCCAATTGAAAATCTCGGGTCATTAAATGAGAAAAACCCTTGCCGGAAACAATACGTGTATGGATAATTCATATATGGATGCATGTGATTTTTTTATTATCGATTAGCAGAAGAACCTTTCCTTTTTTATTTAAAAAAAACAATTTTTAGGAACACACAATTTTCACACCTATGTAAAAATTGATTTTGTATGTGACTTTACTACTCGTTTGCGTGTGTGCATGAGCGTATCCATTCATATAGGATACACGCAGTAGAAAATTTTAATGAAAAAACACTACCTATATCCGTTTCACTCTCAGCTACCAGCCAACCAAAGGGCGCCAGTTCAGATGAGTCAATACACGATATCACATCACTTACACTCTTCAATTCTGTGTGTGTTTTCGGCTTAACGAGCCACGAATAAAGCGTGTGATTTAAATTGAATTATATTTCAACAAAAGCGGAGAAAAACGAAATTATCAATAAAAAAAAAGATTGAACAGTAAAAAAAGAAAATGTGTTCAAATAGTTCGCCACCAAAAGAAAAAGGGTGGTTTTCTTTTAAATTAAATTTACTATCCACTAAACCGAAACCGTACATTAAAGGTAAAAAACCGACGATTTTTTTCTATTGTAAATTGCGTCGATCTAAACAATTCTTCGCATGTTCACATTGATCGTGTATTTTTGCGCTCTACCATACTCGTTAATACAAATTAAACAATTTTCACAATATTCACTATAGTAGCACGTCCTATACAGTACTACAGGTGCCATTATATGCTGTTTAGAAATACAGTAAAACAAAACAAAAAATCGGTTTGTCCACAAAATATTATATTAAATAGAACCGAACAATTCTGTATATTTAAACTAATATCAATAAACAATTGATATTTTGTTCATAATTATTAATTAATTGAAAATTAAGTCTTATTAAGGCAACAACTTCGCTACTCAGCACAAATTGAATAAAGCTTTTTCGAAATTTCTAATTAAAATATATTTTTTTTCAATTTATTTTTTAATATAGCAATTTTTTATCACTGAAGCGAAATGTTCAAACACAAGCAAATCCGCGGATTGAAGCTCTCACAATGAAATGCAAGATCGTCAGCAGAAAAGTTCTTAAGACCGACCATACTCGAACACAACTGCATTCATCATTCGACACATACGCATCCTCACTATACGAGTATGTTCTCATTACAGAGTTTCTTATTGGGACTTTATGGGAATTTCATTGGATGGATAGAAAAGAGGCGTTCTTTGCAAAACGATCACCACAAACAAGAAAAAGAGTTTACCAATAATTATGTTTTTTTTTATATATATTAAAACATTAAAAACTTATATATTGTTTTAATTGTAAAAAGATACGTTAATGTTGATAGTTAAATAGTGCTTGCTGCATTAAAACTAATCATTAGGAATTTTCTTTTAAATAAGGTAAACAAGGCTAAGAATGATTTACCTTAAAGGATCTTAAAAGGAAATCTTTTTTTTCTTCTTACATACGTAATTGTGTATGTAGAGAGCACCGGACACGAGTAAAGAAACTCGCCATCTTAACGGTTATGCTTAATTAAATTATTAAGTTTACCAAATATTAAATATATAATCTATCTTCGCCTTGATTTTAATTTCATGGCATTAAAAATGTGAAATTATTTTGGCGGTACTACGAACAGCATTCGAAATTAGAAGACTTAAACGGCTAATGATGCATTGTAGTTGCGGTTTGCAATTGTGTCAGGTGCCGTAAGATCGTGAATGTTTTATCGCTCAGTCGCTTGCGGTGGTAGGAGCACAATTCCGACGTCAACTGGAAACTGCATGCGGTTGGCGCTGTCAAAATCTTACAACATTCACGATCTTGTGGATTTGAACAAGATTTAGGTGCCTGACGCCAACTGAAAACGGCGATAGAACGAATTACATCTTTTTTTAATTTTGACGTCCATTTCAGTCTTTTGTTTTCTGGCAGAATTACTCTTTGACCATTCAAATTGAAATAGAAGTAAGGTGATATTAGGGCGAAATTAATAAATTTTAGTATTTGCAGTTCAGTTTACAGTCGGCGTTGGAATTCTTTTCCTTCCATTACAGTCTAGACAGACGATGAGATGGTTTGTGTACGCGGTATGACTCCACAGAAATGAGCATATTTCCAATCCGCCCGATCTGAATACGGGAGAAGATTGGTTCCCAATTTTAGTTAAATTTTAAATGTTTTTTGAGATTTTTTTTTTTAAAATTCGGATTGATTAAGGTGTAGTACACCTTAAATCAATCCGATTTTTTTTTGGAATTTGTTGATTTTAACACTTTTCCCTTGTTTAAAATTCTTTCTTTTTGTTTGTGTTCAGAAAATTCTTTTTAAAAATGTGTGAAAATTTAATTTTTGACTTTTTATGGAATTTATTTAAAAGAATAGGAATCGGAATAGTACAGTTTAGTTTTGAATATAAGAAGAAGTGCATACCCACTATTTGAATTAAGAGTCATTAAAAGATTGGCTAAGGGATGAAACGGAAAAAAAAACAAGGAAAAAAGTATACGGAATAAGATTTTCTTTGGAATGCATGTCTAGAATTATATGAGATTCGAAGAAGAAAAGGATGACTAAGAGAATGTGTGAATTTTGAGATATTGACTGGTATACGAGTATGTGTCTGGCTGGTGAATATGTGTGTATATAATATTTTTGGTTAGTAGGCGTAAATGCACTGCATTTTGTTATGTGTATTTGGCATAAATTCTCAACACGCATGCATGAATGAATTGTAGTCATCCATTGAAATGCAATACTCCCCAACTGCTGAAATGATCATACAGTATAATGGGAAGTGAATGTGCATACACACAGTAGTGATAATATCCTGTATGAAAGGAGAACTACAGGTACATAAATTGGATAGTAAAATATCCAAATAAACTTGGAGGAATACGAAAACATTATCTTCTGAATACTATAGAATCTATCGAAGCGTATAAATGAATGTGCGAATATTTTGTTGATGTTTAAAGTGGATTTTTCGTAGCAGAACTAAACCGCAAATGTTCGGGATTAGGTTAACTTTGAATATAAAATACTATATACTAGTATATGTATTCTATCCTGATATATGGGCACATATCCTTATTCGAATAAGGAATTGTGCGGTGGAGATGAGCGCATACGAACGAATCTCTTCAAATCTTCGCTTTCGTTGCATTCTGTTAACAATTGTTAGCTGAGCAATGGGATGTCTTCGATAAGCAAAACCACAGTTTTGTTAGCCGCAGACTTGTTTATGTTTGGTGGTGGTGCATTGTTGAGAAGCTTTCATATTTTCACATAATACAATGGCGCTTTAGGTGACACCGATACAGACACATGAACAGGAATCAAGCACCTACTCTATATCGTATGATAATGGAAATCAAGTCTTCCTAAGATTTTGTGTTCTCGCAAATCGAAATGAGATGAATGTGAATACAACGCTACTGTGTCTTAACACGTATTAAACATTTTCCAGAAAACTGTTTCGATCGAATTTGAAATAAATATTTCGGTGTTTGCCGCATCTACAAACAGATATGATGTTTGGAAATCGTTGCGTTTATTACATACCACAAAATGAATGATTTTCTGCTCGTTTTATACATGACTGCATTTTGAATTCGCAACTCTCAACTGAAAAGTGTTTAGAATTTTCATTGTATAAAAATATGTTCCACTTACTCATCTTTTGGATACTTTCAAGAAGTAATATTTGAAGTTTTAATTGGAAGAAATTTCGAACTATTCATTGGTGGAAGATTGCTTCTGATACCATTTCGAGCACGGATAATTTACAAAAAAAAAAAGTAAGCCATTTAGTGGGGAAATTTTTGATTTGATCATTAATTGATTGTTTCTTAGTAGAAATATTTTCATATTCTATAATAAATACACGTATGTACTTATAGAAATTCGAATACTTTTAATAAGAGAAAAATATATATTTAAAATTTTTAATATTTATGAAAGTCGAAATTCTGCAAAAACAAAATTATCGAAATTCGAATAAGACAACATAGAATTGTTAAAATTCATCAAACTAGCTGCTTTGGCCCTTTAGTTCTATCTATGCACTTTCAATTATGGAGAATTTCACTAATTCATATGTGTGCCTTGTGAACCTTTGCAATCATACTCGTATCATCCGATTTGGAAAGCTTTCCGCTCTTTTAACCTCAAACGTTGATTCATTTCCTTTCTCAAACAGCTTTACTGTATTTTGCTTTTTAAACTTTTCTCCAAATATAACTGCATCCTTTGTTTCTTCCAAATATAATGAGTTCTCCTAAAGTTCATAAACGGTTTTAATTAGAATGAGATTTTTTCCCTTTCAAATCCATTTTAATTGCTAATACATAAGTTTGCAAAAAAAAAAAATCTCATTCTTATCGTATTTAAGTAATCAATTTTTTTTATTTTTTATAAGAAAAATAAATCTCATTGTTTTTTACGGAATTATATAAACGTTCACATTGGAATAAATCTGATCAAAGAAGGATAACATTTTCCGAAAAAAAAACACATCAACTTTGAATATGTTTCAAATAACAATAGAAAAAATACCTTGGACACACCAGACATCGGAAATGAACTTCATCGGAGCTTTAGATATTCTGGTTTCAAGTCGAAGGATCACATCCTTGTAGCTAGTAAATACAAAAACTGTTGGATATCGTAGCTTAGATAGATAATCTGGTTTGTGAAGTGAAAGTATAACGTACCTGAAGCTAGTAAATAAAGTACTATTAGACCAGGTCTGTATTCACAATTGAACTCCTAAAAACTCACTTGAAAAAAAACCTTTTATGATTTTTTACATTTTTCTCTAAAACTATAGAATTTAATAAAAAAAACTGACTTTAACCAAACCCCCCCCCCCCCCCCCCACCAGGTACTTTTAATAAAAACGGACTTATTGAATAAGCGGCGAGAAATCGTAACTTTTGTGTAGACATGACACCCACTGACATCTAGTTTTCGTAATAAAAATTTTTTAAATTCCAAAATCATAATAAATATTCATTTTAATTCACTTATTGGAAACAAACAAACAAATACAATTTAAACACAACGACAGACTTTTGGAGACTTTAAAAAAACGCCATTCTCAATGAAAGTGGTAGCATACCGAAATGCTTGTATACTTTTGTTGTTTTTCAAGTTGTTATTTTGGCACTTATCGGAAAGTACAAGTGAATGTGTGGTTTTTATGTTTAACGAAAATTTTGTTTGTAATGTGTGCAAATAACTTTTATTTGATCCAAAAAGTAGTTTAAAAGTGAAAATTTCGTCATTCAATAAATGTAAACAAATGTGATGTTGACAGTTCAATGTTTACGAGAAAATAGTTCAGTGCAGGCATACGTAAAGTGTGTGTAAGAAAATTTAAGGGAACGGATTTTTTTTAAATAGTTTAAGAAATATTTTAATTTTTGTTAATTTTTAATTGAAAAACTAAATGTAAAATTACAGGTTTCCAGAAAATAAATACATGGTTGAGAAAAAATTGGATTGTGGCAGCAGCCAATCGGGTATTTCCTGGAATCACGACATTGTATGCTCGCTCCCAAATCTTAGACCAGACATTAAAATAGAAAACGAGCAGGAGCAGATTGGAAAGAACTGGATATTTAGAAGAGCCACACCGTAAATTTTAATATTACAAAATTAATAATTGCAAAATTATAACGCATTGAAATTATTTTTGTAGGAAATTGGGGCAACCATCATCAAAACCTTTTTTATTTTTAATTTTTTATTTTTCAATAATGCTTTTTTTTAATTTTTTTTTAATTTTAAATTTTTACTACAACTACTTATGCTAGTAACAAGTAGATTTTTTACGGAAATATACATGGACATGAGGACATGTGGAGGAAAACACCCATCGATGTTACCTCTAGAACAGAGTAATTTTATTTTATAATTTTAGAGAATCTCTCGGCCATCGCCGTTTTAAACGTCGATGGGTATATACTGGAAGGGTGGGATTGAAAAGTTCTCTTCCTAAAGGATTAGAGTGGAAGGATAGATGCGAATGGAATTTTTTATATCGGGAGATGTATAGTTCACGAGCAAATGTAACATTTAGGTCACGGTGGATAACAGTGTTTCGCACATAAAAGGGGGCATTGACAATTTTACGAAGGATTCGGGATTGTAGGGATTGGATTGGAAGGGAGTTGGAATGCTTACTGGAACCCCAAAGTTCTAGACCATATGTTCATATTGGTTTCAGAACCGCATTGTATAGTAATAGTTTTGATTTACTGTCTAGGAGACGTAATAATTGTTTGTATCGTCCGTTAAGTTCACGTCTTTTAGTTTTCGTATGAAGGTTCCAGGTTAACCGTTTGTCGAATATAAGTCTAAGGTAACGTACGCTATTTTTGTGTGGAATAATACTGCCGTTTAGGGTTATGTCGGGAATTTGTTCTCGGCAGAGTGTGAAAGTTACATGAGCAGATTTTTGCTCATTTACCTTCACTCTCCACCTTTTGAACCAAGTTTCTAAGACGTGGATATGGTTCTGTAGGATACTAATGGCTGTGAAAGGATCTTTGTGATGTGTCAGGATGGCTGTATCGTCAGCATATGTTGAGGTTAGGATGTTGTTGTGGCAAGGAATGTCATGGGTATAAATGTTGTATAGGATAGGACCTAGGATACCTCCTTGAGGGACACCGGCGGAAATTGGATAAATGTCAGAGTACTCAATATTTTCAGCTACCTGAAAATATCGGTCTGAGAGATAAGATTTAAGGATGTGGAAATAACCCGAGGGTAGGACTCGGTGCAACTTTCAAAGCAATCCAGGGTCGAAAGCATGCGAAATGTCAAGAAACACGCCTGGCCAGTATTCCTTTCACTCTAGCGAACACGCTATGTAGTCGACTACGCGATGAGACTGCTGGATAGGGAAATGCTCAGGTCGAAATCCAAACTGCTGCTGAGGAATGACACCCTCGGTTTCAAAAATGGGATAAAGGCGTTTTAGAATTAATTTTTCTAGGATTTTTGATAACTTGGGAAGGAGGCTTACAGGTCTATATGAGGCAGGAAGATGTTTGGGCTTATTGGGTTTTGGGGTCATCTTAATTATGGAAAACTTCTACAGGGAAGGAAAAAATGATGTGCGGAGGATACTATTATAAATATAGGTTATAAGGACGAGGGTATTTTTTGTTGGAAATTTGCTTCAGGATTTCTAAAGTTATTAGGTCAAATCCTGGGGCTTTTTTTATTGGAAAGGTGTTCTATTGTGAATTTAACTTCGGAAGGAGTGAAAAACTTAAGATGTGGACTTATGGGCAACTGAGTTGATATTTGTCGGAATATTTGTTCGTCATGCAGAATGTCTTGGACATCTTCGTGAGGTTTAAAGATGTTTTTTAAGTGTTTGCCGAAGATGTCGGCTTTCTGTTTATCCGTTTTTGCCCAGGTTCCGTCGGTATTCCGGAGCGGGTGTGCAGCTGTTTTGTATTTGAGAAATCGTCGGGTAGCTGTCCAGAGTGACTTATTAGTTGTTAGTGATTCTGTGTATTCAGTAAATCGTTCGTTATTATAATTAATTATTTCTTGTTTCAGTTCTCGTTGTAGTTGGTTCAGTTTTTGGTCTCATTTGGCATTCTTGAACGTTGCCACTGGGCCCTGGCTCGACGTTTCTCGCTTATCAAGCTGCGCATTTTTTGCGGAAGATTATAGTCATGTTCTCGTATGGTTGGTTTGTTATGAGTTATGTGGGCGTTAGTGATTGAGTTCTGTATGGAAACAGTCAAATAGTTTACGGCATCGTTCAATAATGCTGAGTATGAAAATGAACATGTTATTTAAAAACAACAGTTAATATATAATTTTGGCTTAATTATTTTTATTTTTTAGGTCACTTATAGCAGCACAGAATGTGAGGATATGGACTCAGCTGCAGGCTTATTTGCATTTTGTGCTTTCGCTTGCTATATTAGACCATTTTTGTAATGCATTTACTAAATAATATTGTTCTAAGTCTTTTTTAGAATATTATTTAAGCACATGAAATTTTCCACCTTATAATTTAGTTTTAAAGCATTTACTATTATTTTGTATACGATTAACTTATATATAAGGTGTAGTAAAAAGAAATCCATTATTTTTGCATTAAAATGAAGGTTTTATTTAGCATAGATAGAATGATATTATTTAGGTCAAATATGCACCGTTTTGTTCGATAACTTGTTGCCATTTTGGAGGTAATTTCATAATGCCTCTCTCATAGAAACACTCGTCCCTATTGGCAAAAAACTGGGACAGTCGATTTTTACAATCTTCTCTTGAGGCGAATTTTTCACCTGCAAAGTCATTCGTCATAGACAGGAAGAGGTGGTTATCACTTGGTGCCAGGTCCGGACTATAAGGTGGATGCATAAGAACATCCCAACCAAGGTCCCGGAACTTCTGGCGAGTCACTATCGATTTATGCGGCCTGGCGTTGTCCTGATGGAACACAATTCCTCTTCTATTCTGGGCGATTGCTTCTTTCAGACGGTCCAATTGTTGACAGTATAGGGCCGAATTAAGAGTTCGGCCGTAGGGGAGCAGCTCATAGTAGATGATTCCCTGCCAGTCCCACCAAACACACATCAAAACCTTCCTGGCTGTCAATCTTGGCTTGACCACCGTTTCCGCCGGGTGACCGCGATTTGACCACGACAGTTGTCGCTTGACGTTGTCGTAAGTGAACCACTTTTCATCACCAGTAACTATCCGCCTCAGAAATGGATCGATATTGTTGCGATTCGCAGATGAAAATTCGGTCCATGAGGTTTTTTTGCGATAACTCGTGTGGCACCCATACATCAAGGTTCTTTTTGTATCCAACCTTATTTAAGTGGTTCCAAACGGTTTTTTGTGCAAAGTTTAGCTTCTGGGCAATCTAAACAGTGCTTACGTGACGGTCGGACGCGACGATTTCCATTATTTTATCGACATTTTCGACAATTGGACTTCCAGAGCGTGGTGCATCTTTGACATCAAAATTACCGGAACGGAATCGACGAAACCACAATTGCGCGTGATTGGCTGTTACAGTATCAGGACCATAAACACTATTCACATTTTCAGCTGTCTGGCTTACGTTTTCGCCTTTATCGAAGAAAAACTGTAAAATATGGCGTATTTTCTCTTTGTTGATGTCCATCTTTGACGCGTGCCAAAAAAATACTGAGTCAACTAATCACAAAATTATATCTTATCTTTCTAACGCCATCTAGTGCAACTCAATCGCACTTTTAAAACGGGAGATACAGACTCCTAAAGCTATCTATTGGCAAAATAATGGATTACTTTTTACTACAACTTATATTATTAAAAATTTGATGTAATATTCCACGTAATTAATGCTTAATTTTTTAAATTAATTTAAATGTACAAACCGTTTTAATCGCATACTGTATGTGTAGTTTTTAAATTGGCCCTCAATGATTTATACCGTTTCTGTTACGAGGGTCGTTCAATAAGTCCTTAGAAAAAAGAAGGAAACAACAATTTTAAAAAAAAAAAATTTTTTATTTTTCAACATAATCTCTTTTTGAGACCGTTTTTCCAAAAATTTTATCCCGTCCAAAAAATAGGATTTCGGAAGTTCTGCAAAATACTCATCCGTTTGAGCAATGACGTCCTTGTTGGAAGGGAACCATCGTCCGCCAAGCCATTTCTTCAGATTGGGGAAAAGAAAATAGTCACTCGGGGCCAAATCTGGTGAATAAGCGGGATGCTGCAACAATTCCATTCTAAATTCCACAATTTTGGCCATGGAAACAGCGCAGGTGTGCACACGCGCATTGTCCTGATGCAAGAGGATTTTTTTCTTCTTCAGATGGGGGCGTTTCTCTTTGATTTCCTCGCTCAACCATTGCAATAACGACACGTAATACGCTCCTGTTATTGTTTTTCCTTTTTCCAAGTAGTCGATAAAAATGATGCCCTGCGAATCCCAAAAGACCGTGGCCATCACCTTGCCGGCCGATGGCACAGTTTTTGCCTTCTTCGGAGCCCGTTCACCCTTGAAAATCCACTATGATGACTGTCTCTTCGTTTCTGGAGTATAGTAGTGTATCCAGGTTTCGTCCACAGTGACATATCGACGAAGGAATTCGGCAGAATTGCGATGAAAGAGTGCCAACATAGCCTCAGAGTCCACTACACGATTGCGCTTATTCTCCTCTGAGAGCAAACGCGGCACCCATCTTGCCGAAATTTTTTTCACCGACAATTTTTCATGCAAAATTGAAGCGACTGTACCTTGTGATATGCCCGTGGCCTCAACTAATTCGCGCACTTTAATTCGCCGATCGTTCAAAATCAGATCGTGGATTTTGTCGATGATTTCAGGAGTAGACACCTCAACTGGGCGTCCTGAACGACATTCATCTTTTGTGGATGAACGGCCACGTTTAAATTCATTCACCAAATTGTAAACCATCGCAAACACAGGTGCAGATGTGCCATGAACTGCATACAACTCGGCTTTGATTTCTTTCGGGCTTAAGCCTTTCAAATGGACATGTTTGATGACAGCCCTAAACTCGCTTTTTTCCATTGTTATGCACAAATAAAAGTCGTTAATTTTAATCGACGATAGAAATTGACCTACGCTATGGATCGACCTGAAATTTTGACAGCTTTCCTGTCGATTATGCTAATTACAAAAAAAACTTTACCGACACTACGAGCGCAATTTCTCGGATTTTCTAAGGACTTATTGAACGACCCTCGTATTTTGCATGTGTGTGCGTTCTACGAATGTATTGCTAACAAAATTTGGCTACAATTTTTATATAGAGGCCTGTCCAGTTCTTCTATAATCTAAGGTACAACCCATATAGCCATTACAACATGTTTTAAAAAATTCGGTGTGTTAAGCCTTTACTATTTGATCGGAATTATAAAATTTTTATTGTTGATTGTGAAAAAAAAACGGTTAGATTTAGAAAAATAAGATTTGGAATAATTTTTGTTTTTTTAAAGATATTTTCTTTATAAAATTGATATTTTCAGTATGAAAATGGTAAGAAATTAGAATTTTTTTACGACAAAAAGAACAAGATTATAAACCCATTACCTTTTGAGACAGTAATCTTCCAAACAATGGAAAATATTTTATCGAATCTTTGGTCTTCAAGGTGAATATAATTTGCTTGTTTTTATTCCCAAAAGTACAGATGATATATCAAAACTTATACGAGAATATCATAATTTGCAAATTGGACTATAATTTTATTATATTCATGATTTGATAACCAATTAATTTCTAGTAGTTGGACGTATCACTGAATAATTATTGCCAATGCACCAGATTTTAGCACGCACATATCCCCAATAATGGACAACTGGTTCGATTGCATTTAAATATTATTTGGCGATTTGAGAGTATAGCCACAATCGAGTTCAGCAGATATTTGAAAATTGGAAGGGTCAAGATTAAATTAAATTGAAACTCGATATGGCAGGTGGCAATTCAGGTAAAAAAAAACACATCAAATCGTATTAATGCAAATTGTATCGGATTGAAGTGAGTCGAATCAGTTTGGATTTACTTGAAAATAATTTTTGGAAAATATTCGCCAACCAACAAAATAACTCGTCATATTGTATAATAGAAAATCAGACAGAATAAGGCGATACTGTTTGGTAAATTATCAAAAGTATTCGAATAATGGTCAACTCACCCAAGTACCATGGTAAATAAATGGATTGCAGAGACTGCAAATTGGTTGCATTGCAATTTGCGAAATCGCCGCGCTATATATGAAATTGTAATTAATATCCTGGCGTAGAGCGGAATTGTCGATAGTTAGGAACGAGTATGGTCCGAGATAAGAGGTCGTATGACAAGTAGTCGCCGATTGACTATTTAATGAATAGCGGCAAAAATTAACTTTTGTGAATTCTTCAAAATCCTACACTTTGTAAGGGCATTTGGTCATAGTCGATGACGTTGTGATGAAAATTTCCATCTGCTTTAATCAAATTGGATACGACTTCTCTTTAATAGACCAACAAGTCGAACAGAAAGGACACCATTTGTATGAACAGTGCGATATGGTTTTATGTGAATTTTCGATTTCATTGAAAGTGGCAGCTACTCCCTTAATTGTTACTGTAATTGTAATTGTAGTCGAAATCGGACACGGAAATCCGTATTAATTTCATAGAATCTCCGGTGTGATTGTTTAAAATTCCTCACATTCCATACTCATACTAATGTTGTTGAATATGAATAGAGTTTCAGTTGTCGTCGTTGTTGTCGTTTTTGCCGTTTATACGATTTCATATTAATATACTCGTAATATACGTGATATTCGAAATTCCATGGACTACAATCAGTATGCGACTACACGATATGGTACAATGTATTATGAATAACTAGCCCGACCGTATTGTAATTGATACATTATTCGTGTCTATTACTGTAGATTTGTGAAGAAGCATTTGGCTTGTACATTGATCCTTAGACATAGGCTAATAGGGTTGGTTCATTAGTGCATTAAAATACCATAATTTGATTTGAAAATGTTTGCTTTTAAGGATGTGTTTAGAAATCGGGAAATAAAAGTGTAGAGTTGGTTAGAGTCTTTGCTGGTCAATGGAGAAGAAGACTAACTCGATTTATCCTAAAATTTTGTTTAGGAATAACTGTGGAACCACCATCAAGCGTTACTGTAAGCTGGCCTTTTTTTTCTCTTTATGACAGAGCTTCTTGATTATCCGGGTTGCGTTTTCAGCAACCGTACTCCAACATGCCTATAAGGTTATCCGTGTTGCAGTGATGCTCTTCTGCAGTTCCTTTTCTTTGGTAAAGCGTAGACAATGCGAAATATCATTATCCGCATCCGTAATTGCGGGCTGACAAATTGATCCTTTCACATCAATTTTACTAACTGAAACCTATTTTCCTATTCTTCAAATATGTTTCCCCATGGACCCACCATCAAGCGTTACTAGAAGCTGGCCTTCTTTCACTTTTTATGACAGAGCTCCTTGATTATCCGGGTTGCATTTTCAGTAACCGTATTTTAGCATGCCTATAAGGTTATCAGTGTTGCAGTGATGCTCTTCTGCAGTTCCTTTACTTCGTTCTTTGGTAAAGCATAGACAATGCGAAATATCATTATCCGCATCCTTAATTGCGGGCTCACAAATTTTTCGTTTCACATCATTTTTGCTAACTGAAACCTATTTTCAATTCTTCAAATATGGTATGTTTGCCCATGGAATCACCATCAAGCGTTACTGTCAGCTGGCCTTTTTTCACTCATTATGATAGAGCTTCTTGATTATCCGGGTTGCGTTTTCAGTAACTGTACTACAACATGCCTATAAGGTTATCCGTGTTGTAGTGATGCTCTTCTGCAGTTCCTTTACTTCGTCCTTTGGTAAAGCGTAGACAATGCGAAATATCATTATCCGCATCCTTAATTGCGGGCTAACAAATTGATACTTTCACATCAATTTTACTAACTGAAATCTAATTTCCTATTCTTCAAATATGTTTCCCCATGGACCCACCATCAAGCGTTACTAGAAGCTGGCCTTCTTTCACTTTTTATGACAGAGCTCCTTGATTATCCGGGTTGCATTTTCAGTAACCGTATTTTAGCATGCCTATAAGGTTATCAGTGTTGCAGTAATGCTCTTCTGCAGTTCCTTTACTTCGTTCTTTGGTAAAGCATAGACAATGCGAAATATCATTATCCGCATCCTTAATTGCGGGCTGACAAATTGATCCGTTCACATCATTTTTACTAACTGAAACCTATTTTCCTATTCTTCAAATATGTTTCACCATGGACTCACCATCAAGCGTTACTAGAAGCTGGCCTTCTTTCACTCTTTATGACAGAGCTTCTTGATTATCCGGGTTGCGTTTTCAGCAACCGTACTCCAACATGCCTACGAGGTTATCCGTGTTGTAGTGATGCTCTTCTGCAGTTCCTTTTCTTTGGTAAAGCGTAGACAGTCCGAAATATCATTATCCGTATCCTTAATTGCGGGCTGACAAATTGATCCTTTCACATCAATTTTACTAACTGAAACCTATTTTCCTATCCTTCAAATATGTTTCCCCATGAAACCACCATCAAGCGTTACTAGAAGTTGGCCTTCTTTCACCCTTTATGACAGAGCTTCTTGATTATCCGGTTTGCGTTTTCAGCAACTGTACTCCAATATGCCTACGAGGTTATCCGTATTGCAGTGATGCTCTTCTACAGTTCCTTTACTTCGTTATTTGGTGAAATACCATTATCCGCATCCTTAATTGCAGGCTAACAAATTGATCGTCTCACATTTAAAACAAGTTTAAAACAATATTACATATGCCGCCATGTATCCATTTTCCGTCAAAAGTTGACCCACATAGTGGTCCATATCTCCATAATATCTGTCGCTGAATCAATCTTCCTTTATTCGATGAACCCAAGTGTCGTTGCTGTCTCGTCACTCTCTCATTTTCTTCTGAATTGATGATGACAAGGCGTTCGATTTTTTTTGCTTCAGTTATCGGTAATACATAATATCTTCTGACCATATAAACGCTGAGTAGAAGTGATAACGCTAAACAGAAGCCTGTGTCAGTTTTGTCTGGTCACTCCATTATAACCTGTGTTTTCAGGAGCGGTTTTCAGATACTCACCAAAGTTCTGGCCCGTCGTCTATATGAATTTTTAAGTATCGAAGCGATGACTATGAAATTATAATGCAGCCACCTTTAATTTCCTGCTGGTCACCTGTGCTGTCTCGGTTTTTTATTTAGCATATTCTAGGCCCACTGTAAGAACCACTGCCGGATAATGTGGACAGCATCATTTGAGGTTTTTGTGATATCCTTTAATAATTACAACGAGAACCTTTTGGCTTCCTTAATTTAAGCGGTATTCCAGTACTTTGAGCCTATTTTATTTTTTAATATAATCTCTGTGATTATCCTTTTAATATAATCCGAAAGAGTGAAAAGAGCATCTCGCATAGCTAAACGCTTTCTTGACATTAAATTTAATATTTGTAGAATAATTTTTGGCAACTTGCATATATCGTTTTCCGTCAGCGGGCTTTTGGGCCATATCATATAGTCAGATTGGTTTATTAAGAGACACCCGATGCCTCCCTTGATGTTCATCTCCAGACGATTATGATTTATTCTTTCTTACAATTTACTGGTCATATCCAATAAACAAATATGTAGGGCGCTATGAAGATGTGTTGTCGGTTGGTATCTTAACCGTTTGGTTGTTACTTCCACCGATACGAAACTATTCCTTTCCATTGTACACTTCTAAGGAGTTGCCTGCCTATGTTTTTGTCCCAATTTTATAGGTATTATTCGGTACTGAATCTTTATCCGCACACGATAATAACTAAATTTACACATCTAAAAACTGTTGTCACAAGTCTGTCTTGGTTGTTACTTACCTGCCTCGTTCCATTTACTTTGATTGCAATGTGAAAAAAAAAATTAATTTTCGAATTGTAAATAATTTAAAAGAAAATAGAAAAAAATCTATAATATTATTTCGGAAAGTCGTCGCATTATCCCTTCTTGTGTGGGTTAACCTTTTTGCAAAAAATCACACCTTCATCACACTTATGGCATCTCAACATTATGTTGGACAATATGCTTGGGCATAAAATTACCATTCATTGAATAAATAATTATAACACTTGGTTGGATAGAAGCTGAGAATGCTGTCTATTTTCCTGCTTTGCTGAATGCAATCACTTGGAATTGTCAATAATTTTTGAGTGTGCATGAATAAATGACGAATTAGGAGTGTTAAAATTCTCCAATTAGTGTCGATTGGATTATTTTGAAGTATTTTTTTTTCTACCGAATTGAATTCGGATAATTTATGCATTCTATCAAAATAAAATAGAAACTATATAGATGGTGGTTGGTAGTTGATAGAGAAAATTGAAGAGACAGAGACGTTTTGGGTTATGGAAAAATTATGGAAAATTACGATTTAAGAACAGATAGGAAAATTGTGGAAAAAAAATTCCAAAATGAAATTACTGATTTTGTCGAAGGACTTCAATTCAATGAATATGTTGAATTTGTTCGTGCAAAGAAGACGTATTTAAATTGATAAAAAAAAATATGCAAATTTTTCTATAGAATTTAGTGAGGTTCCATTGGTAAGTGATGTTCGATTTGAATATAAATCCAAAGGTGTGTTCGTATTGAATTCAATTATTCTGTCAGTAGCTTATTTGTACGATAAATATTTTTTTTTCAGTTTTCTATCAATATAATAATTATTGGAAAATATTACACGTTAAAATTTATTCGGTTAAGCAAAAAATATGAAGTATAAAATTTATAATTTAAGTCTAAATCGATTTGTTGTATACTAGAAATTTTTCTAAATATTTTCTTTTTCAAGATTAATAAATTTTTTTCTTCATTGATTATTTAAATTTTGCATTTTTATATGAAAGTTTTTTATATGTTAAAAGTTTTTCATATTTTACAGTGGTTTTAAATGCGATTGTTTTTTTCTTCAAAGAACTTAGTTCTTCCAAACTCAATTCAAAACAATACCAATAAAAATACTAAAAATTATTTCCAAAATAATTGATATTTAATAATTCAGTATAATTTCTTATTATAGTCTATTATGATTATGATCATATTGGTAAAATTGCAAAGTTGGGTAAACAAAAACTTTTTTGATTATCTTCAAAATTTTGAAAGGTTTCAGGAGTCATATTATTTAATATTAAAATTTGTTTACCTGTAAATAAGGCCACTGTGACACGAGCCAGAAGCCATTTTATTACACCAAGCCTATCAGGCCATTCGGTGGGTTCATATTCCATGTGAATTGGTAATGACAGCTTCCCTATTGAACATGATTACTGGAAAAAGTTCACTGAAAACTGTTTAGTGGAAAATTGTTACTGGAAAATATTTATGAAAAAATAATTCCTAGAAAATTCTTTCTGAAAAATATTTATAGGAAAATGTTAACTGCAAAATGTTTACTGAAATTCTTTACTGGAACATGTTTAGGGAAAAATGTTTACTCCAAAATATTTACTGAACATTTTTTACTGGAACATGTTTACTCAAAAATGTTTACTAAAAGTTTTTTACTGTCACATGTTTACTGAAAATTCTTTACTGGAACATGTTCACTGAAAAATGTTTACTAAAAATTCTTTACTGGAACATGTTAACTAATAAATGTTTACAGAAAAATATTTACTGAAAATTGTTTACTGAAAAATGTTTACTGAACATTTTTTACTGTCACATGTTAACAGAAAATTCTTTAATGAACATTTTTTACTGGAACATATTTACTCAAATATGTTTACTAAAAATTCTTTACTGGAACATGTTAACTGATATGTGTTTACTGAAAAATATTTACTAATAATTGTTTACTGTTATATATTTACTGAAAATTCTTTACTGCGACATGTTTAGGGAAAATGTTTACTGAAATTTCTTTACTTGAACATGTTTACTGACAAATGTTTACTGAAAAAAATTTAGTGAAAAATGTTTAATGAAAAATGTTTACTGAAAATTCTTTACGAACATGTTTACTGAAAAATGTTTGCTGAAAATTCTTTACTGAAACATGTTTACTGAAAAATGTTTGCTGAAAAATGTTTACTAAAAATTCTTTACTGGAACATGTTAACTGATAAATGTTTACTGAAAAATATTTACTAATAATTGTTTACTGTTATATATTTACTGAAAAATGTTTACTGAACATTTTTTACTGTCACATGCTTACTGAAAATTCTTTAATGAACATTCTTTACTGGAACATGTTTACTCAAATATGTTTACTAGAAATTCTTTACTGGAACATGTTCACTGATAAATGTTTACTGAAAAATGTTTACTCAAAATTCTTTACTGGAACATGTTTAGGGAAAAATGTTTACTGAAATTTCTTTACTTGAACATGTTTACTGTTAAATGTTTACTGAAAAATATTTAGTGAAAAATGTTTAATGAAAAATGTTTACTGAAAATTCTATACTGGAACATGTTTACTGAAAAATTGTTTGCTGAAAAAAGTTTACTGAAAAATTTTTACTGAAAAATTTTTACTGAAAAGTCTTTACTGGAACATGTTAACAGAAAAATTTTTACTGGAAATTCTTTACTGAAACATGTTTACAGAAAAATGTTTACTTAAAAATATTTACTGAACTTTTTTTACTGTCACATGTTTACTGAAAATTCTTTAATGAACATTCTTTACTGGAACATGTTTACTCAAATATGTTTACTAAAAATTCTTTACTGGAACATGTTAAATGATAAATGTTTACTAAAAATTCTTTACTGGAACATGTTAACTGATAAATGTTTACTGAAAAATGTTTACTGAAAAATGTTTAGTGGAAAATGTTTACTGAAAAATTTTCATCATTGCCTCCAGCATCCTCAAAGAAATATGGCCCAATGATGCGGCCGGACCAAATACTGCACCATAGACAGATGGTTGTCTATTCTCAGCTGTAAGACTCGAACAATCCAGTTTCGCCACCGTTCATGGTCATTTACCTGCAGCTGTGTGTAAGACCCAATTTTTGGGCACGGAGTCGATGAGACATACCTGGGCATTCAACAATACTTTTCGCTACTGCATCAATCTTTTCAGAAGTACATTGATATAATTGTCCCCCAGTCTTTTCTTTATCTCCCAGTGTATGCAGATTTTCAGCATATAATTATTATTCATTACACGCTGAATAGTTGACTTAATCGGCCAATGATTAAACCGAAAAGTCAAGTAATTTTGTCCACGTATTCACAATTGCACAATTATTTAAATAAAATGTTCTAACAAATTTAACATTTTGTTGCAGTGATAAATACTCTATAATAAATTGTTATCGAACACTCTCTACAACAGTTAAATGCCAATAGTTAAATCAAAATGGCTGCCAAACAAACTCAACCTGGAACATAAAAAAAGCATCCTGTACAAAGATGTGCAACGTTGAGGTCAAAATGATAGTCCCCAACAAATTTTAAGAAGTCACATTCGAAACTAAGGTCCAAATTGAAGCTGCAGTCGATAAAAATTCGAAACAAAGTCAATGTCGTCGCTGTAGTCAAAGAAATTATGCAAAGTTGATGCTGACTACAACCCTAATTAGAGTTTTTAAAACCCTTTGGATAATCAGCTGATAAATACAGCTATTGGCTAGAAAAGTACGTGCAGAGTTCTTTAATAGATTTTTTTTTAAAATATTTACATGATAATTATTATATTGCAAATGAATTTACTTTCACCTTAGGCGATTATCTACTCACTGCCGTAAATGGGTAATTACGAAACTAAGTTGTTTAGGTAAGTAAGCCGTATTAGCCATAAAGAAAAATAATCTTTTTCCAACAATAAAAAAAAACCAATTATTTTTATATAAGTTTTTATTAATTTCATCATCATTTCGTTTTAGTCAAATAAATTTATTCTCATATATTACATTATGAAGCGCATATAAAAGCAGACATAAAAAGATCGATAAATAAAATATCACAGCGACGATAAATTATGGAAAGGAGAAATCTCATTAAATACCATCACGTCTGGCTATTCTGAAAGCTGTCACATCAAAAGGATATCCATGTGCGCTAGGACAAGTCTCTATCCAATATGGATATTTGGTGTACTTAATTTGCAACAGTACCAAAAGCCAGAAAAATCCAATTTCACCACAATCGGACACTTGACGAAAACCAACATTAATGGTCATAATCCAGCAACGAATATCCAGTCCCGGGAATCATTCGCATGCAATGTGGTGATGGACTCGAATCCACGGAATCAGATATTTTGGCGGTCGGTGGCCGCATGCACCCAGTCTTCGCATAGTAATTGTTTGGTATTTTCATCGAAATGCACGCTACCGAAAGTGATGATGTGGACATTCGATCAATCAGGTAATAATGTTTATTAAAGTTAACCAGATAACATGTTAATATTTACTGTGATGGATTGAAAAAAGATAAACGCTCGTAATATATAAAAAAAAAGCATATTTCATTCATATAAATAAATAACAAAAAGAATATTACAAATTACTCGTACCCAATTGGCGCAAGAGCTCCTTTTTCGAATACGTGATGCGCTCTGCACACCGTTTTACCAATAAATCAATTCGGATATTGATATGATCTGATATGATGGCTGGCCTCGTGCTGCAATAATCCAATATGATATTGATAAATTTATTAGTTTTTAATTACATTCTATTTATATACATACAAGTATGAGGTTTTTTAATGCGTTTCTTTTAAATCGACAAAAGGATGCGACTATGAACATTTTAAAATCAAATTGAGAAAAATTGAGAATTATTGTAAATTTAGGAAATCTTTTGAGGAGGATACGAAAACAATTATATAAATAAATAAATAAATTAATTAATAACATAGATTTAAAGAGTATAGGGACAAAATTTAATCATAAGCTGTGTCAAAATATACGATATATCTGGGGTCGGCAATCTATGACCCGCGGGTTCCAGTAAATAATTTATAGCAAACATTTTTCAGTAAACATGTTTCACTAAAGAATTTTCTAGTAAAGAATTTTCAGTAAACATGTTCCAGTAAAAATTTTCAGTAAACATTTTTCCCTAAACATGTTCCAGTAAAGAATTTGCAGTAAACATTTTCCCCTAAACATGTTCCAGTAAAGAATTTTCAGTAAACATTTTTCATTAAACATTTTTCATTAAACATTTTTCAGTAAACATGTTCCAGTAAAGAATTTTCAGTAAACATGTTCCAGTAAAGAATTTGCAGTAAATATTTTTCAGTAAACATGTTCCAGTAAAGAATTTTCAGTAAACATTTTTGAGTAAACATGTTCCAATAAAGAATTTTCAGTAAACATTTTTCAGTAAACATGTTCCAGTAAAGAATTTTCAGTAAAGAATTTTCGGTAAACATGTGGCAGTAAAAAATGTTCAGTATATATTTTTGAGTAAACATTTTTCAGTAAACATGTTTCACTAAAGAATTTTCCATTAAAGAATTTTCAGTAAACATGTTCCAGTAAAGAATTTGCAGTAAACATTTTTTAGTAAACATGTTCCAGTAAAGCATTTTCAGTAACCATTTTTCCCTAAACATGTTCCAGTAAAGAATTTGCAGTAAACATTTTTCATTAAACATTTTTCAGTAAACATTTTTCCCTAAACATGTTCCAGTAAAGAATTTGCAGTAAACATTTTTTAGTAAACATGTTCCAGTAAAGAATTTTCATTAAACATTTTTCATTAAACATTTTTCAGTAAATATTTTTCAGGAATCATTTTTCAGTAAGCATTTATCAGTTAACAAGTTCCAGTAAAGAATTTTTAGTGAACATTTTCAGTAAACATGTCCTAGTAAAGAATTTTCAGTAAACATTTTCCTGTTAACATTTTCCTACAAATATTTTCCAGTAACAATTTTCCAGTAACTATTTTTCAGTGAACTTTTTCCAGTAATCATTTTTAATAGGGAAGCTTTCATTACCAATCCACATGGAATATGAAGCCGCCGAATAGCCTGATAGGCTTGGTGTAATAAAATGGCATCTGGCTCGCGTCACAGTGGCCTTATTAACAGGTAAACAAATTTTAATATTGCATAATCTGACTCCTGAAACTTTTCAAAATTTTGAAGATTGTCGAAAATGTTTTTAATCATTTCGAAAAATAATTAATTCACAATAAGAGAAAAAATATTTTTTTTAAAATTCTATAAAATTCTCAGATTAGTGTAAATAAATTTTTTTTAAATAATTTTTGAACCTTTCTAAATGTTATTATAAAATTCTGAGATTGTTTTTTTTTTTAATCTAGAAATAATGTAATTAAAAATTATTCTAAGTTTTAAAATTTACGATAGTTATCGATGATCTTAGATATTTAACTAGCTGCGTTCGAATTGGTTACCACCGTTGGCAAATTTTCAGACAATTAACATTGTTGGTAAAAAATTATTATGAGCGCTGAAACATACTTTGACTTTGCTGGTTCTGTTAATAAACAGAATAGCCGCTATTGAGGCACTGAAAACCCTGAACTGATACATTAAAGACCACTACATCCTCTCAGAGTAACTGTAGGGTCCGGTATTTGAGCCGGCTGCATCATTGGACCAAATTTCTTTGAGGATCCTATAGTCAATATTGTAACAGTTACTGGTGATCGCTATCGGAACAACTTTCTTCTGCCCGAATTGGATCAATTAGCCCTACAGAAGACGTGGTTCCAACAAGATGTTGCCACATCAAACATACGTGTAGCTCGTACTATATATGATATAATGTGAAAAAGTGATGATATCGACCGGCCCCCAAGATCCTCTGATTTGAACTCGTCAGGGGTTTAAGGAGCATACGAGAAAAAAAATTAATTATAATTGTTGCTTTTCAGCAGGATTTTTAAATTGAATAGCTAACGACGATACAGGAAGTCTTATTTTTAAAGGCAAATTTTTATAACGAAATGCCATAATTGAATATTTTCTCTTCGATCTATAAAAGTATAGACATTTTAATTGAACTACAAGAGAATATTTCTGCCAGCTAAAAACCTCAATTATCCACTCTTTTTCAAATGGAAATTAAGATAAAATTTAAGCGAAAAAAAAGCTTAAGCGCAATTATTCGAATAGTGCATAATAATCGTCGAGACTAAAGACCAGCCTCGCCCAACGTTCAGAGTTACAGTTTTATACTAAAAATAGAATATGGCAAAAAATCAAATTTGTCTGAAAGGTTTTTATGTTAATTAATTATCTCGAAAGCATTTTAAAGTAAATAGTAGTTGTCAGTATTAGCAGCACTAGCATTAGAGAACTGTACATTACCATAACTTTCGATTTAATTATGAAATTAATTCAAATGAAATGAATGCTTTCAACTCCATGGGGATGATGAGTTATTATTACTTTTCAGTATATATTTTCCATTTTCAGTTGAACATTATTATTTCTATTTTTTGGTTTTTTTTTTTAATTGGATTTGTACTTAACTTTTCTAAATTATTATTATTATATGACGAGTAAAATATTATTTCTGTTCGACATTTTTAATAAGATTCTAATTATATACAATACCAAATTCTCTTATCAAAAATAATAAATAATTTTTAGTTTTTGATTTTTCAAATAATAATTAACATTAATTAATAAAGTTATTCAAAAATTCGGTCTATGCCGGTTTTTGTAATCTTACAGTTTGACAATCATAGCCTTTCCTTAGCTTCCTAGCAAACATTGTCTATCCGTCGATAGGAAGGTTGTTTTTTTTTTTTAATTTTCGGGACCATAAATATAGCCATTCTGAACAAGATCTTCCTTATGTATACGAATTAAGTGTACAATCCTACCCGCCCTTTATTGAGCATGATTTTAATCACAACCAAGCGGTCGTACCAGCTTTCTGTGATTGCACTCTTATAGGAAAGATTCCTTTGATTTAAAGCAATAAAAATCCCTCTTTTATAGTATTTAAAGATTCTCCGGAGTATTATCCTCTTAAACATATAAAAAAATATCTAAGGACTGGCAGGAATTAAGTTTTGTATCATACAACTCAGCTATTAATTTATTGGTCAGGATTTTCGAGAAAAATTATCGAGATTGGTTAGAGTCTACTCTGCTGGTTATCTTATATATAAATTTGCAGAACAATTACAGTTTTTCGAAGATACTTTCAAGGAAACTTTTGTCTCTTCGGTTCTAAATTATCATAAAAGCTTTTCAATAGGAACGCGATTCAAATGTTACCAATTAGGTAGAAGATAATCCTAGGGGTCAGATTTTGGATGAATCTTCTACAAAAATCGATGGCTTGAATGATGGTGCTCTTCATTTTGAAAAGTATTGTCAGTTTATTAGCATGGGCGATTGATTTACCATAGCCTCATAGAAAAAAGTCCAAAGAGCTTTAAATCGTACGATCGATGTTGGCGACTAACTGATATGAGCATGTCTCCAAATAAGCCAACGTGGAAATAAAGTCCCTTGTTTCAACTGCTGTTCAGTAAGTCGCACCATTCTATTGGAAGCTCATATCGGCTAATTGATGCTTAAAAGAAATCCATTATCATCGCTCGATACCTTTCGGCCATTGAGAGGTATCGAGCGATCGTAATCGATTTCCATCGCGCCAGCCTCATTTGGAAAGCAGTATGATCCGACCAAAATCCACACCAGACAGTAAATTTTGATAGATCCGACAGTTGTCGAAAAATGTACTTCCTCGTTTTTTTAAATTTTTTTTATTTTTCTATTTTTTATATTTGCAACTACAATTAGTGTTGTAACAAGCAGATTTACATAACATTTTAATTTACAATTTTGTACATCATGAAGTGGCAGTACAGTCCAATTAACGGAAGTTAGATTCCTTTAGAAAATCTCTAGGCCATTGTCTCTTAAGTGTCCGATGAGTGTTTCCGGGGAGGGGAGTACAAGATAATTCTCTCACAAGTGGATTATGATAATAGGATAAACTGACGTGAGTAAAATTTTTGGTAGCCGGAAATACAGAGGTCCTGAACAAAAAAAGGGGACATCAATAATTTTATGGAGAATCTTGGATTGTAAGGCCTTGACGCGATTGGGATTGGAACATTTCGATGAACCCCAAAGTTCAATTCCATACGTGTATGTCCAAATAGGTCCAGTAGTCTGAGAATTCTTAGGTTAGGTCTAGTGGCTTCAAGTTTTTTTACTCTAGTATATAGGTTCCATGTTAATCTCTTGTCCAGGTAATAAGTCCCAAATAATGTACTTTATCATATTGTGGAATCATGTTTCTATTAAGGTATACCATAAAGGGGTAAGTTTTCCTTGACAAAATGTGAAAGTAATGTGAGCCTCAATCTCCATCTCTTAAACCAGGATTGAAGATTGTGGATATGGGATTGTAAATTATTGGAAGCTATGTCTGGATTTGAATGTGTAGCAAGTATGGCAGTATCGTCTGCACAAGTATAATGATAGTATTAGGATCAGCTGGGATGTCATGGGTATAAATATTATAGAAAATGGGACCAACGATACTACCTTGTGGGACTTCGGCTAGAATATATTTTCCGAAGAGTCTGAGTTAATTGCAACTTGAAAATGTTTCCAGAGCAGTCCAGGATGCCATACACGATCAAACGCTTGGGTGATATCTAAAAATACTCCTGGGCAATATTCTTTCCTCTCAAGAGAGGATGCAATGTGAGCGATGGTATCGCTGGATTTTGGAGTGTTCAGATCTGACGCCAACTGGGTAGAGTCGTTTTAATAGGAGTTTTTCGAATATCTTACCAAGAATTGGTAAGAAGCTGATAGGTTTATAGGAGAAAGGATAATTAATGGATTTATTTGGTTTAGAAATTATTTTAATGACAGGAAATGTCCAGAGTAAAGAAAAATAGGTTGTGCGCAGAATATTATTAAAAATGTATGTAATTAAAACTAAAGCTTCTCGGAAAATTTGCTTCAGGATAGAAGCTGCTATAATATCATAACCTGGAGCTTTTTTATTAAGAAGGCGCAGAATAGCAGTTTTAATTTCCGAGGGCTTAAAATTTTTGGCATGAAGACTCCTAGGAACTGGAAAGATTAGTTCTTCGATAATTTTGTTAGTATGCGATTTGTCTTCTATATCATCATGTGGAGCAAAAGTACATTTTTTCCTTTAAGATGATTTTCTCATTAAATTTAGGATCTTTTTCCAACTGCTCAAGGACCTTGTTAGAAAAGCTCGACGCTTTGCAAAGTCATGTGGCTTTAGTTCATTGAATTTAGTTTACAAGAATTTTTGCAATATTCCCCAAGTTGAATTTGCAGAAAAGCTCAATTTTTCTGAACGACACGGAATTGAGTACAAATTTCGCGAACAGAGCCATAAATTTTTATAAAACATTTTCACTATACAGACGCATTGTTGAATTGTTCAGGTTTTCATAATTAAATGGTACGAGGTCT
Organism: Atherix ibis; assembly: GCA_958298945.1. NCBI lineage: Eukaryota > Metazoa > Arthropoda > Insecta > Diptera > Athericidae > Atherix > Atherix ibis. Next base: position 22,804,599 of record OY282610.1, on the reverse strand, counting down.
GTTCAAAAAGTATCGGGATTTTTATGTTTTTTCAAAAATTATTTATTTAATCATGAATATCTATTTTGTCCCCTTCAAAGTAATCCCCACCAGATATTATACACTTGTGGCAATGTTTTTTCCAATCCTCGAAGCACTTCAAAAAATCATTTTTTTATGATCTTATTCAGCTCCTCCTTCTATGCCGTCTTTATCTCCTCAATCGTAGTGTAGCGTCGTCCTTTCATGGGGCTATTCAATTTCGGGAACAAGAAAAAATCACGCAAAAGCAAATTTTTGTTCTTCCACAAATCCGGGCGTTTCTGGCGGATTGCTTCACGCAACTTGCACATAACTTGCAGGTAATATTCCTTATTGACCGTTATATCCTGTGGCAAGAACTCATGATGCACCATGAACCTGAAATCGAAGGAAACTGTAAGCAAAACCTTCACATTCGACCGAACTTGGCGCGCTTTTTTCGGTCTTGGCTCGTGCGGCAGTTTCAATTGGGATGATTGACCTTTGGTTTCTACGCCATAACCATGAAACCATGATTCGTCACCAGTTACGACCCTCTAGAGCAAATTTGGGTCATCGCTAACAGCTCCTTAGCAATGTTAATGCGATGCTGTTTTTGGTCGAAATTGAGCAATTTTAGTACGAATTTCGAGGCGACCCGTTTCACGACCAAATCATTGGTAAAAATCGAATTGCACGAGCCAATCGATATGATTAAGTCCTCAGAAACGTCTCTAATGGTGATTCGACGATTAGCCAATACTATTTCCTTCACTTCATCAATGTTTTCGTGTGTTGTTGAGGTGCTCGGGCGTCCGCCACGCTTTTCGTCGTTCACATCTTCTCGACCCACTGAGAACATTTTGTACCACCGATAAACGTTGCTTTGTTCCAAGGGAGTTTTATCATATGCCACATTCGGAATATGTCCGCACAATTAATTTTGTTTTTTCACACAAAATTTGATACAGATTCTTTGATCCATTTTTTGGAATGGGCAAAAATCAAAGACGAGCCAAAACACGTGCAAGCAAAGAAGCTGTCAAAAATTAACTGAACATTCAAAATGGCCAAACTTGTCGGCATAAGTGAGAGATATGAGTACCAACATAACGCCACAAAAAAAATCGAAAATCGAATATACATAACCCGCGGAAATTCTTTTGAACAGACCTCGTATTTATAGCAAAAAAAAAACAATTTTATAAAAATGACAGTGCTATCATTTAAGAAGGTTCAAAGAATACCTTTTGAAACATTTTTGAAAGTGATAATTTTTTAAATTAGCAATTCAAAATTTTCTTTTTCAACATTTTAACTACAATAAATAATAATATAATTTTTCTATTCAATTAAAAAAAATATATAAATATAAGAATATGTTATATTCCTCCATCGTCGTCCTGCACCAATAAAAAACAAGAAAGGAAACCGGAAACATATGAGTATAAGCTACCCAAGTTGCCATGGAAAAACACAAAAAAAAAAGGAAATTTTTTTTTCTTTAACTCTCTTGACGACATTTTTATATAAAGCACACACAATTTCCAGTATTTCGCATTCAATAAATTGCAGCCGTACACGTTCCCATATTTCCGGTTTAGTTCTGAAAATATTATCAAAAAAAAAGAAAATGACAAAAAAAAACTCAATTCATATACAATCTTGCGAGTGTAACAATTTTCCGTAACGTTAGCTTTTTCCACCGAACCACAATACATCAGTTTAACCTCATTTCAACTGAAAATAGCGTAATTTTTATCTTTTGACCGAATTATGGAGCTGGCAAACGAAAATAGGGAAAATCCCCAGGGCGACTTTATGATTCTGTGATTAGACTTGATGAATAATCCTTTGTTCTAATGGCTGGCAGTGAATTAGAATTGGTATTTGGTGTTGAAAATTGAGTAGGTTTGCATACCTTTCCATGGCATCAGTTCATCTATCATCAACTGAGTTGTTGCAAATTCTGGCATTTTCATAATTTCTGCCTCCATCCCCATTATTTCATTCATCCTGATTTTATGACAATATATGAGACACACTCATTATGAACGTAGTTTGGCTGCCACGTACTCGAATCACATAAACGGGTCCATTGGATGTCTTGAGAGCCCTGAACGATGTCCCAGCGAAGCGCAAGGTGTGCTCATTGTCCACGATATGTCCAGTTTTAGTAAAATATGCTAAATGACACACTTTGGGGTATGTACAGTGTAAACGAAAGCATATATTATACATATGTGTATGTGCTTAAATGGAAATGCCATACATTTAATATTGCTAGCCAAGTAATGGACCATTAATGCCGTAGAATGTATGGTGTCCCCACCGCAAAGATATTTATTTCAACTTGTCCGAGTTGACTGGACTATGCTCAAATAGAACCGCCACTGAATTTGTGATACACCTGTAAGTGGAGAAATGGTGAATATGTATAAAAAAAACAACAACAAAATACCGTAAAGAATCGTTGATAGGGTTTGAGCGAATATTCACCTGTTCCCCATCAGTTGGCAATGTAGCCAACACGTCCGAATGAAGATGGCTACCAAAGGTTAAATACTGAATCGCTAAAGAGTTGGGATATGCAATCCGAAGAACGAGAATAGGATGCAGCTACCTAAACAGACCGAAAAAGCAATGGTTAGGCTTTCAGTCAGAACGTTTCGTGTACCTTTAAAGATGGAAGCTGAATATGAGAGCAGAAACGTTGTTGGTTAAAATAGGCGTTAGCATATGAAAAATGTACTCGGCTTGCGTCCCGGATGCTGTGCGGAGAATGCTTTTTTGGAAAATGAATTATTAACTTTTGAATTGACTTTGCATATTATGAGTGAATAGGAGTAAAATTGCTCGTAATTGTGGCCATCAGATGGGAAATATGTTTCGGGCTGTGTTAATTATGAACACGAGATTGCGGCTGCTACCTTTAATCGTCGTGGTGTCCTAGTGGAGGATTGTGCTTGTCCTTTAGTTAAATTGTGTTTTTGACATTTGCCCATCCGCCAGTCAGTGTTGTTCATATTCGCCTATCTAATCAGGAGTGGAATTTTTTTCTCTCCAAATGAGCTGCTAAATGTCCTGTATTTCGCTACTTTAGTTTACTTATGTTTGTGGTCTTGGGCTATTTTTTTTTTGGGTAGGTTTTCGTTTTAATTTTTGTTTCTTTTTTTAATTTTTTCTCGGTAGATTTAGTGAGCTTAAGGCAAGGGTTAAGAAACAATTTAATGGTTTTTTGACATATGGTCACAACTTATGAGTCCGTACATCACTCAGTCGATTACACGGCACACTTGTAAATATTACAGAAGGGAAGGTAAAGATTGCTCATGTTCACAACTTATCCTTGACATGTAAGATAATCACTGTGACTAGGTCAAATGGGTATACTTGCGAGGATTTGAGAAGATTTTAATATGTGAATTTCGTAAAATTTCCCTTTTCCAATGGTTCCTAGTGACACTGTCAAGACTCTTTGGCTCAATACAAACTGCTAAACATTCATAATTGCAGATAATAATGTCATTTTGTTAACGTATTGTTTGGTTGAAATAGAATAATTTTCAAAATGTTATTTGCTTTTTTATCTAACTTTTTATGAAATTTCCAAATAGTGAATAATAATTACTCTGCAGAATATATTTTATTGCTTAAGGATTGATATTCTTTTTATTTTTTTTTATTTGACAGGTTTTTCATTTCTACGTTATTGTACAATTTTTACATAACACATATATGCATTTATACACATAGACATGATAGTAGGTGCTCTACTACCTACGGAGGATGGTCAGATCATAATTCAGTGATCGACTTCTATACTACGAAACGGAGGATGGACCAGCGGAGTATGGGGTCACGGGTGGGGTACCTCAGGGCTCTGTCCTTATGCCACTCTTGTGGAACGTCATGTACGACGGCCTACTCCATCTGGAATTACCGACGAACGATGTAGCGGTTGTCCTTGTAGCCAAACACCTGAAAGGCCTGGAAGCCGCATTCTCCACCACCATCCGGAGGATAAGACAGTGGATGACATCGGCAGACCTGTCATTGGCGGAACATAAGACCGAAGCACTCCTTGTGAGTAGCCGGAAGAAAATGGAGAGCATTACCATAAGAGTAGGCGACCCTACATAAGGTATCTAGGAGTGGTTTTGGATGCCAGACTCAACTACAAGAAGCACATCTCCAGCGCCAGCAAGAAGGCATCAGCAGTACAGGGCGTACTTTCGCGGATAATGCCCAATATCGGAGGCCCAAGGCAAATTCAAAGACGACTACTGGCAACTGTAGTTACCTCCGTCCTGCTATACGGAGCACCAGTGTGGGCGGAAACAACATACCGCAAGACAATGTCATCAGTCCAGCGGCTGTGAGCGATCAGAGTGGCGTCACCATACCGAACGGTTTCACACGATGCGGTCAACGTTGTGGCATCATGCCCACCTATCGACATCCTGGCAGGAGAGCGAGAACGCCAATATCGTAGGAAGAAGGAAGAGCGGCGAAAGGTCCTCTGTGAAGAGGAGAGACCCGAGAGTCTTCGCCTCGGGCAAGAAAGATGGGACAGCTCGACGAAGGGTTGGTGGACCCATCGACTGATCCCAGATGTCACCAAATGGGTCACTCGCCTGCACGGGGAAGTCGGGTATCACATCACCCAACTCTTGACTGGACATGGATGCTTTCGGGCATACTTGCACAGATTCAAGAGAACAGACTCCCCAAACTGTCATCGTTGCTACGATGTGCTGGAAGATGCAGAACACGTGCTCTTCCAATGCCCCTTTTACAAGGGGACACGGACAGAACTAGAGAAAAATCTGGACCGATCCATCAGTCCAGAAAACATAGTGGAGTGCATGCTGAAGATCCAATCGGCTTGGAGCAAAGTTGCAGAGTACGCGGAATCTATCATCAAGGATCTTCATACCACGTACGAAGAATAGGCCGCGAGGCGTCATAACATCGGGAAAGTAGTAAAAATAAAAAGTAAAATACTATAAGAACGCCCCGGCGAAGTAACATAGTATTTACAAAGAGTGCCGCCGGGGAACCATCGTTCCGGGAGCAAGGGTAGAGGTACAGGTAAGGGTTTTAGCGAGGTAAAAATCCCGCATAACTTGTCTGACAGGTAGAAGGCCTCCCAGTCGAGTACCTTTTGAAGGTTTCCCCCTGTACCTCAATAATCTAAAAAAAAAAAAGAAAACACATAGACATGAGACACAGTCGCTCCTATGGAACATATAGCGGCACTAGGGACTCTGTGATCTCTCTCCATCTGCTTCTGTCTTGGGCTAGCCTTTTCACTTCCGACCATGACTTGCCAATTTGTTGGTGTTCGCGCTCGACTGATCATTCTCCAAGTGGTCCTTGGCCGTCCTCTGCTGCGATTGCCCTGTGGGTTCCAATCTAGTGCCATCCTTGCTATGTTCGTAGGTGGTTTTCGCAAGGTGTGCTCAATCCAACACCATTTCCTGCGTTTGATGTCAGCTAGCAGGAGTATTTGCTTCGTGAGAAGAAGCAGCAAAGATCTTGCTTATACGCCTCAAGCATCTGTTCAAAAATGTTTGAGGCTTACGAGTCGTGCTTTTTGTTACTTTCCATGTTTCGCAGCCGAACAGCAGGACTGGCTTGACGTTTGAACTGAATATTCTAAGTTTGAGTACTATGGTGGTTGGAACGCCAAATGAGTTTTTGCCTGAGGTATGGTCCCGGCCGCTTCTTCTTGTGCTGTTTCTTGATAAGGTGTCAGCGAAGCAACCCCCAGTGACGTTGGGGGACCCTACGGACTACATATATGTATATATATATATATATATAAGGCTTGTAGTCGGCCTTTCACCCCGGCACCAGTGCCGAGATGGCGGCAGCGGGAATCGAACCCGCTACCTACCGAGTGTGAGTCGGTCGACTTGACCACTGCACCACACACACTCGATCGACTAGACCACTGCACCACAAGGATTGATATTGAAAAGCTCAATTAAATTTTATTTGTCGTACTCTTTTCTATTAGATAATTATTTGGATCTAATATAAAGAATTCTTAGGATTTCTCCAAACACTAAAGTAAAATTAGAATAATTTCTAATTTTGAAATATTTTTCAAAGTTAAAAAAAAACGGACAAATTTTATGACAAATTTTAATAAAACTTTAAACAATAATTAGAAAAAATTAATAAAAACAATTAATGAAATTAGACGTAAGAAAATTTACCAAAAAATTCAGCACAAACTTAAAAACTAAAATGATGAACAGAAATTTGCCAAAATTGTTTGAATACCAAAAAAAAAAAAAAATAAAACAAATTATAAAAAAAAAAAATATTTAAAAAAATTAAAAAAATCTAAAGACTTTGGACGGAAAATTATTTCAATTGGCTTGATGCAAAAGTTATGACCGTTTTTTATGATTCTAGGTAAAAAAATTGTTTCTTCAGAAATGATGAAGAAAAATTTTTTTTACCTAGGATCATAAGGTAAAATGATCCTAGGTAAAAATCATTGTATAAAGGATGCTGTCTCCCTCTACTTTCTATTCAGTTTTGGCCTGGCCAGAGAACAGTGAAGAGCCCTTGTATTTTTTCAAAATGTCGGTCGTTAAAGTGCATTTAAGTCATTGTTTACTTTATGAATTTCGTAAAGACAATACCGCGAGTGAGGCAACCAAAAACATTTGCGAAGTGTATGGAGCAGATGTCATCAAAGTTCGACAGGTACGAAGATGGTTTACAAAATTCCGATCCGGGGATTTTTCACTAATTAACACGTACCGGGCGGCCATTGAAGTCTGATAACGACAAGTTAAAAGTATAATTGACACCAATCCACGTCTAACTACCAGGGAGATCGCGTCGATGATGGGAGTCAACCACACAACCGTATTAAGACATTTGAAGCGTATGGGGATGGTTTCGCGGTACGACGTTTGGATACCTCATCAATTGTCAGCTGCCAATTTATTGGATCGTGTTTCAACGTGCGTTGCTTTGAGTGCGAGACAAAACATGAACTTTTTCCATCAAAAAAAAGTTATGCTTTGTGTTTGCTGGGATTGTAAGGGTATTGTGCATTTTGAACTCTTAGAATGCAATCAGAAAATTACAGCAGAACATCGCCCTTCAAAAGGATAGACCAGAATTGGTAAACAGAAAAAGGGTAGTGTTTCATCACGACAACGCGCGACCACATGTGGCTATGATGACCCAACACAAGCTGAATTGGGATGTTATCAAGCATCCACCGTATTCTCCAGATCTTGCTCCTTCCGATTTTCATTTATTCCGATCATTGCAAAATTTTTTAAATGACAAAAAATTTGATACAATAGAGCAGGTAAAAACATCCCTTACTACATTTTTCGCATCAAAATCCACGGAATTTTACACTAATGGTATTAATAAGTTGATAGAAATATGGGAGAAGGTTATAAGAATGGATGGAAATTATATAATTGAATAAATAAATAAAAATCAGAAAACTTAAAACTAATCAAAATTTCCAAAACTTAAGCAAAAACAAAAAAATTATTTTTGAAAAAAATTAGGAAAAATTTGCACAAAACAAAAAATTAAACTTAAAAAAATAAAAAATTTAAAAAAAATATTGAAAAATTTACGAACAAATCAAATAAATTAAGAAAAAAATTACTACACATTCTGAGAAATCAACTGTAATAAAAAAAAAACGTTTCTTAATTTTTTTTATAAATTAAGGAAAAACTTAAATCTTTTTCAAAAATAAACAAAAAACTTAAAAACAACTCTGAAATCATCTGAAAAAAAAAATATAAACTTAAATGGATAAAGTAAGGTTAATTTCTTAAAAATAAATAAACCAAAAATTGTTAAATAAAAAACCAAAAACAAAATCAAAGAAATATGAAGAATTTAGTCAGAAAATTCTTGGAAAATTTCGTTATTAATTTTTTCTAATTATTTAAACAATAATTAGAAAAAAATTAATAACGCAATTAGGAGTAAGAACATTTATCAAAAATTCAGCATAAAATGATTAACAGAAATTTCCCAAAAAATTGTGTGAATACAAAAAAAATATAGAAAAACTTAAAAAAAAGGAAAAGAATTTAGCAGAAAAAATATTTTAATTACGAAAAAAACTAAGAAAACATAAAAATAATAAAAATTTCCAAAACTTTAGCCAAAAAAAAAATTTTTCAAAAAAATTAAGAAAAATTTGCACAAAACTAAAAATAAAACTTTTAAAAAATTATAAAAAAAATATTGAAAAATTTACGAACAAATTAAGAAAAAAATTACCAGAAATTTGGGAGAAATTAACTGTAATAGAAGGAAAAAAATGGTTTAAATGTAAAAAAACTTAAATTAAATTTGTAAAAATTCAGCAAAAGATTAAATAAAAAAAATTGCAAGTTTTCCCGATTTTAGTTTTTATTTTTTTTCTAGATAAAACAAAAAACCATCTGGAAAAAATATAAAAACTAAAATACATAAAAAATTTACAATAATTGAAAAAAAAATAAATCAAAATGGAAAAAGTAAGCTGAATTTCTTTAAGAATAAACTGAGTTGTAAAAATTCAGTAAAAAAAGAAAAATTCTTGGAAAATTAAGAAAATATTTATAAAAATTCGAAAAAAATTTTGTAAGGAAATTTGTATAAAATTTAAGAAAATTATCCGTTCGCCTATTTTGCACTTCTCAATTCACTTTACATTCTTCGTTTATAGTCAATACGTATTCAAAAAAAAAAAGAAAATTAACTGCTTTAAAAAAAACTACTAAGATGCTCCCCGAAAGATAACATAGACTGACTGGTCTAACCCACACCGAGCACTTGGGCGTGGCATCATAAAATGGTACCCGTCACATGTTTTTTTTAGACAGACCATATTGACAAAATAGAATTATTAGTTAAGCAAAAAAAAACCAATTTTGTCAAATTGGAAGAAAAAAATCAGTTAGTAAAATATTCAAAAAATCCGTGATGAAATTGCATAAATTTTCAAAATCGAATACACCGTTTAGAGGAGAAGCCCTTTTTGAAATGAGACATTTTCGAATTCGACTGCCATAGGGACTATGCACTCGTAATCATCATGGGTAATTCTGTGGTTATATTGGCGAACCGAGAGCAGCACTAGTACGGAGATCGTAAAATTTTTTATTACTTTAGCACTGATCCTTGTGACAAAATTCGATGTTCTCCTGAATAGGTATTGAAGAGTTTTATTGCGATATTTTATTGCTTTGCAGTTATTTATTGTACAACGATGACATCGTATAATCCGTGGTGATTTAAACCAAAAAAAAAAGGTGACATTAAGTAGGCTGATACCTATACGAGTACAAGTACGAGTACGAATGCGAGTACGAGTTGGTCTGTACTTGTGCCTTTGTATCGATTCCGACGAGCTATTCAACTTTTTATTATTTGCGCGAATCCTTCCACCTCCTACAATAGAAGTTGATTTGTATGTGTATATATATATATATGATATTTTATTGGAAGATTCGTGTGCATTTATGTACTCGTACTTACCAACTATTACCTGCCATTGATATTTAATTGTACCAGTATTATGCGGCCAACGACATTACCAAATTGTTTGCTCGTTATTTATGACGATAAGATGGAATAAATAATGAAACAAATACGTTGAATTTCTCCATTCTGCATCCTGTATCGTTTCAGCAAATCTCATATAGCATTTTTTATCCACTATACACGCACCATCGGGTATTCATGTCATTCCGTCGTCCCGCGTTGGCAATTCACTCTTTATTACCACACAACCATTTAGCCCTTATTTTACTTTTCTTCTGATTATTATTATTATTTATTTTTTCGAATAAAATGACTTCCCAAAAACAATTCAAATTGATAATAAAATCAGAAGACACGATCACGTAATTGAAAATCGATATAAAACTGATTTGTTCAAGTTGAAAATTTTCTGCAGAAAGCGTTATAAATCGGGAAATCACATTAAAACACAAAGTAACGATCAATAAATTCACTGCGGAAATGTACGCTTTTCAACAGAGTATAAAGGTTTCCCTCGTTTTCAAAAAAATATTTACCATTTTTTTATATGTCCACATGTTTATCTCTTATGGCTGATTTCGTGCAGTTTCGTGCAGTTTTATCACAACATGAACTTATGAAAATTGTGATCGTGAAAATTCTTGAAAAATTTAATTATTTTACAATTTTTCTATTGCTTTTAAATAAGAGTTTTTTTAATTTTCACTTTCAAAACAAGGACAAACTTTTTGAGTTTGTATGTGTAATTCATCCTTGACACCCCCCTTCTTCCCCCTTTTTCGAGTTTTATTTTTTTTGTTAAGTTTTTATTCTTTTAACTGAGGTCTGCTCAAAAAGTATCGCGAATTTTGAATTTCCGCGGGCTACGTATATTCGATTTTCGATTTTTTTTGTGACGTTATGATGGTACTCACTTATGTAGACAAGTTCGGCCATTTTGAATGTTCAGTTAATTTTTGACAGCTCCTTTGCTTGCACGTGTTTTGGCTCGTCTTCGATTTTTACCCATTTTCGACCAAAAAACAGCATCGCATTAACATTGCTAAGGACTCTTAGTTGGACTCTGTCCGCGACAACCCAAATTTGCTCCAGAGGGTCATAACTGATGACGAATCATGGGTTTATGCGTATGACGTGGAAACCAAAGCTCAATCATCCCAATGGAAGCTGCCGCATCAGCCAAAACCGAAAAAGGAGCCCCAAGTTCGGTCGAATGTAAAAGTTTTGCTTACAGTTTTCTTCGATTGCAGGGGCGTGGTGCATCATGAGTTCTTACCACAGGGTAGAACGGTCAATAAGGAATATTACCTACAAGTTATGTGCAAGTTGCGTGAAGCAATCCACCAGAAACGCCCGGATTTGTGGAAAAACAAAAATTGGATTTTGCACCATGATAACACCTCTCCTCACGAATCGTTGCTTGTGCTTGAATTTTTGACCAAAAACAACACATTAATAATGCCGCAGCCACCGTATTCCCCAGATCTGCCCCCCTGTGACTTTTTCTTGTTCCGGAAACAGATTCTTTGATCCATTTTTTGGAATGGGCAAAAATCGAAGACGAGCAAAGCAACTGTCAAAAAAAAACTGAACATTCCAAATAGACGAACTTGTCGACATAAGTGTGAGACATGAGTACCATCATAACGCCACAAAAAATCGAAAATACAATAGAATTTTTGCTGCAATAATAGCCGTATTCCATTGGGAAAGCTTTGCTTCTCAAAGAAGCTTCATCTACACCACCTCATACAGATGAGTACTTTGCTTGTGTAGTTACGCATACAATTTACGGTAGGGGGATTTTAGTTCCCAAAATGAAAATAGATAGCTTAGCGGGTTCGTTGGTTATGTTGACTTCACTTCAACAAAACATATTTGATGTCACAGAAAGCAGTGTCCATCGAATTTTATACCGCGTCGTAAAATGGTTTGTTGAAGTGAAAGCGAATTACATAAAATAGCTAACAGCATCCGAAATGCAAAATAACCAGTTGTTGGGGCTATTGATGGTTCTCATATTAAAATCAATCCTCCTAAACGTGACAAACAAGCATACTGCAATAGGAAAAAATAGATGTGCACTGTGGTGAATCTGGTGCAATGGACGATGCACAGCTTCTACAAAAATCGGCGTTTTACAGGGGTATTACTGAGGATGCGTCCATAATTATACCAGGAGGAGTGCTACTTGGAGACTCAGCGCACGGTGCAAGCAGATATTTAACTCCCCCGTTTAAGGATTTTGGAAACTTAACTGAAAATGATGTCTGCAACATAGAATATTTAGATAATGAAGTCAACAACATATAGAATTACGCAGAATCTGAAGGAATTGACAGTAACAATGGTGCACGTGCGAGACAGCAAATATTTGAAAATATGGATAATAATGGATTGTTAAATTATATTATATTAAACTTAAATGATATATTTGTGTAATTTTATGTTTATTATAACACTCTCAATTGTAAATAAATGCCTCCTTGGCTAACAAAAATAAAAATAATCATTTTATCACATATAAATATCTTAATTTAACACGAGTTATAAACTTATTTGCTGAATAAACTCAGTATTTGGAGGTTATATTTTATTGTACTTCTGTCTCAAAGCTCTGCGTTCCATTGGGAAAGTACTCCCAAGTACTCGCGAGTAGCAAAATAGGCCCAATAGAATACAGCTATTTGGTCTAAAGCGACAAGAGACCATCTACCGGTGAGTGAATACACTATTCCCCTTCTAACCATTCGAAATCGAACTGAAAAATGAATGCGTGATATCCAGACTTCGCTAAATTTTTTTTTTTCATATTAAATGTGATTAAATATTATCCGTGATAAATTTTTGATTCTTGGGACTTATAAGCATTTATTTGGAGGGGAAGGGGGGTAGTCAAATGAATAATTCCCGAGTAATATTATTTAACTGAAACAAATAGTCTTAGCGAGAAGCCCACCTAGCGCTTTGTACTCACTACATAAGAGCGGCAAGAGACCATCTACCGGCAAGTGAATACACTATTCCCCTTCTAACCATTCGAAATCGAACTGAAAAATGAATGCGTGATATCTAGACTTCGCTAAATTTTTTTTTTCATATTAAATGTGATTAAATATTATCCGTGATGAATTTTTCATTCTTGGGACTTATAGGCATTTATTTGGAAGGGGGAGGGGGGATAGTCAAATGAATAATTCCCGAGTGATATAATTTCACTGCAATAAATAGTCTTAGCGAGAAGCCCATCTAGCGCTTTGTACTCACTACATAAGAGCGACAAGAGACCATCTACCGGCAAGTGAATACTCTATTCCCATTCTAACCATTCGAACTCGAACTGAAAAATGAATGCGTAGACGTCGCTAAATTAGTAGTAAAATTTCATTAAATTTATTTTTGTTTAAACATTTTTTCATTAATTTTGAAAAAAAATTGAAAAATTCTGAAAGACATTTTTTTTAAAAAATAAAATCAAGAGAAATTAACAGTAACAGTACGCCACCACTGACAATTTATGTTGAACGTTTATTTTTTGTCCCTTTTTTCATTCGAAATTAATTGAATTCGAAAATTTGTACATCCAAAAATAAAGTCCACCAATAATTTCCCCATCTTCAGAATTTTTCTTTTCTATCTATTTTTGGGGTGACATTTTTTTAATTGAAATCAACTGTGAATACCAAACTAACTATCAAATAATTTGTTTAGTCAACAAATTCGATAATAATTAGTATATAGACTAGAAAATTGTTAAAAAAATATTTTTCCTATTTAATTTAGTCTATCCATTTTTGACCATACATTTTTTCACTTCTATTTATAATTAAACAATTAACCAATAAATAATTATGGTTGGTTATAAAAATTGAAAAATTTCTTCTTGTACGAAATTAAGTTGTTTTTTTTTTGTTGCAAAATAAGCACTTTTTTGCTTATATTAATTGGATTAATTATAGATGAAATTTATCGAATCTGTTATAGAAAGAAAATTTGTAAATAGTTTTACTGATAATAAATAGGGGATGTTTTTTTTGTTTTTGTAACAGATTTTATGACAATATTCTGGCTACGGTGGTAAGGATATAGTTAATGGAAAATTAATTATTTCCAAAGCAAAAACACTATGAATTTTAAATATATTTTTAAATCATTTCTGATGCAATGCAAAATGAAAATAAAATGAAACATTTCTTATTAAGGGATGATATTAAGAGTAGATGAACATATGCAGAAAATCAAATTGAAGAGAAATTGAACTGGGAAAGCAAATTGTTACAGATTAAATTGAATTCTAAACAAAATACGAATAGTAGTTATCGAAACTGAACCAACGAATTTCAAATCGTTTATTTATAGAATTTTTCATAATTTAATCGTTGATCGGTAAAATTCCCATTCACACTGTTGATGCCTAAAACCAAAGGTATCTCCCAATCCACCCTCTATCATCAGTAAAGGTTTTGCCTATTGATTTTTTTCTTCATATTTTTTATTAATACTAGCAGTACGATAACTATTATTGGTTTTTTTTTTTTGGTTGTTGTAATTTTTCACCTGTACTCCATCTTAAATTAATTTCCATAAATAAATTTCATGTACATTTAGGACTATACGAACTGGAATTATCAATAAAATCCTGTACACTATCGGTACGTGTTCCAATCATGAAAATTTCATTTATTTTCATTGAATTAATTTTTTCGATTTTTTTATTTATAATTTTTGTTGCTATTTTTCATCTGTAATTGTTTATTTTTTAATTTTTATATAGTGTGAGAGGGGATGGGGGCGGTTTCAGTTTTTTTTTTTTTTTATTCGATTGCAGCCAATTTTTGATTTCTTTTGCTTTCGATTAATTGGTGAAATTTTTCAATTAACCGCGTATGCTTTTTTGAGTTTCCATTTTATTGGGGTTTTGAATGAGTAGTGTTTGGGTGGGGGGGGGGGGGTTGTTGTTGTTGGGTGGCGTTGTGGTCTGTACTGGAGATGATGTTTTTGGTATTGGTGTATGTATATACTACGTGTGCAAATTTTTTTTTCTTTCTTTAAATTAATTTTGGTTTGATGGTATAGCGGTCAGGAGAGGAGAATTTGTAGTGATTTTGTTCATGGTAAATGGTAAATTTCCGTAGCATTTCATCCCCCAATTATTATTGCAGTTTGGTTAATTTTATTTTGATCGAGTATAAGAGTGTGGTGGAGGGGGGTGGGTACGGTTCGATTTGTTTTATTTTTGGTAGTATTTCCTTTTTCATTGCACCGATATTTGTACAACAGCAAAATCAATTAATTTTCACTCAAAGACAAGCAAATGCACTTGTTTCATGTTGTGTTCCATTAGTCCTTTTCGATGTTAATTTGTTTTTTTCTTTTTCTTCTTTGTGTTTTGTACTTTTGCCAATAATTTCGTTTTGCTACAGTATTTCTATACAATTTTTTTCCATTTAGACCACTGACAAATTTTTGCTGTTGATTTTTCTACAAATTTTCATTTAAATACACAATTAATTTTATTCAATTACATTTTATTTAAAATTTTCTGTTTTTTTATATTCTGTTTGATCTAATTATTATTATTATTATTATTATTTTGTTTTTTGTTTTTGCGTTCGCCTAAAGGTGGTGGTGATAGCAACAAAAAATCATTAATATTATCAATAATTTACATATGTTTGGAGATTAAAATGTCAATGGAAGACCTCTCCAAATTATAGTTGATATATTTTTCAATAATTGGCAATAATAAGTTTTTTTAAAAAAAAAAAAAATATTTTGAGTTCATAAATAATGAATGAATCTCCAAGTCTAAATATCATAATTTCTGCCAAACAAAATGACATTTTCCTTATGAAGAGTTATTAAACAATATAAAAATATTTTGTAAAAGTTTAGATAAATTCTAAATTCAATGAAAAAAAAATGATTAAAAAAAAAAATTTATTTCTGGGACTCTCAGACTCTATGTCCATATCTGAATTGGAAAACATTAATTCAAATTTATAAAAAATATTTAATAACAAAAAGGAATTTCTAGCTAAAACATTGATGAAAAAGACAATTTTCTTCTATTACTTTTAAAGACTTATTTTTTTACATTTCATTAAAAGAAATTTGTTTTGTAAAATAATATATTTTTCGACATTTTTTTAAAAAAAAGGAGTGCCTTATATTTGGTAAACTTGAAAATCTTAAAAAATATTCGATTGAAATATAATTTTTTCCACATTATTCAAAAGTTATTTGATATAAAGTTTCCGAAATTTTTTTTTTTAAATCCGCTGGTTGGTCATAGATGGCGTGAGTTAGCGTATTAAGCTACCATAGGCACCCTATACTTTTTTTGATGAGTTTGACATCTGTCAACATTAATCAGTGCACATTGTCAGCAATTCCGTACAACAACATACATTTTCCATTTGGTAATTATGTCTAGTTTTGTGCCAGAAAAAGAGCATATGCGGGAAGCTCTGCTTTTCTGCTTCAATTTGAAGAAATCGGCTGCCGAATTGCATCAAATGCTTATGGAGGCCTATGGTGACAGTGCTTTATAGGAAACAACATGTCGAGATTGGTTTCGTCGGTTCAAAGACGGCAATTTTGACTTGTGTGACAAGAAGCGTGAAGTGAGCCTTGGAAGGTTTTTTTGGACGAAGACTATACCCAATCGCAAAAAATGCCCGCGGAGCAATTGGGTGTTACTCAACCAGCCATATCCATGCGTCTGCATGTCATGGGGAAGATTGAAAAATCGGAAAATGGGTGCCGCATGAATTGAACGATAGGCAGATGGAGCGACACCAAAACACTTGCGAAATCTTGCCCTCCAGCCAAAAAAGAAAGTCCTTCCTGAATCGGATTGTGACAGGCGATGAAAAATGAATATATTTCGAGAATCCAAAACGCAAGAAATCATGGGTTGATCCCGGCCAACCATCAACATCTTCTCAAATCGCTTCGGACGGAAGACGATACTGTGCGTTTGGTTTGATCAGCAGGGTATCGTCTACTATGAGATGTTGAAATCTGGTAAAACTGTCAATACCCACCACTACCACCAACAACAGATCACATTGCACCATGCTCTGCGTGAAAAAAGAACGGATTATCAACAAAGACATGACAAGCTGATTTTCCTCCACGACAACGCACCATCGCACAAGTCAAAAATGGTCCAAAACTACTTGGAGACACACTACTGGAAGGTGCTACCCCACCCCGCTTATTCACCAGATTAGGCCCCTTCCGACTACCACCTGTTTTCGTCAAGGAGCAACGTGCTCGCTGAGCAGCACTTCGATTCTTACGAAGACGTCCGAGAATGGCTTGATCAGTGGTCTGGCTCGAAAGAGAACGAATTTTTTGGCGTGGTATCCACAAATTGCCCGAGAGATGGGAAAAATTTGTAGCTAGCGAGGGCAACTACTTTGAATAAATTTGTTTTTGCTTTCTATGAAAAAAAAAACATATGTTTTTTTGATTAAAAAACAGTGGATTTAAGCTTAAAATTAATTAAAAAATTAAGTATCGATTGACCTTTAAAACTCCTCAATACCCCCTATATTCATTGGTGTTTCTCAGGGTATTATTCTCGACCCTATCCTATACAATAAGTACAGTGCTGATACCCTAACATGACCTAACCTAACACCCTCAATATAATTTACTCATACGATACCAAAAAAAAGTTTATCCTCGAGCTCTAAAGCTAGTTAGTACAAAGTGGAGAGGAAAAATAAACGGACAAAAAGCGTTCATTTATATTTTATTTTTTATAGTGAATAATAGTCCTCCATACGAACATTTGTCAAGATAGCCAAATGCGAGACTTAAACGACTTGAAGTGAACAGACGACACAAACAACTACTCAAACTGTTGAACTCACGTCAAAAATTTACAGCTGACAGCAAATTACTTGTTAATAACACTATACTGAAACCCATCTGGACTTATGGACTAGAACTCTGGTTTTTATCAACTCCAGTCGTATCTAGTCAATTCAGTCAAGAAATCATTTTCATTACACTTTTCTTTGTACGTGAACTAATTGTTTCTTATTATAAAAAGTTTACGTACTCGTTATAAAAAGTTTCATTATCTAGTAGGACCATTTCCAGTAATACCTCTCATCGATTAATCAAAGGTAAGCCTAATAAGGCGTCAATAGTTGAAGTAAGTAGCAATGGTTGTTAGCATGGGCGTATGGTTCGGCTTTACACAACAAATCTGTTTGTTATCGAGTACTTTTTGTGAGTGTTTTTTTTCCCCTCCACTGATATTCAAGTGGCTAATCGATATACAAAAGTCGGAAGTCTCTACTATAAATCCCCTTATATCCACTTAATCAAATATTATTAGGAATTCTATGCAATTATAAACTGTTTACATATTCTATATGAATATCTGCATTAGATCTATTTTTATGTGCTTGTTGTATCGATATGAATACACGCGTCAGCTAATGCATGCACACATAAAAAATAGTGAAATGCATCTACCCCCTTGATCGTATTCCAATATTCGATTGTAATGATTTATTTACAATCCAAACAAATAACAATATAAATGTTGAATAAATTTTGTTTTTTTTCTTCGTAAATGTTAAATTTTCCAAAAACAACATTTTCATCACAATAGATTCAAAATGAAAGTTCAAATTTGAGTTTTCAATATGATCCCATGAATACGACGCGTCATATTCGCCCCCATAACTATTGCGTGGTAAACATTCTGCGTTATATTCATGTTCGCAATTTGGTAATGTAGATGCTATAAAATCGATGGCATCGTTCCAAAATTTGCATTTGTGATTTTTGCTAAAGAAATAATAATAATAATAATAATAATAATAATAATAATAATAATACCAAAAATAAGAAAAAAATCTAAAACCAAAGCTATTTTCTTTGTGGAAAATAATTTGTCCATAAAGTCATATGAATGTTCGAGGACTCGTTTGTAGAAAATGCGTAGATAAACTTTTTCGGAATAAATGTCGATTGTGAATATACTTGAAATGTTTTGAAAATAAAAGCGTTTTCTTGGCAGTTTTTTTTTTTTTTGGTTTTTTATTGTAATAAAATTTTAAAGCTTTTAAAAGAAGCATAATTTTCTGAATAATTATAAGTGCTTATATTTAGTATTTTTTTTTTTTGCTCTTTATATTTTGGCTTTAGTTCATTTGACATATTGTTGCCTATGAAGGAGGGTACAAATTGACATAAATGTTTGATGATTTTATTTTCAGAAAAAGTTTCTAATATGGAAACTATTTTTGTGTTTTATGACTATTATTTTTAGTTGAAAACTGTCTCTTAAAACCCAGCCAGCATTTTCACTTCTTTTTATGGGTTCATTATTTTTTTAAATTTTTTTTTGGTCTAAATCAAATTTATTATACAATAAGACAACTTGTCAAAAAAAAAATTAGTAAAAATCTACTTAAGATAATTGTTAAAAAATCGTTTCAAAGTTTTAATATTATTGTTCTTTTTTAAATGAATAAAAACTTTTTAACATGAATAAAAGAGTCTTAAAAAATATTTCTATATAAACTTAACAGCAATCTTTATTCTTTGACATAAATATTTTGTATTAGACTACTATCTATGAAGCATATTTTTTTATTAATTTTAAATCAATTTTTTAAATATTTTTTCTATTTTTTTTTTATAAAAGAAAAACTTTTATTGAGTTCGTTTTATAAGTAATAGTTGAGGTTATCTTTTGAAAACCCAATAGACACATAAGAAAATAAATTATTTAAAATTTGTTCCTTTTCATTAAAACATATTTACAAAATATATATAAAGAAAAGAACAATTTATTAGAAAATACTAAATTTTAATTAATTGGTATTAGTAAAATTCTATTACAACTACCGCCCCCCCCCCTGCCATTGCTCTTAAAAATTCATATTATATTTTTTTGTTTTTCTCAAAATTTGTTAAGAAATCAAAATAATAAAAAAAATATATTTTTATGATTGGAAATCCATTTCCTTCTTCCCTCATCATCACTGCAAGACGATTTTTTTTATTCAAAATTAAGTAAAGTAATTTTTAAAAAAATTAATTTCGAGAACAGAAATTAATTTTTTTTGCTTAAAATTTTAATTAAATAAATATTTCCATTTTTAGAGAAAATCATAATTTTTACTAAAGTTTTCTATTATTATTTAACTTTATTGTATAAAATTTTGACTGACTAAAAATTTCTATTTGTTTTCTTAAAACGAAATCGTTTTTTTTTCATCCATGATAAATACTTTTAATTTTTAGATTTATACAAAATTAATAATTTCAACAATTTTAAGTGTTTAAAATATTTTCTTTTCATACGTATAAATGTAATATATAATAAAAAAAATGGAAATTATGTAGTGGATATATTTTCATTGGTACGCCACTGCCCGAATAGCTATTAGTGATCTTCGCGAAGAAAACGCTAATCTTGACGCAATGTCATTTTCTCGAGAGAGTTTTTTTTTTTTGATCAAATAACGAATTGCAGCTGTTCTCGACGTTGACTTTGACGTATGCGTCAGACAAATCACATCCGTCCTTAACGAACACAGCACCCCACCAATCGTTAATTTCCCCTTAATTACAACAATCCACAACCAACCTATCGTCACATCTGGGATCGCCGCGTTTGTCTTATCTTCTCATCTTTCTTCTCTTTCATTTCGAAGAAGCTGTTCTATTTAAAAAAAAAAAAGAAATTCTTTAATTTCAAATAAAAATTAATTAAAGAAAATATTTGCAAAAGAAAACTGGAAGAGAGCAAAGATAGGGGGGGGGGGGGTCAAGAACCAGGAAGTATTGCTATTAAGTAAGAGAGAAAGGGAGAAAAACTTCAAATTCAAATTGGTGAGCGAGCGCACCTACCTCTCTTCCATTTCTCTTCGAACAGATCTAGTACAATTTCTTCATATTTTTATTTTTAACTTGCGCAATTTTCTTTTTATTTATTTTATTTCTTAGCTGCTGTTGTTGTTGTTGTTGTTGTTGTTGTATTTCCTTCATTTGAAAATTTTTTATACTTTAATGACACCCCCCCTCACCACCAACAATGTTTTATTTTTTTTTAAATATATAATGTATGCACTATAATGTCCCATAATAGTAAAATGAAGGTTTTGGGGCTAGAGAGAAGGAAACATGGTATATGGGGGGGGGGGGGGGGGTCGAGTCTGAGAATCTATATACGACGACCAATTTTCACTTTTCGTCAATTTTTCCGCTGTTTTCAAATTTAGTTTTTCCACAGATCACCGTCTATCATGACGGTACGGTACGGTGATGGGGATTATAATGAAATATAATTTTTCGTCGGTATTGTTGGGTTGAACTTTTGTAAGAAATTTTCCGCATTGACGCGAATGTAAGAGATTTTGTTTATTATTTTCTATATTTCACTATTATGGTATCTGAGATTATTATTCGTTGATTAAAAATGGAAATAAAACAAAAATCAAATGAAATTTAAAAAATTATATTAAAAAAAAAAAAATTAAATATTATTTATGCACATTTATTTAATATATTTTTTTTTTTTATAAATATTATTTTTTAAATTATTTTTGAAAAGTTTTGGTGAATGTAAAAAGTTTTTTGTTTTTTTTTTTATTTTTAATGAAAATATTAAATTTATTGAAATTTTAGTCTAAAGAAAAGAAACAAAAATCAACCAAAAAGTCGAAAAAGATATAATTCACTTGAAATTGTTTTAAAATGTTAATATTAGTATTTATATAAAAAAAAAAGAAGAAATAATGCTTTTTATAAAGATCTAATCGAAATGGTAAAAATAATTGTTATATATTAATTGTAGAAAGAATGAGAAAGTGAGGGGCAGAAGGTTAAGAGAGAGAGAGAAAAATAAACCCCATCAAAATAGATTTTATAGTAAATACAAATTTTCTCTCTGTTAATCCTGAAATGTTTTTAATTGAACAATTTCATAAATTGTTGTAAATTAAAAAAAAAAAAGGAATTTTTTTACTATTGACCATAATTTTTTATAAATTCTATATCAAGTAGTGTGTGTTATCAATAGTAACAATTTTAATAAAATTAAAAAAAATTATAAAAATAAAGAAGAAAAAATACTGCAATACATGTAATAGATGAGACCACACCTCCAATAAACTCTGTTTTTATTAAAATTGTTACTATTGATAGTAACAATTTTAATAAAAACAGAGTTTATCCCTTTAAAAAAAAAAAAAATATAGTAAAAAATTATTAACAAAAAATTTAATAACAAATAACATTCAACAAAAAACCATACAACGAATATTAATATTTATTTACAATAATTCCCGTGAAGGTGTTATAAATTCTATTTGTGTATTTTTATATGATTTCTATTTATACAAAAATTTAATTTTCAACTCATCTATACGCATACCAATATACATGTGTAAATGTATAAGGTAGGTAAATATGTATATGTAAATATTCATTAAAAAAAAAAAAAAGTCGTATCAGTCGGTAAAGCGAAATTGAGGTATAATTTCGATTGACTATGAATAACAAAACAAAAGGCTATGAATAAATTGTCTTTAAAAATACGAATAATCTTATAAATAGTAAAATAATATAAATAAAAATATTCAAATTTTTTATTGCTGTGCTATAAAATATATTTAAAAAAAGGACAACAACAACAAGTTTTTAAATTGTTCAAAAGAACTTTCCGAAAGAAATGAAAAATTACGAAAAAATAGAATGAGTGATCAAGAAAGCGGGGGTAGAGTGGTCAAATCGATAGTTTGATACTTATTTATTATGCAAATGTTCCGTAACTAAAATCACCTAATTTTAATTATAATCGGCGGAATAAATCTAGAGAGTGAGAGAAAAATTATAATTATGGGGTTGGAAAAAAGTACAGCAAAAAATGTTCTCATATTTTCACAAAAAGATTAATTCAAAATAGAAATTTCAAGATAAACAAATCCAACCATTACGATTCGAATAAAAAAAAAATATTTTGTTTTTGTTTATTTTATACTATGAAAAACTATTGTATAAAATTATTAAAATATTTACGAGTAAAGTTTGGGGTTGGTTTTGTATTGTCAAATTTTAGTGATGTGTTGTGCCGCTAATGGTTGAAAAATGATCATTCAGTGATGATGATTTGTGAAATGTTTACCTTGGAATAAAATGATGATCATGGACATGATCGTGTTATTTTTGAAAATAAATAATTCTGATGAAAAGTCCAAGGACGAGAAGCATGTTTTTCTATCCGAGGATATTTTTTTTATTTTATATTTTATTTGTTTGTAACGTGAACATATTCAAAAGTCTACGATAAAATTTATTTAAATAAAATTAAGAACGTTGAAGTTGGATATTAACTATTTTATTTTAAGTTTAATTTTAATTTTTCTTTTTTTTTCTTTTTTTTTTAAAAGGATCTATTAATACTATTGTATTATTATCATATATGAGGTTTGATATGCTTTCTTATTTGCAGTATTTTATTGATAAATTTATTTTGAACAGAAAAAGTTTTTTTTTTTGTCCAAACACAGAGATTATCTGTTAAAGGGAGGGTAAGAATTTTATCAAAATGGACAATTATTTAAAAAAAAGTTTATATTTCTATAATAATTATATTGTATAAAAAAAATAACTTCAGTTACGTCTACAATGTGTGTTTGTCTCGTCAGCGGCATATCCTTTCTAATTTAAAAAAATAATTCTACTTGATAAAAAAAATGGGATTTTTTATATGGGAAAAATGTGGAAATTTTTTTAAAAAAAAATAAATTGGTACTATTTATTTTAAGCGGAGATAAAAAAATGATTTTTTTTTTAAAAAGGACAAGAGATTTTTTTATAAAAATTGCGATTATTCTTTTATTAGAAAAATCGAAAATTTCTTTTAGATAAACGCAAATATATTTTTATTAAATTATAATTTTTGTCTAAGATTAAAATTGAATTTTTTCGGGGGATTTTTTTTTTTTTTTGATTAAAAAGGGGAAATTGTTTTAAGAGAAAAAGGCAATTTTTTTTTAGAAAAAAAAAATGTTTTTTTTTTTAATATAAGAGAAAAGGAAATAAATTTTATCTTTCTTTTTTTTAAAATTTCTTGAAAAAGACAGAAATTTCCCCTCTTCTTTTATTGTTTAAAGAAAAAACAAAAGAAAAAGGGAAATTTCTTTTTTTTTTAAAAACTATTTAAAAAAAAAAAGATAAAAATTAAAAGAAAACTTTAGTGACGTGTTTGTTTTAATATCGGCATATGGCGACAAATTTTAAAACAAAAAATCTTATTTAATAAAACTAGATAGGATTATTTTTGGGTGGGAAAAAAAGGGAAATTTAATAAAAAAAGGGGATTTTTCGTTCAGAAAATAGGGATTTTTTTTCTATACATGGGAATTTTTCCTGAGAATAGTAGACAATTTTTTTAAAGAGAAGGGAAGATTTTGTTAAGGTAAAAGGGAAATTGTCCTTTTAACAAGAAGAAAATAGGAAATTTCTTTCTTTTTTAGGAAAATATTTTTAAAAAATTTTATCAAAAAAAAATTGGACTGAATTTTTCTTTTTCGGACAAATAACGAATTTCGAAAATAATTATATCAATTGCCATTTTAAAAGGATTATAAAAAAAATTTAGCCCGACAATGTATCTTGATGGAATTATCACCTAATTATGATAAGTTTCACCTGATCATCTATCATCGACAGATGATCTATGTGTATAGTGATTGTTGGAAATTTGTATACATAGACTAAAACTTTTGGTTCAAAATCTTCTTCACATAACATCCTCAATAACTTATTATTGTATTTAAAATAATATTAATATGCAATTTATAGCAATATGTTTATAGGCACAACTTTTTTACCTTGTCAAGCACTGATTAAAATAAGTTATTTGTAAATAATTAAACTATTGTAGTATGAGAAAATAAATATTAATATAAATGCAGATATTAAAAACTCCACGTTTGCTTAAATCAACAACAACAAAAAAATGATAATAATATATGGAAAAATTATTATTTAAAAAAAAAATATATATTATAAAAGTGATGAAACGAAAACCGAAAATTGAAAATCGATTCTCAATTTCAGTAAAGAAAAATCGTATGTGAAAATAAAAATGACCTCAATTAATTACTTTTTTATATATAGAATTTTAAACTTCCAAACAAACAAAAAATAATTTTTTACATTTGGATATCATTACCGTCTTCAATAGATTCTCACCTCTTAAATCGTGGTCATAACCTTACCGATTTATAAATGCTTACTCATAATTTTCACAGACGTTTTCCGTCACTCGAGCCTTGCATGCGGTGCGAGTCATGATATATTCTTCCTGATGCCAACTAATCAGTCTGAAATAATATTTTTTATAAATATTTTGTTGATGTCATATTTTTGGGATAGTTCAAATTTTTCAGATAATTCACACCTGTTTTATTTCCAATTTTATTTATAAACATTTCTTACACAAGCTTTTAAATTTGCAAATATTTTCTAATTTTCAAAAAATAACCATCAACTCAATACGGAATACAACTTTGGCCAAGATTTCGATTATTTCCAAAAATTTGCTAATAAAGAAAAATCTATAAAGCGGTTAATGGCAATTAATTTACATTTTTATGGATACCAATAAGGAATTATTACAAGTGATGATTTTTTCTCAATTCAATTTTTTTTTCCAAGTATTTTTCCTTTTCTTTTTAAGTAAACAGAAATAGTTTCAGATATTTTGAAAAAAATTGTTTATTTAAGTTTTTCAACTAACGTTTGAAGTCTTATGACATCAGTTTACTTTTTATACGAAAATAATATCGAATTTTTGAATTGTTTACTTTTTTTTTAAAAGTCAGTTAGTAAAGTTTGCATTTTCAAAACCATAACATATGTTAACGTTCCTGTTAAAACATTTTTTTTTTTGCAAAATACTTGCGTGATTAAACATATTTATGAATAAAGAAATTATTTAAGATCAGATATAAATATAAGTGTACCTATTGATTTTATCCTAGTTGTTGACCCAAAAATATTTTGATATTTTTATACCACTTGCTCTTTTTTTGGGTCAGTTGCAAATTTTAGACCAGTCATAAAGTAGAAATTATATGGTGATTAAAATTCATTTAGAGTTTTAAACTCTGGTTACGACTATTTATGCTGATTACAAATTTAATAACAATCATTAACTGTCAACCAGCTACCAAATTTAGACCAGTTGCAAATTTAGCTACTGGCTTTTGACTAGCTACCAACATGAGACCAGTTGCAAATTTAGCTATCGATCTTCAACTAGCTACATACCCTCTTTACTCCACTAATAAATAGGACATCATTTATAATTTAAGACTGATGAAAATTACTTATTTATAATGCCAACATTAGACTAGTTACTGAGTTACTGACTTTTGACTTGCTATTAACTTTTGACCAGTCACAAATAGAACAATAATTAAAATTATATACTGATGACGACTTTTAATTTGAATTAATAATTGATTTGTTATTATGGATTTAAGATTCTTTACCAAAAGTTCTGTGCTAATTCTGACTATTCATTTTTATTGTTAAATTTAGACCAGTTACCGAATATCGACTAGAAAAATAACTTTTCCACCAGTTGCAAAAAAAGCATCATTTATAATTGAACACTGATGAAAATTATTTATTTTGATTGACTAGTTATCAACTTTTGACTAGCTATCAACTTTAGACCAGTCACAAAAATAACAATAATTAAAATTATATACTGATGACGACTTTTAATTTGAATTAATAATTACTTATTTATTATGGACTTTTGTTTCGTTACCAAAAGTTCTGTGCTAGTTCTGACTTTTTATTTTTATTATTAATTTTATACCAGTTAACATCAACTTAAGACCAATTGTAAATTCAGCATTATTTGAAATTTAATCCCGCTTAAAACTATTTATTTTGATAGGAAATTTTAGACCAATTACTGACTATCGGCTAGTTGCCAACTTTAGACTAGTTGCATATATAGCATCAATTGAAATTTTACTCCATTTGGGACTATTTATTTTGTTCACAAATTTAAGATTAGTTACTGAGTTTCGACTACTTATTAATTTTAGAACAGCTCCAAATAACGAATCAGTTGTAATTTAAGACTGGTGAAGACTATTCATATTAATTGCTAGTTTTAGACCAGTATCTGGTTATCGACTAGCTACTAACTTTAGACTTGATTCAAATTCAGCATTATTTGAAATTTAATCCCGCTTAAAACTATTTATTTTGATAGGAAATTTTAGACCAATTACTGACTATCGGCTAGCTGCCAACTTTAGACTAGTTGCATATATAGCATCAATTGAAATTTTACTCCACTTGGGAGTCTTTATTTTGTTCACAAATTTAAGATTAGTTACTGAGTTTCGACTACTTATTAATTTTAGAACAGCTCCAAATAACGGATCAGTTGGAATTTAAGACTGGTGAAGACTATTCATATTAATTGCTAGTTTTAGACCAGTATCTGGTTATCGACTAGCTACTAACTTTAGACTTGATTCAAATTCAGCATTATTTGAAATTTAATCCCGCTTAAAACTATTTATTTTGATAGGAAATTTTAGACCAATTACTGACTATCGGCTAGCTACCAACTTTAGACTAGTTGCATATATAGCATCAATTGTAATTTTACTCCACTTGGGACTATTTATTTTGTTCACAAATTTAAGATTAGTTACTGACTTTCGACTAGTTACTAATTTTCGACAAGTTCCAAATAACGAATCAGTTGGAATTTAAGACTGGTAAATACTATTCATATTAATTGCTAGTTTTAGACCAGTATCTGGTTATCGACTAGCTACTAACTTTAGACTTGATTCAAATTCAGCATTATTTGAAATTTAATCCCGCTTAAAACTATTTATTTTGATAGGAAATTTTAGACCAATTACTGACTATCGGCTAGCTACCAACTTTAGACTAGTTGCATATAAGCATCAATTGAAATTTTACTCCACTTGGGAGTCTTTATTTTGTTCACAAATTTAAGATTAGTTACTGAGTTTCGACTACTTATTAATTTTAGAACAGCTCCAAATAACGGATCAGTTGGAATTTAAGACTGGTGAAGACTATTCATATTAATTGCTAGTTTTAGACCAGTATCTGGTTATCGACTAGCTACTAACTTTAGACTTGATTCAAATTCAGCATTATTTGAAATTTAATCCCGCTTAAAACTATTTATTTTGATAGGAAATTTTAGACCAATTACTGACTATCGGCTAGCTACCAACTTTAGACTAGTTGCATATATAGCATCAATTGTAATTTTACTCCACTTGGGACTATTTATTTTGTTCACAAATTTAAGATTAGTTACTGAGTTTCGACTACTTATTAATTTTAGAACAGCTCCAAATAACGAATCAGTTGGAATTTAAGACTGGTGAAGACTATTCATATTAATTGCTAGTTTTAGACCAGTTACTGGTTATCGACTAGCTACTAACTTTAGACTTGATTCAAATTCAGCATTATTTGAAATTTAATCCCGCTTAAAACTATTTATTTTGGTAGGAAATTTTAGACCAATTACTGACTATCGGCTAGCTACCAACTTTAGACTAGTTGCATATATAGCATCAATTGTAATTTTACTCCACTTGGGACTATTTATTTTGTTCACAAATTTAAGATTAGTTACTGACTTTCGACTAGTTACTAATTTTCGACAAGTTCCAAATAACGAATCAGTTGGAATTTAAGACTGGTAAATACTATTCATATTAATTGCTAGTTTTAGACCAGTATCTGGTTATCGACTAGCTACTAACTTTAGACTTGATTCAAATTCAGCATTATTTGAAATTTAATCCCGCTTAAAACTATTTATTTTGATAGGAAATTTTAGACCAATTACTGACTATCGGCTAGCTACCAACTTTAGACTAGTTGCATATATAGCATCAATTGTAATTTTACTCCACTTGGGGCTCTTTATTTTGTTTACAAATTTAAGATTAGTTACTGACTTTCGACTAGTTACTAATTTTCGACAAGTTCCAAATAACGAATCAGTTGGAATTTAAGACTAGTAAATACTATTTATTTAGATGGCTAGTTTTAGACCAGTTACTGACTTTCGACTAGTTACTAGTTTTAGACCAGTTGAAAATCTTCGATTTTTTTAATTATTAGCCGTTGTAATTACTACTTCTGAATAATTTTAAAAATTTTCTTTTCATTTCATTATTTAAGATCAGTTGTTCCATTTTAGATCATTCAGTCCGGATATTTTTTGATATTCATTTATACTTTTCTTATCACTTTCGACTTTTTTTCTTGCAATAGTCCACTTTCATTCGAAATTTATTGAGCAAAAACTATCCCATATAGAATGAAATTTTATATTCTTTTTAAATTTATAGAAAAAATATAAGAAAATTACCCATAAACCAATTGATTTTTTTTCTAGAAAATTGATAAAATTAGTAAATTAAGAATTTTTACTATAAAATTTTTTTCTTATTTGTGCGAATTGTTCTTTTTTTTATGTAATTTTTTTTAAAAAAATATTTCTTGTATTTTCTTGAAATATTGTGAACAAATTTTGAATGGGTGAGATATAAAAAAAAAATTATATAATTGCTCTAAGAAATAGTTTCCATTTCTATAGATAGTTTATTTTAGATTAATTTGCTTATAATTTAATTTTTTTATTATTAGGAAAATATTTTTAAATTTCACTGTTTCATTGGATGGCGTCCTTTTTGAAGTAGAAGTAGCCAAATTTAGGGTACTATTTACAATCATTCTAAACGACAACAAAAAGTTATCAGAAAAGTGAGGGTGCCCAATTCACCAATTACTCCTGCTATTAAAACAAATTATTATAATAATAATTTTTATTGATGATATTAAATTACAGGCTAAATAGTATTCTAAATAGAGAGATGAGAATTTTTTTTTATATACGTTTACATATAAATAATAATAAAGATTATTTTTTTTTTAAATGAATTTTATATATTTTAGTTAGATTGAATTTTATGTATAAGAAAATTTTAGCAAATAAAATTCTAACTTTCTATAGTCTAGTTTACAGAAAATAAATCTTTTCTAGAAGAATTATGCAAAAACGGACTGCACTAATAGTGTGAAAAGAGAAAGTAATGGACTCTACGTGTCCCAACTGCATAATTAACACCATCAGTTTTTATGGTTCTTAAACTATAACATCATTAAAAATATCTATAATAAACATTCATGAAAACAATAACTACAAGGATAACAGCAATGATGTCATTTTAAGTGGGAATTTATTACAAGTCTCCTAATATCAATGACATCAACCCAAAAAATGTGTAGAAATCGGAAGAACGCAATTTTTTCGAAAGTTTTTTTTTATAAACTTTTTATGGTAAACATTTTTCTTCAATCAATTACAATTTTTTTTAACTAGTCTTCTTTAAAAAAAAATTAATTAAAAAATAATAATATTATTTAAATAACCTCCCCACCCCCTCCACCAAAAAAAAAAAACAAGAAAAATAATCTTAATTTTTTTTTTATATCAATCTATAAGGGAATATAAACAACCTGGAAAAAAAAAGTTTTAAATCTTGAATATGAATATAAAAGGAAAATTTCTAATTATCTCCGTAATATAAATATTTAAAATAGAAATATTGAAGAAGATTGAAATTAAGGATGATAATTATAATGATAACAGCTCGTGTAAAGGGTTTAAAAGTTCTTTAAGAAATTTTCCACAATTTTAGAGAAGATAATTTTTCCAAAAGAAAACAAGGCACTAAAAAAAAAAACAAAACAAACAAAAAAACAGGAAAAAAATTTAACAACTAAAAGGAAAGAAATTCAGATTGATGAGTAGATGGGGGTGCTGTAAAGGAAGGTGAAGAAAATAAATAAAAGAGAAGAAAAAAATAAGAAAAACAAGGACTTTAGGATACACTTTTCATTATATTCCTTTATTGAGCTTGCTGACAGGACACGGATATAATAGAATGATAAATTGAGAAATTGGACCCATCTTGTCATCCTTCCGACAGTGTATATAAGTGATAATTTCCCTTTCGGATCAGACTTTTAAGTATTCAATATGGCCTTTAGTTTGAGAAATAATAAAGATGGTATCATGGAATTTTGTTGTCTTCTTTTTTTTTTTGATTGTTTTGTGTGTGTGTGTATACGTGCATGTATTTCTAATTAATTATGAATTATATTCAATAAAACTTAATGTAATTTTGTTCTTTAAAATTCAAAGTAATCAATTCAAAAATATTGACTTTTCTAATAGTAAGTATTCATCAAGAATTTTTTTTTTTTCATAAACTTTATTATTTATAATCCATAATGTTTTTTTTTTTATTTTCTAAATAATAATATTTTTAAAATTAATCTATTCTATTTTCAATTTCTAGTTGATTGAATATTTGTATAATAATAATTTCAAAACCAATCAATAATTTAACAGAAGTTAACTCAAATTTAAAATTGTTCACTTATTCTATTATTTTCCATAATTATAACTCTTATAATAAGAAATATTGTATTTTTTAACTGGGAGTTAATTTTTATATTTGTAAATTTGTACATAAAAACCACTTATTTAAATAAAAAAGAGAAGTTTAGACCAATTAACATACCAGATGCGCCTCAAAAAAAATTTTTAATTATTTATTTAGTAATAATTGATATACATATGTTGAAAATATAATTATTTACTTTCGATTAAAATCGAAAGTAAATTATTACAATTAAAATAAATTCACAATATTGAATAAGGACATAAAAAAATAAACTGAAATTTTCTGTGCTAAAATCAAAGTGACAAATTATCACAAGTAACTAATTATCTATCCAAAAAAAAAAACAAATATTTTCTATTATTTTTGTATATATCATTAAATTATCAGAAAAGTATTTTTTTTTTTAAGAAAATTAATTCTATTAATTACCTTGGAAAAGATTTTCTGTATCTTCGTTTCATCAAACGATTGTTGACTGAGAAATAATATTTTCATTTGCGATTTTCTTTTGGTTATATATCTTTCATCAAATAATTGGCATATTTATGTACATTTTGATTATTTACCTTAAAAATACAATTTAATTGAAAATTGTATAAATATTCACACTTTTAATAAATCGGTAATTTTCAAACAGAAAATTATTACAAACAATATTGACTAAACTTATACACAGGCTAATAAATTATCGATAAATGTTCGGATAGTAAATTTTCATTTAATTTTTCTTTAGTTATTTTTCTCTAGACAAATATTGAATAAAAACAGAATATATTTTTACAGTTTACATTGTATGGTTTTAAAATTCAAAGAATCTGAATAGTCAGTGCCATCTATGAATAAGATTATGAACTCGGTAAAAAACATTTATGAATTCGCACAAATTGTTGAGAAGGGGTATTTTTTGATCATCTGTAATGCTTAATATTAGACGATAAGAAAAATTAAAAATTATTACTTTTGTACAATGTTTTTTTATTATTTATTATCCTGAATATCTTATTATTTTAATGTACATTAATTTAAACTAAATAACAAGTTATAACCATGCTTACCACTACTACTATCATCTACACATAATTTGAAGTTTAATAGTTCGGCTGAAAAGTTTATAAGATAACACAGTAAAAATATTTTTTTTTTGCAAAATTCATTTTTATTATTCAACATATTTGCCTTCGAGGGCGATACAGCGATTATAGCGATCTTCCAACTTTTCGATACCATTTTTATAGTACTCTTTCGGTTTTGACTCAAAATAGGCCTCAGTTTCGGCAATCACTTCATCATCGGTCTTAAATTTCTTGCCATTCTCTTGAGGTCTGCAAACAGGAAAAAGTCGCTGGGGGTCAGATCTGGAGAATACGGTGAATGGAGAAGCAATTCGTAGCCCAATTCATTCATTGAGTTTGACCATCGTTTTCATCAACTTGTGACACGGTGCCTTGGCTTGGTGAAACAACACTTTTCTCTTTTTCAAATGAGGCCGTTTCTTAGCGATTTCTTTCTTCAAACTATCCAATAACGCTATATAATAGTCGCTGTTGATCGTCTGTCCCTTCTGGAGATAGTCAATGAATATTATACCATGCGCATCCCAAAATACAGACGCCATCCCCTTGCCAGCCGACTGTTGCGTCTTTCCACGCTTTGGATTCGGTTCGTCGCTCGCTCTCCACTCTGCCGACTGCCGATTGGACTCTGGAGTGTAGTGACGGAGCCATGTTTCATCCATTGTCACATATCGACGCAAAAATTCGGGTTTATTGCGCTTGAACAGCTCCAAACACTGCTCAAAATCATCAACACGTTGTTGTTTTTGGTCCACAGTGAGCTCACGCGGCACCCACTATGCACACAGCTTTCGCATGCCCAAATATTCATGCACAATATGTCCAACACGCTCTTTCGATATCTTCAGAGTCTCAGCTATCTCGCTCAACTTCACTTTACGGTCATTTAAAATTATTTTGTGGATTTTTTTGATGTTTTCTGCCGTAGCCACCTCTTTTGGGCGTCCACTGCGTTCTGCATCAACTGTGCTCGTACGACCAGATCGAAATTGACGAAACCAATATTCCACAGTTGAAATAGCTGGAGCAGAGTCCGGATAACGTTTGTCAAACCATGCTTTGGTTTCCACTGTATTTTTTTACATCAAAAAGCAATGCTTTATCAATACACGAAATTCGTCTTTATCCATTTTTTTTTCAATAACAAAAGTTGCTCCACTCAAAATGCTATATCTCACGAACCAATCGACCGATTGCTGTCAAATTTTGACAGGAATCATTTGAAGAATGATGCTTTGTGATAATTAAGTAGAGGCGTCATCTAGACGTCAACCTTATAAACTTTTCAGCCGAACTTATAGTCAATGCAGAATTTGTTATAGTCAATGCAGAATTTCTTTAATTAATATCGAAAATAATACTTACCCGAAATAACTTTAAGTAAATTTTTCAAATTATTTTCTATTCACTTTTAGTAGTATAGTTTTTTTTTAAATCTACTTTATAATTTCTTACACCAATCAACTTGTCTTCTATATGTCAAAATTGCTGTCATCGTACTCGAATATTATTTAATTATAGTATGGGTAATCGAAGAGTCCAATTCAAAAGATATTTTTTTTACAAATTTAAATACAATTTAGCTTCTAAAAATAACGCTACAATCTGTATAAGTGTATACTCTGAACTTTTAAGTATCTATTTAATTCTGGTGGTGAAAACATGAACTTCTTTCTTTATTTTTTTATATCAGCGCCATCTAGTATTGTGATTTTGAATTCAATATAATTTTATTACTTCATTTGGTAACGAAACTAAACCATATGTGTATTAATAAATGTTATTTAATATTATTGGAACTTCACCATACCATTATTATTGAAGCTTGTACTTAAATGGTATTTGAAGAAATTTTTTAAAAACATTCAGACAAAAAAACAGCTGAAGTATTTGCTAAACATTTGGTAAATACTTTTGTTCCACATTAACATATGATACAGAAGACAAATCGCATACTAATAAAATTATCGAAGAACTAATGTTTCCAGTTCCTATGAGTCTTCCTCCCGAAAATTTTCAGCCTTCACAAATTAAATCTACTATTCTGCGTCTTCCCAATAAAAAATCTTCTGGTAATGATCTAATAACAGCTTCTATTCTGAAGCAAATTTCCCGAAAAGCTTTAGTTTTAATTACATACATTTTTAATAATATTCTGCGCACAACCTATTTTTCATTAATTCTCCTTCATCTATCAGCCTCTTATCAATCCTTAGTAAGATTTTTGAAAAATTCCTATTAAAACGACTCTAGCCAGTCCTAGTTAATGAAAAAATTATTCCTGATTACCAATTTGGCTTCCGATTTGAACACTCCACAATCCAGCAATACCATCGCTCACATTGCATCCTCTCTTGAGAGGAACGAGTATTACCCACGAGTCTTTTTAGATATCTCCCAAGCGTTTAATCGTGTGTGGCATCCTGGACTCCTCACTCAAGAGCTTTCTTCCTTTAACATATCTCTCGCAACGTCATTTCCAAGTTGCAATTAACTAAAACTCTTCGGAAATATAGTAGTATCGTTGGTCCCATTTTATTTAATATTTACCAAGGATATAAGCTTAAATCCGTTATTTGGTCATAGATGGCGTGAGTGAACGTATTAAGCTACCATGGGTACGCCATACTTTTTTTTATGAGTTTGACATCTGTCAACATTAATCAGTGCACATTGTCAGCAATTTCGTACAACAACATACATTTTTCCTTTGGTTCTAGTCTTGTTTTGTGCCAGAAAAAGAGCATATGCGGGAAGCTCTGCTTTTCTACTTCCATTTCAAGAAATCGGTTGCCGAATCGCATTAAATGCTTATGGAGGCCTATGGTGACAGTGCTTTATCGGAAACAATGTGCCGAGATTGGTTTCGTCGGTTCAAAGACGGCAATTTTGACCTATGGGACAAGAAGCGTGAAAACCGGCCTAGGAAAGTTGAGGACCATCAATTGCAGGATCTTTTGGAAGAAGACGATACCCAATCGCAAAAAATGCTCGCGGAGCAATTGGGTGTTACTCAACCAGCCATTTCCATGCGTCTGCGTGCCATGGGGAAGATCGGAAAGATCGGAAAATGGGTGCCGCATAAATTGAACGATAGGCAGATGAAGCGACGCCAAAACACATACGAAATTTTGCTCGCCAGATAAAAAAGAAAGTCGTTTCTGCAAGAAATCGTGGGTTGATCCCGGCCAACCATTAACATGTTCCCCAAGACCAAATTGCTTCGGACGGAAGACGATACTGTGCGTTTGGTGGTATCAGAAGCGTATCGTCTACTATGAGATGTTGAAACCTGGTGAAACTGTCAATGCCCACCGCTACCACCAACAACTGATCAAATTTCACCGTTTTCTGCGTGAAAAAAGGACGGATTATCAACAAGGACATGACAAGCTGATTTTCCTCCACGACAACGCACCATCGCACACGTCAAAAATGATCCGAAACTACTTGGAGACACTCAACTGGGAGGCCAAACCTGGCGCCTTCCGACTACCACCTGTTTTCGTCGATGGGCCACGCGCCCACTGAGCAGCACTTCGATTCTTTCGAAGACGTCCGAAAATGGCTTGATGAGAGATTTTCCTCGAAAGAGAAGGAATTTTTTTGGCGCGGTATCCACAAATTACCTGAGAGATGGGAAAAATGTGTAGCTATCGAGGGCAAGTACGTTGAATTGAATAAAAAATCGCGGATTTAAGCTTATACACCTGGTATACCCATGACATCCTATCTGATCCTAAACTATCATTACTATTTATGCACACATACTTGCTGTGCGTTCAAATCCTGACATACGAGTAGCTTCCAACAATTTACAATCCCATATCCACAACCTCTAATCCAGGTTTAAGAGATGGAGAGTGAGGCTCACATTATTTTCACACTTTGTCAAGGAAAACCTACCCCTTTATACCTTAATAGCAACATGATTCCATAATATGATAAAGTGTATTATTTGGGACTTATTACCTGGATAAGAGACTTACAAGGAACCTACATACTAGAGTGAAAAAACATGAAGCCACTAAAAGTAACCTACAACTTTTTAGACTACTCTGGACCAATTTGGACATATGGAATTGAACGTTCCAATTCCAATCGCGTCCAGACTTTACAATCCAAGATCCTCCTTAAAATTGTTGGTGCCTCCTTTTATTTCCGTAACACCGTAATACATCGCGATCTAAATATTCCCTTTGCTCAGGACCTGTGCATTTCCCGCTATCAAAAATTTCACTCCCGTTTATCCTATCATCATAACCCACTTGTGAGAGAATTGTCTTATACTGCCCTCCCCGGAAACACTCACCGGAGACTTAAGAGACAATGGCTTAGAGATTTTCTAGAGGAATTTAGTTGAAGAAATGCCGGTTTGTGTTTACTCCCACTTCATGATGCACAAGATTGTGAATTAAAATAATAAGCAAATCTGCTTGTTACAACACAATTGTACAAAAAATAATTTGCAATATTTTATAAACGAATACTACTCATAATCTGACTAAAGAATATGTAATTTTGTTTATTTATTAATATATTTTGATAAATAAAATGCTGACATAATTTATTTAATATAAAATGACAATCAACACCAACAAAATAGGTTTCATGTGAAATGTAATGAATCTGGCACTGTTTGTGGTTATGACAGATTCTTGATTTTGCGATAAATTATGACAGAAATTTTATATAATTTTTATTCGAATTATTTTTTATTACCATTATAACGTTCCGATAAAACAATAATAAATTTAAAAAAAAAAAACGATAAAACTTTCAAAAACTTTTCCTAGTTATTCTTCTAATCGGTTGTGTTTATGAATGTAATTTTTAAAAGTAAAATTTAATACGTTCAGTTAATAAGCTTAGTGTGCAAATTGCTGCTATCATCGATATACATTAATTATCAATCGTAAATTCGAAATAAATCTTGCCTGACCTCATATATATTTTTCGGGCACTTGAATTCATATCCAAAATCAATGGCAACTCTTAGCCATTATCCAGAGATAGATTCGACAAAAGATTATTTGGCATGATAATGAACGTATTAAATGCTACCATATTTATATCAAGTACGAAACAAATGTCATCTCTGATAATATCGGAATTTTTTCTGATAAGACAGAAAATATTGATATAAAATTTTCAGATAAAATAATTTCGAATATTATTTTGTTCCTATAGTACAGTAGATGATGAATAAATAATTATTAAAATTCAATTTAATCAAAAGGCAACAACAAAAAAAATCGAAAGGAATATTTTGAATTGATGAATTACTTAAAGAGAAAATATTGGAACAAGCCACCCCCCCCCCCCGTTCCACCCCCACTAAAATAAAATTTATATTGATAAAAATGATTATTGAAAATTTATAAAAAATTCAATTGCGTTGACAACTATGAGCGATAGCAGATCAGGATACCAGCCCATCATCATCTCATCAATCGATTTATTGTCAGTTATTGTTAATTTAGTTTATTTTAGATTCAATATTTCAATCTAAGGCAACTTGTCAATTTGACATTCGATGAAGAAAAATTACAATTTCATATAACATGTACAATTTTGTTAGGCAATCAATGTTCATTCTATTGTATAATAGTCAAATTGACAAGTTTTTCTATTTATCATTTTCATTTTTTCTTATAATTCCTTTTGTTTTATTTCTATTCGGCTAATTGTCATTCTACTAAATTTAAGATAATTTGTGATTTGATTACTGGTATTAGAAGTATTCATGAAAGACTAAAGCTTAGAAAAGTTTAAGTTCAGGCAACACAAAATTCGTTTAAAGGGAGTACTAGTTTTTATCATTTTAAAATCTTTGAAATATATTATAGAATTTTGGAGTCTCAAATAATAATTAGGCAAATAATAAAAATTATATAAAAACATCAATTGATCAATTGTGTTCCATTGTCCAAAGATAAAAATTTCATTCTGTCAAATAATACAATAACAAAAGCCCATTATGTATCTACTCTTTCGAGAGCAAAATCATCACCAACATAATCATCTACAATAGGAAAACTATCAATATCAATCATAAAAAAAAGTAAGCCCAATATACGAGAACTTCAAAAGTCGCGAAAAAAGTATCGCGACTTTTGAAGTTCGCCCATTTTGAATGTTCAGTTAATTTTTGACAGCTGCTTTGCTTGCACGTGTTTGGATCGTCTTCGATTTTAATGGATCAAAGAATCTATATCAAATTTTGTGTGAAAAACAAAATTAATTGCGCGGACGCATTCCGAATGCTGACTGCGGCATATGGTAAAGCTACCTTGGACCGAAGGAATGTTTGTCAGTGGTCAAAATGTTCTCAGAGGGCCGAGAAGATGTGAACGACGAAAAGCGTGCCGGACGCCCGAGCACGTCAACAACAGATAAAAATATTGATGAAGTGCAGAAAATAGTATTGGCCAATAGTTTTTACCAATGATTTGGGCGTGAGACGGTGCCATTCAATTTTTACGAATGATTTGCTCGTGAGACGGGTCGCCGCGAAATTCGTACCAAAATTGCTCAATTTCGACCAAAAACAGCATCGCATTAACATTGCTAAGGAGCTGTTGGACTCTGTATTCGACGATCCAAATGTGCTCCAGAGGCTCATAACTAGTGACGAATAATGGATTTATGGTTATGACGTAGAAACCAAAGCTCAATCATCCCAATGGAAGCTGCCGCACGAGTCAAGACCGAAAAAAGCGCGCCAAGTTCGGTCGAATGTGAAGGGTTTGCATACAGTTTTCTTCGATTGTAGGGGCGTGGTGCATCATGAGTTCTTGCCACAGGGTAGAACGGTCAATAAGGAATATTACCTGCAAGTTATGCGCAAGTTGCGTGACGCAACCCGCCAGAAACGCCCGGATTTATGGAGGAATAAAAATTGGCTTTTGCACCATGATAACGCCCCTGCTCACGCATCGTTGCTTGTGCGCGAATTTTTGACCAAAAACAATACACTTATAATGTTGCAGCCACCGTATTCCCCAGGTCTGGTTTCCTGTGACTTTTTCTTGTTCCCGAAATAGATTCTTTGATCCATTTTTTTTATCAAAGAATCTATTTCGGGAACAATAAAATCGAAGACGAGCCAAAACACGTGCAAGCAAAGCAACTGTCAAAAATTAACTGAACAGTCAAAATGGCCGAACTTATCGGTATAAGTGAGAGATATAAGTACCAACAGAACGCCATAAAAAAATCGAAAGTCGAATATACGTAACCCGGGGAAATTCAAAATTCGCGATACTTTTTTAACAGACCTCGTATATATTCTTCCACATCCTCCATCCTCCGTTTGAAGACCTTAGCGCTATATTTTCAATACCAAATCACTGTCGTATTAATTAACTGTACTCTTTTCCCCCACACTATTGCTTCTGTAAGCTTATATACTTTTTCCAAGCTTTTGGAAATTACTTCATTGCTGCCGGTGATTTTAATGCCAAATAATTTACGAGGTGCTTTCATCTTCCCTTTACCAACTCATTTTACCACCGACTCCTACATATTTTGGTCGACTTGGCGATACTAGATTATTTCCCTGCGTATGTGTTTGAGTTTGGTCTGGTCCTTGGGTATTTACTCAGGAGACACGGCAGTATGAATGGGTTCCTGTACAGGTGTGGTCTGGCTGCGGAGGCTAGATAGCCTTGTGGGTCGGCGGAGGAGAGTGCCAAGCACCTTCTCATTAAGTGTGGCCTGTATGGGAATTTGCGTGACCTAGGTTCATGTGGAATCGTGGTGAATGATGAGAGTGTGGATGTGAGTGGTGTGTTAGGTGTGAGAGAGAGGTGTGAATGCCTGAATAGATTTGCCGTGACCCTTTTTGAGAGGGAAGCGAGAATGGTGCGTGAATGAGTGTATGAATAACATGCAGGGTGGCTACAACCGGGTGAAAGACCAAGATCCATTCAGGTTGTACTTTCGGATCTTGGCAAACCCGCGTACCTGAGCTGGCTTAGCGGTGCCTAATGATTTACAAGATTCGTTACCGTGGCTCAATGAGCGGAGTACAAACCGAAGTACTTTAAAACAAAAATTGGTACCACAGGAATCGGGGTAATACACTGTGCCCGATTTAGGTGAGGCGACATTTAGCAGTAATGTGGTGGCTGTGGTTAACACCCATATCACGGGTACGGTCTCCGGCAATATCCATTTTGCAATTATCTCGAGCACTGTCACTGCTAATGACAGTAGAGGTTTAGGCAGTCCTCGTCACCAGCAGGTGCAGAGTCAGCTTGTAACTGATTACTAACTGTTAACTGCCAGTAATGGTGGTACGTTGATTGAGCGCAACTCAATCCCTATAGTCGTAGGGGACTCGTGGTTTAAGGTTTTTGACAACTAGTTCACGTTAAATTACAGCATATAACTGTTTCCGCCCATTGTTTTAGTTATTCTGCTTTTCAGTTAGAGTTATTTTTACAGGATAGGGGAATCAATCCTAAACTCAACCTACCTAGAGGACAGTATTTCTGAAATCTCAATTGATAGAGACCTTTAGGCTTTCGACTGGTCTTAACAGCAAACCGATCATTGCCAACCCTATAAGAGTCACTCTTCCACAAAGTTTCCCTTCTCTTTTTACAGCCGGGCTTGGGACCGGTCCTTTGTGGAGTTCTGCATTGTTCTCACTTAATATTATTATATTACGTCGATTCTACCACTATCCTGATTGCCCACAGATCACTATAATACGAAACTGCCCTAAAAGGGAAGATTCCATAATGAAGTTCACAATAGTGGAAGTCATATAACTCGCCGACTGCATAAAACGTGATGTTTTCGTCGACGGTCACATCCAGAAAAAATAGGAAGTAATCATTGAGTTCATTTAGCTGCTCTAGAAAAAGATTCCTGTAGAAAGACGGATCAGTATTTTCCTTTTTGTACCTGATCTGAAATGTAGATACTCTCAAAGTTTCGCAAATACAAATTAATAATGGAGGGATTACTCCCTTCCAAGATGACAAATCATTGATGAGGGGGAAGATGAATAATATATTTTAAAGTCCTGTGAAGTTCGATACGCCCCACAAGCCAGTCTAATACATCGTTTAACTAGCTTAGTTTTGTACTCTAAGATCAAAATATCTAAATGTGCGTCTAAAAGTTTCCTAACACAGCATGATTGATTGATTATTTGGAATAAGTCATTATATTTTACGAGGGTCATTCAACAAGTACTTAGCCTCACCGCCCGATGGAACTGCTATCACAAAAGAAATATACCATCGTGCAGTACATTCTTTTAGTAGCCTACTGTGAAGATTCCTTTCATTAGTTTTATTTTGAGAGCCTTTGGAAGCGAGCGTGTCGGTCGGTTGCACAAAAATGGAAAAAGAACAATATCGTTCGGTGATTAGATTCTTGTTTTTGGAAGGGAAAACACGCAGCGAATTCAAAGATTGCTTGGATTCTGTGTATGGTGACTCTTCTCCTTCGATGGCGACCGTCAAGAATTGGTTCAACGAGTTTGTTCGTGGCCGCACGTCGGTTTTTGATGAGCCACGCCCAGGTGCCCTAAAACGGCTGCTACGGAGGAAAACGTTAAAAAAGTCCACGATCTCGTGTTGGCAGACCTTTAGCTGAGACTGTGGGCATCGCAGTAGGAACGGTGCATAATATTCTACACAAAGAACTGGGCATGAGAAAGCTGTCGGCGCTATGGGTGCCGCGTTTGCTCACACCGGAAAACAAGCGCAACCGTGAGACCACATCGGCGACGTTTGGCGCTGTTTCAGCGCAATCCAGCGGAGTTCTTGCGTCGTTTCGTGACCGTCGACGAAACATGGATTCACTGGTACACACCAGAGACCAAGGAACAGTCGAAACAGTGGACTTCACCCGGCGAACGTGCTCCGAAGAAGGCGAAGACTGTTCGATCGGCCGGAAAGGTGATGGCCACCGTTTTCTGGGATTCACAAGGTGTGATCCACATCGATTACCTCGAGAAGCGTAGAACAATCACGGGGCGCTACTATGCTGACTTATTGGGCCGATTTGACGTCGAATTGAAGAAAAAGCGGCCCCGCTTTGCGAAGAAAAAAGTGCTGTTCCATCACGACAACGCGCCGGCTCACACCACCGCCGTCGCCATGGCCAAATTGGTCGAATTACGCTACGAATTGCTGCCCCATCCACCGTACTCTCCATATTTGGCCCCCTGTGACTACTTTTTGTTTCTAAAAAAAATAGATTTGGGTCGAATGAGGAGGTCATCGTCGCCACGGAGGCCTATTTTGCTTCCCTCGAGAAAATGTATTTTTTGGACGGGTTTAAAAAGTTAGAGCATCGCTGGGCCAAGTGTATCGAGCTTGAAGGAGATTATGTGGAAAAATAAATTGCCACCTTTCCAAAATTTTCGTTTTTCTTTTGTTGGCCAAGTACTTGTTGAATGACCATCGTATGTTCAAAAAATCATAAACATAAATTGTTACTAACAAAATGAAGGTATTATTTACCAAAGGAGAAGAAAATATATAAGTTTAGTTTTGAACTAAAATATCTGATAGCATACGTTACCAAATTATTTTTAAATATTTAATTAAAATCTGATTTCTATTTTTTTCTAAGGAAATTCTGACAACTCTTTAGATAGACTAAATTTGTATTGTTAGCAGAGCCTGTGTAATGCTAAAATTTTAATACAGATACTTTTCGTAAGAAGTGACTAGTATTTTCTCTCTAATCTACCTCAACAGAGGACAATGAAAACTTTTCCGATCAACTCTATCGTCAGCTTAAATCTATGCAATTCAACACCCTGCATTAAGAGTTTTTGATATTTCTTGCAATAATAGTGTAATAGAGTCATTTTTGTATAATATATTGGTCTATAAGCTATTACATTGTCGGTCTGATAGTGTCATTTATCTTGTTGTAATCTTTCCACCTTCTACTCAAATTTTTTGCTACTTTGTTCAATTTCAGCGTTTTAGCTTTTGTTCATCTATTTCAGTTTCCGTACTCCATATAATCGTAAAACACTAACGTTACCCTACGGTCCTGTGACCAACAACTTGCCAAAACTAAACACACTCAATGAAACTTTGTGTACTCAATCGAATGTGTAACCAACTAAAATCGCACAATACTCCATGGGGATGAATTTATTTTTATAGAAGTCAGTCAGGCCAGGCCAGGCAACAACTATTTTATATATCCTTCGTACATGGACAATTCACGTTGCTCTCCTAAGATTCCTGATAATAACTTTTCTAATATTTTCCTTAAAAAGAACACCATATACCATTAACAAATTTTCCTTTTTTTCTACGAACAAAAATGTGAATGTGAATGTATAACTAAATCCATATCATTAGTATTATATCCAAAATATAAATACGGATACATTATATCCGCGTAAAAGTAATTCGAGTAAATTTTAAACGTACAACAGAAAATTGCAGTTCTATTTTTCCCATTAAGATGGCTCTCTACGTTCGTATTGCCTATTAATTTCCCTTCTATTATTCTGACTATTTGTTGGTTTGTTTGATTTTTTTTTCTTCTTATATATTTTATATAACTAATATAAACACATGTGTGCATATATGAACACTCCTCTTATATAATGTGAAGAGTATATTTTATCAATGATTATGCGTTTCACTGAAGTAGTCTTTGGGGGATTTTTGTATTAAAATAAATTCATTTCTCAAAGAATAAGTAATGTGATGAAAGATAGAAAGTTAAATGTTCACACATGCTTTTGTGACTTCTATTTACGGCCATACCAAAGACGAAAATTCCATTGCCTTTTATTATTGTCACAGATGAGTTTCGATCATATTCACAGATTCTTAAAATCTACCAAATCAATAATATTACCTATTTACTAGGTTGGGTGTTTAACTTAAAAATGCGGGATTTTTGGCAAACTTTGAGTGTTTATTTTGAAAAATTGTTACAATATATTTTATTCAAAGTATTGTCCATCGGAAGCCACTACTTTTTCCCATCTTTCTGGCAACATATGGATTCCGCGCCAAAAAAACTGCTCCGGTTTTGAGGCCAAGAATGAATCGAGCCAATTTTTGATGCCCTGTTCTGAAGTGAAGCGTATTC
This sequence comes from Atherix ibis, assembly GCA_958298945.1. Lineage (NCBI taxonomy): Eukaryota > Metazoa > Arthropoda > Insecta > Diptera > Athericidae > Atherix > Atherix ibis. The sequence goes on along the minus strand of OY282610.1, from coordinate 22,760,342 downwards.
CGGTGAGGGCGTTTTGCATGGATCTAAACAAACGGTACTCGGAGGGGGCAAGGTCTGGGCTATAAGCCGGGTGAGGCAAAACTTCCCAGCCACTGTTTTCTAAATAATTTTTAACCGGTCTTGCAACATGAGGCCGTGCGTTGTCATGATGGGAAATTATGGCTTCGTGTCTGGTCGCATATTCCGGGCGTTTTCCGGCCAATGCTCGCTTCAAACGAATAAATTGTGTTCGGTAGAGGTCGCTTGTGATCGTCTGGCCCGATTTCAATAGCTCATAATAGATCACACCCTTCTGATCCCACCAAATACAGAGCATTACCTTGGCGCCATGGATATTTGGCTTTGGCGTTGATTTGGCTGGTTGGCCGGGCTTCACATACGATTTTTTGCGCTTTGGGTTGTCGTAATGAATCGTAATTTTTCGTCGCCAGTAATGATTCGATTCAAAAACGACTTCTTTTTCTGCCGTTCAAGCAGCATTTCGGACATGCAAAATCGCCTTTCAACGTCTCTCGGCTTCAATTCATATGGGACCCCATTTCCTTGCTTTTGGATGAATCCTGCTGCTTTCAAACGTTTTGAAATGGCTGCCTGAGTGACTCCCAATGATTTTGCAATTTCTTTTTGAGTTCGACAACAGTCTTGGTCGAGTAATGCCTCCAAATCTTCATCTTCAAGCTTTTTTGGCTGACCTGGTCGTTCTTTGTCTTTCGTGTCAAAATCACCACTTCTGAACCGCACCAAACCATCTCTCGCACGTTGAAATCGATGGAACATATTCAGGATAATCTTGGGTGAGCAATCGCTGCACTTTTTTTCAAATTGAAGAAGTAAATCAACACTTCCCGCAAATGGGACTTTTTTGGTACGAAATTCGACATTTTTGAAGCAAAAAAAAACTTTGTTGTTTACACTATTTCGTTCACTGACTAATCGAGAATGAATGACAGATGTTTAACCTCCAAAATGCCATATACCCAATATATCAGCAATGAATAGATATTCCTTAATTTATCACTAGAGAAAATCTTCTTCAATAATGAAGATTTTTTTTCTAAATATATCCGAATCTTTATAATAAAGAATGGTTTGATCGTTGCGAAAACATTTTTATTCGATTTTTTTTGTAGAGTAAAAAGAATGGCTTAGGATGGGCACTGGTAAAATCCAGTTCACATGAAACTTATGATGATCGTTAAAGTGACTCCCCTGGCTCAAACAAACCAAAATGCCAGCTGATATCGAATTAGAATCGATAATACAGTGCTTTATACAATTTAACAATCTCAGAGTATAGACATAATATCATTGAAGAATATGTAGTAGTATGTCCATTGAGACCTAATCTCCTATTCTGATCATCTATTTTTTAAATGCAGATACCAATGTCTGAACCAAACCAAACCACAGTCTTTGATAATAAATTTGAAATTCATTTAATTTAATACCTAAAGATGGCAGAATGGTCGCTTCTTAAAAAAAAAAAACGAAATTACACAAAATGGTGAAAAGTATCGTAAAAATTTAATTTAAAATCTTATAAACAAACTCATAAGTGAGTAAATATAATCTTACTATTACAAAATATGAATAGACATTTATTGAATTCGTACATTTTTTTTTTGGTAGCTATTACTGCGCTATCTACAGGCCGAAAGTTACAAGTCTATAATTCCGTTTGAAAATTAATATGACAAGTGTTGCCAACATAAGCGTCCTGCTCTTATCAAATCGCATTTACCAATTTTTTTTTTAAATTTTTTATTAAAGTTATTACTGTATTTAGTAATTAAATAATTAAAATGTCAAAATTTAGTACATCTGCAGAGTACTAGATGGCACTAGTATATACAATTGGATGAATTTCGGGCTGCATTGAAGTAGGTTTTTTTTGCCGCTAGGATTCAATCTTTACACAAATTCAAGTTTAGATTATAGAAGAACTGAATTTTCTATTCAAAAATTGTGACCGAATTTTGTTGGCAGGACATTGTCAATAAAATAACAGTAACAGCGTAAATTAGTGGGGGCCAATTTTAAACTGCAGTATGCGATTGAAGCGGTTCATTTAAAACTATTTTTCATACGGGATGTCATTTATGCGTAAACAAATCGATTTTTTAAATATTGCGAGTTTTGTTGTTTGATGGAATTACTAGTTCTATTTGAAAATATTTATTTATTTCACTAAAACCAGGTTACAGCAAAGATTATAATTTTTAGTTGCCGTGAAGATCTCGTCTGTAAATCCTGGACGACATTAAGTGGTTTGATACCACTTGCGAAAGGTTCTAGGATGGGCTATAGAACCATTTAAAGTCTAAATTAAGGTCAAAGACTTTAAGCTCCGGAGAAAAAGACTTTAGGTACGCCGTCCCATGCAAATTTCGTTTACACAAAAACATTAAATTATGTCTTAAACTATTAAAAAAATACACACTTTACTTACGCCTGCACTGAACTATCTTCTGGTTTATATTTTTTTGAAGTATTTACTAAAAAGTTATTATTTATATTTATATAAATAATTACTTTTTAGTAAATACTTCAAAAAAAAATATAAAAACCACACATTCACTTGCACTTTTCGATAAGTGACAAAATAACAACTTGAAAACTAACAAAAAGTATGCAAGCATTTCGGTATGCTACCACTTTCATGAAGAATGGCGTATTTTAAAACTCTCCAAAAGTCTACAAAATTGAGTCGCCTAATATACAATTCCATTTCATATCAAAAGATTGTACAAGAAATAAAAAAAATTGCTTGTCGTTGTGTTTAAATTGTTTTTTTTTCTTCGGAATAAGTGAATTAAAATGAATATAAATTATGCTTTTGGAATTCAATAAATTTCTATTACGAAAACTAGATGTCAGTGGGTGTCATGTCTACATAAGAAAATCTACACAAAAGTATGCAAGCGTTACGATTTCTTGCCGCTTTTGCAATAATTAAGCCAGAAAATTGCGTTTACATATACGAAAATCTGACGTTAGGGCCTATCCAGATATTCATTAATCTATGGATTGAAGCACATCCGATAACTTTTTTTTTTGTAAATTTTAGAATCTTTAGCAAATATTTTAATATTATTAGAATTTCATGAAGTTAAAGGACTTAATATTGTCATTACTTTGAATTTAAGAATCATTGATTAGACATTGATTGACGAAATAGATCTGTAAGGTATTTATGGACTTACGGACTGGAATTATGAATTTTAGCAACTAGTAAATGTCATTGATCTGAAAAAAGTTCTATAAAATTGTTTGTTAGCTATTTTATACATAATATTATGGGTTAATAGAAATTTGATATAATTTCTATTTGTATTTATGATTATTTAAAATTATATTGAATAAAAATAAATAATTTTTATTTATTATTTATTTAGTCAATTCAGTTAGGAGCTTATATATAATGCTATGGGTAAGGAGTGGTAAGGAGTTAATGGGTTCATTTGTTTAAAGACGTATGTTAAGTAAGTATTAATATTATTTTAATGTATTTGTGATGTAATTTTTTTTTTTTATTCAAATTTTTAAACAAAAAATATTAATTTTATATAAGAAATTTTAATTTTTTTCTTCTTCCATTACAGATATTTTTTTTTGCGAATTCGAGAAAATTTTATATTGTATATAATTAATAATTGTTCGAGATTAATAAATGGTACTTACTTTTAAACTATGACAACTGCAAAATAAATATAAAAATAATAAGAAATAAATTATGACAAAAGTAAACAGTTTCATAGGCTTTTTTTTGTGGACGAAATGATATTTTTGTCTTGAAGATGGAAAATAGTTGAAATTTAAAAAAAAAAAATATTTAAATCAATATTTTTAAATCAATCTAAAATATTATTTATATAAAAAATATGATGTATGATATTTAAAATTATTTGAAAAAAAAAATTTATAAATTTTTGCAAAATAATATGGAATAAATAAAATAAAAAAGTGAACAAAAATGTGCGGTTTAAAGTATAAAAAAAAATAAAACTTAAAAAAAAAATCTTGAACAAAATATGCAAATTTTGATTTGAAAGTCAACGAATTTTATATATTTTTTTTTGGTGAAATTATACAACGAAAAATATCAAATTAATTAGAAAGTATAAGTATTATCATAGTTTAGTTGACAAATTTTGTTTTAACTTTTCAAAATGAATGAATATATAATATTATACAATATTATAGTAGTTAGTTGATATAATCACAAATTCTAATAAATAAATTGTAAATAGTTTTTTTAATAAAATCAAAATGAATGATGAAACTTTATCGGCAATACGGTATTGGTTTCAAAATATTTTGGTACCATGCGCTGTTGTTATTGGAATTTTAGGAAATACACTCAGTATCATCGTATTAACAAGGTAATTCTAATTATTATTATATAATTAAAAGATTTATTTAATGTAAATTATATATAAAAAATTATTTAATTTTAAAAAATCTACCATATATAAAAAAACTGGTAGAATTTTTTTAATTTTGTTCACTCTATTTTTTTTTTAAATCACACTGTTCATAACGAAATTTACATTCGATTTTCGATTTTTTGTGGCGTCATGTTGGTACTCATGTCTCTCACTTATGCCGATAAGTTCGGCCATTTTGAATGTTCAGTTAATTTTTGACAGCTGCTTTGCTTGCACGTATTTTGGATCGTCTTCGATTTTTGCCCATTTTCAACCAAAAACAGCATCGCATTTAAACTAGATCTGAAACTAGTATCCGATCCATCGCTGGAAGTGCTTTTCGACTTGAATTCGGCGTGCTCTTTTTTCTATTTAATATTATAACTTTTTAACACTTATTTTTAAAACACTATTTTTTAATGTTTTTCAGTTTTTATTCAGTACGATGTCTGTTCAATTTTGAATTTCCGCGGGTTATGTGTATTCAAATTTAGATTTTTTTTGTGGCGTTATATTGATACTCATGTCTCTCACTTATGCCGATAAGCTCTGCCATTTTGAATGTTCAGTTAATTTTTGACAGCTGCTTTGCTTGCACATGTGTTGGCTCGTCTTCGATTTTAATGGATCAAAGAATCTAAATTAAATTTTGTGTGAAAAATAAAATTATGTGCGCGGACGCATTCCGAATGCTGACTGTGGCATATGGTAAAGCTACCTTGGACCGAAGGAATGTTTGTCAGTGGTCAAAATTTTCTCAGAGGGCCGAGAAGATGTGAACGACGAAAAGCGTACCGGATGCCCGAGCACGTCAACAACAGATAAAAATATTGATGAAGTGCAGAAAATAGTATTGGCCAATAGTTTTTACGAATGATTTGCTCGTGAGACGGGTCGCCGCGAAATTCGTACCAAAATTGCTCAATTTCGACCAAAAACAGCATCGCATTAACATTGCTAAGGAGCTGTTAGACTCTGTCCGCGACCACCCAAATTTACTCCAGAGGGTAATAACTGGTAACGAATCATGGGTTTATGGTTATGACGTGGAAACCAAAGCTCAATCATCCCAATGGAAGCTGCCGCACGAGCCAAGACCGAAAAAAGCGCGCCAAGTTCGGTCGAATGTGAAGGTTTTGCTTACAGTTTTCTTCAATTGCAGCAGCGTGGTGCATCATGAGTTTTCGCCACAGGGTAGAACGGTCAATAAGGAATATTACCTACAAGTTATGAGCAAGCAATCCGCCAGAAACGCCCGGATTTATGGTAGAATAAAAATTGGCTTTTGCACCATGATAACGCCCCTGCTAACGCATCGTTTCTTGTGCGCGAATTTTTAGCCAAAAATAATACACTAATAATGCCCCAGCCATCGTATTCCCTAGATCTGGCCCCCTGTGACTTTTTCTTGTTTTCGAAACTAAAGAACCCTATGAAAGGACGACGCTACACTACGACTGAGGAGATAAAGACGGCATCGAAGGAGGACCTGAACAAGATCACAAAAAAATGATTTTTTGAATTGCTTCGAGGATTGGAAAAAACTTTGGCATAAGTGTATAATATCTGGTGGGGATTACTTTAAAGGGAACAAAATAGATATTCATGAATTAATAAATAATTTTTGGTCAAAAAACACAAATATTTTTATTAGCAATTTTCTCATATTTTCAAAAGGCATTTTACGATTTGCTAAAAAAAAAACTTTGATTTTCCTTTTCAAAAATACTCTTTTTTCTCTTTTTTACGATTATTTTGTTTATTATTGATATTGCTACATTTGTACAAATAAAAATAATAATAATGCTCGTAATAATATTATATTGGAGAAGAAAAGAAAAAAAACACCAAATATTAGAGAAGCACAAATTTGAAAGTTTTCTTCCTAAGTAAACCGTCTTTTTGGTGTGGTCAATTCTTAGATGAATATGAAAGTTTTTGGTAAAAACTCATTTCACGAAAATGTTGTAATAAAAGTTTATCAACACATGAACACATCCAGTCATGTATGGGAAGTTGCATATGTCCTAACATGTGTAAATAAATATATTGAGCGATTTAGCGTAGTGGCTTTAGTAATATGACAAACAACATAAAAAGAAGAAGTTTTGGTTTTCTCTTCACGATTACGGAATGTGTTCATATACAGCCAGGATAAATGTATAATAATGGATTATTTTAGCTATTATCTATCCAACCTGTTTTCTACATGGATAATCGTTGAATCTATATTTCCGTATCCTTGAGTCAGTCACTATTCTGTTTATTTTATTATTATTTTTTTTTTAATTTAATCTGGTATATCCAATGTAGAAACATTTGTTCGATATGGAACCGATGGATCTGAGTACCATGAAAATGAACGCAATGATTCTGAGGAATAGCATAGAGAAACTTTTTTAATTAAATCAAACCTGATAAAATGAACAGATTGGCCCAGGACAACGCTGACGACTGCTATGTCGCCGATGACGGTACGACAGTAGTTATGATGATGATAAAGATGCTGGTGACGTGGCGACAAAAGTGACGCCGACGATGATGGCGACAACGATAACGACAACCAAAGACTGGCATTGGTTGCCGTGGATCTGATGATACGACTACAAGGATCTGTTCGGTTTTAATTTCAAAACTTCAACCAAAGTATTTCACACCAATAATTGAAGAAAACCAAATGGCAAAAGAGCAATAAATAGTATAAGAATCGGTGCACGTTCCACGAGCACAGCCCCTAAAACCTTAGGTAACCTTGCACCCATTCTGAAGAAATACGACTATTAACAAACTACCACCCATCATCACTCTTAGTACTGTGCAGACCAAAAATACGACTATTCCCCATAATCATATGGAATCTGTGACAGCATATGTGTATCCACTAGAGGATAAAGGAGCAACTGGGCTAACGAACTGGCAGGTGTTCGGAATAAAAACCCACCATTACCACTTCTCTCTTTCCGCAAAAACCAAGGACAGAAAGTTTCTGCGCGTTAATAAATTATCTTTTAAGAAAACACACTGCATACACAATATATTAGCGGACACAGCTTAAGCTTGGAAAAGTTTTAGTCCAAATGACATCAACTAAATACCATTGCATACATTAAGACGAATGAATTAAGGTAATCTCATATAACACAATATTTGGGAAACCACATCCCATTACGGTTATCAAAAATTAATTTTCAAAAAACAACAAATAAATATGATTTCTTATATATTCGAAATGGTGTTATTAATATTGCACGGAAAAAATAACTAACAATTCTGTTATCAGGCTGGATTAGAGTTTTTATTTTGAAAATTAAAGATTGACGTAATAAAATTAATATGATAAAACGATAAATTTATTTAAAAAATCACAATTCAGGATGAATTTTTTCTTTGTAAATTAATTTAAAGACGAAAGATTTCCAAATAGAAACAAAAATTAAATATTGTGGGCACTTTCCCTGTATATACCATGTGTATCAGCTTAAATCCGCTGTTTTTTAGTCAAAAAAAATACATGTTTTTTTCATAGAAAGCAAAAACAAATTTATTTAAAGTACTTGCCTTCGCTAGCTACATATTTTCCCCATCTCTCGGGCAATTTGTGGATACCACGCCAAAAAAATGCCTTCTCTTTCGAGGCAAACCACTCATCAAGCCATTTTCGGACGTCTTCGTAAGAATCGAAGTGCTGCTCAGCGAGCGTGTGACCCATCGACAAAAACAGGTGGTAGTCGGAAGGGGCCAGGTCTGGTGAGTAAGAGGGGTGGAGTAGCACCACCAAGTTGAGTGTCTCCAAGTAGTTTCGGACCATTTTTGACGTGTGCGATGGTACGTTGTCGTGGAGGAAAATCAGCTTGTTATGTCTTTGTTGATAATCCGTGGTTTTTTCACGTAGAGCACGGTGGAATTTGATCAGTTGTTGATGGTAGCGGTGGGCATTGACAGTTTCACCAGGTTTCAACATCTCATAGTAGACGATACCCTGCTGATCCCACCAAACGGACACTATCGTCTTCCGTCCGAAGCGATTTGGTCTTGGGGAAGATTTTTATGGTTGGCCGGGATCAACCCACGATTTCTTTCGTTTAGGATTCTCGAAATATATCTACTTTTCATCGCCTGAACGACTTTCTTTTTTGTCTGGCGAGCAAGATTTCGTATGTGTTTTGGCGTCGCTCCATCTGCTTATTGTTTAATACATGCGGCACCCATTTTCCGATCTTTCCGATCTTCCCCATGGCACGGAGATGCATGGAAATGTCTGGTTGAGTAACACCCAATTTCTGCGTGAGAATTTTTTGTGATTGGGTATCTTCTTCGTCCAAAAGAGCCTGCAATTGATGGTCCTCAACCTTCCTAGGCCGATTTTCACGCTTTTTGTCCCACAAGTCAAAATTGCCGTCTTTGAACCGACGAAATCAATCTCGGCACGTTGTTTCCGATAAAGCACTGTCACCATAAGCCTCCATAAGCATTCGATGCGATTCGGCAACCGATTTCTTCAAATTGAAGCAGAAATTGCAGAGCTTCCCGCATATGCTTTTTTTCTGGCACAAAACTAGACATGATAATCAAAGGGAAAATGTATGTTGTTGTACGAAATTGCTGACAATGTGCACTTATTAATATTGACAGATGTCAAACTCATAAAAAAAAGTATGGCGTGTCCATGGTAGATTAATACGCTCACTCACGCCATCTATGACCAAACAGCGGATTTAAGCTTATAAACTTGGTACTTGTCTATTCCGTTTATCTATTCTTAAGGTCTGTGATCCTTGAATCCAGTTCAAGTTCAATTTTATTTTATTGAATATCATTAACATTTTACATTTTCAATCTTAATGCATTTTTTTTACAATTATATTTAAAATTAATCTTAAAACTAAATTCTATGTTTGAATCCAGCAACTGCTGCGTTTGACGTGTCCTCTTGATTCCCTTCGGCGCTTCCGACCTCGATGTTGTCCCTTTGGATTACTCTTGTAGATTTGGAGACGTTGCTTTAGAGCATCTTCTGTGTCCTCCAATAGAAGTAACGGTGATAAGTAATTGGAGTTTCTCAAGGTCTCCAGTAAGATGTTTTCCGAAAGTGCCCTGTTTTGATGATGGGCTAATGATTTAACCCGTTTGTGCATTTTACCCATTTGACATACAACAAATGGGGAAACGACTGCCTCCCGGTACAACCTGTCGTTTGATATAAACTTTTTTGTCTCTCTAGTTCTGCCTACAATACATGCCATTGGCATTTTTAATTTTATCCCTGACAAAGGAGTTGAATTTGAGGTTCTTGTTGAGATTCAATCCTAGATACTTAAGATTCTTCCCGCACCTCATTATCGAGTCACCCTTATCTCCAAACACGCGCAGTCTACGAATTTCTTCTTCCCTGACGGCGTAAGGCACAAGCACTCTGACTTTGGAGTGTTTACTTGAAGACCCCATTCCTTATAGTATTCTGTCAGTTTATTGACTGATACCTTCATAGCTTCCAATGCTAATTTAGATCGCATTGATGCACTGTTAACTAGGGTATCGTCGGCGTATAAAATACGAGTATTTTCGCTTAATTAGCCCATACATACACATTTGTCTGCAATGCAAAGGTTATATAGCTTAGGATCAATTAATGAGCCTTGAGGTATGCTTGACAATACCTCGAAGAACCGTGAGTATGCGTCTCCACATTTCAGTCTGGCTTTTCTAAAAGCTACAAAACTGATTATTAGAAACCAGATATTTTGGATATCTGCAATGTAAAGGTTATATAGCTTAGGATCAATTAATGAGCCTTGAGATATGCCTGACAATACCTCGAAGAACCGCGAGCTTACGTCTCCACATTTCAGTCTGGCTTTTCTAAAAGCTACAAAACTGATTATTAGAAACCAGATATTTTGGATATCTGCAATGTAAAGGTAATATAGCTTAGGATCAATTAATGAGCCTTGAGGTATGCTTCACAATACCTCGAAGAACCGCGAGTTTACGTCTCCACATTTCAGTCTGGCTTTTCTAAAAGCTACAAAACTGATTATTAGAAACCAGATATTTTGGATATCTGCAATGTAAAGGTAATATAGCTTAGGATCAATTAATGAGCCTTGAGGTATGCTTCACAATACCTCGAAGAACCGCGAGTTTACGTCTCCACATTTCAGTCTGGCTTTTCTAAAAGCTACAAAACTGATTATTAGAAACCAGATATTTTGGATATCTGCAATGTAAAGGTTATATAGCTTAGGATCAATTAATGAGCCTTGAGGTATGCTTGACAATACCTCGAAGAACCGCGTGTTTACGTCTCCACATTTCAGTCTGGCTTTTCTAAAAGCTACAAAACTGATTATTAGAAACCAGATATTTTGGATATCTGCAATGTAAAGGTAATATAGCTTAGGATCAATTAATGAGCCTTGAGGTATGCTTCACAATACCTCGAAGAACCGCGAGTTTACGTCTCCACATTTCAGTCTGGCTTTTCTAAAAGCTACAAAACTGATTATTAGAAACCAGATATTTTGGATATCTGCAATGTAAAGGTTATATAGCTTAGGATCAATTAATGAGCCTTGAGGTATTCTTGACAATACCTCGAAGAACCGCGAGTTTACGTCTCCACATTTCAGTCTGGCTTTTCTAAAAGCTACAAAACTGATTATAAGATTAAGCAGATATTTTGGAAATTTCATTTTGATGAGTTTGAATATGATACCTAAGTGCCGGTACGCTATCGAATCCCTTTTCAATATCTACCGAACAGAGCCATGTTGAACGGTTTTTAATTCGTGTACCTATAAAAAGTGCATTCTGTGACGAGTGGTCTTCACGAAACCCATATTGAAATCCCGGCATTATGTTTTCTTCCTCGATGAAGAGATTAAGTCCTATGTAGGATGAACTTTTCAAACATAAAATGGGACAAGGATGTAAGGTCACGGAAGAGAAACGTCTAAAAATGGAAGAAAAAAATTTAGAAAAAAGAAAATTGTTTAAAAAAAATTATATTAAAAAAAGTAAATCCTCCATTTTATTTTACTGAAACAAAGAGTGCCCAACTAGTCATAGGACTGACTGCGATCGAGAAGAGAAGGTTTTTTTCATTGAGAATTCTCGATGTAGATCGACTACTTCCTGCTGAATCATCTGGCGACTTATTAACCTAGAGCCCGGTCCTTATTAACCTAGAGAGAAAAAATTTTTTGGTGTTTGCTTCCATTGAGGATACTAAGGATTCGTTAAAGGAATTAATTATGTTATTTATTTGATAAAGAAAAAGGTTATGAGAGGCCGACTTTTCAAGAAGTCTAAGTCATTCTTCAAGATTTAAAGTTTCTTGAACTTGTTCCAGTTCGTGTTTCTAAAAGATCTGAAGATTCTCCTTGATCCTAGATTGGGTCGTTGCCTTATATGTAGGTGTTACTATTTCTAAGTATACTGGGAAGTGGTCAGAGAAAATTGGCAGGGTGGTAACAGAGAACTCGATACTAGAAAAAAATCGATAATAGAGCCCAAAGCTTCAAATAAGGGTTGGTCTGATTTTATGCATTCTAAGAGAACTTTATCGTTTAGGTTATTTTTTATATTTCCCCATTGCAGATGTCTTGCATTCCAATCCCCTCCTATATATAATGAAGTGATCAAATGTGTTGCGCCTTTTTAAGAAGTCTGCTATATCCTTGCCGTTAAAAAAAACCCATCCTATACGATAAATTCATATATTTACAATTTAATGACTGACTTTTAAATAGTTTTTAATATGACAAGAAAATTACAATAAGTCCTTTAGGGATTTTTCAAAGACCAATTTAAACAGCTAAATAACTTTATTTTTATCCAATAGAATGAAAATATTACTTTTACTAAAGGATTAGAGTTCAATAAGAAAAGCTAGAGAAAAAAAAATGTTGTTGTCCTTTATTTTACCGCCTTGTCCATTATTCACTAAAGATTATAACGATTATTGAGAGTATAATTAATTAAAAAAGTGACAAGTATTAGTAACATTAACGTATTGGCTGCCAATAAAATATGCCAGAATTTATAAAATTAAATAGAAGAGAAAAAAAAAGTGCAAAGGGAAAGGGGGTGGGGGAAGTCGGCTAACAGATTAAAACAAGTACCATATTTAAAGGGCTATTAAATTCGGAAAGGAATTGTTTTTCTTTTTTTTAAATAGCCAAAATAGCTAATTTTGATTAGAAATTATTTGTTATTTGTTTTGTTAAATTCTTATTTTTATGCCAGAGTCCTTTTTATAAAGGATAAAAAAAAATATGCTATAATCATAATTAGTGAAAGAAAAAAAAACGTGAAAATCATTAAAAAGAAAATATTAAATACGATTAAAGAGCAAAATGGATGATTGCGAAGAAAAGGATAAAACGGGGTGAAAACAAAAAAAAATAATAACCACCGCTTCCGGGGCTAAGAAAGGATTTTCATAAAAATAATAAAAATAAAATAATTAATTTCACGAATTACAATGTTGGCAAGTGAATCTTAATAAAATGAAACCCAAAACGAACTGAGGGGAATTCATAATAAGATGAACACCATCTACAATTTTGTCAGTTTTAACTTTTCCTTCCAGGCTTTAGGGATTTTTTTTCGAAACCAAACCCCCCCAACCCCCCTCCATCCCTCTCCACCATCATTTTTAGGGATTCCTTTCAACTGTACTAGCCCTATTACTACATTTTTGGCAATTCTTATCTTATTTTTATTATTACCTCCGAATTTTGGTTCTGTTTTTGTGTAGTACATCTCTTCATAGTATCTATCCTTTTTTGTATCTTTATAAATGGTAAATTTAAATTTTCGAAATTTAGGGATGCAAGAGAAGAATTGTGATAAACTAAACAACATGCAGATTTATAAAATAGGAAAAAATGTCCTAAGGAGTCTTCTTTGTTTTGTTTTTTTTTTTTTGTTTATTAATTTTTTCTTTAAAGTCGGTTAGAGGATGGTTTGATGGTTGAGTGAAATATTGGTAAAATTTCAAGGACACAATTTACTGACACGAAGAATGACTTTGATTTGAATTAATGAAATTAATTTTGTTACTGAATTTTTTTTTTTTTTGAGTTTTGGAGTTTTGGAAAATCTTATTCAATTGCCATTTCTCAGGACATTCGGTCTAATTCCTAAAGACAATTTATTTTTTTTACTTTTTCATTTCGTCTTTATTCATCAACACTGTGAAAATTTAAAAATTTATTTTTATAGCCATCTATCTACCTACTGGAACATGTCCCCAGGTATAGCCATCATTGTAATATAGCTGGACATGTTCAGAAATTTTATCTTTTATCCTTATTGAAATTTTTTATAATAATAAAAAATAAAAATGTTATGCTTGGCCAAAAAAAAAAAAAAAAAATTTAAAAAAACACACATTAAAATTAGGAATTTATAATTTTTATCTTAAAAAAAACTTTCGTCAGTTTTATTATAGAAAAATTGAAGAATAAAAAAAAATGGATAAATTATAAATTGGAAAGTGTTTGTCATAAGGGTTAGGTGATAAGGTTGTTTGATGTTGGGTTGGTGTTTGTCTCAAAAATAACAAAAATAAAGCACGCAATAGTGGACGGACAGTTGGTTGAGTGAGTAGTCTTTTGAAAGAGTGCTACAGGATCAGGATTTGATTTATTTTTTGTTGTTGTTGTGTGTTTTTTTTTTTTTGAATCTGTGACAGGAGTATATCTTCTGGTTATTATTTTCATTAAAATTCTCATCAAATTTTTCGCCAGCGACCCTTATCAAAGGCGATTAATTTTTACAAATAGAAAATTTTCTCCAAAAAAAAAAAAAAAAAAAATTATCTACTATAAAAATTCGTACACATATAAAAGTATGTATGTATGCATTGAAGAATGTTTATTTAAAAGAGAAGACCGGAAGAAAAAAATTATAACTAAAAATAAAAATAAAAAACGATTTTAGAAAGAAAAATGACCTCTGTTAAATTTGAATTTAACTTAAAAGATTTGAACCTTTTTATAAAAATTGTTAGACAAAAAAAATTTCCCCAATTTTCCATTTAATCTCTCTCTTTTGAGATTTTCTTTAATTTCGTCCTTTTTTCATTTATTTTTCTTTATTTCTTTGTTTCTTTCAATTATTGTGTTTTTATTTTCTTCCGTGTTTTATTTTAAGTTTATAGATAAATACTTCTAATATATGATTTAGTCCCAGAAGTAATTAGATATACTTAACGATAGATACTTTCATTCTTTATGTGGACTAGGGACCATAACAAATTATGGATTGCTCATACATTCACAGATACTCTTATTCTTATTCTGCTTGGAATAAGCAAAAAAAAAGGGGTAAAATAACAAATTTTATGTGGTTTTTTTGATCCAAACTTTTATGTGCTTCTATTTGAAATTTAAATTTATAAAGTTTTCTATATAAATTTTAGATTATTTTAATTTGTTATGATCTGTTATAAAATATATGACCTAATTATTTTTCTGTTCTATTGATTTGTGTACTTACTCTACAACCAAAGGCATTTACAATTTTAATAAAATGATAATAATTTTATTTATGGATTATTGTTAAAATTAAAATAAAACTATTACGATAAAATTATATTCGAAGATTTTTATTCAATTTAAATTTTCAGTAATTTAATAAGAAATTTAGAAAGGAAAAAAATATAAATCATGGAAACCAAGTGGCTTTTTCTATTATTTTCTAATATAATAAGTCATTTTAAGGAGATTTAAACGATTTAGTATTTTTTTGTAAATTTCAGACGACGAATGCGATGTTCAACCAATGTTTATCTAACAGCATTAGCTGTTGCTGATATTTTGAACCTATTAATGGGATTCGTCTTATCATTCCAACATGATCCAAAAATTCACCAGGCACGTTATGAAATTTATTGGCGATGTTTTGGCCTTTCGCATTGGATACACGATGCGGCAGGTACCAATATTTTAATAATAATTTTTTTTTTTTTTAAAAAAACGTAATTAACTATCCAAAATTTTGTAAAGAAAATAAATCTTTTTTGGTGAATAATCTAATATTTATTATGGTTACAAAAGGATATGAACTTTGGGAATATTTTTTACTTAAACAATATTATTAAATGTGTTATAAAATTTTATTTGACTATTTTTAGCATACACATCAATATACATAACAGTTTGTTTTACTATCGAACGATATATTGCAGTTTGTCATCCAATTAAAGGACAAGTACTTTGTACAGAATCGCGAGCAAAAAAGGTCATAGCAGGTGAGTGTACAGAAATACGAGGTCTGTGCAAAAAGTATCATGAATTTTGAATTTTCCGCGGGTTACGTATATTCGATTAACGATTTTTTGTGGCGTTATGTTGGTACTCATGTCTCTCAATTATGCCGACAATTTCGGCCATTTTGAATATTCAGTTAACGTTTGACAGCTGCCTTGCTTGCACGTGTTTTGGCTCGGCTTCGATTTTTGCTCAATTTTGACCAAAAACAGCATTTCTAAAGAGCTGTTGGACTGTGTCCGCGACGACCCAAATTTGCTCCAGAGGGTCATAACTGGTGACGAATCATGGGTTTATGGTTAAGCTGCCGCACGAGCCAAGACCGAAAAAAACGCCAAGTTCGGTCGAATGTGAAGGTTTTGCTTACAGTTTTCTTCGATTATAGGAGTGTGGTGCATCATGAATTCTTGCCACAGAGTAGAAATGTCAATAAGGAATATTACCTGCAAGTTATGCGCAAGTTGCGCGAAGTAATCCACTAGAAACGCCCAGTTTGGTGGAAGAACAAAAATTGGTTTTTGAAATTTTTGGCCAAGAACAACACACTAATAATGCCGCAGCCACCGTATTGCCCAGATCTGGCCCCCCCCTATGACTTTTTCTGGCCCCTCCCGAAAGTGAAGAGCCCCATAATAGGACGACGCTACGCTACGATTGATGAGATAAAGACGGCATCGAAGGAGGAGCTGAACAAGATCACAAAAAATAATTTTTTGAAGTGTTTCGAGGATTGGAGGAAACCTCGAAACACTTCAAAAAATGATTTTTTGTGAAATTATCTAAACACAAATGTTTAGTATCTGGTGGGGATTACTTTGAAGAGGACAAAATAGATAAATAATTTTTGAAAAAAAAACACAAAATTCGGAATACTTTTTGAACAGACCTCGTATATTGTTTACTCGTATTTGACTAAAGAATTTTCCATCCACTCATTTGTAAACATATAACATATATAAATGCACACTTAAGTATGTACTCTTAGTATTATTAATATATATTTTTTTTGTTTATTGAATTTGGATTACAGTTGTTGCGATACTATGTCTACTTTGTACATGTTCAACATCGTTTGAGTATCAATTATCACACACAACAGAGTATATCCATCGAGAAACAGGGAATCCATGTCAATTACCGGTGAATATTAGTATTAGTAATAGTACAAATGCTCAAGAAAATACAACCGAGCCAATTATACTTGAAACAACATTGCTAACGTCTATCGACGAGAATTACACGGCAATTGAACTGAGTGGTCAAGATAGTCCACATGTGGTTGGCATGGAATCTTTCGATGTAACAACAGAAGTTAGCAGTCAAACTGTGGAAACTTTGGCGACAATAGCAGATACAGAAATCCAAAAAACAATTACAGTAAGTCATTCTCCATCAGCAGATACATCATTACCAATGTGGTCAATGACGAGATCAGAACTGACAACAACATCCCCAATGCCATTGTCATTATCATTGCTATTGGCTGGCCCATCATCAACTTCTCTACAGGCATCCGAAGCGTTCATGTCATCGCTATTATCACAATTAACGTCGTCATTACCATCAACATCTGGCATTGCCAATGAAGAAGAAAAGCCAAACCAAAATAGCAAATTCAAAGATTCTGCACTACATGATGAGACTGGAAGTTTATCGTCTCTAAAATGGACTGTAACTGAATTGAATCCCACTCATGAGGATAATACTGATGGCGACCAACACGAGCGCAAGCATTTGAATGGGTTCAATGTTTGGCAATCTGAAAGTGGCAGAGGAGGTACTTCCGATCTAGCACGAGACTTAATACGAGCAAAACGGTCAGACTCAAGCTCGCTGGACATTATTCAACTACTTGCAACTGGAGGTGAAAATTCTTCGCAAGTCACTTCCATCAATTCAAAGATGAACAAACCAGTTGTATCTAAGCACTTCGATAATGATTACCCTGTTACGCCTTCTGATGATCATTCGTTCAGTGTCGATGTAACACATCCTTACGAAACCTATGACAATGCGTTAAAAACTAATTATAAAATTACAAACATCGAATATTTTGTGGACATGCCTGAAAACACACTCTCTGAAACTGAAACTGAAGCAGATATAATTGAAAATATAGCGAATACCGAATATTTTGGCAAAAATTTTGAATTTCAAGAAAATTTTACACGAACCGTCTATAATGATGGCTGCTATTGGGTTAGTTCTATTGATAAATTCATATTTTTCTTTTTTCTTTACTAAAGTTTGATTTTCTTCTTCTTTGCGTTTTTATTTTTTGTTTTTTTTTTTTGTTGGGGTGGTGGATTTCTGGGCATTTATTTTGCAGGCCGATTTTTTCAAACCTAAGCCATCCCATTTGGGTAATAGTACAATTTACAAGGAAATTTTCATGTCTTTCACATCGGCTGTATTCACATTTATTCCGTTGATTCTTCTAATCACATTCAATTGCTTTCTATTCAAAGCTGTACGCGATTCGAATCGTCTTCGTTATATTATGACCAAAATGAATTCAAGACAAGCAAAGGTAAGTACAGTTGTTATAGAAAAAATTCAAATGAATACTTTTAATATTTTTTTTTCTTTTGCACATTTTAGCAAAAACTTAAAACCATATCACAAGAGAACAAAATCACAATTACTTTGATGGCAGTTGTTATTTTGTTTATTGTTTGCCAGACACCAACGGCGATATGTATTCTACTACCAAACGATCGTAGTAATGTCCGTTTGGCAGTTGGTAATCTCTTCAATTTTCTACAAACACTCAATTCGGCTACAAATTTTGTCATGTATTGTGCATTTTCGGATAAGTACAGATTTACAGCGAAACAATTATTTTTATGCAAAAAAGCTGCTCTACAGGTAGTGGTAAATTGAAAAGACTACGTTGATTATAAGAAATTTTCATGTTTGCATTTCTCTTTTCAGGGTAGTATGGCAAAGTCATATAAATCGGTTCGAGATGGATCTACCTGTGTGACTGATCTAAAGCGTATGTCAATCCAAAATAAACGTGTATCAATCGAAAACAAATATTCTGTACGTAAACAGTCAATGGCGCCTCCTATGCATTGTACGCATAGAAATTCCATGTACGCGAATGCAGCAATTCATCATCGACCATCGTTAACACCATCCGAAGCACGTCGAATTATGGCTTATGATAGTGTGAGCCGTAAAAGCAGTTCAGTATCAAGGCATGAATCAGATAAAAGTCAACACAAGGTCCCGGTTACACCAACAAATAACAATCGTCTACTAAAGCCCAGCGAGAGTAATCTTAGTTTAACCAGAAGTCGATCCTTAATCATAAAGCCAAAAACCCGACATTCACCCGATTGTCGAGATCATCCTGATAATTCGTCGTCAAATAAGTCACATCATGTACCGACTACACCGACGACTCCAACTACACCAACTACACCAATAACACCATCAAATTCAATAGCACCATCAGACGACTCACCACTCTTTATGACACCACCAACACACCCGGTACCCAAAGAATTTATATTGACTATCGGCTCATCCGAACTGACACAGCCATTTGTACAATCAACGATACCAACGGCCAATTCAACAACGTCATTACAATCAATAACAATCCCAACAGAACAAAATTTGCCAAGCGGATCATTTCTAATAGACGAAAGTATACCAATCAAACCTAGCAAAGTGGAAACGGAAATAAACCCAACCACAATAACAATACCAACTATACAAACCGATGCACCAACGATTATTTCTGATTGTTGTTGTGATGCAACATCACCAATAACAGAAGAATCGTCACCACATGACGAAGATGTTAATTCAACTAGAAATAAATCAAAAATTACATTTATTTTAGGTGGTAACGATATAGACGATTCTGCCATTCAATGATTTTCTGTGTTATAAATTTGTTATCAAATTCGTTATCAAAAATAGATTAAATAAGAAGAAGAAAATATAAACTTAGAATATTCTCTTCTTCTTCTTTTTTTCCTTTTTTTTTTTTTTTTTTTTTTTTTGATTAGCAATAGTTTCATTTTTAGTAGTTAAAATGTCAAGAAATATTTTTCTTAGTAGAAAAGAAATGTATTTATTGAATAAGAAGAAATAAAATTCATTGAGAGATGGAAAATAAAATTGATTTTATTATTGGACGATTGCCCATTCAATGAAAGATTACAAAGTTAAATTCTTCAAAAGGCGGACGGATCGATCTGGTAGATTTTGAAGCGTAATTAATAACTGGTATAGGACGCAGAGTAACCTTTAACAACCTTTCTTATATGACAATAGTTTAAATAGAAATCGGTCAAATGGAGGACTCTAAGCTTATTAAAATAGGTCAGCTCTAAGACTATGTAATAATTTTGTTGTGGAAATTAGTTGGCGCCAAAAAATCTATTCGACAAATCACCTTTAATAATTTTTAGTTATCAGTCACCAATTCTAGTTCTTTAAACACATTTTTTCTTGACTTGTATTGTATTTACAGGTGTATAAGCTTAAATCCGCTGTTTGGTTATAGATGGCGTGAGTGCGCGTATTAAGCTACCATGGGCATGCCATACTTTTTTTTTATGAGTTTGACATTTGTCAACATTAATCAGTGTACATTGTCAGCAATTTCGTACAACAAAATACATTTTCCCTTTGGTAATGATGTCTAGTTTTGTGCCAGAAAAAGAGCATATGCGGGAAGGTCTGCTTTTCTGCTTCAATTTGAAGAAATCGCATCGAATGCTTATGGAGGCCTATGGTGACAGTGCTTTATCGGAAGCAACTTGCCGAGATTGGTTTCGTCGGTTCAAAGACGGCAATTTTAACTTGTGGGTCAAGAAGCGTGAAAATCGGCCTAGGAAGGTTGAGGACCATCAATTGCAGGCACTTTTGGACGAAGACGATACTCAATCGCCAAAAATGCTCGCGGAGCAATTGGGTGTTACTCAACCAGCCATTTCCATGCGTCTGCGTGCCATGGGGAAGATTGAAAAGATCGGAAAATGGGTACCGCATGAATTGAACGATAAGCAGATGGTGCGACGCCAAAACACATACGAAATCTTGCTCGCCAGACAAAAAAGAAAGTCATTCCTGAATCGGATTGTGACAGGCGATGAAAAGTAGAAATATTTCGAGAATCCTAAATGCAAGAAATCGTGGGTTGATCCCGACCAACCATCAACATCTTCCCCAAGACCAAATCGCTTCGTAAGGAAGACGATACTGTGCGTTTTGTGGGATAAGCAGAATATCGTCTACTATGAGCTGTTGAAACCTGGTGAAACTGTGAATGCCCATCGCTACCACCAACAACTGATCAAATTGCACCGTGCTCTGCGTCTGAAACTACTTGGAGACACTCAACTGGGAGGTGCTACCCCACTCCGCTTATTCACCAGACCTGGCCCCATCCGCTTACCATATGTTTTCGTCGATGGCCCACGCGCTCGCTGAGCTGTACTTCGATTCCTACGAAGACGTCCGAAAATGGCTTGATGAGAGGTTTGCCTCGAACGAGAAGGAATTTTTTTGGCGTAGTATCCACAAATTGCCCGAGAGATGGGGAAAATATGTAGCTAGCGAGGGCAAGTACTTTAAATAAATTTGTTTTTGCTTTCTATGAAAAAAAACATGTGTTTTTTTTTAACTAAAAAACAGCGGATTTAAGCTTATACACTTTGTATGTACAATAATAACAAAAAAAAAACCAATGGATAATTAATTATGGTAGATGAAATCAAAAATAAATGAAATCAAACAAATCAATCAGTTTTTGATGTAAATTGTATTTTCTTTATTTTCACTTAATATTTTTATTTAAATAAGTTTTTTTTTTGTATAGAATTTTTCTGTATCGAAAATACAGAAAAGAAAAATTTACTTTATTTTAACTAATTAACTAAAATTAACAATAATATCTCGAATGGTGGTAGAATATTTCGTTTCTATTATTTATTTTCAAATTGATTTATTGTATTATAATTTTTTGTTTTTTTCAATTACATATTTGCACCAGTTTTCAATTTACGATGACTTATGTTAAATTCTTGAACGCCACGGATTTTCGGTTCTAAATTAGTGGAATAGACATCGGTCCAGAGCTCCTCAAGTGCAATTTCCTTATCCGTTTTTGCAATTGCTGTTGCTTCATCGATTATTTTACGAGTATTGGCATCAATAGCCTATAGTTGAAAGGATATAAATAATATTGATAGTAATAAATATAAAAATAAAAGTAACCAAAACCAATTTGATAGCAAATAGAAATTATGAAAAGAAAAATACTTGCCTTGATTTCATCGCTACTAACGAGACCTGCTTCAAGGATGCGCTCTTTAAATGACGTGATGGGGTCACGTTTTTGTCGAACTTCTTGGATTTCTTCACGCGTTCTGTAGCTGGTTCCAGGATCGGACATAGAATGACCCGAATACCTATACGTAAACACTTCCATCACAAGTGGTCCGACTTTCGTTACATAGTCAATGGCAAAATCGGTGGCGCTCTTTACAGCCAGAACATCCATTCCATCAACCCAAATTCCAGGAAGAACATCACCGCGGGTATAATAATCAGTATTACAGGCAGCTCGGTCCGCACTTGTACCCATGCCTTGGATAAACGTTTGTATAAATTTTCGCCTTCTTCGTTATAATAAATTCCATAAAACTTGATGAACCAGTAATTTTTGTGATAGTAAATGAATTAAAGGATAAGCATATAGTGTGATGTTTGGGCTAGTTTCGGAAAAAATCGGGATGACCAGGCAAAAGAATCCTTAATGATGACGGGGAAATGGCGGGGAAAATTGCAAAGTAAATAAAGAAGAGAATGAGGACAAATCCTCCATAGACCAATTTGATGGAAATGGGAACACATGTTTTTGTGGGTGAAATGAAAATTATAAAAACAATGTCAACTAACCATAACCGTTGTTTTCGCAGACAAAAATGCATGGCAACTTCCACAAGTACGCCATATTGTACGCTTCGAATACCTGACCTTGATTGGCGGCGCCGTCACCGTAAAGTGCAAGGCAGACGCCATTGTTGCCCTTATACTTGCATGCGAGGGCGACACCAGCGCCAAGCGGAACCTATTATTTTATAAGTAAATCAAAATGGCCGTTTTTTTTTTTCTTTTGTTGAAATTCAATAATTTTTGCTTTTTGATTATTTATAAAATAATCATAAAATTTTTTATACTAAATTTAAAAAAAAATTTTTTTTTTTTTTTTTGTTATATTATACAGATTTTTTTATAGCAACTTACTTTTTTTATTGTTTTAAATTTGTACTTTTTTTTTTAAATTTCAAAATCTTAAATGCATTCGGTCAATAATACGAGGTCTGTTCAAAAAGTATCGCGAATTTTGTGTTGTTTTTTTTTTTCAAAAATTATTTATTTATTCATGAATATTTATTTTGTCCCCTTCAAAGTAATCCCCACCAGATATTATACACTTGTGCCAATGTTTTTTCCAATCCTCGAAGCACTTCAAAAAATCATTTTTTGTGATCTTGTTCAGGTCGTCCTTCGATGCCGTCTTTATCTCCTCAATCGTAGCGTAGCGTCGTCCTTTCATGGGGCTCTTCAGTTTTGTGAACAAGAAAAAGTCACAGGGGGACAGATCTAGGGAATATGGTGGCTGCGGTATTATTAGTGTGTTGTTTTTGGCCAAAAATGGCAAAAACCAATTTTCGTTCTTCCACAAATCCGGGCGTTTCTGGCGGATTAATTCGCGCAACTTGAAAATAACTTGCAGGTAATATTCCTTATTGACCGTTCTACCCTGTGGCAAGAACTTATGATAAACCACGCTCCCGCAATCGAAGAAAACTGTAAGAAAACTTGGCGCTTTTTTTTGGTCTTGGCTCGTGCGGCAGCTTCCATTGAGATGATTGAGCTTTGGCTTCCATGTCATAACCAGAAACCCATGATTCGTCACCAGTTATGACCCTCTGGAGCAAATTTGGGTCATCGCGGATAAAGTCCAACAGCTCCTTAGCAATGTTAATGCAATGCTGTTTTTGGTCAAAATTGAGCAAAAATCGAAGACGAGCCAAAACACGTGCAAGCAAAGCAGCTGTCAAAAGTTAACGGAACATTCAAAATGGCCGAACTTGTTGGCATACGTGAGAAACATGAGTACCAACATAACGCCACAAATTCAAAATTCGCGATACTTTTTCAACAGATCTCGTACGTAAAAAATTAATAATATTCCTTGCTGAATGTTTTATGAAAGTTTACTAAAATATTCGAAATTTGGCAATTTTTATTTCTCAACTTAGCTACAAAAAGTCTTAAACCTCATATAGACCGCGGCATATGTCCTATTGACCTTTTGAGGACCTTCCGTTCAATAAAATAATTCTTTGCAGATTCTTTTTGTCATTTTGTTAAAATGGTTTTTTTTATATTTTTAATCGAAAAAAGTTTATTCTTGACTTTTATTTTTATTTAAAAAGAAATTAAAATTTCTGCAAAAAGCTGTTCAAAAATAACCGTTTTTTTTTGTGTATATTATTTAAAAATATAATAAATATTCTTATAATTAAAGTTGTTTTTTTTTGAAAAATTTTATTTTGTGTAAAATTTGCAAAAACACTATACGAAACAGTCCAAAAACTAATTTCAAATTAATTTATCTGAAATAGTTTTTGTTTTTGATTTTCATTTGCTTTTATACATTTTCATGGATTTGTTCAATAGTAAAAAGGACACGGCCAGATAGAACGTAATCATTTCTAGAGTAGAAACAAAAACCCATTGAAATTTATGATCTGTTTCGAAACTCACCTGTGCACCGACAATACCATTGCCACCATAAAAGTTCGGTGCGTACATGTGCATAGAGCCACCTTTGCCGCGGGCACAACCTTTTTCCCGGCCAGTCAATTCAGCTAGGACACCCAATGGTGATACACCCATTAAATAGGTCCAACCGTGAACACGGTACGCTGAGATTATATTGTCCTGTGGCCGCATTGCTGCTCGCATTCCTATTAATATTATTATTATATTATGGTCAATTTGATTAAACTAAACTTTCTATATTCCATCATTTGTTCGGTTTGGTCCGATTTAGGTGTTTTTTTTTTTTTGTCAATTTATAATTTCCACAAAATTCTCCAATACAAAATTAGAAATAACTAAACAAATTTCTCAATGACATTTATTTTATACGTAATTAAAATCCAGAAGTTATTGTCACTTAATTATTAAAAATTAATAAAACAAAAAATCTACTTACCAACAGCACATCCTTCTTGTCCTGAATATAAATGACAGAAACCACGTACAATTTTTTCTTTATACAAATTACCAGCCGATGTCTCGAGACGACGGATTGTTTGCATTTGTGTGTAAAGTTCGGCAGCTTGATCTTTTGTAATTTTCACTTTATCGGCAGGACTACTATCGAGTCGGTGTAGTTTAAATGGCTAATTATACAGCAACAACAATAATAAAAAAAAGAGAAAAAAATTCAAATTTACGCTAAAATTTAAAAAAATAAAATAAATAATAATAAAAGTAAATTTTAATGAATTTTGTAAATTAAAAGATCGTTCAAGGAGTTTGGTAGAAATTTTTAAGTATAAAATGACATCTTTAATTTGAGCTAGCCTGGTAAGTAACAGTGGTTAGACGTGCTAGACTATCATCCAAAGGGTCGTGGGTGCTAATTTGTAAAAATCCCTTTCCTTATCCCATAATACTTTGTCACCAAATGGCCTTTAGTTTTATGGCGCTAAGAATAATACAATTCAGTACTAATATTACTTGAAATGATAATAACAACAACAACAACAACAACAGATATCTTTAATTACAGTCGATGACGCATTTTTACCTGAGTAGCTTACAGGTTCAATATCCTTAAAACACGATTTCTTGTCTTATCAATATCCTTTCAAGTATTTTTTCGCAATTTTTTTTAAAAACCTTTTTCAGTTTCAAATCGTCATATTTTGATAGGGAAATAAAAAAAATAATTCAAAATTACACTGAACAGAATACATTGGACGGTGTGGTTTAAGAAGGCAGAAGTGGTGAGATTCATTTATAGAGACATCTGGTGGCAATTCCTTATAAAATCATACCAAATTTATCATTCGAGGGTCGTTCAATAAGTCCTTAGAAAAAGATGGAAAAAACTGGTTTTTTTTAAAAAATAATTTTTTATTTTTCAACATAATCTCCTTTTAGCTCTATACATTTTTCCAACCGTTTTTCCAAAATTTTTATCCCGTCCAAAAAATAGGATTTCGGAAGTTCTGCAAAATACTCATCCGTTTGAGCAATGACGTCCTCGTTGGAAGTGAACCGTCGTCCGCCAAGCCTTTTCTTCAGATTGGGGAAAAGAAAATAGTCACTCGGGGCCTCATCTGGTGAATAAGCGGGATGCTGCAACAATTCCATTCTCAATTCCACAATTTTGGCTATGGAAACAGCGCAGATGTGCACACGCGCATTGTCCTAATGCAAGAGGATTTTTTTCTTCTTCAGATAAGTTCGTTTCTCTTTGATTTCCTCGCTCAACCGTTGCAATAACGACGCGTAATACGCTCCTGTTATTGTTTTTCCTTTTTCCAAGTAGTCGATAAAAATGATGCCCTGCGAATCCCAAAAGACCGTGGCCATCACCTTGCCGGCCGGTGGCACAGTTTTTGCCTTCTTCGGAGCCCGTTCACCTTTGAAAATCCACTGTGATGACTGTCTCTTCATTTCTGGAGTGTAGTAGTGTATCCAGGTTTCGTCCACAGTGACATATCGACGAAGGAATTCGGCAGGATTGCGATGAAACAGTGCCAACATAGCCTTAGAGTCCACTACACGATTGCGCTTATTCTCCTCTGAGAGGAGAAATTTTTTTCACAGACAATTTTTCATGCAAAATTGAAGCGACTGTACCTTGTGATATGCCCGTGGCCTCAACTAATTCGCGCACTTTAATTCCCCGATCGTTCAAAATCAGATCGTGGATTTTGTCGATGATTTCAGGAGTAGACACCTCAACTGGGCGTCCTGAACGATGTTCATCTTTTGTTGATGAACGGCCACGTTTAAATTCATTCACCCAATTGTAAACCGTCGCAAACACAGGTGCAGATGTGCTATGAACTGCATCCAACTCGGCTTTGATTTCTTTCGGGCTTAAGCCTTTCAAATGGAGATGTTTGATGACAGCCCTAAACTCGCTTTTTTCCATTGTTATGCACAAATAAATGTCGTTAACTTTAATCGACGATAGAAATTGACCTACGCTATGGATCGAGCTGAAATTTTGACAGCTTTCCTGTAGATAATGCTACTTACAAAAAAAAAATCTTTACCGACACTACGAGCGCAATTTCTAAGGACTTATTGAACGACCCTCGTATTTTATCGATAATGAGGTACAGGGTGAAATTATGTGTTGTAAGAGATATTTTCTAGGTTGTAATAATATAGGATGTGTTAACAGATAGAGATGCCTAATTTTTGTATCAAAATTAAATTGTTTGTACTTTTTATTGCGATTAAATATGGACTCCATAGAAATAATTATCGCCGAGCAGGGGAATAATGAACTCTAAAAATATTCGGATCCTGAAAACAAAATAACAAAACGCAATCGTAATAGTAAAATATTATGTGTCATATCCTTTTAGAAGATAGATAATATGATAAAAGGAAATATTTTTAATAAGCCATAATTATTCAATTAGTAGAATCGGAAAGTTAAACTAAATAAAACACATTTGAAATTCAGTTTTCGGTGGAATTCTTATTTCATTTTTTATTATACATGAAATATTTTATTATTCAAATAGACACTACGAGAATATTTGCAGGACTTGATCCTTTCAAGGTAATCTTTGATGAATTTTTCGTCCAAGTTCTTTTAGAAGAGGCGATATTTATTGGCCACCAAGATCATTCGATTTAACACCGTTGGACTTCTTCTTGAGGAGGTATAGGTCTGCTAACCTCATCACCCCTAATTGACTGTTTGTATATAATCGGGTTGGCATACCATATACAGCTTTGAAATATTTTTTCAAGTGGTACAAAAAAAGTACAACACACGAAAATATGATAGATAATATATGAAATTGTGTTCCAATACAAAATGCAATAGAAAATCCATTTTATAGAAAATAAACAAAATTCTATTTATGACTGTATAGAAATTTATTTATTGACTATAAAATTTCCTCCTAATCGAATGGCAAATAACGTATTTACTATCAGCGAGATATCTAATCAAATCAGTATAAAATTTGGCAATAATTATTGTTATTAGTATTTATTTTAATATAAAAAGGAAATTTAGATGAATAAAAAAAAAACTAAACAAAACAAAAATACAAATGACAAAATAAAAGTATTAGTTTATGTTAAATTTATTGAAATCAATTTCAAGAATCCATCTTTATCGATATTTGATTTATATGAGATTCGAGCATAAAAATATTTTATAGACTTTATTACGAATATCGATTGAATCAATGGTATTGGTTAAATATAAATTATTTTATAGATTTTGCGAGGCTATAAAATATTGGGAAATATATTTTTTTTTTTTTTTAAACTAACGAATAACTTAAAGTAATGTATGATAAAAAGCATAAGTTTGTGTAATATTTTCTAAAAACATTTCATAATCATTGTTGATGTTAAGACTTAAACATGTACGAGGTCTGTTCAAAAAGTATCGCGAATTTTGAATTTCCGCTGATTACGTATAGTCGATTTTAGATTTTTTTTTTGTGGCGTTATGTTGGTACTGATGTCTCTCACTTTAGCCGACAAATTCGGCCATTTTGAATGTTCAGTTAATTTTTGACAGCTGCTTTGCTTGCACGTGTTTTGACTCGTCTTCGATTTTTGGCCATTCCAAAATATGGATCAAAGAATCTGTTTTGGGAACAAGAAAAAGTCACAGGGGGTCAGATCTGGGGAATACAGTGGCTCCGGCATTATTAGTGTGTTGTTTTTGGCCAAAAATTCGCGAACAAGCAAGGATTTGTTGTTCTTCCACAAATCCGGGCGTTTCTGGCGGATTGCTTCTCGCAACTTACGCATAATTTGCAGGTAATATTCTTTATTGACCGTTCTATCCTGTGGCAAGAACTCATGATGTACCACGCCCCTGCAGTTGAAGAAAACTGTAAGCAAAACCTTCACATTCGACCGAACTTGACGCGATTTTTTCGGTCTTGGTTCGTGCGGCAGCTTCTATTGGGATGATTGAGCTTTGGTTCCCACGTCATAATCATTAACCCATAATTCGTCACCAGTTATGACCCTCTGGAGCAAATTTGGATCTTCGCAGACAGAGTCCAACAGCTCATTAGCAATGTTAATGCGATACTCTTTTTGGTCAAAAATCGAAGACGAGCAAAAACACGTGCAAGCAAAACAGCTGTCAAAAATTAACTGAACATTCAAAATGGCCGAACTTGTCGGCATAAGTAAGATCCATGAGTACCAACATAACGCCACAAAAAAAATCAAAAATCGAATATACGTAACCCGCGGAAATTCAAAATTCGTGATACATTTTGAATAGACCTCGTATAATACTGATTGCCAGAGTCCAACATTGACTATTTCCAATTTGGTATTTTAAGAATTTTAGCAAATATTTATTATCTTTATAAAATTCGTTTCTAATATAAAATCAAAATGTTCAAATTGTTAAATGCTCACTTACTCCATTTCGAAATGGAAAAGTTGTAATTTTTCGAAATTCTACTTATACAAATACAGACCATGTTCGAAACTTTGAAAATACTACAATTATTTTTGTTCATAGACACTAGAGTGAATAACTGATTCGAATAAATTTTCATCCCCTAAATATTATCATTTCCTAATTAATTACCGAATATAACCATTTTTAATTCTAGAAAAATATACTGGACTAATTTTGTAATTGTGCATACATTTTTCTGCTTAAATCTGTAATTATATTTTTTAAAATAATTAACATCTCATTTAAAAATTCGATGACCTTAAAAAAAAAAAAAAATAGTTTTCACATATGGTACAATAATCGACTACCGAACAACACAGGAAGAATTTAACAAGAACAATCCCTAAAAAAAAAACACTCTGCTGATCGGAAGGATATTCCAAAAGTTAGTAAATATATTTATTTGTAAAAGAAGGAAAAATATCAGTTTTTTTCAGGTAATCGGTTTTTTTTGTTGTTGTTGCAAATTCCTTTTATTCACCTGACAAATATCAATAGTTTCTCTCCTTTTATTCCTCTAAAAATATTTGAACACTATAAAAATATTTGAAAATTGCTTGTTGTATTTTTATTGAATATAACGAAGGAAAATTCCTTGGACTTATTCGGGAAATAACCTCTAAACTTATTCTCAAGGTTTCAGAATGACTGTCAAAGAAATAGAACAGAAAATAGAAGAAAAAAAAACATAATCAATAAAACACGGCGATTTTAATTGTGAAATTGTGTTATTCGTATTTAATATAAAAAACAAAAACAAACGTAAATGATGGTTTTCGGGGAAGGAATGAGGATGTTGTGTACTGGAATCAGAGCAGGAGCGCACGTACGTGAATATTTGTTGTTGTTGATTGGTTCTTGAATGAAATCAACAAATTCAACGCATTCAATCGCATACCATTTGGAATGTTAACGATAGAACAGGTGGAATCGAAACTGGCACAAAAGTCAATCGTTCAATAATACTGACCATTACTGGACAATTATTTGGGAATAAAAATAAAAATAAAATGACTATAATATATTTATTATTATGTAGATCAGTCTAATACTATTTTCTGACCTAAATAAAAGAATTAAAACAATTGCATTTAGTTAAAATAAACAAAATAATCATCACTGAAAATTATTATTCAATGAATGCGGGACTACGTTCTCGTACGAGATGGTTGAAAGTGTTATAGGAAAGAACGAGATGGAACGAAATGTCAAAATGAGAATGACCAGTTCGTCGACGAACGAATGGTCGGACGGGAACGGCTAGCAGAACAAAAGTCAAGGGGGATTATTCGCTTTCGGAAATCAATAAAATTAAAAACGAACAAAAATCAAACAATCCGACAATAAATCACATTATTATTATTATTATTATTAACTATTTGATATAATAACAATATCAATCGAAAAAAAATATTTTTTGACAGCACTCACTTTAACGTCGAACGTCGCTTCGGTTGCATAATTTTTTACACTTTTACCCGCAGTTGGTGTCTGGAAAAAATCAATCAATTTATTCGTAAATGAACTGTGCCGTTTTAGATTTGATAACAAATTTACTTTATTTACGTTACGTAAAACAACTGGAATATCTCGTATTATCGTACGAATCATGTTTCCAAATATTTCTTTTTTATTACCAAAAACGAAAAAAAACGGATCCGGATCACGTTACAATTACCAAAAAAAAAAAAATTAAATAAATATTCCTAATGATTGCGAATCACAACTGAGGTGGGCCGATATTATTATCGAAAAAATATATAGAAAATGAATCGGTGTTTATTAACTATTATGAATTGATAATTTTTTTTTATTTTTTATTAAAAATGTCTTTATTATTTGACGTATTCGATTTTGACGGTACCCGTTTTCGTTTCAATTTCTGATCACAGGAGAACGCGCGACTGCGGGACTGTTTTCGCTTCTGCTGATGGGTTAGCACGGACCACCGACTGAACGCACCACGGACAACTCCGAATAACTATCAACCGAACTAGCCCGACGACGGTCTAGTCTGAGCGTATCTGTAGGCTGCAGTCGCCGGAAGACTTGTGCACATGTAGTACATGCATCCGAGCTACTCGACGATTTTCAGAACGTTTCTGGTAAACACGATGAAGTGTTATGAAACGTGACGTAACCGGAATAGGGGCCAACTCACAAAGTCTGCTACGGTCGCCTGTAGACGAAGCGACAGTTCGGCAACGGAACGGAACATAATCACTGGCGGCGATTTGCACGCACACAGTAACAGCTGCTCGAATCAGACGTCGTGATAAGCACGCTCGTATGGGAACGCGCAGAATCTGAACAAAACGTCACACGACTGCAGCCGAACCCAACTCGTGTTTAAGTCGAATCAAACTTAAAAGGGAAACGCGAGGGGTTATCAGGGGTCGCCGGCTTGATGCCATGTGGTTTAACGTAGCGCAAGGTGTATTGATGCTGTAACCGTGCCACAATGGTGCGGCGGCAGCAGATTTGGTGCGATGACGTAATATCAAAAGTCGAACGAATTTTTTTATACAGGGTGGTCCATCTAGTTGCCAACGTAAAACGAATTTCTTTTATACAGGGTGGTCCATCTAGCAGTTGCATTTTGTACCATTATTTATTTGAAGTACTTGAGTGTTAAATGTCATCACGAATTGACAGATTGTTAGTTGAAAGTCTGAATTTTACGAAATGGTAATCCATACGCTTGAAGAAAACTGGGAAATATTGAGAACTTACTTCCAAAGTGGTGAGTCTTCAACCCAAACTGTGAGAAATTAAAAAAAAATAAATGAGCAAAGATCGAATGCCATCACGTCAACTTGTGGACAAATTCGTGAAGCGAGTTCGCGAAACTGGTTTGTTGGTTGCCAAAGCCAAAGCAACTCCTTCCCCCTCTAATACAGTCCGTACGACCGAGAATATTACCGCCGTTGCTGAAAATGTCCGTGATCATCCATCAACATTAACTCGTCACCGTTCTCAAGAATTGAACATTTCTCGCACTTCTCTGTTGAGAATTTTACACAAAGACCTCGGTATGAAAGCTTACAAAGTTCAATTAGTCCAACAACTAAAGCCGCATGACCATCCGATGCGTTTTCGGTTTGATCAATGGGCTCAAGATCAATTGGCCTAAGATGGGCATTTTTACCGAAAAATCATCTTTACGGATGAGGCCCAATTCCACCTCGGTGGGTATGTCAACAAACAAAATTGTCGCATCTGGGGCTCAGAAAATCCATACGTCACCATGGAAAAGCCGATGCATCCGCAACGAGAAACTGTTTGGTGCGGATTTCGTTCTCTTCGAAAACGATAAAGGAGCCGCCGTTACGGTCAATGGTGAGCGCTATCGTGGCATGGTCAACGAATTTTTCTTTCCAAAAGTTGAAGAGAATTGCATGGGCGACATTTGATTTCAACAGGACGGGGCCACTTGCCGCAGAGCCAACGTAACAATCCAACTTTTGGGCACTGCTTTCGAAAACCGAATAATCAGCCGAAATTCTGATGTCAATTGGCCGCTTCGGAGCTGTGATTTGAGTCCGTTGGATTACGAGTATTTTCTGTGGAGAGCCGTTAAGGATAAATGTTACGCAAGCCATCCAGAGATAATTGAGGCCTTGAAACACGAAATCAAAGTTGCCATTGAAGAGATACAGGCCCTGACAATCGAAAGTGTACTGAAAAATTGGGTCGAGCGAATGGGGTACTGTAAGGCCAGCCGTGGCAGTCATTTAAATGATGTTGTGTTTCATTCTTAAATTTCAAGGTTCAATCTTTCTAATAAAACCGGAAATTTATAAAAATATATACTCGTTATTTTTTTATTTACTTTTTAAAATGCAACTTTTAAATGGTCCACCCTATATATGAAAATATCGCCTATAAAAACGTTAACGTTCCGGTTGATTTTAACGAACGCATGATTGTCAGCAAGTTTCAGCATTTTGGGGAAAAAACGTGTGGAGGAAAAACGAAGAAGCAAAGAGAGACAGTATTTTATCCTTTTCTTTCCCATTGCATCAAATGTTTATTCACTTTAGGCTGAATAAAATTACT
Source organism: Atherix ibis (assembly GCA_958298945.1). Classification (NCBI taxonomy): domain Eukaryota; kingdom Metazoa; phylum Arthropoda; class Insecta; order Diptera; family Athericidae; genus Atherix; species Atherix ibis. The sequence goes on along the minus strand of OY282610.1, from coordinate 22,726,830 downwards.
ATAGCGCAAATATTGTTAAAAATGCGTGCATTTCAATTTGGTTTTTACTGCTCTGGCAATGAAGATCGTTAAAATGCGTTGGTTCGAATAAATTCCACGATTATTTACTTATTAGGGTATTTCGTGTTAACTATTTCCCTAAAAACCGTTTGTTTTTGTTGTTGTAATAATAAATTTAAAAATAAAAATATTTTACTAATTTTTTAGCTTTTTAAATAAATTTGTTGAAAATTGTAACTTTAGAAAATTTTTATTATAACATGATTAGGAGCAATTAATTATATGTTAATTAGATCATGAGTGAAAATTGTATGTTTACTGATATAACTACTATTTGAAAATATCTTAAATGAAAAATAGTTCGTGGTAACTTTTTTTTTATTACAAAATTACATCTATTCGGTATTCCTCTTTTATGAATAAAAGATATCCCAAAAGGGCTTGTGTACGAGGTCTGTTAAAAGAGTATCGCGAATTTTCAATTTCCGCGGGTTACGTATATTCGATTTTCGATTTTTTGTGGCGTTATGTTGGTACTCATGTCTCTCATTAATACTGATAAGTTCGGCCATTTTGGATGTTCAGTTAATTTCCGACAGCTGCTTCGCTTGCACGTGTTTTGGCTCGTCTTCGATTTTTTCTCAATTTCGACCAAAAACATCATCTGATTAAGACTGCGAAGGAGCTGTTGGACTCTGTCCGCGATGACCCAAATTTACTCCAAAGGATCATAACTGGTGACGAATCATCGGTTTATGATTATGACGTGGAAACCAAAGCTCAATCATCCCAATGGCAGCTGCCGCACGAGCCAAGACCGAAAAAAGCGCGCCAAGTTCGGTTGAATGTGAAGGTTTTGCTTACAGTTTTCTTCGATTGCAGGAGTGTGGTGTATCATGAGTTCTTGTCACAGGGTAGCACGGTTAATAAGGAATATTACCTTCAAGTTATGCGCAAGTTGCATGAAGCAATCTGCCAGAAACGCCCTGATTTGTGGAAGAACAAAAATTGGCTTTTGTAATTTTTGGCCAAAAACAACACACTAATAATCGCCAGATCTGGCCCCCTGTGACTTTTTCTTGTTCCCGAAACTGAGGAGCCCCATGAAAGGACGACGCTACGCTACGATGAAGGAGATAAAGACGGAATCGAAGGAGGAGCTGAACAAGATCACAAAAAATGATTTTTTGAAGTGCTTCGAGGATTGGAAAAAACGTTGGCGCAAGTGTATAATATCTGGTGGGGATTACTTTGAAGGAGACAAAATAGATATTCATGATAAAATAAATAATTAAAAAAAAAAACACAAAATTAGCGATACTTTTTAAATAGACTTCGTATTTATGAACAAAAGATATTCTAGAACATTCCGGAATCGAACTTTCTGGAAGACTCTGGGGCTCTCTAGAGCCGCTTTTCTAGAATCTTCTAGAACACATCAGAACTATGTTACTTCGGAATACTGCGGCTTTCCAAAAAAAACCTTCTACTAGAGAATGAATGGTATTCATTTTCTTTCTCAACTACAGTGCATGCTTTGCCATATTACGTGGTGTTTCTGGTAGATCCGCTGGCAGCCGTAGTTCTGTTCCAAAGTTCGCACTTGCCGGTTATCACTTGTACCGCCGTTCTATACAAGAGAGGGAACAGGGGTATATATTGGTCTCAGTTTCTTTTATTCCGATCAACCAATTTAGCCAAATGCCATTCCAGAGTTTGATTGAATTGTTCTAACATGATATCAATGTTTTGTGAATTCCCATAAGCTGGCATATTTCCTTGAATAGTCGAGACTCACACTTCAAATCAGCAAAACACTTCTGTTACTAGCCTTTCCCTTAGTGTAATGGACTCCTTATTCGGTATTGCAAATGCATCTGACATCTTGTTTTCGTAATAGAACTTACGAGCACAATTTATATTCATTATAATTCACAGATTGCAAACAAAAATACAATTTTAGCAGAACAACAGGCAATTTTTTTTTTATACAAACTTTTGATATGAAATGGAGTTGTTTATTAGGCGTCTCAATTTTGTAGACTTTCGGAGAGTTTTAAAAAATGCCATTCTCCATAAAAGTGGTAGCATATCAAAATGCTTGTATACTTTTGTTGTTTTTCAAGTTGTTATTTTGGCACTTATCGAAAAGTGCAACTGAAAGTGTAGTTTTTATGTTTTTTTTTGAAGTATTTACTAAAAAGTAATTATTTATATAAATAGTTAAATTGTTGATAATTTGTTTCTTTCGGTAAGTTGACATCTTCATTTTTACTAAATAAATTAATAAAACTTTAGTTTGTGATGTGTGCAAATGGCTTTTAATGATTTATTTAGTCCAAAAAGTGATTAAAAAGTGAAAAGTTCGTCATTCAATAAATGTAAACAAATGTGATGTTGACAGTTCAATGTTTACCAGAAAATATAAGGGATGAGTTAGATAAATATTTTAAGTAACCATGACTATTTATTTAACCGATCTGCACTTTATGAATTTAGTGAAAAAGTGGTCGAATCCATATCAGGTTTTATTGTTGTTAAGCTAGACTTCTTACAGTATTCTTCTGAAAATGTTGTAAGAATTTTCTGAAGTCCTGAGTATGTGGTGCAGTTAAATTACCATTTTAATTCACAAATACTCATTTATATTATATAATAAAGCTTTTAATATTTACAAATGATTGTTTTAACAATAAAATTTATATTCACTATGTTGCGTTGTAGTTTTAATTTCAATATACAATAATATCACATTCTCTCATTTTTTTTAGATATAATCAATTAATTTGCAATTTATATTTTTATCTGCTCTTCCACTTTATAATTGTATTTTAATAAATAATAGAATACTATGTTTCATTGCAAATTTCCAAAACTAATTCCATTAAACAACAAAACCCGCAATATTAAGAAATCGATTTGTTTACACATAAATGACATCCCGTATGAAAAATGGTTTTAAACGAACCGCTTCAATCGCATACTGAACTTTAAAATTGGCCCCCACTGATTTACGCCGTTTCTGTTATTTTGCATGTGTGTGTGTTCTACGAATGTATTACCAACAAAATTCGGTCATAATTTGGAGTCCTATCCAGTTCTTCTAATAATCTAAGGTAAAAAGACTCATTTGTCTATTCTTTCGGACCTCTGTCACTAATGTTTCTACATCTTTTTACTGAAAGTAGGGAATTGTGATCCCCACCAGATATTATACACTTGCGCCAACGTTTTTTCCAATCCTCGAAGCACTTCAAAAAATCATTTTTTGTGATCTTGTTCAGCTCCTCCTTTGATTCCGTCTTTATCTCCTTAATCGTAGCGTAGCGTCGTCCTTTCATGGGGCTCTTCAGTTTCGAGAACAAGAAAAAGTCACAGGAGGCCAGATCTGGCGATTATTAGTGTGTTGTTTTTGGCCAAAAATGACAAAAGCAAATTTTTGTTCTTACACAAATTCGGGCGTTTCTGGCGGATTGCTTCACGCGGCTAATATTCCTTATTGAGCGATGATGAACCACGTCCCTGCAATCGAAGAAAACTGTAAGCAACACCTTCACATTCGACGGAACTTGGCGCGCTTTTTTCGGTCTTGGCTTGTGCGGCAGCTTCCATTGGGATGATTGAGCTTTGGTTTGTACGTCATAATCATAAACCCATGATTCGTCATCAGTTATGACCCTCTGGAGCAAATTTGGATCGCGCAGACAGAGTCCAACAGCTCCGTAGCAATGTTAATGCGATGCTGTTTTTGGTCGAAATTGAGCAAAAATCGAAGACGAGTCAAAACACGTGCAAGCAAAGCAGCTGTCAAAATTTAACTAAACATTCAAAATGGCCGAACTTATCAGTATTAATGAGAGACATGAGTACCAACATAACGCCACAAAAAATCGAAAATTGAATATACGTAACCCGCGGAAATTCAAAATTCACGATACTTTTTGAACAGGGTACTGTTCATTTTAAAAATATACTAAATATTTGGCAAGTTTGTGGATCATATTGGAAAGGAGTGTTACCGTAAAAATTTCAATGAGTTAATAAAGTTTTAGAAAAACAGGCCTTATAAAATTTTAACTACAATAATTATTGTTACCTTCTCATACGTTTACTTTTTTAAGTTTTTCATGTTTTAAGTTAAATTTTTTTTAAGCTTTTATTGATGTGGTTCCCCTTGCTGACGCCTATTCCACATCCAAATAAATTCAAATTAAAATAAAGTTATTTTTTTAATTTTTGAAAATAGTTTAGTTTTTAATGATCTGCTATTTTTAATATTTGCGAAAGCAGTTGTTTTTTTTAAAAGTAAAATTTGAGGAAGATTTTTGCTGATATGAGATGCTTTGAAGAAGAGGACATAATTTATTTTAATTTTTTTTTTTTATGTGGTCATATAGTGTACATTTTATTGAAAATATTTGAGCATACCTTTGTAGTTTAAAAAGCAATATTCTCTTAATATTCGAAACTGACTATTAGTTATGAAATTTTTATCTTTGATATGCGTTTCGATCATATCTTCTCCAAAATCCACACTTTTAATCAATTTTTGCGTGCAATTATTGCATTTTAATATGATTTTAAGAGCAAATCCTAAGATGTATTTTAGCAAATTTCAATGAATATTTCTATATTTCTAGAAGACACTGCCAGTTAACATTAATAAATAAATTTTCTCAATCCATCTCCGTATTTTTATTTGAAAAAAAGTACAACATTTTCATAGAATATATTGCAGCCTATTAGATTCCTACATCATTTTTGAAAGCTAGCTTTCTCCACTATGCCTTGTTATAATATATTTTGAAAGCTAGCATTCTCCACTATGCCTTGTTATAATATTATACTGATTATTTATTATTTCCGGTTGAGCGTTGATAATCTAAATGAAACCGGAAATTCAAGTAAAATAGTAGTGGCCGGTTTTTCGACAAAATTTCACCGGTTTTTTAGAAATTCCCATTCATTTTTAACATGTTATTCAGATATAAAGTTCAGCTACCGTAGAGGATTTGTCCATGAATTGGTAAATGTACACGTGAACATGTTCTACTTCTATTTTTTTATTAACATACTCAGTGTTATTGCGTTGCGATGCGATGGGTTGTGATACAATCTACTCCTTGCTGCAGATGAGATTTTGTACTGATTTGCGGACAGAAATTGACATTTTTAAAAATTAAATTATTTACAATTTAATTCTTAATATTAGGTTGTTCGGAAAGTAATTTCGTTTCATTACGAAATTACTTTCCGAACAACTCAATCGTTTATTTATTGGCCTTTTTTCTTTAAGTGAATCATTCAGTTTGTCCTGTACACTTCAGAATTGATCGTTGTGTTGCTCGGTAGAAGCTCAAAATAAACAATTACTTTGAAATCCCACCAAACAGATAGCATAACCTTTTTTTTTGATGAATATTGGCTTTTTAAGTGCTTTGAGCCGGTTCATCTTTTCTACTCCAGAATCTTTTGCGCTTAACATTGTTGTAGACAACCCATTTTTCGTCCTCAGTGATGATACGCTTTCAAAATTTAAAATTTTTTTGGCGTTTGAGAAGTAAATCACAAACGTCAATGCGACGGCACAAATTTTTTTCGGTAAGAAGATGAGGAACCCACATGCCTCCTGAACGGTTGTATTCGATAAATTTAATCTCTCAGCGATCTCACTAGTTGTTATTCGCCAGTTTGCCTTTATTGTGTCTTCATCAGTTTCAACTGGCACGTGGTGCATCTTCGAGATCAAAATTGCCGGATCAAAATTTTGCAAACCCGTTTTGGGATAATTTTTGCCTTGCTTGAACATTATTTTTATCTTTTCTATAGTAAAAAAGTAAAATATGCGAAAATGCTGTTTTTCACTTTCCATATTTAAAAGGGTATCAACCAAAAACTACTCTGCAGAATCAATCGAATTTTTTCACAAGCAAGTCTTGCTATGTCAGCTATCAAAATACATATGATTATGCGGCTTAAGTGTGAAGTTGAAATAAATAAATGATGTAAATGATGTGAAATAAAAGTAAATAAATCAAAATAAATGATGTAAATTCATTATGACTTCAAATATACTTGTTCAAGTAAGGTTTTAAGACACTTACCAGGTGTATAAGCTTAAATCCACTATTTTTTAGTCAAAAAAACAAATTGAAAACTCGTGCAAATATGTAATTGAAGGCATGGGTACAAGTGCGGACCGAGCTGCCTGTAATACTGATTATTATACCCGCGGTGATGTTCTTCCTGGAATTTGGGTTGATGGAATGGATGTTTTGGCTGTAAAGAGCGCCATCGATTTTGCCATCGACTATGTAACGAAAGTCAGGCTATTTGTGATGGAAGTGTTTACGTATAGGAATTCGGGTCATTGTATCGAGATATTATTGTTAATTTTAGTTAATTAGTTAAAATATGATGGAAAAATGAAGTAAATTTTTCTGTTCTGTATTTTCGATGCAGAAAAATTCTATACAGAAAAAAACTTATTTAAATAAAAATATTAAGTGAAAATAAAGAAAATACAATTTACATCAAAAACTGATTGATTTGTTTGATTTCATTTATTTTTGATTTTATCTACCATAATTAATTATCCATTGGATTTTTTTTTGTTATTATTGTACATACCAAGTGTAAAAGCTTAAATCCGCTGTTTTTTAGTTAAAAAAAACACATGTTTTTTTCATAGAAAGCAAAAACAAATTTATTCAAAGTACTTTTTCTCACTAGCTACACATTTTTCCCATTTCTCGGGCAATTTGTGGATACCACGCCAAAAAAATTACTTCTCTTTCGAGGCAAACCTCTCATCAAGCCATTTTCGGACGTCTTCGTAAGAATCGAAGTACAGCTCAGCGAGCGCGTGGCCCATCGACGAAAACAGATGGTAAGCAGATGGGGCCAGGTCTGGTGAATAAGCGGAGTGGGGTAGAACCTCCCAGTTGAGTGTCTCCAAGTAGTTGGCCGAGATCAACCCACGATTTATTGCGTTTAGGATTCTCAAAATATATCCATTTTTCATCGCCTGTCATAATCTGATGCAGGAATGACTTTATTTTTTGTCTGGCGAGCAAGATTTCGCATGTTTTTTGGCGTCGCTCCATCTGCCTATCGTTCAATTCATGCGCCACCCATTTTCCGATCTTTTCAATCTTCCCCATGGCACGCAGACACATGGAAATGGCTGGTTGAGTAACAGCTTATTGCTCCGAGAGCATTTTTTGCGATTGGGGATGGTCTTCGTCCAAAAGTGCCTGCAATTGATGGTCCTGAACCTTCCTAGGCCGATTTTCACGCTTCTTGTCCCACAAGTTAAATTTCCGTTTTTGAACCGACGAAACCAATCTCGGCAAGTTGTTTCCGATAAAGCACTGTCACCATAGACCTCCACAGGCATTCGATGCGATTCGGCAGCCGATTTCTTCAAATTGAAGCAGAAAAGCAGAACTTTCCGCATATGCTTTTTTTTCTGGCACAAAACTAGACATCATTACCAAAGGAAAAATGTATGTTGTTGTACGAAATTGCTGATAATGTGCACTGATTAATATTGACAGATGTCAAACTCATAAAAAAAAGTATGGCGTATCCATGGTAGCTTAATATGCTCACTCGCGCCATCTATGATTTAAGCTTATACACTTGGTACTTGTCTATTCCGTTCATCTATTCTTAAGGTCTGTGATCCTTGAATCCAGTTCAAGTTCAATTTTATTTAATTGCATATCATTAACATTTTACATTTTCAATCTTAATACTATTCTCTCTTCAGCATATTTAATCTTAGCTCAATCTTTGTCTTTATTAGTTCTTAGCTTTCTGCTATCCTTGGTTTTTTTACCTTTACCTTAACCCTTAAATCTACTCTTATAAACAAAACATGCATTTTTTTTACAATTATACTTAAAATTCATCTTAAAACTAAATTCTATGTTTGAATCCAGCAACTGCTGCGTTTGACGTGTCCTCTTGATTCCCTTCGGCGCTTCCGACCTCGACGTTGCTTTAGATCATCTTGTTGTTGTACGAAATTGCTGATAATGTGCACTGATTAATATTGACAGATGTCAAACTCTTAAAAAAAAGTATGGCGTATCCATGGTAGCTTAATACGCTCACTCACGCCATCTATGACCAAACAGCGGATTTAAGTTTATACACTTGGTAAAGTTTACAGTTTATAATTGATGCAATTTTCTAACAATTCCTTTTACTAATATTACCATTTAAAAATTACTTAAATAATTGTTAATAGAGTCTTACAAGAAAAAAATGTTTATATAAAAAATAATAAGAATAGTTTTTTGTTTTTTTGTGGGTAAGGGGGAGTAGGAGGGAGTGGGGAAGAGGTTGTAGGAGGACGAGGAGTTTTTTTTCCCCTCCCATAAAGAAACAGCACATTTAATCAGCTTTTGGTCCTTTATTTTCTGATTCCTATGAACAAAGTCATAGAATAATTGTATTATCCTTGTAGTTTTGGTCGATTGTGTAGAAAAAGTAAAAATTACTGAAACAGCAAAAAATATATGAAAGGGAATCACAACAAAATTTGAATAGAATAAATACATTTTCAAAACAGTATAAACGAGAGAAAAAAATAAAAAGGAGTTAAAAATTGTTTGCTTTTTTCCGTGTTCATTTTTAATTGTATTCCTTATAATCGTAGTATCGTTCATATTTGCTATCTGAGTGAGTGCGTTAACGTATTCGTATAAACGATTATATACTTACATATACACATATGTTTGTGAAAGGACTTCAAGAGGAAAAACCGACAACAAGGAATTGCAAACACTTTTAATTGAGATTCGCTGACCTGGATTAGACCTAAAATAGTGGGAGTTATTCGTGTGGAAAACTGTGCATATTTTTTTTTTCTATTGTCTGAATGTGAATTTGTATATTTTCCTGTGCTATACTATACATTTGTTAATATATTTGTATATGTGCATATATATGCCTTAGGCATATGTGTTTGTTTGTTGATTTATGTTTTTTTGTTCATTGTAATTTTTTATTAATGGCCATGAACCATACTTGAAGCTTTTGAATTCTAAAATTTTTATAGCAACTGAATCTCGAAACTATTATGGAAAAAAAAATGAACTATTTATACTTGACTAGTGAGTAGTAATCCATGGCTGATTTTTTTCTTACAAATCCTTTTCGATATTTTGGGTTTATGCTCGTTTCAATTTTAGCATTTTCGTATGCCTACCAAGCAAAAAAAAAAGAAGCTGTCCATCTACTACCACGACTGAGCATATACCATATATTTTTCATAATATACATTTAGCCATCAGCAAGCACACATTTATATATTCATATATAGTGTATATATGAATATTGATAGAACCTTGTCTCTATTATGCTGGCAAAGGATATACTATTCTGCTTATCGTTTCAAAGGACTATTCAACTAGTCACAAGAATTCGTCAAAAAATACCGCAGATTTTTGAATTGTCCCATGAGATACGAGTATGTTGTTATAAAAATAATAGAAGCAGCCAATTTTAGTTGGAATCTTTTTTACCCTTTTTTTTTTGGTATCGTCCTTTTGTTGAATTTTGAATTTTTTTATTCAATTAAATTTTTTAAATTTTTTATTATTGATTTTTATGTTAAAAATTCATTTAATTTGGTTAGTTAATATAATAAGAGTGATATGATTTCTTTTTTTAAAAAAAAACACACTAATTATTAAGGAAATTCAAATGTTTTTTTATTTAATATGAAGTACAATCGATACGATTAACTTCTTAATAAAACGTCATTCAAATGGCTTCCACGACCTCTTTTGCAGGAATGAATTCGATGAAACCAATTTTCGAGCAATTTTTCCACTAAATCAAGTCGTATGTCATGAATAGCATGTTCAATATTGACTTCTAAAGCTTGAAGAGACCCTGGTTTATTGCTAAAGACCAATGACTTCAAATAACCACACAAGAAATAGTCTAATGGTGTTAAATCACAACTTCTTGGAGGCCATTCAATGTCACAATTTTTTGAAATAATTGAATCTCCAAACTTTACTGGCAATAATTCGGTTGTTGCACGTGCTGTGTGGCACGTAGCCCCGTCTTGTTGGAACCAGATGTTTTTAAGATCAACTTCTTCAAATTTCGGCCATAAAAAGTTGGTTATCATCGATCTATACCGCTCTCCATTCACAGTAACGGTGTTATCAGCTTCATTTCGAAAGAAGTACAGACCGATAATTCCATCTGACCAAAAACCACACCAAACTGTCAATTTAGGAGAATGTAATGGGTGTTCATGAATAATTTGTGGATTTTCTTCGCACCAGAATCGATAGTTTTGTTTATTTACCGCACCACTCAGATGAAAGTGAGCCTCATCGGAGAAGATGATTTTCTTTAAAAAAAATCGTTATCGTTTTCAAGTTGTTCCAAGACAAAATCAGCAAATTCACGACGTTCACGGTGGTCCAATGGCTTCAGTTCTTGACTGATAACAATTTTATACGGATGCAAGGCCAAATCCTTTCTCAAAATCCGCAGGTTGTGGTTTGAGACAGTCCCAATTCTTGAGAACGTATTGGAATCGACAAATTGTGGTCTTCAGCAACACTTGCCTGAACGGCAGCAATATTTTCATTACTTCGAGCGGTTCTTTATCTTATTGGCACTTGAACATTATGTAAAGAAAATGTACGCTCGAAATTCTTAACAATTCGACGAATAGCGAGCACAGTTTCGAGCATTTTTAACAATTCGACGAATAACGAGCACAGGCAAAAGCGCACGAAAAGTTGCAATTATTTTGATAATAAAATTGAATAATTTATAAACGTTATATTTGCATATATCTCTCCATGATAAAATTGTAAACATTACTGAATATAATGGAAAAAAAATACAGATCATAGCATATTACAAATAGCCGAAACGTCACTTAAAAATCATATCACTCTTATTGGAAAATCCTATATGTTCTACTATTTTACTACAATATCTGGATTTGAACACAAGACAGTAGCGTAGTATAATTTTGGGAAAGAATTTTTTTTTTATGAGAAACGACTACTGACTGACCTATATAAAATGTAAACCTGTATTGGTAAGAGTAATTTTTTGAATTTTTTCCTAGATTTTAATCAAAATAATCATTAATCTTCAAAAGTAGAAAAATAAATAATTAATTTCATACAAGATGCAATTCACTGTTGACTAAACGGAATTTATTTTTCCTTATACCACCTATTATTTTGGTATATTATATAAATTATGACTAGGATGCGATGAAATTTGAAGTTGAAATAAACAATTATTTATGGAAGAAATTATTGAACAAATACAACGTTGGTTGTTGGTTGGGCTTAAGTATTTCTATTGGAGGATTTTGGAATTTTGAACATGGTACAATATTGATGTGCACATATTGTATATCAGGTCTTAACTTGCCAGAAACGGATACATTGCTTTTGTTCTAGTTTCAGTATTGCTACTACAACTACTGGCATACACATAAGTCCCATTAGAAATCTAGTAACTACCAATTTCAGTTATACAGTCATAAACAATCGTGCCAGAATACCAACCAATTGGAGCGTTTAACCTAAAGTAACAATTAATAAAATGTAAAATTCGCTTAAGAAGTTGAACGCGTCATTATTCCTGATCGTCTGGTCTGTATTGAAGGGTAATAGCATGTTTTATAGCGAAATTTTAAGAACGATTAACTTATAGTACAGAGGATTAATTACAAATCCAGCCACTTACAGATTGAAATAACCAACAGCGAGCAATGGTGTATCGTATCGGATTCTGGAAACGCGGATGCTGGCGGTTTTTTGATTAATCCAGAACTCATCATATACGACTATGGAAGCAGTTCTAAACGGTCTCCTTATTGAGATTCCTCTGAAAAACTGAAAGTCGTTAATATTGGAACCATTTTTTTGTTTTGTTAATATCGTTCCACGTAATCCACAACTATAAAAAATTTTATATTATAATTACTATTAACTAGATTAATACGGACGAGTCCTGTGTATAGGCATAAGTTAAAGAAAATAACAAAAATAATCAGTGAATTTTTACATATTTGCTGGAAAGGCAAAAATCGTCCTAATCAAATAACATAACATATTATCGACATTATTAATAATGCTACTTTTTGATAGTATTCATTTATAATTATTATTATTATTATTATTATTTTGGTGTAACAAACCCATTAGTTGTAAGGGAACATTTTTTATTTTTTTTTATTTTATAGAATTTATAAAATGCTATAAAAATAAATAAAAGTTCAAGCGATAATTTCATAAAGGAATGTTCAAAATTATTTAAATAAATTTCAACAAAATGTCATGATTAAAAAAAAATTTACCACTGCCTACAAAATATAGATTTTTAATCGAAACAGTATTGAGTTCAAATCTAGCTCAAAGACTTGATTTATCGTTAAATTTAAGACTATGCATTTCAGTACAAATCTTACCCAGACATAACGTCGACCAAAATATATTCATTTTTACATTAATATTTTATTATAAAATAAAAGTATTTGTAGTTTTGAAAACATTAATTAAGAATTAAAATTTCCGCGGGCTACGTATATTCGATTTTCGATTTTTTATATGGCGTTATGTTGGTACTCATGTCAATTCGGCCATTTTGAATGTTCAGTTAATTTTTGACAGCTGCTTTGCTTGCACGTGCTTTGGCTCGTCTTCGATTTTTGCCCATTCCAAAAAATGGATCAAAAAATCTGTTTCGGCAACAAGAAAAAGTCACAGGGGGCCAGATCTGGGAAATACGGTGGCTGCGGCATTATTAGTGTGTTGTTTTTGGCAAAAACAACCAACGATGCATGAGCAGGGGCGTTATCATGCTGCAAAAGCCAATTTTTGTTCTTCCACAAATCCGGGCATTTCTGGCGGATTGCTTCGCGCAACTTGCGAATAACTTGCAGGTAATATTCCTTATTGACCGTTCTATCCTGTGGCAAGAACTCATGATGCACCACGCTCCTACAATCGAAAAATCTGTAAGTAAAACCTTCACGTTCGACCGAACTTGGCGAGCTTTTTTCGGTCTTGGCTTGTGCAGCAGCTTCCATTGGGATGATTGAGCTTTGGTTTCCACGTCATAACCATAAAGCCATGATTCGTCACCAGTTATGACCCTCTGGGGTAAATTTGGGTCATCGAGGACAGAGTCCAACAGCTCCCCTTAGCAATGTTAATGCGATGCTGTTTTTGGTCGAAAATGGGCAAAAATCGAAAACGAGCCAAAACATGTGCAAGCAAAGCAGTTGTCAAAAATTAACTCAAGACTCAAAATGGCCGAACTTGTTGGCATAAGTGAGAGATATGAGTACCAACATAACGCCATTAAAAATCGAAAATCGAATATACGTAAGTTACGCTGATAAAATACTGACTATATTCATTGGATTAAGAAGGCAAAATCGGAATATCTCTTACGTGGGCAATGTTAAAACTTACATCAAAAATAAGTCAAAATTACGAAAATTTTCTCGCAGGATATATTAAAATTTGTATTGAAAAAGTTAATTACAAAACCATGCCTGAAATTGGGTGGAATTGCTTTTTTCATTATCTTTTTTCAACGAATGGGAGAATTTCCGTATAAACAATAATGGAGATTCTTTTACATTCAAATTAGCTATTAGTAAGAAAATACTTGTAGTATGTGCCCAGAAATGAAATGGATATACCATAATGCCAATAAATACCATTTAGCGGGTTCGATTCCCGCTGCCGCCATCTCGGCATGGTGCCGGGGTGAGAGGCCGACTACAAGCCTTATATGTAGTCCGTAGGGTCCCCCAACGTCACTGGAGGTTACTTCGCTGGCCTGATAAGCCGCAAGCTATAAAAACCACCTTATCAAGAAACAGCACAAGAAGAATCAACCCTCAGGCAAAAAACTCATCTGGTTTTCATCGAACAGCCCGAATAGGTACCTGGAACGTGCGGGACTCTCTTCCAAAAACTTCTCGACTGGCTTCTCTCCCAAAAACGCTTACAACCTCGACATCCTGGGAATCTCCGTGACAAGGTGGAAACATCAAGGGAGCCCTCACAACGCAGACGGGTGGAACACTTCATCTACAGCGGCAACGACAGCGGCCACCACTGTGGAGTCGGATTGATCCTATCGGCCAACGCAAAAAGAGATCTCTCATGGGCTACAAACCGGTCTCCGACCGCCTTCTGACAGCCAGGCTCCACTCGAAGTTCCGATACATCACCATCGTGCAGTGCTATGCCCCAACCGAAGTTATAGATGATGACGCCAACAAAAAAGAAGCCTTCTACCTCCAACTAGAGACGTGTATTCTCTGTGCCGCTATATGCTCCATAGGAGCGACTGTGTCTCATGACTATGTGTTATAATGTATAATGTAGAAATGAAACCAGTCAAAAATAAATACCATTAACCATAATTGCACGAACAGTCATTTTTGTGGACTATTAAGTTCGAAAATAGTTCCTAAATTAAAAAAAAAAAATAGGAAAGTTTAATCTGTGGCAGACTATTATAAGCTAATGCACAGAAGATCTTACTTAACTGCCAGAAGCCCGAAACTAAAAAAAAATTACAAACTAAACTCCTATAAAAAAATGATGGGAATGCAATCTTTAAAATTAATTACCTTCATAATTTAATTCATTTTCTGTATTAATTCGTAAGAGAGAATAAAATCTGAAATTAAAGTTCGATTTTTATTTTAAATTACGATTGAAAAAAAATTGAATACTATGCATCAAAAGTCCTTAAATCCCATGTTTTCTAGTCAAAAAAACACATGATTTTTTTCATAGAAAGCAAAAACAAATTTATTAAAAGTACTTGCTCTCGATAGCTACACATTTTTCCCATCTCTCGGGCAATTTGTGGATACCACGCCAAAAAAATTCTTTCTCTTTCGAGGAAAACCACTCATCAAGCCATTTTCGGACGTTTTCGCAAGAATTGAAGTGTTGCTCAGCGAGCGCGTGGCCCATCGACGAAAACCGGTGGTAGTCGGAAGGGACCAGGTCTGGTGAATAAGCGGGGTAGGGTAGCACCTCCCAGTGCCGGACCATTTTTGACGTGTGCGGTGGTGAGTTGTCGTGGAGGAAAATCAGCTTGTCATGTCTTTGTTGATAAACCGTAATTTTTCCACGCAGAGCACGGTGAAATTTGATCAGTTGTTGGTGGTAGCGGTGGACATTGACAGTTTCATTAGGTTTAACTATCTCATAGTAGACGATACCCTGCTGATCCCACCAAAAAAAAGCGATTTGGTCTTGGGGAAGATGTTGATGGTTGGCCGGGATCAACCCACGATGTCTTGCGTTTAGGAAAAAAAGCATGGTAGCTTCATACGCTCACTCACGCCATCTATGACCAAACAGCGGATTTAAGCGTATAACCCTGGTACTATTGACTTTTTATTACAGTTGACTTTTTAATATTTATTTGGGTCTTATTTCTCTAAAGTTTTTTCTTAATTTATGAAATAACCAAACAATTTTTGGCCTTTCCAGCCTCTATGTTTTCTGGAATAAAATTTGAGATATGGGAATATATGTGACCCCTTCGCCCGATTAACGTTCACGTTGGTATTCTCGGTAATAAGCGTGAAAATCTAAACTCCCCACACCCACTGACCGTATGGCATTTAACACCTTTAGCCATGCAAAGACAGAACCAATGGTGGAAGGAAGATTCCCTTCCACATATTGGCCGAACATCGTTAAACCAGTCTATTCAACAACAATTACAACATTTCGGCCATGGAACCTTTTCAGAATTCCGATTGAGCATAAAAAATTTACCAACATTTACCTCATCCTCCCTGCCACTCCAGTGGTCTTCAATTCAACATTTCTCATATTTAAAGTGAATGTCATTTAATACAAAATTTTTTTTTAAGCAGCACTCTTTCCTTTGTAGAGCTTCTTGACTCAATAACTCCCCTTCCCACGTGGTCTCTTTAATTTTCTAAAATAAACTAATACCACACGTAACATTAACGAGCACATTGAAGGTGACGTGGTTCGGTGAAGGGGATCATCGTTACTAGAGAAGAATTCAGAAATGGCGGTTACCAGAAGTTGAAAAGCTCATAAAAATATATTTTAAAAAAATTCAATGTATTAAAAGATCCTGTTTTATATTTAGGCTTTAATCTTAGAATGAGATAAGAGAGATCATCGTTATTTACAGAAGGGTCAGTCCAAATTTATTTCCATAGCGCGGATAATTTGGGGATAGACCAGGGACTGAAAGAAGTACCAGCTAAGTCTCTTCAACCAATATCGGGCGGTCGGCTTCATCCCTTTTTTGTTATTTCTCTTTTTGCTTTAGATTTTAAGCTCTTTTTTTTATTAAAATTCCTCTAAAAAAAAATCAAGCAAAAAGGGAAGCTATCCTAATTTTTGCTTGAATTTTTGAAATTATTCTTCCCCTCCCATAACACATTTGAATGTCTCCATTATCCCCTATATGTTCCGGCATGATTTTTTCTGGTTATGGTAGGTATGGGTAAAAAGCACATCTCTGATAAAACTTCGAACACCAAGCAGCCCCCTCCCCCCGCAATCTTGCCATAAAGCTAACGACAAGCATGCCTCCTAGCTCTCTGAGTATGGTCGTCATTGGCCATACTCCAGTAGAACATCACGTTCATAGAAATTTATCCAGATTTTAATACCTTCCCATACCTTCCAACAGCCAATAATAGTAAAAAAAATTTTATTGTACATACCATAACTTTCAAAGCAAGATTTTGGAAATAGAAGCAGTTCTATTTTTCGTACAATTTTTTCTACTACTTTTAATGAGAACCAATGGAAAAACATTATCTCGTTACGTGAGCTACATGAGCAAGTGACACATGCGTTCGTTTGTGTACATATAAGTATGAAGCCAACACGCAAAAAAACCATCACAAAATCAAGCGCCTCAGCCAGCCTGAAAAGGAGTAGCGGCGAATCTAGCAAGAAAAAAAGGACGAAAAATAGCGTCGGGTGCAGATGGCTTAAAGGAAAATAACAATCTTCGTAGGATAAAATTCAATGATATTCTAGCACAATCGAATTTAAGGCGACGGTAGTTAACAACGAGTTAACAATATCAATAATTCTCACGATTGATCAGCTGCACAGTCAATATCGTCAACAGTTTCCACGATCACAACACTGCACGCAGTTCGGCGACAGAATCTAAGAAGCAAAAAGGTGCGAATCACTTTATCAGCGTTAGACTGGAAATTCATCGTTGGTTGGCTTATATGTTAATTCTTATATTTACGAGGGTCGTTCAATAAGTCCTTAGAAAAAGATGGAAAAAAACTGTTTTTTTAATCTCCTTTTAGCTCTACACACTTTTCCAACCGTTTTTCCAAAATTTTTATCTCGTCCAAAAAATAGGATTTCGGAAGTTCTGCAAAATACTCATCCGTTTGAGCAATGACGTCCTCGTTGGAAGTGAACCGTCGTCCGCCAAGCCATTTCTTCAGATTGGGGAAAAGAAAATAGTCACTCGGGGCCAAATCTGGTGAATAAGCGGGATGCTGCAACAATTCCATTCTCAATTCTACAATTTTGGCCATGGAAACAGCGCAGGTGTGCACACGCGCATTGTCCTGATGCAAGAGGATTTTTCTTCTTCAGATGGGGGCGTTTTTCTTTGATTTCCTCGCTCAACCGTTGCAATAACGACGCGTAATACGCTCCTGTTATTGTTTTTCCTTTTTCCAAGTAGTCGATAAAAATGATGCCCTGCGAATCCCAAAAGACCGTGGCCATCACCTTGCCGGCCGATGGCACAGTTTTTGCCTTCTTCGGAGCCCGTTCACCATTGAAAATCCACTGTGATGACTGTCTCTTCGTTTCTGGAGTGTAGTAGTGTATCCAGGTTTTGTCCACAGTGACATATCGACGAAGGAATTCGGCAGGATTGCGATGAAAGAGTGCCAACATAGCCTCAGAGTCCACTGCACGATTGCGCTTATTCTCCTCTGAGAGCAAACGCGGTACCCATCTTGCCGAAATTTTTTTCACAGACAATTTTTCATGCAAAATTGAAGCGACTGTACCTTGTGATATGTCCGTGGCCTCAACTTATATGCGCACTTTAATTCGCCGATCGTTCAAAATCAGATCGTGGATTTTGTCGATGATTTCAGGAGTAGACACCTCAACTGGGCGTCCTGAATATGTTCATCTTTTGTGGATGAACGGCCACGTTTAAATTCATTCACCCAATTGTAAACCGTCGCAAACACAGGTGCAGATGTGCCATGAACTGCATCCAACTCGGCTTTGATTTCTTTCGGGCTTAGGCCTTTCAAATGGAGATGTTTTATGACAGCCCTAAACTCGCTTTTTTCCATTGTTATGCACAAATAAATGTCGTTAACTTTAATCGACAACAGAAATTGACCTACGCTATGGACAGCTTTCCTGTCAATTATGCTACTTACAAAAAAAAATCTTTTCCGACACTACGAGCGCAATTTCTTGGATTTTCTAAGGACTTATTGAACGACCCTCGTATATTGTATAAATTTAAAATTAATTATGAAATAAGGAGTTCCTGTTGATGTCAATAAATTGGTTTCTATGCAATCCTGAATACTTGTAAGATAATTATTTTGTTTTCCTTTTTAAAATTTTTACCTATCCCAATTATTATACCTTCCACATTTCTTGTTTCTCTTCTATCGGGCCATAAAATCTGAATTTTCTTTATTTATGATATTTTTTTTTCTTCCTCTTCTACATCTTCCAAATAAAATTTTATCATTTGGCATATTTTTTATGTTGAGGGTATGAAGGGTAACTATCCCCTCCGTTCTCCATCCCCCAATTATCATAACAACGCTAGCAACAAGAATGACTAACTTTAAGTTCATTCTTTTCTATTGTTTTTTAAAGTTTTTCTTATAGAAAACTAGCTGAAAATATTTTATAGTGGGGACAATTTCAAGAACTATTAAATAATCACAACCATTTAATTAATTTTCACTGTAATTCTTGTATACAACAAAGGCACTAGTCATATTTACAATAATTACAAGCAACTCACAAATTTACTGAGTATTATCATGTCCAAATAAGCGCATTAGATTAACAAATAAAAACTATTTAATTTAATTAAAAAAATTTGTTTTATTTTATCTATTGTAAAATAGGACTGGAAATCTGATCGCCTATTAAATTGATGGATACAGTATCCTGAGTAGTTGTAACGTTTTATTGGTATCGATTTTTTTAAAATATTTCTGAAACTTTATTCGAATTTTGTTAACTTTTTCTTTATCGTTTTTATCGTCCTCTCGTATAGACTTCAAAATATTTTTTTGACACGGTATACATCGTGTGAGTAAATTTAAGTTCAAATGTAGGCATTGCTCCAGCAAATCCTTCATGCCGTTGTCTTCGGTATTTTCGGAATAATTGTTTATTTGATTTAAATAAGCTTGAATTAGTTTCTTCGCTTCTCTCAGTATTGTTTCAAATTTATCAACTCCATGTGCGGCCTCTTCTATTTCCTTCATAAACATTACTTTATCAACCGCAGCCACTAAAATTAAAGAAAAATTTATTCCAAAATAATAAAATTAATTGAAGAAATCAAATTATTTTCAAGATAGGACATTTAATAATATGCATGTGAAACTATTTATTTAAATTTTCTTAAGGAATAAACAAAAATGGAGTCGAAAATTAAATTTCATAATAAATACGGTCATTTTCCTAGTGGAAATTTATATTTTTTACTACTCGTAAATAGCAAAATTACAATTTTCACAAAAGAGAACGCTAATTATTGTTATTATTTTTGATTCAAATCAGGTTCACTTTTCTAGAAGAAAAGTTTTCCTGATCTTCAATTTAAAAAAAAAAAGGAATTTGTTGTAGAATATTGCATTGTATTCAAAATATATACTAAATAATTTTTAACTAAATTAGTATCACATTTAAATAATATGAAAACTGCCAGAAATAGTAAAAATTTGTACTAACCAGGAAAATGGCAATGTACACTTTCGTTAGAGCCACATTTAATATAGACAAAAAATTTATTAATCAAAAACAATACTCATTTTTGACCAAATTGAATGAGGACAGTTTACATTTTAGCACTCTCCTAAAATGGACACACAAATGCAAAAATGTTGTATCAAATGTTTAAATTATAATAAAAAATTCAAACTCTGTTCAATATGTGATGGCAATAATTTCATTTTGTTTTAACGAATACCCAAAACTTCTTATGAAAATACTACAAGATAATGTATGGAAAATATCTAGAATATATTACTACAAGATAATGTATGGAAAATATCTCAATAGAAAATATATAAAATATCAAAAGTTAACGAATATTAATTATCATCGCATAGCTTAGAATTGTAAAGTATTTATTTTACATGCACTATTTCTCCTTGAACACAAAACAATTCCAAAATAAATAATCCGCCGAATAGGATATTTTCATGGCAATATTCACAGTGTTTGTTAACCTGACATGATCAGCTGATAGTGGCGGTATTTCTACTTATTTTCGTACTATTCAGCAATTGAAACATGTCCTAATGAACTTTCCAGTCGGAAATTTGGAGACTGCTCCCCTGCAAACAGCTTATTTGGAATGTGTAATGAGACAGAATGCTGTGAAATTTCTCCGTTTCATATCCTTTTTTATTTATTTTGAAGCAAAAATGAGAGTCAATATTAACTAGTGCTTGTAGTAGGTTTGAGTTTGCTTCCTTAAAATAGATTATCTCCTAAATTCGTATTTGAAAATCGTCAATTGCGTAGAGGAAAGCGATAAAGTTCATTTTGACAAATCGTTACATTTTTCGACATTTTCATAGGTTGTAGAAATCTTCAAATCATAATATTTTGTGATATTGACCAACATAGGACATGACTCAGGATTCACGTAAACACATTCTAAAATAGAGAAAATTTCTTCTCGATTAAAGTGAATTTTGTTTACTTATGCCTAAGGATAATATTCTCAAACTCTGTGTTGGTGACTGACTCATTCTAGACTCAATTTTGCATACAAGAATAGGATGATACCTCGGAAACCAGTAACTAAGTGTTTTCTATATGCAGTCCAGCATTTCTTCCCTTCTTCTCCTTTAGCACCGGAAAACAGTAATTTTCTAAAAGTATCTAAAGAAAATTAAGTATTTTAATAATCACAATTAAGGCATAATTTATTGGTGTACTCAAGTTGGTTTCAGGCCATTTCGGGCAAATTTCCGTATCGAAAGAAACACTTAAAAATTCAGCAACTATTCTCACATTTAACTTCCTGCTCCCTTTCAAAAAAATAGTTTGTAATTTTAATTTTTTCTAAAAAATTCCAACTCCAAAATTCATATTTGAAGGTAAACTGCTTGTTTTAATTTCGTTCTGAGCATCGTTTTGAAAAATGTTTGTTTATTTTTTATTGCTTAAATACACGAACTTCTATAAGTGTGAGTGTGATCCTCCTTGAATAGTCATGAGTGTTGTGTATGACTACGATTATAGATAATTAGATCAAGAGATCTATTTGCCCTTTCGCGTTTCTTCTTATATGCGTTGTTGTCTAACAAAGTTAAATAAGCAAAAAACCAACAGTTTGAAACTGTTCAACAAAAACTAATAATCTAAATGCATTTCGATGACGAGAACGTGATTTTTTATCTATCGATGCGTGGATGTGTAGAATTGTTTACTGATGATTGCAATAAACATTTACGAGAAAACATAAATTCCAAGAATAATTAAATTATTGAATAAGGTCTGAAGATAACTAGATTCGGTAGGCCATAAATATATTATTATGGAACCTCTTTAGTTCTCTTTTATCGCCATGCATCTATTTGTCCCTAAAGAAAAATTGAATTTTTTTTTAATTTCTTGACCTTAAAAAAAAAACTGGCAAACAACGTTTTTTTCCCCTATTAAATTTGTTTGCTGTTGTTAGAAAAATCGAATTAAATAATAATTCAATTATTAGACATGAAGCCTCATAAGAGGATTAAGCGTCCATTTTTAAGACCCTAATTGAACACGTGCAAATTATAGTTGTTTCAGAAACAAAAAAAAACACAAAAATTTTTCAAGAAAAATTACCACTTTTTCGTATAAGCACACAAAAAATATCTTTCTATGCGTTTGCACGTGGAAGAAATCCCACAAAGCCTTTCACTCATTTGTGTATTCTGAAGAATAGATTTATCAGAACTTTCCTACTCTAAGATAGAAGGTAAACAACACATTGCTACTTTTACCTATTAGCGATTATTGCTACATTTACCGAAATAACAACCAATCACCTATTCCAAATTATTGTTATAAGATGTCTTCAGAATTTGAAAATAGAAAATTTTTTACTTTTTAACATCATCCACAATATTATCATTTCGTCCTTTCTTAAATATAAATATATTCAAAGAAATTTGTTTGTAAAACTTACACAGGATTTCCATATTGCTTCAACAGATCTTTAAATTTATACTTTAACTTGTCTTTTTGGTAGCTTCAATGACAATAACTTAACAATGCATTCTATTCTATATCAATTGATACATTCGCCATCTGACGGGATATTTTCGTATGGTCTCAAATTGCAACAATCGAAGTGATCTAATTTACTATGGGTGCACACAGACTATGGGGATGTCTGTTGCATAACGAAAATAATTACATTTCGTGGGTACAGAATGTTATTTAAATAAAATTCACTTTAATCATATCATTATTATAATTTATTAGAAAAACATAAATTAAGTCAATAATGAATGCGTATTAAACTAGAAGAATCACAATCTAAGAAAAAAATTTGAAATTGTATTTGAGAAAAATGAGAAGAAATTTACAAAGAAAAAAGTGGAATGGTATTTGTGGTCTTATTTTTGCCTGAAGGGTTTCATAGACAGTGCAAAGCTTATAATTTGCTGGATTGAGCACTATGCAGTGAAAACACTTAGCTGCGCTTGATTTGGCTTTTGGTCATATATACAGATGTCAACTATTCACATGTGCAATTGACAGATTTTGGTGTCCGTTTAAAGTATGACTTTGTGTGTTCAAATTTCTAGCACCTGCAAGCATTGAGCTATATGTTTTGAGGATATGAATCGTCCAGTTTAAGTTTGCAATCAAATAGGGTCTCAATATTGAATGTTTCCAGGATCAAAAAAAATAATGGGAGAAATCTGACTTCTGGACTCTTCGATTTAACACAATCTATATTGTCGACTTAAAAGCCAAGCACCTCTAACATAATTCGTATCTTTTTTTTTATGTTTAAATTAATGAGGTACAGGGGTGAAACCTTTGAAAGGTACTCGCCTGGAAATTTTTCCTGCCAGACGAGTCATGCGGGATTTTTACATCGCTAAAACCTAACCTGCACCTCTAACCTTGCTCCCGGAACGATGGTTCCCCGGCGGCACTCTTTGTAAATACTACTTCGCCGGGGCGTTCTTATTTGATGCTACTGCTGTTCCGATGTTATGACGCCTCGCGGCCTTTTCTTCGTACGTTGTGTGGAGATCCTTGATAATGGATTCCGCGTACTCTGCAATTCTGTTCCACGCCGATTGGCTCTTCAGCATGCACTCCACTATGTTTTCTGGACTGATGGAACGGTCCAGATTTCTCTCCAGTTCTGCCCGTGTTTCCTCGTAGAGGGGGCACTGGAAGAACATGTGTTCTGCGTCTTCGATCACATCGTGGCAATGATGACAGTTTGGGGAGTCAGTTCTCTTGAATCTGTGCAAGTATGCCCGAAAGCATCCATGCTCAGTCAAGAGTTGGGTGATGTAATATCCGACTTCCCCGTGCAGGCGAGTGACCCATTTGGTAACATCTGGGATCAGCCGATGAGTCCACCGACCCTTCGTCGAGTTGTCCTATCTCTCTTACCAGAGGCGAAAACTCTCGGGTCTCTCCTCTTCAAAGAAGAGCGGCTGTCCCATCTTTCGCCGCTCTTCCTTCTTCCTACGATGTTGGCGTTTCCGCTCTCCTGCCAGGGTGTCGATGGGTGGGCATGATGCCACGACGTTGACCGCATCGTGTGGTACCGTTCGGTATGCTGACACCACTCTGATCGCTGAGAACCGCTGGACTGATGACATTGTCTTGCGGTATGTTGTTAGCTCCAGCGATTTCACCCACACTGGTGCTCCGTATAGCAGGACGGAGGTAACCACAGTTGCCAGTAGTCGCCTTCGGATTTGCCTGGGGCCTCCGATATTGGGCATTATCCGCGAAAGTACGCCCTGTACTGCTGATGCCTTTCTGCTGACGCTGGAAATGTGCTCTTTGTAGTTGAGTCTGGCATCCAAGACCACTCCTAGATATCGGATGTAGGGTAGCGACCGGATGTCGTGGTCGCCTACTCTTATGGTGATGGTCTCCATTTTCTTCCGGCTACTCGCAAGGAGTGCCCCGGTCTTATGTTCCGCCAAAGACAGGTCTGCCGATGTCATCCACTGTCTTATGCTCCGGATGGTGGTGGAGAATGCGGCTTCTAGGTCCTCCAGGGGTTTGGCTAGAAGGACAACCGCTAAAATGTTCGTCGGTAATTCCAGATGGAGTAGGCCGTCGTACATGACGTTCCACAAGAGTGGCTCCAGGACAGAGCTCTGAGGTACCCTTCCCGTGACCCCATACTCCGCTGGTCCATCTTTGGTCTCGTAGTGCAGTAGTCGATCACTGAAGTATGATCTGACCATCCTCCGTAGGTAGTAGGGCACCCCCATGTTCTCAAGAGCCTCCAAGATTCTATCCCAGCGAGCCGAGTTAAACGCATTCTTGATGTCCAGGGTGACAATGAGGCAATACTTTTTAGAACCGCCTTTCCATCTCTTTCCTGAGATGGCTTCGTTTGCGTTGTTCATGACGAGCTCCAACGCGTCGATGGTCGATCTCCCCTTCCTGAATCCGAATTGAAATTCAGAAAGTTGAGGATCGATGTATTGCTCCAATCTGTCGGCCACTTTCCGCACCAAGTTCTTCCCGTCCGAATCCAGCATGCAAAGTGGACGATAGGATGCTGGCTCGTCCGGTTCGTATACACGTAGTAGACAAAATAAATTACACTGAGTTAATCAATTTAAATAATTCAAAATTTTAACTGTTTAATTTCTATCATTGGCAATTTTACGTCACCACTCATTGCTTTTAAGTTACTTTGTTCAAACATATTATAAATATTAAATAGAACAAACTCCACTTCATGGAGACTGGCATCTTAAAAACTCTCCGAATGTCTAAAAAAATCTACAAGATTTCAAACCTATGGTATATTATAAAAGAAAATACAATTACAGATTATCGTTATTATTTATGTTAAATTATATAATTTTTGAAATACGAAAACGTATATTAATTTGGTTTTTGGAATTCAGAAAATTTCTATTATCGAAACTAAATATGCGTGAGGGCAGAGTCAACTCATCCACCATAAGCCTGCTGTGATCCTATCTAACTAGTAGGATCTTAACGGTTAAGGCAAAAAGATTATTTTTCGCAGAAATGGATGATAGAAAATGGCATACCTTAAAGAGCGCCTTTGTCCACAAGCCTTTTCAATGCTTATATCCACTCCCTATCATTAGTCAAATACGTCTTTTGCGCAGACAATATTTTTGTGCTGGTAGCTAAACCCTCCCCTCAAGAAACACTCACCCAAATTGGTAAAGTTATTTCTAGGATAAGACACTGGACATCAAATAATTGAGCCATCATTTCAATAGGAAGTTCGTCATGCTCCATGTATGGCGGAAGCAAAAATGCAATTCAGGAAAATATGTTATGCGTCTGGGCCCCGTTCTCTCCATCCAACAGATTCCATGAGCAACCTGGATATGGAATCTACAGATTAACAATACTATTAAACAAATCAGTTCTATTTTTCATATGATGAAGATTTTGGTTCCTAAGAAATATGGGATTATACAGAATAGCTAACGCCGCTACTGGATGGCACATTACTCTATTCCCTCACTTTATACGAGGGTCTTTAGTCCTTAGAAAAAGATGGGAAAAAACTGTTTTTTAAAAAAAAAAATTTTTATTTTTCAACATAATCTCCTTTTAGCTCTATACACTTTCCCAACCGTTTTTCCAAAATTTTTATACCGTCCAAAAAATAGGATTTCGGAAGTTCTGCAAAACATTCATCCGTTTGAGCAATGACGTCCTCGTTGGAAGTGAACCGTCGTCCGCCAAGCCATTTCTTCAGATTGGGGAAAAGAAAATAGTCACTCGGGGCCAAATCTGGTGAATAAGCGGGATGCTGCAACAATTCCATTCTCAATTCTACAATTTTGGCCATGGAAACAGCGCAGGTGTGCACACGCGCATTGTCCTGATGCAAGAGGATTTTTTTCTTCTTCAGATGGGGGCGTTTCTCTTTGATTTCCTCGCTCAACCGTTGCAATAACGACGCGTAATACGATCCTGTTATTGTTTTTCCTTTTTCCAAGTAGTCGATAAAAATGATGCCCTGCGAATCCCAAAAGACCGTGGCCATCACCTTGCCAGCCGATGGCACAGTTTTTGCCTTCTTCGGAGCCCGTTCACCCTTGAAAATCCACTGTGATGACTGTCTCTTCGTTTCTGGAGTGTAGTAGTGTATCCAGGTTTCGTCCACAGTGACATATCGACGAAGGAATTCGGCAGGATTGCGATGAAAGAGTGCCAACATAGCCTCAGAGTCCACTACACGATTGCGCTTATTCTCCTCTGAGAGCAAACGCGGCACCCATCAGATCGTGGATTTTGTCGATGATTTCAGGAGTAGACACCTCAACTGGGCGTCCTGAACGATGTTCATCTTTTGTGGATGAACGGCCACGTTTAAATTCATTCACTCAATTGTAAACCGTCGCAAACACAGGTGCAGATGTGCCATGAACTGCATCCAACTCGGCTTTGATTTCTTTCGGGCTTAAGCCTTTCAAATGGAGATGTTTGATGACAGCCCTAAACTCGCTTTTTTCCATTGTTATGCACAAATAAATGTCGTTAACTTTAATCGACGATAGAAATTGACCTACGCTATGGATCGAGCTGAAATCTTCACTTTCCTGTCGATAATGCTACTTAGAAAAAAAAATCTTTACCGACACTACGAGCACAATTTCTCGGATTTTCTAAGGACTTATTGATTGATCCTCGTACATCAGAATGTTAGTAGCAGGGCAAAGGCAAGTTGAAGTAATGCTCAACCAATGTCTTCGGCTAGCCAATGGATCGGATCGGACAGCTCTGGTGGAGTCTATCTTTATTGAAACTGGTTGAACACCTATTTTCCTTTATTTTTATAAATCCCGCTGAGAAACTTTGCTACTAAAATTATCCTTTTCACAATCTTTTAAAAGAATTTTTTTCCACCATCTATTCAAAAAGAAATTCGTCTTCGCTTTCCTTAATGATCTCTGATTAAAAAAAAGATCCATCCACTATTTTCTCAATCTCCAAACTTCCCTGAAACACCCAGAGTGGGGTTGAAGATGGCTTCGACACTAAGTAGAAATCCCCCCATTTATAGGAATTTTTTTTTTGAATTCATGGTCACAAAAGCCACTGTGGATGACAAACAGTATCCTTTGCTACCATCCAGCTTATTGGTGGTTAACATCGCTCTATCGGGTAGAATCTCCAGTTTTCTTTGGCGAACTATGGCCAATAAGGATAGCAGTTGATAATAAATAATTCAAAATAAATAAATTATATTAAAAAAAATTTTAAAATTTCACCAAAAAAATATTTCTTTTTAGAATTGTTTTTTTTTTTTTAAATTCTGTAAAAGAAAAAATTTTTGATAATAAATGTACTTCCAACCCTTAGAAATGGGCGATATGATATTTTAATCGAAAAATTTTAACAAAAATTTTAAGGGGATCTGTAGGGATGCCAATCGCATATGCGACATTATTTCAAAGTCAGATATTGAAATTCATTTTATTGTCAAAATGTCGATGCCCGATAATTTGATCGAACCCAAATACGAAAAGCAATAAATTTTGGAAAAAAAATGTCAACGCTATGATTAATGGATGGGAGATGAAAGTCATCAGTTTGTCAGTTCGATATTAACTGTGTCCATATTCGTATGCGTGGTGGAGGGGGGAGGATGATGTTTGTGTTTGGAAGGGTGTTTAAATTAGTTCCGATATAGTAAGTACTTTTGTCAGCTAGGCAGCTGTACTGAGTACTTTGTAATACTTAAAAGTTGAACCGTTTTACCTATGTGAGATATTCTAGGGATCCATTCAATTTGTTTGCCGATTTTTAAATGCACTTTAAGTTAATAAATAATTCTTGTTATATTCGGATAACGAGAAGCATAGTCGGAATCTGGATTTTTTGAACATTTCTCCCGCATTTCTCCGTATTTGGCAATTTCCATGTAAAAGGCATATTCAATAAGCATTTGCTGATATTTCACTTTCTATTAACTTGTGAGTGTACTGTATCTCTAAATATTCAATGGATTCTAAAATCAAAGCCGAATATTTTATTTGTTTTTATTCCAAATCAATGTCAATGAAAATGAAAAAAAAAAATTTCTTCATAAAGTGAATTTTTCCACTATTAAAATTTTCTTGATAATATTTTTAATATTTTTGTTAAAGGTTTTGTTTGTTTTTTAAATTAATTTCATTTTTTTTTAATACAGAAATAAGAATATTCTTATATGCCTATGCAAAAATAGGTTATCATAATTAATTGGGAAATAAATTTAAAAAAAAAACTATTTTTTTTACGAATTTATATTTTTAATTATTTTCAATATAATTTTCTATTTTCAATTAATACCTACAAAAATATATATTTACTTATATACATATAGATAAATTTTTTGACATAAATTAAAATTGACCAATTGTTGTTGTTGTTGCATTATTGACTGTATTAATCAGCAACAAATCCACTTTGGGCAGCTAAGATTCATAATTACCATCGGCGAAAGCTTGTCTCCAATCTTCGTAAAAGTGCTGGAATACTTCAACTGGAATCATCTTTAGCTTCTCGGTTATACTCCTTTAAATGTTGGCGAGAGTACCTAGAGAACTTTCGTTTAAGGGAACAAAAACTAGGCATACGGGGTCTGTTCAAAAAGTATCGCGAATTTTGTTTTTTTTCAACACAAACACTTGCGCCAACGTTTTTTCCCATCCTCGAAGCACTTCAAAAAGTGCTTTTTTTGTGATCTAAGTGCTTTTTTTGTGATCTTATTCAGCTCCTCGTTCGATGCCGTCTTTATCTCTTCAATCGTAGTGTAGCGTCGTCCTTTCATGGGGCTCTTAAGTTTCGTGAACAAGAAAAAGTCACAGGGGGCTAGATTAGGGGAATACGGTGGCTGCGGCATTATTAGTGTGTTGTTTTTGGGCAAAAATTCGAGCACAAGCAACGATGCGTGAGCAGGGGCGTTGTCATGGTGCAAAATCCAATTTTTGTTTTTCCACAAATCCGGGCGTTTCTAGCGGATTGCTTCACGCCACTTGCGCATTACTTACAGGTAATATTCCTTATTGACCGTTCTACCGTGTGACAAGAACTCATGATGCACCACGCCCCTGCAATCGAAGAAAACTGTAAGCAAAACCTTCACATTCGACCGAGCTTCGAGCGCTTTTTTCGGTCTAGGCTCGTGCGGCAGCTTCCATTGGGATGATTGGGCTTTGGTTTCCACGTCATAGCAATAAACCCATGATTCGTCACCAGTTATGGCCCTCTGAAGCAAATTTGGGTCATCGCGGATAGAGTCCAACAGCTCCTTAGCAATGTTAATGTGATGCTGTTTTTGGTCGAAACTGAGCAATTTTGGTACGAATTTGCGGCGACCCGTCTCACGTCCATATCATGGGTCAAAATCGAATGGGACGAGCAACTTCTCTAACGGTGATTCGACGATTGGCCAATACTATTTTCTTCACTTCATCAATGTTTTCGTTGTGGGCGTGCTCGGGCGTCCGACACGCTTTTCGTCGTTAACATCTTCTTGGCCCTCTGAAAACATTTTGTACCACCGATAAACGTTGCTTCGGTCCAAGGTAGCTTCATCATATGCCACAGTCAATAATCGGAATGCGTTCGCGCAATTACTTTTGTTTTTCACACAAAATTTAATACAGATTCTTTGATCCATTTTATGGAATGGACAAAAATCGAAAACGAGCCAAAACACGTGCAAGCAAAACAGCTGTCAAAAATTAACTGAAGATTCAAAATGGCCGAACTTGTTGGCATAAGTGAGAGATATGAGTACCAACATAACGCCACAAAATATCGAAAATCGAATATACGTAACCCGCGGAAATTCAAAATTCGCTATAAATTTTGAACAGATCTCGTACATACGGGGTTGGGTAACAACAAAAATTCATTTTTCCGACAAAAAAACTCATTGATTGAGATAGGCTTGTGGCCGAAGCATTCTAGTGTTCTGCAATATCTTATCTAAAACGAGGAACCAGATGGTCTGATCGAACAAGAGCCCTTACATGTGGTTGAAGGCTTCCACTGCTTCTCGGCCCTCTAAGACAACCTTAGGCCAATAAAAAAATTTTAATTCTTCATAGGAAATATTCCCCATTTAACGCGAACGTTTATGGATCAAAATTTTGATATTCCATTTTTCGAAACGCACTTCAAAAAATATAGGAAGTGTTGGGGTCCTAAATGATCATCATAAATGGAGCGATAAATAGCAGTTCGGTCTAGATCTGTTGAATCAAAAACGCCAGATGTCCCATTTTCTCGCCTTGACAATCCAAACCGCAGAGTTTTTTCTAAATCTATGACACACTCGTGTACGAGTAAAGCGTCTCCATAATTTGCAGATATTTTTTATGGATAATTAACATACCTTAGGTGTCTTAAAAAAATTCTCCCCTTTATGTCAAAGATAGTTGTACAAAATATATACCTCAAAATTCGAGTCCTTGAATCTTTTAACTTTTTATCCTTGAATCTATCAACTTCTTGGATAAAATATATTTTATATCTTTTCATTCTTGAATGCTATTACTATTAATAACATACAGAAATATTAAAAGGACCTTTACGCCAAATTATTGATACTTTCGACTTCCAATTGGCATAATTGTTATTCGTTCAAATCTTTTCTTAGTCTTACTATAATACGTTATAAGATGATTTCATAGTCATTTAATTATACTTTTAATAATATAGTTAAATATATTAATCTAAGATAGTTATTTAATTGTGAATACAAGCAAATATATAGTATGTATGGTATATTCAAAGAGAATATTTAAAAAATCTTTCAACTTAAATGAAAAACTTAAAATCTGCAAATTTTTATTAAATTTGTATATTTTTTTTTTTTAATTTATAAAATTTACTTTTTCGATTATCCTATTTTAAATAAATCCAAATGGCATTTTCAGGGATGTAAATTCCCTTGGTCATCTTGTCAATGTAAATTTTCATAAGATCCGGAAATGTTATAAAAACTCGAAATGAGAAAAAATTCAAATTTTCCCAATAAGGGACCAGAGTTATTTTCAATATTTCCTTTTTCTCTCGAAGACAAATCTTCCCATTCCACTGCCTCTCTGAATACTATTTTATCTTTTATTTATCTTGTGCTCATACCTTTCACAAAAATTTAAAAAAAAAAAAGTAGAAAATTATGCATTGTTTTTACGTAAAACTTTAGTTTTCAATTTTCAAATAAATTTTCTTCTTCTTCTTCTTCTTCTTTTGTTTAGACTCTTTGGAGCTTAGAAGAAAAGTCACAAACTAGCTTATAGAATTTCCGGAAACTGCATATTTTCAGATTGGATTATTTTCCCCTCTTAAGGTTATGCTATTTTTTTTCTCCATACTAAATGAATTATTTAGAATTGCTTTTGGAAAGAATGAAGAAAAAAAATAAACTAAAATACACTAAATGAAATTTTACAAATAAGGAAATCTTTTGGTGATATCGTAAATAGTTTTACAAAAATCTATATTTAATTTTAAAGGCTTTCTCACAAATACTTTTGCATAAAATATAGAAATATCAGGTAAAACATGTGGCATGTGGACAGACGGTATACAAAATTCTAGATTTGAGCAAACATTTTTCGGAGAGAGAGGAGTCCCAAACATCCCCACTTAAGAGAGAAAAGACAAAATAAAGGATGTGATATCAGCAAGAAAAAGAAGAATCCATTTTTTTTTTTTTTTTGGGAAAATCGGAAATTGTATATCGAAAAAGGACATACCGAAACGGACTTGCACGACAAATAACTAAATTGCATTGAACTCGATTAATCTAAATATAAAAAGAAAGTGGTTTTCTGGTTTGTTTTTTTTACTCTAGCTACATTGCAAGACGCTATAACACCAACACCGGACATTCAAAACCCTTCTCCCAACTCCTATAGATTCGAATTATAATATATTGGAATATATAATAATGTTTCGAAGATATTTAAAATCTAGTACTGCATATGTGTATGCATCACGGATTGGTTGGTTGGGCGGATGGATGGAAGGATAAATGCATCGTATTTATTTAGATAGCAACATTCAATAAATTTTACAATTTCAAATGACTTTCATTAATATTTATAGCTTCTGTGCATACCAAAAAAAAAACTTGAATTCCTTTTCCATTTTTTTTACGTCAAATTCCATATTCAAAATGCATCGTTAAGCTTAGATTACACCGTGCGCCTAATGCACGATTTTCTCTTGCCAATGGTTTGCTGTCAAATCGTTTTAACTCTATGAAAAGTTCGCCGGTATATTATACTGATCGTGTGAGTGCACGATGTTTGTGCGTAGGCATGCAAATTTTCCTTGTGGTAAAAATTTAGAAGGATTTCATTGTGCTTGCTCGTTTCGAACTCATCTTTTGTTTGTTTGAACCCATATTTACTATGCGGCTGCATGTTCATTCATTCATTCGTATTTATATTATTTATAATAAATTTGATTGAATTTATTACTATAATATTTATTGTTTGAAATATAAAGTTATTAAAGCATATGTAAAGTGAAGGTTTTCTTAATGAAAATTTAAAAAAAAAGTAGTAAAAACAAGTGTAGTGTAGTGCATAGCAAAAAATCGATCGCTTATAAATTTTTAAATAAAATTTATAGAATGACAGTAATATTATATTATTGATTAAATATAAAACCACGAGTCGCCTACGACCATAGGGATTAAATTACGCTCAATCAAGGTACCACCATTACTAGCAGTTTACAGTCAGTAACCAGTTACAAGCTGATTACTCCAACTGTTAGTGACGAGGGTATATTGTTATAAGCAGTATATTGGTATCAACTACAGCCACTACGTTGATGCCTAAAGCGCCTCACCATTGTCGGGCACAGTATGTTCCAACACTCCTTCATAATCAATTTTTGTTTTAAGATTATTTTGGTTTGTACTACGCTCATTGAGCTGCTGTAAGGAATCTTGTAAATCCCTAGGCACCGCTAAGCTAGCTCAGGTACGCGAGTTCGCCAAGACCCGAAAGTACAACCGGAATCGACCTTGGTCTTTCACCCGGTTGTAACCACCCTGCGTGTCATTCATACACTAATTCACGCACCATTCTCGCTTTCTTCTCAAAAAGGACCACGGCAAATCTATTCAGGTATTTATGCCATTCTCTCCTACCTAATACTCTACTCACATCCACACTCTCATCATTCACCACGATTCCACATGAACCTAAGTCACGCAACTACCCGTACAGGCCACACTCAATAAGTAGGTGCTTGTCACTTTCTTCCGCCGCCCCACAAGGGGATCTAGTATCCCTGCCAGGTGTGGTTACCTTGAAGGAATTCAACGAAAAGTGGAACTTCGCAAGCGATACTGGCTGATTCAAGATTTGGTTAAAGGCTGACGGTATAGGCGACGGATTTTCCGTGAAGTATTGGAAAATGAGATCCAGGTCTGTGCCAGTTCCTCAACGATAGCTGATGAGTCGGAAAACACTCCATTTACAAACTCAATAGATGGGATAATCCCATTTTTTTTGGCGAACAAAAATGCAGTTAATACCTCTCCATGCTTCTTTCGATGAAGTTCAGGAATCATTTGACACTCTCCTCTTTATTTTACTGTCGAATACAAGATTCTTTAGACATAAGAAGAACTTTTAATAAAAACAAGACAACATTCTAGAGTACAATTTTCATTAATATTTTTTGTTGTTGGAATTTTTATTGAAAATATTTTAAATTTTTGCCCTCGCTAGCTACACATTTTTCCCATCTCTCGGGCAATTTGTGGATACCACGCCAAAAAAATCGACGTCTTCGTAAGAATCGAAGTGCTGCTCAGCGAGCGCGTGGACCATCGACGAAAACAGGTGGTAGTCGGAAGGGGCCAGGTCTGGTGAATAAGCGGAGTGGGGTAGCACCTCCCAGTTGAGTGTCTCCAAGTAGTTTTGGACCATTTTTGAGGTGTGCGATGTTGCGTTGTCGTGGAGGAAAATCAACTTGTCATGTCTTTGTCGATAATCCGTCCTTTTTTTAAGCAGAGCACGGTGGAATTTGATCAGTTATTGGTGATAGTGGTGGGCTTTGACAGTTTTACCAGGTTTCAACATCTCATAGCAGACGATACCCCATCAAACGCAAATCATCGTCTTCCGTCCGAAGCGATTTGGTCTTGGGGAAGATGTTGATGGTTGGCTGGAATAAACCCACGATTTCTTGCGTTTAGGATTGTCGAAATATATCCACTTCTCATAGCCTATCACAATCCGATGCAGGAATGACACTCTTTTTTGTCTGGCGAGCCAGATTTTGCATGTGTTTTGGCGTCGCTCCATCTGCCTACCGTTCAATTCATGTGGCACCCATTTTACAATCTTTTCAATCTTCCCAATGGCACGCAGATGTATGGAAATGGCTGGTTGAGTAACAACCAATTGCTCCGCGAGCATTTTTTGCGATTGGGTATCGTCTTTGTCCAGAAGAGCCGATTTTCACGCTTCTTGTCCCACAAGTCAAAATTGCCGTTTTTGAACCGACGAAACCAATCTCGGAACGTTGTTTCAGATAAAGCACTATCACCATAGGCTTCCATAAGCATTAGATGCGATTTCTTCAAATTAAAGCAGAAAAGCTAACCTTCCCGCAGATGCTCTTTTTCTGGCACAAAACTAGACAGGATTAC
The DNA here is from genome assembly GCA_958298945.1 of Atherix ibis. Taxonomy (NCBI): domain Eukaryota; kingdom Metazoa; phylum Arthropoda; class Insecta; order Diptera; family Athericidae; genus Atherix; species Atherix ibis. The sequence continues at coordinate 22,691,652 of OY282610.1, read as the reverse complement.
CAAAGGAAAAATGTGCGTTGTTGTACGAAATTACTGACAATGTGCACTGAATAATGTTGACAGATGTCAAACTCATAAAAGAAAGTATGGCGTGTCCACGGTAGCTTAATATGCCCACTCACGCCATCTATGACCAAACAGAGGATTTAAACTTATACACCTGGTAATAAAACTAAAAATATATAAATCTTATAATTTGAGTAATTTTTTTGTAAAAAATCTTATACAATATTACTTTGGCAGATAAGGTGGCCCGGCCCTATTTTAGTGACCATCACTGTATATCATATATAATGAGTGAAAATCATTGAAATTCGTATTTTTTGTTGGTTTTGAATAAAATTATAGGATAGAAAATAAAGTTTTGTAAATAAATAAAAATAAATACATGAAATCAAATGGAAAAATCGAATCAAATAATGATACTTTTACCAATTTATGTTGAATCGAATGGAATGGTGTTCGTACGAGTATATTGTATCTCATATCCTATTTCTGGCCAATTGAATTCTTGAACACATACTCGAACTGATAAATAAAGGCCATATTGACTATAAAATAGAAAAAAATGGAATCATTGTTGGAATTTTACACTTATAAACTTGAAAATGTCAAATTCATTGAAGATTGAAGAAATAAACTAAATAAGCACACACTAGATTTCGAAGAAAAGCATTCATCAAAAAATAAAAGGTGAACTATTCGATAGATCAGCATAGACTTTGCGACCAAGTCTCATTAATGACACACCCTTTCTGTCTATTTGTTATCTTGCCTTTTCATATATATATATGTATATATATGCCCTTCGACATTGAGGTTAGGACTTAGGCCTATGCTATACGCGTACATATCATCGAGCTTTTTGTCAAAAAACGGGCCAGGAAAGTAATAGGAATTGAAAGTAGTCAGCTAGTCATTCAGTCAGTCAATCGGTTATCAGAGAGAAGATAACAATTTCCTTGTCCATTCACATACATGTGTATGTATAAAAAGTGTAGGTGCAAGTGAGAAAATAAAGCCAAAAAAAAAATTACAGTTTTCCTTAGTTTTATTTTTTGGTATTGTACATTTTAAAAGGATAGAAAAATCTATCTGAGGAGGGTTTAAACTAGAAACTAGAAAATGAAACTGAGCATTGTAGAAAAGAAAACACACAAGGCCTAACCTACGATGAGCAAAAAAAAAAAATAATGACTTATGACTCTATATGAACATATATGTATATATATATGTATGTGTTAATATCCCCCTAAAATACCAAGGCACTCGTACACATACAAACAATAACAAATACGGATATATCCATATTGCAGAAAAATAAGCTTTTTGATTGTTATACTTTTCTTATTCCCTTTTCGTCCTTTGTTGTTATGTTGTTGTTGTTTTATACTGGTTGATATGTGCATATGTATTGTATGTTCGAATTTAGATTTCCGCCTTCAGGAATCTTCTCATTTCTTGACTTCTTGATAGTCAATGGATTTTACGTTCGAGCGAATCTTTTCGAAATTTCCAATTGAAAGAAATGAACTGGAATATAAATTGAGTGGATCACAGAGGATTTGTCGAGGAACTTTTGATTGCTATTCTTGTCAGTTCTTATTTATCATTATATTTTTCCTCTGAACAGTATTTTTTTCTCTCCACCCATCCAACACTCCTCTCTTTCGCATCTATTTCATCTTTCCCCTTTTTGGCCATTATTCATTTCTTTCTTATGGTATATATCTATGCACACACCACATTTTCTCTAATCTTCTTTATTTATTTATATACTACTCGTAAGTATATCATATAAGGTTTTTCTTTCTTTTAATAGAAAAGGTATTAATTTACCTTTTCTTTTCTCTTTTACTTTCTTCTCAATACAAAACAATTTACCTTTTTTAGTTTTTTCTTTCTTTTTTGTATAATAGGTAAATAGTTCAAATATTTTCGTATTAAATGTGCATCAAATTACAGAAAAAACTCATTTTCTATAAAAAAAAAAGAAAGAATTTTCGAAAATTATTCAATATTTTGTCATATTTAATATTCAAAAAAAAACAACAAAAAACCTCAGACAAAATAAAAATACTTATTCCAAAAAATAATGCTCATCCTACGATGTTATTATGCCAAAGGGCATTTTGTGGAATGACTTTTAATAGCCGCACAAGAAGAAGTCCCTGTTGGACATTTCTTGTATTTATCGACTAACCAAATTTCTCCCGCAAAAAAACTGTGCGGCTATTATCGACTGTGGCATGGGCTGTGTGACACGTACCGCCGTCTTGGCAAAATCACATTTTCAATAAATCAATATTTTTCCATTCAGGCTATGGATCAGCATTGACTTCTTGCTCATTTAAGAAAAAAAATAAGGACCTATAATGCACCGTAACATAAACCATAGCAAACGGTAACTTTTACAGAATAAAAAGGTTTCTCGTAAATATTGTAATTTGTGAATTAGCTTCAGCTAATTTTGTTTTATTCACCGATTAAGAAGGTGATTTTCTTTGGTAATTTTTTTTCTTCTTTGATAAGAAAATTGGATAATTTGCAAGTAAAGTTGAGACATTTTTCTTTCCATAAATAAATTCCTAATCTTACTCAATACAACTGACAACAAAAAAAAATATGTTGACATTTCAAATATGGCAATGCGGTCCATTTTAAAGCATATTACTCCTATAAAATGACCATATAGGAGATCTGTTCAAAAAGTATCGCGAATTTTGTTTTTTTTTCTTCAAAATTATTTACTTATTTATGAATATCTATTTGGCCCCTTCAAAATAATCCCCACCAGATATTATACAGTTGTGCCAACATTTTATCCAATCCTCGAAGCACTTCAAAAAATCATTTTTTGTGATCTTGTTCAGCTCCTCCTTCGATGCCGTCTATACCTCTTCAATCGTAGCATAGCGTCGTCCTTTCATGGGGCTCTTCAGTTTCGGGAACAAAAATAGTCACAGGGGGCCAGATCTGGGGAATACGGTAGCAGCGGCATTATTAGTGTGTTGTTTTTGGGCAAAAATTCGCTCACAAGCAACGATGCGTGAGCAGGGGCGTTATCATGGTGCAAAAGCCAATTTTTATTTTTCCATAAATCCGGGCCTTTCTGGCGGATTGCTTGGCGCAACTTGCACATAACTTGTAGGTAATATTCCTTATTGACCGTTCTACCCTATTGCAACTCATGATGCACTACGCCTCTGCAATCGAAGAAAACTGTAAGCAAAACCTTCACATTCGACCGAACTTGGCGCTTTTTTTTCGGTTTTGGCTGGTGCGGCAGCTTCCATTGGGATGATTTAACTTTGGTTTCCACGTCATAGCTCGATGGCACAAGCCAATCGATGTGTTTAAGTCTTCAGCAACTTCTCTAATGGTGATTCGACGATTGGCCAATACTAGTTTCTTCACTTCATCAATATTTTCGTCCGTTGTTGACGTGCTGGGGCGTCCGGCACGCTTTTCGTCGTTCATATCTTCTCCGACCTCTGAGAACATTTTGTACCACCGACAAACGTTGCTTCGGTCCAAGGTAGCTTCACCATATGCCACAGTCAACAATCGGAATGCGTCAGACCAATTAATTTTGTTTTTCACACCAAATTTAATACAGATTCCTTGATCCATTTTTTGGATTGCGCAAAAATCGAAAACGAGCCAAAACACGTGCAAGCAAAGCAGCTATCAAAAATCTAGTGAACATTCAAAATGGCCGAACTTATCGGCATAAGTGAGAGATATGAGTACCAACATAATGCCACAAAAAAACGAAAATCGAATGTACGTAACCCGCAGAAATTCAAAATTCGCTATATTTTTTGAACAGACTCTGTATAATATAGTATTGTAACAAGCAGATTTATATAATATATTAATTACAGTTAACATGAAGGATTATGCCAAGTAAACATTCATCGAAGTTTCTCCTGCTAGCGTGTGCTTATGTTAAGACTCAGTATTTTAATAAATCACGCCGCCAGAAGGCGCTTCAGTCTTTGATGGGTGTTTTTAGTAAAGGATAGTTCTTGAACTGAAGGACACTTTGGATTCGACGAAAATTAGAAGAATTAGTGAGACCCCAGTGTTTTAGACCGTAAATTCATATTGTTTTCAATAGGACATTGTATAACAGTACTTTGCTGTCTTTATAAGCTTAGAACCTTTGTCTAAAAGTCAAAGTAGTTGTAGGTATCGTCTTCTTATTTTTTTAACTCTTCTATGTGGGTTCCATGTCAAGCATTTGTCTTACTTCAGTCCTATCTACCGAACTTCGGTGTGTTGTGGTATGGCACTGCCATTAAGCTGTATAGGAGGACATGCTTCATAGCAGAGAGTTCTGTAGAGTTTGGATTTGGAATTGGAGAATTTCAGAAGCTTATCGGGGATATTTGCTAGATGCAGGATGTGCAAATGTTGTAGAGAATAGGTGCAAGTATACTACCTAGTGGAAGACTAGCCAATATCGGGTTGTTGGATTAGTTTACTTGGAAGTATCAGGACTATGAAATAGGTAGAAGCAAGAATTCTCTTGATTTTCCAGAGTAAGCCCGGTACCAAACTCTATTAAAAGCTTGACTTATTTCCGAAATACATTCGGACAGTATTCTTTTCTTTCTAAAGAGGATGCAATGAAATCGACAACTCGATGACACTGCTGGGTAGTATAGTTTTCAGAGACTGCCATTAAAGTATATAGGAGAACATGGTTCACGGCAAAGAGAAAAAGATAAGTGGGTAGATTTATGTGGATTAACTTTTATTCTCCAATTTATTAACCAATTCTGAAAGGTTTGAATTTGGGTTAAGCGTATTTTGGAACCACAATTTGTTCCTTTAACAAGTTATCCTCTTCGTACTGTCAACAATATTTAAAGGAGTATAATTGATTAGCTAATCAGCCCCCTAGGTTATTGTAGCGTCACTCTGTGTACAAAGAAAGAATTAAATGTATTCACTTTTCAGAAATATGCCATTCGAACTCATTCTAAATTATTTTCTTAATATAAATTAAAACCGCATACTCCCCTTATATAAATCTAAAGGACATTATGCAGGAGTAAAAGGGTGATCAAATAATGGTCGTGATCTTTTCAATATCCTTATTTCATGAATAAACATTTGTACTTGAAATTTTTGATAGTCAGAATTAATAAACCAAAACGAAAAATCTTTAAAAAAAAAATACTTTGAAATGAAGTTTGACCATAATCGGTTCGGATTAGTTTCTATATGTGTCTGTTTTTATATATTGTAACAAGCCATGTTTTTCTGCCTGTCGTGACCATTTTAAGAGGTTAGAGGGTCATGAGGCTCCATGACCTCATGACCCTCTAACCTCTTAAAATGGTTCATGAGGTGTTCGTTGAGAGGGTAGTGGAGGAAAACACGAGGATTATGATAGTTATCTAGACGGGTTATGCCCAGTTCACGTACAAAAGGAATCTCTAAATCAGAATATGACGCACATTATATAGGCCATTGACAATTTTACATAGGATTATAGAGTGTAGATATTGGATTCGAAAGGCGTCGTAAGGCTTTGTCGATGGCTTTGTCGTACTGTATTATAAAGTATCATTTCGCTATCGATTGTTCGTTTTGATCTTGCGTTTAAGAATCGCAGTAGCTGATTGTGTATCATCCATTAAATTCCTTTCTTTTGGTGGAATAAATACTGCTGTTCAAGGTTGTGGAAGGAAAAATGGTTCTTGACAAAGAGTAAAAGTAACATGAACACATTTTTGTTCGTTCATTTCACTTTCAACTTTTTGAACCATTTTTGATGGGAGTTAACATAGGTTTTTGGTGATGAGCTAGGATCGGAGTGTCATAAGCATATGTTGTATAATTAGAAACCAAACATATTACCTTAGGAAATATGTGGAAGGAAGGATTCTCTTTAGCTTCCAAAGACGCCCAGAATGCCATACTGGGTCGAAAGTCTGAGCTTGATGATGTGAAATTACATTTTCGTCTTCGAGATGGCATAAAACCGTTTTAAAAAAGAATTTCCACTATTTTGACAAGAGTTAGAAGTAGACTTATGGGTCTATAAGATGAGGCAAGTTTTTTTTTATTTTTTTATCTGCAACTACAATTGTATTGTAACAAGCAGATTTATATAACATTTTAATTAACAATCTTATGCATTATGAGTAAACGCCCATCGGCATTTCTCCAACTACTAGAAGTTAGAGTACTCTAGAAAATCTCTAGGCCATTGTCTCTTAAGTCTCCGATGAGTGTTCTCACAAGTGGATTATGATGATAGGATAAACGGACGAGAGTGAAATTTTTTATAGCAGGAAATGCATAGGTTCTGAAGAAAGGTAACATTTAGATCACAATATATTACGTTATTACGAGCATAAAAGGGGGCATCATCAATTCTACGGAGGAACTTGGATTATTAGGCCTGGACGCGATGGGAATTGGAACGTTTCGTTGAATCCCAAAGTTCAATTCCATATGTCCAAATAGGTCCAGTAGTCTGAGAAGTCTTAGGGTAGGTCTAGTGGCTTCAAGTTTTTTTACTCTAGTATGTAGGTTCCATGTTAATCTCTTGTCAAGGTAATAAGTCCCAAATAACGTACTTTATCATATTATGGAATCATGTTGCTATTAAGGTATAAAGGGGTAGGTTTTCCTTGACAAAGTGTGAAAGTAATGTGAGCCTCACTCTCCATATCTTAAACCAGGATTGAAAGTTGGGGATGTGGGACTGTAAATTGCTGGAAGCTTTTTCAGGATTTGTAAGCAAGTATGGCCGTATCGTTTGCATAAGCAGCAATGATATTATTAGGATCAGATGGGATGTCATGGGTATAAATATAATATAAAATGGGACCAAGAACACTGCCTTGTGGGACTCTGGATAGAATAATATATATTTCTGAGAATTCTGAGTTAACTGCAACTTCGAAATGACGTTGGGAGAGATATGCTGACGGCAGAAAGCTGTTGAGTTTCCAGAGGAGTCCAGGATGCCACACACGATCAAACGCTTGGGAGGTATTTAAAAATAGTCCTGGGCAATACTCATTGCCTCTCAAGAGAGGATGCAATATGATCAATAACGCGACGGCATTGCCGGATTGTGGAGTGTTCAGATCGGACGCCAAATTGGTGATCAGGAATAATTTTTTCATTAACTAGGATTGGGTAGAGTCGTTTTAATAGAAGTTTTTCAAAAATCTTACCAAGGATTGGTAAGAAAGAGGCTGATAGGTCGCTTGAATACAATGAACATTTTTTCATACCATCATAACATTTGTCATGCTTTAATTAAATGAAGTCTTTACGCTTTATATGAAAAGTCTCTGAGATCGGTTCCAGAGACTATTTAAAATGGCGAATGCTGAAGGCTATTTGACGGCTTCAGTTACACTCTTCAAAGAAACGTTCGTGATTAATTTCAAATAGTATTTCGGTTTAAATTAATTCGGTAACAATTTTCAGTAAAAAAGTACAAAAGTTTTAATTGCTCATGTTGGTAATAAAATTAAATTTGTGGAAAGGAACAGAAAAAACAATCAACGACGAAAAATATTGGCGAAAACCAGTTGATTTGTAACATTTCGAAAAATTACCTTGCAAAGATAATATGCTTTAACATTTTTATATATTTAAGTAAATATTCTGAAACTAAAAAATTACAATTGCTGATGCTACACGAAACTTTTTATTGAAAAATATTCAAAAATATTCGAAAAATTAAAATTGAATTTGAAAATATATATCCTGGTAAGGACGAAAAGGAAACAATATCCTTCTGAAGGTAAAACAGTAAACATCTGAAGAAATAAAAAAAAAATCAAGTCGATCTGACTCTCCGTTCACGAGAAAATCGATAAAAATCATCGCAAGGCCCTCGCCCAGAAGCCACTCTGATTGGTCGCACTCACAAAAAATTCTTGAAATCGAAAAGTTGACAAAAAATTATTCTAGCAACAAAAATTGTTGACAAAAAATGTTTCTAGCAACAAATATTATTGACAGAAAATGTTGAAATCGCCAAATATGGTCTGAAATGCTGCGGAAAGTGCCCGTTCTGGCAACATTTTGTGTTGATAGCAACAAAAAATGTGTCCATGAAGGCCAAAATGTTCCTGGCCAGCGGTCTTCTGTTCAACAAATCGGCGATCAGCAATTTTTCGACTAGCCAGCACATTTTTTGCTCTAGAATAATGGATGCTTCACCGATTTCGATCTTTCAAATGCCAAATCCAACACAACTAATAGGGTAAAGAGGTCATATAAACAAATTATTTCTGTGTATGTGTGTTGGTGAGATAATTTAAAAAGCCTCTCGAAAAACGGGAATATTTTGGAATTTTCTTTTCGTTTTGAGCCCGTAAGTCTATATCTGCCCATCAATACTAATAATTTGTATATCGAATTAAAGGTCTCAAATAAATCTAGCTGGCTAGATATAAATGATTTAATTTAAAAATAGTATACCAACGACAGACTAAAATAAGTGCAGATTCGCGCATTTTGATTTGTAATATGAAAATTTACGAATAGATGCGTCGTACTTTCCCACCTAGGAGCTGTATTAGGATACAATAGATGATGTTTTATATATCAAATGAAAGGCCTTACTGAGCTCTTGGATTTGATTACATAATATTTTCAGTAACTATTCATAGTCAGGAAATAACAGTAATTATATTATTTGAGAGGGGATTTTAGATAAAAAAAGTTTAAATTTATCTTTTTCCACAAACTATATTTTAAGCGATAGCTTAAACATTCCTCCTGCTTAATATAAAATTAGATTTTAAAAACAATACATATTTGGAAAAATAATAAAATTTTTATTGGTATTTGCAAAATTTTCGTTTTCGAAATATTGTTTAGGTTGATCGTCCTTGTTCCTTATCCTTAAGGATAGTTGATTATTTTCTTACGGTATCCAATAGATCTAAGTATATTCTAGGTGTCCTTAGAACAAAGTTTTTCCGAAAGCTCAAAAATGGCCAAGTTATTCGAAAAAGCTCAACACCACTTTTTCTTCGATTTCGCATTATAAATTTTTACGAATTCATGTTCTTAAGCGGTGGCACTGAACGTTGTCGTGTGGTTTTTCTTATTCCGAAAATGAGAATTTCATTCCTAAAATATATAAAATTAGTAAGAAGTTCAAATATTTTATTTATTTGGATTTTATGATGCGATATCATCGGTTTGGTAGACCTTCCCCAATATTATTTTCATGTTTCAAACATCGTTATGGTTGATTGTCATTGTACCGTACTCTTAAGGATAATTGAATAGTTTGTCATTGAATTCATTAGAATGGAGTATATAATAGGTGGTATGTGAACAATGTTCTTCCATTGATCCAAAAACGGCGAAGTTATTTCAAAGAGTTCAAGTTCACTTCTTCTACTTCGCATTGTAAATTTTCACGAGTTTTCCTTTTTATTTCGAAAATAAGCATTTCTATCTTACAAGTTCAAAAATAGTTGTTTGATCATTTCACTTATAATATTTTATTTATTGCATCTTATCCCAAATAATTTGAAATATTTCGCTAAGTGCAAATTTTCTGAAGCCGATGGAAAATGGAGGCTAAGATTTGACGACATTTTCGATCAGTGCTTCGTAATTTTCTCCGATATTGTAGCAATCTTGAGATTTCATCCCAAAAGTTAGTTAGTCAATACTAAAATTAATAATATGTAATCTTTATCAAATTTCATAGGCATTTCACGTAAATTGATTAGAAACTTACCTCGAAGACGGAAGGCATTCGTAGATCATCGGCAGTTCATCAAAACTGTCCGAATGGGGACGATTTCCGAAAATTAATGTACTGCGGATGGGAAAAGTTTCCTTTTTGTTTGATTAATTTTATTTATAAAAAATTGGACTCACCTTTCCATTGGTATGCACTTAAACCGAATTTCAATTAACAGAAGAGCCGTAAAAAATGTTTAAAAAACTCCTGAACGAAGAACACATCAAAACTGACACGTCGAATCTGATCAACCGTCGTGGTTTTCTCACAAAAAGAGATGCTGCCCGAGAAAAGAGAGGAAATCACGATGAGAACGACTCATCCCTTCACTCATTCGCAAATTATGAACAGTTCATGACCTGAAAAGGGACGGAGCACATCCTCCTTTTGCAATTTTACATGCTTTTGGAGCGGAGCATAAGTTGAGTGTTCGTTTTGTTGAGTAAACTGCTAACAGTGGATTATCAAATTATCCGCAATATTTCCGGGGCTCAATTATGAGCAAGTCAATCGTACTTAATCAAAATAGATTCAAAACTTAACCGAATAATTATTAAAAAAGATAAGTTTTTAGTTTTAAAATCAGATAAATTGTTAGTAAAAATTACTAAAAATTATCATTAAAATTTAGCCTCAATATTTCGGTTAAATTATTAGGAATTATTAAAAAAAAATCTAGTAGATTTTGCTGTTAATGCAAATAAAACACATTTGGAGGAACAGTTGACGACATTCAATTTATTATCCAGAATTCATAGTCCGCTTCTACTAAATTAATTAGCCCCAATTTTAAGTTAAGATGTAACTGAATAAATTTAATTTATGAGCCTTTAAAAATATTTCTTTCCAAAATACTTCATGTTTTTCGTAAAATTTCTTCTGACCGAACGTGGTTGTTGGCAGTTGATTTTTTGGTGTACAATGGAAGGTGAAGAATACACCATTTCAGTGAGAATTTAATTTTTTATTTTGGTTTTTTCTTTTGATTTTTGGCAGATCTGCTATTCGAATATGGGGCTTACTCCTCGTGAGGAGACGATAGAAAATCTCGTCAAAGTCATGATCCTTTTCGTAGCAAAACAGTCATAAATGCGAATATTTTCTTATGAAGAAGTATAAGAAACCGTGTTTATTATTTGTTCATATATGCAAAGTCTCTTAGACAAGAGCCAGAGGTCTTTCTATAGCGCCACGACCATGAGGCCATTTAGCGACTTCATATTACGTATATGTGGGCATTACCTAATTAAAAACTGGTCGACAGTTAGTTTGAGAGAGCCTAAATTTTACGGAGCATATTGGGATCTTTCAGAAAATTGAAGAGACAATTTGGAAAATGTTTTGTTTGGTTTAAGAGCTCCCCACAATGGAAGGAGTCCATAATTAGCTTGAACCATTTTTATTTATGGTACCTTAGTCCTCGAGTTCCTGGCGTCGTGGATCTGGCTTTTTTTGTTGATAGGGCAACAGGGTGATACGTTGAATAGGTTTGTCATCATTGTCCACGACATCACAGGCGATTCTACAAAAAATTGATTTTGAGGAAAATATCTCCCAGGTACTCTTAGGCTATTATTTTGGATATATTTTCGTATTCCAAAAATTTCATGAAATTATGAGGATTATGGTTTCTTTTTTTTATAAATAGTTTTTTAAGACCTTCTCAGATATTAAATTAAAAGTCAATAAATTTTTTTTATTATTTATAGTAATTCTGGAATCAAATAATCAAAAAAATTATGGTAAATAGTTTTTTTTTCTATTGTTTTATTAAATAATATTTTCAAATGTTAACATTTTTTTTTTATTCGAATTTCTATTTTTAACACTTACTTTCTTATATACGTATATATTTTTTAAAATCTATTCTTAAATATGAAAAATTTAAAATGTATTCTTATCTCTAAATAAATGAAAAACTCATTTTTATATGAACAAAAAGCTTGAATAGTTTTTACAGAAAAAGGAAATTTTTTTTAAAAATTCTTAAATTATAGGATTTTTTATCACCAAATGTATTTTGGTATTGTTTGGATATTGATGTATTTTACGAGAAATTTTTTAAGGCTCATCATTGAGCACATCATTTGTAGATGAATCTGTAAAATGATTTATAATTTTTATCAATCGGAATTCTTATGAATTAACTAATAAAATTGTTAAATTATTCCCAAATTAAGGAATTTTTTTTAAATTTTTTCATAATATTTTACCTCTTATCTATATTGATAATTTTAATTTTTTGTTTAAGTATTTAGCTTGTATTTCGTTTTTTTTTCTTCTTCTAAAATTTATAAAAATTATTCTCCTTTAAATGCTTTTAATATTTTTTATAAAACAAATATTAAAAGTGTACTACAAACTTTATAAACGACTATTTAGAAAAGTAGAAAAGAAGTTAGTAAAAAGTCTGAAAAAGTTTTTATATTTCCGAAAAATACTCCCCCAATGAGCTATGAAACAAATTCTGTCATGTACTTACCTATAGGATTTTAAGAATTCCAATCAATGGTCTATTCTCTAAGGTATTGACAAAGGATTACCAGTTATACTGAAGAATATTACGGTAGGATCAGTACCATTATTTTCTCGTCCATCAACCTTTATACATTACCTAGGCATTGTTAATAGAAAATTTATGTACACACGGATTTACATAAATAAGCTACGATTTAATGTCGCCCTGATGGTTCAAACATTATTAACCCAGTCAGTGGTAAATCATGTTCAGCCATTATAGTATGGATGAAGGATTCAACAACATTTCCATCAAAAAACATTGTCTATTTTAATATGTATTTTTGTATGTATATATTTATTTTGTTTCAAATCAATAGCGAGCAAAAATTATTCATAAACTACAATATTTATCATATTAGAATTTTTGAAAAATTCAATTTCTATAAAATATTGGTAATATTGATATTCTTTTGATATCTAGTCTGAAATCGGGGTTTAAAAATTCATTTTTGTATGAAAATTGTGTTTCAGAAACAGAATAAGAATTTTGCTCAAGATAAAGAAATAATGGAGAAAATCAGTTTAAAATGCTGTACTTGTTCCTCTATAAAGAATATCCCAACAATATTCAAATCATTTGAATATATATTTTTTTAAATTTATTAATATGGAAATGGAGGTTGATAATTATTCACCAATCATCAATTGGCTCGTCTGGCAATAATGCAAATACTATCGCTGGTCATTCGCATCTTATTTTGCGAAAGGTTTTTTTTTCTTGTGTGGTTTTCAAATTAACGAAAATGAATTTTTCCTTTATCTGAATTTATATCTCAAATAACCCAAGTTATCATTTTTTGTAGTATTAATAATCTTTAATTTGAGTTTTATTATAGTTCAGATGGTATCTTTATACACTGTGTCTTTATATACGGTATTATACATTGTGATGGAAATTACTTTTGAAAAACCCTATACAAAATGGTAAATTATCTTAGCTATCGAAAAGGTCCTTAATAAAAGCTATTTGTTTTTTTTTATAAAAAAAACGTAAAATGTAAAGTATTTAATTGGAGACCAATTGCAGCTTATCAAGCCTTGTAGACGCTTAATTTTAACATACTTCTAACATGCTCCCAACATTCACTTCTAATATTTTTTTAAATTTTTCTAATATTGTAGTATGCAAATTTTTACAAACGCTCAAGCAATTGAGCTTTCCATCAATACTTATTGAAGGACTTACAATATATATTTTCCGTAAGTTTACATCAAGCGGTATTAAAACTTTATCTGGTGTCCATCAGGGTGGCCATCTTAGTCTCTTACTTTATATTCTTACAATAGATGGCATTGTAAAACTAATTAAGTGTTTGCAAGTCTATTTAGCTTAGAATGTGTGAATGTGGGCTGTTCTCAATGCCACCATGGTCGTTATACACTTTCAAAGCCTCCGCCCAATTTATTAACGTTTTATTTATTATTTAAAATTTTCTAAAGAACCTGTAGGGGTACAGAATCCTTCAGTATATTGGAGTTTTAGGAACTAAATTCTAACCAGAATCCTCCACGTTTTACTTTTAGGGGATTAGACTAACGTTAAGCCTATGTATTTTTGGCATGCAAATTGGAATTTTTTCACTCTCCCTTTATGATGGAGCTTCTTAATGGGTTGTTCGGAAAGTAATTTCGTTTTTTTTTTTTAAAAATAAAAGACGATTTTCTTATAGTAAATTAATATTTTATTCAATTATGTATTGTTCAGTCTGATCGATAGTAGCATGATCCTTTGCCATCTTTCTGGCAGTAGCATGATTCCACGCTCATGAAATTTTTGTTCTTTGCTGGCAAAAAATTGATCCAAGTGATTTTTGACCTCCTCATTTGAATTAAACGTTTTATAGTCTAAACATTTTTGTAGAAACCGGAACAAATGATAATCGGAAGGTGCTTGGTCTGGAAAGTATAGTGGGTATGGCAGTATATCCCATCCAAGCTCTAAAAGCTTTTGCCGAGTGGTCAAACTTGTATGTGGTTTCACATTAACCTGTCGGAATACTATACCTTTCCTATTAATCAATTTTGGCCTTTTTTTTCTTTAAGTGAATCTATTCAATTTGTCCAACTGATGATAGTACACTTCAGAATTGATTGTTGTGTTGCTTTGATCCGGTACATATTTTCTACTCGAGGATTTTTTGCGTTTAACATTGTTGTAGATAACCCATTTTTCGTCCTCAGTGATGATACGCTTCAAAAATTGATCATTTTTTTGGCGTTTGAGAAGCAAATCTCTATCAGAAATCTCACGAGTTGTTATTCGCCGGTTTGCATTAATTAATGCCTTTATTGTGTCTTCATCAGTAAACGAAATTACTTTCCGAACAACCCAATATTTACTTGGTATACGTACGAGTATACATCTACCGTACTCTAGTGATGCATTTGTGCAATGGTGTCCTCCTTTGATTGGGATTGCTCGACGATTTTCTAGAGTTCCTTACTGTTTTCGGTAAAACGTGATCAGTAAAAAAAGATATGATCCACATCCTTAAAATGATCATGTCACATTAACGTCCACTTCAGCCTAAAACTGGATTATGTCTTTGCTGTATGGTGAAAATTATAGTAACTTTGAATATCGATTAGAGAAAAACGATTAGGCTTAGGAATAATTAGTATAGAATACTTTTTATTAAGAATTTAATTAAAATTATTTCCATTTAAGATATTTATAAAAAAAATTAATGATTTTGAAGGTAAACATAAAAATTTTTCACTTTTTGTGGTCAGTTTTTTGTAATAGGTTCTTTTTCTTAAATTCCAAAAGCCAGAACAACTTAAACTTCATATTGGTAATATTTTCATTATTTCTATCAGATATGTGACCTTAAAAATAAAAGCCATTATTCCCAATATTTTGAATATGGCTTTTAATTTTAAGAAATTTTTTCTTGAAAACTTTTTTTTTTCTATTTTCATGTGCAATAATTTAAATGAAACAATCAAAAATTTTATATATTAAAAATCGAATTGCAAATATTTTTATATAATTCCAATCTTGATAAATATCGTTAAAGTAATACCAAAAAATTCAATTTAAATAATTCTTTCAAAGACCAAAGGTAAATTCACAAAAATATCTAATAAAATTTTAGTATTACTGTAAGGCCACCCTGTAACTTCATTTGTTTAACTTTATCATACCACATTTCAAAAGATCGCTCCACATTACAGCTTACAGTTTAGAGCAAACTTTTCCAATGAATCATTATTAAAATTTTATCAAATAAAAAATAATTTGACGGTTCGACATGATTCTCTGCAATAAAATTATGAGCTTTTTTCACAGAATTTCCACTAGTCTCAATTATTTTCGATTTGATTTTATTCATTTCTTTTCTTTCATACTGAAAGGATTTTGCAGTTGGATATAACTTTTCCATTTGCAATGATTGTCGATATTTTTCATCGTTAGTTCTTTATTGGATTTATCTTCTATCTAAAATAAGTGATAGCATACCTATACTTCATCCGTACAAAGTATGTTACTTTAATTTTCAACTCGAAGTACACCGATCAAAAAGATTCGCTTTAAATGGGATATTAACAAAAAAAAACCCTAAGACAGGGCTTTTTTAAGAAGTCTCTTATTAAATTGGTGTTGACAGCTAAACACATTTGATTCATGTAGTATAGGCAAGCGTCTCAGATTATGCTCAACATGCTTAAATGAAATTTTATTGGTCAGAGCCCGACAGTCAATATTTGAACTCAAGAGTTGATGAATAAAAATTAAGTTCTATGTACCCGAAGTAAGTTTTAGACGCTCCATATATGGGTGGGCGGGGAGGGTGGTTGGCAGCTGAGAGGAATTATTCCATAAAATATGTCTTAACGAATATCTAGCAAAATTCCGTTGAACTGACTCGATACGTGGCTGTTAGAATTGCACCAGCTATAAAATATATTCAAAACCTCCTGAATGTGGTAATACCAAGTGTATAAGCTTAAATCCGTTGTTTTTTAGTCAAAAAAAAACACATGTTTTTTTTCTATAGAAAGCAAAAACAAATTTATTAAAAGTACTTGCCCTCGCTAGCTACACATTTTTATTATCTCTCGGGCAATTTTTGGATATCATGCCAAAAAAATTCTTCCTCTTTCGAGGAAAATCACTCATCAAGCCATTTTCGGACGTCTTCGTAAGAATCGAAGTGCTGCTCAGCGAGCGTGTGACCCATCGAAGAAAACAGATGGTAGTCGGAAGGGGCCAGGTCTGGTGAATGAGTTGGGTGGGGTAGCACCTCCCAGTTGAGTGTCTCCAAGTAGTTTCGGACCATTTTTGACGTGTGCGATGGTGCGTTGTCGTGAAAGAAAATCAGCTTGTCATGTCTTTGTCGATAATCCGTCCTTTTTTCACGCAGAGCATGGTGCAATTTGATCAGTTATTGATGGTAGCGGTGGGCACTGAGAGTTTCACCAGGTTCGAACATCTCATAGTAGACGATACCCTGCTGATCCCACCAAACGCACATCATCCTTTTCCGTCCGAAGCGATTTGGTCTTGGGGAAGTTGTTGATGGTTGGCCGGAATCAACCCACGATTTCTTGCATTTAGGATTCTCGAAATTTATCCACTTCTCATCGCTTATCACAATTCGATGCAGGAACGACTTTATTTTTTGTCTGGCGAGCATGATTTCGCATGTGTTTTTGAGTCGCTCCATCTGCCTATCGTTCAATTTATGTGGCACCCATGGAACGCAGCCGCATGAAAATGTCTGGTTGAGTAACACCCAATTGCTCCGAGAGCATTTTTTGCGATTGCGTATCGTCTTCGTTCAAAACAGCCTACAATTGATGGTCCTCAACCTTCTTAGCTCGATTTGCACGCTTCTTGTCCCACAAGTCAAAATTGCCGTCTTTTAACGGACGAAACCAATCTCGGCACGTTGTTTCCGATAAAGCACTGTCACTATAGGCCTTCATAAGCATTCTATGCGATTCGGCAGTCGATTTCTTCAAATTGAAGCAGGAAACAGAGCTTCCCGCATATGCTCTTTTTCTGGTACAAAACTAGACATGATTACCAAAGGAAAAAAGTATGTCGTTGTACGAAATTGCTGATAATGTGCACTGACTAATATTGACAGATGTCAGACTCATAGAAAAAAAGTATGGCGTGCCCATGGTAGCTTAATACGCTCACTCACGCCATCTATGACCGAACAGCGGATTTAAGCTTATACACCTGTTATTGGTAAGGTAAGAGTTTAACCAATCAAGTAGCATTAGCAGGAAGACCATTTACTGAAGGTTAGTTCAAATTATTAAGTTAGAGAGTTTATCAAAGACTTTACTGAAATCAGTCTGCTTGTTATTGTAATTTGAAAGTTAGAAATTATTTGAAATGTTAACTTCTCCATGTTGGTAGTAGTTGAACTGTCAGGCAGATGATGATCTTACATTATTGTTGAGTTGGTAATAGATAATCGCCTCAAATAATATTCGATTATCTATTATCAACTCATTTACTTAAGTATTCGAAAGAATTGGATGAAAAAATTATTCCTGATCACCAATTTGACTTCCGATCTGAACACTCCACTATCCAGCAATGCCATCGCAATTGTTGATCATATTGCATCCTCTCTTGAGAGGAAAGAATATTGCTCAGGAGTATTTCTAGATATCTCCCAAGTACCTTATCATAAATTCATATCTCTCACAACGACATTTCCAAGTTGCAATTAACTCAGAATCCTCGGAAATATATTCTATTCTCACCGGAGTCCCACAAGGCAGTATTATTGGTCCCATCTTATATAATATTTATACGCATGACATCCTAATACTATCATTGCAACTTATGCAGACGATACGGCCATACTTGCTACCCATTCAAATCCTGACATAGCTTCCAATAATTTACAATCCCATATCCACAATCCCCAATTCTGGTTTAAGAGATGGAGAGTGAGGCTCACATTACTTTCACACTTTCTCAAGTAAAACCTACTCCTTTATACCTAAATAGCAACATGATACCGCAAAGTGCGTTATTTGGGACTTTACCTGGACAAGAGATTAACATGGAATGCTCAAACTAGACGAAAAAAACTTGAAGCCACTAGACGTTACCTACAACTTCTTAGACTACTGGACCTATTTGGGCATATGAAATTGAACTTTGGAGTTCAACGAAACGTTCCAATTCCTATCGCGTCCAGGCCTTACAATAATAAGACCCTCCGTGAAATTATTGACGCTCTCTTTTAACGTAATACATCGTGATCTAAATGTTCACTTTGTTCAGGACCTGTACATTTTCCGGTATCAAAAATTTCACACCCCTTTACCCAATCCTCCCCGGAAACACTCATCGGAGACTTTTGCACGAATTTATTTTACACGAATTTGTTTTAACACGATTTTCAATATTCTATGAAGTTTTTTATGAATTTTTCGGAGAATTTTTCTGATGAATTTATTTCATTCTCACTCTTTAGAAATATTTTTTCACAATTCATTTAGATTATGTCGATTATATGAGTGGGATTCCCCGCATTATGCGTAGGGTAAAGACGTTATGTATTTTTTTACACAATTTAGTTTTGGTTTTTCCGAGTTAAAAAGGAAAGAGGTTTAGTTGATGTGGATATTTAGATTTATTAACTCAATAACAGGTGAGTTTTAAATAATTTTCAAATCTTTAAAAAATATTATTGGTAGCCATAAGGTGCAACGGCTGTCGGAAAGCCTTTTGGTATTCATGAAGATACCATAAGAACGATTAAAAAAAAAATTATACTGCGATCAGAAAATCTCTATGTTCTGGGACTAAAATAAGTGCTAAATTATCGTCTTACATAAGAGATGTTGTCAAAGAGAAGATGGAAAAAGCTTTGGTAATGTAGATTGAAGATAAATCAGAAAAAAGAATACCAATAGATAGAATTACTATCAAGCAAATAGCATTAAGAATCTATAAACGTATTAAAGAAGTTAAAACAACCTGAATTTTCTGCAAGTACAGGTTGGAAGTACAGGTTGGATAATATAAAAATTAATGGAGAAACTGCATCTGCAGATGAATTGGCTGCCAAAGAATTTCCTCAAAAACTTAGAAAAATTATTGAAGATGGTGGATACACCCCAGATCAAGTTTGGAATGTATTGTAGATGAAAGTGGCCTTTTTTTGGGAAAGAATGCCTAGGAGAACTTATGTTGCAAAATCGCAGAAAACTGCCGGTGGTTTTGAGGTAGCAAAGTACCGTGCAACGTTGTTGTTTTTTTTGTTCCAATGCTTCAGGAGAACGTATGTTAAAACCACTGCTAGTAAATCGCGCCTTAAGACCACGCTCGATGAATGTTGTAGATACCAATAAATTGCCAATTCACTGGACAGCAAATAAAAAAGCCTGGGTGACCAGTGCATTCTTCACAGAATGGTTTCAGAAATACCTCATCCCAGAAGTTACGAGGCTCATTCAACAAGTACTTAGCCTCACCGCCCGATGGAACTGCTGTCACAATTCCCTTCATTAGTTTTGTTTTGAGAGCCTTTGAAAGCGAGCGTGTCGGTCGGTTGCACAAAAATGGAAAAAGAACAATATCGTTCGGTGATTAGATTCTTGTTTTTGGAAGGGAAAACGCGCAGCGAAATCAAAGATCGCTTGGATGCTGTGTATGGTGACTCTTCTCCTTCGATGGCGACCGTCAAGAATTGGTTCAACGAGTTTGTTCGTGGCCGCACGTCGGTTTTTGATGAGCCACGCCCAGGTGTCCCGAAAACGGTCCACGATCTCGTGTTGGCAGACCGTCGATTGAAGGTGGGCATCGCAGTAGGAACGGTGCATAATATTCTATACGAAGAACTGGGCATGAGAAAGCTGTCGGCGCGATGGGTGCGGCGTTTGCTCACACCGGAAAGCAAGCGCAACCGTGAGACCACATCGGCGACGTGTTTGGCGCTGTTTCAGCGCAATCCAGCGGTGTTCTTGCGTCATTCCGTGACCGTCGACGAAACATAGATTCACTGGTACACACCAGAGACCAAGGAACAGTCGAAACAGTGGACTTCACCCGGCGAACGTGCTCCGAAGAAGGCGAAAACTGTTCGATCGGCCGGAAAGGTGATGGCCACCGTTTTCTGGGATTCACAAGGTGTGATCCACATCGATTACCTCGAGAAGGGTAAAACAATAACGGGGCGCTACTATGCTAACTTATTGGGCCGATTTGACGTCGAATTGAAGAAAAAGCGGCCCCGCTTTGCGAAGAAAAAAGTGCTGTTCCACCACGACAACGCGCCGGCTCACACCTCCGCCGTCGCCATGGCCGAATTGGTTGAATTGCGCTACGAATTGCTGCCCCATCCACCGTACTCTCCAGATTTGGCCCCCTGTGACTACTTTTTGTTTCCAAACCTGAAAAAATCACTCGCCGCGAATAGATTTGGGTCGAATGAGGAGGTCATCGTCGCCACGGAGGCCTATTTTGCTTCCTTCGAGAAAATGTATTTTTTCTAGGCCAAGTGTATCGAGCTTGAAGGATTTTATGTGGAAAAATAAATGGCCACTTTTCCAAAATTTTCGTTTTTCTTTTGTAGGCTAAGTACTTGTTGAATGACCCTCGTAGACGCTACATAAATGCAAAATGTCTAGAATTTAAAGTTCTTTTAATTCTAAACAATGCACTTGGCCATCTGGTCTTGGAGCACCCATATGTGTGCAATTTTGTTTTCTTCCGCCTAATACTACATCTTTAATACAACCGCCTAATACTAAATTTTTTTTAGGTCTGGAACCCATTTAGCCAATATCTTTTTTTACACGAATTTTTTGGGAACGTATCCAATCGTGTAAAAATAGAATTTCCTTAAATTAAATGTGAATTTTATAGCAAACATGATATTTTATTGTATAAAAGAAAAAAAATAACAATATTGTGTAATATATATTTTTATTATTTTCTTTTTATTTATTTTCCCCAAAATCATATGATAGATTATAACAAAAATAAAATAAAATTTTTTCTATTTATAAAATGTAAATCAATTTTAATATTTAATATATTTTAAATTTGTTGAATTCTTTAACATCCAAAGGAGATTTTATAAAATGTTAGTTCTGGGATGTCGAAGCGAAACACAAACTTTTCTTAAAATAATTGAAGTAGGATTTTGTTCAAACTATTCCAGAAATGGTTAAATTTTTTGAGCAAGTCTCCGTTGAGTCCTAAATTTATTGTACAATCCCGTTTAGAAAAGGTGACAAAGAATAAATGTGAAGTTCAAGGTGTCCTCTTGTCTTCATCCTCGAACACAGGATTTCTATTAGCAAAATTAATATAATTTTATTATCACTTTATTAGCATTAAACTGGAAATTCATCTTTCAAAATTTTTACCTCTCCCATTTTTTTATTTTTTACCTATAATTATTGTTCCTCTTCTATCGGGCCATAAAATCTGAATTTTCTTTATTTATGATATTTTTTTTCTTCCTCTTCTACATCTTCCAAATAAAATTTTATCATTTGGCATATTTTTTATGTTGAGGTATGAAGGGTAACTATCCCCTCCGTTCTCCATCCCCCAATTATCATAACAAAGCTAGCAACAAGAATGACTAACTTTATGTTCATTCTTTTCTATTGTTTTTTAAATTTTTTCTTCTAGAAAACTAGCCGAAAATATTTTATAGTGGGGACAATTTCAAGAACTATTAAATAATCACAACCATTTAATTAATTTTCACTGTAATTCTTGTATACAACAAAGGCACTAGTCATATTTACAATAATTACAAGCAACTCACAAATTTACTGAGTATTATCATGTCCAAATAAGCGCATTAGATTAACAAATAAAAACAATTAAAAAAAAATTAATACTGGAAAACGATTATCCTTTAGATTATTGAAGCAATGTTTTGAGTAACTGCACGGTTGCTTGCGATCTTTTAACATATTTGGTAAAAGTGAACTGCATTTTTCTTAATGTTTTTTGATGATATGAACAGAACATATCTCTTCCTTGCATTGACTGTAAAATTTTTTTATTGAATGGTATATATTGTTTGAGTACCTTGTTGTTCACAAGTAGGCATCGTTTCACCAAATCAATCGTCAATGGGTCTACCGTATTTTGGGGATGACGGTTTATTTCTTTTGAGTAGGCTTCAATTAGTTTCCGCACTTGTTTCTGTAGCGTCTCCGTACGAACAACTAACTGTGTTACCTTCTCTATTTTCTTCATAATCCTTATTTTATAAAAATCGGTGACTAAAATTTATAATTAAATAATAATTAAATTCATTAAAGAAATCAAATTATTTATTTGGTTCAAGATAGGACGTTTAATAATATGCATGTGAAATTTTCTGAACAACTATTTATTCAATTTTTCTTAAGGAATAAACAAAAATGTATTTGCTGTTCTTTTTGATGATACGAGATGGAGTCGACACAATTATAACCATATGAGCAATATTTTGGGTCTCACGTTCCAAACTAAACACACATTACATGCTAGTGCAAACGAATTACTCAACACCGAAATACGAGAAACAGTGAGGCAGTTTAAACAACAACATATTTCTCTTAATGTGAGAAATTTTTCAAATAAATTAATTACGAATAATATGGAAGAACACCAAACAGATAATTACTTCACCACCTCCGACAAAGCAATATATTGTTTTAGAAATCTTAAGAGCAAAACATCTTCAGGTCCTGACAACATCCCAAATATCATCCTCAAGCATTTGACTGATATAGTTATCCTCGATTACGTCACAATATTTAACAACGCTCTCAACAATTATTACTTTCCATCGTGCTGGAAAGAAGCGAAAGTAATAGCTATCAAAAAGCCGGGGAAAGATTCATCTGACCCGAACAACTTCAGACCCATCAGTCTTACGCCTAGCATCAGTAAAATTTTCGAGAAAATCATACAGGACTCTATTTTACACTCAGTAAACAACAATAATATTTTAGTAGAAAATCAATTTGGATTCAGAATGGGCCACTCTACAATTCATTCAGCTAACAAACTCATGTCGGATATATGCTGGTACATAAATAATAAAGAATGTGTCGGGGCGCTATTAGTCGATTTATCCGATGCTTTTACCTCAGTATGGACTGAAGCTTTAATTTTTAAACTGATAAAAAATAACTTCCAACCGTGCTTAATAAAAACAGTTTCTAATATGATTTCCAACAAAACATTCACAGTTGAAATAAATGGAGCTGGACAAAGCAAAAAATACAGCATTAACAATGGTTTACAACAAGGAACTGTAACATCACCAACGCTATTCATTATCTACATAAACGACTTATTAAAGAAACTGAACAACCTGCCAGGTAAAACATTTACATTAGCTTTTGCAGACGATATAACATTGTACACTGCTGACCGCAAACTAACTAATATACAAGCTAATCTGCAAAAAATGTTCAAAATCACACAGGACTTCGTTAACTCTTGGCGCTTAAGAATTAACAATAGTAAGTGTGAGTCGATATTATTTCGAAATAAAATTGAGTCGTGTCATACCTCGGTTCGGCAAAATTGGAAGCAATTTTGCATTAGAGCAGATAATGGCGAAACTTGCAATAACAAGTCCTGTGTTCGTTACTTAGGCATATGGTTCAAAAACAACTTAAACTTTACCGACCACATTAAAAAAGCTCTTGAAAAAGCAAATAAAGCGTTTAGGATCGCCAACAAACTGTTTTATTCAAGACTCATTTCTTCCAGAGTCAAAATTATCGCTTATCAGGTTATAATCAGACCAATACTATGTTACGGTAGCCAAATTTGGTACAACGTAAGCGCGTCACTAATGGAGAAATTTAGAATTTACGAAAGGAAATGTCTTCGAGCATGCCTTGGATAATACCGAAAGCCAAATACAAACTACAAACACTATATCTCTAATAAAACGATTTATAACTGGGCAAACATAATTAGGATAGATAACCATATAATCTCTCTTTGTAGGAAACATTTTAACAGAGCGCAACTTGCTGAAAACAATAGCTTAATAGGACATGCAATATACCCAGATGATCAGTACATTCAATATAGCATGGACACAGGTTTCATACCCCCTGAAGCTTTCATCTTTTTGGATAAACACGCATATATCCAAGACGCAAATAAGATCCCAATTTTATTCCACACCAAACGCAGAGCATCAGACAAAAAAATTCCATGGAATATTGCAAACAACAGAAACATAAATACTCTACAATATAACACAGAAATATCGACAAGAGACAAAAAGAAAACAAAAACGCGATGCTGGTGGATCGACGAAGGTTAACCAAAATATCACTAGGGTTATGGATTAGTTATAAGTATTGGGTATGGGTAGTTGTAAATCAGGTGTAAATTCTTTCTTTTAGGCTAAGTAACAATATACAAAACAATAATAAATGGACTACGTTTTTTTAAAATTTTTAGTAGTATATGTTAAAAAAAAATATAATAGATAATTAGAGAAACTTAAATTTCAATAGACTTAGGAAAAACCTTGTAATAATATAATAGCTTAAGTAACCTAGAGTATTCCATCGTGAATCAGTAGGTTAAGAAAAATAAAAATCTACAGTGGTTCTTTAGTTGTAAGTTTCATATGAACACCACCACCACTATTACTGAATAATAAATAAATGAAACTATAAAAAAAAAAAAAAAAAAAAAGATGGAGTCGAAAATTAAATTTCATAATAAATACGGTCATTTTCCTAGTGGAAATTTATATTTTTTACTAAATAGCAATATTATAATTTTCAAAAAAGAGAACGCTAATTATTGTTATTATTTTTGATTCAAATCAGGTTCATTTTTCTAGAAGAAAAGTTTTCCTGATCTTCAATTTAAAAAAAAAAGGAATTTGTTGTAGAATTTTGCATTGTATTCAAAATATATACTAAATAATTTTTAACTAAATTAGTATCACATTTAAATAATATGAAAACTGCCAGAAATAGTAAAAATTTGTACTAACCAGGAAAATGGCAATGTACACTTTCGTTAGAGCCACATTTAAAATAGACAAAAAATTTATTAATCAAAAACAATAATCATTTTTGACCAAATTGGATGAGGACAGTTTACATTTTAGCACTCTCCTAAAATGGACACACAAATGCAAAAATGTTGTATCAAATGTTTAAATTATAATAAATTATAATAATAATAATAATATACTGCCAATTATTCATCAATTTGTGTGTAGATAAATTCAAATTATGTTCAATATGTGATGGCAATAATTTCATTTTGTTTTAACGAATACCTAAAACTTCTTTTGAAAATACTACAAGATATGCATGGAAAATATCTAGAATAGAAGAAAGTATTTTTATTTCTATAGAAAATATATAAAATATCAAAAGTTAACGAATATTAATTATCATCGCATAGCTTAGAATTGTAAAGTATTTATTTTACATGCACTATTTCTCCTTGAACACAAAACAATTCCAAAATAAATAATCCGCCGAATAGGATATTTTCATGGCAATATTCACAGTGTTTGTTAACCTGACATGATCAGCTGATAGTGGCGGTATTTCTACTTATTTTCGTACTATTCAGCAATTGAAACATGTCCTAATGAACTTTCCAATCGGAAATTTGGAGACTGCTCCCCTGCAAACAGCTTATTTGGAATGTGTAATGAGACAGAATGCTGTGAAATTTCTCCGTTTCATATCCTTTTTTATTTATTTTGAAGCAAAAATGAGAGTCAATATTACCTAAAAATTGTAGGTTTGGGTTTGCTTCATTAAAATAGATTATCTCCTAAATTCGTATTTGAAAATCATCAATTGCGTAGGGGAAGGCGATAAAGTTCACTTTGACAAATCGTTACATTTTTCGACATTTTCAGAGGTTGTAGAAATCTTTAAATCATAATTTTTTGTGATATTGACCAACATAGGACATGACTCAGGATTCACGTAAACACATTCTAAAATAGAGAAAATTTCTTCTCGATTAAAGTGAATTTTGTTTACTTATGCCTAAGGATAATATTCTCAAACTCTGTGTTGGTGACTAACTCATTCTAGACTCGATTTTGCATACAAGAATAGAATGATACCTCGGAAACCAGTAACTATGTGTTTTCTATATGCAGTCCAGCATTTCTTCCCTTCTTTTCCTTTAGCACCGGAAAACAGTAATTTTCTAAAAGTATCTAAAGAAAATTAAGTATTTTAATAATCACAATTAAGGCATAATTTATTGGTGTACTCAAGTTCGTTTCAGGCCAGTTTTAGACAAATTTCCGTATCGAAAGAAAATTCAGCAACTATTCTCACATTTAGCTTCCTACTCCCTTTCAAAAAAATAGTTTGTAATTTTAATTTTTTCCAAAAAATTCCGACTCCTTAATTCATATTTGAAGGTAAACTGCTTGTTTTAATTTCGTTCTGAGAAGATGGAAAATAAATATTGTCCGGATTCGAGCATTGTTTTGAAAATGTTTGTTTATTTTTTATCGCTTAAATACCCGAACTTCTATAAGTGTGAGTGTGATCCTCCTTGAATAGTTATGAGTGTTGTGTATGACTACGATTATAGATAATTAGATCAAGAGATCTATTGGCCCTTTCGCGTTTCTTCTTATATGCGTTGTTGTCTAACAAAGTTAAATAAGCAAAAAACCAACAGTTTGAAACTGTTCAACAAAAATTAATAATCTGCATTTCGATGACGAGAACGTATTTTTTATCTATCGATGCGTGGATGTGTAGAATTGTTTACTGATGATTGCAATAAACAATTACGAGAAAACATAAATTCCAAGAATAATTAAATTATTGAATAAGGTCTGAAGATAACTAGATTCGGTAAGCCATAAATATATTATTATGGGACTTCTTTCGTGCTCTTTTATCGCCATGCATCTATTTGTCAATAAAGAAAAATTGAATTTTTTTTAAATTTCTTTACTTTAAAAAAAAAACTGGCAAACAACGTTTTTTTCCCCTATTAAATTTGTTTGCTGTTGTTAGAAAAATCGAATTAAATAATAATTCAATTATTAGACATGAAGCCTCATAAGAGGATTAAGCGTCCATTTTTAAGACCCTAAATGAACACGTACAAATTATAGTTGTTTCAGAAACAAAAAAAAACTCAAAAATTTTACAAGAAAAATTACCACTTTTTCGTATAAGCACACAAAAAATATCTTTCTATGGGTTTGCACGTGGAAGAAATCCCACAAAGCCTTTCACTCATTTGTGTATTCTGAAGAATAGATTTATCAGAACTTTCCTGCTCTAAGATAGAAGGTAAACAACACATGCACTTTTCGTTTATTAGTACCAAATAACTATTAGCGATTATTGCTACTTTTACCGAAATAACAACCAATCACCTATTTCAAATTATTGTTATAAGATGTCTTCAGAATTTGAAAATAGAAAAAATTTTACTTTTTAACATCATCCACAATATTATCATTTCGTCCTTTCTTAAATATAAATATATTTAAAGAAATTTGTTTGTAAAACTTACACAGGATTTCCATATTGCTTCAACGATCTTTTCTCTTTATAAGCTTCAATGAGACCTTAGATTAAAGAATACTTGGATAGGCCCTTACCGTATATGTATACGCGATTTTGTGTACAAATATTTACTAGGGGGATACGATTGTCAAATATTTTTTATGTAGACATGACACCCACTGCCATCTATGTGTCGTAATGGAAATTTCTTTAATTGCAAAAGCAGAATAATTATATTTATTTTAATTCACT
Organism: Atherix ibis; assembly: GCA_958298945.1. Classification (NCBI taxonomy): domain Eukaryota; kingdom Metazoa; phylum Arthropoda; class Insecta; order Diptera; family Athericidae; genus Atherix; species Atherix ibis. The sequence continues at coordinate 22,663,640 of OY282610.1, read as the reverse complement.
TACTGGAAACAAAGATACAATTTAAATACAACGATAGGTCATTTTTATTTTTTGTACAATCTTTTGATACGAAATGGAATTCTATTTTAGGTTTATTAAACATTTCGTTAATATCAATCAAATATAAACCGCCTCAATTTTGTAGACTTTCGGAGAGTTTGAAACTTTAATTCACCATGAAAGTGGAGACTGGGGGGTTAGCTTTATCATTTGTGAATCCGATGTTGACAGTTCAATGTTTACCATAAAATAGTACAGTGCCGGTGTATATAAAGTGTGTGTTAGAAAGTTTAAGGGACCGAATTTTTCTGTCTATTTTCCATTGCTGTTTTCATTGTGTTATAATAAATAAAGTTTATTCTTCGGTAAGCTTATTAGTTAAATAAATTTGTTTTGATTGCTCTATTAGAGCATATTATAATGCATTTACTAAATAATATTGTTTTCATTTTTTTTAAGAATATAAGTTATTAATTATTGAAGTATATTAAATTTTTCATTTTCTATTTTTGTTTTAAAGCATTTCTTTTAATGTTGTATACGATTAACTAGTATATATTATTAAGAACTTCATGTATTTTAATGTTCTATGTAATTAATACTTTATTTTTTAATTTAATTTAAATGCACAATGTCTATTTAAATTACCATTTCCATTCATAAACATACATTTATATTATAATTAAGGTTTTTCCATCTATGGTACTTATGCTTGTTTAAGATTAAAATTTATATTTAATAAGTTGCGGTGTAGTTTGATTTCAACATAAACAAAATATCACATTTTCTCATTTAATTCATTTTACATTTTTGAAATTAATTTAAATTTGTACACATAATTGTTTTCTTATAATTAAATAACTTGCAATTTTTATTTTTATATACTCTTCCACACTTTATAATTATGTTAAAATAAATAATATATACTGAAATAAAAAAATAAATAATATTTTAAAATAGAATACTGTGTTTTATTGTATATTTACAAAACTACTTCCATGAAACAACAAGATCCGCAATATTAAAAAATCGGCTTCTTTACACGTAAATGATATCACATATGAAAAATAGTTTTAAACGAACCGCTTCAATCGTATACTGAACTTTTAAATTGGCCCCCAATGATTTACGCCGTTTCTGTTGTATTGCATGTGTGTGCGTTCTATGAATGTATTGCCAACAAAAGTTGGACAGAATTTTTGTGTAGAGGCCTATCCAGTACTTCTTTAATCTAAGAATGAGACTGACTCAAAAATGCAGTCTATTTTATGTTAATTGACACATTCGCCATCTGACGGAAAATTGTCGTATGGTCTCAAATTGCAACAATCGAAGTGATCTAATTTACTACGGGTGAGTACAGACTGACTATGAAAATAATTTCATTTCTTGGGTACAAGGTTTTAGTTAAATAAAATTCACTTTAATAAAATATGAATATTAGCATAATTTATTGAAATTTTATTGCAAAAACAATTGCAGGGATTTTCTTAATATAGAATAAATTATTGTAGCATTCCAAATAATTACGATAAATTTGATTTTATTATAAAAATTTCCGATCAATTGGAATTTATATAAAAATTTGTTATGCAAATAGAATAAATTTGTTTATATAGATTTTAATATTATATAAAAAATCATTTAAAAATAATAATAATAATCGTAATAAAATGTAATTGTTGTTGTTGTTTTATTTTGTTGTTGAATTATTTGTTTATATTAGAAAAATATAAATTAAGTCAATAAGGAACTTGTATTAAACTAGAAGAATCACAAACTAAGTAAAAAACTGGAAATTGCATTTGAGAAAAATAAGAAGAAATTTACAATAAAAAAAGATCTGAAATCTAGGTAAATATTAGATCTGAAATAGTAAACGTAAAGTGATATAACAAGAAATTGCCAACAAAACAGAGAGAATTGAAGAAAGTGGCAAGATCTAAAAATCATCAGAAATCTACCGAAAAGGATGAAGAGAAGGAGCTAGACAAACAAATACGTAGAAAGTAGAATTTTTTCCAGATGCGAACAGGATTTTCTTTTTTGTTTCTATTAATTTTCAAAAGGGACCCCAGATACATATGCATCCTTTAAGGGAATGTGTAAATATTGTACAGATTTTTTTTATGGTCTAATGTGTTTATTTAGGAAAAGAATTTTTCTACAATTATGGTTTGGTCAAATATCCTGTTTTATTGTTCTTTATGTTCGATAGCTGTTATTATTATACTCTAGCTAACATCTTCCACTTATACAAATTATCTCACTTAACTAACATTACACATTTTTTAAGTTGATGGCAAAATTAATAGTTTCGATGGTGATTTTGTCAAAAAATTGAAATAAAACTTATAATAAAAACCAAATAATGATTTCTTTAAAAAAAAATTCTAAATTAATAAAAGAAAAACTCTTCATAATCTTGAATAGAAATATTGTTACGACAATAAATATCCTTTCGAATTTGTAAAATCGAAAATCGCGAATTCTTAACAATAAAGGTACCATAAACGAATACTTTCTAGTATATGGTATAACAATGATGGGGGGATGATTTTGTATTGTAGTTATTGTTATACCGATGATCCAATAAACATTTTGCTGAGAGTTGATTTTTGATTATATCCGCCCATAATCGTATCAATTTAAAAACTGAGTTGAAATGGCAACCGATTCTGCCACCCAACAGCATCGCAGCTAACTGATCCCAGAATACATAAGCCGATTTATATTTGTGCTGAGTAACATTTTTGTATTTATTCTACAATATTTCGAATGGTAAAGATATCGAAAACGATAGAAAAATCCTCATAAAATAAGTAAATACTGAAAGGAACTCTAAAGTAAGGCGTATTTTGATTTGCCCGGATTTACATCGCTTTAGAATCGAAGCAAGCAATTCTGCTCCACAGACGATTGAGGTCTAATAATGCCGCAGAGTTTATTGGAAATTTCACTTAGCATTTTAATGAAAATTATCTTTAGAGAAATGAGGCATTATTGAATTATTGTATTTTACCTTTCGATTTTATTATGATTTAGAAATGAGCTGAATCCGATTGAATAGGATGCGACATCATCTCAAAATTCAATTAAGCTCTACGACTTACAACAGGTATCCGCCAAAATCTTGTACACAGCATCCGTTTAACTGATACTTCAACTACGTGAATTCGTTTGCTGTTAGTTTTCCAAATAAGGTACCTACAAAAATAATCGCTTCTAATATTTACAACTAGTTTAAGAACTTGCTATTAGATCACAATGTCAACTATGTATGTGTATAGATATTATAAGTACAATTATAGTCTACAAAAAAAAATATCTAACATAATCTTTATCTTTTCGTATAGTACGTATATTTATATGTATAAAGTTTGTATGTATGACTTAAAAATTGCAAAATAATCCATTAAATCGATATTGGCATCTTCTGTAAATTGTTGTGAAAATAAATGTGTATTATTTACAATGAAAATCTATAAAACGATATAGAAAGTTTTCCAATTTGATTTTATTTCATTCCATTTTTGCTTTCGAATAAAAACAATTTTACAAATTTTTATAATACTCAGAAAAAAAAAGAAGCAATTCCACTTTAATAGACGTTACTTAATTGAGGTGAAATACCATTTTTTTCCAACAGTAAATGGTATCAAGATATCAATATACTGAAATTAAATTGCCTATAAAATTATTCTAAAAATAGTTACTTACATTTGTCTTAATATAATACCGCTCGGGGAACTACATACTAACTCGTTATATAATATAATAAAAAATTTCCTAAACAAATTATTTTCGTAAAATTTTGCATAAAAATAATAGAGGATAAATTTTATATGAAGATCATTTCTACATTCAACAATACCTTTTTTTTTTTTGTTTTTATTAAACGATCTAAAAATGATTTTATTTTTATACACGTGTATGCAAAAATTAAATTATTTATATTTGTTTATTCTGATCGAAGTAGATTTACTTAAAAAAAAGAAAAATTCCAATATTTAAGTTCTTCTCTAACTTAAATCCTCTTAATAATACAAATAGAAAAAAATTCTAATTTAATTTGATAATAGATTCAAATTAACCCAATATCATCAAAAGTGAAATTCTTTTTTAAAGATAACTTTGTATTTTCACATAAATTTCAAAAATAATTAAAGCTAGTGAAAATTTCTATGGTATTTGTTTGCTATTGATAGTTAGCTAAAAAACATTTAGTTCATAAATAGCTCAATACCAAAACCATCCAAAACTACGAACATATTCAAGGCAAGGAAGGGTCAATGGAAATAATTCCGCTCTAGTTTCTTTATTGTTTTTTTAATAAAAATACAAAGATTTAAATAATTTTTTTAATTATTCCAAAAAGATGATTTAATAGGACGAAAGCCCATCGCACCCCGATTCATCATCGATACAATAAACCAACAGAAAATATACCCCCAAAAAAAACCTATTATTAACTCGACAACATAACCTAAAATTCTGCATATACATCTAAAAGGAAGATTATCTAATATTTTGTTAAATAAATTAAATAATGTAGAAATTTCCTCTTAACTATATCGTAATTATAACAGTTAACTAAATTGCTGTAAAAAAAGAAAAACTTTTTCGCGCAGAAAAAGACAAAAATAAATTTATGCCTTCATGTCATATTGTTTATTTTGAAGGACTTCAATAAGCACTTCTGATTATAGACCTAAAAGTAGCTTGATCAATTGGACAATCTGAGAAAAATTATTTCGTAAAAATATCCAACTTTAAGCCGGGAGTGTTACCGTAGTTCCCATCAATAAAATTAATCCTATTCCCAAAATTTAGTGGGTCATTACCGAATATCCACTGAGATTCACAGGAATACCACTCGGCTATCGCCGATTTCCTTTAAATAATTTCCATTATTCTTTAAGTGCATTTTGTATTTCTTTTACTTTTCCAATCCATATTTTAATTATAACCTCACACTCTTGCTCAACTATACCGTACCTTCGGGTAATATTCTGGACTAGAATTTACGTTTTTATTCTTAACATTTTTATTGCAGCAATTGTTAATTATTGACAGAAAGAGAAAGAAATGAGCTAAATCGTTCTAAATGGTTTTGTTAAACTTAAGAAAGAACAAGTCATTTTTTCTGTGCCTCAATGTCTGCATGTCGCCTCTCTGAAACCAGCCAACTGCCCCCCCCCCCCCTTTTAACCAAGATTTCGCATTTTCTGAAAATATTAGATCACTAAGCTGATCATTCCCTTTATGTTACACGGACAATTCCAGGAACACAATTATTTAAAATCTTTCTTATCTGTCCTTGTTCAAGATGCAAAATAAATGTAGAGAAACAAGAAGCTGGTGTATAAGCAAGCCGTCGTGTCGCTGACACCACAGGCTCAGGCAAGCGGATTTGTCATCAACATTTTTTAGGCATGCTGTTATTATTATAACGCCTGATATGCAGGTCATTGTTTAATATTGCCATTTTATTAAATAGTCTCTATAGAATTTGATGCAAAATCATATATATTCGAAGGTTACTGTTCTATTCTATTCGAAGTGATGCCCACATAAATCTAACCTCAATGCTAATAAGGGCTTTTTTGAAGTTTGTTTAGTCCATGCCGAAACGTTTGTGATAAAAAGAGCTTAGAATAAACTAACCTCATTTTATTATTTTTCAACGAACAGAATAGATGCACTCGGGCATATGTGTATGTTATACCATATTTAACAACCCAATCTCACCGCTCTTTAAAAAGACATTTTGTTTTTCTTTTCGTTTTCCGATCCATATTTTAATTATAGCCAAAAAAAGAGTTAATAAAAAAACCGCAATCAATTTACATTTGCAAAAATTCATTTATTATAAAACCACAAATCATACATTTATGTTTTTTTTTAAATTTTATTATACTAATATTTAATTTTTAGTATTTTTGCCGTTGTCGTCGTTATCGCTTTCGTTTTCGGAACCGTTTTCATGCTTGTTTTCGGTTCCACCTTCACCGTCTCCACTTGCATTTTCCATTGGATTGTCATTTGCTGTCGAGGCTGCTATTTTAGCATGTATCGTATCAGGATTCACAAAAGCTTTTGGGAATTTTTCGTGCAGCCTCCTCAGCTGATCTACGCAAGAGTTACCGCGTTCACGACCAGCTTCGCAGTTTTCCGAATGTTTCACATCTACAGTCTGAGGACGTGGATCCAGATTTCTAGTTAAACATTCCGGTATTACTTTAACCCCCAAAAATCGGAAAATTTCCACCATATCCAAATCGGGTATTTCTTCATAACTTTCACGTTCATTGGGCTCTTCGTAAATAAAAGTGTATTGACCACGACGCACTGGAATTTCCTGTGCTGGTTCCTCAAGCTGTTCCACATTTTCCGGCGTTGAGTCTCCTAATTTTTCTGTATTTTCCGACATCTTGAGAAAAAGTACTTTTTGAAAAGCAACGAAACTTGGACGCCCACTTGCGAAAACTGCAACCACAAAGCTTGACAATACACACTTGATAGATAGCGTACTTGACTAAAACCTGTGTGTGCAGCCAACTTAATAAAACTTCAATCAACTCAGAATTGCTTTTATGCATGCGCATCGTTCACACTAAGCACACATTCGATACGTACACGCATGCTTTTTTCCTTGTCTCACTCAGACCTACTCAACAGTAGACTACAAAATTATTTGACAACTTGTTCACGTTTCTTTACAATAAATCCGGTTCTTCACAATTAATAATTTTTTATACAATTAAATGCTTGATTATATTTAATTCTGTTATTAATGTTAAAATAAAAAAAAATAAAATTACTAGAAGCTTGGAAGTGTGCAGTCGGTTGGTTATAAATAATTTGTTGTGTTGCATTTTACCATTATTAAGGCTCTTTTTAATTGATTTTTAATTTTTATTTAATTAAAATTTATATTATATTAAAGATTTTAAATTGTTTCTGTACAATTTATTTGTTATAACAGTAACAGAATTTGATATAAATTCGAAAATTTTCTTTTCTTTAATTTTAAATTTAAAACTTTTAAATTTAATTGGTTTTCGATTGTGTTGCTTTTTTATAATTATATTTATTTAAAATTTCAAAATTATTGTATATTTTGCATAAAAATTAAGTTGATTCACATTTTCTCGCTAAAAATAAAAGAAAACAAAATTTATCCATTTCTATACAAAAATATGTTATTCAATTAACACCATAAAATTGGGAATGAAGTCATAAATGATAACAAAAATATCAAAGTATTAAAATTATTAACTTATAAAGTAAATTTAAATAAGAGATTATAATAAAGATGAAGTTTACAAAGGTTCCGGTGCTCATAAGAGGATAACTAACCAGAGGGGGTTAGTTGGAAAAACAGAAACCCTTCAAATGTTTTATTATAATTCAAAGTTTATTTTGTTTAAATTATTAATTAATTTTCCCACCATTTTTTTTTTTTTTTATATATATTTAAAGACGTTTTTATTTTATTTAAGGTGTTTTTTTTTAAACATTAAAGGTTTAAATTCGAAACTTTTTCTCTTTTATATATTTTCATATTTCAGCTTAACGTATTTAGAAAGTTCATTTTTTTTTTTATTAAATTCTTGTTTATAATTTACAAGAATTCATTTATTGAAATGTTTTAACACCAAGTGAATTACCCAAAATTAGAAATGTGTTTTTCTTAACTTCTAAATATTGATAATTCTATAAAAAAAAATATTATTTCGTAAAAATAGATTAAATGACTGTATTTATCCATCACGGTTAGTCTAGTTCATAAAAAATCTACATAAAATAATTCTCTTATTAACTACTATCCAATTTTTTCCTTTAAATATTTTTTTATATACGATGCATACTAGTACATTGTCTACTTAACTACCATCTAGTGGCTACATGAAATACACTATACTACAAAGAATTGCATTATTACCAAAAAGGTACAATTTAATTAGCAAATGTTTTACCTTGAAAATATTTTCTCAATATTTGATAATACATATAATAGTTTATAGAAAAATAATATCATATTTATTTGGTTTGGAAATCAATTTGTCTAAAAATTATTCAAATTAATGTCATTTTTTATAAGGTGAAGATTCTGGATGATATTTCAAAGTCTCTTAAAACAGGAAATAGTGTATCTGGTTTGAAAGAGATCGAATCACTCTTTCTCTTAACTGCCAAACTTCCCATCCACATTTGGTCAGTAGAATGGTTGAAGGTGTGAACGACACTGAGAAGACGCAGAAAGGCAAACTCGCATCTATACGAAACCACAATTCTGTTCACAGATGCCGCTGTCGATTTTTAACTATCATCCAGCGAGCTGGCAGTTAATATCGCAAGATCAACTGTAGAATCCTACCAAGTAGAAGTTTCACTTTTCATGGCAAACTGTAAACAGTCAGAATGGCAATTAATTTAAGCAATCTATTAAATAATAGAAACATCAAAATGCGTTAAGCTGGTGTCCTCGGCAATGAGCAGACTGAGCAGCTAGCGGGCAGGCGATCCACCATTTCCACTACAATTCAGAACTTACCGTATTTACTGACCAAAAAACATTTAACAACTGCAGCCATTCGCCGACAACCAAAATGGACCAACTATGAAAGATTCCTTTCCAAACATTGGCCGAATATCGTCTACTCAATAGCCATTCAAAATTCTAGGCAAGGACTATTCTCAAAATTTGGATTGAACATACCGCATTTACCCATGATTTCCTTTTCAGTAAAAAAGCTCGTCCTATTTGCCATTCCTGTAGTGTTCAATTCACCATTACCCATATCTTAAGTGTATACCACTTAACCCAGACTTTATTTTTGAATAGAAATCCTTCCATTGTGGAGCTTCTAGATCAGACAAGTCTTTTTCAAAGTCCTTTCTTCAATTTTTTAAGAAAATTTTTTAACCTTCATAAATATAAATTTCTTCTGATTGTTCTCTCCAACTAACTATCGACCAGTTCCATAAAGGAAACTGGCAATGTCAACCCATTCGTAAAAGAAATTCTCCAAGTGGCTTCATGGCCAAAAGTAAAAAACAAAATTTGAGATTTTGTATCCAGGACGCAGTGGTTTTGCTTTCAAATCCAACTAGTGGAACTTACCGAGTGTACTTTTCTTTCTTAGTTCTTTATCGAAATTGTTTAAAAAATTCTAGCTAATTTATAAAGAAATGAATGTCATTAAATAAGGAAAAAAGAAACTTCAAAACAAATTTCCTGCAATATTTAAAAAGAGAAATAAAATTGAGGAAATTTCGAAATTGTATTGTTTAATTTTTTTAAATTTCGAATGAATCAGTCGAAAATGCGTACTCATTGACAGTCGATCGAAATTGGGTTTTCGGATAGAATTGTCCTTGGTAGTAAAAAATCATTTCCAGAATCCAGTTACACATTTGAAATGTTACAGATCACCTCAAGTTATCTCTTCAGAGCTTTATATTTAACTTATTACAGATGCAGTAGTGTGTATTTTATGTGAAATCTATTTATTCATATACGGTCAAATTGAAGATTATTGTATAAAAAGAGACAACAACAAATTTATTTCTTCATGTTACATTATTTATTTTGAAGCACATAACATTATCTTCAATAAACACTTCTAAACATATTTCTGAAAATAGCTTCATCGTTTGAGCAAAGCTGAAGAAAATAATTCGAAAAAATGTACAACTTTAAGCCATGAGTGTTACCGTATTTCCATCAATACGAGGGTCGTTCAATAAGTCCTTAGAAAAAGATGGAAAAAACTGTTTTTAAAAAAAAAAAAATTTTATTTTTCAACATAATCTCCTTTTTTAGCCGTTTTTCCAAAAATTTTATCCCGTCCAAAAAATAGGATTTCGGAAGTTCTGCAAAATACTCATCCGTTTGAGCAATGACGTCCTCGTTGGAAGTGAACCGTCGTCTGCCAAGCCATTTCTTCAGATTGGGGAAAAGAAAATAGTCACTCGGGGCCAAATCTGTTGAATAAGCTGGATGCTGCAACAATTCCATTCTCAATTCCACAATTTTGGCCATGGAAACAGCGCAGGTATGTACACGCGCATTGTCCTGATGCAAGAGGATTTTTTTCTTCTTCAGATGGGGACGTTTCTCTTTGATTTCCTCGCTCAACCGTTGTAATAACGACGCGTAATACGCTCCTGTTATTGTTTTTCCTTTTTCCAAGTAGTCGATAAAATGATGCCCTGCGAATCCCAAAAGTCCGTGGCCATCACCTTCCCGGCCGATGGCACAGTTTTGGCCTTCTTCGGAGCCCGTTAACCCTTGAAAATCCACTGTGATGACTGTCTCTTCGTTTCTGGAGTGTAGTAGTGTATCCAGGTTTCGTCCACAGTGACATATCGACGAAGGAATTCGGCAGGATTGCGATGAAAGAGTGCCAACATAGCCTCAGAGTCCACTGCACGATTGCGCTTATTCTCCTCTGAGAGCAAACGCGGCACCCATCTTGCCGAAATTTTTTTCACAGACAATTTTTCAAGCAAAATTGAAGCGACTGTACCTTTTGATATGCCCGTGGCCTCAACTAATTCGCGCACTTTAATTCGCCGATCGTTCAAAATCAGATCGTGGATTTTGTCGATGATTTCAGGAGTAGACACCTCAACTGGGCGTCCTGAACGATGTTCATCTTTTGTGGATGAACGGCCACGTTTAAATTCATTCACCAAATTGCAAACCATCGCAAACACAGGTGCAGATGTGCCATGAACTGCATCCAACTCGGCTTTGATTTCTTTCGGGCTTAGGCCTTTCAAATGGAGATGTTTGATGACAGCCCTAAACTCGCTTTTTTCCATTGTTATGCGCAAATAAATGTCGTTAATTTTAATCGATGATAGAAATTGACCTACGCTATGAATCGAGCTGAAATTTTGACAGCTTTCCTGTCGAAAATGCTACTTACAAAAAAAAATCCTCGTAATATTCGCTGATCATAAGACGTAAGGTAGAATTTTTTGTATTTTTCCAATCTTAAATTTATCTTATATGACTTTTGAGATTTTGAACCAAATGGATGCAAATATAATTTTTGAACTTTTCTTTTGGATATTTTTGTTTTGTTTTTTATTAAATTTTTATATTTTCTATATAAATTATAGTAGGTTTTTTTTTTTTTTACAAACAAAGCAAAAAAGTTATTATTCTTAAAATTGAACAATTATTTTTCAAAGAAAAAAATTCATTTCAAGCATCATGCATCATAAAAACCAGAAAGATAGGAACGACACCTCTGGCAGGTAATTATTACTGAGTTCCGAACATTTTGACTATAAATTCATCTTCGCACGGTATTGGCCGAACTGTTCGCCGTCACATTCAATGTGCGAGCACATAATCTAATATAACGGTTGGGGCAGAGTATAGTGTGCAATACATTTAACGAAAGATACTTTTAGGGATCAGTATAGGGATACTAGTTGGAGAGGGTAATAATATTAGCAGAGCAGTGTCCCATTCAAACATCGAATTACTTTTCAAGTATTAATTTTCCAAACAGAAAAGTCAAACAATTAATGACCGAAACTTGTACCGTTTGTATGTATTCGTACATGTCGATTGGGTGGGTGGTAATCGACCGCTCAATGGCAATGTAGTGGATAAGGACGAATCCAGGAGTAAGCGGTTCGATGGATAATAAAATGAATTCATCACTTTCAGCATATCCTTTTATGACCCATTAAGAAAGTTTCTACTTATTTCACGTTCTTTTAGTTTCGTTTCGGTTTTTCCTTATCTTTTTTTCGGTTGGCAAACGATTATTTTTGATCTTCTCTTCTTCCGAATGTTTTTTTCCTCACAACTATTCTCATTTATATTGTTTACGATCACGTCTAGGTGCACGTTTGATTTCATGTCCACGTGCACTCATATTGAGGCTTCCTCAAATAGTTGATTTTTTTCTTTAATTTCGAAATGCTTTTTCTATATTTTCTAGAAAGTTTTCTTCTTCATATTTTCCATGTTATTCTTCTTTGGTCCATCTTTTTATTTGATTTTTCATCATTTCTTGTTAATTTCATATATTATAGGTGATTTTATTTTGTTTTTCTCTTTGATGCAAAAGTATTTCTTAGAAATAATAGAACTAATGTAAACTTCAATCACTCCAACTTATGTGATATTCTTGTCCTTACGTATGTGCCTGTCAGTTCTAAGGGCATCTTTACTTTCTAACTTACAGTGTATTGTTCTAATATATTATAGGTAGATGATAGATATCTCTAGCTATAGTTAAAATTCACTTCATTTTTTTAAAAGATATTTAATATGAAATTCACAATAATCAATATTCTTTAATTGTTGTATAGGTAAATAATAATTATCGGTTTATTTATAATAATTAATTTATTATTTATGAATTTTATATAATTATGAAAATATGTAGAGAAGTTTTTTCTTTGTTTCCCTCTGGGTAGGGGAAAATCTCAAAAGACACTAACACATGAAAAACACCTCCCTACAATGTGCCATGACCACTTTTACTTACTACCAATTTAATCGCATTAGGATTTACTTAGGATAAACACTTAAGGAAATGAATTATCCTCGCGGTAACTATTATGCTAATTTATGAGGTTTGGTTTTTTTTTAAATGACTTATGTACATTGCTGATCACAAGAAATAACCGTTTTCAGCTCAGAGATTTCGTGTGAATAGAAGGTTTGATCATGTTTAACTGATTTCTTTCTAGTTTCATCATAAACCGAATTAATTTGCATAAAACGTTAGAGATCATAATTTCTTATGCACCATGTGGCATCTACTATACTGCATAGAACTTTATTTTGTTCGAAATATTTGATGGTGGGATATTTTGATGAACTTCTAAATCCTTATCAGTCAAAACACGAGTTGGAGGTACCGCCAGCTGAAGATGACATGCTGCCACCACCAAACATCGAGGAAACGACGAAAGTGATCCATCGACTGAGGAAGAGCGAACTGGTTAGGTGCGGATGCGACACACTGTACAAAACTGTTCTTCAATTAATTGCCTGACGACTGCTACCTTGGCATTATTTGACTCATGTTTCCATTATGGTGATATATATCTGAGTACAATCTATAACACATTCTCCCCTATCTTACTAAGTAGGATAGCACTCCAGGAAAAGTCGATGGAAAAACTATTGAAATATGGTCATCAGATCCTCCATCTGTTTATCAACTTCAGAGCCGCTTATGAAAGCATCTACAACCCAGGAAAATTGATTAGACTGACTAGGCTGACCATGGCTATTGTGAGAGGAATAGTATACGCACCCGTATTGCTTACAGAGCCATTAAATAATCTCCGGCAAGGAGATTTACTTTCGTTTGTTCTTTTTAACCTGTACTGAAAAAAATGTGACTCGTAAATCAGGGGTAATCAATCCTCATTGACTCTGCCCACATTTTAGCATATACTGATGACATCGACATAATGTGTCGATCCGGAATAGCTATATAAGAGGCCTTTATCAAGATTGAGTTGACAGTAGAAAATCTTGGATTGTACATAAAGGAAGGTAAAACAAAGTACATGGCGGTAGCGTCGGATTTGTTATGACAGCTTCCTATTAAAAATGACTACTGGAAAAAGTTCGCTGCAAAATGTTTGCTGGAAAATTGTTACTGGAAAATATTTACGGTAACATGTTTACTGCAAAATTCTTTCTGAAAAGTATTTATAGGTAAATGTTAACTGGAAAATGTTTACTGAAAATTCTTTACTGGAACACGTTTATGGAAAAATGTTTACTAAAAATTCTTTAATAGAACATGTTTACTGAAAAATGTTTGCTCAAAAATGTTTACTGAAAATTCTTTACTGGAACATGTTTACGGAAAAATGTCTACTGAAAATTCTTTACTGTCACATATTTACTGATAATTCTTTACTGGAACATCTTTACTGAAAAATGTTTACTGATAAATTTTTGCTCAAAAATGTTTACTGAAAAATCTTTACTGGAACATGTTTACGGAAAAATGTTTACTGAAATTTTTTTACTGTCACATTTTTACTGAAAAATGTATACTGAACATTCTTTACTGTCACATGTTTACTGAAAATTCTTTACTGAAACATGTTTACTGAAAAATGTTTACTGAAAATTCTTTAGTGGAACATGTTCACGAAAAAATATCTACTGAAAATTCTTTACTGTCACATGTTTACTGAAAAATATTTACTAAAAATTCTTTACTGGAACATGTTACCTGAAAAATGTTTACTGAAAATTCTTTACTGGAACATGTTTACGGAAAAATGTTTACTAAAAATTCTTTACTGGAACATGTTTACGGAAAAATGTTTACTAAAAATTCTTTACTGGAACATGTTTACGGAAAAATGTTTACTGAAAATTTTTTACTGTCACATGTTTACTAAATTTCTTTACTGGAACATGTTTGGCAGTAGAAATTTTTAAATAAACTTTAAATTTTTTCGCCACACTATGGACACAGCTTTAGATAGCATTCGGTATCGGATATCGATGGATTCCCGTCCATGTCAATATACTATTGTAGGTAATGAATATGCTTGTTAAATTAACTGTCTAGTTTATGTATTGTAGTATTTCCAAATATAGCACATCAGCTTAAGAAATGTGAATTAACATCCCTAGATTCGGGTTTACACTCACCAATCTACAATATTTAACTACCATTTGTAAATTCTGAGCAAGAAAATTAATCTGAATTTGAATATTCAGAGTTATTTTTCGAGTAGGATTTCACCTTTCGTGCTATTCCTTAACCAATCTATTTTTTTACCCCGTCCCCTCTTCGATCTTTTTTTGAAACACAATAATTTACACCACAAAATCTAATTTCAACTTCTGTTCACTTCCCACGAACTCAGACCAAATGGCCTCGAGGTCGTGGCGCTTCCTCATAGGGGCCTTTTGCACATATCCTATGAACCTTCCTTATGATAAAATATAAAACTTATTTTTTTTTTCATTTATTAAAAGAATATTTAAATTTCTTTATCTAACATTTTCTATTTAAAAAAAATTATTTTTTATAATCAGTTTTCGTATGCTTTCTCAAATAAGCCAAACCCAACCATACCCCCCCCCCCCTCCCCCCGGCCAACATTCCAGTTTCTGTTTTTTTTTGAAAGAACTTTTCCTTATTCGTTCGTAGAAATATTTTCCAGTCAATATTTGTAAGCTCATATTTAAATAGAGTTTTATTTTTGGTTTTTTTCCTTTTAAACTTTCAGATACTTTTTCTATTTTAAAATGTAATCAATCAACTTGTTGGTCCAATCGCTAAAAATCTATTTTATTGAAGCAATTCAATCGCTGAAAGGCCACAGGAACCAGAATAAATCCATCACGACTTGGACAAAAACTTCACTAAGCCACTAAAACCTAGCAGCAAAGGATATTGAAAACAGTAAAGAAGAAGCGAAGCGGGGATGTGTTGTACAAATACAAATAGAAAAATGTAGATGAAGGCATAGAGTGAGAGGAAAAAACTGAAAAAAAAAGATCTTAACTCATAATTTTTCAATTTACGGAAAGTTTTGCATGCAAGTTGAATTTTACACTCTGACCCCAAAAGGTTAGCACAACTTTTCTTTAAAAACTATTTTCATACTTTTTTCCTCGTGTTGTATTTATAGAGTAGATGAGACGGTAAAGGAAAATTTCATGCTTTCTAAACATAATTATTTATCGGATGCAAATATAAATAACATAAAAATAAATCAACACAATAAAAATAGACCAATCAAAAGGAAAATATTGAAAAAGGAAACAGTGTATCCATTTTAGCATATGGTCATATATACAAGCGTCCACGAATACATACACATATAATTTTTGTTGCTATAGTTTTTACTTTTATTTTTCGTACTCATAATTTTAAAAATATTGTAGAAATGAGAAAAAAAAATCTGTCAAAACTTCTTAAACTTTTTCATCTAAACTTTTATTATTTTTCTTATTTTTGTGATTATTTTTAATATGAACTTTACCAAACTCTGACTTGTGCCGATTAATATGAAAATTTTTCTGAGTATAAATATAATTTAATTTTCATAAAAATTCTATTAGAAAACTGGACAGTAGAGTTGATAAAATTATTTCTTTCTTTTTTGTGAATAGTCCGTTTTTTTTTGTTATTAATTTTGTTTGTTTAAGACGAGCTGAAAAAAATAATATACATAAATTAATGTAGAAAACGGAACTAGATTTTTTTTGGGAAATAATTTTAAATGTCAAAAATTTGCCAACCGTGGTAACGAATTTGAACGCAGCTAAATATTTAAGATCATCGATTGATTTACTATCATACATTTTAAAACTATACATTAAGAATAATTTTTATTTACATTATTTCTTGATTTAAAAAAAAAAGAACAATATAAGAATTTCAAATCAACATTTAGATAGTTTAAAAAATTATAAAAAATTTTTATTTACTATAATCTGAGAATTTTAAAGAATTTAAAATAAATTACGTTTTCTTTTATTATGAATTAATTATTTTTCGAAATAAACAAAAACTTCTTTGACTATCATCAAAATTTCGAAAGGTTTCAGGAGTCATATTATGTAATATTAAAATTTGTTTACCTGTTAATAAGGCCACTGTAATACGAGCCAGAGGCCATTTTATTACACCAAGCCTATCAGGCCATTCGGCGGCATCATATTCCATGTGGATTGGTAATGACAGCTTCCCTATTAAAAATTATTACTGGAAAAAGTTCACTGACAAATGTTTACTGGAAAATTCTTTACTGAAACATGTTTACTGAAAAATGTTTACTGAAAATTCTTTACTGGAACATGTTTAGGGGAAAATATTTACTGAAAAATGTTTACTGAAAAGTATTTACTGGAGGAACGTGTTTTGGGAAAAATGTTTACTGAAAAATGTTTACTAAAAATTCTTTACTGGAACATGTTTACGGAAAAATGTTTACTGAAAATTCTTTACTGGAACATGTTTACGGCAATAATGTTTATTGCAAATTCTTTACTGGAGGAACAGGTTTTTTGGAAAAATGTTTTCTGAAAATTCTTTACTGGAACATGTTTACTGAAAAATGTTTACTGAGAAATGTTTACTGAAAATTCTTTACTGGAACATGTTTACTGAAACATATTTTCTGAAACATATTTACTGAAAAATGTTTACTAAAAATTCTTAAATGGAACATGTTTACGGAAAAATGTTTACTGAAAATTCTTTACTGGAACATGTTTAGGGGAAAATATTTACTGAAAAATGTTTACTGAAAAGTATTTACTGGAGGAACGTGTTTTGGGAAAAATGTTTACTGAAAAATGTTTACTAAAAATTCTTTACTGGAACATGTTTACGGAAAAATGTTTACTGAAAATTCTTTACTGGAACATGTTTACGGCAATAATGTTTATTGCAAATTCTTTACTGGAGGAACAGGTTTTTGGAAAAATGTTTTCTGAAAATTCTTTACTGGAACATGTTTACTGAAAAATGTTTACTGAGAAATGTTTACTGAATAATGTTTACAGAAAAATGTTTACTGAAAAATGTACAGCATCCTCAAAGAAATATGACCCAATCGGTTCCGCCGAAACAAATGCCTCACCATACTGTTACTCTACGAGAGTGTATTAGTCTTTGGCATATCAGTTGAGGGTTTTCAATGCCGCAATAGCGGCTATTCAGCTTATTAACAAAGCCAGCCGACCTTCGTCGGTCATAATTCTTTTTTTTAAACACCATCGTTTCCTACTACTGATATCAGGACGCAATAAGTAAGAGAACAGAGTAATATTTCGCCTAGTTAATAGATCATTAATTACACAGATTGCCCTTCTTTAGGGCGATTATAAATTTACTAATAAAATACGTTACTAATGAGCAAATTTGATTAATAGTAAAAATGGAATATTATTGATTTCTACTATAAAATATCTTCAAATTGATAAATATAAAAATGAAATAAATTTTCCCATTATCTTCAAAGAATAATAAATAAAAACTTAAATTTTGATGAACATTTTCAATATTTGATTATTATTATTTGAGTTTTTCGTTTTCGTTTTCTTATCCAAACATAAAAATTTCATGTTGGATTTCAATAAATTAATTGACATTATTATAAGCTACATATTTGACACATTCTGTATAGAAAAAGAAATAATCAAATATCCTTTTATCCTTAAGAATTGACATAGCAAAAAAGAAGACATAATCCAGACGCCATAAAAGATAAGTCCAAGTTGAATAAATCCAAACTAATTCGAATGAATTTTTGACAAGAAAGTTTTACTTAAAATATGGTACGCCGTCTGTGCCTGATAGTGACAACAGATTGTACGATATTCGTTGGTTTATTATTATATTTTCTCTATTTTTATATCATAGTTCAGCTACCACTATAGTTATATATGTGGGGCACATATTCGTACGTTCGCTGCCGTTGGAGTATTTTTTTCAACCGACCGATTTTCCCTTCAATTCAACACTCTCCAGTGTCTGTGATATGCCATTTTACTTTTGGACACTATGACGACTGCTGTACATGTTCTTATTTTTTTATATATGCTGCCTTGCTGGACTATTACACCATTATGAGTCAACTGATGTATTCAGTTTTATTACATTAGTACAAGCATCCAAAGGGAGTGGATGATTTGGTGTGATGCCTAAACTATACTCGTAATCATAGTTGTAACCATACTACTAGCATCTCTGGTATCAGCCAACCCCCTCTGTAGTTTCTTCTATGACAATATCACGCGAGCCGCCTAATAATAACGATCAGCCACCCTTTCAAACGAGCAAGTCTTTTGTGGGCAAACGTGTCAATAAAATGAAATACAAATTATTAGACTGACTATCGACTATAGAGTTTACAGGCAATGTCTTCTGTCTAACTAAGTACGTAGAAGATTCATCCAAAATTGCTCACAACTGATGTCGGGTACAGCCGACAAGCTGTATTCTATAATCACACAGAAGAATTCTCTAAACACAAAATACTGTAAACACAGAACTTTGATTTTCTACTAAAATTAGACCGTCTCTTATAACTTTGATTTTATATCAATTTATTGATAAGCTGCCTTTCTTGTAAATGCAAATAAAAATTAAAACAACTCTCAAACGGTTGATTGTAAACTAACTAATGTCCTCTCGCGGGGGCTTCTTACTTTGGATTCATTGAAAAGGTTATACCGTTTTAAAATAATATGTTGGTCACCACAATTCCAGTAAACATATTTTAGAAAAAAATTATTCGGCATTATGTCTTCAGTAAAAATATTTCAGTAAACGTTTTTCAACAAATATTTTTCCGTAAGTATTTTCAAGTAAATATTTTTAAGTAAACATTTTAAGTAAACATTTTTTAAATAAATATTTTTCAGAAAGAAATTTCAGTTCAAATTTTTAATTAAATATTTTGGAATAAATATTTTCAAGCAAATATTTTTCAGTAATAATATTTCAGAACAAATTTTGCCGTAAAATTTTGCAGTAAATATTTTTAAGTAAACATTTTTCAGTAAACATTTTTCAGCAAACATATTTTCGTAAACATTTTAAAGTAAAATTTTTTCATAAAGAAATTTTAGTTAATATTTTTAAGAAAATATTTTTTCTTGAGTATTTTTCAGTAAATATTTTTAAGTAAACATTTTCCAGTAAATATTTTTCAGCAAACATTTTTCCGTAAGTATTTTCCAGTAAATATTTTTAAGTAAACATTTTTCAGTAAACATTTTCCAGTAAACATTTTTCAGTAAACATTTTTCCGTAAGTATTTTCAAGTAAACATTTTTCAGTAAACATTTTTCCGTAAGCATTGTCGAGTAAATATCTTTAAGTAAATATTTTTCAGTAAACGTTCTTCAACAAATATTCTTCCGCAACTATTCTCCAGCAAACATTTTTTAGTAAACATTTTTCAGCAAACATTTTTCAGTAAACATTTTCAGTAAACATTTTTTCGTAAATATTTTAAAGTAAAATTTTTTCATGAAGAAATTTCATTTTATATTTTTAAGCAAATATTTTGTCGTGAGTATTTTTCAGTAAATATTTTTAAGTGAACATTATCTAGTAAATATTTTTCAGCAAAAATTTTTCTGTAAATATTTTCCAGTAAATATTTTTAAGTAAAAATTTTCCAGTAAATATATTTCAGCAAACATTTTTCCGTAAGTATTTTCAAGTAAACATTTTGCAGCAAATATTTTTTTGGAAATCATTTTTCAGGGCAAATTTTTCAGTATACATTTTCCAGTGAACATTTTTCCGGAAACATTTTTCAGTTAAATTTCTGCAGCAAACATTTTTCCGTAAGTATTTTCAAGTAAACATTTTGCAGCAAATATTTTTTAGTAATAATTTTTCAGGGCAAATTTTTCAGTATACATTTTCCAGTGAACATTTTTCCGGAAACATTTTTCAGTTAAATTTCTGCAGCATACATTTTCCGTAAGTATTTTCAAGTAAATATTGTATTTTAAGTAAATATTTTCCAATAAACGTTCTTCAATAAACTTTTTTCCGTAAGTATTTTTCAGTAAATATTTTTAAAAAAAACATTTTTTAGTAAATATTTTCAAGTAAACATTTTTCAGTAAACACCTTTCATATAGCATTTTTATGCAAACATATCAATAAATATTCTTCAGCAAACATCTGTTATGGTAACCTTTCGGTTATTTCTTTGTCGGCGAAGTTCATGGAATTTTCGGATAGTTTTAGTGATTCTAGCAGTACTACCGTCCGAAAATTTTATGATACGACAACGCTTCGTCGAGTAAAGTCAAAAATTGAGATGTTATGTTGTAGAATTGGTATCGTTGTAAAATGTAAGAGGTACTCCAAATAATTAGTCAACGAGTGCAATGGGAGGTTTGGGGCATGGCTACGGAAAGACTTTACATCTAGTTCTCTCCCACGTCAATCGTCGGTCAACTTCACTTTTTTTTATGTTGTTTGGCTCTTTTATAATTAATTTTATTTTCATTATTCAAATTTAATTTTTGCCTCTTCCAAATTTGTACTACTCCTCCATTTACTACTTCGTTTCCCACTGACCTCAGTTTTTTTTGATTAAATTTATAAAATCAATTTTTTTTCTTGTGTTTTAATCCACTCCAATAGAAAAGTTAACATCTTCGGTGCCTCCATTCCCTTTTTTGGTAAGGACTATTATATCCGCAATGGATCAGGATTGGTAGTACTCATATTAAACTTAACGTTCATTAACCCCAAATTTTTCTACCTTACTGCTTTCTTAATCCAAAACTGAGAACAGAATATTGGAATTCTTCTTCTTATAAAATACATCAAATATTATTCAGTAAAATTTTTCAGTTAACATTTTTGAGAAAACAAAATTTTCAGTAAAAAAAATTCAGTTAATATTTTTCAGGAAGCATTTTCAATTAAAAAATTTTTTGAGTCCACATTTTTAATAAACATATTTTATATAAAAATTTTTTTGGTCAATATTTTTTCTATAAAAATTATTTAATAAAGTTTTTTGAGAAATTGAAAATTTTTTGTTGGTAAACACGTCAAAATTTGTTGAATAAATTTTCCTGTAAAAATTTTTATCACGAAAATTTTGCTAGCAAAATAGTTTATTTTGGAAATGATAAGATTTGTTAGAAAGTCTATAAATTGGAGCCATAATTGCTTATTTTCTCCGGTTGATTGTCGTAATAAATGTGAACGAAGACCACAATTTCCATAGGCAGTTTTTGTTGTGACTATGGACGCAGCCAACTCACTTCTGTGGGGTTGATAATATATTGTAAGTGACCTGCTTACGACTAGTGGAGATGTCCCAATGTTGATAGGGCTAACAGCATCTATGGACACAAGTGCTATAGCGATAGTGCTGGTAATAATTGTGCAGCAATCTCATCTGCCTGTCTATTTGCATTTCTAATGAAAAATTTATTCAAATATTTGTTTTCTCGTGCTCTCCAGTCAGAGTTATCTCCGAAAATTGTCTATTTATGCAAAGATACTATGAGTGTTTGTAGAATATCATATTTGCTTAGAAGCTGGAGCTGGGATGAGATTGCGTACAACATTGCAGAGAAATTATTCTGAATTCAATAAACCGTATTCAGGTGCACATTTGACAGTGAATTAGATCTTGTACACGGATGCCTTTGACAGAATAGAACAATCCCCACTAAAGTGGAATAAAATTGAATAACGGCTAACTCTACAAAATGAAGAATTCAACAAATCTGACAAATAAAAATTTTACTACTTCGTATATTAATGCACGATGATTTTTGTTAGGATTGGCTTTTCGTTTGTAAAAGAAAAAATATCACAGGCATTTTGGATAAATATTATTATTGAAAATTGCATTTTGAAAATATACCAATTTTAAAACGGCTCCATATTTTCAGAAGCTTAAATTGAGAAATTCTATTTTTAAAAATTTGTTTAATTACTTTATGAATTTTATTTTTTATAAAATAAGTAAATTTTACCCATCAGATTATAAGCAAATCCAGTGAAAAAAATATAATTTTTTTACCTTGCGTTATTGAGCTTTCGTTTATTTAAAATATATTTTTTTTTTGGAAGATTATATGAGTAGATGATTTGTTCGAATTAATTCCATATTTATGGTAGTTGATGTATAGAAGAGCCGTGAATTTTTTCCTTCAATGATTTTATTCTGTCATTACTACAAAAGAGTTGAGCACCCCAAATTATCCAGCATATATTATCACCTTTGCATGAGTATAGAAAGTTGTACATTAGCAGAATTCAAGTGTATTTGGAATCGTATTGAATCTCTTTCGCGTCAGAACCATTCACGCACTTGAGTATTATAGGGATGCGGTACACTACGTATCCTGTTCAACTTATATTTATTCATGTAGTATGGAATTTTGGATCGGAAATGGAAATTTGGCGACAAATATTCTCATATAGATATGCCACCAATCTGTTCGCTATTAGCAATTAGTAGGCTCTGTATGCAAGTGTACAGACAGCCAAGCCCCAGGTATGCCTTCAGTCATATTGATTGGTGTAATGAGGCAAGTTATCAGCAGGAAGTATTCACCAGGGACTAGACTCTTTAGTATTTATCTGTAATTAAAAGTAAGTGAAAGCCAGAATATTGCTGGTTAGTCTATTTTGATAGTAATTGCAACATAAGAAAACTAATGTCGAAGGAAACTGTGATTCTAAGAAAGCGGTCCTATAGAGTAACTATTTTAATGATAATAAAAATATTGATATGTATTGGAAAATCGGTTTAAAACAGGAGAATTAAACAAAAAACTCATAATCAGAACGGGTTGAAAATATTTGAATTCGTATACTAACCGGAGGTGATAAACTTAACGTTGAAACTTGAAGAAGTTTTAAAAATTGATATCTCCTTTAACCTTTCAGACCTTCTTTTATATACCTGATAAAATAGTTAAACTCTTTGAGTCGTTAGTAATTGAAACTAGATGCACTATTAATAGAGCCACCATCGGCTCCATACCAGATTCTCGTTCATCAACTCTGCTGCAAATCTTTCATAGCTCCAAGCAAAGCGCTGCAATTAAAATTCAATTGAGCACAATTTGCTAACTGATGTCTGCCTTCTCTATGGATGGTTATATTATTTTGAATAAATTTTGGGTATGCTTTTCTTCCTTTGCATTTTATTTCAATCAACAATGGGTAATATATATAAACTTACTCTAATCAATCGTTTTTATAGATATTTTTTTACTCCTAGTTTTATAAAAAAGAAATATTTATTAAAAAGAGAATATATAAATAAAAACATTTTGATAAATATTCACCAGTGACAATTGTTTATTGAATTTTTTTTTAGGGTAAATTCCTCAAAAAACATTGTTTAGTAAATATTCCATTTAATATTTTTCACAAAAAAATTATTCACTAAATATTTTTCATTAAACGTTTTTTTTTATTTTGGAGCTGTGCGACCCAAAAATTGCTATTTTATGGCTTCTTTTTAATTTTTCATTAACTAACTTGTCAGTCTAACCAATTTTCGATAATGACCTCACGGTCATGGCGCTATATAATGGTCTTTGGCCCTTACCTCAGAAACCTTACAAACATACAAAGACACAACTTTCTAGAAAATATTTTTCAGTAAATATTTTCCAGTAATGATTTTCCAGTAAAACATTTTCTAGTTAACATTTTTCCGTAAACATTTTTCACTAAACTTTTTTCAGTAAACATTTTTGAAAAAATATTTTTTGGAAAAGAATTTCCAGTTCAAAATTTCCAATCAACATTCTTCAGTCAATATTTTTCTGTTAATATTTTTCAGTAAACATTTTCCAGTTACCATTTTCTAATAAATATTTTCCAGTAAACATTTTTAAGTTAAAATTTTTCTGTGACGGTTTTTCACTAAACATTTTCCAGTTAATATGTTCCAGTACACATTTTTCAGTAAGCATTTTTCAGTACATATTTTTGAATAGACATTTTTTAGTAAATATTTTCAATAAATATTTTTAGTAAACATTTTCTAGTAAACTTTCTCCAGTTAATTTTTCCAGTTAACATTTCTTAGAAAATATTGTATTTGCCAGTTACAATTTTGCAGCCAACATTTTTCACTAAACTTTTTTCAGTAAACATTTTTCGGTGCTAATTTTTCCGCGAAAGTTATCTAGTTAACATTTTTTACTAAACTATTTTCAGTAAACATTTTTGAAAAAATATTTTTTGGCAAACAATTTCCAGTTAAAATTTTCCACTTAACATTTTTCAGTAATGATTATCCAGCACACATTTGTCCGTAAACATTTTCCAATAAACATTTTTAAGTTAAAATTTTTCTGCAATAATTTTTCAGTAAACATTTTTCAGTAAACATTTTCCAGTTAACATTTTCCAGTTTTACATTTTCCAGTAATTTTTTTCCAGTACACATTTTTCCGTAAACAATTTCCGGGGAATATTTTTCCGTAAACATTTTCCAGTAAACATTTTTCACTTACCTTTTTTTAGTAAACATTTTTCGGTAATCATTTTCCCGCAAAAATTTTCTAGTAAACATTTTCCAATAAACTTTTTGTAATAAATATTTTTGAGAAAAATTTTTTTGCCAAACAATTTCTAGTTAACATTTTTCACTAAACTATTTTCAGTAAATATTTTTGAAAAAATATTTTTTGGCAAACTGTTTCCAGTTCAAATTTTCCAATCAACATTTTTCAGTCAATATTTCTCAGTAAACAATTTTTAGTCAACATTTTCCAGTAAATATTTTTAAGTTAAAATTTTTCTGCAATAATTTTTCAGTAAACATTTTTCCGTAAACATTTTCCAGTAAATATTTTCCAGTTAACATTTTCCAGTTAACATTTTCCAGTAATTATTTTCCAGTACACATTTTTCCGTAAACAATTTCCAGGGAATATTTTTCGGTAATCATTTTCCAGTAAACATTTTTCACTTAACTTTTTTTAGTAAACATTTTTCGGTAATCATTTTCGCGTAAAAATTTTCTATTAAACATTTTCCAATAAACTTTTTGTAATAAATATTTTTGAGAAGCATTTTTTTGCCAAACAATTTCTAGCTAATATTTTCCAATTAAAATTGTTCAGTTCACATTTTTCCTTAAACAATTTCCAGTAAATATGTTTCCG
Organism: Atherix ibis; assembly: GCA_958298945.1. Taxonomy (NCBI): domain Eukaryota; kingdom Metazoa; phylum Arthropoda; class Insecta; order Diptera; family Athericidae; genus Atherix; species Atherix ibis. Next base: position 22,637,974 of record OY282610.1, on the reverse strand, counting down.
TAAACATTTTCCATTAAACATTTTTCACTAAACTTTTTTTAGTAAACATTTTTCGGTAATCATTTTTCCGCAAAAATTTTCTATTAAATATTTTCCAATAAATTTTTGCCAAACAATTTCCAGTTAACATTTTCCAATAAAAATTGTTCAGTTAATATTTTTCCATCAGTAAATATATTTCAGCAAATTTTTTTAAGTAAATATTATTAATTGTAGTAAAAATTATTTAAAAAAAATTTGTAACTAAATATTCAGCAACAGAAATTGTCAAAAATTTATGCGAAAATTCCCTAGTCAATTTTTTTGATTTGCTGTAATTATCAAAAATTCATATTGAATTATTTAAAGTTATTTTATTTATTTTTTAAAAAAAACTCAAGGGAATTCTCAAAAATATTTCGCTGAAGTAAAAACAAAAACTAGAAATTTTGTTAAAAATTATGAAAAAATGATATCAATTGCATTTGTGTCGGCGGTTTTTTTTAAACAATTTTTAATAGTTTCGAAAAATTGTAAACTGTACCATATTAGATCGGAATATATAAAAATGTACAAAAAGTGTAAAAATTTACGACCAATTGGATTGGAGTAGTGGGTGGTTTGTAAATATTTGTGAACATTTTACTACCCATTTAAGCTCCCATGAGATGTTTTATTCGTTCGAAACTTAGCGAGGTATTCGTGTTTAGGTTCAATTCGTTCATGTTTGGTTTTGAAAAGTTCATAAAATTACCGAAAATTGATCGAAACGCCATTTCCATATCGTTGTATGGGATTTCGATTGAAACTTGTTAGAAGGAATACGGTGCCTGGTAACCATGCGAGAATTTGAAAAATGCTCGCAGAAGAATGAAATTATGGATGCTTCTATTCATCACATATTCGTAGATAGACTAATTCAATGTTGGCCCCATTTCAAAAATGTAAAGTATATTATTCAAGCCACCAATTCCAATTCCTCTGCCACAGAGTCTTCTTTTATGTCCTTATTAGATTCTTTGAAATATTCTCCTTCTGCTGTTGTAACTCTGCAATGACATGATATAACCGTCTCCAAGGAAATTATTTTTCAGTTCTCTTCCTTCCAATCTGTTTGAAGGGGCATAGAATCTACAAAAAAAAAATAACCTATGTACCCAAAAAAAAAAAATAATGAAAAAATAGACGAGTTCCCTAGAAAAAAAGCTCAAAAAATTGAACAAGTAAAAAATAAAATAAATCGAAATGGGAGATTTTAAGAAATTGTATTCGTGCAGTTTAAGTGTAGCCATAACATAAAAGTAAGTGACTTATTTACAAAGTCAATAGTCGAATGGATGGTAGAAAATTAGCCCCAAAGGGAACTAACAGAAACGATCAATGTAAACTAATGGTACAGCAAGGAATTATTACTATTGGGGAGTATTATTCAATCCGCTACACCACCAAAGTATGCAATCGAATTGGGGTACATCTAACCGAAAAATGACTGCAATAGCCGCTTCCCATGATATATTCATTTCTGGGATAATAATTAATGCATTTTCGGTATCTTTCCTTCGGTTCGACCAGCATCCTATCTCGTTTGAAATTTTAAAAAGAATATCCGTAGAGGTTTGTACTCGTAGAATTTGAATTTGATTCACTTTCACCACATGGCATTCTTTTGTGGTAGGAAAATAATGGCGTTCACATACCCAGGATTATTATTGACAATTGGGATTTTATCATTTTATGAGCTGAGATTAAGCTAACGAGTCCAATTTAAGAATCCTCTTCGAATCTCTATACACTATATTTTGAATCTACGCTCTACGGTGGTCCCTTCTTATCGGCTTTGAATATATTCCTTAAGCGTCCATTTTTAATAGTATTTGTGCCAGGTCCACTTTAATAAGATAAGTCATATCTTATTTGATCACAATCGATAGTCCAACCTGTACCATCCTGCACCTAACTAAGTAGTAGGTACCAACGTACTTATGAGTATATAAGTACGTTGGCTGGTTGAATTGAATTGCCTTAACCTGCATTGCATCGCATCGCACTGAATGCAATTGAATTGAAAAATGCATAATAATTCGGTGGCAAGTTGAACTGGGTATAATAAGGCATTGTTGAAAAGTTGCTATTGGGATTAGAGTATAGTCTCCGGATAGTAGTCGCGTTACCATAACAGAATATCTGACTGTGTAGAAAATGGTGAATATCTACCGCTTTATTATATAATCCAGTCTACAATCATATCTACTGAATTCTACTGCAGCATTTCAAAATAAATTGCATCCTTTCGGGACCAGATGTTCATCGAAATTCTTACTGCTCACAAGACGATCTTAGTCTAACCACTTACAATGAGTTTCTACATTCCAAAATATCAGCTCAGTTCTTAAGTTTGCTTATCATTTTGTTTGCTATAAATGTGTTCGATGAATTATTTGATTTTAATTAGAATAAAACAATTAATGATAATTATCATTTTGCATTTATTTATTTCTACTTTATAATTTTACCAATCTTGTTTTATTACCAATATTTTTTTTATGTTTCTTATAATAAATTTGTTAAAAAAATAGTTTTATAATTAGTGAAAATTTAATATTTTAATTCAACCTAGAGTACAGTATAGATTTTTTTTTTTTTTAATTAAAAACCAAATCCAAAATGTTTAAAAAAGTATTTTGATTTTTGCTATAGAATCAAGAAATATTTTTTATAATTTTTATAAATACATACTATTAAAAAAAAATTTATTTTCAGAAAATTATTCTAAGTAAATTGAAGATACATACAGAACTGATCATCCTGACAATACGGCGGACGGTGTAATAACTATCCTTATAAGAAAATCCAATAAACATAATATTCACTCCAATTAATCCTCCGAATCCCTGCAGTCCACAGTTGTTACTATTAAAACAGCCTTATTTAATCTTAATATAGCATCTGTATATTGTCCTCCCAATAAATTATAATTGGTTCCGACATTTTATCCTTCTTACACTCACTTGGAGCCTCGTTCCTCGCGGGTGGAGATTACAATGCTAAACACCCTCAATGGGGTTGCCGCGTTGCTAATGTTCGAGGAAAGATTCTTCAAGAAGCTCTATCCCATACATCATATCAAATAACTTCCCCTCCAAATCCACTATACTGGCCAACTTCTACTTCAAAAGGACCTGATATCCTCGATTATTTCATTATCACTCCTTTAATAACAATGAATTCTATAGGGTGGTCCATCTAGCGGTTCCATTTTGAACTACTATTTATTTGAAGTACTAGAGCGTTAAATGTCATCACGAATTGACAGATTGTTAGTTGAAAGACAGAATTTTTCTGAAAGTGGCGAGTCTTCAACCCAAACTGTGAGAAATTTAAAAAAGAAAATGAGTAAAGATCAAATGCCATTACTTGAATTTTCACGTGAAGACCTCGTGAAGACCTCGGCTTACAAAGTTCAATTAGTCGAACAGCTAACCTCGCATAACCATCCGATGGGCTTTCGGTTTGCCCAATGGGCTCAAGATCAATTGGCCGAAGATGAGCATTTTGACCGAAAAATCATTTTTTTCGGATGAGGCCCATTTCCACCTCGGTGGGTATGTCAACAAACAAAATGGTCGCATCTGGGGCTCTGAAAATCCATACCACACCATGGAAATGCTGATGCATCCACAACGAGTCACTGTTTGGTCCGCATTTTGGACTGGAGGCATCAGTGGCCTGTTTTTATTCGAAAACGATGAAGGAGTCGCCGTTACAGTCAATGGTGAGCGCTATAGTGGCATGCTCAACGAATGTTTGTTTCCAAAAGTTGAATAGAATGGCATGGACGACATTTGGTTTCAACAGGACGGGGCCACTTGCCACACAGCCAACGTAACAATCCAACTTTTGGGCACTGCTTTCGAAAACCGAATAATCAGCCGAAATTCTGATGTCAATTGCCCGCCTCGCAGCTATGATTTGAGTCCGTTGGATTATTTTCTGTGGGGAGCCGTTAAGGATAATTGTTACGCAAGCCATCCAAAGAAAATTGAGGCCTTGAAACACGAAATCAAAGTTACCATTGAAGAGATACGGGCCCGGACAATCGACGTGAACTAAAAATGGAAATTAGAAAGTACCATAATGAACGGCATGAAATTTACACAAGATCGATTAGTGACAATATTTCTTTATGGGAAGCCACTAGACGAATACTCTCGTAGAAAATAACATCATACCCACTAAAACAAAATGACGGTAACTGGGCAAAAACAGATAAGGAAAAAGCGGAAGTATTTGTTAAACCTTTGGTAAATACTTTTGCTTCACATGATGATATAGAAGACAAATCGTATACTACAAAATCTTTGAAGAACTAAGGGTTCCAATCCCTATAAGCCCTCGGATATTAAATCCACCAATATTCCCTGGTTATGATCTAATAACAGCTCCTTTTCTGAAGCAAATTTCCTGAAAATCCTTAGTTTTAATTACATACATTTTTAATAGTATTCTGCGCACAACCTATTTTCCTTAACTCTGAAAATTAACTGTTATTAAAATGATTCCTAAATCAAATAATTCTCCTTCCTCCTATAGATCTATCAGCCTCTTACCAATCCTTGGTAAGATTTAAAAAAAAAAATCCTATAAAAACGAATCTACCCAATCCTTGTTAATGAAAAAAAAATTATTCCTGATCACCAATTTGGCTTCCGATCTGAATACTCCACTATCCAGCAATGCCATCGTATTGTTAATCATATTGCATCCTCTCATGAGAGGAAAGAGTATTACCCAGGAGTATTTTTAGATATCTCCCAAGCTTTTGATGGTGTGTGGCATCCTGGATTCCTCTGGAAACTTTCCAAGTTACATTCAACGTCATTTCCAAGTTACATTTAACTCAGAATCCTTGTAAATATATCCTATTCTACTCGAAGTCCCACAAGGCAGTATTTTTGGTCCCATTTTATATAATATTTATACCCATGACATCCCATCTAATCCTAATACTATCATTGCTACTTATGCAGACGATACGCCCATACTTGCTTACCCATACAAATCCTGACATAGCTTCCAACAATTTACAATCCCATATCGACAATCTTCAATCCTGCTTTAAATGATGGAGAGTGAGGCTCACATTACTTTCGCACTTTGTCAAGGTAAACCTACCCCTTTATGGTATACCTTAATAGTAACATGATTCCACAATATAATAAAGTACGTTATTTGGGACTTAACCTCGACAAGAGATTAACATGGAATGCTCAAACTAGACAAAAAAACTTGAAGCCAATAGACCTTACCTACAACTTCTTAGACTACTTGACCAATTTGGACACATGGAATTTAAATCGATTGTTTGTCGTAATAAAGCAAATAATAAATGTAATTTTAGTTTGGATTTTCAGATGCCCAAATACGACAATTCTATTTGTCAACATAGCCGTCTAAGTGAAAATGATCCTCCTTCGAAGACACAACTATGTTCAATGGTCCAATCAGAGAAATTTCAGCGGTGAAAATAATCTGGTAGCTTTAATTCTTACCGTCGCCACGGAGGCCTATTTTTTTTCCCTCGTGAAAATGTATTTTTTGGACGGGTTAAAAAAGTTAGAGCATCGCTGGGCCAAGTGTATCGAGCTTGAAGGAGATTATGTGGAAAAATAAATTGCCACCTTTCCAAAATTTTCGTTTTTATTTTGTAGGCTAAGTACTTATTGAATAACCTTCGTATAGTCACTATCCCGAAACCGATAAAACTGAATCCTCTGCAACACTTTTACTCACCGAAGCAATATCTTCAACTAAAAGTCCTATACGAGTACGTGTTGTTGTTGGTTTCTTTTGTACCGTAACAGTAGGACTCAAATTTGTCTGCCAAATTCTTGATTACAGGCTCTGATGAGAAGATCATAACGATCAAAAATAGTGCGAATTTTTCGACATGTGACTTTCACAGATCAACAATTTTCATAATTAATTTGAATTATTGTATATTGTTTTCCAATAAGAGCAATATGATTTCTAAGTGAAGTTTTGGCCATTTGTAATAAGTCATTATCTATCTTTTTTTTTCATTGTATTCAGTAATGTTTACAATTTCCTCATGAAGCAAAAAAAAAACGTTTACAAATTATTCAATTTTATTATCAAAATATTCGTTCTCCAATTTCAGAAAGTCATCTTCTCCGATGAGGCTCACTTTTATCTGAGTGGTGCGGTAAATAAATGAAACTGTCGATTCTGGTGCGAAGAAAATCCACAAATTATTCATGAACACCCATTACATTTACCTAAATTGACAGTTTGGTGTGTTTTTTGGTCAGATGGAATTATCGGTCCGTACTTCTTTCGAAATGAAGCTGGTAACACCGTTACTGTCAATGGAGAGCAGTATAGATCAATGATAACAAACTTTTTATGGCCGAAATTGAAAGCAGTTGATCTTGACAACATCTGGTTCCAACAAGACGGGGCTACGTGCCACACAGCACGTGCAACAACCGAATTATTGCGAGAAAAGTTTGGTGATTCGATTATTTCAAAAAATTGTGACATTGAATGGCCTCCAAGAAGTTCTGATTTAACTCCATTAGACTATTTATTGTGGGTTTATTTGAAGTCATTGGTATTTAGCAATAGACCAGACTCTCTTCAAGCTTTAAAAGTCAATATTGAACGTGGTTTTCATGACATACGACTTGATTTAGTGGAAAAAGTGCTCGAAAATTGGGTTCATCGAATTCGTTCCTGCAAAAGAAGTCGTGGAAGCCATTTGAATGTGTTTTATTCAGAACTTAATTGTATCGATTGTACTTCACCTTAAATAAAAACTATTTGAATTTCCTTAACAATTAATGTTTTTTTTTTTTTTTTTTTAAAAATCATATCACTCTTTTTGGAAAACCCTATAATACAATTTGCTATTGTAAAAATGTCAAAAATTTGAGATAAATTTTAAAACAAATATTTCCCTTATAACCAATTTAATATATAACAAAAATTTTTAAAAGCCAAAAAAGTTTTCGATTTAAATTAATCATGTTTCCTTATAAATATAATAATAATTGTTGCCAAATTATCATACCACCACCCCTCGGAAAGTTTCAGTCCAGTTACAGGAGTATAGGTTTTATTAGTATACCATACATACAATTATACCATCGGATCTTTTGAAAACTCCTTTCCAATACCATCAACTTTAGACTTATTAAAATAAAACAAATTTACTTTTTAATTCACAGTAGAAAATTGTTCTACAACTAAACTTTTTCGTATGCAAAGCGAATCTCCCCGCTTTTTAAATTCATTCCATACCATTTGTTAAATTGATTTAAAAGTAACTACAAAACCTTTTAAGGATATTATCATTTCTTATTGATTTATAATGAATCTTTGAGGATAGAAGAAATAATAGCAAAATAACAAACAATCTTTGGTAGGAAATAGAAAACTATTCAGTGTAAAAATTACTATTTTTGCTAGCTTGTAATCGATACGAGTACACCAGAGAACTACAAAGTATTCGTTTCCAGTTCAAATTCGGTACATGTTTTCACTTCCATGTTGACTCAAACTCCTGTTCAACTATACCGTACCTTCGGGTAATATCCTGGACTAGAATTTACGTTTTTATTCTAAGCATTTTTATTGCAGCAATTGTATACTAAGTTAATTATTGACAGAAAGGGGAAGAAATTAGCTAAATCGTTCTAAATGGTTTTGTTAAACTTAAGAAAGAACAAGCCATTTTTTCTGTGCGTCAAAGTTTGCATGCCGCCTCTCCGAAACCAGCCAACTGACCACCCCCCCCCCCCCCCCCTCCTGGCGAGTTCCCTTTTTAACCAAGATTTCGCATTTTCTGAAAATATTAGATCACTAAGCTGATCATTTCATTTATGTTATACAGACAATTCCAGGAACACAATTATATAATATCGTTCCATATATCGGGTTTTTCAATAGCAACTTGACACTTTTGAGTATTTTCAGTATGAAAATACCCAAAAGTGTCAAGTTGCTATTGAAAAACCATCTTTCTTACCTGTCCTTGTTTAAGACACAAAATAAATGTAGAGAAACAAGAAGCTGGTGTATAAGCAAGCCGTCGTGTCGCTGACACCACAGGCTCAGGCAAGCGGATTTGTCATCAACATTTTTTAGGCATGCTGTTATTATTATTACGCCTGATATGCATGTCAGTGTTTAATATTGCCATTTTATTAAATAGTCTCTATAGAATTTGATGCAAAATCATATATATTCGAAGGTTACTGTTCTATTTCATTCGAAGTGATTTTCGAATTGAAGTGATGCCCACATAAATCTAACCTCAATGCTAATAAGGGCTTTTTTGAAATTTGTTTAGTCATGCCAAAATGTTTGTGATAAAAAGAGCTTAGAGTAAACTAACCTCATTTTATTATTTTTCAACGAACAGAATAGATGCACTCGGGCATATGTGTATGTTATACCATAATTAACAACCCAATCTCACCGCTCTTTAAAAAGACATTTTCTTTTTCTTTTCGTTTTCCGATCCATATTTTAATTATACCCAAAAAAAGAGTTAATAAAAAAACCGCAATCAATTTACATTTGCAAAAATTCATTTATTATAAAACTACAAATCATACATTTATGTTTTTTTTTTTTAAATTTTATTAAACTAATATTTAATTTTTAGTATTTTTGCCGTTGTCGTCGTTATCGCTTTCGTTTTCGGTACCGCCTTCACCGTCTCCACTTGCATTTTCCATTGGATTGTCATTTGCTGTCGAGGCTGCTATTTTAGCATGTATCGTATCAGGATTCACAAAAGCTTTTGGGAATTTTTCGTGCAGCCTCCTCAGCTGATCTACGCAAGAGTTACCGCGTTCACGACCAGCTTCGCAGTTTTCCGAATGTTTCACATCTACAGTCTGAGGACGTGGATCCAGATTTCTAGTTAAACATTCCGGTATTACTTTAACCCCCAAAAATCGGAAAATTTCCACCATATCCAAATCGGGTATTTCTTCATAACTTTCACGTTCATTGGGCTCTTCGTAAATAAAAGTGTATTGACCACGACGCACTGGAATTTCCTGTGCTGGTTCCTCAAGCTGTTCCACATTTTCCGGCGTTGAGTCTCCTAATTTTTCTGTATTTTCCGACATCTTGAGAAAAAGTACTTTTTGAAAAGCAACGAAACTTGGACGCCCACTTGTGAAAACTGCAACCACAAAGCTTGACAATACACACTTGATAGATAGCGTACTTGACTAAAACCTGTGTGTGCAGCCAACTTAATAAAACTTCAATCAACTCAGAATTGCTTTTATGCATGCGCATCGTTCACACTAAGCACACATTCGATACGTACACGCATGCTTTTTTCCTTGTCTCACTCAGACCTACTCAACAGTAGACTACAAAATTATTTGACAACTTGTTCACGTTTCTTTACAATAAATGCGGTTCTTCACAATTAATAATTTTTTATACAATTAAATGCTTGATTATATTTAATTCTGTTATTAATGTTAAAATAAAAAAAAATAAAATTACTAGAAGCTTGGAAGTGTGCAGTCGGTTGGTTATAAATAATTTGTTGTGTTGCATTTTACCATTATTAAGGCTCTTTTTAATTGATTTTTAATTTTTATTTTATTAAAATTTATATTATATTAAAGATTTTAAATTGTTTCTGTACAATTTATTTGTTATAACATTCGAAAATTTTCTTTTCTTTAATTTTAAATTTAAAACTTTTAAATTTAATTGGTTTTCGATTGTTGCTTTTTTTTAATTATATTTTTTTAAAAATTTCAAAAATATTGTATATTTTGCATAAAAATTAAGTTGATTCACATTTTCTCGCTAAAAATTAAAGAAAACAAAATTTATCATTTCTATACAAAAAAATATTTAATTAAAATTATATTGTAGTTTTTTTTTTTTAATTGTTCGAAAAAAGTGCATATTGTACAATTTCGAAATAAAAAACAAAGTAAGCCGAGTTTCGAAATTGTATAGTTTCGAAAAAAATAATAATATTTTTAATTTCGAATTAATTATTCTTAAATCAATCAATAAATTGCTCATTGACAGTTGGTCGAAATAGAGTTACGGATTGTGCGTTAGCTATTCATGTTTCTTCCTCTTGCTTGGATTTTGTGAAAAATGTCTCCAAAAAAATTATGCAATCATCAAAATGCGCATCGCCGGAAAATGAATTCATTCCGTAAATTTCGTTACTATTAGAACAAGTAAGATTACACAGCACCAAGATACGTCGCCGTCAAAAGGCGTCCGAAATTTTGAAAAAGTTCAAAAAGAGCATGCGTAAATCAAGGAAGTCTTCGGAAATTTTCAATTATTAAAGTATACTTCAGTCTTAATAAATGAATTATCTTAACCCAAATAAATTTTCATATTATCATAGAAGGGTTTACCGGCCCAAATCGTAGGCGCAGATTTGTCTTTAAACAATTAATATACATATATGGATATTGATAAATGAATGGAGACAAATGCAATGGAATATACAGAAAATACCTCGACAACAAGTCTTGAACTAAAAATGGAAAGGCTTACAATGAATAAGAACGAATTCCATTGATTCCAAGAGACATGAATTAGCACAAAATAAAAAAAGAATTTCGGTTTTTGGTTGTGAATATCTTTTAAAAATTTCCTGTTTACTATTTCGTAACTCTAACATAATATTAAATTTAATTGCTGTGAAAATTTAAATTTATTGTATATTATATTTTATAAATAAATTTTATTTTTTAAGAAAAATGTTTCCTTTTTAATGTAAAATTTCGTACTGGTTTCGTGAGATTTCAGAGCATTTGCGCTAAGGCACAATGATCAGTCCAGCCAGTTTTTTGTGGCTGTAAAGAAGAGTGGACTCTTGTCATAAACACAACCCTTTTGGAAGGCAATCGTGCTTTTCGAATTCGAATATGATAGCTCCATTCCCTCACAAGCGTGTGTATGCATTTGTGGTAATACAGTAGATAAATCTCGCTTTGGTAGTACAAAAGCTTTTCCAACGGAATTGCTGCACAATATGCTTGTTTGGTTGTATCTAAGCCAGAAACCATTTTGCAGCGCCACAACCAGGAAGACGTCACCTTGCGTTTGGGTTGGCATTGCCAACTACCCCTAATTAGGCTGGTCGATAGTTAGTTGGAAGAAGCAATAAGAAGTGGTTTAGTTATATAAGGGGAGCATATTAGATCTTTTTAGAAAATTCAAGGCTGCATTAGAGAAAAGAGTTGTTGGAAAGGAGTCTTATTCAAAAGAAAATATGGGGTAATTTAAGTTACGGAACATAAATCTACGAGGGTCGTTCAATAAGTACTTAGAAAAAGATGGAAAAAAACTGTTTTTAAAAAAAAATCTTTTTGTATTTTTCAGCATAATCTCCTTTTAGCTCTATACACTTTTCCAACCGTTTTTCCAAAATTTTTATCCCGTCCAAAAAATAGGATTTCGGAAGTTCTGCAAAATACTCATCCGTTTGAGCAATGACGTCCTCGTTGGAAGTGAACCGTCGTCCGCCAAGCCATTTCTTTAGATTGGGAAAAAGAAAATAGTCACTCGGGGCCAAATCTGGTGAATAAGCGGAATGCTGCAACAATTCCATTCTCAATTCCACAATTTTTGCCATGGAAACAGCGCAGGTGTGCACACGCGCATTGTCCTGATGCAAGAGGATTTTTTTCTTCATCAGATGGGGGCGTTTCTCTTTGTTTTCCTCGCTCAACCGTTGCAATAACGACGCGTAATACGCTCCTGTTATTGTTTTTCCTTTTTTCAAGTAGTCGATAAAAATGATGCCCTGCGAATCCCAAAAGACCGTGGCCATCACCTTGCCGGCCGATGGCACAGTTTTTGCCTTCTTCGGAGCCCGTTCACCCTTGAAAATCCACTGTGATGACTGTCTCTTCGTTTCTGGAGTGTAGTAATGTATCCAGGTTTTGTCCACAGTGACATATCGACGAAGGAATTCGGCAGGATTGCGATGAAACAGTGCCAACGTAGCCTCAGAGTCCACTACACGATTGCGCTTATTCTCCTCTGAGAGCAAACGCGGCACCCATCTTGCCGAAATTTTTTTCACAGACAATTTTTCATGCAAAATTGAAGCGACTGTACCTTGTGATATACCCGTGGCCTCAACTAATTCGCGCACTTTAATTCGCCGATCGTTCAAAATCAGATCGTGGATTTTGTCGATGATTTCAGGAGTAGACACCTCAACTGGGCGTCCTGGACGATGTTCATCTTTTGTGGATGAACGGCCACGTTTAAATTCATTCACCCAATTGTAAACCATCGCAAACACAGGTGCAGATGTGCCATGAACTGCATCCAACTCGGCTTTGATTTCTTTCGGGCTTAAGCCTTTCAAATGGAGATGTTTGATGACAGCCCTAAACTCGCTTTTTTCCATTGTTATGCACAAATAAATGTCGTTAACTTTAATCGACGATAGAAATTGACCTACGCTATGGATCGAGCTGAAATTTTGACAGCTTTCCTGTCGACAATGCTACTTACCAAAAAAAAATCTTTACCAACCCTACGAGCGCAATTTCTTGGATTTTCTAAGGACTTATTAAACGACCCTCGTATTAGCTTGACAACAAGCCTTGTAAAAAATAGGATTCCATGTAATTGTAAATTTTATAATTATAGATGCTTTTTTATGTCACACTTTAAACTGAATTTCAAAATAACAATAATTTAATATTTTAGAAATTTTATTTTGTTTATAATAGAGCAAAAATTCATGATCAAACAAATTTTTAATACGCTTTAAAATAAGTTTAAGCAAAAAAAAATTTTTAACTCATAAGAACTATACCGAAAAAGGTAGAGCAGTTTTCTCTGTGGCAAACGTTATTAAAGTTGTTTTTTTTCTTCCAGTGATATATAAATATTTAAAATCTATTTACTAATATAGATGAGTATTTTTTTTCTTCTTTTAAATGGAAACAGGATACGCAGATTATAAACTGACGCTGACCTTTCTAATTTGCATATTAAAAATAAATTGTTTTATTAAAAAAAAAACACACAAATTTCCTGTGCAGAGTCCAGATGGTTAGATATTAAGTATGGACTTGTCTGTCCTTGTTAAAAGGGGATACTTTTAAATTCAAAAGTTTATATAAATTCTTCTTTTTCAGTTGATATTAAATTTTACAGAGCATTTGACTTTGCGACTAAAATCTTAAGTGATGATGCAATGTAAAAAATAATGATGGTATGATGGAAGGTACTTACGAGAAGATATACCTGCTACTGAGATTCCTACGTACAAACATATTATTGAAATTTTCTACCCCCAGTCTCAGCCATCAGCCATGCTAGTCCCTCAACCTACCCTACTTCTATAGTCTTTTTTTTTTGTAAAAATATTCAACTAAAAGTAGCTAATGTGATCAACTTTACTGAAATCTACTATACTGCTGTATATTACTTTTTTAATGAGTTTTTTTTCCTCCTGAGTGGGCTGTAGATCATAAATTCCATTACAGTTGTCGGGTAATGGTAAATTTTTATTGAAATGATGGCCGAGCAAAATTTAACCAAAAAAAAAATAATAAAGCAATGAAAAGAAAGAGAAAAAAAAAATCCTTGCCAAAGTCTATAGAATGAAGAAAAATAATTTTGGTACGCTGAGAGTGTGAAAAGCACCTGAAATTATGATGATGAAGAATTGTAAAATAGAACCCAAATGCCGCCATCATCACGTCGACATCATCTGCAAGCTAATGCTGTGGAAAACATTAAAAAATTTCGCAAAACGTTTTCACCTGCAACCACAGCCAGCCGTGCTCTAAGCAAGCTGACCATGATATGGGTAGTATTGCATAGTTCTAAAAGCTTATATCTACTTACATTCATCATATCCCCCCATGTCCAACGTACCAATAAGCCTTCGCGAACTTTCCACACAGTCAACCCACAATGCCAAATTACCCTCTTTCTTTGTACGATAGAATTCTGAAGAATTTCACATTATTTAGGCCTGCTCCCCAATTTAACTCTATATATTTTCATTATTATTTTCAGCATTATTATTATTATTATTATTACAATCATTGCAAGTACAAAGTATAATTTCATTTTTATATTGCACTTTATTTGCAATTCTAAGCTTCTCCAGGTGAAAATGATTTTGCAATTCTCTTCCGAATAGAGAATCTGTAAATTCTTACCCACCCATTGATGCACCACTAATACAATTACGAGCCTATTACAATACTTTCGATACTACTATTACCAGTCCACTAATAATAATAATCTAAAAAATGCCTCAAATCCTTTCGATTATAAATATTTCTATTACTACGTGGTGGGTGGGGGGTGGGGGGTGGTTTAGCAGTATACAGAAACCAGATTACTAACTTTACTAGGTGGGTGGGTGATCTTTAAAATTATTCCTTGATGAAAAGCAAGTGTCAAATGGTATAGGTGGAAAAGGTGTTGCTTTATAGAATATTCCTCATTAAACTTTAATATGAAATCTGCCAGAAAAATCAGACATCGGATTTAATGCAAGTGCACACACAGATTCAATTTCCATTCAAGAATCCTTCGATTTTTTTTCTTCAATAAATTTATTTTTTCTTATTTCTTTCTCAATTCTATTAATAATATTCAAATTTCATTCTGTACATAATATTTGTAAATTGTTAATGCAGAATTTTTCCTATTCATAGTTATTCCATCCGATTTGCCATGTTCAGATGTCATTTTTAATGTCAAAACCAGACCATGCACTTCTTTCCAGAGAAACTCTTCTTTTTTCTTTTTCTTGTTCGTTTTTATACGAGTATTAATAATTTTCTTTCCACTTTACTCCATTTTATATATTGTAAAATCGTGTCTAACTGGTTTTTTGTTGTCAGAAAATTTAATTTGCAATAATGTCAAAAACGAAAATCGAAACTGTCAGAAATTTATCGAAATGTGCATTGACTTTAACTTAAGGCTGAAAGCATTCAAAAGGATATGCTTTTATCCAATTGAGAAAGGGTTTTTCTTCCTTCTCGATCATTTATGATATAATTTTTCCTTTTTTGTTTGTAAGTAAATAATATTTTCAAATATCCTTTTTGATTGGAACTTCCTTTTTGTTAGATAGTCAATTTTTCTTCATCAAATATATGATAGGTAAAAGATTTTTAGGTAAATAGTACGGATAACATTTAAAGGATATTTTCTACAAACATTTGGAGGGGGAATTTGAAATTTCATCCTTTCGCTATTTTTAGCCTATTATGAAAGGTGATTTAGACAATTATATGATAACTATGACACTACTTGGATACAATGAATATGTTTGAAATTTCACAAAGGTCAGCTGACCCTCTAGATGACATGAGAGTGAATAGTTAAGATTTTTTTTCATCAAAAAGGATAATTAAAAGTTTATTAATGCAGTATGGGAATTTTTTCTTCATCCAAAATAAATTTCATTTATATCCATTTTTTAAAAACATTTATTAATAAATAAAATAAATTTCAACACGTTTGTAGATTAATGAACTTTTTTTTTATATTTCTTATAAAATTTTCATAGTGAAAATGTATTAAAAATATTAAAATCTTAAAAGAACTCGAACCTTGTATCTTTAATAAATAATAAGTGGATCCTTCTATAATGAATTTTTTTCACATCCTTTTTAAAGGTGCCATTATTTTTATTTAAATTCAGAATTAAAATTTTTATTTGATTTTGAAATGGCATTAAAAAAATTATACCATTTGATTTCTGTCGATTATTTTAAGGAGAATTTTTGCTACTATATTAGAATAGGTTTTGTTTTTAGATTTATTATGAAAGGACTCTAGAAAGGATAGGAAAAAATGAAAGTTTTTTTCAAAGTAAGAATTGATCAGTAAAAATTGCTTAATAAAAATTGTTCAATAAAAATTGTTCAGTAAAAATGGTTCAGTAAAACTTGTTCAGTAAAAATTGTTCATTAAAAATTGTTCAGTAAAAATTGTTCAGTAAAATTTGGTTAGTAAAAATTGTTCAGTAAAAATTTTTCAGTAAAAGTTGTTCAGTAAAAATTGTTCAGTAAAATTTGGTTAATAAAAATTGTTCAGTAAAAATTGTTCAGTAAAAGTTGTTCAGTAAAATTTGCTCAGTAAAAATTGTTCAGTAAAAATTGCTCAAAAAAAATTGTTCAGTAAAAATTAATCAGTAAAAATTCTTCAGTAAAAATTGCTCAAACAAAATTGTTCAATAAAAATTGTTCAGTAAAAATTGTTCAGTAAAAATTGTTCAGTAAAAATTGCTCAAAAAAAATTGTTCAGTAAAAATTTTTCAGTAAACATTGTTCATTAAAAATAATTCTGTAAAAATTAATCAGTAAAAATTGTTCAGTAAAAGTTGTTCAGTAAAAATTAATCAGTTAAAATTGTTCAGTAAAAATTGTTCAGTAAAAATGGTTCAGTAAAAATTGTTCAGTAAAAATTCTTCAGAAAAAATTGTTCAATAAAAATTGTTCAATAAAAATTGTTCAGTAAAAATGATTCAGTAAAACTTGTTCAGTAAAAATTGTACATTAAAAATTTTTCAGTAAAAATTGTTCAGTAAAATTTGGTTAGTAAAAATTGTTCAGTAAAAATTGTTCAGTAAAAGTTGTTCAGTAAGATTTGCTCAGTAAAAATTGTTCAGTAAAAATTGTTCAGTTAAAATTGTTCAGTAAAAATAATTCTGTAAAAATTAATCAGTAAAAATTGTTCAGTAAAAGTTGTTCAGTAAAAATTGCTCAGTAAAAATTGTCCATTAAAAATTGTTCAGTAAAAATTGTTCAGTAAAATTTGGTTAGTAAAAATTGTTCAGTAAAAATTGTTCAGTAAAAGTTGTTCAGTAAGATTTGCTCAGTAAAAATTGTTCAATAAAAATTGTTCAATAAAAATTGCTGAAAAAGATTGTTCAGTAAAAATTGTTCAGTAAAAATTGTTCAGTAAAAATTGTTCAGTTAAAATTGTTCAGTAAAAATAATTCTGTAAAAATTAATCAGTAAAAATTTTTCAGTAAAAGTTGTTCAGTAAAAAGTGTTTAGTAAAAATTGCTCAAAAAAAATTGTTTAGTAAAAATTGTTTAGTAAAAATTGCTCAATAAAAATTGTTCAGTAAAAATTGTTCAGTAAAAATTGTTCAGTTAAAATTGTTCATTAAAAATAATTCTGTAAAAATTGCTCAGTAAAAATTGTTCAGTAAAATTGCTCAAAAAAATTGTTCAGTAAAACTTGGTCAGTAAAAAGTGTTTAGTAAAAATTTTTCAGTAAAAATTGGTCAGTAAACATTGTTCAGTAAAAATTGCTCAAAAAAAATTGTTTAGTAAAAATTGTTTAATAAAAATTGCTCAAAAAAAATTGTTCAGTAAAAATTGTTCAGTAAAAATTGTTCAGTTAAAATTGTTCATTAAAAATAATTCTGTAAAAATTAATCAGTAAAAATTGTTCAGTAAAAATTGCTCAAAAAATATTGTTCAGTAAAACTTGGTCAGTAAAAATTGTTTAGTAAAAATTTTTCAGTAAAAATTGGTCAGTAAACATTGTTCAGTAAAAATTGCTCAAAAAAAATTGTTTAGTAAAAATTGTTCAGTAAAAATTGCTCAAAAAAAATTGTTCAGTAAAAATTGAATGAGTTATTATTTACGTAAAAAAGATGTATGAAAAGTTTGATTATTGGAATGTTAAAATATTAGAACAAATTATTTAGGATTTTTGCATTTCGATAGAATTCAGAATAATGATTAGTTGATCTCTAAGTTTACAGGCTAGACGTGTATTTAAGTGTTAACTATCTGCTTTAATCCAATGTTGAAAGGTTGTGATTATGGTCAGTTACCTTCAGAATCCTATATGGGTTCAAAAGTATCCAAGTGTTACATAGATTTTCAAATAGGATGCTTTAAGTTTCTACTTTAGGTAAAAGTTAATTATAGCAGGTTTCGATGAATAAATTGTTCGTAGTCTTGGTAAGAAATCTAAAGAAATTTAGAAATTGCAAAAATAGAATGAAAATCAAATCGAACCCAGAAAATGTTCAATAAAAATTTGTCTCTTTTGATTGTATAACAAACGACGATATCGACAAAATTGCTTTGAGTAAGAAACCTAAACAAAAATTTATCCTACATTTTCCATTTAATTTGTTGTTTCGTTTTCATTTATCTTGCGATGAATTTTTATTTTAGACTACCTACAAAAATCCTCTGAATATATAGAATTTCTTAAATAACTTTTAGGAATAGAGAATGTGAAGAAAAATGAAGAAATCCACATCAAATAAGCAAAAATAAACTACAAAAAAGTATAAGAATGAATAGTGAAAAAAAAATCGAAGAGAAATCTCAGTAAATAAATACTATCGACGAAAGGAGGACACATTTTTATTTGTTTTATTCTGTTTTGTTTTAGTCCTTTTTTTTTGTTGGATAAAACTATCTAAATTTGTTGGGGCATCTCAATTGTAAATGTGAATGTTAGTAAAAGTCTCACAAGTTGAAGACTGCCCTGCCCGTAAAAGTAATGTTGGCACACTCGGCAGTTTAGTTGTTTTGATTTAACCGAAACCGAAAATTGCAATTTGTTTCAAATTTTATACGAAATCGAGATGCTTCGTTGGCTAGAAATCGCTTCGGGTAGCAAAAAAAAAAACGTATAAGAAAATTTTATGACACCATGGAGTAAAAAATCATGGAACCGTTACTTTTGTAACTAGAACTGGGGACTATTCGCCTGGAAGGAGTTAAACAGATTTGGTTATGTTGTCTGGCAATAATACCTTTTCAGCTTTCGGTTTTTCTGTCATCAATTCAGCATGCACCATTCACCTAATGCTTAAAGCTCAGCATTCACCATTTAGTATTGACTATTTACCGTTCACCCATCTCCTCCCATTTGGTGGTAGACATCACTAACCGCTTTTTTTATAGCTACCGTTGATGGTAAGAAATTCTCCACAGTCACGGCCATTGTTGACTTCAAAATGGGCTGACAGGTTTGGAATCTCTTCTATTTGCCTTGGTACCAAGTGAATTTTTTCTATAAGCCAATAACTTTTCCCTATATTTGACTAACCTTTCGTAAATAGTTCCTTTTTTATATTTACAATCCTAAAAGTACGAATGCATTTCTTTATAGTACACCTGCGGATTGTCCAAGTGTTCCTGCTGCATCGCTTCAACACTGGAATACTAATTAAACTTGTCATCAATTATGGATTTTTATGTTAGAAAGATTTTAAATTCAATTCTGGTAAAATTATTTTTGGCAAGAGTGTTCTCTATATGAATTTATTTTCAATAATAACACTGAATATTTATCTGCTATGGATTCTGATAGAGTTAAGTTGTTGTTATTCTCAATATTATTAAAGATAAGATGATATGGATAAGAAAGAATTTTTTAAGGGAAATATAAAAAATTATATTTTTTTTATAAATAACATTTTTAAAAATTCCTTAAACTAAATCACTAAAGCAAAATTCATATAACTGAGACGCATGATATCCCAAAAAGTAGCTGTCTTTAATAAAAAATTTGCCGCGCCAATAATTGAGCAGCGGAGTCAAAAATAATGAGCCGCGCGTCAAGAGAATATGTTGTGCGTGTCAGTCGCGCGTGAACCAAAAATTTTTTCGTTTGTCACCAACAAATGAACCGCATAGCCAAAAAACATTCAGTCACACGATGACACAAATAAGTTATGATTTGTCAACAAATAAGATGTGCTAATGAGCCGCATATGAAAAAGTGCCGTGTATTGCCAACAAATGGGCCATTTGATCAAAACTAAGAAGCGGCACATTAACACAGATCAGGGTGCGTTGACAACAAATAACCCGCGTGGTCAACAACTACTAAATAGCGTATCAAAAAAAAATGAGCAGCTTGGTCAAAAAAAATTATTAGCTGTTAATCTGCGGAAAATGTGCCACGTTGTATCAATAAGTGAGCTGCATGGTCAAAAACTTATAAGCGGCACATCAGAACAGATTAGCGTGCATTGCCAACAAATTGGACGCGTGGTCAAAACTAATGAATTACGCTTTGACAACAAACACATAAGTTGAGATTTGTCAAGAAATTAGATATGGTAAAAATAAAAGTAGAATATTCGATAAATGATTTTTCGAAATAATTCTCAGTCGCTCTTTGGTAGAGCGATTAAAAGAAAGGCAGGAAGAAACTTTAAGACCTCAGCCATTTTACAAAAATTGTAAATAGTTATAAGCTAATTTTACAAAAAGAAATTATCCATTTTCAAAAAAGTTGATAGTTGATGAAGACTGTTGTTTTTCGTGTCATACCTCTTATTAGATATAATACAATGGGGCGCCTAAGACCATAGGGATTGAGATACGCCCAATCAATGTGCAAACAAATCTGTCTGTAGTAGATTTCGCCAGGTAAGCCCAATCAACGCACCTCAATCGAAAACCCAGCTCGCTCAAATCGAACGCATTCTTCTTTGATTTCTTGCTTGGGCCACTTCATGCTTATAAAATTCTCTCACGTTCCCTAATTTCTTCTTGTCTTCACTTTGTCTTCATCTTCATCATCTTCTCATATTAATCATCTTCATAATCTTTATGGTCTTTCTCGGGTATGACTCTACTCACATTACTTCATCATCTACTTCATCTTACACAGTTTCTTCATCTTCTTCAGGTATGAATCCACTTTCATTAGCATAAGCCGTGCAAATCTTCAACGCCATAATTTTCTCTTCTTCTTCGTCTTGCTCTACTTCATCTTCACCCCCATATATGAACCAGGCAAACATTCAATCTTTCAATACGTACAATTCCTAAGGCGAACGTTCTCAACTAACAGAACACTCCCTCATCTCTCCCTATTTACTTCTTTTCTTCACTTCGTCTTCATCTTCATCATCTTCCTAATGTTATTTATCTTCATCATCTTCGTCGTTTTCCTCGGGTACAACTCAACTCACATGACCATAAGCTATACAAACCGTCAATGCCAGTTTCCTTTTCTTCATCATCTACTCCATCTTCCAGAGCTTCTTCATTTTCTTCAGGTATGAATCCACTTTTATTAGCATAAACCATGTAAAGCTTCAACGCCATAATTTCCTCTTCTTCGTCTTCTTGCTCTACTTCCTCTTCACCATCTTTCGTGCCCCTTATATGAAGCAGGCAAACATTCCTTTTGTCATCTCTCCATACACATTTGTGCAACTACCTGGCCCTGCCTCTAACCAGCTCCATCCTTCATAGACAGGTCCATTAGCTCACACTCAGCAACCAGTTGCAAGTTAGTTACCCTAACTGTTGGTAGCAAGGCCTGTCTAATCATCTACTATCATCTGCAGTGATAGTACCCGGAATTTTGACATCCCTCAGCTCCAGTCCTAAGATTGTAGCCGCGATGTAGGTGTTAAGTGCAGCAACTAACTAGCCTTAGCCAAGTGAGGAGCCTACTCAAAGAGTTACAGTAGGGAAACTTATAATTTGCTGGCACTGCTACATTAGCTCAGGACCGCGCGTTCGCCAAGTTCCTATGGTACGGATCTATACCCAAAAGTGTCCCCAGTTGGATTCGAACCCACGACTTTTTGGGGTGGTAGGCCAACACGCTAATTACAAGCCTCGACACATTTTTACTATTGGCTCCTAAGGTTGCCTTCCTATCCTAGACAAATTAAACATCAGTGGTCGGCCACACCATAATTTTATTACATTCAGCATATACCGATCGTCTTAGCGTAGGTTGCTGATTCAATTTTTAGTCATCTGTGATATTCTTTTTAATAAAGTATCTTTTAGACTATATCGATAGATCCTACGAAGATTGATGTTAATGCGTCAATATTATAGAATAATAACACCGATGGGAATTTTTTTGAAAGAGTGCAATCATTTTTAATGCGTATTTATACCGCAGTTGACTTTGCCAATAACATAATCTTTTCGAGTTCAATTCCAACTGTCAATAGAATTAGGTTGCGTGGCTCTCGAGGTACGCAACCTCTCTAGATTTCTCTAGAAAGGTGATTATAGATTCGAAATTGTATGTGGAGAAATGAAATGTGACGCCCCTATTAGCCACAAACCTTCGTTGAGATGGGAGGCTGATATAACACCCGGTATTCTGTCATCCCTCAGCACTAGTCCTTAGACTATACCTGCGATAAAGTGGCAATTTTGATAACAGTAGAAAAGTGTTCCTACACATAAATGAAATGTCTTCAACTTTACTTATGTACTAAACTAAAGAAAAATTTGATTTTAACAGATATACGTATGCTCCTATTTTGAATTTTGCCATTAAAAAAGTTCAATTTAAATTTATAGAAATATAGAGTATTAAAAAAAAATTTAGAAATTAAAGTTTTAAAAGGGGGAATTCCCTAAGCTCAATAAACCGATAAACCGCTCCACTTCCTACAGGCCAATAAGTCTCCTTCCACTACTCTTAAAAATTTTTGAAACAATCCTCCTTCGCCGCTTACATCCTCTACTCGAATCTTCAAATGTAATCAGCAATTTGGTTTCCGCGCCGAACACTCCACTACCTAGCAATGTCATCGAGTTGTCGATTTCATTGCATCCTCTTTAGAAAGAAAAGAGTACTGTCCCGGTGTGTTTCTTGATATAAATCAAGCTTTTGATAGAGTTTGGCACACGGGTCTACTCTGGAAACTCAAGAGGTTCCTTCCTTCCACCTATTTCCTAATCCTAAGATCATTCCTTTCCAACCGACACTTCCAAGTAAATTAATCCAACGAACTCTCCAATATCTCTCCGATATTGGCTGGGGTTCCTCAGGGTAGCATACTTAGACCCATCCTCTACAACATTTACACATCCGATATCCCAATCTGCACTAATACTTTCTTTGCTACATACGCCGATGATGCGGCCTGCCTTCCATCCAGCAAAAATCCCCAACATGCTTCCGAAACTCTCCAAATCCAAATCCAAACCCTCCAGAACTGGTTTACTAGGTGGAGAATAAAAGTCAATGAACGTAAATCTATCCAGGCAACTTTCACGCTCCGTCGTGAGACATGCCCTCCCATATACCTTAATGGCAGTGCCATACCTCAACACACCGAAGCTCGGTACCTAGGACTGTACTTAGACAAACGCTTGACATGGAACCCACATACAAGACTTAAAAGACAAGAACTTAAAAGACGATACCCAAAACTACTTCCACTTCTAGACAAACGTTCCAAACCCATATGGACATACGGACTAGAACTCTGGCGATCTACTAAGCCTTCTAATTCCCGGCCAATCCAATCCCTTCAATCAAAAATACTCCGTACAATTGTCGATGCCCCCTTTTATGTTCGAAATACTGTTATTCATCGTGATCTTAAAGTCCCATTTGTTTTTTATGTGTATCTCGCTATAAAAAGTTCCGTTCTCGTGTCCTCAGTCATAATAATCCTCTTGTTTTGAAGAACTATCCTCCATTTTCTTCCCTTGAAATACCCATCGAAACCTTAAGCGTCACTGGTCGCGTGATTTACTAAGCTACTGAGGCCTAACACACGCTAGCAGGAGGAGCTTCATTGGATGTTTACTCCCCACAATCTTTCAAGTTAATTAATTAATACTATTGTTCAAATTTGCTTATTACTATGTTGTAGTTGTAAATATCTAAAAAAAAAAGGGGGGAATTAATTCGAATTCAGTTTGAAAATAATGAAATTTTCTGGCAGAGCTAAAGTTTTTTTGGTTTGAATTTTTAATAAATACGAAAATAGCAATGCTTATAAATAAATCACACTAACAGATACAAAAACTCTTACAAAATTTTTGTTTTAAATTTCGGCATAAATATAAAAAAAGAAGGATATTTTTGTTTCTTTTCCATTTTCTGTTAATATGTATGAGTTATGTACATGAATAATCGATTTTGATGAAAAGGCTCAAGTTGTTCGTTTCAAATTTAGATCGAGTTTAGAAATATGCGCCACAGTTACAAAATTCCACGTTAATCTAATAAGACGTTGCTCCCAGTAGAAACATTTAAAGTGTGCTTCTGTTTATTTATGAATTCCCTGTAATACAATTTCGTTTTTGAATTCAATGTCAAGGAAAAATACTCTGTGGCTGTTCCCATTTCAGGATCTGTCGATTTTAACAACACACCCTACTTCCTTAATTCGACCAGGACTACTTTTATTCATTTAACTAAAACCCTTTTCAATCTCTCTTTCTCTCTTTGACTCTCTTTCGGTATATCTATTGTATAATCAACCTTTATTTTGTCGGACTGCAGGGTGGTCTCTCCATCTGTCTATGATGATCTTTTTGGAATTTCCAGGTTTTCAGTATTTCTGTCCTTACGAATGTCAGTCGTTTGCATTTATTTAAGACAATATGATAACAGCAGAATATAATTAAAAGTATATATATGAATTTATATGTAAATTTGCTAATACACGTATATTTATTAATTGTACATAAGAAATTTCTACACATACACAAACATGTCCTTTTATTTTAAATAATTTACATAATTGTATAATGTGCGGATTGTCTAACAGACAGTTTACCTTACCTTTTCTTGGGGTATACTTATCCGTACACCATACTCACCATAATCATAAGGACTAACTAATTTATAGTCTTGCGTTTGTTTCTATACTTTCGCTTGTACAGGCGGCTTACAAAATTCATATTTGTACTTATCCTCCAATGTTATTATAGTTAGTCCCTAAATATTTCAGCTTGTATTTTATTCATTTCTATCTTTTCATATAAATTTACATTTGTAGTATTTGTACACTTGTATGCTTCTATACCATCGAATATATATCCATTTATTTGGTCTTATCTATTTAAAATGGAAACAAGAAAAATAATGTCTTATTTAAGGACATTATAATTGTTGTTAGAATTTAGTTACGCGTAGGAATATTAAAAAGAAAAAAAAATACTCTTCTCCTTTTCTTACGGCGAATCAGTTTACTTGTTCAAAATACTTATGATTATTTCTTTTAATTCATATATAGAAACAATTTTTACATTTGTATAAGATGTACATAATAATTAGAATTAAGAATAAAGCAAGAAAAAAGATATTACAAAGAAATACACGTAGAAATCAACAAAAGTACAAAGAAAAAAGAAAAATACCATCACAATTATGTAAAAGTAAAAAGTGCTCAGTAATGAAAAAAAAAGAGTTAAAAATATTAATACAGATTATAAAAAAATAGGGACGTAAGAAAATTTTATAAAAAAATTAAAACAAGAAAAATCAGGATTTCAAACAAGATTGGTAAACTGTAAAGATAAAGATGGAAATATACTATCTGAAAGAAATGATATAATTAATAGATGGAAAAACTATTTTAAAGAGGAAACTTTTAACTCCTGAAAACCAAGAATAAATAAATGAAATACATAGAAACGAAAATGAATTTTTACAGCCATCATACGATGAAATGATAAATGCTATTAAAAATTTTTAAAAGAAATAAATCTCCAGGAGAAAATTCAATAAGTGCGGAGTTTACTTAATAATCTTATTTGTAAAATATGGTAGGAGGAAAAAATGCCTAAAAATTGGAATTTGGGACTTATTATTCCCATACATAAGGAAGGTGACAAACTAAATTGTGAGAACTACCAGGGAATAACGTTGCTAAATACGGCATATAAAATACTTTCAAGCATTACGAGAGTCATTCAACAAGTACTTAGCCTACAAAAGAAAAACGAAAATTTTGGAAAGATGCAATTTACTTTTCCACATAATCTCCTTCAAGCTTGATACACTTGGCCCAGCGATGCTCTAACTTTTTTAACCCGTCCAAAAAATACATTTTCTCGAGGGAAGCAAAATATGCCTCCGTGGCGACGATGACCTCCTCATTCGACCCAAATCTATTCCCGGCGAGTGATTTTTTCAGGTTTGGAAACAAAAAGTAGTCACAGGGGGCCAAATCTGGAGAGTACGGTGGATGGGGCAGCAATTCGTAGCGCAATTCGACCAATTTGGCCATGGCGACGGCGGAGGTGTGAGCCGGCGCGTTGTCGTGGTGGAACAGCACTTTTTTCTTCGCAAAGCGGGGCCGCTTTTTCTTCAATTCGACGTCAAATCGGCCTAATAAGTTAGCATAGTAGCGCCCCGTGATTGTTCTACCCTTCTCGAGGTAATCTATGTGCATCACACCTTGTGAATCCCAGAAAACGGTGGCCATCACCTTTCCGGCCGATCGAACACTCTTCGCCTTCTTCGGAGCACGTTCGCCGGGTGAAGTCCACTGTTTCGACTGTTCCTTGGTCTCTGGTGTGAACCAGTGAATCCATGTTTCGTCGACGGTCACGAAACGACGCAAGAACTCCGCTGGATTGCGCTGAAACAGCGCCAAACACGTCGCCGATGTGGTCTCACGGTTGCGCTTGTTTTTCGGTGTGAGCAAACGCGGCACCCTTCGCGCCGACAGCTTTCTCATGCCCAGTTCTTCGTGTAGAATATGATGCACCGTTCCTACTGCGATGCCCACAGTCTCAGCTATCTCGTGAACCTTCAATCGATGGTCTGCCAACACGAGATCGTGAACTTTTTTAACGTTTTCCTCCGTAGCAGCCGTTTTCTGGGCACCTGGGCGTTGCTCATCAAAAACCGACGTGCAGCCACGAACAAACTCGTTGAACCAATTCTTGACGGTTGCCATCGAAGGAGAAGAGTCACCATACACAGCATCCAAGCGATCTTTGATTTCGCTGCGCGTTTTCCCTTCCAAAAACCAGAATCTTTTTTCCATTTTTGTGCAACCTACCGACACGCTCGCTTTCAAAGGCTCTCAAAACAAAACTAATGAAGGAAATCGACTGAAACTTTGTGACAGCAATTCCATCGGGCGGTGAGGCTAAGTACTTGTTGAATGACCCTAGTATATTAGAAAGTTTAGAACCATATGCGGAAAATATTTTATCAGATTATCAGTGCGGATTCAGACCAGGAC
Source organism: Atherix ibis (assembly GCA_958298945.1). Taxonomy (NCBI): domain Eukaryota; kingdom Metazoa; phylum Arthropoda; class Insecta; order Diptera; family Athericidae; genus Atherix; species Atherix ibis. The sequence continues at coordinate 22,611,001 of OY282610.1, read as the reverse complement.
GATCGATCGACTATTGATCAAGCTTTTTGGCTAAAACAAAGTATGGAAAAAGCATATGAATTCAATCTGGATCTACACATGTGTTTTCTAGATTTCAAACAGGCTTTTGATAGCATAAAAAGAAGCGAAATAGCAAGAATTTTTGATGAGATTGGTATCCCTAGTAAATGACGCTCAAGAAAATACTAACTAAAGTTATTATACAAGATGAAGTTTCAACATCTTTCGAAAAAATGGCACATGTAAAACAGGGTGATGTCCTATCAGCTAAAATTTTTAATCGAGTTTTGCACTACGCAATCAAACATTTACACAAAAGCGGTAATATTTTAAACAGAGCGACACAAATAGGAGCATACGCAGATGATATGGCAGTAGTAGCTAGAAGTATCCGAGATTTAAAAGAATGTTTCGAGAGTGTGAAAGAATTGCTCTGCAAATTAATGAAACAAAGACAAAATATTTAAAATGATCAAGATCAAATGCTAGAAGAAACTTGCAACCAATGAAAATCGGAGAATACGAGGTCTGTTCAAAAAGTATCGTAAATTTTGAATTTTCGCGGGTTACGTATATTAGATTTTCGATTTTTTTTATGGCGTTATGTTGGTACTCATGTCTCTCACTTATACCGATAAGTTCGGCCATTTTGAATGTTCAGTTAATTTTTGACAGCTGCTTTGCTTGCACGTGTTTTGGCTCGTCTTCGATTTTTGCCCATTCCAAAAAATGGGTCACAGAATCTGTTTCTTTACGCTTGGCACCACACTTTCTGGTACATTTCCAAAGATCTAGACATTTCACTCATTGGTCCAGACTATACCAGTTGTATAAGCTTAAATAAGCTGTTTGATCATAGATGGCATGAGTGAGCGTATTAAGCTACCATGGGCACGCCATACTTTTTTTTATGAGTTTGACATCTGTCAACATTAATCAGTGCACATTGTCAGCAATTTCGTACAACAACAAACGAGGTCTGTTCAAAAAGTATAGCGAATTTTGTGTTTTTTTTTTCAAAAATTATTTATTTATTCATGAATATGTATTTTGTCTCCTTCAAAGTAATCCCCACCACATATTATACACTTATGCCAACGTTTTTTTCCAATCCTCGAAGCACTTCAAAAAAATAATTTTTTGTGATCTTGTTCAGCTCCACGTTCGATGCCGTCTTTATCCCAGATCTGGGGAATACGGTGGCTGCGGCATTATTAATGTGTTGTTTTTGGCCAAAAATTCGCGCACAAGCAACGATGCGTGAGCAGGGACGTTATCATGGTGCAAAAGCCAATTTTTGGTCTTCCACAAATCCGGGCGTGTCTGGCGGATTGCTTCATGCAACTTGCAGGTAATATTCCTTATTTACAGTTCTACCCTGTGGCAAGAACTCATGATGCAATCGAAGAAAACTGTAAGCAAAACCTTCACATTCGACCGAACTTGACGCGCTTTTTTCGGTCTTGGATTTTGCGGCAGCTTCCATTGAGCTTTGGTTTCCTCGTCATAACCATAAACCCATGATTCGTCACTAGTTATGACCCACTGAAGCAAATTTTGGACGTCGAGGACAGAGTCCAACAGCTCCTTAGCAATGTTAATGCGATGCTGTTTTTCATCGAAAATTGGCAAAAATTGAAGACGAGCCGAAACACGTGCAAGCAAAGCAGCTGTCAAAAATTAACTGAACATTCAAAATGGCCGAACTTATCGGCATAAGTGAAAGACATAAGTATCAATATAACGCCACAAAAAATTTAAAATCGCATATACGTAACCCACGGAAATTCAAAATTCGCGATACTTTTTGAACATACCTCGGGTGGGATACATTGTGCTTCTCTGGAATCTCACGTGTTATGGTATGATGATCTGAATTGATAATGGCCTTGATATGGGTCTCATCAACTTCAACTGGGCTACCCGATCGTTGCGCATTTTTTAGTGAAAAATCACCAGCACCAAATTTAGCAAACCATTTTTGACAATGCCTTTCTTGCAAGGCTTCATTTCCATATGCGGCACATAACTTCTTGTGTACCTGCGATGCGTTCTTGCCTTTTCGGACACAATACAATAAAATATGTCTAAAATGCATGATTTGTCCTTCCATTTTTAAATTTGGATGAAAACAAAAGATACAATTTTTTACTAAATTAAAGGTGGAAATCTAAAGAACAAGAAAACATTGTAGGTTAGGTGCTTTGAACACGCTGACATACGTAAAAGATGAGGTAATACCATGTATTGACAAAATCCGCAATTACTTAGTTACCAACCCAATATAATAGTGCAAATATCCTAAGTATCGAACTTTAGTATCATATGGCTTGTAACTGCCATTCAGCTATATGCGAGGACATGATTAATTTATTTTTATTCTAGACTTGGTAAACCAGTTGGGGAGAATTTTGGATTTGTGTTTCTGTTCTTTCTCTCTAAGGTGGATGCAATAAAATCAACGTCAACATAGCATTTCTGCGTAGTGTGGTGTTGGAAGGGGAAAAAAGAGATTTTTTTTAAAAATATTATCTTAAAAACCAAGTTTTCATTTTAAATCAAAAGATGAAATTTGATGAACATAGTAGAAAAAGTCTATATAGAAAGCGGAATTACACTAATGCTAAGTTTTTTAAGAAATATCCGAACAGTTCCTAAAGCAATGGTATTATTTTAGTGCTTTAATGTTTTTAATAAAGAAATTTTTCTAATATTAAAAAAAAAAAAACTTTTAAATAAACTTAAAATTAAGATTTGTTTTTGTACTTCTTTTTTGAATATTACAACACTTTAAATTGTAGTTAAATCATTATAACTTAAAATATTTAAAAAAATTAATTATTTTTCCTGTCTTTTTTATTGTTGTTGTTGTTATTGTTGTTATATAGAATAATAAAAATTAATTTATTGGATGTCGATTCAGCAAAATATTTGCACTTTGTTTTAGTATCATGCGTAACTTTTGCATTACAAACAATGTCAATCGACCTCAAATGAATTTATTCGCAAAAGTTAACAAACACATATACTTGAATTTAGTTTTCATTTAAAATTTATGAATGCATGTGAACAAAACTGTTGGTATGTGTTAAGATTTGTATATTTAAATATGTTCAAGAAAATATTATATTGTGTATGTTTTCGTTGGAAACTTTTAAGGTAGTTAACAGCTACACTTAAGAAATTATTCCCAGCACATTTGAATGCAGCTGTGGAGAAGAATAATTGAACATCTGCCACATTTATGCAAGCTTAGTTAAAGTTTTGTTCTAAAACGCACCTCCGTTCAGTTATTCGATGCAGTGAGAAAAGCTAAACAAATTACCACATCCAACATGGAATTCAAAATAACTAAATACAACAATATGCCATCCTCTGGTACGCCATATTTACCATATCCTTTACTATACTTTATAATATAAAGCAGGATTTAGATAATGCACTCATATTTGTGTGTACTATTGTTCTGTTATTGAAATGCATTTTGTGTCTGCATGGAGATTTTTATGAAATTACTTTGATCCATTTAAAAGTTTCTATTGAATTTGCTCAAAGCATAAATGCATTTGCCATCAAATTTGTTCCTTTGGAAATTTCACATCCAACGAATGGGTTGTGTAAAAGTACAATAATACAACTAATATTTCAGTTATTAAATTACTACGAATTATGAAACAATTTATTAAATTTAATACTAAAGTAAATAATTTCTTAAAATGTCCATAATTGCTTTAATATAAATAGGGGAGAATCAGACAAAGAAAAACCTGAGATTATACCAAACATTTGGCATGGAAACGAAAAATATAGGGCCCAAAAATTATACCCCAACTGAATCCTTATAATTTAAAATCAGTTCCTCTTCTATGGAAATTTTCGAAAGAAAACACTATAATTTTCCGTCATTTTGGAAATTGCCCATTATTAAAATCATTTCCAAACCAAATAATCCATTAGGCCGCATCCTGTATCATAGCTTCGCCAATAGATGTTGGTCCATCTAGCGGTTGCATTTTGAACCACTATTTATTTGAAGTACTTGAGTGTTAAATGTCATCACGAATTGACAGATTGTTAGTTGAAAGTCTGAATTTTACGAAATGGTAATCCATACGCTTGAAGAAAAGTGGAAAATATTGAGAACTTACTTCCAAAGTGGTAAGTCTTCAACCCAAACTGTGAGAAATTAAAAAAAAAAATGAGCAAAGATCGAATGCCATCACGTCAACTTGTGGACAAATTCGTGAAGCGAGTTCGCGAAATTGGTTTGTTGGTTGCCAAAGTAACTTGTTCCCCCTCTAATACAGTGCGTACGACCGAGAATATTGCCGCCGTTGCTGAAAATGTCCGTGATCATCCATCAACATCAACTCGTCACCGTTCTCAGGAATTGAACATTTCTCGCACTTCTCTGTGGAGAATTTTGCACAAAGACCTCGGTATGAAAGCTTACAAAGTTCAATTAGTCTAACAACTAAAGCGCATGACCATCCGATGCGTTTTCGGTTTGCCCAAAGGGCTCAAGATCAATAGGCCGAAGATGAGCATTTTTACCGAAAAATCATCTTTTCGGATGAGGCCCATTTCCACCTCAGTGGGTATGTCAACAAACAAAATTATCGTATCTGGGGTTCATAAAATCCATACGTCACCATGGAAAAGCCGATGCATCCACAACGAGTCACTGTTTGGTGCGGATTTTGGACTGGAGGCATCATTGGCCCGTTTCCCTTCGAAAACGATAAAGGAGCCGCCGTTACGGTCAATGGTGAGCGCTATCGTGGCATGCTCAACGAATTTTTGTGAAATTTGGTTTCAACAGGACGGTGCCACTTGCCACACAGCCAACGTAACAATCCAACTTTTGGGCACTGCTTTCGAAAACCGAATATAATCAGTCGAAATTCTGATGTCAATTGGCAGCCTCGGAGCTATGATTTGAGTCCGTTAAATTATTATCTGTGAGGAGCCTTTAATAGTAAATGTTACGCAAGCCATCCAGAGAAAATTGAGGCCTTGAAACATGAAATCAAAGTTGCCATTGAAGAGATACAGGCCCAGACAATCGAAAACGTACAGAAAAATGGGGTCGAGCGAATGGGGTACTGTAAGGCCAGCCGTGACAGTCATTGAAATGGTGTTTTTCATTCTTAAATTTCAAGGTTCAATCTTTCTAATAAAACCGGAAATTTGAAAAAAAAATTTATTTACTTTTTAAAAATGCAACTTTTAAATGGTCCACCCTATATTATTTAAAGCTAAACGTGACTAAAATACGTGATCAAAACCGTCCTTGTAGATGATTCTTCTCTTTTACAATAGAATTTTAAGACCAATTTGAACTTACGACCAATTTGAATTCTAATTCCTATCGCAGCTGATCACTTCAATCCAAAATTATCAGAAAAATCATTCATACCCCGTTCTAAGGTCATAACAAAGTTATTTATCGGAACTTAACGCTAAAACTAACATGGCAGGTCAAATGAGCCTTTTTAAACCCCATTGGTAGAAATTTTTTGGAAATTGTTATGGTCTTTTAGGAGAAATATTAGTATTATTCCTTTAATGTTGGATAGGGAAAGGAAGGAATAAAATTTTGATATTGAAGAACATGAAGTTCACCAGAAGTAAGGCCAGTTACAACCATAATCAGAAAACACCTTGCGTAATAGTACGCGGGGGGGGGGGGGGGAGTAGGTGTTGATTTGCATGCCTAGTAAATACTTGTTGCTCTCTTTATGTCAAGATAGTGGGACACGGTCTAAATAACAACAAATCATGCCTGAACATAAAAGAGAATATGTAGACACCCAATGGTGTTAATTTCTCCATGGGTGAGGAAAAGATAGAGAGAACAGAACGGCAAGAAAATAATAAAGAAACCAAAAAAAAAGAAAAAACTACTAAAGCTTTCTAGGAAGGGGTGGTGGGGTGAGGAAGAGAAAATATATTAAAATTGGAAGGGTCACAAATAAATTTTATAACCTTAAAGAGAAAAAAGAGAGTCTAAAAAAATTTTGTTGGCTGCCGAAAAAAAAAAATTGGTGAGGCGTAAATTCTAGAACAAGTAAAAACACTACTTAAAGGACGAGGGAGTTGAAGACAAACTGGAGCGCTAGCGTATACGATCTATGTGGGGGGAAGGGAGGGGTTATTTCATAGACTCGAATATAACAAATACACTTTTCATGCCCTAAGGGAATTTTATTAACTTGATGGAACATCTACAAAGTAAATTATTCCCAAGGGATAGGCGGATTCAAGAGCAGGCAAAAGAAATGAAAAAATATGATCGTGGTTATGGAAAAAACCGGTAACCAAAAAAAATCATGAGACGATGTAGGGGAGGAAGAAACAATCACAGAAGATGATGGTGACATCGGTGTTAGATAATTACCTGTATCTGTAGCCCCAATACCACCCCAGGGCATTTCTAGTATAATTGATGACTTACCTGCCTTATCGAAGAACCATAGTGGTCAGGCAAAGGATCAACAGCAGAGCATTCAAAACGTTCAATGCAGAATTTTCTATCTGTTGTCTATGGACTCCTAAGATGCTCAACAGATCATCATGAAAATTTCTGCATATGGTAGAAGTTTTTTTTTGGGTACGAGGGTTATTTCTGCGCTACCCAATTTTCTCTGACTAGCCGCCAATATGACACGGTATTGCAACTATTTAAAAAAAAAACAATTTTTTTTTCGTTTCTTAGCAATCTTTCCTGTGTTTTTCGTCTTTTTTTAATTTTTTTTTCTTGTTTTTTTTTTGTTTTTTTTTTTTGTTTTTGTCTCAACTATATTTCTAACGGAAAATTTATTCAGTTATAATTCAGGTTATAAATTGTTTTTTGTTTCTTCTAAATATTACGCGAAACTTCAAGAATAACGCTTAGCTTTGCGTATGGATAATTTTAGCTCCGAAGAATGAAGACGACAACAAAATATACAGATCCGTATCCAGCTGTCATTTATCTAGTAGAGTTAGTGGCATCTGGATTCAGATCCATCGAGGCTGTGCAACAGAACCAGACATCCTGTTAAATAACTAATGTGAAGGCGATCAAATGTGAAGGCGATGATGTGCTCCCTACAATTTTCCCTTCAATCTCAAGAGACTACAGAATTACAATCAATAAAGCCAAAGAATAATCGTTAAGAAAGTGCTTTGCTCATGGTCAACTGGCAATTATACCATAAGTGAAATGAGAAATAAATTGTTTAAAAAAAAAATTGCTATTTATAAAATAATTGAGAAAATACTATCCTTAAAAAATTTATCCAAACACTAAGAAGAGAAAAATTCTCATAATAAAACAATTCAATTTTTCAAAAATTTTTACAAAATCGCCAAAATTTTAAATATAATACCTTATTAATTCATATGTCCTGTATTTATAATATTTTGTCCTTAAACTAAGAGTGAATAGAGAGTAGTGTTTTTTTCTCGTTTGGTTTTGCCTAAAACGAAAAATCAGACCAAATTTTCCAGTATGCTTTTCGAAATAATATAAAACCAAAAATAATTCCCCCAACATCCATCCCCCTTACCCATCCCCACACTAAAACTTATTCTCCACAGAAATAGAAGAGAAGAAAAAAAAAACTATAAACGTAATCGTAATAAAATAAATTTTCCTAGTTGTCTGGTTGTGGTTCAGTGGGTCATGACATTCTTAAATTTGATCCGGAATACCTTTATTATCATTTGATTTCCTTATTTATTTATATTTTTTTTATTCATTTATGTATATCCTATGAATTGGCAATTTTCATAGGTGATAAGGATAAATGTAATGTTAAAAAAGAAAGTTCGGTGAAGAAAAATTTATTCCAAAGTTTTATTCCATAAAAAAAACGACAAAAAAAACGAAGGAAGTAAGGACAGATTACCAACGATATGAAAAGGACACCAACGTTATTGGTTCTGGCCTTTAGTTATAATTTATTTATTCTGGTTTTTTTTTTTATTCGAGTCAAAATAAGATATAATTTACTGTCATAAAAAAACGAATAATTTTTGTTTCGTTTAGAATTTTTTTTGTGTTTAGTTTTGTTCAAATTTCATATAAAATTAAATGTCATTTTTATTTTTTATTCCACAGATTTACGATGATTATTATCAAAAGTTTAATTTCTATTTATTCATGAGCTTTGTAAATATTATTTTTCTTCATTTTTTTAAAAATATGATTATCAATAGGGAGAGATATTTATTAATATAATTAATTATTTTTTTAACAAAAAAAAATTCATTAAAAAAAAATATATTAGAAAATAAAATGTAAATAATTAAATTTGTTTTCAAAACTAAATTTGAATTTGATAAAAGAATTTTTAATTTAATAATTTTGCAATAGAATTAATTATTTATCAAATGTTAGCTTTTATTCAAATAATTAATAAAATTTTTATAAATTGGTTTGTTTTTTGAAAATTGTCCTCAATACGAAACCAATAAAGTAAAAATAGAAAAAACTATTCTCCTTTTTGAAATTTATGAAATTGATTTTATCAAAATTTTTATAATTTAAGCTAATCTAAATTATTAGATTTTCAATTAAATTTTTTTTTTAATTTTTAAATAAAAAATATAAATTTAGACTAATAAAAAAAAACGGATAACTAAATTGTTCGAGAAATCAGTATCCACAGACTGGAGGCCAATTGACATCAACAAATATTAAAGTTAAATGTCCTGAGAACATTTAGTACAAAAAAGCCTCAATTTGCCATGCTTTGTTGCCTATGGAGCCGTTTTGTTGAAATCACATACGGCCCAGATTAAAATCATCAAATTCGATCGAAAAAAATTTGGCTCCACAAGATCTTTAGTCGCTTTTTGCGGTGTAAATTTATGGGTTTTTAAAGCCTTCTATACGGCAAGGTCTGTTCAAAAAGTATCGAGAATTTTGAATTTCCGTGGGTTACGTAATTCGATATTCGATTTTTCTGTGGCGTTATGTTGGTACTCATGTCTGTCATATATGAATGTTCAGTTAATTTTTGATAGCTGCTTTGCTTGCACGTATTTTGGCTCGTCTTCAATTTTTGCCCATTCCGAAAAAAGGATCAAAGAATCTGTATCAAGTGTTGTGTGAAAAACAACGTTCATCGGTGGTACAAAATGTTCTCAGAGGGCCGAGAAGATGTGAACGACGAAAAGCTTGCCGGTCGCCCGAGCACGTCAACAACAGACGATTGCAGGGACGTGGTGTATCATAAGTTATTGCCACAGGGTAGAACGGTCAATAAGTAATACTACCTGCAAGTTATGTGCAAGTTGCGCGAAGCAATCCGCCAGAACCGCTCGGATTTGTGGAAGAACAAATATTGGCTTTTGCACCATGATAACGCCTCTGCTGACGCATCGTTGCTTGTGCGCAAATTTTTTGCCAAAAACAACGCACTAATAATGCCGCTGCCACCGTATTCCCCAGATCTGCCCTGCTGTGACTTTTTCTTGTTCCCAAAATTGAAGAGCCCCATGAAAGGACGACGCTACGCTACGATTGAAGAGATAAAGACGGCATCGAAGGAGGAGCTGAACAAGATCACAAAAAATGATTTTTTGAAGTACTTCGAGGATTGGAAAAAACGTTGGCACAAGTGTATAATATCTGGTGGGGATTACTTTGAAGGGGACAAAATAGATATTCATGAATAAATAAATAATTTTTGAACAAAAAAAAACACAAAATTCGCGATACTTTTTGAACAGACCTCGTACACTGTTCAGAGTAATTTTGCAAAAATTTTAACTTCCCAATTGTTTTCCAAATAAAGAAAAAACTTTATATAACACCATTTTCCAATTCAGGTTTTATAAAAAATTTGTAAGCTTTACTATGGCTTTGAGTTGTGATATTTTGAACATGTTTTAGGTAAGACGATGCTACTATTTCCTCCCATGCATATATACGTATTTGAATTGCATTGGAAAGCTTATTTCCACATCCTGAAATTTCATATCTCAGACCAATATTTTCAGATGGATTCAAGTATTGATCAGTCTAATATTTATCATATCACCATCTGTGTTCCTCAGGGTAGCATCTTAAGTCCAATTCTTTATGACATTTACACCAATGATATTTCTTATCATACTGCTATCGTCATTCAGAATAAAGGGTATTCTATAGCTATCACCCTCTTACATACCAAGGGTATAAGCTTAAATCAGCTGTTTGGTCATAGATGGCGTGAGTGAGCGTATTAAGCTACCATGGGCACGGCATACTTTTTTTTTATGAGTTTGACATCTGTCAACATTAATCAGTGCACATTGTCAGCAATTTCGTACAACAACATACATTTTTCCTTTGGTAATCATGTCCAGTTTTGTGCCAGAAAAAGAGCATATGTGGGAAGCTATGCTTTTCTGCTTCAATTTGAAGAAATCGGCTGCCGAATCGCATCGAATACTTATGGAGGCTTATGGTGACAGCGATTTATCGAAAACAACATGCCGAGATTGTTTTTGTCGATTCAAAGACGGCAATTTTGACTTGTGGGACAAGAAGTGTGAAAATTGGCCTATGAAGGTTGAGGACCATCAATTGCAGGCTCTTTTGGACGAAGACGATACCCAATCACAAAAACCGCTCGCTGAGTAACTAGGTGTTACTCAACCAGCCATTTCCATGCGTCTGCGTACCATGGGGAAGATTGAAAAGATCGGAAAATGGGTGCCGGATGAATTGAACGATAGGCAGATGGAGCGACGCCAAAACACATTCGAAATCTTGCTCGCCAAACAAAAAAGAAAGCCGTTCCTGCATCGGATTGTGACAGGCGATAAAAAGTGGATATATTTCGATAATCCTAAACACAAGAAATCATGAGTTGATCCCGGCCAACCATTAACATCTTCCCCAAAACCAAATCGCTTCGGACAGAAGACGATGCTGTGCGTTTGGTGGGATCAGCAGGGTATCGTCTCCTATGAGATGTTGAAACCTGATGAAACTGTCAATGCCCACCGTTACCACCAACAACTGATCAAATTGCACCGTGCTCTGCTTGAAAAAATGACGGATTATCAATAAAGACATGACAAGCTGATTTTCCTCCACGACAACGCACCATCGCACCATCGCACACGTCAAAAATGATCCGAAACTACTTGGACACACTCAACTACGAGGTGCTATTCCACCCCGCTTATTCACCAGACATGGATCCTTCCGACTACCACCTCTTTTCGTCGATGGGCCACGCGCTCGCTGAGCAGCACTTTGATTCTTACGAAGACGTCCGAAAATGGCTTAATGAGTGATTTGCCTCGAAAGAGAAGGAATTTTTTTGGCGTGGTATCCACAAATTGCCCGTGAGATGGGAAGAATATGTAGCTAGCGAGGGCAAGTACTTTGAATAAATTTGTTTCTGCTTTCTATGAAAAAAAAAATGAGATTTTTTAACTAAAAAACAGCGGATTTAAGCTCATATACCTGGTAACCACATCAACTCCATGGGAGCCTGGTTTAAAAAGCAGAGAGTAAGTGTTAATGAGCAAAAATGTGCTCATATTACTTTTTTACTTAGTAATATTGCACAAAAAAAGGATTTTAAGTCAAAACTGGTAATGAAAAATAAATTGTTACTCTACAAGTGGACATGCGAACTCTAAACATTCCAAGTTTCTTTGAATTCAAACCCTTCGAAATATTGTCAATGATCTCATTCTACATGTTCCATTCGTTCATTAATTGTTCATCCTCCATTAAAAAAAAATTCCATTCCCATCCATCCCACCATACTAATCCTTTAGCACAAAGAACTATTAACTCCCACCCTTCCATTAGGCACCCATCCGGATTTGAAATGAACAAATTCTTGAGGTAATATCAAAATGCTCATTGCTAATTGTTATTTGTAGATAAAAAAAAAATATCCTTTTAACGAACTGCACTTGCAATTGTGCTATGCTTTCTCACATTATTTATATCTTACGGAGCATTTTTTTTTTAGACAATTTTTTTTATTTGTATCAATTTCTGTTCAGAAAAAACAAAGAAAAAAAACTGATAAAAGTTATAGTAGAAACTCAAAATTAATTATGAATACAAATTATGAGAAACAATATTTAAATTCTTTAAATAAAAAACGAAGAAAAAAAAATATCCACGGTAGATATCCCCTAAGGTTTAGTAATACTTTTCTGGAGAGGGGTGGGAAGGAGGGGGTAGAGTTTGAAGGGTGTTTCGGGTTGGTATGGAATTATTTAAAGATATTGCGGTATTAGTAGTGGCTTTTTGGGGATGATGGGAATAAAGAAATCCGGTATGCTCGTTGAACATGTTGTATATGTCCGGTGGTTTCACATTATTGATGAGCCCCACTGGGCAGTCAGCAGTTGGTTGTCTAATGACTGGTGGCTTTTGGTAACTACCAGTTGTTGATAGTTTAACTATTGAATAGAGAAACTGCTTCGATGGGCTTAGTGTTCATTCAAAGTGGACACAACTTTATACGTATCACCATTACCCCAGATCATAGAGAGTTATAGTGTGTGATATGGGGAAGGGTGGTGGCAGTCGAAGTGGTTGGTGAAAATTTGCTATATTAGACGTACAAGGAAGGCAACAATTGTATTTGTCTGGTCATGTTTTTGCTGCTATCCTCAAAGCATTAGTTTCGGTTAACATATTCATCCATTATGTATTCGCATCGGACCAGATCGTATCATAGCAGACTGAAATGTCCAAAGCCATATCCTAGACACTTCTCCACCCGCAATTGGATACGATACAATTCCGGGCTTGTTAGATTGTAGTTGTCGAAAGAAGTTGTTATACTCAAAACTGTTATACATATACGCCCTAGTTATTTGTGATTCGATTGGCTTATTTATAAACAAAACATTTAACTACAATATATATAAACAAACATTATCAAACTGCTAAAAATATATTCGTAGTTAGTAACTGTATAAAATGCATCTTAAATATTTAGAAAATTAACATTAATTATTTGTATATAGTTTTGGATATGTTTTGAAATCCATGTCCTGTTGCTCGGTTCTGTTTATTCGTTGTGCACTAATTATGCGTGCGATGTTGACAACAAAACTTAACAAGTAAAATTAACCCTTAGCCGGTATTCCTTCGTGTCTACACATAGATATGCGTTAATGTGTAGCCAATACGAAAATCCTTTATATTTATACAAGTCGGTCAAATTCAGTAAACAAGTGAACATGTTTCTCATTTTGGCTTTTTCTCGTTCACAGTCCTCCACACAGAATATCTCAATTCGTCCTTATTTGTTTACTTATCTAATAAAACTAAATTTATGGATTTTATTGTATGTATCAAACACTGCTCCTATTATGGCAGTTTCTCTTCTTTTCTTTGCCTATTAACATACTGGCTTTATCTACTCCTAAGCACAAACCAAAATTAGAAATAAAACCAAACATAACATAAGACAATATTGATAGTAGAAAATGATTACAATCTACAATCTTTTAGGCTCAATTCTCTACAGATACGCAAACAACTACCACTTTAATAATTTCCAATATTCTCAATAACACACCAGTCATTTATACAATAATTAATATTGGACAAAAGTTCAAAAATAATTTTAATCAAATTTCTTAACTTGTCTAATGCGTACACAGTGGAGCAAAATCGAATCAATAAAAAGTTTTCATATGTCATATCGTGTTTCTTGACAAAAGTTTTCATACTCTGGATTGCTTTGGAAGTTGCAGCGAGTCCTACCCTCGGGTTATTTCCACATCCTTAAATCTTCTCACTCAGACCGATATTTTCATGTAGCTGAAAATATTGAGTACTCTGACATTTATCCAATTTCCGCCGGTGTCCCTCAAGGAGGTATCCTAGATCCTATCCTTTATAACATTTATACCCATGACATTCCTTGCCACAACAACATCCTAACCTCAACATATGCTGACGATACAGCAATCCTGACACATCACAAAGATCCTTCCACAGCCATTAGTATCCTACAGAACCATATCCACTCCTTAGAAACTTGGTTCAAAAGGTGGAGAGTGAAGGTAAATGATCAAAAATCTGCTCATGTAACTTTCAAACTCTGCCGAGAATAAATTCCCGACATAACCCTAAACGGCAGTATTATTCCAAAAAAAAATAGCGTACGTTACCTTGGACTTATATTCGACAAACGGTTAACCTGGAACCTTCATACGAAAACTAAAAGACGTGAACTTAACGGTCTCCTAGACAGTAAATGAAAACTTACAACAAGAAGTAAACTATTACTATACAATACGGTTCTGAAACCAATATGGACATATGGTCTAGAACTTTGGGGTTCGACTAAGCATTCCAACTTCCTTCCAATCCAATCCCTACAATCCCGAATCCTTCGTAAAATTGTCATTGCCCCCTTTTATGTGCGAAACGCTATTATCCACCGTGACCTAAATGTTCCATTTGTTCGTGAACTATGCATCTCCCGATATAAAAAATTCCATTCGCACCAATCCTTCCACCCTAATCCTTTAGGAAGGGAACTTTTCACTCCCACCCTTCCAGTATACACCCATCGACGTTTAAAACGGCGATGGCCGAGAGATTTTTTGAAATTATAAAATAAACTTACCCAGTTCTAGAGGTAACATCGATGGGTGTTTTCCTCCACATGTCTTCATGTCCTTGTATATTCCCATAAAAAATCTGCTTGTTACTAGCATAAGTAGTTGTAGATAACATTTAAAGTAAAAAATATAAAAAAAAAATATGTCATTTATTTTAATAGGGCGGAATTTTTAAAATATTACCAAAAAAAAAAAAATTACCAAATTTACATGCGCCATCAAAAAAATATATCGCCTTTGATATTGTTGCAATACTTTGTAAATTGGAAAAAATGTAGAACATTTATTTTTTCAAATAAAGTATTTTAAGTTAAATGAGAAAATATATTTTTGCGCTATATAAAAAGGTTTAAAATTAGCCCAAAAAAAAAAAAAACTACTAACTGGAAAAGTATTGGCGGATTGACACACCATAAATTAGTCTGGCTGAAGCCTAGCAGTTTTAATTGGGTTATAGCAAATGGTTATTCGACAGAGCTTTACTTTTAACGTTCTCCAAACTGAGGTATCATCACTATCAGAACTAATGAGGTAATTTTTTAATTTCTGTAAAGTGATTTGTATAATAAAAATCATAATTTTATTCTCGTTAAAAAATTACAACTTACTTACATATCTCAGGTAATATTATCTCTGAAATCAATAATAATTCAAAAGGAAAATGTTGAAAAAGCCTTAAGAGTCTTAAGACTCGTATGTTAGCTCCCTGATGCATGTGCCTGAATTGGCAGAACCGTGATGGACCACTTCCAAGACGTTGTTTTCACTATTCGTTGTAGTGTTGGAAAGATTCAATTGGAATCGCTTACACTCTTTAGTATACTACCAACAGTAGCAAGATGATGTCTTTTCAGGTCTTCTCTTCTTCCATAAAATGTCCTTTCATCTTGGGAAATAAAGGGGAATAGCCTATACCATCCATAATTTTTTCTTGGTAGTAATCATCAACAGTATAAATATTACGTCTTTTTAAGCTCTTTTAATCTTAGACAATAAGAAAAATCAGATGGATTTTCCGTCAGATTAATAGAGGGACTAGAAAGTTACAGGAATCTTTTTTTTCGACAGAAACCTCGTTGTTGAAGATGACCGTATGACAGGTGTGTTGTCATGGTATCTGAAATATCCGAACTGAGATAAATCAATGTAAATGGTTAGGCCTTCATTCGTTCCAAAATTTTATCAGTTTTCGTAACTCATTATAAAAACACAACTTCACTTGTCTATAATTTCGTGGGATTACTGAATGAGGTTGAAATTTTTAGTACACATGTAGAAGGGTTTAACTGTGTAGAGAGAGGGGTCAGTTGACAATATTGCCAGACCACTTTCAGTAATTCGCCTCCCATTACCTTTTTGTCACATTTCGTCCTTTTTTCCTCCTACTTTTACGGTCGCGGCTGCACACTCATTGCTCTGATTTATTTTTTCTTATATTACTATGTCCCTACTGGTTTAATCTAAGCTAGTGTGACATATCCTCGAGGTCCTAAATCTGTTAACTAGATACAATAATGTATCTTTGATGAGGGTGGCCACGTCATGAGGGTATTGAGGGCTATCAACTAGCAGACAAACTTTCCAAAAGGAGATCGAATACTCTGTTCATTTTAACAGAACCATTCTGTGGCAGAAGTGCCATCTGGGGTCCATTATTGAGTCCTGGGAATGCGAGGTTAAAAGTTCAGACTGGTTCAACCAAACAGAGATATAGCAATATTAGTAACGATAAAGTGGGGCAACGATTGTAGACTATGTCCATGTTGGTTCAATCTAAGCTAGTTTGACATATCCGCGAGGTCCTAAATAAGCTGTTTAGATACAATAATGTATCTTTGATATGGGTGCCAGGACCCTAGCGGACATACTTGACAAAAAGGAGACTAGCAGACAAACTTGCTAAAAGGAGAGCGAATATTCCGTTCATTTTAACAGAACAATTCTGTGGCAATCTAAATTCCATTATCCAGTCCTGGGAATGCGAGGTTAAAAAAATTACATTGGAATAGTTCCCCCCCCCCCATGAATCCATTATTGAGTCCTGGGAATGCGAGGTTAAAAATTCACTTTGGAATAGTCTCCCCCCACCCATGAATCAGTTGTCTTTCTAAATACAGGGCGTTTGAGGTTCTGAAACTCAACAATCCATGCTTAAGGCTACTAACCGGCATTTTCACTGAGCACTGTCTTTTAAGATATTATGTCAATAAGATGGGCAAATCTGACACGATAATATGTCGTTGTTGCTCCAAAGTCTCGGGCGGTACATGTAAGGTCATTGCTTAGTTTGAGATTGAATAATCCCTAAGAAATTGCCCGGCTACCTGCCAATATGATATCGAAGTATTCTAAATTCCTCAATATTACTATTACTGGAATTATGGTTACACCTAGTGTTATCAAAGGTAATCTCATTGTTCAAGGTAGTTTGATAATACAAATGGCCGAACTTGTCGGCATAAGTGAGAGACATGAGTACCAACATAACCCGCGGAAATTCAAAATTCGCGATACTTTTTGTACTCGTATCATGTCTCTCACTTATGCCGACAAGTTCGGCCATTTTGAATGTTCAGTTAATTTTTGACAGCTGCTTTGCTTGCACGTGTCTTCGATTTTTGCCCATTCCAAAAAATGGATCAAAGAATCTGTATCAAATTTTGTGTGAAAAATAAAATTAATTGCGCGGACGCATTCCGAATGTTGACTGTGGCATATCTTGGACCGAAGCAACGTTTATCGATGGTACAAAATGTTCTCAGACGGAGTTTATCGGTGGTACAAAAATGGTGCCAAGTTCGGTCAAATGTAAAGGTTTTGCTTACAGTTTTCATGAGTTCTTGCCACAGGGTAGAACGGTCCATAAGGAATATTACCTGTAAGTTATGCGCAAGTTGCGTGAAGCAATCCGCCAGAAACTCCCGGATTTGTGGAAGAACAAAAATTGACTTTTGCCATTTTTGGCCAAAAACAACACACTAATAATACCGCAGCCACCGTATTTCCTAGATCTAGCCCCCTGTGACTTTTTCTTATTCCCGAAACTGAAGAGACCCATTAAAGGACGACGCTACGCTACGATTGATGAGATAAAAACGGCATCGCAGGAGGAGCTGAACAATGATTTTTTGAAGTGCTTCGACGATTGGAAAAAACGTTAGCACAAGTGTATAATATCTGGTGGAGATTACTTTGAAGGGGACAAAATAGATATTCATGAATAAATAAATAATTTTTGAACAAAAAAAAACACAAAATTCACGATACTTTTTGAACAGACCTCGTATTTGCCTCTTGCTACCCTCGTATTTATATTACATCACATTATATGGCCCAGTTGATTGGCCGTTGTAACCTTTTCATTTTGATTGAATTAAAAGCCATTGAAATTTATGTTGCAGCAACATTTATTGTAATAGAAGAAATTGAGTTCCTACAACTTTGAAAATAAGACGCCTAAAAGTGATTCTTCAATTTTTAAATACATTATATTTAAGGAATCACTTTTAAGATTCACACGTTGTTTTTAAAATAATTGTTCCGATTTTTCTTTTACGAGTAATATTTTCATTGACAAGTTGTATTCACCATCTGGACGAAAATTGCTCGATTTATACACTAAGAAAAGGGAATAATGAGGCTTATTTTGGCTGATGTATATACAAATTTACATTAATATAAATATAAGTGAAAGTGTTTAGGACGTATTATCAGTACTCATATAAGATATTTTCGACATATTGTAAAATAGAATAATAATCGCAACAACATCCATTTGTCACGTTACAGTTTGCCTCAGTTTTCTACTAATGTTCAGATATTAAACGATGTCGTCTAGTAGGATAAGGGATGAGTCTCTGACCTAACCGAGATTTGTAACATGGTATTGTGTCCTCTCAGTATAAGAGAAATCATTACAACATAACCACGAGCAGTTTTAGCGAGACAGATTGATATGTGCTCAACGTTATACCCCAAGCCTACCCCCTCCCCCCCCCATCCTATGTTTAGGTGTTTAATTAAATTCATTTTATGTTTGCGTTAAAGGACCTAAGGTAGCGAAACTAAAGGATCCAAAGATGTTTCATGTGGTTTTATTATAATTTCCATTACAGACGTTCGGGTTATTATTGGTCTCCATTTGATGGAAATTCATGACAGGGCTCATATCTGTCCAAAGACTGTTTTGTATTGTCATATGATAGTAAAACATTTTGGAAATAATTGTTTTTCACAAATTCATGTAATCAAATTAAGACGAGAATGTCTTAAGTGTTAAATAATTACAATTTCACATTTAACCTTTATTTTACTTGTATTGTAAATGATTTTATTTTGTAAATTGTAAATGTAATAAGTTAAATTAAAGGTATTATTAAGATTTTCGAACGATTAAATTTGTAAATGGAGCAGTAATTTTAGATACTCGTTTTTTTTCTATAGTATTTATCATGAATTTAAAATATTATTTTTTATTAAAAAAAATATTATATGTAATATAGACGGGAAAAAGGCAAAAAAAAATCTGATAATGCCAGTTTGTGAAAAAAAAAACAGCGACTCATTTTAGATGGGGCCATGACTGGGGAAGTAAGTATCTGAAGTCTTTTTTTTTCCTATTTTCGGCGATTACTTTAATTAATTAATAATTAGACAAATATTACTCCATTTAATTAATTTAGAAATAAAAATTTTTGTAAGCTTGATTGTTGCTTCGGCTTTTGGCGATTTTTAAAAATGGGAATTAAAAAATCTTAAAATAAATCTGACTAGTAATTACAATGAATTTATCTGTTAATAATTATTTATTTTTTTAATACGAATATTTTATAGTCAATTTATTATGAATATTTAAAAAATAATTATTTTATTTGAAAAATATTATAATTAATAATCTGTTATTTTTAAAAAGGAATTCTTCTATTTATCAATTCTCTTGGCTTTGGAAAATATAAAATTATTAATTAACCATTAAAATATTGTTTTTTTTCTTTTTGGATTAAAATTTTTTTTTAATAAAATTATTTTTTTAACATAGGATCGTTTATCATTCAAATCACCTGTACCTTTCCGCAGCTAAGCATTTAGGATGATTTCTTTAGAATCTTTCTTTTCTAGGATCTGAAATACAAAATTTGCAAAATTTTTATTTTAGATATTTCACAAGTTATGAAGAAAAAATAATAATTTCTTTTGATTATCCTTTCTAATTTGATAAATTTAGTTATTAATTAACATCACCTCTCCGCCAAATTTGAATTTGGTTTTCAATAGTATGGTCGTCCTGATTATCATGTCTCTGTAGACAGATTACCATACATGAAATAATACTCGTAGAAAAGGAAAATTAAAATTAATAAATATAATCCTGAAAATAATAAATTTATATAGAAATATTTAAGGAATCACTTTTATCCGCAGGTGTCCAATCTTGATCTGACACTATTATCGTCGTTATTTAAGTAGTTGCACTGCTGCAAATAATTTGGCCCAGGATGAGTGGCTTTCGGTAATGGCCAACATTTAAATCTCTCCCAATTTAGTTGTTAATCCTTTTGGCGGGGCATCCCGCTTGCTGGTTGTCCGGTTACAAATGAAGAGGTTCAGGATTTTAGTCTACGCCAGCGGCGTGTACTTGTTCTGAATAGAATATGAGAAATATGGCAACGTCGATGGGATGAAATTGTGAATGGCAGATGGACGCACATGTTCATTTCGGATGTGTGGTTTGCAGCTGCTTATGGGTTTGAATTTGGTCTGTACTTTGGGTATTTATTCACGGGACATGGCGGTATGAATGGGTTCCTGTACAGGCGTGGTCTGGCTGCGGAGGCTAGATACTTTTGTGGGGTGGCGGAGGAGAGTGACAATCACCTTCTCATTGAGTGTGGCCTGTACGGAAACTTGAGTGACTTAGGTGTATGTGGAATCGTGGTGAATGGTGAGAATGTGGATGTGAGTGAAGTGTTAGGTGTGAGAGAATGGTATGAATGCTTTAATACAGTGTATAAATGGCCAAGGTCGATTCCGGTATTACTTTCGGGTCTTGGCGAATCCCGCGTACCTGAGCTGGCTTAGCGGTGCCTAGGCATTTACAAGATTCCTTACCGTAGCTCAGTGAGCGGAGTACAAACCGAAGTACTCTTAAAACAAAAATTGTATCACGGGAATCGGGTCTTAAAACACACTGTGCCAAATGATGGTGAGTCGCCTTAGGCTATGGTTGATGGTCTCCGGATCGCTGGTGGAATATACTCGGGCGCTGTCACTGCTTATGACAGTAGAGGTTAAGATAGTCGTCGCCATTAACAGTTGGAGTAATCAACTTGTAACTGATTACTGACTGTAAACTGCCAGTAATGTTGGTGCGTTGATTGAGCGTAAATCAACCCCTATGGTCATAGGCGACTCGTAGTTTTAGTGTTTAATGACTAGAAATCCCTTTATTTTGCTTTTCCTCATCGAGAATATTTTCCATCTATCGTCGATATAAATTTTTATTATTTCAATTAAATTTTTTTCATTTGTAATTTTTTATATATTCCAACATCTCCTGTTATTTTTTCTTCAAATATCAGATCCTTTTCTTATTTAAAAAAAAAAGTTTGAAATAATTTTTTTTTGAAATGTTCTCTTTTTAACACTTCTTTTTTCTCTTGGAGTCTCCATTTTCCCCTATGTGTATTAGGTATACATTTTTTTTTGTTATGATGGATGTAAAAACACCACTTTGCCCACAACCTCCGTTAAAGCTAGCGACAATCGTGCCAAGATAAAATGAGCTATCGCCTGAGTGAAGTCGTAACAAACCATACTCCTATCGAACTGATCCCTATCCTAAATGCAGGGAATAAATTTTCTAATTCCCAAATAATAACCATAAAAGATTTTCAGATGTTAAAATGCGCTTTGATTATTTCTTATCATTTTTAATGAGCCAATAAGTAAAATTTTGATGTTAAAAATGATCTGATGAGTTTAGTTCTTGCACCACTTGAACCGACTTAAGGCGTATAGGCAAAATTCGCCATTTGGTCATTGTTAACAGGCCCAATTGTTGAAAATATCCTTAAATAGATAAAACTGGGTCCTCTACAATATTTTCCCCTTAACGGTTTGTACGCGAAAATTTTACAAATTATGGCTTTCACGCAGATTAATTTGAATTATTTCGATACGTTTTTAATAAATAATAAATTTTCTACTATAAATATATTAACTACCAACCGAATAATAAAACTATCAATATAGCCAAATTTCAACCCTATTAAAAAAAAATTTCTAATATTTGATAGACCCGAATTATGACATGCGGTTCGACACACTTCCTCTTACTGCAGGTCTACCCATTCTCATAGGCTCTAAATTGTGGAGAAATTTAACCAGCTTATATGAGAAAATAAAAAAATTACCTCCAAATAACTTATTTACGATTTTATACAATATAATAGATACTTTAAGAGACATGTAGATGTAAGGAATTTAAGTACCACTTATCAGTAAGTTGTACGTTCAATTGCGCAAGGAATTTTCTAAGAATATATTATTTTTTTGTAAATACTCTTAAATCTAAACTGTTCTGAAATGTAATTTTCACGGGAAAATTCTGGAAATATTGTATTATATGGAAGGAAGGATCAAAATAGTAGGGGTCAGAAGAAGAAACAAAAAGATTTACAAACAGGACGTTGTAAGAAAATTTCCATTATAGAATAGAAAATGGAGGTGGTTGGAAGGAGGAATAGGTGTTTCTGTATTCTGACAAATGGAGAGCAAAAAAAAACACACACAAAAAAAAACTGTTTGACGGGACATGTAAATATGCTAATATGCAAAAACAAAACGTAACACGTGTACTTCTATGTAGTTACTCTAGGGAGATGAGGCAAGAGTCGGATGGTGATTGTTATTTAGTGTCTGATCTTATTCTTGGCCCAGTCTGTCTTGTCGACTGCTCCCATCTATCTCGTAAAATATCTTATCCCATTTCTCATATTTTGCCCCATTTTGGGACAGGCCAAAAAATCTATACGAGGCGCTTCACAACAGCCCAAGAACTTTTACTACCCCTTTTGAATATTGTGCGTTTATGGATGGATTTTCATAAAATCTTCTTTCATCAGTTTCCACAATTACTGTGTATAACATTTACGAATATTTCTAAAAGCATGTTGTATATATTCTTGATATCCTTGTGTCCATAAGAATATAACATATATGCGTACATATGTAAGGGTTGGCCTATTCGTCTATATAATATTGTTGATATATACAACTGGTTATAGAAGACGCTCTAATAAAAACACGTAAAATATTCTAACAATGTTATCTTTAGTCACGTGAGATATTTTTCATACTGGGCCTATCAGAAACAAGAATATTTTTCTCAAAGTCAACGTTGAATCCTTGTTATCTTTTGTCTTCATATTATAAAATCAAGCCCATACAGGTTTTTTTTTTCTCTTCCCATTTTCATAATCTCCATTTTTCGTCCCATCATCCCCTTTTAGTAAATATACACGGTAAATGCAAGGTTTTATCTTAACTGAAACGGTAGGTGACTCATAATTTTCGGACGGAATTCCTCTACTGTACTAGTATAGGTGTTATTGCTATAAAATTTAACAGCAGAAGAATGCTTCCTCCAACATTGGCTAACTTCAACTCAATTTCATGATAAAATATGGAATAATATACATTCGTATAAATAAAAACATTGTTTATAATAGAATTTTTTCATTCAACTTTTATACACGTACAAATGCACTTTCACAGACAGGTGCGTTAAGAAATATTTCTTCAAAACAAATATTTTACGCCATGTAGCATTATTAAATTGTTGAAAATATTTGAAATTATTTTCACTCTAATACATACAAACAGATAAACTACTTCTAGTTAATATCTATACTCGTATAGTAAATATTTACACAAAACAATTTATATGGTAATAAATATTCTTAAAAAAATAATAATTGCGAGTATTTTTTCGAAATTCTTATAAATAATGTAGACTGTTAGTAAGCCCCTAAAAATTCAAAATGCCCTAAATTTTTTTTCATGAGCACTATTATTTTTTTTATAAACGTCTATTTTGAAGTTCAAATTTTTCAAACATACGTGCGATTATTTTTTTCAAGGACCTCTAACCTTACCTAGTTTTTCATAGTTTCCTTTTATCCTCATGATGTTTATGCACGCATATTTTTCTACGCATCTAAAATTTTGCATTTATTGTCGCCCTCGTAGCATAGGGATTGAATGAATACCAATCATTATAAATAAGTTCGATTGTGTAAAAATATGAAAGTTTCACCAGCAATTCAGATAATATCAAGCCAACTCGAAAGAAGGATCCTATTACGTGCCTTAATTAGAATGCTTTCATTGTCATTAAAATAATAAAAACGAAAAGAAGGACATTATGAACCTTCTAGTCTGTATTACACCAGATGGCGTTAAGGAGATATTATTGGTATTTCAATTTGAGCCGAAAACCACAATTTTTTTTTTTAATTTTTTATTTCTTTTATTTTTATCTGCAACTATAATTTTATTTCTTACAAGCTCATTTACATAACATTTTAATTTACAATCTTGTGCTTCATGAAGTGTGGGAGTAAACACCCATCGGCGTTCCTCCAACTAATGAAAGTTAGATTCCTCTGGAAAATCTCTAGGCCATTGTCTCTTAAGTCCCCGATGATTGTTTCCGGGGAGGGTACGAGGGTCGTTCAATTAGTCCTTAGAAAAAGATGGAAAAAAACTGTTTTAAAAAAAAAAAATTTATTTTTCAACATAATCTCCTTTTAGCTCTATACACTTTTCCAACCGTTTTTCCAAAATTTTTATCCCGTCCAAAAAATAGGATTTCGGAAGTTCTGCAAAATACTCATCCGTTTGAGAAATGACGTCCTCGTTGGAAGTGAACCGTCGTCCGCCAAACCATTTCTTCAGATTGGGGAAAAGAAAATAGTCACTCGGGGCCAAGTCTCGTGAATAAGCGGGATGCTGCAACAATTCCATTCTCAATTCCACAATTTTGGCCATGGAAACAGCGCAGGTGTGCACACGCGCATTGTCCTGATGCAAGAGGATTTCTTTCTTCTTCAGATGGGGGCGTTTCTCTTTGATTTCCTCGCTCAACCGTTGCAATAACGATGCGTAATACGCTCCTGCTATTGTTTTTCCTTTGTCCAAGTTATCGATAAAAATTATGCCCTGCGAATCCCAAAAGACCGTGGCCATCACCTTGCCGGCCGATGGCACAGTTTTTGCCTTCTTCGGAGTCCGTTCACCCTTGAAAATCCACTCTGATGACTGTCTTTTCATTTCTGGAGTGTAGTAGTGTATCCAGGTTTCGTCCACAGTGACATATCGACGAAGGAATTCGGCAGGATTGCGATGAAAGAGTGCCAACATAGCCTCAGAGTCCACTACATGATTGCGCTTATTCTCCTCTGAGAGGAAACGCGGCACCCATCTTGCCGAAATTTTTTTCACAGACAATTTTTCATGCAAAATTGAAGCGACTGTACCTTGTGATATGCCCGTGGCCTCAACTAATTCGCGCACTTTAATTCGCCGATCGTTCAAAATCAGATCGTGGATTTTGTCGCTGATTTCAGGAGTAGACACCTCAACTGGGCGTCCTGAACGATGTTCATCTTTTGTGGATGAACGGCCACGTTTAAATTCATTCACGCAATTGTAAACCGTCGCAAACACAGGTGCAGATGTGCCATGAACTGCATCCAACTCGGCTTTGATTTCTTTCGGGCTTAAGCCTTTCAAATGGAGATGTTTGATGACAGCCCTAAACTCGTTTTTTCCATTGTTATGCACAAATAAATGTCGTTAACTTTAATCGACGATAGAAATTGACCTACGCTATGGATCGAGCTGAAATTTTGACAGCTTTCCTGTCGATAATGTTACTTACAAAAAAATCTTTACCGACACTACGAGCGCAATTTATCGGATTTTCTAAGGACTTATTGAACGACCCTCGTAGCACATGATAATTCTCTCACAAGTAGGATAAACATGACAATTCTGATGATAGGATAAACGGACGGGAGTGACAGTTTTTGATAGCGCGAAATGCACAGGTCCTGAACAAAGGGAACATTAAGATTATTTTGTTACGAACATAAAAGCGGGCATCAACAATTTTACGGAGGATCTTGGATTGTAAGGCCTTGACGCGATAGGAATTGGAACGTTTCGTTAAACCCCAAAGTTCAATTCCATATGTCCAGATAGGTCCAGTAGTCTAAGAAGTCTTACGTAAGGTCTAGTAGCTTCCAGTTTTTTTTGTCTAGTATGTGGCTTCCATGTTAATCTCTTGTCCAGGTAATAAGTCCCTTTAAAACTTTAAAAAAGTACGTTATTTGGGACTTATTACCTGGACAAGAGATTAACATAGAAGCCACATACTAGAAGATAAGGAGAGTGAGGCTCACATTACGTGTGAAAGTAATGTGAGCCTGACTCTCCTTATCTTAAACCAGGATTGAAAGTTGTGGATGTGGGATTGTAAATTATTGGAAGCTATGTCAGGATTTGTATGGGTAGCAAGTATGGCCGTGTCGTCTGCATAAGCAGCAATGATAGTATTAGTATCAGATGGAAGTCTTGGGTATAAATATAATATAAAATGGGACCAACAATACTGCCTTGTGGGAGTCCGGTTAGAATAAGATGTATTGCCGAGGATTCTGAGTTAATTGTAATTTGGAAATGACGTTGGAAGAGATATGTTGTAAGGCAGAAAGCTTTTGAGTTTCCAGAGGAGTCCAGGATGATACACATGATCAAAAGCTTGGAAGATATCTAAAAATAATCCTGGGCAATACTCTTTCCTCTCAAGAGAGGACCGGAAGTCAAATTAGTGATCAGAAATAATTTTTCCATTAACTAGGATTGGGTAGAGTCGTTTTAATAGGAGTTTTTCAAAAATCTCACCAAGGATTAGTAAGACGCTGATAGGTCTATAGGAGGAAGGAGAATTAATGGTTTTATTTGGCTTAGGATTATTTTAATAATTTTCGGAGTAAGGAAAAATAGTCTATGCGCAGGATACCACTGAAAATATATTTAATTAAAACTAAAGCTTTTCGGGAAATTTTCTTCAGAATAGGAGCTGTTATTAGATCATAACCAGGAGCTTTTTTATTGGAAAGACGCAGAATAGTAGTTTTAATTTCTGAGTGTTTAAGATTTTTGGGAGTAAGACTCATAGGGACTGGAAAGATTAGTTCTTCGATGATTTTGTTAGCATGCGATTTGTCTTCTATATCATCATGTGGAGCAAAAGAAAGTATTCACCAAATGTTTAGCAAATACTTTAGCTTTTCTGTTGTCTATTTTTGCCCAGTTACCGTCATTTTGTTTCAGTGGATTTGTTGATCTTTTGTACGAGGATATTCGTCTAGTGTCTTCCCATAAAGAAATATTGTCACTATCCGATCATTATAGTCCTTTCTAAATTCCATATTCAGTTTACGTTGTAGTCTGTAAAGTTTCTGTTTGTAGCTCGAGACATTCGTAAGCGTTACCATTGCGTTCTTATTTGTCTTTTTTCGTTAATTAATGTCCGTATTTTAGTTGGTAAATTTTGTTATTATGGTTGTGTCGTATTATAAGATATAAGAGCTGTTGTGAGCATCATTAAATTCCCTTTGCTGCGTTTAACGTTCGTTTTAAGTCGATCTGTTGGTCTAATTTGTTTCTAAATATGTTCCAGTCTATTTTGCCATTTATCAGCCTAGGATTTAGAGTTTTTAAGATTGAACAGGACTATGATCAGAGTTTAAATCGTAAAGAGTTTTAATACTAGAATTCATGGTAATTGAAGGAGTGCTAATGAAGTAATCGAGGATATCATGTCGGTTTGAAGTAGAAGTTGGCCAGTATGTCGGATTTAAGGGGTAGGTTATTTGATATGATGTGTGGGATAGAGCTTTTTGACGCAGCAATCCTATTGAGGGTGTTTAGCATTGTAATAACCACCCGCAAGGAACGAGGCTCCAAGTGAGTGTAAGAAGGATAAAAAGTCGGAACCAGTTATGGTTTTGTTGAGAAAGTCACCTTAAACTGAAAATTTAGAATTTTACAGATATTGTGAACGAAATTTTGTTTGTAAGAAAATAAAGCTCGAGAGTTCAAAATAGCAAAATTCTTTTCCATTCAAAATGTGATTTTTTTTATACCCAGATATGTTAGGTTAGGCTTGACAAAGATCGTGCGATCTGAGTGAGATTCGAAAGCTTCTGCGATTTTTAATAGTACTAAATTGTGTTTATCCGATATTTAGAATATTTACGAGGTGCAAAAGAAAAGTAATGAGACGGCCATCACTGAGAACTTTCCATCCGCGTAGCTTATAATTTTAATCATTCCTTAATATGCAGGGTAAGTTTCAACCTTGTCCGTAACTACGTGGTCCTACCGAGAGTCATTATCCTAATTGTGTATTTTTAGTGTGTTCATTAGTGCAAAAATGCTCCACCAACATTTTTTATTAGGCTTCGTTAAATTCTTGTCTTTGACTTACAAAAAGCTATGGAGAATATTCTTTGTCAAGAGCACATGATTTACGTCAGCATAAAGCATTTTTAGAAGGCCGATAATAAGTGAAAAAAGGACCTCACTCAGAGAGTTCTTCAATATCGGAAACTGATGAACATGTGGAACGAATAAGGGCTTTTGTAATATAAATTAATATTGAAGCTGATGATTACTGGAGTTAAATTTAAACTGTTGTACCCTTATCGAAAGCATACGTTTTTCATGGGCATAAAATATTCTTCGAGGGCTAATAAGTAGTGAAGATGTACGTTGGTCAAAAATTCTTCAACATCGGACGCAGATGAATTTGTGGACGGAGTGAAGACTTGTTTGAGGCCAAACCATCGAATAATATTGATGAGTTCTTAAAAGGCTTAGAGAAAAGGTTCTCCGAGTCAAATTACACATTCCCTCCTGTCGTACGGCCATCTCCATCAACGAGTTTTTGTCGGGAATTCCTTTGGTTTGCTAACACCTCTATTCACCTGATTAAAGTCTGTCTAACATTTTTTTAATTCATCAAATTGAAACTGTTGATAATATCGAAATGTGTATAATCGAGGAGCTGAAGTCGATTCCAGTTAAAGTATCCCAGCATTGCTACAAAAAGTTTAAACAACTGCAAGTGATTACAGTAACATATCAAAAAAAAAAAGGGAATTATTGTAAAAAAAAATGGCTTAGCAAAGACAAACACCTTATCTTAAAACCATATTTGATAAATTTTGTTATCAACACCATTTGTGTTCAATTATATTTTAAATATTAATAAACTCTTATTATTCGCTTGTTTATTTTACTAATTAATTAATTATCGAATAATCATTATTGTAAATATAAATTATATCTACTATATCCGATTACATATACTCTGTATACAAGAAGTATTTTCAAATTATGTACCGTACCTGCTAATAACTAGTATGAATTCTCATTAAAAAAAACTACTTATTTACATTATATAATATATAATTTATAATTTAGATATTTATATATTAATTTAGATGTGAGATCAATTTTGGAATCAGAAAAAATTTTATTTGATCAAAATTCTATAAAGTAACGTATTTTCCAAAATTTCATATCATAAACATTGTGCGTATTTGGATAGGGCTTAAAAAGGGCCTTTTTGAAAATTGTACAAATTCAAAAGTAATTTGTAAAATTTCAATAAAGTCTACCAACATATTCCTATTTTCCTCTCACTTCGAAAGCGTTGCTATTTTCGATTTGAAAATACAAACAAATCACTAGAGTTTCAACAAACTTCAACAAAAACTAAATTTACGAGTAGCATAACACAAAACCCTAACAAACTACTAACAAACTTCATCCATAAGTGATTATATACGACTACCCTTTCCTGTTCTTCTCTGTCCGAAAGCTTCCCATTCATTTGCATTTTATTAGTTTTTTATAAAAATATTCTCATATTATAATATACAAAACTGATCATCTATACTATATTTTGTACTTATTTAAAAAAAAAAAAAAAAATTTCAGGGCATTTCGAACTGAAGAGACCATTTTAAAGGGGTCTTGCCTTAAAAGATTCAGCAATTTGAATACTCAAAAAAGAACTGATTAATTTTTTTTAAACTAACCAAAAGTTGGTTCACCTTGAAGCGTACATTTATCGGCTGGGGAGAAAATACCCAAAATCAAAATTTTCTATCCCTTATCACAAATTTACAGCGCAAACTCATCAAAAATGGGGCAATTTAGATTTGTTATTTCCCCTTAATTTCTCCGCTGAAATATTGGATATTATTTCATAAACAAAACAATAATAACAACAATAAAAACAAAACAAAAAAATTATAAAATATGAAATTTAAAAAAAAAAACAATTTTTAACGATTACACTTTACATCACAGATGCCAATAAATTTCAAGGAAAATATGTGAAAATTTACCAATATTTATATTTTACTTGCTGCAATGACTTTTTAAAAAAAAATAAGGGATGTATTTCGGGGTGAAATCTATAAGAATGATAAAAACTTCTTTGTAAGTCATTATACTTTTGGGGTACATAATAAATATGACTGATTTAGGATAGGACAAATTTTGTGTCAACTTTGGACCCCTAGAGAATTTTCCTAGAACCTGACTTCATGATGCAGCGCCATAATTATGAGGCCATTTAGCAACCGTAAACTATGTGAGTTGGATCAAATCAGTTATCTGTTAGTTGGATTTAACTATATTAAACATTTGCAAAAAGTATTGACAGATCGAAAAGCTCCAAAATCATGTGGAGCTTTTCATTAAAATTTGGATGAAAGTGAACTGAACTCACAAGATGGGTAATAATATTAAACTGGATGGGTAATAATAAGCCAATATTTTGAAAGAATTCTAAATATGATATTTGTTATTTAATTAGCAAATGCAATAAATTAGGAGAGTTTGGAAAGCTCCCCCTACCTCTTAGGTTCCGGGACTATATAGGTTCTAGGACTGCGAGGCTATCCCTGATGATTGGAATTGCAAACGGCAGTACCATACACAATCCTGATTGCCCATAGCTCTCCATAATATGAAGTTGTCCTAAAAGAGAAGATTCCACAATAAGGTAACGGATTTGGGAGGCATCTAAGTCGCGAAAATTAGCAAGGACTAATTTTATTTATCCAACTGCTCTGGTAAAAAGTTTACTGTAGAATGACGGGCGTGTATTTCTTTTTTTGTACCTGTAAAAGGATGAGGGATGAAAGGTTGAATATTCAATTTGATAATAGAGAGACTTTTTTCAAGGCACGATATCAATAATGAAAAGGATTATAAATATTTTATATTATAAATAGTGGACAGTATTATATTTTTAATGGTACTATAAAAAGTAAAGTCAGAGCAGCGACGGTGTTCCTACAATAAATTTATATATTTCGACCAGATTCGATTAGTTTTATTCCCTGATTTGTTTAAGATTTTATGGTAAATTGCTTGATCTATTATACTTAAAAAGTTTTCGGGAATGGATTATTTTTGTGGCAGCAACTTACTTTGATTATGGTTGAGCCCATTTAACTGACTCCGAATGCTTGCAAATATGAATATAATACACGTCGGATTATTAAGATTTTTAAAGTACTTTTTTATGAAAAATTCAATTGACAAATAGAAAAAGTTAATTCATATTATATAAAAAAATTATATAAATTCAAATGGCAAATGGACAAAAAAAAATGGTATAAAAAGTTTTAAAAATATTTATCTTTTACTATTTAATTGGAGCATTCTTATTTGAGATCTTAGATGACTGTAACAATTTAAAGAAACAGAAAAACTATACTTTTCAAACTAATTAATTTTTAACAAGTTATTAATTATTATTATGAAACCAACAATGGAACAGAATAAAACTATTTTAGTAAAATAAATTAGCGAATACGTGGTCTGTTACCGAGCCGAAACACGTAAAAGCAAAGCAGCTGTCAAAAATTAAATGAACATTCAAAATGGCCGAACTTGTCTGTTCGGCCATTTTTAATGTTCATTTAATTTTTGACAGCCAAAATACACATTGGATGTAATTGACAAATTAATCTGTGAAATATTGGTTTTCTGAATAGTGCTTCCGGTTTAATGTCTTTTAATTTTTGGATCTATCAGAAAAAATATCAACAAACCAGAAGAAGGCTTCCTTTTTATCAGATCGATCAAAAAATATTTCAAACAAGCTGAAAATGGCTTCTGGTTATTTTGCTGATTTCTAATTTCAAAATTATAAATTTATAATTTACTAGAATAAATAAATCGACATTAAAATAATTTACGAAATACTCATTTTTTTAAAAAAATTTCATATTCTAATAATTGTGCGATCAAAATTTCTTTTTCAAAATAAATAGTTTTAATAAAATTATAATTATTATCATTTTCGAAAACATAAAAAAAAATATTCCAATTGCTGGTTTATCTGTAATTACTTAAAAATAATTGTAATTGTTTAGAAAAGTTACGAACATGAGGCAATTTTGAGACTTTAAGTTTCTGTTTGGGCTAACTCCTTAAAAAAAGCTTATTTGCTTTTAGAAGGCACTCAATTTTTTGAAGAATATTGGTTTAATAAGATTAGAAACTAGACTTTGGAATGAAATTAAATTTTTTGATCGAGAATCTCCATAAAGTTAGGAAATTTTGGGTTTGCTGACACAATTTTATGATACCTTTGCCTTAGAATAGGTGCAAAAATTATTGGGCTGCCCATTTATCCGTTTTAAGTATAAATTAACTGAGCAACATATTATAAATTCTGGTCTTACGAAAATATAAAGCTACACAAGACCAAAAAAAACAATTATACAAAAATATTATATTTTTAATTTTCAATTATTTTTACTTTAAACACTAAGTAGCAATTCCCTTTTTGTTTTGGCTGTAAAGGTTTTTTTGCAAAAGCTTTGCCGCTAGCGAAAAAATTGTCAGTTTTAGGTGTTCTGCCGCTACCAATAAATGGTTCAATGAGCTTCAAAATGACAGACTGCCCCAATTAAACTCATGTTGGTCTCGGTTCGTATTTTCCCAAGTATAAAAACCCATTTACAGCGTATTTGCTTTTTACAATTTTCCAAATGAACTGGATGAATCTGCATCTAGCTTTGATGGGAAGAAGCTGCTAAATCAAATGTGATATTTGCGGCTGGTTTATAAGGGTTTTGACTATTTTCAATGCATATATCCTATACGATTGATACTAAAGCTAATTTGTGCTTTTCGGAAACGTTGGATTTACTCCTGATAAATTCGATAATCCTATTTTTGAGTAGTTTATTTCAAATCTCACGGACTGAGTGTTACTGACCTTGATAACTGCAAACAAAATCGAAAGAAAATTCATCCTGTAGACGAAAGGGTAGTTTGGAAGTAAAGATGGAAAATGGAAGGATATGTCTCTAATATGAAGACTATGAAAGATAAATATGATGCATTTTTTTGGTGTTAGGAATGATTTGACTCCCGCCTTATAAAGGTTAGGAAAGATGGCTTCTCGACGAGTTTCGATCAGGATTTAATCCAGCGGGGAAGTCCGACTTTACTGGCTAGCCTCATACATCTGTTAATCGCTGCTTCAACTCGCCTTAATCCTTCTTTGGGCATTCTGAGGCATATACTATGCGAAAATAGAGAACTGTTCAATCTAAAAGGCCTCACTAGGCCATTATTTATGGTAGACAACATTGATTTTGTCAATAGTGTTTCTGATATGTAAAGTTATATATTTTTCGACGACTAATGGTTATAACAAGGACTTTCATAATATTTCACCTTCAAATAGAAACATTTGTGCTATAATTATGCAGGCGTAAAAATATGGTTGATTTGTGTTAGATTGCTGGCAATATTATCCAAGTAGTAATAGTGCTACTAATCTGAGGGCTAAGAGGATCTTGGAGGTGTCTTCCTAACCGCTTCGTAGGAAAATATTATCTGCATTGATGGACATATAAGGTGTAGTAAAAAGTAATCCATTATTTTGCCAATAGATGGATTTAGGAGTCTGTATATCCCGTTTTAAAAGTGCGATCAGGTTGCCCTAGATGGCGTTAGAAAGATAAGATTTTGTACTAAAAAAGTTTCTTATACAGTTTTGTGATTACTTGACTCAGTATTTTTTTAGCACGCGTCAAAGATGGACACCAACAAAGAGAAAATACGCCATATTTTACAGTTTTTCTTCGATAAAGGCGAAAACGCAAGCCAGACAGCTGAAAATGTGAATAGTGTTTATGGTCCTGATACTGTAACAGTCAATCACGCGCAATTCTGGTTTCGTCGATTCCGTTCCGGTAATTTTGATGTCAAAGATGCACCACGCTCTGGAAGGCCAATTGTCGAAAATGTCGATAAAATAATGGAAATCGTCGAGTCCGACCGTCACGTAAGCACTGTTAAGATTGCCCAGGAGCTAAACAATGCACAAAAAACCGTTTGGAACCACTGAAATTAGGTTGGATACAAAAAGAAGCTTGATGTATGGGTGCCACACGAGTTATCGCTAAAAAACCTCATGGACCGAATTTCCATCTGCGAATCGCTGCTGAATCGCAACAATATCGATCCATTTCTGAAGCGGATGGTTACTGGTGATGAAAAGTGGGTGACTTACGACAACGTCAAGCGACAACGATCGTGGTCAAATAGCGGTCACCCGGCGCAAACGGTGGCCAAGCCAGGATTGACAGCCAGCAAGGTTTTGCTGTGTGTTTGGTGGGATTGTCAGAGAATCATCTACTATGCGCTGCTCCCCTACGGCCGAACTCTTAATTTGGACCTATACTGTCAACAATTGGACCGTCTGGAAGAAGCAAACGCCCAGAAGCGGCCAGCTTTGGCCAATAAGAGAGGAATTGTGTTCCATCAGAACAACGCCAGGCCGCATACATCGATAGTGACTCGCCAGAAGTTCCGGGACCTTGGTTGGGATGTTCTTATGCACCCACCTTATATTCCGGACCTGACACCAAGTGATTACCACCTCTTCCTGTCTATGACGAATGATTTTGCAGGTAAAAAATTCGCCTCAAGAGAAGATTGTGAAAATCGACTGTCCCAGTTTTTTGCCAATACGGACGAGTGTTTCTATGAGAGAGACATTATGAAATTACCTCCAAAATGGCAACAAGTTATCGAACAAAACGGTGCATATTTGACCTAAATCGTATTATTCTATTTATGCTAAATAAAACCTTCAATTTAATGCAAAAATAATGGATTTCTTTTTACTACCACTTATATGTGTTGAATAGTACAGTGAATATTGCGAATCCTTGTGCAATACCGTTTTTAGTCATGCGAAAGGATAAGCAAAATACTTTATTTATTTTAACATAATGAAAACTGCAATTCCTGAAATAAGACTGAAAAATTCGCTCCCTTAAATTTTCTTGCATACAGTTTACGTACACCGGCACTGAATTATTTTCTGGTAAACATTGAACTGTCAACATCACATTTGTTTACATTTACTAAATGGTAAGCTTTTCACTTTTTTAACCACTTTTTGGACAAAACATATCACTAAAAGCCATTTAGGCACATCGTAAACAAAATTTTTATTTTCCGTTGAATTAAAAGCAACTTTATAATCTAAAATAAAAACTTCCTTATAAATGTTATCGACAATATAACAATAAATATAAATACTTAGTTTTTAGTAAATACTTCAAAAAAGATAAAAAACCATTCTTACCGATAAGTGCCCAAATAACAACTTGAGGAATGATAAAAGTATGCAAGCATTTCGGTATGCTACCACTTTCATGGAGAATGGCGTTTTTTAAAACTCTCCTAAAGTCTACAAAATTATACAATTCTATTTCATATCAAAAGATTGTACAAAAAATAAAAAAAAATTGCCTGTCGTTGTGTTTAAATTGTATTTTTCTTGGGAATAAGTGAATTAAAATGAATATAAATTATACCTTTGGAATTCAATAAATTTCTATTACGAAAACTAGATGTCAGTAGGTGTCATGTCTACATAAAAAAATCTACACAAAAGTATGCAAGCATTACGATTTATCGCCGCTTTTGCAATAATTAAGCTAGAAAACTGCGTATACGAAAATATGACGTACTGGCCTAACCAGGTATTCTATTATCTAAGGTCAAGATCACCTAGACCGATATGTAGACATATTAATGGTAGTTCAGCTTTTTACCAAAAATATGGTCAACTTATAGGAGAAAATTTTTTGTTGTTATTTGATATCAAGCACTCCCAAAGTATTTTAAGTAAATTATATTGTATATGAAAACGTGGTGGGGGGGGGGGGGGGGTGATGGAATTTGGACAAATAATATAAGCATCTGCGAGGAATTTTCAGATAATTAAAAATTGAATATTACTTTTTTAAGAGCAAATAACTATAATTAAGTACAGAAAACGTACTCTTTGACTTTTTAATTGGCATATTAATACTAGAAGAGATATAAATTATCATAAATTATTTTGACAACAAAAGATATTTAAAAAAAATTAATTATTTTTTTGTACTAATGTAAAGTAATAATTTATCACAAAATAATCTGTTTCTATATATAATTTTGATATTTTCCGAAAAGGATTGATTCTTAATCATAAAATCCAACTAAACAAATTTCACCAAAAAGTTTAAGCTCAAATTTTCCATTTTTTCAATTATTAAAGATGCTATAAAATATATTTCTATAAAAATAAATAAAAATATCACCATACATACACAATAGTATACTCGTATTCCCCATGGCTGAGACTATACGATAATATATGAAAAATAGTAGGTAAGGTTTTTCTTTAAACAAATCGGCAGCCGGTAGTTATTCACTATTTTCGGCTAATATTTTTTAAAAAAAACATACAAATTTGCGCATGAGCTAATATTTGTATATTCTACCCCTTCGGTGTATGGGGTAAGAATATTTATTAGTCTATATTTTAACGCATGGGAAATTCATTCTGTCTTATATTAGGGGAAGGAAAATTCATTATTAAAATAAATATATTTTAAAAATTCCAAACATTCGTGAAGAATACATTTATGAGGTACGTTCTATATTGAAGGCAATTCTTTTTTCTTTAATAATATAAAAATAATTCTTATTAAAGTTACGAATAATTATTTTTGAAAAAATTTGAGAAAAAAAATTAAGTTTAAACTTAAAATAATTTAGCAAAATTATAGAATCTATAAATATAAATGATAAAGACTTTGTGATAAATTTTTTGGTATTTATTGCATTGCTAATCTTCCTCTTCAAAATACTAAACTGTATACTGGAACCTTCTACCTTCTATAATCGTTCCTGAAATGACCTGAAATCGTTCTTCGATAATCTGTAACTCATTACACTAAATCTGTATCCATTAAATATCCCCCTAGACTTATTTGGACATATAATATTCGAAAGTGAACTATTTGATCTAAAACTAATATGTTTTTTGAATTTTGGGGTTCAACTAAGCATTTCAATTCTGGTCACATCGGATCCTTTCAATCCGAAATCCTTCGAAAAATTAGTGTTTACAATAATTATATTTATCACTAATTAAAAAGTAACAATCCCTATTAATGATTTGTGAACTTCTTGTTATAAGTAATTATAACACCTTTTCGCTATAATTTTTTTTTAGCAAAAAATTAACCTCTGCCAACAATCCCACAAAAAATCAGATCTACTTAAATGTTAATAAGTCTCAATATTACCATAATAGCACCGAGCTTTTCAGTCTGAAAGTTCTGAAGTATATCAGAAGGGTAATTGCAGAAAGAGGGATGAAGACATACAGCATCAATGAGGGTGTTTCGCAAGGTTCGTTCTCGACCCATTGTTATGAAATATTATATATGAGGTTAAAAAAGGAGTCCCGATGTAACAGGAGTAACTTTGGTGGATTTTTTACCGACAGTGATCGGTTCATAGATGAGATCACCCAAACCGTAAATTATTCTGTATTGGCTATTATCAGTGGGGCTGGAACTTTCTAAATAAAAAACTGACACAGTACAAGCGACCAACAGGAAAGTAAAGGAGTCAATTACTCTCACTTTTTAATGGTGCATTTATTATAATTGATGATTCTCTCTCTATCTAAAATTGAGAGATTGGGTTGTGGTGTTAAAAAAACCCTTCATTCTAGACGACAATGAACAAAACTAATTAAATTAATAATGAAACTCTTGTCTTGAAAGACAAAAACTGAAACTTTTACAAATAAATTTTTATTCATTAATAAATCTACAAAGATTTTGTCCAAAACTTAATTTAAAAATTGTTTTATTAACTAGAAATGAAGTTTAGTATTTTTTTTGAACTATTTTAAAATCGAATTTTCATTTAAAATTTGATTTTTACAAATTTTAATTTTCACAAATTTCTTTCCCTTCTCTTGGTGTAGCCGATTCAAGTTAAGCTGAAAAAATTAAGCAAATTTAAAAGGTTTAAATATAAAAATCAGCATTTTTTTTTTCAATTTAAAAAGATCACCTTTTTGAGATAAACGCAGATTTAATGGTAGGATTAATCATCAATTTCATCATTACTATGAATTGGATTCGAGTTCTTCTG
This sequence comes from Atherix ibis, assembly GCA_958298945.1. Lineage (NCBI taxonomy): Eukaryota > Metazoa > Arthropoda > Insecta > Diptera > Athericidae > Atherix > Atherix ibis. The sequence continues at coordinate 22,572,778 of OY282610.1, read as the reverse complement.
AGAGAATGGGGTGATCCAATGGTGTTAAAGTAGATTCACTCCGTTGTAGACTGCATTCTATACATATTTTTTCATATCTCTTTCGTTATCATCGGAACAGTGATCCGCTTTAGCATTCAGCGTCTTCGGAGCTGTAATCTTCTATGGGGACATCGATGTTACTATTATCGCTGTCACTATTATCGCTGTCACTATTATTGCTGTTACTACTTTCGCTGTCGCTATTATCGCTGTTACTATTTGCGCTGTCACTATTATCGCTGTCACTATTGTCGCTGTCACTATTTTCGCTGTCACTATTTTCGCTGTCACTATTTTCGCTGTCACTATTATCGCTGTCACTATTTTCGCTGTCACTATTATCGCTGTCAATATTTTCGCTGCCACTATTATCGCTGTCCCTATTATCGCTGTTTCTATTTTAGCTGTCACTATTATCGCTGTCGCTATTATCGCTGTTACTATTATCGCTGTCACTATTTTCGCTGTCACTATTATCGCTGTCGCTATTATCGCTGTTACTATTATCGCTGTCAATATTTTCGCTGGCACTATTATCGCTGTCACTATTATCGCTGTCGCTATTATCGCTGTTACTATTATCGCTGTCAATATTTTCACTGTCACTATAATCGCTGTCACTATTATCGCTGTCACTTTTATCGCTGTTACTATTTTCGCTGTCACTATTATCGCTGGCACTATTTTCGCTGTCACTATTATCGCTGTCACTATTATCGCTGTTACTATTATCGCTGGCACTATTTTCGCTGCCACTATTATCGCTGTCACTATTATCGCTGTCACTATTTTCGCTGTCACTATTATCGCTGTCGCTATTATCGCTGTTACTATTATCGCTGTCACTATTTTCGCTGCCACTATTATCGCTGTTACTATTATCGCTGGCACTATTATCGCTGTCAATATTGTCGCTGTCACTATTTTCGCTGTCACTATTTTCGCTGTCACTATTATCGCTGTCACTATTTTCGCTGTCACTATTATCGCTGTCAATATTTTCGCTGCCACTATTATCGCTGTCCCTATTATCGCTGTTACTATTTTAGCTGTCACTATTATCGCTGTCGCTATTATCGCTGTTACTATTATCGCTGTCACTATTTTCGCTGTCACTATTATCGCTGTCGCTATTATCGCTGTTACTATTATCGCTGTCAATATTTTCGCTGGCACTATTATCGCTGTCACTATTATCGCTGTCGCTATTATCGCTGTTACTATTATCGCTGTCAATATTTTCGCTGTCACTATAATCGCTGTCAGTATTATCGCTGTCACTTTTATCGCTGTTACTATTTTCGCTGTCACTATTATCGCTGGCACTATTTTCGCTGTCACTATTATCGCTGTCACTATTATCGCTGTTACTATTATCGCTGGCACTATTTTCGCTGCCACTATTATCGCTGTCACTATTATCGCTGTCACTATTTTCGCTGTCACTATTATCGCTGTCGCTATTATCGCTGTTACTATTATCGCTGTCACTATTTTCGCTGCCACTATTATCGCTGTTACTATTATCGCTGGCACTATTATCGCTGTCACTATTGTCGCTATCACTATTTTCGCTGTCACTATTATCGCTGTCGCTATTATCGCTGTTACTATTTTCGCTGTCACTATTATCGCTGACACTACTACTACCACTTTCCGTGTCATTCTCAGCAGCAACAGTTCCCTTTCTGTGTTAAAATATTTCATTTTTAAATAATATGATGAAGAAAGTTTACCCAATACGAAGTGAGAAACGGCACATGCAAATAGTTTCGTATCCAAAAAATAACAGAAAAGGTATTATGCTTTAGCGAAACCAATCACATTCCTGATTATCAACGGATTATTCATAGGATTGCGAAATGAACAAATCGACTATTCCACATAGCAACAGGCTTAACTGATTTATTAAGCCCTAAATGCACGGAAATTAATAATAAAATCCTTTAGGACAGATTTTGTGTATGAACTTTAAATTTGGGCGAAGTTTTCTTATGACTTCACAAATTTCGATATAAACTAACACAAAGTATTAATTTAAATAAAATTAACTGCAATCCTGATTGTGTTAACGAATTAAAAAGCGCACACATAGTCCTGCGCAAAACACACTTGGTTAAAATGAACTTTTGGAACGACTGAGTGATTGAGACTTGAAATTATGTCCACGTAATTTTATGTCACCATATTTACTCCAAGCGGCAATAAATCGAACCAAGTGCATTAATTTTTTTAAAATTAAAAAAAAAATTAATTTTCTTAGAAGCGGCAATAAATCGAACTAATTGCATAAATTCAGACGAAGAAGGAAAATTCGGAATATGTGTGATATCATTTTGGTTAATTTTAAAAGCACATGAGGAAAAAACTATCTCAAAATAAGATGCGAATAACCTGCGAATAATTATCAGCCTACTTCAAAATATTAATAAATTTAAATAAGGATTGGTGAACATTATAAAGATTGAAAAATAAAATTATTTATTAAGTCCACTGGTTAAAATTACTAAATGTCGATAATCTATTTTTCCTGTTTCTTAGAATAAGTTTATCCTTATTAACCCATAATGGTGATTGGGAACGTGGTACAAAAGTATTAATTATATTATAAATTTCTGTGTAGAATAATAAAATGCTATTATCGACATCGTTTAAAGACAGCCAGTAATGGAAAATCAATAAACCAAAATTTACTAAAAAGTACAGAAAAATCTGTCTTATGAAAATCAAAATCCTTTGGAAGAAATCTTAATACTCCGGCGTCATGTTAACAAAAATTAATTAAGTGTTGCGGATGATAGTTGTCAACGGTGCTACTAGGATTACTATAAAAAACGACGTCCAACTAATTTGATGTAAGCCCAAAATTGCAGTGGCATCAAGAAACTGGGATTCTTTAAATGTTAAATGATTCGAAGAAAGGTAATTTAAAATTACCAAGAAGCATGATTACATCTTTTAGTATTTGTCATATTAGATATATATTTTAAGCTTGAAATAGTAAAAATTAAATGATTTTCTTTTATTCCTTAATTTTTTTTAGCAGAAAAATATTCAATATTTATTCAATTTCAATTTAATAATGACAAAAAAAAGTTCAAAAATATTTTAAATAAATTTTTTTTTCATATTAGGAAATTTTTCAATATTAAAAGTTTTTTCCACATAAACTTACCGTTTTTAATGTACCATATATTAAAACGTTTAATATTAAAGATAAATATTTATGTTAAACTTTTTTTCTCATACCAAAAAGAACATTTTACCCATATTACTATCATTAGGGGGGGCAAATAGTTCCTGTACAATCGATAAGATTTTCAACTGATCATAAAATTGAATAATTTGTAAAAATAATTTTACAAAATAATCAAATTCTTTATCAATGATTATCTCCAATTGCAACTTTTCGTGCACTTTTGCCATTTTATGGTCGTAATAATCGTCCAACTGTGCTCGCTATTCGTCGAATTGTTAAAAATTTCGAGCGTACATTTTCTTTACATAATGTTCAAGTGCCAATAAAATAAAGAACCGCTTGAAGTAATGAAAATATTGCTGCCGTTCAGGCAAGTGGTACTGAAAACCGCAATTTGTCGATTCCAATACGTTCTCAAGAATTGGGACTGTCTCAAACAACAATCTGGCGGATTTTGAGAAAGGATTTGGCCTTGCATCCGTATAAAATTGTTATCACTCAAGAACTGAAGCCATTGGACCACCGTAAACGTTGTGAATTTGCTGATTTTGTCTTGGAACAACTTGAAAACTATAACGATTTTTTTAAGAAAATCATCTTCTGCGATGAGGCTCACTTTCATCTGAGTGGTGCTGTAAATAAACAAAACTGTCGTTTCTGGTGCGAAGAAAATACACAAATTATTCATGAACACCCATTACAGTCACCTAAATTGACAGTTTGGTGTGGTTTTTGGTCTGGTGGAATCATCGGTCCGTACTTCTTTCAAAATGAAGCTGGTAACACCATTACTAGCAATGGAGAACGGTATAGATCGATGATAACCAACTTTTTATGGCCGAAATTGGAAGAAGTTGATTTTGATAACGTCTGGTTCCAATAAGACGGGGCTACGTGCCGCACAGCTCGTGCAACAACCGAATTATTGCGAGAAAAGTTTGGAGATTCGATTATTACAAGAAATTGTGACAATGAATGGCCTCCAAGAAGTTGTGATTTAACACCATTAGACTATTTCTGGTGGGGTTATTTGAAGTCATTGGTCTTTAGCAATAAACCAGACTCTCTTCAAGCTTTAGAAGTCAATATTGAACGTGCTATTCATGAAATACGACTTGATTTAGTGGAAAATGTGATCGAAAATTGGTTTCATCAAATTCGTTCCTGCAAAAGAATTTGTGGAGTCCATTTGAATGACATTTTATTCAAAACTTAATTGTAGCGATTGTACTTTACATTAAATAAAAAACATTTGAATTTCCTTAACAATTAGTGTGTGTGTTTTTTTTAAAAAAGAAATTGTATCACTCTTATTCGAAAGGGTTTTACTTGAAAATTTATAATATAAAAATTTATTTTTCTGTAGAAATACTAATTTTAGAATTTTTTTTTCTTCAATATAATTTATGATTGCTATACAATTTTATAAGGACTCCAGAGCACTCATAGTTTTTATCAAAGAATCATAGTTGCAGGAACTCTTTCGCAGACTTAATGACATCGTCATATTTATAAAGATCTAAACTTAATATAATTATCTACTTTATATAACTTTTTTTTGAACATCTTCTAAAAGAATAAATTGCTAACCAACTTGTTTCCTGAAGAATTTTAGCTTGAAATTTCTTATATAAAGAATAATAATAGCATGAGACTATAGCACATCAATATTAAAGTTGTTGCCGTAGTAATAAGTATAGCAAATTACTCCTATTACTATGGTAATAATTTAACGTTTCAATATGTTTTAAAAGGAAAATAACCGCGAGCTAGGAAGTCTTTAGTCCTCTCTAAATTTCTAGTATTTATTATGATCACTTGTCTAGTTTTAAGGTAGTGGGGATTTTCGAGTTTAAAAAAATATTGTTTTTTTCTGGGCTTTTTTTTTGCTATTTTCTGTCAGAAATCATAATTTTCTGATTATTTATTTAGAATCAATTTGCTATTTTTTTTTTAAGTAACACATTTGCTAAATCAAATTTTTTTTAAGGAGTTTTTTTTTTTCAAAAAATGCTATCGATTTTCTTTTTCCTTATAGTCGTCAGTCAATTTCAGTTGGTTTAGCAAATCTTCTTAAATAAAGTTTATTTTAAAAACAAAATAATTAAAATCGGTAAAAATTTATTTAAGTACAAAAACACTTTTGCTCCACATGATGATATAGAAGACAAATCACATACTAACAAAATCATCGAAGAACTAATGTTCCCATTCCCTATGAGTCTTCCTCCCAAAAATTTTAAGCCCTCAGAAATTAAATCTACAATTCTGCGCCTTCCCAATAAAAAAGCTCCTGGTTATGATCTAATAACAGCTCCTATTCTGAAGCAAATTTCCCGAAAAGCTTTAGTTTTAATCACACATATTTTTAATAGTATCCTGCGTTCAACCAATTTTCCCTTACTCTGGAAATATTCTGTCATTAAAATGATTCCTAAACCAAATAAACCCATTTATTCTCCTTCCTCCTATAGACCTATCAGCCTCTTAGCAATTCTTGGTAAAATATTCGAGAAACTCCTATTAGAACGACTCTACCCAATCCTTGTTAATGAAAAAAAAAATTATTCCTGATCACCAATTTGACTTCCGATCTGAACACTCCACTATCCAGCAATGCCATCGCATTATTGATCACATTTCATCGTCTCTTGAGAGGAAAGAGTATTGCCCAGGATTATTTTTAGATATCTTCCAAGCTTTTGATCGTGTGTATCATCCTGGACTCCTCTGGAAACTCAAGAGCTTTCTGCCTTACAACATATCTCTTGCAACGTCATTTCCAAATTACAATTAACTCAGAATCCTCGGAAATACATCTTATTCTAACATCTTAATATATATTATATTTATACCCAAGACTTCCATCTGATCCTAATACTATCGTTGCTGCTTATGCAGACGACACGGCCATACTTGCTACCCATACAAATCCTGACATAGCTTCCAATAATTTACAATCCCACATCCACAACCTTCAATCCTGGTTTAAGATAAGGAGCGTGAGGCTCACATTACTTTCACACTTTGTCAAGGAAAACCTACCCCTTTATACCTTAATAGCAACATGATTCCATAATATGATAAAGTACGTTATTTGGGACTTATTACCTGGACAAGAGATTAACATGGAACCTACATACTAGAGTAAAAAAACTTGAAGCCACTAGACCTACCCTAAGACTTCTCAGACTACTGGACCTATTTGGACATATGGAATTGAACTTTGGGATTCAACGAAACGTTCCAATTCCCATCGCGTCCAGGCCTAATAATCCAAGATCCTCCGTAAAATTGTTGATGCCCCCTTTTATGATCGTAATAACGTAATATATTGTGATCTAAATGTTACCTTTCTTCAGAACCTATGCATTTCCTGCTATAAAAAATTTCACTCTCGTCCGTTTATCCTATCATCATAATCCACTTGTGAGAACACTCATCGGAGACTTAAGAGACAATGGCCTAGAGATTTTCTAGAGTACTCTAACTTCTAGTAGTTGGAGAAATGCCGATGGGCGTTTACTCATAATGCATAAGATTGTTAATTAAAATGTTATATAAATCTGCTTGTTACAATACAATTGTAGTTGCAGATAAAAAAATAAAAAAAAACTTGCCTCATCTTATAGACCCATAAGTCTACTTCTAACTCTTGTCAAAATAGTGGAAATTCTTTTTTAAAACGGTTTTATGCCATCTCGAAGACGAAAATGTAATTTCACATCACCAAGCTCAGACTTTCGACCCAGTATGGCATTCTGGGCGTCTTTGGAAGCTAAAGAGAATCCTTCCTTCCACATATTTCCTAAGGTAATATGTTTGGTTTCTAATTATACAACATATGCTTATGACACTCCGATCCTAGCTCATCACCAAAAACCTATGTTAACTCCCATCAAAAATGGATGCTATTATGGCATCCACTATCCTATAAATCGATGTTAACTCCCATCAAAAATGGTTCAAAAAGTTGAAAGTGAAAGTGAACGAACAAAAATGTGTTCATGTTACTTTTACTCTTTGTCAAGAACCATTTTTCCTTCCACAACCTTGAACAGCAGTATTTATTCCACCAAAAGAAAGGAATTTAATGGATGATACACAATCAGCTACTGCGATTCTTAAACGCAAGATCAAAACGAACAATCGACAGCGAAATGCTACTTTATAATACAGTACGACAAAGCCATCGACAAAGCCTTACGACGCCTTTCGAATCCAATATCTACACTCTATAATCCTATGTAAAATTGTCAATGGCCTATATAATGTGCGTCATATTCTGATTTAGAGATTCCTTTTGTACGTGAACTGGGCATAACCCGTCTAGATAACTATCATAATCCTCGTGTTTTCCTCCACTACCCTCTCAATGAACACCTCATGGACCATTTTAAGAGGTTAGAGGGTCATGAGGTCATGGAGCCTCATGACCCTCTAACCTCTTAAAATGGTCACGACAGGCAGAAAAACATGGCTTGTTACAATATATAAAAACAGACACATATAGAAACTAATCCGAACCGATTATGGTCAAACATCATTTCAAAGTTTTGATGGCAGTGCCATACCACAACACACCTAAGTTCGGTAGATAGGACTGAAGTAAGACAAATGCTTGACATGGAACCCACATAGAAGAGTTAAAAAAATAAGAAGACGATACCTACAACTACTTTGACTTTTAGACAAAGGTTCTAAGCTTATAAAGACAGCAAAGTACTGTTATACAATGTCGTATTAAAAACAATATGAATTTACGGTCTAAAACACTGGGGTCTCACTAAGTCTTCTAATTTTCGTCGAATCCAAGGTGTCCTTCAGTTCAAGAACTATCCTTTACTAAAAATACCCATCAAAGACTGAAGCGCCTTCTGGCGGCGTGATTTATTAAAATACTGAGTCTTAACATAAGCACACGCTAGCAGGAGAAACTTCGATGAATGTTTACTTGGCATAATCCTTCATGTTAACTGTAATTAATATATTATATAAATCTGCTTGTTACAATACTATATTATACAGAGTCTGTTCAAAAAATATAGCGAATTTTGAATTTCTGCGGGTTACGTAAATATTATTTTTAAATAATAAAAAAAATTTATTGACTTGAAAAATCCAAAAAAATAAAGAAGAAACTATAAACCTTAAAAAACTATTTATAAAAAAAAAGAAACCATAATCCTCATAATTTCATGAAATTTTTTGAATACGAAAATATATCCAAAATATTAGCTTAAGAGTACCTGGGAGATATTTTCCTCATCCTGTGATGTCGTGGACAATGATGACAAACCTATTGAACGTATCACCCTATTGCCCTATCAACAAAAAAAGCCAGATCCACGACGCCAGGAACTCGAGGACTAAGGTACCATAAATAAAAATGGTTCAAGCTAATTATGGACTCCTTCCATTGTGTAGAGCTCTTAAACCAAACAGAACACTTTCCAAATTGTCTCTTCAATTTTCTGAAAGAACCCAACATGCTCCGTAAAATTTAGGCTCTCTCAAACTAACTGTCGACCAGTTTTTAATTAGGTAATGCCCACCTATACGTAATATGAAGTCGCTAAATGGCCTCATGGTCGTGGCGCTATAGAAAGACCTCTGGCTCTTGTCTAAGAGACTTTGCATATATGAACAAATAATAAACACGGTTTCTTATACTTCTTCATAAGAAAATATTCACATTTATGACTGTTTTGCTACGAAAAGGATCATGACTTTGACGAGATTTTCTATCGTCTCCTCACGAGGAGTAAGCCCCATATTCGAATAGCAGATCTGCCAAAAATCAAAAGAAAAAACCAAAATAAAAAATTAAATTCTCACTGAAATGGTGTATTCTTCACCTTCCATTGTACACCAAAAAATCAACTGCCAACAACCACGTTCGGTCAGAAGAAATTTTACGAAAAACATGAAGTATTTTGGAAAGAAATATTTTTAAAGGATCATAAATTAAATTTATTCAGTTACATCTTAACTTAAAATTGGGGCTAATTAATTTAGTAGAAGCGGACTATGAATTCTGGATAATAAATTGAATGTCGTCAACTGTTCCTCCAAATGTGTTTTATTTGCATTAAAAGCAAAATCTACTGGATTTTTTTTAATAATTCCTAATAATTTAACCGAAATATTGAGGCCAAATTTTAATGATAATTTTTAGTAAGTTTTACTAACAATTTATCTGATTTTAAAACTAAAAACTTATCTTTTTTAATAATTATTCGGTTAAGTTTTGAATCTATTTTGATTAAGTACGATTGACTTGCTCATAATTGAGCCCCGGAAATATTGCGGATAATTTGATAATCCACTGTTAGCAGTTTACTCAACAAAACGAACACTCAACTTATACTCCGCTCCAAAAGCATGTAAAATTGCAAAAGGAGGATGTGCTCCGTCCCTTTTCAGGTCATGAACTGTTCATAATTTGCGAATGAGTGAAGGGATGAGTCGTTCTCATCGTGATTTCCTCTCTTTTCTCGGGCAGCATCTCTTTTTGTGAGAAAACCACGACGGTTGATCAGATTCGACGTGTCAGTTTTGATGTGTTCTTCGTTCAGGAGTTTTTTAAACATTTTTTACGGCTCTTCTGTTAATTGAAATTCGGTTTAAGTGCATACCAATGGAAAGGTGAGTCCAATTTTTTATAAATAAAATTAATCAAACAAAAAGGAAACTTTTCCCATCCGCAGTACATTAATTTTCGGAAATCGTCCCCATTCGGACAGTTTTGATGAACTGCCGATGATCTACGAATGCCTTCCGTCTTCGAGGTAAGTTTCTAATCAATTTACGTGAAATGCCTATGAAAGTTGATAAAGATTACATATTATTAATTTTAGTATTGAATAACTAACTTTTGGGATGAAATCTCAGGATTGCTACAATATCGGAGAAAATTACGAAGCACTGATCGAAAATGTCGTCAAATCTTAGCCTCCATTTTCCATCGGCTTCAGAAAATTTGCACTTAGCGAAATATTTCAAATTATTTGGGATAAGATGCAATAAATAAAATATTATAAGTGAAATGATCAAACAACTATTTTTGAACTTATAAGATAGAAATGCTTATTTTCGAAATAAAAAGGAAAACTCGTGAAAATTTACAATGCGAAGTAGAAGAAGTGAAGTTGAACTCTTTGAAATAACTTCGCCGTTTTTGGATCAATGGAAGAACAGTGTTCACATACCACCTATTATATACTCTATTCTAATGAATTCAATGACAAACTATTCAATTATCCTTAAGAGTACGGTACAATGACAATCAACCATAACGATGTTTGAAACATGAAAATAATATTGGGGAAGGTCTACCAAACCGATGATATCCCATCATAAAATCCAAATAAATAAAATATTTGAACTTCTTACTAATTTTATCTATTTTTGGAATGAAATTCTCATTTTTGGAATAAGAAAAACCACACGACAACGTTCAGTGCCACCGCTTAAGAGCATGAATTCGTAAAAATTTAGAATGCGAAATCGAAGAAAAAGTGGTGTTGAGCTTTTTCGAATAACTTGGCCATTTTTGAGCTTTCGGAAAAACTTTGTTCTAAGAACACCTAGAATATACTTAGATCTATTGGAGACAGTAAGAAAATAATCAACTATCCTTAACGATAAGGAACAAGGACGATCAACCTAAACAATATTTCGGAAACGAAAATTTTGCAAATACCAATAAAAATTTTATTATTTTTCCAAATATGGATTGTTTTTAAAATCTAATTTTATATTAAGCAGGAGGAATGTTTAAGCTATCGCTTAAGATAAAGTTTGTGGAAAAAGATAAATTTAAACTTTTTTTATCTAAAATCCCCTCTCAAATAATATAATTACTGTTATTTTCTGACTATGAATAGTTACTGAAAATATTATTCAATCAAATCCAAGAGCTCAGTGAGGCCTTTCATTTGATATATAAAACATCATCTATAGTGTCCTAATACAGCTCCTAGGTGGGAAAGTACGACGCATCTATTCGTAAATTTTCATATTACAAATCAAAATGCGCGAATCTGCACTTATTTTAGTCTGTCGTTGGTATACTATTTTTAAATTAAATCATTTATATCTAGCCAGCTAGATTTATTTGAGACCTTTAATTCGATATACAAATTATTAGTATTGATGGGCAGATATAGACTTACGGGCTCAAAACGAAAAGAAAATTCCAAAATATTCCCGTTTTTCGAGAGGCTTTTTAAATTATCTCACCAACACACATACACAGAAATAATTTGTTTATATGTCCTCTTTACCCTTTTAGTTGTGTTGGATTTGGCATTTGAAAGATCGAAATCGGTGAAGGATCCATTATCCTAGAGCAAAAAATGTGCTGGCTAGTCGAAAAATTGCTGATCGCCGATTTGTTGAACAGAAGACCGCTGGCCAGGAACATTTTGGCCTTCATGGACACATTTTTTGTTGCTATCAACACAAAATGTTGCCAGAACGGGCACTTTCCGCAGCATTTCAGACCATATTTGGCGATTTCAACATTTTCTGTCAATAATATTTGTTGCTAGAAACAATTTTTGTCAACAATTTTTGTTGCTAGAATAATTTTTTGTCAACTTTTCGATTTCAAGAATTTTTTGTGAGTGCGACCAATCAGAGTGGCTTCTGGGCGAGGGCCTTGCGATGATTTTTATCGATTTTCTCGTGAACGGAGAGTCAGATCGACTTGATTTTTTTTTATTTCTTCGGATGTTTACTGTTTTACCTTCAGAAGGATATTGTTTCCTTTTCGTCCTTACAAGGATATATATTTTCAAATTCAATTTTAATTTTTCGAATATTTTTGAATATTTTTCAATAAAAAGTTTCGTGTAGCATCAGCAATTGTAATTTTTTAGTTTCAGAATATTTACTTAAATATATGAAAATGTTAAAGCATATTATCTTTGCAAGGTAATTTTTCGAAATGTTAGAAATCAACTGGTTTTCGCCAGTATTTTTCGTCGTTGATTGTTTTTTCTGTTACTTTCCACAAATTTAATTTTATTACGAACTTGAGCAATTAAAAATTTTGTACTTTTTTAATGAAAATTGTTACCGAATAAATTTAAACCGAAATACTATTTGAAATTAATCACGAACGTTTCTTTAAAGAGTGTAACTGAAGCCGTCAAATAGCCTTCAGCATTCGCCATTTTAAATAGTCTCTGGAACAGATCTCAGAGACTTTTCATATAAAGCGTAAAGACTTCATTTAATTAAAGCATGACAAATGGTATGATGGTATGAAAAAATGTTCATTGTATTCAAGCGACCTATCAGCCTCTTTCTTACCAATCCTTGGTAAGATTTTTGAAAAACTTCTATTAAAACGACTCTACCCAATCCTAGTTAATGAAAAAATTATTCCTGATCACCAATTTGGCGTCCGATCTGAACACTCCACAATCCGGTAATGCCGTCGCGTTATTGATCATATTGCATCCTCTCTTGAGAGGCAATTAGTATTGCCCAGGACTATTTTTAAATACCTCCCAAGCGTTTGATCGTGTGTGGCATCCTGGACTCCTCTGGAAACTCAACAGCTTTCTGCCGTCAGCATATCTCTCCCAACGTCATTTCGAAGTTTCAGTTAACTCAGAATTCTCAGAAAATATATTATTCTATCCAGAGTCCCACAAGGCAGTGTTCTTGGTCCCATTTTATATTATATTTATACCCAAGACTTCCATCTGATCCTAATACTATCGTTGCTGCTTATGCAGACGACACGGCCATACTTGCTACCCATACAAATCCTGACATAGCTTCCAATAATTTACAATCCCACATCCACAACCTTCAATCCTGGTTTAAGATAAGGAGAGTGAGGCTCACATTACTTTCACACTTTGTCAAGGAAAACCTACCCCTTTATGGTATACCTTAATAGTAACATGATTCCACAATATAATAAAGTACGTTATTTGGGACTTATTACCTGGACAAGAGATTAACATGGAAGCCACATACTAGACAAAAAAAACTGGAAGCTACTAGACCTTACGTAAGACTTCTTAGACTACTGGACCTATTTGGACATATGGAATTGAACTTTGGGGTTGAACGAAACGTTCCAATTCCTATCGCGTCAAGGCCTTACAATCCAAAATCCTCCGTAAAATTGTTGATGCCCGCTTTTATGGTCGTAACAACGTAATCTTAATGTTCCCTTTGTTCAGGACCTGTGCATTTCCCGATATCAAAAATTTCACTCCCGTTTACCCTATTATCATATTCCACTTGTGAGAGAATTGTCATGTACTACCCTCCCCGGAAACAATCATCGGAGACTTAAGAGACAATGGCCTAGAGATTTTCTAGAGGAGTCTAACTTCCGTTAGTTGAAGAAATACCGATGGGTGTTTACTCCCACTTCATGATGCACAAGATTGTTAATTGAAATGTTATGTAATTCTGCTTGTTACAATAAAATTGTAGTTACAGATAAAAATAAAAATAAAAAATAAAAAAAAATTACACATAATAAAATTTTTTTCATTTTATAACAAAAATTTAAACCGCTTTAAAAGATACGAAAAAAAAATTGTTAATTAAATTTTAACTATTTATTAAGAACTATTGTTAATATACAATATTTTTTGAAAGAAAAAAAAAACGATTCTATGATGAAATTAGTCTACGAAATCGGATAATCCTATGTCCAATTATCATTAAGACCTTCATGTGTACTTTGTAAAATTACCTTTTCATACGAATTATTATCCATAGTTGATTTTACTAATTAAGGAATTATAGTATTAACTATACTCATATATATAAATGTTCGTATACTTATATGATTTTTGTCTAAATATGATCAAATCTCCTATAATCTAAGATAAATATATAATTATAATATATGCCCAAGATAAAATCAGACATGGTAGACCTCTTGAAGGTGTTAGTGTATTTTGCGGTTAATTTACTAGTAATTGTTAAGTGCTTATTACTTGTAGATTTCCTTTATAGTATCATCCCATTATTTGACTATATGGTAAATATATTAATATCCTTCCTTACTATACATATTAAGTTTCTCGTTGTAATTAAGGATAATATTCATAATGCAAATAACCACAAGATTTCATTTATAATTTTGAATAATGCTAATCAAAACTAGCTATCTATTATACAATGTATAACAATTTTGATTTTAACATAATATAAAAATATTGATTATTGCCGTCTCGGTAGCATAGTCGTTAGCGAGCGTACTGGACTACCATCCAAAGGATCGTGGGTGTTCGAATCCCACTGAGACATGGTCCTATGCTAATTTCCAAAAATCACCTTTTCTTCCATTTCTACTTTAATTTCTTTATTCCGATATCCTTGTCGCCAAATGTCCTTTAGTGTCATTTTAGTAGTTATGTTACATGAAATAATAGCAAATGAAGCTGATCTGAAATTAGATAAGATATATTTTGAATTGACGAAAACTTTTAAAATTAGTACCTCTTTAATATTCTAAATTATTATGACATCCTTAAAAAATGATTTGGAATATTAAAGAGTTCCTAATTGTACACAATCAAATGTACAAAAAAAAACAGATCCCATTGGAAAATGAATTCATTGAAAAATAAATTATTATATTACTTAAAATAGGACTTTCAGCCATATTCGGATGACTAAAAAATGTAATGATTTATTATTATTTCATAAAACTTAAAAGGAAAAGAAAACTTTCCATAAAATAAAACTAATATTAAATACAATACAGATTAATTACCTGATAATTGAAAATATGCTATAAGCTAAAATTAATTCTATTCGCGGTAAAGAAATTCATTAACTCAACAACGGAACGTGATTTTTGATGCACGTGCTCCTTTTGGAAAAATTTAAGTTATTTTTTTTATTTTTCTGTTCTTATTCCTTAAAGGCATTATTTAATTAAAATTAATTTTGCTTAAAATATGTTTAATTATTAAAGAGATTATTTATTAAAGATATTCGAAATTCATTATACATAAATTTATTATTTGAACTTTTCTTGCTAATAGAAAATAAAAGGGGGAAAATTATCCAAAATGTTTATAGCTACTTAAACTTTTCATTTATAATAGCTTTTTGTGAATTTAAAAATTTTTAAATTCGAAACATTTTGTTAAATTAGCTAAGAACATTTAATCTCTATATACGTGTAGATACGGAGTTGCTCAGCTATTAGTCGATATCCTGTCAAAGTATCAGACAAGATATACGATGGACAGAGAGAAGAGCAACTACAATATATATCACAGCGGCCATTAGAAACACCACGTGCTCGGAATAGGTTTCTTAGTTATTCAGAAGATAAAACCTGTTATTATCGGATTTGAAGCGATATGTCACATGCTATATAGTCTACGTTTGCGAGGCAAATACAATAACATTAGTGTCATAAATGTTCTTGCCCCTACGGAGGAGTGTTAAAAGGAAAAACTACCTTTTTCGAAAAGGTAGAAAGAGCCCTCGGTGTATTTTCCAAGTATGACAGAAAAATCATATTTAGCGACATGAACAGGATTCAGCATAAACTTCGGTACACAAAGCTTCCATGAGCATACCAAAGGCAGCGGTTGGAATTACCTGGCTTGCGCGGCAATATAACCACAATACCACCTGGTTATATCCAGATGAGACCACTTACAACCAAATTGACCATGGGTTGAATGAGCGCCAACATCTCTCGAACCTAGAAACCATTTAAGGGTGCCAACATGGCCTTGTTGGCCAATGAAAAAACTCACAACGAGTGCCCTGCTAGACGAACGTATCCTTACGCACCTGGAGACGAAACAGATATTAAAATGGCCTAGAGAGACCTAAACGGCGAAAAGGTACTAGTTCTCAGTCACAACAGCTGTCGGAACGGTTGGTTTGAGCAACAGAAAAAATTAATGCTGCATACTGAGCCATTCCATATTCTCAGCAAACGCGCACACTTGCCATCCTTACCATAACTCATAACATTAGCAGAAGTTTAGGTTTTTATTATCACACCTAAATTATAATTTTTACCCTCAAAAATTTGTAATACAAACTGTCCTGTCATCGAATACGATAAACTTACACCGCGTCAGCATTTTAACTCTCTTGCTCGTTCCAGCAGTACGGGTCGTTCAATAAGTCCTTAGAAAATCCAAGAAATTACGCTCGTAGTGTCGGTAAAGATTTTTTTTGTAAGTAGCATTATTGACAGGAAAGCTGTTCAGCTTGATCCATAGCGTAGGTCAATTTCTATCGTCGATTAAAGTTAACGACATTTATTTGTGCATAACAATGGAACAAACGAGTTTAGGGCTGTCATCAAACATCTCCATTTGAAAGGCTTAAGCCCGAAAGAAATCAAAGCCGAGTTGGACGCAGTTCATGGCACATCTGCACCTGTGTTTGCGACGGTTTACAATTGGGTGAATGAATTTAAACGTGGCCGTTCATCCACAAACGACGAACATCGTTCAGGACGTCCAGTTGAGGTGTCTACTCCTGAAATCATCGGCAAAATCCACGATTTGATTTTGAACGATCGGCGAATTAAAGTGCGCGAATTAGTTGAGGCCACGGCCATATCACAAGGTACAGTCGCTTCAATTTTGCATGAAAAATTGTCTGTGAAAAAAATTTCGGCAAGATGGGTGCCGCGTTTGCTCTCATAGGAGAATAAGCGGAATCGTGTAGTGGACTCTGAGGCTATGTTGGCACTCTTTCATCGCAATCCTGCCGAATTCCTTCGTCGATATGTTATTGTGGACGAAACCTGGATACACTACTACACTCCAGAAACGAAGAGACAGACATCACAGTGGATTTTCAAGGGTGAACGGGCTCCGAAGAAGGCAAAAACTGTGCCATCAGCCGGCAAGGTGATGGCCTCGGTCTTTTGGGATTTGCAGGGCATCATTTTTATCGACTACTTGGAAAAAGGAAAAACAATAACAGGAGCGTATTACGCGTCGTTATTGCAATGGTTGAGCGAGGAAATCAAAGAGAAACGCCTCCATCTGAAGAAGAAAAAAATCCTCTTGCATCAGGACAATACGCTTCCTATATCGAAAGTTAAATAGAACAGTTTATAGAAATGAAAGAACATTTTTTTACATAATATTTATACTAATTAACAATTTATAAATTAATTTAAGTTTAGTTAAACAACGAATAATACTGTAAAAAAATGGACACGTAATCGACAACCGAAGAAAAACTTACAAAAGTCTGGCCAGAACATATGTAATTGCGTCTGAAACTGAAAACTGCATCTAGTCGGACTGTTAAAATTTTAAAACCTTTATAGTCTTATATGAATGCATAACTTTCCGCCTGTTTGATCACCGAAATAATTTTATAGTTGTAGTCCAAGTACTGCCACATACTTGGTTAACAGTTTAAATTGAAAAGGAAATTAGGTAAGTGAAAATCTAAAAAAAACCGTCAAAGTTTTGTGCATTACTATAAGACTGCGAGGGTTTTTAAATTTTAAAATTTTGACAGGATGCGGTTTTCAGTTGCAGTCGGCATTGAGTTCCTATCAGAATAGTGTTCGCACCAAAAGACAATCTTTCATATATCATATGCCAGTGAAGGTAAACCTTTTTGAAAGCGTAGGTCAAATTTTTTTCATTATTTTTTTAAGTATTAGCTCGTGGGTCACTAAACCAGAGGCGTCGCTTGGAAAGCGGATGGTTAAAAAGTACTTTTTTTTTGGTTCTCAATTTTAAAATCCTTTAAAAAGTTTACTTTTCCTTTTTGTTTTACAACTTTCATCTTTGCAAGTAAAGAGCAAATAATAAAGGTCGACGACAAACAATTTATTTCAATGGGGTGATCATAATAAATGAATTATCGCACCAGGTGACACCTTGCTCAGTGCTAAAAAAATTCACTACAGTGTACACTATAGGCCCGAGCATAGATTGAAATTTTACATAATCTTATTTTGTTGCTTGTTGCTTGGTGCTTGTTGCTTGTTTCTTGTTGCTTGTTGCTTGTTGTTTGTTGCTTGTTGCTTGTTGTTTGTTGCTTGTTCCTTGTTGATTGTTGCTTGTTGCTTATTGCTTATTGCTTGTTTCTTATTGTTTGTTGCTTGTTGCTTGTTTCTTGTTTCTTGATGCTTGTTGCTTGTTGTTTGTTGCTTGTTGTTTGTTGCTTGTTGCTTGTTGCTTGTTGTTTGTTGCTTGTTGCTTATTGCTTATTGCTTATTGGTTATTGCTTATTGCTTGTTGCTTGTTGCTTTTTGCTTGTTGCTTGTTGATTGTTGCTTGTTACTTGTTGATTGTTGCTTGTTGCTTATTGATTTTTGGTTTTTGCTTGTTGCTTGTTAATTGTTGCTTGTTGCTTGTTGCTTGTTGCTTGTTGCTTGTTGGTTGTTGCTTGTTCCTTGTTGCTTGTTGCTTGTTGCTTGTTGCTACTGCCTGTTGTTGCTGTTTGTTGGGGTTTGTTGTTGTTGCTTGTGCTTATTGCGGTTTGTTATTGTAGTGGCCGAGGTTATTGTGGCAGTAACTGTTGTTGCAGATTCTGTTGTTTCAGTTGCTGTTGATGAAGTTGCGACTGTTGGCTGAGCCTGACTACATCTGCTATGGTATTTACTAATACAGAGGCGAAAGTGTTGAATTTGGCGTTGTGACTGTGGTTGAACCTGAGTGTCTGGTTGAGACTAAGCTTATTGCTGCGGTTGCGTCTATGGAATGGTATTTATCAGCACACCGTTCTGAATGTTAATATTGGTCAGCAAGTTGGTTGCATGAATTTCCGCAGGGACTACTGATTTGTGGTCACGTAGAACTGCACTGGATGTAACTGACTCTGCTGTCGAACTTGTTTGTTGATATTCAGCTGTCATTATTTGTTGATTAGACTGATTAGGCCGACAGTGACTAGTGCGAGAGGAATAGTAAAAACAGCCGAATAACTTTCAGAGTAAGGGTGAAGCCTACTTCAGGCACTTTAAATTATTTTGTTAAAAAATTCTGACAACTCATCGTAGCTACAGCTGTACAACACACTAGTCGTGGCAGTCTTTAACTTGGATTAGCAGCCAAAACTATTATGAAATCTTGTCCGCGTTGAAGAGAAGGATCCTTAGAAGAATTTTGGATTTCCTATATGAAGATAGATATTAAGACCGTTACCGCGACCAACTGGTTGTGGATTAATTTGGGCTCAATAGGTGGGCTCGACACTTAATCTGTATGGGTAAGGAAGACCCTACCCGCAAAGCCTACAATAGTTCCATTTATGATCCCAGTAGACGAGGTGAGCCCTGTATCGAGTTGGAAGATCGTGACGTGAAGCTGAGACGTCTGGAATTCTTTGATTCAGCAGGCTTAGACTAGCCTCCCAGTTAATCTCTTCTTTGATAATGATGACTTTTATGTTAATTCAATACTTACATATACTTTCAAATAATTTTATTCTCTTAAATTGAATCAAAGAACTCTAAATAAAAAGGAAGAAATTATTGAAATAAAAACGAAGTACCGCATTTTTAGTAGAAAGAATTTATTTTATAATTTGGAAAATATGTATTTGCATATGAACTGAATGAATAATTATTATTAAGGTGAGATCTATAAAAATTCTATGATTTCTCTATCCCCAAGGATACATTTTGATTGAGTTTTTAATGGATTTGTTTTCCTTGTTAGTTATTTTTTATATAGAATATCAAAAACTTATTTATAAAAATGATATATTTAATTTTTAGTTAATTGTATCTTCACATTTATATCAATTATTCAAGATACTATATTATGATGAATTTTTATATACGTATGACTAATTACGTTGCATATTTATCATTAGTGCTTTCGAAATTATTTCAATCCAGATAGGCATTTTCACATATATTATATTTATGTACATGCATATTTTTTATTTAGAACTATGCAGACCATAATGATACAATACTAAATACAAATTTACATAATTATATCCCTCTTACAAATACAAAGAAGTCCATATTCTAATTCTAGACACACTCTATAGAAAATTAAATGCATTTTCTCTGAAATAAAAATGAAAGAAAACAATTTTTTTCATGTAGTCATAACTTTGCTTATTCTAGTTTGAACAATTTTGCTACTACGCGGTAGTTGTAGCTGTCATCATCTACTCTACCTCGAACAAACGACTACATCGAACGGGGAGTTACGCAAACAATTTACGTAAGGTGGATTCCTAGTTGCTAAAGTGAAAATAGATACTTTTGCGGGTTCGTTGGTTATGTGTGAATAAACTCAGTTTTTATTGTTTATGTTTGAGTAAACTCAGTATTGTTTTTGACTGTTTTGAGGTTATGTATCTACTAGTGTTTAGAATTTGGCTTTCCTTTGGCCATCTACCGCGTAGTATCAAAATTGATCCAAAGGAAAAGGCCTATTATTGCGATGCCACCAAAGGCATTTTACTGAGCCACTGTAATAGGAATGTCAGAAAGACAGATAAGATATAAAAAATAATCCCACGGTGATTTTAGTGCATCTACAAATTAGATGGACTTATCAGCAACACTATAAATTTGACAGATTTTTTTGACAGCTGTCATACAGCACGTTTATGAAACTTCAGTCCAAGTACATACCACCCGAACGACCTGAAATTGTTCAGTTGTACATTCAGAATAACTTTTCAATTGTGAAAATTGAACGTCCATGAACGCTGTCAGAGGTCCGTCAACCCACTTCTGAGCTTCTCTCTTTCCGCATTGAATCGGGTGTAGTAAACGTATACGTGCTCCGTGCTCTCCACTACCGCGTCCCAAGTAGAGCACATTGGGCTAGAAGCCAATTTAAAGCGGAATTCGTAAGCCCGAAAATATTCATGTCTCCGTCAAAAATAGTGATAAATAGTAACCAACATCGCCATACCGTAAGATGGTGG